>JAGVVL010000018.1:1232500-2482057 GCA_018287875.1 Nigrospora sphaerica
CAACTTCGTGCCGTCGCACCAAATCCGATCGTCCATCTCCTCGACGGCCTCGACCAGCTCCGGCCACGACTCGATCCTCTCCAATGCCACGGGCAAGAGCTCCGTGTCGTCCATCGGCGGGCCCTTCGGCCGCGGCCCGCCGTCCATCGTGACCGAGGCCCGCTACTGGTGCACGTCGTGCGACAAGACGTTCAAGCGCAAGTTCGACTGGAAACGCCACGAGGAAGAGTTCCACGAGCGCTGGCGCAAGTACCCGTGCCCCAACTGCAACCAGAGCTTCTGGGGACCCAACACGTTCAACCAGCACCACAAGTCGGCCCACGGCTGCAAGACGTGCCCGCACTCGGACGCCGTCGTCAAGTACATGATGAAGCGGAGGGCCTGGGGCTGCGGCTTCTGCGCCGCCATGCACGGCAAGCTGGAGAAGCACTACGAGCACGTCGCGCAGCACTTCGAGGCCGGCAGCACCAAGAACGACTGGATGCACTCTAACGTCATCTACGGCCTGCTGCACCAGCCCGCCATCCTCGAGGCCTGGCGCGAGCTGCTGGTGCGCAAGGAGAGCAAGTTCAACGGCCACCAGCCCTCGTTCAGCTGGGACCTCGACGCCACCGGCCGCGCCCAGGGCTACGTCGAGAACGAGTCGCCCGGCCACCTGCAGGACTTCCTTGAGTTCTTTGACGGCTCCAAGGAGACGGCCGAGAAGATTGCGCGCTGCGCCTGGGGATACTGCCATATCGTGCTGATGCCGCGCGCGCCGCCCGCGCAGCACATGACGCCGGGCATGTCCCAGGTGCCGCCGCCGCCGCCCCAGCAGCAGCAGCTCCACCGCCAGGCCTCGCACGACTCGTTCCCGCCGTCACCGACGGACAATGGCAGCCGACACACGCAGGTCATGATTACGTCGCAGAGCCGCGGGCTGCGGCGGGTGGCGTCGACGTGCCTGAAGCCCATCAGCCGGCGGCCGAGCCGGCGGCCGTCGTCGCAGACGACGGAATTCCACGATCACACACCGCGCATGTCGTTGTCGCTGACGCCGACGCTCGAGTCCCAGCCGCACAACGCCTTCAACATGTTCGTGTCGCCGCCGCCCGTGCCGTCGCAGCACCTGCAGCCCGAGCCCATGCAGATGGTGCCCTCGCGGCCGCTGTCCCTCGACAAGGAGCTGCCGCCGGCGCCCATGGCGCCCTCACCCATGGAGATGGACTTCAACGTCAACATGTTCACCGACGGCAGCGGGCAGATGTTGAAGCCGCCCGGCATGGCCGACGAGTGGCAGAGCTACGCGAGTACCCTCATCGAGGACCAGACCATGACGGATTCGAACATGACGGACGTTTCGGGCATGGGCGACCCATCGGGCATGGGCGGCCAGCCGCAGGCCTTTCCTGTGAGCTGGCAGGATTTGAACCATTTTGGACCCAGGCACTGATCTGAGAGAATGAGAGAGGAAAAAGGCCAAGAAGTAATGAGGAGGTGTCCCGGGCTCCCGTGTATAAATATAGTGTCTGATTATAAGGCAGGCGGCGGTGGGTGGGGGTTTGAAGGGCTGTTTCGGACCCTGGGCAGCGAGGGTTAATGTAATGATACCAATTGACGATTTATACTAATTCCATTACTCAACAAGTATCTACCTGGTTGGCTTGACGTCTTGCCCCGGCTTCCGCTCATGGAGCAGAGCGCCACTGGTTAAGTAGCTCGCCCGGGACTCTGTGTAAATATGGGCAAGATGGCCACCTTGACGTCGGCGGCGAGCCCATCTACGTAATCGGGCCCCCCATCGCACTGGAGCAGTGGCCGGGGTCCAGCCCCCGGCGTACATCCAAGCCCGTCGACCCAGCGCGTCCAGGCGCCTTCGCCTTCCCGACGGGTCCATAATCGAGGCAGCTCCCGTCTCGGCTGCGAATCAAATCATCCGGCGGAGTGGGTAAGGAAGTTGAGCAACCGGCCTGGCCCCCGGGAAGCCCGCCGCGCGCCCTTTCCTTTCCCCTGCCCTCTCGGGCGTGGGTCGCCGGCGACGGTTCTGGCCCCGTTGTTCGGAGGCCCGGCGTTGTGGAAAACTCGGCCCCACGAGACGTGGTGCACTGTCGTTGGGAGTTCGAGTGCCCGCAATCGTTTCCTGCATACCCCCGGCCGTTGGCCCCCGTAAGCCTGGCTGTCAGCCTGTCAGCCAGCCCCTCTCTCTCGTCACCCCGGTGGGAATGTTTCTAGTACTTGCGCCAGTGGGCGACGATTCGAGTATTCGTTGCGGCAAGCCGGAAAGCCAGCGGCGAAACAGGTGGGACGGTGGTATATCCGTTGGAAGGACGCCTCGGGGGTGTCGTCATATCTTTGCGGGGGAGAAGATAAGGCTGGAAAACATCGTGCTCTTTCTTCACCAGATCGGACGGTATCGCGGCCGAGTGCCGGAGGTCCCAATACCCACGTGAAGTAGTTCAACGGTCGGTCGACGATATGGTCGCCGTCGTGGCCGTCGCCACCGTAACGGCGCTGCCTTCTCGCCATACCACTCGTTCCACTAGCATCAGGAACAAGTATCTCCGGTGTTCAGGTGTGAACATGGAGGACACACGCTGGCCAGCGAATGAACGACTTCGTTGACGGCCGATTATCCACGCTATCTACATGGCAAAAGAGGTAGAATGTCCACGAAAGTGATGCAATTAGACTGTGAAAGACATTAACGCAGTGCTTCGCTAACCGCGGGTTGGCCTCTTCCTTGCTCTTGCTCATGCATCTAACCGCGTCTTTCTTCTTTCTTCCTCTTTTTTCATCTTTGGGTGTCCACTACCCTTTCCCCTGGAAGCCAGAGCTGCACAACTACTTACCTGGTACTGGGTCATGAAGACCAAGCGGACACCACCGAGCAGCTTGACTCGGTTGGGTCCCTAGGATGTGCGAGATGTAACCACCGTCTTATGGTTGGGACACTTTCTGTCACCATGTTGTGAGTTTGGTACGTGTCTCCGCAGTTTCGGTCGGCATGACGCTTGGGGTAGCGTGCTCACTTCGAAGGTCCAGCGACTTATTGGCAGCCAACGCAGTGGCTGGCGGGTGGCGGCACGCTTTCACCAGCAGAGCGACCATGGCGCCCTCGCCCAAGCGGAAGTCGGGCTCGCCCAGAACCGACAGGATGGCATCCACGGCATACGAATGCGTCGTGAGCGAAACGAACTCGGAGGCGTCGTTGGCGAAGATGTCCTCGAGCAGGACCTGCTTGCGGACGCGGTGCTCCTCGGGGGTCTCGGCGGTAGCGGGGGCGCCGTCGGGGGCGCGGGCGCGCCACTGCGCGTCCCTCTCGGCGAAGCCCTCCTCGATGACCCAGTCCGGGTAGGCGCCGGAGATGGCGACGCGGTCGCCGCGGCGGTCGCACGTGTGGTTAGTTAGGCGCTCGCGCAGGGCCTCCTTGACGACGGGCCTGAGCGGGCGGCCGTGGGCGGCGAACACGTCGGCGTACACCAGCCGCGTTGTCTCGAGGCACCGCACCAGCGGGCTCGTGTACACGGTCCCCGGCAGCGGCATGCCCTCCACTCGCGCCCACCGCATCCACTGCTCCCCCAGGCCCCGTGCCGTCGCGATGCCGCTCTGCACCAGAGGCGCGTCCGACCACGTCAGCCGCTCGGCGTCGCCAAAGGGGCTGAGCTCGTCCCGCGTCGCCTCGAGCAGGCGCTCCCGCGGCTTGGCCAGCTCGGCCTGCGTGGCCCCGTCCAGGTGCGCCCATTTCGTCTTCCACGCTGTCGACCCAACGTGTTTCATGATGACATTGTGCACCCCCATACCGTGGCGGGCCAGGTAGATGACTTTGTACGACACATCAACGCCGCTGCTTTGATTGAGATGGCTCACGTACTGGGCAAGCTGGCCCCATTGCGATGGCGAGTCCGCCGGTAGTAATGTAGGAAGCTCCTGGACGATGGGATACCGCTGCGCCCGAATGGCCAGCAGGGGCTCCGTGGTCACTGGCTTTCCGGGACCTGGCCTGGCGGCGTAGTCCTCAAAGGTGCCCTTGACGAGGGTGAAATGGTAACGAATCCGTGATTCCATGGCTGGCGAGGGTACGGGGTCCAACGTGGGCGACAGGAGACCTACTCTTCAGCAGATAGAAATGGGAGGGGCGCCGAGGCCGGCTGTGTTAGCTACCTCAGTTCCCAAAAGCTGACTTGGGCTGGCTTGTTAGGCTCGGCCCTGTAACGCCTCATTGGATGCTGCACCTCAGGGCAATGGTACGTCTGTCGTGGTGATGGCCCAGGATACAGACCAGAGGCGGTGTTTCCGACAGCGATTCAGGTCGTGTTTGGTCAGAAAATGCCATCATCGTCGCTTTTGCCGTCCCCTTTGTTGCTGAATGTTGTTGGTCGCTGGGTGGCAGCAAAGTCGCGTGCCCCGCTTCACGTAGGGACGAAGGAAAGACCAAAAGAGGGCCCGATCAGCTGCGAGCACCTTTCCCCGCTGGGGATGCCGGGGTTGCCAGACCACCAACTCGTGTGAGCCGTTGGACCCTGTGGGGGGTCCCGGGTTCATTGCTCGCGATGGTCCTGCTGAATGGTGTTTTGAAATGCCCTTGCTCACAGGCCTCACGACAACCGGCGAGGGTTTGGTCGTTTTGGCAGGCAGTCAAATGGATTTGGGCCGGGGTTGCTTCTCCTCCAGCTGTCCCGGAGCCCAGTGGCCGCCTTCTCCAGCCTAGGTAGGTATGTGTACTCACTTCATGTAGGCTGTGTTGGTATTAAACATGTAAGTACTGGCGCTTGCCGCTGCGCCGACTTGTTTCCTTATGCACTTTGTGGCCCCCAGCCTGCCTTAAACCCCTGCCGCCTCCAATAGAATCCCTGCCGCACCTCCTTCTGCTTCTGCACTGTTCAGCCGCGTTGGTGCGGATCGCCACCTCGAGTCGTTTTCTATCAGTGACACAAACACCCGCCCGTCGGCCACGCGCAGTAAACCAGTCCAGTCCCCTCTTCTCACGAAGCTGCAGCCGTCAGAAACCACCCCCCCTGCAACTTGGAGATGTGCTTATCTCATGCGTTAGCCGCATGTCGGGGCGTGTCCAGGCACAGCTTGCTTCGAATGGTTGAAAAACGGCTTCCGTCTCCCTTGGTCGTGTGCCAATAGCCATGGCTCGTTTTCCATCTCTCTTCTGGGATATTGCTCTCGTCTGCGCTGTCCCTTATCGTCGGCAGGGAAGCAAACATTGTTTTCACCCACGGGCCACTACTACAGACATTACGGAATGAACCTACTGCGCTACAATGCCGAGGCAGACTTCTCCCGCATTGACACCCACCCAAGGGAGGAGAAGAAATTCGCCCAAGAGGCGTGCCGGCGTCTGACAATCAACACCGTCTACAGCAGCGCAAGCTCCAGCAGCGTCACTGTCGAGGAGTGCACGACGAATGAGAATGCACTCACGGCCAAGATTGCTCGAGGCCGCCTTTCCGATGTGACTCTTCCCCTTGGCGAGACTCCAGGGCAGCCAGCTCCATACCTCGAATTGGTCTTTCTCCCCCCACCGGAGAAACTGAGCGACAACTTCCCCAAGCCCAAAGGCTTCAGCATCACCAAGCGTTGTTTCCACATGCTCTTCGAATACCTCGGCCTCGACTACGCACTGTTGGGCTACCTGACCTCGTCCCGGTCGGGCTGGTACTGCGTCCGGGGCCAGAATGACTGTCACGCCTTCCTCTACAAAGACTACCTGTACACTCTGGCTTGGACTTTCAACCCCAAGACCAGAGAGACCAGGGGCATGCTGGCCGCAAGGAGCGATTTCAGGAAATACTCCAACCTCTGCGACCACAAGGGCGAACTACAACTTCCTAAACTATCCAAGGCCCTTCTGGACCAGCCCCTCTTGCTGGCTTTCATTGCTCTCATGGACTGTGCCGACTACCTCGAGCGAGTCATTCTAGACTACGGCTACTCTCTGTCCGACCTCGAGAAGTTGGCCAAGATGCCTGACGTCAACGATCACAAAACGAAGATGGTGAGACTTGAGCAAGTCGAGGATGCAAGAAGGCAAGTCACAAAACTCATCAAGGTGTTCTTGGCTTTCTTCAAGACCGTCGATATCGCCCTCTTGATGGCTAGGACGATTCAGCAGAGCGGACCCCCAGTCCTTCCACCCTACAAGATGGTGACTCTCCTAGAGGATCCGACACAGCTGTTGGAGGCCAGGATTGCCTCAATGAGAATGGCGGGCGACAGCACCATTCGGCGGGCCGAATCTCTCTTCAGCGCTGTAAGTTGAACCTTCACTGTTACGAAGCCGAGAACCGGAACTCGAGCCTGACCAGCCAACAGTTTTCTGGGTCCGTCGCCTATAGAGAGGCGGTAAGTGCCGCAGAAGACAGCAGTTCTATGAAGGCTATCGCCATTATGACAATGTTGTTCCTGCCGGCGACTTTTATTGCTGCACTCTGGGCCGTGCCGGCTTTGGATGTAGGCATCACAAAGGACAGTTTCTGGTTCTATTGGGCCACGACAGTGCCGATAACCGTTCTGGTATTTGGGTCGTGGTATGGGCTAAAGAACAGGAGGCTGCTGACGTGGGCCGGTGTCTTCACAAGAGCACTCTCCCCAAGGGCCAAGGAAGACGCGGATGGCAGGGACCTTGCTGACCCGGAGATGGGCCTTATTGGTGTAACACAGGCACAGCCGCCGAAACACGGTGGCACAGACAAAAGTGGGAAGAGCTGCTAAGCAGTTTTGTCTTGGGGTCGAAAAGTAAAGGTGTTTGGTTGTTTTTCGTCTAGTGGTTCCGTCATGACGCAACACGGCTGCATACCCAAACCATTCCGCTCGAGGATGAAAAAGCACGTCAGATTGCACCTCACTCACCTATTGTCCGCTACCTGGGGACAATGCTCCAGTATCGATGCATCCCTGCAGATTGCCCTCGGCGTTCCTCGTCCGGATACGCAGCCGGTCTTGGGTCATGTAAGCCGGGGCATTAGGGCAAGCTAGCATCTAGCAGCTCAGAGGTTCTTCGTGGCATTCTCGCGTGTCTAAATGGTCTGTCCGTAGAAATGCTGAGGCGGTCGCCTTGTACAGTCGCTCAGCATCCTATTGCTGCCCTCAGGACTTACTCGATTGCCCTTGACGTATCCACGAAATTTTCCACACCAGAGGTGAATTCACGACGGAAAGATTTCACCTCTGGAGGCAGGACCTCAAGGACATGCTGTGTATTCCAGCCGATCGGGATCAAAGAGGTGAAAGCATAACTATCACTTGGCAGCGAGAACACTTCTTGAGTCTCTCCCGAATCGACGTGTTGACCTCGCCGCAATTGGCCGCACAGGGAACGAGGCGCCAGCAGCGGTTACTGGTGTAGTGAAACACTTTATGAATCATGGGTGGTCCTGTTGGCAAGTGTTGATTTGCAGTTTGTGGTGGAGTTTTGAAGGTATTGGAGTGGTGATTCCGGGTATTCGGGTTGAGACTGTTAATCGAGGTTTTGATTCAATAGATAGCCAACAAGAACAGGAAGATGGGTGTTATTGGAAAGAAGGGGGGGGGGTCAATATTTTACTCCCCCCCCCCTTTCAAGTGAGGGCGTTACCGCAACTATTTTGAGTTGGACGGTACTCTGGCAAAGTAATGGAGGGATACGCGCTAGGGGGCATCTCACTTCGGCACTGGACTTTGTATAGGATAGGAACGCGAAACTGCCACAATTCAGGTAGTTACTTCTCCTTGACCTGGATAAGTCTTTAGCATCTTTCTCACTGGCAAAACTCAAGGTGGTGGAAACGACTGCACTCTGTTTTCGCCTGATATGTACTACATATTTTTTGTCGCCCCCTCGAGGGGTTGGGTAGTGAGTTCGGATCATTAAAGACGAAACCCCAGAAAAGCACGGAATAGGGTTACTAAGTTCCTCGGTTTGTTATTAGGTGGAAACATTCGCCAGGTGGACTGCGCAATTTCGACAATGTCTTATCATTGTCGAAGGTGAGCGGATTCTACCGACAAGTAAGATTTAGCCTGAGCTAAAACAACTACTGGCCTCACTGCCGAAAGAGAGGATATTTACGAGTTTGTGATCTAACCACTCCAAAAACGGCCGTACAGCCGCACAGCATCTTTGCTAATGAAGCAGGAGTACCTGCGCTTCTTGAACAACTTTCCCAAAACAGCGGAATATCCACATGTCCCCGGGAAAAGGGGCAAATTTGCTTTGGTGTAGTCGAGCTACAGACACAACGACAACGAAAGGAAATCGTGGTAATGTGACGTCGGAAGTCTGCGGAATATAGTCTTTTCACTTCCACCAACGTAGGTTACTGCTCCGGTACTCGTAGCCAACAGATCTCACCTTCGAAGGCGCAGCCCTCACCGCGTCGGAAGGTCCCTGGTCACGTGCCATTGAGACTAGTTGGACATACCCACGTTCTGGGGAGCAAATACCTCTGTGCTACGCGTCGACCAGTCTCTAGTTCGCCGCAAGTATCAGAGGGCTTATTGAACTCCAGAGGAAGTCAAGCCGGCGTAGTTGTCGTTGGCGGCCGTATGGTAAAGCTCAGATGGCGTAAGACACTCCAACGGACGGCCTCAAAATCCGGATGAAGACGGATTTTGGATTGCCTCGACATTTCGTACATGCAGCTACAGCCTCAGCGGTGAGCAGGGCGTGTATACCCTATGTCTTATTCAGTCCTATGCCCTACAATAGCTAAAGACAAATATTAAAACTGCCCACCCGGGGATTGTTGTAAAATTTCATCTTGTGCCCCCCACCCCTCCTCCACCCTCTCACTCCCTCTTTTTAAAAAAAAGTAGATCCTCCACGACACCGCGAGTAATTATACATAGCAGAGGGTAGGCTTCGATCTAAGAAGCATGGGGTTCTCTTGGATGTTTAGGAGACTTTACGACGGCCACCAGCAGGATAATAGCAGGTTGGATATTTAAGGGACTCGAAGTAGCAAAAGTCGCACAGCTTCTTCAGGGGGGTCCAGGGTGTCCACGAGGCCATTTTGGCAGACGACGGGGGCGTCTATATACCTGCGACGGCACTCACATTTGCATTCTCGAACCAGTGCGTGATGATTTAGATGCAAAGCAAGGGACGTCTTTTTGTACTTTCGAAAGGTGATAAGAGGCGACTTGAGCGCCGAAAAAAAGAACTATGGTTTGCTTCAAATGCCAAGTCGAGCGGCAGGGCTCCTTGGCTAAATACTTGGCTGCCCGCAAAGAGGATGCTTAAAGAGCGCACGATGTCTTCGGCTCCTCTAGTTCAGCGATAGCTTTGGGGGTGTTCGTAAGAGCCTCGGTAAACTGTATTCATGGCGCTCACCACCGAAGCATCGGGTGGCCAGAGTGGTCTAGTATGGCTTTAGCACCCAACAAAAGGAGCAAAGTTACCCAAGAAGGCCCACAAGGAACAACAAAGCACTTTCGTCGTCTTCGTACAATAATGCAATACACTGCTGGGGGTACATAACCGTCGTGTTGCCCATGGTGTCGCTGAGCCATGGCTCTCCACATACTGGCGATCTGGAGTGAGTTCATGGCCCACCTTCTGTCCCCGTTCAAGTTTTGGCCCTTGGCGCCGGCGGCCCAGGGGCTCGCGAAGAACAAAAGGGCTCCCGCCACGTCGTCGGAGGTGGTGATGGACCGGCCGATCGCGGCGGCGGCTTGTTGGAACAGGGCCTGGACTGGGCGGGCGTCGGTGACGTCGGCCACGAAGGCCAATACACCAAACACCGCGGCAACTACTGCGTGCTCCTCCCGATTGACGTTAACTTGACCTGAATACAATCATATCGCCACCGTGTGGCCGCGCGTTAAGCCACTCGAACTATGGCTCTACACTTGTGTGGCCGGCCCTTCTCCGCCGTAAACGGGATCCTTTTCGAACCAGCCCAGGCGGGCAATAGCCTGCACTTTGGCCTCCTCCCCCTTTTTGCCGTAGCACATGTCCCAGCTGCAGCCGTGGGGGTAACTGCCGACCATCTCGAAGTAGCCCGAGCCGCCGTGGTCGAGCAGGCGATGGCCGACGCCGGCGGGCACAACGAGCACGTCTCCTTTCAGGACGTCAGCCTCGACGCGGCCCGGATTCTCCTCGCCCCCGAAGCACAGGCGGGCTTGCCCCGTGGCGATGCAGAGGACCTCGTGGGTTGTGCTGTGGAAGTGCGTGGTCGGGTACATGGTGTACCGCCACTGCGGCGTCACGACGCCCATCGACGCGAGGTGCGACTCGATGGACGAGGCGCCCGTATCGGCGGCGAAGACGCCGTGGTAGTGCAATAGGGGTTTGTTCTGGATGGACGTATTGGGGATGAGGCCGTACGCCGGGATGTGGTGTTTCGACACTCGCAGGCTGGACAGCGGTGCCAGGTTGATCTGGGACGCCATGGCAGTCGCCAGATGCTGTATGCCAGTTGTTGTGTTGCAGAAAGGGGTGGAAATGCCAGGAGTGGGAGGCTTCTGGCCGAGAGAATGGTGGTAGGTACGTATCTCACGATGTTCTCGACTAGGTGGATAGTATGGATCCCAGAGTATCCCGACCCCGCTCAGCACGGGACATATGCATACATGGTGGAGGATGAATCTAATACATGTCAGATCGACGTCATCCACGGCCAAACACGCATCGGCCCATCAGCCTCCATATTTCCTGCCATAGCCAGGACTGTGCACAGCACCTCGAATTAACTTTCAGGCTCCAATATCCCATCCTACCTCAACATACGATAGACAATCAAAGTGGGCTGGGTCTCTGCGCCAGCTTGCCGCCTGTCTTCCTGCTCCTTGCGTGCTTCTTTCACGAGGAAGTGTGCGAAATGGCAGATGTATTCCCTAGGTTCAGGTCTGGCTCCGGGGGGCTGCGTGGCTCCTCGCAAACTAGAGGGACTCACGGTTTATTCGCATGCTAGCGTATTCTCTCTCATTACGTACCTCCTTCCGTGGACCGTATCCTTCGTATATTACTTAGGTACTTGGCAAAAGTGCAGCGGAGTCAACACAACCTCTGGTCATCTTTATCGGTTGTATCCTACATTCTCTGTACCGAAGTTCTTTTGTTTTCCCTGTGGACGAGGTCCTTCGCGTATCATTAACCTCTCTTTCAATCCCTGTTCCCTTCTACTTCACCTTCTACGCCGCCTCGGCCCCCACGCATCGCTGACGCTCGTATCACTATCGCAAAGATTCCGAATGCAGGCAAGGGATGATATTTTGAGGGAGGGAGGCGTTCACGTCTACGAGAATGTTAGTCCATGTGGGAATCTGATGGATGCAACAGCAACTGAGCTCACCTACGGTCAACTGCACTGGTAACCACCCACATGCACCTTTAATAACGCCCGCAGACGTTACTTTTATTTCGCTGGCAGAATGAAATACGTACCGCGGCTTACCGAATAACTTATTTCAAGTCACGTAAGTAAACTGTTCAGGAGAGCGTAGATGGCGAAAAGGTGCACAGGAGTTGTTTCCTGGCTTGGTAAACAATCATTCACCGAGCTGGAGAACAATTCCTTACATTGTCCACTTTAGTACGTGCATTTTCCCACCACGGTGGCTTGCCTGGGAACTCGATGTGCCGATTTATTCCATATTAGTTGCCTTTCGGCCTCTGTCGCCAAACGGTGCATCTGTTCGTTCCCTGCAAAGCTCCATCAAGGGATTTTCCGACAAGCCATTCCGGAGCCAAAGCACAACTTACCCAAGAACGCATAAATCCACGTTCAACACACCCACAGACACACCAAAATACGTCCCTCATCATGAAGTTCATGGCTTCCCTCCTCTTGAGCCTCGCCGTCGGTTGGACCACGGCTCTGCCCCAGGGCCCGACCACCCACAACGGAAACATCCTGAACGGCCGTCCCGATGGCGGCTACCTTATCGGCTGGAAGGATGACGGCACACCCTTCATCGAGGCCTACTACCCACCCCAGGACGCCGACGGCCACAACCAGACACTGCCGACGGCCGGCCCCCTTTCGCTGGGCCAGAAAATGCCCGGGACCGACGACCACTGGGGCTGCGTCGGGGACGAGTTCGTCGACCCCTACACGTGGACGCAGGCGGCCTCGAGCCTGGCCTCGTGGTGCGACGCCGGCAACGTCGTGGGCTACAAGAAGATCCTGACGTGGATCCGCGGCGACAGCGAGGCCTACATCTGCAACTGGGCCGGCGAGCAGAACTGCAGCGGCGACGAGTACTACTCGTACATGCGCTACCCCCTCGACTACTTCTGCTCGCCCTACCACTCGGGCTGGTTCCTCCAGGGCTCGGGCAACAAGGGCTACGGCCGCGGCGTGTACGGTGGCCGCGGCGAGTCGGCCCAGGTCTGCTTCAACCCCTGAGCTGGGACAAGGGAGGGAGAAGTTTTCGACGGGCTCCAACCCGGGGGGACGCTGCAGATGGACGCCCGGAGGAGAGACTTGGATGGGATACCATAAATGTGACGCACACTCTCGGGAGCCGGCGTTCTAGGCCCTGGATTCACTCGACTCTCAAGTTGTTGCACATCCAAGGCGTAACGCCATGGCGGTTCCGTTTTTGCGACACTGGTTGTTAGTTGACCAGGTGATAAAACACCCCTATCCGCCGTGTTGACGACACTCCGGTCCCCTCGTGCCGCGTCTGCGTGCCCTTGACCACCATGCCGTGACTGTCCCCTTCGCTAGTTCCCCTGCGTATCGTTGTAGTAGAAGCCGTGCTGAACAAAGACGAGCAGGTCGCTGTTGCCGTGGGCTGTGTCCTGGCCGGCGACCTGGCCGTCGACGCTGCAGGCGGTGAGGATGGCCTCGACGGCGCGGGCGACGTCGGTGCAGGCGCTCGCGGTGCCGCCGCCCTTGTAGGTGACGCCGAAGACGGCGGTGCGCGTGCCGTCCTGCGCGTCGCAGAACTGCTTCATGGTGTAAGGTGGGCGCCCGTCGTCGTCGCCGCCGTCGCCGCCGTCGCCGTCGCCGCCCGGCACCGCGCACGCCGCGTCCCCCTTGTCGGCGAGGTAGCCCTGGCACCGCTGCACCGACCCCAGCGGCGCCGGTACCACGTCCCAGTGGAAGTTGCACACGCTCGCGGCGGCGGGCATCGCCGATGCTAGGGAGAAGACTAGTAGGGCAGGGACGTGAATGATCCCCATGGTCGTAAATTTGTGCGAGGTCGGGAGGTTCAGAAAGTGCTTTGGCACGGTACCGATGCGGTGAAGCTGGTCTCCGGTCAATTTGGACGAAGGCGCCAGTCTTAACACGCATTCCCAGTGTGAAATACTCGGGAGGCAGTAAATCTGTCGGGTTCCCTTTCACTCTCCGAGTCCTACCAAACGGGGCCCCGTGTGGAACTGCGCACGGCGGCATCGCGACAGTCCAGGTACACACTCATACACACACACAGACACACACGGATACACGGATACACAGATACACAGATACACAGATACACAGATACACAGATACACAGATACACAGATACACAGATACACAGATACACAGATACACAGATACACAGATACACCCAAGCGCACACGCACGACACACGTAAACAGTTAGAATCAAAGGGGGAGAGGGAAAAGGGCCCACCGTGGGATGATTGCCCGTGCCCGGTGCCACGGCTTCCCGCGCCCGGGCCGAGGAAACGCCAACGTATATGTGTCACGAGAACTGGTGCGCCTCGGCTCCGTGAGGTGGACGTCCGATACGCCCACGTCTTCTGCCGGACCCGGACTGTTCGCGGGCAGAGAGAGAATGGGACAGCAGCAGGAGCGGTTACCCCATATTGCTCAGCATCTTCTCGCTTGACCTACGGACATGTGTAGATACGTTTGGTGGTAGGTCCAAGCTGCCGGTGGTTTTCATCTCCGTCATCCACGGCCATGTGTCCTAGTCTTTCCTGTTTCTCTGCTGGGCCGCCCCGCCGTGACGGCACCGGCCGGAAGACGACGGGTACCCCATCACACGAACAGCCAAGCGAGTTGGAGGTGCACCTCGTCTGCCATCGTGGAGAGACCGCCCGCGGAATGCGCCACCAGGGAGTCACTCAGGCTCAAGCCTCGGCAAGCCGCCCCCTCTAAACCCCCTCTCTCCGGCGTCGCCCGTAATGATATCCTCATCCCTCGCCCAGGCCAACTCACAAGTACCGCCGCCGTGGCGCGATGGGCGGCCCGGACCAGCGCCGGTGAGAGCCCCCGCACGGCTGGGCCGCGAGGCGGGACGCGAGACAGACCGTGCGGCGAGCGAGACGAGCCGGGAATTGCGGCGCACGGCGGCCACCACCTCTGGCTCCAAGTCCAGGGCCAAGGAAGGCGGAACCGCCGCCACCTCGCAATGTTGCTCGGGCTCCAGCGCCGACGGAGCCACCGAGGGCGAGCTCCACAGCCGTTTCGGGAGACCGCCGGCTTGATGCGGATGGGAGGAGACCATGGCCAGATACTATCGCGTGCGATGTCTCCTCGCAGGGCTTATGGCAGATATCCAGTCAGTAAATACCATCGAAATTCCCGTTCCAACATTACAACGCGAATGCTAGAGCTACGCCTCTCCTACCTGAGAGGACCCGAGGGGAAGGGCCAGCCGCGGCTGACCGTTATAGCCCCCCCCCCGGCTTGATCAAGGCATGGTATTTGCCACAGGACGCCGGCAAAGGACCCAAACGTACGGGAAAGCACACTTTCAAAGTGCGCCACCAGAGCTTTGTTGAACTGGGTCCAGCATCCAACAACGACGGCCCTCGCTCAAGACATCGACGCTATGGGGACTGGGAATCTTCTCTGAGCATGACCGGTAAACCAACCACCTATATATGATGCTACTATGTATTACGCCCAACCTAAAAAACATGGCCGGTACGCAGGGCGACGTACGGCCTCGACACGTCCCTTGCGGGGAGACTCGCGCCCTTCACCACCCGCGAATGAACCGCCCGGAGCTGGACAGGAAATCCAAATACCACTGGGACGGATCCGGTCGTCAAGACAACAGATGATGGAGGCGGCAAAAATAAGGCGGCGAAACCGAAGGCCAGCAGCGATGTAATGGGGTATGTAACAAAAACTGACAGGCCGCAGTAGGTTACTGCATATAAGCAGACTCCGACGGAGCAAGTGACTCAAGCAATGACACGAGAATGGACAATGTATGACGCGTGGACGGCGACCGGACTTCACTCAGGCTTCAAAATCTCCAAACTCCCCATAGCCGTACGGGTTCCACTCCTGACCGGGATACGACGTGGCGCTCATAACGGGAATGCCGTCGTCCATGTCGTCGGGTGCTGCCGCCAGCTCCACGGGCTGGTCAACGAGGATCTTCTCCTCGGGTTCTGCCGGTGCAGCAAACTGCGCGTTGGGCGGCAGCGGCGTCCCACTGGGCGTCGAACTGACGCCCGTGGCAGGGTTGGACATTTCCGCCCCCCCAGGTAGAGAGCTCTGCGGCACGGCGCCTTCGACGAAGAAGCTGCCCGCTTGCGGCACCATATCTTGCGATGCCACCCCAGCAGCCACCCCAGCAGCCGCCCCAGCAGCCGCACCACCCGCCACCGCCATGCCGTTGAAGCCGTGCTGCCCGCTTTGCTCGTGCATCACGACCGGTGAAGCCTGGCCCTGCTCGCGGGGCGCATATGCCTTGCGGGGTGTCGCGTCGTAGATGTCTTCTCCCACAGGGCTATGGCTGTTGGCTTTCTCGATATTGACATTCAAGTTCGGGTTGGAGTGTTGTTTGAGCGCGTTTGTCGACGGCTGGGGGCTGAGTGACGACGGGTGCGGAGGTTCCTGCGCCACAATAAAGCTGCCGTGGGGAGATGCGCCAAGTCCAGTGGACGGCGGCGTGTGCCCCAAGTCGCTGCTGCCTCGGGCATTGCCGGGGGGGCTCGCGAGTGCCGACGTTGAATCCGCGGGCGGCGCCGGTGGGTTGGGCAGTCGACCGGCTGCAGGGTTGACGGGAGAGAAAGTCGAAGCCGAGCTAGGAAGGGGGTAGTTCTGCGGAGACCCTGGGTGCTGAAGATGAGGAGTGGAATGCTGCATATCCATCGTGGTAATAAGGTGCTGCGTTTGCGGCCTCGACATCGCCCCGTCATCCTGCGGCGGCGAGACGCTACTGACCTGCGACCGGGGGTCGTGGGTACTGTCGGGAGAGACAAAGCGGCCGAGACTTTCGCCAGCCTGGACCTGGGACGACGGAGGGGACGGGGCCAGGGGCGCAGGACTACCAGTCGGATGAGGTGGGTTCACAGCTTGCTGCTGCGGTGCTGGGCTTCCAGACGGTTTGGGTGGATGCATCATGTACTGTTGCGGTGCCGGGCTGCCAGTCGAAGGGGGCGGCGCCATCGTCTGCTGCTGCGGCGCCGGGCTGTGAGACTGGGTTCCGGGCTGAGACGGGTGCGACTGGTGCGACTGGTGCGACTGGGCAGCAGGGCTTCGGGACGGCGGCGGCACCTGTCCCGGCGCAAACTGAGCATGCTGTTGGAAAGGTGGCTGTTGCTGCTGCTGCTGCTGCTGCTGCTGCTGCTGCTGCTGTGGCATGGGTGCGTAGCCGTGTGGCTGCTGCCCGTAATACATAGGTCCGACGGGCACGCCACGCCCAACGTTATACGGCGACGGTGCCATCTGACTGCTGCCGCCGTACCCGTGCACAGCATCGTACCCGCGTGGAATGGGAACCGGAGCATATTGCTGCTGCTGCCCAGGAATCGTGGGCTGCGGGAACATCTGCTGCGGCTGCTGCTCTCCACGGCCCGGCTGTGTCTGCTGCATTCGCTGCATGTTTTGCATCTGCTGTGCCATTTGGGGAGGCATCTGCCCTCGGCCCGCCGCCATTTGCTGCATCACATGAGGGGGAACCTGGCCCCGGCCCGCCAACATCTGCTGCATCACGTGAGGGGGAACCTGGCCCCGGCCGGCTATCGCGTGTGGCGGCGGCCCGGCACCTGGGAACGAGGCCTGGGGATTGGGGCCCAGGGGCGGCCGATTCGCCCCTTGGGGCATAGGCTGACCAGCCTGGCCGTGTCCAGCCGCCGGCGGGAAAGACGGCGACCTTTGATCTTGGCTTGGCCTGTGCTGTTCCGCGTCGGCTTCCGGTTGCTTCGAGTTTCGTTTGAAAAGCCCCGTGAACCTGCGGCTGGTCTCCTTGGGCTGCCCCTGGGGGCTGGGCTGGGGATGTTGGGTCGACGCTCTTTTGTTCCCACCGAAGAATTTGGCCATGGATGAAGTCTTCTGCTGCTCCTGGGCGGGAGGCGTTGGTCGTGGACCTTGGTTGGCTGGCGCCTGAGGGTGCGTCTGCTGCTGGCTCAAGGCTCCAGACGCGGCAGGAGACCGGTGGGGTCCCTGAGGCCCCCACGGCTGTTGTTGCTGAGGGCCCTGGTAGGGTCCGCTCGCGGTGGCCATTCCGAACTGGCCAGGGGCTCCTGGGTCGGATGGCTGCGTAGGCCGGCCTGCCTGATCAGGCACATCTGGGCCGTCGGACGATGACCTCTGCGCCATGGATGCGGCAGAGGGGGCGGTCAGCGAGTGCTGACGCGAGTGACCAGAGGGTTCCGTAGCTCCCAGCTGCGTTGGCGATGGCTGGTTTGTCGAGCGCTGTTCATTCAGTGCTGGATGAGGTTCGATAGGTCGCACTGCCGTGTGCACCTCGGACTTCAACCCGCCCGGCGCGTTCCCTGGGCCCGAGTTCTGGGCCGGCATCGCGCCAGGGGGTTGTGACAACGCAACGGATGCGGCCCGGTCTCGTTGCACAGGCCCAGAACCGACCGGCTTCCGGGCAGGAGAGGCGCGTGGAACATTCGTAGGACCCCCGACGCTCAAGCGCTCGTGAGAACTCTTCCCAGATAAAGATGGCGAGCCTTGTCGAGGCGCAACAAGTGCATGGTTGTTCGATGATGCTGCTGCGTCGATTGGGTTGGAGCCCAATGCTTGTGGCTTGGGACTGTGAGGGTTCTGGCTCGCTGGCGATCCTTGCGAAAGCATTCTTGGACGGTGGCCAACCCCTGGGTACGGTAGATGCTGTTGTTGCGTTCCCAGGGGAGCATTCGGCTGCTGCGACGCCCGTCGCATGCCCATCATGGCTCCATTCGGACCGGGCAAGTTGGGGTGGTGTTGATTGGGAAAGCCCTGAGGTGCCTGCGGGTTGCCCATCGCCATCGGCCGCTGGCCGGGTTGCCCCCGACCAAAGGCGGCCTGAGGCGGTAGCTGCCCGGTTTGTGAAGGAAACGGTCCCGAATGAGGACCCGGCTGCCCCGGGCCCATCATTCTAGCAGCCGATGGCTGGCCTGACGCCGTCATGTGTTCTGGTTGAGATGGATGCCCGGGCTGCGTCGCTAGATGGCCCTCGTGGCTGGCGTTCGTCGACGGGTGGTCATGGACCTTGGGGCCCGGCCGGTTGCCGAATATTCCTCCCAGAAAGGCGGACGGTTTCCTAGATCGGTCCTCTGCCGTGTTATGTGGATGGGATACGTTGGGTGCTCCCGTGGAGAGCGGCCATTGAGAATCTTGCGTGCGAAGTGGAGGGGAACCTGGCCCGTGTAGGGCATTTGCTTGCGGCGCTGGTGGTCCAGGGTGAGCACCGGCATGAGCATGGGAACTCTCACGCTGCCATTGGTGCTGTGATGGCGGCCCCTGGTTCGGGCCTTGCATGAAAGGGCTCCCCGTCAGAGGAGGGCTGGGCTTTGCAGGCTGTTCATCGTCGTTGGGACTGTTCTTGAATATGCCTTTCAAATCCGAGAGTCGTTTCTTTGCACCACCGCCGAGACCATGTTC
Source organism: Nigrospora sphaerica (assembly GCA_018287875.1). Classification (NCBI taxonomy): domain Eukaryota; kingdom Fungi; phylum Ascomycota; class Sordariomycetes; order Amphisphaeriales; family Apiosporaceae; genus Nigrospora; species Nigrospora sphaerica. The sequence continues at coordinate 1,251,201 of JAGVVL010000018.1, forward strand.
TTTGGAATTGGCATCGCTCTTCGAAGAGGCCCCCTCTGTCTTCTTAGACAAGACCGGCAGTCCCGCTGCGCCGAAGAAGGACTTCTTTTTTTCCGGCGGGCCCATACCCTGGGGCTGGTGGCCTGCGTCCTGTTGCGGCTCTTGAGATGGAGGCGCCGAGGATAGATCATTGGCAGGAGCAGTGTTATGCGAAGCCAAGAAAGACGAACGTCTGGGCTGCTCCTTGTTCTGAGACGGCGGCGGGATACTGGACTCGGATACTTCGTCCCGAAGGGACGAAGGAGCAGCATCGATGCTATCGTGGAGGCCGTAGGAGGGTTTCTCGTCGAAGTCGCTAGATAAGTCTGATGTACGCCGTGCGTGGCTATCGCCGCCTGATCGCGCATCGTTCGTGGTCCGCGGCGTGTCAGGGTTGCCGTGACGCGGTATCTGTACAACCTGGATTCGGTCTTGCTGGGAGGCGGCTGTTGGCTGGACCGGAGGCTGGTGCGAGCCGCCGGCAGAAAAGAGCCCTGGGTAGCGCCGTGCCGTCACTGGCGGCAAACCGCTGTTTCTCGGCGCTCGTTGCAATGGCAGCGAGGATGCAGCGGCGGCGGGCACCTCCATCTCGGTTTCCTTGTCGGTGGCGAAGTAACCGGGCTGGGCAGTGGGCGGGCTCTTCCTGGAGGTGTTCAGCGGCTCGGATAAATGCGACTCTTCCAGCTTCCACTTGGGCGAAGGGGGAAAGTGTTGCACGGGATTGCCACCCAGGGGCGGCGAGGGGCCCGGCCTCAGTCCGCCGGCGGCGGTGAGAAAAGGCTGTCCCTGCAGCGACGGGGAGCCGGCCTGGCCGGGCATCTGGCTCGACTGGGCGAGGACAGGGCTACTACGACTTGGAAAAGCCGGCTGCATCCCGCCGTTCGGGCCAGGGGCCATGCCGTCCACGATGCCGTTGAACTCGTGCTGCGGTGGGAGCGACTCGGGGTCGTGGAGATGAAGTCTGTCGTGCGACGGGGGATGTAGGGGGGACGCCGTGGCAGGTTGGAAATACTGTGGGGGGGTGTCGCTTGGCTGTTGGTCGAGCATGGACTGCGCGTGGGCGTCGCGGGAGGCTGTGGCTGATGGCGCATCACCAGCGCGCGCCGGGGGGCCCGAGTCGCCGATATGAGCGACGGGCGACTGAGCGGCTTCGGCGCCGTGCGCGCTTGCACCGCGCCAGCCAAAGGACGTGGTCCGGGGGATCGTAGGGAGCCCGAAGGACTGTGTTCGGGTCGGTCCGGGGATCGGCGGCTCTTGCTGCTGCTGTTGTTCCTGTTGCGGCGGGGGCGACGGCGACGATGGCTCCAGCTGGTGCTGTTGCTGGTGCTGCAGGTACTGGGTGCTGGCTAGCGGGTCCGCTGCCACGGAAGCTGCCATGTTTGAGTTTGGGCGTGGGGCGGCGGCGAGATCCGTGCGGGTTCGAGGTGGCGATTCGCGTGTTATCCCGTCGTCCGATCTGCTGTCGCGCTGGGTTAGAATTGCAACACAAGACGGGCGCGCGGGAGAAGGGAAATGGAGTGGGCGGGTGGAGGGGGCGTTGGGGGCATGAGGCTGACCAGCGGGCTGACGGGCTGCGAGGGGCAGATCGTAGTCGGAGCCGTCTTCCTCCAGCAGCGGACTGCCGGTCCAGGGATCCCAGGTCGGCGGGTGTTTGCTGATGGGCGCGGGCCGGGTCAATTGGTGCGGTCCGTGGTGGGCGTCGGCGGTGCGGAGAAAGGGTCCTGAGGGCGAGCCTGGTTCGGAGATCGGGGAGACGGGCAGGTCCGTCGAGGGCGGGACGGAGCGGATGGTCGAGACGGCACGGTGCAATTCGCTGCTAACGCGCGACGGCCGTCTGTCTGGGGGCGGTGGGTGTGGCGGCGGCCAGGGAGAAGAAGACGACGAGGCAGCGGGAGGATTAAAAGGCGAGACTGGAGTCAGCGGTGGGAGGGAGGGCTGAGAGCCGGCTGGCGGTGCTACGAGAGCCGGTCTGGTTACGTGGACTCCAGTCTGGGCTGACTGTGTTGGGTTCTTCCGCCGGCGCGGCTGGAAAAGCAATGGCAGCGACACCGAGTACTGATGGCCTCGTATCGCCGCGGTTGGGCGACGTCGCGGGCCCGTGTCGGTGGCTGCGGATAAAGGCGTGCCAGTTTTGCTGATCGGGGGCGGTTGTGATGCTGCCGTTGGTGCTGCTGTTGCGACTGTCAGAATATCTCTCACTCTCTCTACTACCTCTCTTCTACTACTACGGGACGCCTTTGCCGTTGTGGCCTGCGTCAGGAGTGCATGTGTCTGTACCTGTGGTGCCTGTCGCGACGGCCGGGGTGTCGCTGACTGCCCGCATGCTTTCCCAGTGGCTTGTTGATGCAGCGGCAGTCCAGGATGTCCTGGATTGTCTGTGCCTCCGCAGCGCGCTAAGCCAACCCCAGGGAGAAGGCGCCGCTCGTTCATCTCGCTTTTCCGTTGCTGGAGCTGGAGCTGGGGCTGGCGCCGCGCCCGCTGGCGCCGCTCGCGGTGACGAACCGTTCGTTGCCTGCAAGCCCTGGATCAGTCTAATTAGACCTTGGTCGCTATTAATATCCCGCCCCCGTTGAACCGAGCCCCCCCCCCCCCCCCTAAAGCCTTTCCCCTTCCCCGACGGGCCTGGCAGGGCGTGGGCGGGCAGGCCGCTCGGATCGCCAGGGCAGGATGGACACTGACACACTGGCCGGCAGGGGTTTCCGGCGCAGAGCTCCCGTTTCTTGAGCAACCCTAGGTCGAACTCAAATGACACTTGTGGGGAAGCAACCTTGGCTAAACGAGGGGCTTCATGGGATCGATCCATGGGATCCCATCCTCACTGGCTCGCCTCTGCTCTGCTCCCATCAGCCCACGCACTGTCGGGCCACTTGGGGGGCGATGGCACGGCGGAAAAGAAAACTGCCATTGCATTGGGAGAGCCGCGCTCCCCAGTCTCGTGCTCGCTGCTCCTCCACCTGCGATCTGGGGGCCTGGGTACCTGCTTTGCACCCGCCTGCCCACGCTATAAACACACACATACAGGCGCACACGCGCACATTATTTCGCGCGCGCTCTCCCTTTCCCCTCCCTGTCCCGCTCTCTGGTAGGCCGCGGCGTTGTAGCCCGTAGAGTCCCTTGCGCCCTGGCATGTCGCTGTCGTGCATAGTCTGTGGCCCTGCCGAACACTCGCCCCCCAAGGTTGCACAAAGAAACGAGACTTGGTTCCTTTCGACCGCGGCTCAGGGCGGCACAGCGCCCGGGTTCCAGAAACCTATGTTCTCCCCACGTGCTCGCGTACCCTGGCCGATCGACTGGGACGAGCGCCTCCGAGGATGATTGAGAAAAAAGAAAGAACGTCTTCACTGCCCCCCTACCCACTGAACTCCGCCTGCCTAGGGAAATCTCGAGAGAAGGGAACGGTTATGGAAATACCTTATCGCCCGTTCCTCGGAGCTTGTTCTTTCCCTTGTTGAACAACTTCATCCCCGACTTGGTGGCCTTGTTGCCAAAGAGGCCTGCCGCGTGGAGGAATTCCTTGCTCTTGGCACCTACTTGATTGCCGGGCGCTCCGAACCCGCTCGGCACCTGTTGGCCCTGCAATAGGTTGCCCGTGGGCGTGCGGACGAGGCCGGGCTGCTGCACCGGTGGCGCTCCGCCGCTGGGGTTGCTTGCGTTTCGGTGCTGCTGGTAGTACGGCTGTTGCGGCGCAGGTGATATCTGGTTCTCCGACGCACCGCCCGCCGCCATGGCGTTCGTCGGAGACGTGGCCCCGTTGGAATGCTCGGGCAGACTCTGCATGTGCTGCAGCCAGTTCGACAAGCCCGAGTCCATCCCCGCGAACTGGTTCCGCACCTCTTCGAACTTTTGTGCCCGGACATCTGGTAAAGGAATGCTCATGATCTCCCGCCAACTCATGAGCTTGGGTTGGTTGAGCTGCGGCGCAGAGTTGGATGCGGCCGTGCTTCCGCGCGAGTCGCCGCGCTCGACCTCGGGCTCCGAAGCCGGCTGCGTAAGAGCCGGGTGCTCTTCGTCTGGCGGTTGCGGCGTCGTTGGGTCGGATGGGTCTTGCATAAGCTCCTTCTCCTCGGCTAGCGACAGCTGAGACGTCCGCGACATCCGACGATCGTCAATGGTCTCCGGCCGCGCAGGCGCCTTATCTGCTGACATGACCGATATCGGGGAAGGTGGCTCCAAACCGGCGATACCCAGGCCGTCGGGTCCACGGCTGCTCACAACCGACACTTGGTGAGACATGGTACCGGAACCGCCGGGCTCGACGTGCAGAGCCGGTATTGGCGCCACGGATCGCTCTGACACGGCGTTCGGACTCGACAAGGGGGAGGCTGGCGACTTGGCCGGTTCTACGGGAAGCGCCGGCGCAAAAGTGTGCGTCTTCGGTTCGTCTTCGGTGGGGTTGAAGGAGGTTTCCTCCATGCCCTTCTCCCACGAGAAGCGTTTATTCAGCGAAGGCACTCCAGTCACCTTTGGGTGGGCCTGGCTGGTCAGCACAGTCTTTGACTGCTCGTCCTGCGTGGCTGGTCGTGGAGTTTGGGACTGGGAGCCAAGCCCCGTCTCAGGGGGTTTCCACACATAATCTGTTTCCTGTGCTGGTTTATCGTCGGCGGATCCTAAATAATCATCATAGACGTCGGACAGGTATGTGCTTTCCCGCGCGAAAGCCGGACTGGTACTCGAGTAGTCGGCTGCGCCCAGGAGGCCACTACCACTCGCACCGCCCCCGTTAATGGGGCTTGGGCTCAAAGATTTCATGATGTCCTCTCGGAGGCGGTCATTTTCATTTGGCGAGCTCGTATCGAGGGAGCTCATGGTCAGATTTCGAGGTGGCATTGTGGGCTGAACACTGTCGAGATCAGGCGAGTCATTGCGCCTGGGATTCAGAGGCGCAGTCGGTAAGACAACCAAAGCATTTGACTCGGATTGGCCTCGAGAGACGGCGGATAAGTCGGCGGGGGAGTCGTTTAGGTTACCAGCTGGCGACTGTCCTTCGTGGGAGCCATATTGCCCTTTCTCGAGCGCTCTGTTCCCTGTCTGCAGTGGTGGCAAAACCAGGGGTTTGTGAGAGGGCTGGGCGTCGTTCGATGTCACCTTGTCAGCCACGGCTTGGTCATGCCCGCCCGTCGCAGCACCGAATGCGTTGTCACGGGGCTCACTGGCGGCTTGCGACTCGGCCACGAAATTGGGCCGATCGGCCAGTGACTGGGCATGTTTGATCGTGGTTGTGGGTTGTAGATCCTCAACTACGGCTTCCCGCTTCGTGACAGGGGGGACCCCGGCGTCGGCAACGGGTGCGAGCTGGCCGCCCCTTTCGTCCGGCAGCTCCATGGGCGTAGCGCTTTCTGAAGCTATGTTGGTTGACTCGGAAACCCAACCTCCTGGAATAGACGGACGAGTCTCTTTTCTCCTTTCCGGCTTCTGGTTTTCCGACGACGGCTGCTGATCGGTCAAGGCAGACTCAGAGGGTGGTACCGGGGTGACAGACGTGGTTGGTGTGATGCCATGCTCGCCCTTGGCCGTACCGTGGCCTTCAATGAGACTCGACGCTCCTGCATGCGGAACGGGCTCTGCAGCAGGTAACGCTTCCATCGAAACGGTTGATTTATCACGTGGCGTTTCCTGGTCCGAGGAGGGATTTTCTTGTACTGTCGTAAGGTTGGGATGTTCGAGGAAGTACTGAGGTTGTGCATCCGGCATTACCGCGGGTTTGGGCGCGTTGGAGAAGAAATCGTCGCCAAAGCCTGACATGCGTGCGAGATTGGGCAGTTGGGGACTCACGGATAGCCGTCGATCCTTTTCTACTTGTGCGGCCGTCAGGGCCCCGGACAGGAAAGGTGAAGGGCCCGGGGACGCGGCGGGCGCGTGATCAGGAGGTGCGTCGCGAGACGCAGAGGTAGAGCGGTCCATGCCATACTCGCTCCTTCTTTCGGCGACCGGGGCGAGGGTCGTTTTCAAGCTCCGAGAGGTGTCGGAGGCGTCGTCCCGGTCGAGGCTGGTACGCTGGCGCTGTTCTGCGGGCGATCTCACGCCACCGTCGAGGTTATCTATGCTAGGCCTGCCAGAGTCGACTGATCCCCGTTCTTTTTCCTTCTCGTCATCCAGACGACGGTAGATGTCGGAGGGGCGAACAAAAGGTAGCTGCTTGTTCATTGGGGAGGGGGCAGTGCGGCTAGGAGAGTTCGATCGCTGGTCCATCCACGGACGTGCGTTTCCGGAGCTCGAGCCTGGGCGAGACCCCGACCTTTGCCACGATGCCTCGCTATACTCGGGTCTATCTTGTTGGCTCATGCTGCTCTTGCGCGGCGGAAAGCGCGCAGGAGACTGGCTCGGTGCAGATTGGGGCGGCGGCGGCGACGCGACGGCTGGACCGTATTCGGGTCGAGCAGAAACTGTGGCCGGCGGGTTGACGACCGAGGAGGGAGCCGGGGCTCGGGAATTCCCCTGCCCCGGGGGGGTTTCGTACCGCGGCGCATTCAGAGGCGCCGTCGGTATCGGCTGGGTCTGGAGGTGCAGGACCGGAGGGCCGCTCGGGGCCCTCAGGCCGCTCGGTTTGTCTCCGCTGCGGGCCGGATTCAGAGGCGCGGGCTGGGAGGAACCGCGCGGGCCGCTGGGTTGGCCGAAGGGGCTGTTCACTACCGGCGGACTGGCGGTGGTCGCGCGGCCCGCCTGGCGCAGGGCGGCTGGTCTCGTAGGCGGCGGTGTGGGCGGCTCGTTAGGCTCGTCGTCGTAATCGTTACCCCAATCGTCGCCATCATAGCTTTGGACCTTAGCCTCGACCCATTTCCTCGTCTTGGTCCGGTTCATGTTCGTCTGATAGGCGCCCGAACTCGGCGTGCTCGGTGTTCTGCAGGGCGGCACGTCTGGTTAGTCATGGGCGCCGTAAAGGGCAACCAGGTGGCGTGAAGGTCACTCACAAGGGCGAGGCATTACGCCCCCGGAAGACATTGCCATACGACCCTTCATCCATTGCAGCGGACACAAACCATGCGGTACGATAGCAAGCGTGCAAGGCGGATGATTCTACTGCCACATGTCGGACCTGGCCGAGCGTGGGGGGGGAGGAGGAAGAAGAGAATGTCAGTCGCCTCGCAGGTCCGCCACGGGGTGAGTGCTCGCGGGTGTCGGGAGACAGTGGAGGAGGCGGTGCCGTGCTCCCGAGGTACGAATCACGATGCAGTCGGTAGGTCGGCTGGTAGGGTCACCCAGGGCAAAGCTGGGCTGTGCTAATGATGGGCTCGGCGAGTCGGCCGGGGTTGCACGTTTCTTTGGAGAAAATGCACGATTGCAGGCGGTAGGTTAAGGACTGTCGGCAGGTGCTGTCAGTCGTACCAGGTCGAACCCTTGCGAGACTGGGGGGGCCAAGGGATGACGTGGAGGGGAGGGAAGGGAAGGGCGGCTATGGTGATAATTTCAGGGCGCGCGAGGGGGGGTTTGGGGGGGTTCCAGGCTGTGGAAAAGATACAGAAACAAGAGTATGCGCGGTGGGTGCTATACAGTACAGTGAAGGGCCCAGGCTCGCTCGCGTCGAGTATGTCCTCATACGAATATGTACGGTAGATTACAGGCAGCGAGTGAACGAAGGAATGTACGAGCCACGCCGTGGCGACAAAGATGTAGCGGCAGAATGTAATGGGCGACGATGTTTTTTTTCCTCGCTCCGGGATGGGATGGGAGGCGAAGGGGCGGATTGGGTTGGGTTGGGATGCACACGCGTGCGCGCACTCACTCGCTCGCATATACGGGGGGGCAACTACGACGGGCGCTGTGTCGAGACATACCTACAAGGCAAAGACAAAAACGGTCGGGACTGGGGAAATACAAGTGGCGGGCTGGCGGACGCGCGCGGGCAAAAGATGCAGAGAAAGCCAAGTTGAGTTGGAGCAACGAGTCCTTTGCCGGCGTCCAATAGAGAGCTGATAGTCGTCTGGTCCGTTGCTCTGGGTAGGCCCGGCAATACAACCGGTTCTGGATACCTATCCAGAATTCACCGAAAGGAGGGCCTGCAATGGCTTGTGCTATCAACCACGGCGGCTGGGCTTGTGGGAGAAGACGACTCGAAGGACGGGACCGATCCCCCCTCGCTCCTCGGCTTCCCTGCAGGCCCGGCAGAGTTGAACTGAAGATCGACGCGATGATCTGACGATGCTGACCACGGGCCCGCCTGCCTGCCACTTGGGCACAAATACAGGTTTGTGTGCGTCCCGTCCGTCCCTGTGTGCCTGTATCCAGTGTGTGTGTGTGTGTGTGCATGTGTGCGTGTGTGCGTGTGTGTGTGCGTATCGCCATCAGCCGCAGGTGCAACTCACAGCAGGGAGTATCGTAGCACAGTTTGTTCGGTCTGCCTCCCAGTTGTCTCTTCCCGGTCCCCCGACCCTCTCTGCGCATCGAGTCGGCGGCGGCGGGACACGAACGATGACGATGATGCGAAGCAAGCAATGCACAGGTAGAGAGACCATGCTCGAGTCACGGCGGAACATGAAGAGCGACACGCCCACCCGCCCGCCTGCCTCCACCATGCGCGCAGGGGACGGACCCCACGAATGGATGGATGGGTTACCTTCCTCCGGTCAGTCGGACCATGACGTTCCCTAGGTGGGTGTCTGCGCGTGTGCGTCGACCGGCCGATGAAGAGAACCTAGGTTCTTCCATCATTTCCTAGGTACTACTAGAATAGGTGCCTAATGCACATGCCCGTTGCTGCTGGACCATCTCGCGGTGGGCAGGCGGGGTCTGTCGTATGGATGGGATTCCATCGGGAACGGAAACCCGACGAAACCTGAGCGACTTGTCTCATTGCCAATCTGGAGCCGGACGTTGGACCCTAATCGCGTGTTTCGCTTGGCTCGAAACACGGCTGAGCTTGCGCTTCCCACCACAGCCTCGATGTCGTGTTCACCTCATTCCCTTGGACGCAGTACTTAAGTAACTGCGTACCTCCCTGGGTAATGTAGGTACTGCATGCACGAACAGGCTGTTGTGGCTGTCCCGCCAGTGCCGTAGGTGGCAGGCAGGGCCAGTGGACTGCTTGACGATTAGTTTAACACTGGCTGACCTCCAGATCACGCGTGGAAAATGAGGACTAGTCTACCTACCGTCCTTCTCGGAGCACTAGCTAAGGGAAGATGGATGATGCAGTTGGAGCATTATCCATGTATTTCAGGTTCAGTTTACCTTAACCTGGTATCGCATCTCAAACGCATCTGCAAGCCGAAGCCGGCATCAACCGGGCCACTTTCTCCCATATGCAATCACAACCCTTGCTGCCCAGGACGCCCTTTTGTTTTTCCACAGGCCTTAGCGTAGGGGCTGTAGTCCAACATTAGGGAAAACAGTGTTCCGTCTTTGCTTTTTCCTTTCCAGATCCTTCACCCCTTGATAGTCCCGCCTGGGTGCCAGCTCGGCGCGTTAGGAACTCACGGGACATGGAGGAGCCAAGCCGGGACCTGCATGTGGGTTATGTAGGGTCGGGCATGTTTCGCATGCGAGGCATGGTTGGTAGGAGAAACCATCGACGGGCTATGTAGGAGTTCAGTACTTAGTCGAATAGGTACTCAAGCATGTACGGGGTATGTAGGTATGTACATGTGCATTTCCATAGGCACTTACATGCATTTCTGGAGGTTAAGGCGCTGTGTACAAGAAGTAAAGCGGACGGCTATGGTCCGTCAATAGACAGGTTGATCATTTGTTGGCCGGGACAGAATCTGGGAGAACGAGAGGCACCGGAGGTACCGGAAGTACCTGAGGCCGTGGTTCCTGGGCTAGGTAGGCCTCGCCCTGGGTTTCCCAAGTGCCCTTCCCAAAGCAACCGGGTGTGGTATTGCATTGTAACCCGACCGAGTGAGTGCCCCTTTGTTAGCGCCGAGGGTTCACTTGCTACATCCAGCTCGTCCAAAATTCATAGTGTACCTATTCGTAACCGACTGTGGTCCTCTCACACCCACAAGTTTCCATTAACTCGGGTCTTGAGGATGCATCAACCCGAAAGAGGGCGGCGAGCCGGTGGGGGCTGCGCCTCGGCCATGCCTCCAGCTGGCAACAAAGTCTCAAGGTGTTGCACCGCCACTCCGTGTCAAAAGGCATCACACCCAAGATGCGGATGATGTGGAAGGGGGCGCCAATCCACCTACTGATAGGTCGCGTACTGTAGTCCTGGGCACCTCCTGGGCAATCTATTTCTGTAGCAGCTTTCCAATAGGTGGGCCCCCAAGGTCCTGTACTGCCCCCATACTGTGTAGGTGACGATAGATATTCAAGGTAGTCGTAGCCCCAAACATGTACCCAGAAGCACTAACCAACTGTGTAAGGTTGCTTAGGCGCCACAGGCCCTCAGCTGCCTCTGCTGCATTGGCCAGACGACCTTTCAGAGACACGAACACGTTGCCACCCCCAGTCTACCCACCCGATTTAGCACCGTCCCATCGTTATCCCTCCCAGTAGGCCAACAATCTTGAGCAACTTTACGACAAGACGACGATAGAGTGCTAGTCTACCACCCGTCCGTTTGTCCACCATAACGCCCTTTACCGCCGTATTCTCATCGCCAGCCATCGTGTCGCTCCCTCTAGCAGCTACGGAATTTGTCATTTTCTTGTCCCGATCCTCCGACTACTTGATCGTCGTCTTCCATCCTCTGCCTCTTGCGATCCCCGATAATACCCTGCTTACGCTCTTCTAATTTCGGCCCTCGATTGCCCTCTATTCCCTTCCGCGCTATCCAGCGGCAAAGCAGTCGACAGTCGCCCTTCCCGTGGCTCGCTTTGGTGGCGTCTTGCGCTCTCTTCCGGCTCCGGCCCTCCTCCCCCGGATTTCTCGGCTGACGACCTCCGACGTTCCTGCGCGACATCCTCATCCATATACCACTATCGACTCGACTCTGCCGTGCCTGCTCCAGATACCCACAATTTCCACGCGCCGGCCGCGGGAACGCACCAGATTGATAGATCTGCGTAGAACAAAGCGAGGCGCCTTCGCACACAAGTCTTCAGAATGGCTGTCGCATCCATTCAGGACCGAACCGCCGAGTTCAAGTCTGTCTTGACCCAGGTCCAGAAAAGACAGGCACAGTCCAAAGTCGGTGCGCAACGAAGATCACTGCTCACGGAGCAGCAACAAGTCGATGCCAATGGTGAACCGTCAGGCCGACAGCGGCGATCCGACTTCGCGCGTAACGCCGCTGAAATCGGTCGTGGCATCGCCGGCACTATGGCAAAGTTGGAGAAGCTGGCGCAGCTGGCCAAGAGGAAGACGCTGTTCGACGACCGGCCCGTCGAGATTAACGAACTCACTTTCATCATCAAGCAAGACTTGTCCACGCTTAACCAGAAGATCTCCAAACTGTCTACCATGACGCGCCAGCAACATCCCAAGGCCGGCGGCGACCAGCTGGGCGAGCACAACAAGAATGTCGTCCTCCTGCTACAAGGCAAATTGTCCGATGTCTCGGTCAACTTCAAGGAAGTCCTCGAAGTGCGCACAAAGAACATACAGGCATCGCGATCGCGGACGGAGAACTTCATTGTACGTACGGCCAGACAGCGGCCGGAGCTGATGTCCACAACGAGGCTAACCACTGACGCTTTCTACAGTCGACTGTCGCTCAGCACGCACAGCCCCCGATCCAACAGTCTGCGTCCCCATTGTACGGCACGCCGAGCCGGGGGACCCCGTCGCCCGGCGGAGACACGCTGTCCCTCAACCCGCCCGTGGGAGACCAACAGTTGCTGCTGATGGAGGAAGCCCAGCCTCAAAACAGCTACATCCAGCAAAGAGGCGAGGCCATCGAGGCCATTGAAAAGACAATCGGAGAGCTCGGGTCCATCTTCGGCCAGCTGGCGCAAATGGTGTCGGAGCAGAGCGAGCAGATTCAGCGGATAGACGCCAACACCGAAGACGTCGTAGACAACGTTCAGGGCGCCCAGAAGGAGCTGCTGAAGTACTGGTCCCGCGTTTCCAGCAACCGGTGGTTGATCGCCAAGATGTTCGGTGTCTTGATGATATTTTTCCTGTAGGTTGCCCGCCCTCCCTCTGAACAGTCCTGCCCCCCCCCCCTTGCAGCCAGCCGTACTAACCCGTGTCAGGTTATGGGTCCTGATTGCCGGGTAAGCAACAAGGCGCAATGAGGGAACCTGCATGAGGCAAACCACGTATTACGGGCGTATTACTTTTCTGTACAGTACCTCTTCCGGCCCAGGCATGGCACCGTGTGCCGCCGGGTTAGACCACTCTAGACATTATATAATGGCCAAAGAATGCATCGCTATGGGAACATGTGAGCACGGCGGCGGAACGCGGCCTTGGAAGAGAAAAGTGATGTCTCTGCTGATGAACCGACATGCATTCTAAAGTGACGGCGGCCGTACGCCGCCGAGGGGACGGTACTTACCTCTCCCTCCCTCCCTCCCTCACTTTCTCTCTCTGGTGCGGGAATTCAAGGCCATTTGTCAGTACCAGGGACGTCACGATTGCAGTCGTCAAGTCGAATCCGTCCTCCAATGGCGGCGGCTCGGTCGAGGTCGACCCGAGGCAAGGCGACCCCCACAAGCCACCCCACCCTTCGTTCAGAATTCCCACAAACGGCGGTACGGGCGTCAGGCTGAAGGCCTGGCAATCTATCCATCAAAAGCGGGAACGGCTCCGGTCTGATAGGTCACGAGCGCGTCTGGGGAGGGTCCCCATCTTTGCCCTTGAGTACCTACGCTCGATGTTGTTATGGATATAATTATACCTGTACTTGCACACTTGCGTACCTGCCTACCTAGGCAAGAGCCCGTCCTTGTTAGCACTTCGCATGTTCGAGTCGAGTGGGCCTGGAGCCCCGCGTCAAGCCCCCTACGTCGCCACGAGGCGGATTAGGTAGAGCTCCGTTCAATGAGCTCGGGGCTTCTTGCCCCTCAACCCCCTCTCCCTCTCCTTCTCCCTCTAGGCCCCGATGGGCCTGTCGTGTCCGGGGTAGGGCAGGTAAGCAAGAAAAGTAGTCAGAGGACTGCTGGGCTTGGTGGAACCTTTTACATACCAAGGGCTGCCGGTGCCAGTACTACTTGGTGGTGGGACCCTGAGATGTACTCGGAGGGCAGACAGGATGCACGTAGCTAGCCATTTTACCCGCAGGGGGGTTTGCTCATTCTGCACTGCAGCTACATATGTATATACATCGTCGTAATGGATTTGCTGAGTCCGACCACGCGCCTTCGGCCTATCCCATATGTGCATAAATACCTCTCCCTGGTCTTCCTGTCCTGCCGCGAGGCGTCCCGAACCGTCTAACTTCTACGGTTACCACCACCAATCCACACTTCGATATCCTTCCGTTGCCTCCCAAGTGAAGAGCCAAACCTCGCCCTGACGTGAACCGCTGCAATTATGGCACCACCGACTTCGTTCAAGCTGAACACGGGCCAGGACATCCCCGCTGTGGGCTTGGGTGAGTAGCCCCGCACTCCGGACTCCCAGGTCTGGCCGTCTGAGCTTTGCCCGAGGCCAGGCTCCATGGTCCCGCGAAGCGAGCGTGATCTGAATCCCCAAGACACTTGCTAACCCGCCCGTGCACAGGCACCTGGCAGTCGGCCAAGGGAGAGGTGGCCAAGGCGGTCGAGACGGCGCTCAAGAGCGGCTACCGGCTCATCGACGCGGCCTACTGCTACGGCAACGAGGACGAGGTCGGCCAGGGCCTGAAGGCCGCTTTTGACGCGGGCATCAAGCGCGAGGATGTTTTCGTCGTGACCAAGCTGTGGAACACGTACGCCACGCGGGCCGAGCAGGGCCTGGACAAGTCGCTCAAGGCGCTGGGCCTCGACTATGTCGACCTGTTCCTGGTGCACTGGCCCGTGGCCATGAACCCCAACGGCACGCGCCACGACGGCGGCGACGCCGACAAGTTCCCCACGCTGCCCAACGGCGAGCGCGACATCCTCTGGGACCACGACCACGTCGACACCTGGAAGGCCATGGAGGCCCTGCTGCCCACGGGCAAGACCAAGGCCGTCGGCGTCTCCAACTACAGCAAGGTCTTCCTCGAGAACCTGCTCAAGCAGGCCAAGGTCGTCCCGGCCGTCAACCAGATCGAGAATCACCCCGAATGCCCTCAGCAGGAGGTCGTCGATGTCTGCCGAGCCAAGGGCATCCACGTCATGGCCTACAGCCCGCTGGGCAGCACCGGCACGCCGCTGATGCAGAGCGAGCCCGTCGTTGAGATTGCCCAGAAGAAGGGCGTCAGCCCGAGCACCGTTTTGCTGAGCTACCATGGTAAGGCTCCTCCCCCTTTGACCCAGCTGGCGGGCTTTGGCCACGTGTCCCCTGTCACTTTCCCTTTTTCCCCAATACTGACGGGCTATGGCGCAGTCGCTCGGGGCATCACCGTGATTCCCAAGTCGGTCACCGAGTCCCGGATCAAGGAGAACCTGAAGATCGTTGACCTCGAAGAAGAGGAGGTCAAGCTCCTGACGGAGAAAACGCAGAAGAAGCGGCACGTTTACCCGCCTTTTGGTGTCAACCTCGGCTTTCCCGACCGGAACGACGGGCGTGTGGTAAAGAACGGCTCATAGAACCGGCCGCGGTTGTGCTTCGATTGGCTTGCAATCTTGGTTTATAGCCTTGTCGGATTAGCCAGGAGAAGATGGTGGTAATGGCAACGACGAGCCTGCTGGGCAGAGCGCAGCGCACATATGCATAGATGAACTCAAGATACCATCTGCCTGAACGGTCAACGAGGACAAGATGGCAAGTTGAAATGCCGGATACCGTCGCACTTCGTGACGTGTCTATAGAGCCGGGACCCCCAGCAGGCCACTCACACTTTCCTATGCCTAAAACCGGTAATGGGTAGGGGAGTACGGGGATGGGGCTAATAGGTTACTTGAGGTGAGGATGTCTACACAATGCGCCTTACGATTGGAAGTCACGGCCGATGGGCAAGGAGCGTGATGAAGGGGAGCACGGTCGTCCAATTTTCCACCGCTTTCTTACATTCGTCGGTGCCTACAAGCTGACCATGACCTTGAGCACCAGGTTGCCCTGGTCGTCCTTGACCCGTCCCGCCATGGAAAAGGCGGCGTCGATGTTGTCGAGGCCCTGGAAGCGCTGCGTGACTAGCTTGGTGACGTCGGGCAGGGCGGCACTCTTGCTGGCCAGCAGGTTGATGACTTCGGGGTAGTTGTTGGCGTAGCGGAACGAGCCGACGAGGTCAACCTCGCGCAGCTGCGCCGCCGCCAGGGGAAGCGTTTGGATCGGCGTGCCCATGCCGATCATCATGACGCGGCCGCCCGGCCCCGTAGCCTGCGTCCTCTCTTGTCAGTGGTCGGGTGGAGTGGATGCTGGCAAGGGGGAAGGGGGGTTATTGGAAAAGAAAGGGAAAGAAAGAGAGGAGGGGGGAAGGCGGTATCGCTGGCCCGGCCGGAAGCAAGGGTCGGGGGAAGAAAGGGGCGCGGGGCAAAAGCACTCACGTAGATGGCGGTTTGCATGCACGACTCGACGCCGGTACACTCAAAGGTGACGGCGACCTCGCCGACAGGCTCGCCCTGGACGGGGACGGCGCCAACGCGGGCGGCGAGGTCTTTGGCGTAGGCCAGCTTGTCGTCGATGGACTGGGGGCGGGCCAGGGGCACGACGAGGGAGGCGTCGGCGAAGCCGTGCTGCACGGCGAAGTTGACGCGGTCCTCCTGGATGTCGGCAATGACGACGGCGCGCGCACCGGCGGCCTTGCACACGGCGGCGCACAGCAGGCCGACGGCGCCGGCGCCGAGGATCAAGACGGTGGCGCCCGGCTTCAGGTTGGCCCGCGCCCGCGCGTGCATGGCCACCGAGAGCGGCTCGACGATGGCGCCGGCCTCCAGTGACACGGTCTCGGGCAGCCTAGGGTAGGGGGGTAAGACGCAGCGTCGACTCGTTAGCCTCGTTCCCGATGCCTTCTCCTGTCCTTCGGCCTCCCCCGCCTCTCCGTCCTTCTTCTCCTCCTACCCACGCCGAGGGTACCTACTTGTGCACCCACTTGGCCGGGTGGTTGATGCGCTCCTGCAGCGTGCCCTGGGAGTGCGGGTAGGCCTTGGCTGAGCTGCGGAAGTTCATGCCTTTGCAGATGTTGTAGCGGCCCTCCTTGCAGAGGTCGCAGGCGTCGCAGGGCAGGCCGACTTCTAGGGCCACGCGGTCGCCGGGCTGGATGTGGCTCACGTCGGCGCCGACGGCCGTGACGACGCCGGCCGACTCGTGGCCCAGCGTCATGGGCTCCCGCACCACGATGTCACCATTCCGGTAGTGCGTGAAGTAGTGCAGGTCCGACCCGCAGAGTCCCGTGGCCTGCACCGCGACCTGAACCTCGGCGGGCGCCGGAGCCGGCAGTGTCCGGGCTTCCTGGCGAAGTCGAGGGCTGTAAGCGAACACCCCGGACGGACAGCAGCCCGAGGACGGGTACTTACGACGCGGAGGTCCTTCGCCCCGTGCAGGACCGACGCCTTGACCTCGGTGCTGCTCATACTTTTGAAAGATGAAGGTTCCTTCGACCGGTGCGTCTGGATACTGGGCCTCGGAGTGCCACTGGCGGCCAGCACGCTCTACGGAACGGAAAAGGGGGTTGGGCGAGAGAAGGAGAGTCAAGAGACAGCAGGTCGACGAGCCCAACAGAGATGACGGGTCACGGGTCAGCGAGCGGGATCAAAACCTCACTGTATAGATGCAGATGCGGGTTGGATAACGTGGCGTAGAACTTGGAGTATGTATGGGATGGGTTAGGGGAAAACACGAAGGCCTCGGCGGGACATATGCTCCCTCGGCGGTGCCACAACCCCCATGCAGGCATGGATGCTGCCAAAGCGAAAGCCCTACCTATCTATTCTAGGTACAGGAAGTAAACCCACGTATCAGGCCTCAGACGGCCGTGGCTCTCCGCCCCTCCCCGACGTCTAAAAGCAGGGCAACGCGGTCGAGACGCATAAGAAGACCCGTCGAAATCACCACCGGTTGAGTTGGAAGGGGGGGCTCGTCGGCGACACCACCGACACGCGAGCAAGTGGGGGAGGGGAGGGCCGGGAATCGGTGGCCCTACCGCCCGCCTGGCTATGTGGTGTTTTTGAGGGTGGGGTCGCTCTTCTCTCGCCTTGTCGGTGGAAATCGCCCTTTTGAGGAGGGCGGGTTTTGCTTTACCCCAAACGGCTTGCTCCAAACCCATAGCCGGCCCCCTCAAAACCCCGCGTCCCTGGGCCGACACGTACCCAGATCGGTAGGCCACCTCTGTAACTACAAAGTTAGGTACCTAGGAAGCACGTAGGTACAAGTAGACTTTGACGATAGGCGCCTGTGGGAGTACCGGAGGATAACCTAGGCGGGACAGGCTAAGGCGTAGAACCGACTAATTACGGAGTACAACTAGACCTGTGAGGGGAAAAGGCGGGCGTTACTTGGTGGCCCCGGTTCAAAAATGACCGGTCCTTCCCCGCGACTCCATTTCAGGTGCCCATGGGCCTAACATTAGCCGGACTAGCATCCCCCGGTATCCATCGGAAGGCAGGGGAAAACTTGCAAAGGAAGAAACGAGGGGCACCCTACGCGACGATATTCCCGGGCATACACACGTGGGCCGCGAGAAGAAGCGCTATGGACACGGAACGTCATGGGAAGGGGGATGATGCCCGCCACGGAGGTTGCATTAGTCGCCTTATTTCTCCAAATCGAGGGGTCGGTCGGGCCCCTCGCGGGGTATGGCCATGTAGTAGGAACAGTTATGCCCGCCCGCTCCGGCCGGCTTGAGAAGAACCAAGGTTCGCAGAAAATTGATGACTTTAGGTACTTTGTCTCATCCATCGTGAAGAGTCGCCAAGCTCCCCTCGGTCCGCTCGCAGGAGAACAGCAGCAGCAGCAGCAGCAGCAGCAGCAGCAGCGGCGGCAGCAACAGCGGCAACAGCGGCAACAGCGGCAGCAACAGTAGCAGCAACGCCTACCCTCCCAAGCTCCCCTCGCATCATGAACGCCTACTTCTCCCTTGAGGGCGAGACCGCCCTCGTCACCGGCGGCACGCGAGGCATCGGCCAGGCCTGTGCCGTGGCCCTCGCCGAAGCCGGCGCCGACGTGATCCTCGTGCAGGTAGGTCATCCCCCCGGTCCCCGCACGTCATTTTGGTTATTGCTGTTCCAGATCGTGTCTGGCTAACACCCGAGGGGATGCGGTAGGGGAAAACACCGGCGACCGACACGCAGAAAGCCATCGAGGCCCTCGGCCGCAAAGTCACCGTCTACTCGGTCGACTTGGCCTCGCCCGACGATGTCGCCAAGCTCGTGCCCCAGATCCTGGCCGACGGCCACACCATCCGCATTCTCGTCAACTGCGCCGGTATCCAGATCCGCCACCCGGTCGAGAAGTTCCCCGACAGCGACTTCAACCAGGTCAGTGCTTCCTTCCCCGCTAGCAGACGGCCCCCGGGGGGCCGCGCGTGGACGGGCGCTGACGGGGTACCGGTGGCCACCAGGTGATGCAAGTGAACCTCAACTCGGTCTTTACGCTGTGCCGTGACGTGGGCGCGCACCTCCTCACGCTGGAGCCGTCGGCGACGACAGGCCGGCGCGGCAGCATCATCAACTTTGCCTCGCTTCTCACCTTCCAGGGCGGCCTGAACGTGCCGGCTTACGCCGCCTCCAAGGGCGCCGTGGGCCAGGTCACCAAGAGCATGGCCAACGGTTGGTCCGACAAGGGCATCACCGTCAACTGCATTGCCCCGGGCTACATCGAGACCGACATGAACACGGCCCTGCTGAACGACCCCAAGCGCTTGGCCAGCATCAGCGAGCGCATCCCCGCCGGCCGTTGGGGCACCCCCGAGGACTTCAAGGGAAGCGTCGTCTACCTGGCCGCCAAAGCGAGCGCCTATGTCAGTGGGCACACGCTGGTGGTGGACGGCGGCTGGATGGGTCGATAAGCAGCAGCATTCAAGAGGGGACGCCCCTTGCTAATAGATATTTCGCTATTTATGCAACCGGCGCACGCTACCCCGGTGGCAAATCAACTGGGAACAACACGGGAGGGCTGAGAAAACACTAGAGATATAAATAAATAAAGTCGACGCCATCGACGCTATACCAACTCCCGGGCCCAGAAGCAATCAAGACGCCATGCAAGAGCTCAAATGCCCATTACTTGCTCCATCCAAGGATATACGCACGAATTCGCCGCCGGATAGCCCATATGCAGTGCGTTGGAGAAGAACCTTGCCTCCTTGGGAGACCCGTACTCGAACAACATCATGGAGTCCTCAATCGGCATCAAACCATCCAAAGTACCCTTGCAAATTCAAAATTAGCATGCACGCCTAGGCAGCCGAGCGTATCATTCGTTGGAGGTAGAGGCACGACTCACGTTAACCAGAAGCAAGCGGCAGGACGGCCGCTGAATAATACCGTTCTCGAGCAGCGAGAACTTCTTCTGCACCCCCTCCCTGAACTCCTCAACGCTCTTGAAGCCGTGCTTCATGGCGAAGGCCGGGCTCAGGAGGAAGGGATATTCGTGTCCGTCAGCCTTGTCCATCCACTCGCGGTCGAAGAAGTAGTGGCAGCCAGCGCCCTGGGCGACCGAGCCGCGCAGCCGATCCTTGTGCGTGTGCGCAATGCGGATGGCGTAGTAGCCGCCGGCACTAAGTCCCCAGCACAGAAGACGCGCCATGTCGAAGCGACCGTCCTTCTCCATCCAGGCGAACACGCTCTCCCAGAGGCGGTCGGGACTCGTGGGGTCGGCCGAGTCGGCCGGGCAGTCGGCCGTGCCGGGGATTTCGACGACAACGGCCGCCCAGCCGCGCGCGAGGAACTCATTGCACCGCACCGTGTTGTCGGGCCGGTAGCCGTCGAGGCCCGTCAGCAGGAGGACGGCCGGGCACTGCTGACCGTCGGCCAGGCCCTCGGGCACGCGGACGTAGGCCGGAATGATATCACGGTCGCGGCCTTCGGCGTGCACGTGCGGGATCTCGACCTCGGCCACGGGGGCCGGCCAGCTGCGCCCGGCCTTCATGTAGACGCTCTTCTGCCATTCCCAGGCCCGCCACTTCTCGGGACAGCTGACCTCGGGAAAGGCCGTCACGTAGGGGAAGCGGGCGATGCGTAGCACGCAGGCCGCGCGCAGGTAGAGGTTGCTGGCCTCCTGGCGCTTTCGCGCCGCCATGGCCTCGTCGCCGCGCTTCTCGAGCGCCGACGCGACCGGGAAGAAAGACTGCGTGTACTCGATGGACGTGCCGTCATTGACTTTTTGGGCGATCAGTTGTTCGAACACGCTTTCGAAGTCCTCAAAGGCGCCGTCATGGAATGGGTAGAGCGATTTGGTGCACGGGAAGCGCCACTTGGTCTCCCACAGGGCGCGGATGCCATCGTGATGGGGCATGCGCTGGTTGAAGGCCTGGGAGCCCATGAGCCAAGTCCGAGGCTGCTGTGGCTTGGCCGATGCGGTAAATACATCCGTGGCCGCCGGGTCGGCCGCGCCGGGCCCGTCCAGTTTGTGAGGCATGCTGGGGAGACGGACCGGGAGGGGGTGCAAAGCCGCCTGCCTTCTAGTAGTCTATGATCTCAAAGCCCGAGTCGCCGGCGTAGCTGCTAGGCGACCCCAGACGCGTGATGGCTACTTTCCCCCGGCGGGTTCGGACGACTACCTTGGGCGTGTTGTACCAGTTGGTCCTGGTCCGTACTCTATGTGTTCTCGTGTTAGTGCTTCCCGGCGGCAGGTTTAGACATTTGCGTAATCAGAGGCGCGGACATTTTTGGGAAATGGCGAACCAACAGATTCCCAATACAGGTTGACAGGAGACTGCTCGACCAAGCGCGTGTTCCCGCCTTGACACCGGGGGGGCACGAGGTGCGTGTATAGGGCTCAAGTGGCGTTGAGACAAGGGAAACGCTAGTACTCACTCTCGCTGGTAAAGGGCAAGGTTCGTGCGAATGAGCAGGTTACGGATCTGCTTCTCGGAGTTGGAGCTGGCACCCATATTCGAGAAGAGTAGCCAGGCGGACAGGCTAAGAAGATATAACCAAAGCGCGAGAGCAGGTGGGATGTTAACGTTCACTGGACCTCCCCTAAAAGCCTAAGTTGGGGAAGATCCGGAGCTCCGTGGTGTGAATTTCCGCCGCGAGGTTGGGGGTTCCCGCTGGACAAGCACAGGCACAGACGCGAGCACACGCAGGGGAGCGTGCGGGAGGGATCGGGGATGAAGGGGAACCGGAAGCAGATGCGGAAGCGAAGCAAGCGAGGAATGGGGGCTTGGCAGGCAGGCAAGCCGTTGTGGATGTCTTAAAGCGCAGACGGAAATATCATAGGACAGCGAGTCTGGAGTAGCAGCTTTCGGGAACGATAGGACGGTTGGGCGACCAACGCCTTTAAATATACTGAGAGCGAATGGGCGCTGTCGTCACTGGCCTCTGACTCGGGATTGGGTTCACGGGTAGACAACGGTGGAGGGTAACGGTGAGGGGGAGGCGGGAAGACAACAATAGCATGTGCCTTTTTTTCGGTTCGTGCATGTGGTGTCATCCGCCAACGACGTAATGCTGGTTGAAACAAGGGGCGGACAAAAGTCCACACGCGCCGGGAGGGGGGGGCACGTAATAGTATGTACGACACGCCCGATCCGCTCACGGCAGCGGCCGCTCATTGGGGGCATCGGCTCAGATATCAGACACGACAGGCACCGAAAACGTGTTGACTGGGGGGGTGGGCAAATACAACCCAAGCGGAAGAGAGAGAGCTGGGTGCTGGCTGACGGACGGACAAAAAGCCACCATCCATCCATCGCATCCGTCTCATCCCTCACCCCCCTCCATCCCCTCTCCGATGCGCTGGGCGGACAGGCCGAACAAGGGCCAAGCAGGCCGACAAACACGAAAGACCGAGTCGAGGGGCTGCCAGAATCCAACGCCCGCGTTAGCCCGGCAGCCTTTAGGCTCCGGACAGCGGTCATGGGATCGTACGCCTCTCATCATCCACCCCCTAACAGGCAGGCTGCGCCGGCGCGCTGACAGGTTGGCTGTTGACTGGGCGAAAAGGCTCGCGGATCATGGGTGTGTTGGCCGGGGGACGGAAGGCCCGGCAGCGGGTGCGGCGAGTGTTGGCAGTTTCACATGCAAAACGGTCTCGGCAGTGCGAGCAGCGCTGGTTGTCCACGTCGACGTCGACAATCACTGATCATGACGACCAGGGTGGGTTGGATTCAGTGTGGGAGGGCAGGGGAGCCTAGAGATCGCATCCGTCGTGTCGGAAGTGGAAGGAAACGGACGGATGAGATGGAACGGGATGGGACGAGGCGGGTTTGTAAGTCGCCTCTCGGGTGAACAACTTCCCAATACCCATCCACTCCAGCTGTTGCTATTGCCGCGTGTCTTTCCAACCCTTTTCCTCCCCCGCAGTTCCTTCTTGTACGTGCATGTGTGCGTGCGCGCGCGTGTGCATATGTACATCGCCGGTCGCGTGAGCGCGTGCATGGGCAGGTGTATACCTTTCTATATGTGAGCATACATATCACGAAATGGCCCTCCTTCTCTCTGTCTCTCTCTAGGCTCCCGCTCCCCCCTTCTGTAGGTTCTTCTTCTCCCTCTCTCGCTCGCGTGCTCTTATCTCCCTGCGTATATGATTGGCCGCAAAGCATGGACCCAGATCTACGATGTATGAGCGTTGCGCTGCATACCAACCCTCGCTTGATCCAATCCTATGTGGCGGTACCAATTTTGAAGGCTTCGCGCCTGACATGCTGCCCATCAGCCTTGGCGCCTTGGCGTCGGGGGTTCTTGGTGACGCTCGCGCGATCCGTTCCAAGATGACTCCGTAGGGACATACCGCGAACATGGTTGACCTCACCGCTCTACTGGGCGGGCTTGCTCTTGTCGCCCGTGTAGTAGTGCGCCATCTCAAGCCCGGCCCTCCGGAAGCCGCACTTAACGTAGAAGCCCTCGTTCGCCTCGCTGCAATCTAGGATGGTCTTGTAGCAACCGACCTTCTCGGCCACGAAATCGAGGGCCTGAATGAGGCGGAGGCCCAGCTTCTTGCCCTGCTGGTCCTTGGCGACCGCAATATCCTCGATGTGTCCGACGAGGCCGAGGCTGTGGATGCTGTGGTTGGGTGAAGAAATTACAAGGTCAGCAAATTGCTCCCTACCATTACACCCCGCAGAGCCCATGGTTTGTCGGTTGCCTCTTACAATTTCCGTTCCACAATCAGGGCGCCCGTGCCCACGATGATGGGTTTCTCCCGGGTCGTGTCCTCGATGACCAGGACGTAGTAGCTGTCGTTCTTTGTCATCCACTGGTACCGCTCGGCAAAGGCCTCGCGACTGATCTCGCCGACCGTGGTCAGGACGCGCAGGCAATCAAGGAACCCGGCATCATAGTCGGACAGGCGCAGGGCCCGGGCGGTGTAGCCCGTGGGCAGGGCGGCTGTGACGGCGGGGCTGATGAGTTCGGACGAAAAGAGGCCTTGTTCGGTGGCAGCCATGGCGGTTGGAGGCCGAGGGCGGGACGAAACGATTGCGCGGGAAATAAGGGTGACTTTCGGCGGGCGAGTGCCAATAGGCTTCACGAGTCGAGCAAGGTGGAAAAGCGAGGGGCGAAAAGAGCGAGGTGCACAGAGCCGCACGACAGCGGAATTGAAGCCCCGGTATAGGAAAGGAATGCGCAGCAGAGAAGGACGGGTGCAAGGGACGGGAGAAAAGAGAGGGCTAGGCGAGGGAGGGAAACCAGGGCACAGGAGTTGGCCGGGTCTTTGTATACAGACTGGACCTATACCTCTCGCTATGCCCAGCGCATCGGTACGAGTCGGTCGGTAGCGCACGCGTCCCCCACTTCGGCCAGGGCGCGCATGGATGGACTACGAGAACAGCAAAGGCGATCGGGGGGTGGCTGATCGTCATCCGCAGCCCATTCACAGGCGCTCAGCCTCACAGAGGACGGCTGGGCCCAGCACAGGCGGGCTCTGGCCCAGAACCTCCCTAGGACTTGGCCGATGGCTAAGAATAGCTCTACTAGCACTCCTTCCTTCTCCCTTCCAAACCTCCCAAGTTCCACCCGCAGGACCCTTTCGGGGTGGATCCATTCGGAAAAGAAAATGGGCTGGGTGTTGGAGAAAGCACCGTCAATTGCCCACCTACACGATCCGAACACTTACCCGTCGCGGATTTCCAAGGATAGCGCCGCGTCAGATGCCCCCTTATATGTCCGCCGTGCAGATGCTGTGCTTTGCCCGCTGCGGATTTCCCGAAAAGTCATTCCCGTCTCCTCGGGGCGGGGCCGTCCCAAGGCTGCCGTGTCGAGCGTATCGCTTACTGACACGACGTGACACGCATGTCCGCAGCCGCCAAAGCCAGTCTTATCCTACACCAAAAAGAGAAGGGGAGAAAACAAGGAACCACAGAACCGAGTCACCATGCGCAGGCTGACTAAACCACCCGAGGTCCTCTCGATGCCGGCTGCATGGAATGGGTACTTATGTGCTCGAGCAATTTGGAATGCACACGAGGGAGGTTGTCAAATAGGTACCAGCCCGGTTGGCATCCCGTGCGGCAATTGCTGGCCGCGCCCTGGGGTCCGACGCAACCACCAGAAACCATCAAGCCAAAGTTGGGGTTCACCCATGTCCGCCGTCCGGTAGAGAGGTCGGGGAGGAGAAAGAAAGGGCGGGAAGAAAACAACAATGGCAGTAGACGAGCACCAGTGCCAGACCTGCCGGGAGATGCTCCGTCCCTGATAAACTGGGTCGGCAATTTGTCATCTGGCTAGAATCTCTGTTACTGAGCTAGTTGGTCGAGGCGCCTAGCCACTCAACAGGAAGTAGGTAAGTAACTCGAGTACCTTGAGTAATTAAGGTACTCCGCACCATGGACACGGGATGGACAGATGGATCATGGATGTTAGTTGCCATCCTTCCCCACCGTCTCCCCATCCCTTTGTCCGTTCCTGCACCGGATCCCCCAAGGCGACGAGGGGAAAGAGGTTCTCGCTTTCGACTCATTCACCCCCCGACGCCGGGGGGCTTGGCCGGCGGGGGCAGATCAACGCGACTCCGTTCTCCTGTTTTTTGTCGCTCGGCAAGGGTCTCCGAGGACCTGCATAATAACGGGCCCGGCCTTTTTCGTCATGCAGATGGATGATAAGCTTCCATAGGGCCAGGGCCGTCAGGGCCCATTCGAACCCCCCGGTGCCGTCGACGGATCATTGGTGCTGGGTCCTGGCCAACAACCCCCTGTCACGTGGCGGGCATCAACGCGGCGCTGCCTACTTTTGTACTGGGCAGGTAGTAGTAGTAGTAGTCGTAGTAGTAGTAGCATAGATGTGTATCCCATAAGATGTATAATGTATGTGATACAGAAGAGGTACTACTCCCTCATATCCACCATCGGCTGCAGGCCTGCCGGGAACGTGGCGACGTGGCATGGCAGGCATGGAATGGCCACAGCGGCAAGCCCAACTACCTACGTACCACTCTTCTTCTTCCCTCTAAGCATAAGGGGAAGTGGAACGGAGACGTGCCCCCAAGCTTCCGCTTCCATCTGTCATCATATCCCCGCCGTGCCGTCATCACATGCAGCGGCGAACGGGACAATTACAGCTACATCTATGGATGGACAGGCAGCTGGTGGACTAGGCCCGTAGGGGTCGAGGAGACCTGCCTCGGTACCTACATTCGTACAGTAACCATGTGGGTGGCCCGGTACCTGCCCGGTTCTGTCCGCCCCCGAAAGGACAAAAGGCTCCCGGCTCCCGCCTTCAGCGCCAACCATTGAAACTCTATGGGGCCGAAACCGCCCGCCGCGTTGCCACCGCCCGCCGTTTAAACCATTTACTACAACTAAATGATGGCGGCTTGAATGTACCAGTCGGCGTAACCACGGTGAGTGCTCGGCCTGGTCGTGAAGGCCGATGGTATTGCCTTCCCTGCTACGGCCATTGGCATCGGTGCTGTCGTTGCTATTGCTTTGGACCACCGTTTTTGTTCGCTTCGAAGGAGATTCTCTGCCCCATCATTTGCCCCCCGCCTCCCCTCCATCGCCCGCCGGCGTGTCCATTCACAGGCAGGCACTCACACCAGCACGCATATGTGCATACACCTACAAACGCACATACAGTCTCTCTTTCTCTCTTGCCTCTCCCCTTCCCCCCTCCCCTTCCGGAACCTCCAGATGAATGGCTGGGCATCCCCACCAGATGTCGCGCAGGACGTCGGTCGTTACCATCCCCATGGACCTCGACGACTCCCCCGATTTCGTGCACGGCCGAACCATGGCCTTGCTCGACCATGAGGGTCACGAACACGGCCACGTCCACACCACCCCGGGCAGGACCCTTCTGCCGGGGCCCGTGGCCAGTGCCGTAAGTTTTGCGACGCGCTCGACCTCGTTCGCCATCCGCGCCGGCACCGTCGTGGGCAGCTACGGCCTCTACGCCGCCAAGTTGACCACCCTCTCGAGCCTGGAGCTAGGCCGCAGCGTGCTCGAGGGCATCCTTAGCCGCGCCGGCCGCGATGTCGTGGCCCAGACCCGGTCCGCCATGGGCCGCGACAACGCCGAGACCATCTTGGAGCGGAGCCTCGAGGCCGTCCACCAGGCCATGATGCAGGCCGTCTTCTGGACCACGGCCGGTTTCCAGGTGACCGAGACGACGGCCTCGACCGTGTCCCAGATCTCCCAGCTGTTGCTCTCCGTCCTTGACCAGTTCTTTGGCTCCACCGATTCCTCCAGGGCCATGGCCAGCATTATCGTCCTCATACGACGCGAGTTCCAGAACCCCGCGACGGGCGTGCAGGGGGAGAAGGTCGGTCTGATGGACATCATCCTGGGACTATGTGGTCTGGCCTACCTACAGAGTCTGTGCCGCAAGATGATACACGACGAGATCCGCCGCTCGGGGCAAGAGGAGATCATATGGGACGTCGTGCTTCTCAACGACGGCGAACGCGTTGACGTGCACGAGGATAGTCTGTACGGCGTGCACCGGGGCAGCTATGCTACTCGCGCCACCAATCCCAACGACGGCATCATCGAGGCCATCGAGCACCACGGCGCCCAGGCACAGGAGAGCAGTTCGGACGACGAGCTGCCCGAGATCCACCTCAAGAGACAAATTATGGGCTCGCTCCCCGACGACGCCAACGTCTCTATCTCAACCTCGACCACAACCACCAAGATCATCACCGTCGAGATCAAGGGGAGCTCCGAGCTTCCCTTGCTGGCCCCGCCCGGCGCCGACATGATCGAAAGTGAGATTATGCCTCCGGAAAACCATTCGCCTGGTTTCCGCGACGCAAGCCCAACGTACAGGGTTGTATACCGCATCAGTCGCAACACCGTACGGAATACAGAGGTGCAGCCGGGGAAGGAACGGGGCCATGACGTTCGCCCAAGAGTTGAAGACCTCGGCGACGGCGCCGATGGCAACGAGGAAAGCCATGATGACGGTGATTCGTCTCTGTCCTTGTCGGATACCGAAGACAGGCCACCGCCAGTTCCGCCCAAAACACCCCGCCACAACACCATGCCGTCGCCACAAGTGAAAATTTCCAACGTCACTCCGCGGGCACAGCGCTCGAGCTCATTCGCAGGCTCCGTGGGTAGCAACACGGCCAGCTCACCCCGGGACCGTTCGTCACACATCCCAGTGCCCAAGGTGACCTCGGAAAACGCAGCCAACCAGAAGAAGCAACGACAGCCACCCTCGGGCGCCAAGAAGCCATACGAGGAGGCACAGCCTGTCTTGCGCAACATGAACAAATCCACAGCGAAGCTACCCAAAGACCCCGAGTCGGCGGTCTCTAAATCCGGTGATAGAAGAGGTGGGCTGCGGAACGCCTTCAAGAGAGGATCCGTTGCCGGTCTTGCTGGGCTTCTAGGCAAGGATTCCAGTAACGATAGTGTTTCCGGCGCACAGGAGCCGAAATCGAAAAGCAAATCCAGTCAGAGGCCGCCCTGGGGTAGCAACAAACCGCCGCAGGGGCGGGTTTCCAACGGACCGGCCCGCGGGCCTGTGCCCGATCGAACATCCAGCATCACGCCGGCGCGGGATGCACCCCGCGCGCCGCAACGCGGCAACCCCAACTATTTCTCGTCGCGGGACCTGGGTATCATGGACGAGGGCACGACGCTACATCCGCCAAGGAACCAGTCGCGGTCCAGCTACATTGCGGTGCACCACCAGCGGCGCAACTCGGTCATCTCGCAGACCGATACCTTCTCGATCCAATCATACGAGAGCAGGCCCGGCTCACCCGTCATGTACCGATCAGAACAGAGGAATGGCCACCACATGAACAAATCCAAGTCGGGCAATGACATTGTGGATTTGATGCCGCCTTCGCCACAGCGGCACCACCAGCGGGCCAAGTCGCAGATGGGTAGCCTCTACACGCCAAGCATCTATACGCTGAAGGCGAGCGGGTCGCAGACATCTCTTGTCCTATCATCGTTCCACCACAAGAGTGCGTACAGCGACTCGGAGGCACTGGACACTCTGAGGAAAACTGGTATGGTTGACGGCATGTTTCCTAGCTTCCACATCCTGCGAAACATTACGCGCTACAGCCGGTACGCCTCAGCGGCGTATGGCTCCCATTTCCTGAAGTTCATGGGCATCGGAAAGGAGATGCCCGTCCTCAAGGCGCTCGACGAAACGCACCACGACGTCCGTTCCTTTGCACATCACACCGAACTCCCCCCTGACAGTATTCTTCTATCTTCCTTTGTGGACCCCCAGGGGGGTTCGGACTCGACCGGATCTACCGAGACGGGCATGCCGCTCGTACACACCATTGCTGTCGACGAGGAATCCAAGGCGGTCGTGCTTTCTTGTCGCGGCACGCTGGGCTTCGAGGATGTCCTGGCCGACATGATGTGCGACTACGATGAGATGGTATGGCGCGGCAAAAAGTACCAAGTCCACAAGGGTATTCACGCGTCCGCACGGCGGCTCCTCTACGGCGGCGATGGCCGAGTGCTCGTCACGCTCAAGGAGGCGCTCGAGGAGTTTCCCGACTACGGCCTGGTGCTGTGCGGACATTCGTTGGGCGGCGGCGTCACGGCGCTGCTGGGTGCTATGCTTGCCGAGCCGGCCACCACAGGCACCGCCTTTGTGACGTCGGCCCAGCAACATAAACGCCTCTTGACGGACGGCCTCGTGGCGTCAGTCGATCCGGCCGTATGCCTCCCTCCCGGACGGCCGATCCACGTCTACGCCTACGGACCGCCGGCCACCATGTCGCCTTCGCTACAGAAAGCGACAAGGGGGCTCATCACCAGTGTGGTCCAGGGCAACGACTGCGTCCCCTACTTTTCTCTGGGGGTCTTGCACGACTTCCAGGCGCTCGCGCTGGCATTCAAGAGTGACAACAGCGCAGCCAAGGCCGAGGTGCGCCGACGCATCTGGGAGGGCCTCCAGTCGGGTATTGCTAACAAGTGGTACAACAACGCGCCCAAGGTGACGTCGGACGAGGAGGGCCAGTGGGCGTACGCGGCGCTGAAAACGCTGCGGGTCAGCATGGTACACCCCAAGCTTCTTCCGCCCGGCGAAGTATTCGCTGTCGAGAGCTCCCCCGCCATCCGGCGCGAGGCTTTTTTGCAGACGGGCGAGGAGCAGATCGGACGTCCGGCGACACGCATCGTGCTCAAATACATCCGAGACGTGGAGACGCGCTTCAAAGACCTGCGATTCGGGTCCGGCATGATGATGGACCACAGTCCGGGGAAGTACGAGGATGCGCTTAGACGGTTGACGCTAGGCGTTTTGGAATCCTGACGCGATTACGGACGGGCACGATTAAATGGACGATTCTTGACAGGCATACCCACGCATACCATACCATTCAAGTTTTTTGTGGTATTCCTCTGTCGGCGTCGTTGCGCGTGAGGTGGGATGGGAGAGTACTGGCGCACGAGTGCCTCTTGCATGTGAGGACATGGCCAGCGCCCACACAAGCAACGAGGCCACGTATCAAGGTATATACGGGGACATGTTTGGAGGAGACAAGTGACAGGACTGCAAATTAGGATGAACGTTGTTTGACGACACTCGTCTATGATTGGCTACGTAAGCGCGTGACACCTTGGACACACGCAGAAACAGGCATATATACATACACGCATACATTATATCGGGTTTGGGTTGGGGGGGGACCTTTCCCTTTAGGCCTTGGGTTCGAAGCCGGTCCCTATCACTGGGGCTTCTCGGTCGACATGTTGCCGTCGGCGTCGTAAAAGATCTCGCGGACCTTGACGCAGCGCAGGTGGTTGACGCCTTTGCTCAGCTCGCAGTCGTGGTGGAACAGCCACCAACGGCCCTGGAACTCGGCAATGGAGTGGTGGGTGGTCCAGCCGAGGACAGGCTCGAGGATGCGGCCGCGGTAGGTGAAGGGCCCCATGGGCGAGTCGGCCGTGGCGTAGACGAGGTAGTGCGTGTCGCCGGTCGAGTAGCTGAAGTAGTAGGTGCCGCCGCGCTTGTGCATCCAGGCGGCCTCGAAGAAGCGGCGGTCGTGGTCGTCAGCGGCGAGGGGCTCGCCCGTCTCGGGGGCGAGAATAACGAGGTCCTGCACGGGACCGGCGAAGTGGCGCATGTCGGGGGCGAGGCGGGCCGCCTTGGGGAACAGGGCCTTCTGGCCGGCGCCGGCGGGCTCCTTGGGGCCCTGCCAGGTCGAGTCGAAGGCGTCGGGCCCGGCCTGGTAACACTGCAGCTGGCCGCCCCAGAGGCCGCCAAAGTACAGGTAGGCCTCGCCGTCGTCGTCGACGAAGGAGGCCGGGTCGATGCTGAAGCTGCCGGGGATGCAGTCGGGGTCGGGCGTGAAGGGGCCCTCGGGCGCGTCGCCCACGGCCACGCCGATGCGGAAGACGCCCTCGTGGTCGCGCGCCGGGAAGTAGAGGTAGTACTTGCCGTCCTTGTAGGCGGCGTCGGGCGCCCACAGCTGCTTGGACGCCCACGGCACGTCCTCGGTCTTGAGCACGACGCCGTGGTCGACCACGTCCGTGTACGGCGGCTCCAACGACGACGTGCTGAAGACGTGATAGTCGGCCATGTCGTACTGGTCGCCGTTGTCGTTGAAGGGGATGTCGGTCTCGCGGTCGTGCGACGGATAGATGTACACGCGCCCGTTGAAGACATGCGCCGACGGGTCGGCCGTGTAGATGTTGGTGATGAGCGGGGGCGTCATCTTGGCGGAGGGCGGCGTGAAGGCGGTCGGACGGACGGACGACTGTGCGTAGGTTGACAGGGAGCGCAAGGAGCAGGAGAACAGAGGGACGGAAAGCGGGCGAGGGCCTTGTTCACGGGCCTTCCCCCGGGCCAGCGAGAGGAGGCACGGCGCATCTTATAGACGGCGCGCCCGCCGGCGGCCACGATGCCTCGAGTCGTGCTGTCCCTCTCCATCCCTCGTGGGGTTTTCTGGCTCGCCCCGGCGGCGTGGGCGGAGGGGCCATTTATCCCCATTTAGCCGCCTTTACCCATTTGTCCAGCGACCCGACGAGGCGCGCAACACGCGCCGTCTCGCCACTCCAAACTTGGGCGTGACGGGGGCGCAAACAATGGGCGGTCCACGCGGGGCCGGGGGTTCCCAGCTTATCGGAAGACAACAAAACAGCCCATGCGGTCGTCGATGCGTGGTATCTGGGCAGTGAGTATCAACTCCACCATTGCCTGCCTAGTTCGTATCCTGTACCCGACGCGTGGGGCCGTGGGGCCGACCGCCCGGCGCCGACTTGCGCCATATTCCAAACCCTCGCCGACTACGAGCACTCACCATAGTGCTCAGCTGGCCCGCGACACTCGCAGGCTTTTCTCAGACGTAACCCAGCCTGCAAGATGGCGTGTAAAGCGTCCAAGCGAGATACAACTCGTCCTCTTCTCAGGCGTGCCGAAGGTCGGCGGGTCGTCCGAAGCAGGCGCCGAGGTTCCTGCGAGCTCCGGTGCCGCCAATGCTTCGGGAATCGCCGTGGGCAGGGTTCGGCACGGCCGGCGGCAAAAGGGTAGTCTTGCCCATTCAGCACGAGACCCATGCGCTGCAACGGGATTCCGAGATGGTATCCCCCGCCGGAGCCAAGATACTACTGCGGTGTGTCGTATTGCTCCAGGAGGGCAAGACAGCCGCACTTCGGCGCTGGATGACGACTCTTTGATCTACTCGTGCCATCAACTCCGCACCAAGGTCGGAGCTGCTACGCTGAATGGCATTATAAGGCGACGACTCAACGAGGTGGTGTAGCATAAGTACCGCATCGACGTTGCCCTCGCTTGTGCCACCCTGCATCTCGCCTCCCGGGGTTCATAGGAGCCGCCGTGTACGTCGCGTTGGACGCGGACAGTCGTATACAGCCCCACGTGTTAACAGATACCATGGGGGATACCGACCCCGGTAGCCGGGAAGCAGATGGAGCAGAAGGATCCTATCTTGCGGCCAAGTACAAGTGACATATTCGCTAGTCACCCATTCCGCAGAGATGCGCCGCTCCGGAGAGGCTGAGAACAGCCAATTCCCCACGAGTACTCTTGCTCGTGGGGATTCGCGTTTAGCTGGACCCCGTGCAAGACCAGCAATGGGAAACAGACGTGGGTGTGGACATACCCAAGGTCTCTCACCCCCGCATCGCGGCCTCGCTTGCCCCGATCGCATTCCTAGGCCAGCCGGTCCTCGCGCACAACACGTCACAAACCACGCTATACTTAACGTATACAGCATCCCGTTCTGCCTCAGGGCCTTCCGTGCGTCGTACTCGAACGCGGATCGGCAGTCCATTTGCGGGAAGGTGCTTTGGCCCGGTATGTCGGCACAACGGGTGGAGGAATGGATTTCCAAGACGGCCATGCCGTGCGCGAGGGGCCGGCTGGCCGGGGCGGGTTTGGTTGCGGCTGTGGTGGCGGGGGGGACTGAGGGTCGATGCCTGACTCGGTAGTTCCCGACTCGGTGTAATAGTACGAACTGGTGTAGCTCCGGTCCCGGTATATGTCCTGGACATAGGCCGCCCGTCGCCTCGTGGTTGCGACGCAGAAATACAACAAAAGACCCAACACCAACGTCCCCAGCAGACAGCCGACGATGATGCCCACCTGAACCGATGTCAGGCCGTCCGACGAGCTGTTCCGGGGTATCAGCTGGGCGTGCGCCGGGGCTGGGGCTCTCCCGGCGTCCGTCGCGGGGGGGGCATGGCCCAAGCCAACGGCGGCGTTAACGAGCGAGTCGCCGATCTGGGCGATGGCTTGCGTAAGGGCATGCGGGCGTCGAATCAGATGAGAACGGGCCGGCTGGGCCGTGATGGCGACCTGGCCGAGGACTAGAGCATTCATGGTCGGGTAGCCGTAAGATCAACACACAGCAACGGCACAAAACAAGTGGAAATGGGAAGAACGGGGGTGAAGGAAGGACGGGCCTGGCTGCAGAAAGCAGGACCGGGTTTCGCCATCGCTTTATCCTTTTCGGGCCCGTGGGAAGTCATGCCGCGGCGGCCATGGGAGGCTCCCGAAAGCAGCGCACGCCTCAATGGCCATGCTTCGCCATGGACGCTTCACACCATCTGCATGAGTGGCAGGAAGGGCTGGCACGGGAGGATTGGCTGGACAAGGGCCAAGACGTTTGCCGGGCCTCTAAGACGAGGCGCTAGGGGTCAGCACCCAACCGGCGAGCAGTGGGCATGGCAGGCCAAAAGGATGGCTGACATTCTTCTGACGCGTGCCACAACGGGCGACGGCTGATGCAGACATGCATGGGGGGGGCTTGCATAGGGCGCATGGACTGGCTGCTGGGCACGGAAGAGTGCGGACGGAAGAGTGCGGCCAGCATTTCATCCATGCCAGGGTCGTGTGTTTGGGGGCCGAGACGGCCCTGCGCAGCCGACATGTGAATGACGGGCGTAGGGAGAATGGTCTCATTGTCGGCCTACCGAGCCCCTGCTTCTCCTCCTCCTCCGCCGCGATGACCTGCAGCATCCTCGTCCCCCCGGCGGCGAGATGCTGGGGGTTTTGGCGGTCGCCCGGCGGCGTCGGTCCAATGAGGCCGTCGCTGGCGACCGAAACGCATGCCGGTGGAATGAGGAGACATGCAGCGGCTCTTTTGCCAGCGCAGAGAGAAGGGAGACAATCCGTCATCTGCATCACGCCAGCCGGAAAATGACACGGGAGAGGGGGGAGGGAGAGGGGAGGCGGCCAATCAAAGCGGCGGCGATAAAAGGCGGAATGCGTACCCGGGCCACCTTCGGGGAATCATTGGAGACCCCCCTCCGAGATGTGGGAATCCCGTAGCGACGGACACGGGACGCAGGCCATACGAGCCCTGGGCGACGTGTCGGACGCTCGTTTCCGGGGAACCCTCTACGACTTCGTCTAGCAGGATCCGAGGCTGGCGAGAAGAGAGGGGGGCAAGGCTGAATCAAGTTTTGTTGGTACGCTCATGTGCTTGGGTTGGTTTACTTTGTAGGTATGGTGCACTTAGTGGAAGTAGGTACGATGCACTTACTAGACGAACCTAGGTATACGCCTGTAGCTAAGGCCGATGTTCAGGAAATGGCCCATCACGCCCGATGCATCTCGACCTTGGGGCCGGGTGCACACTAATATGTAACCCGTCGGTATGAAATATGAGCAGACGCCATTACCGGACGGCCGGGCACAGCCTCCCAGGAGGGCATAACGCGGAAGTCCCGGGGGTGGAGGGGTCGGGTGCTTGCGGGGCAGCCCGGGACCATCCCATACGCATGGCTGTTAGGCGACTTCGGAGCGAATGAGACGGACCAACGCGCTTCTTAGCTGGGCACCCCCAGTACAAGCTGGACGATGTTTCAGTGCGGCCCTCCTGTCGCAGTGACGGATATGATTGATGGACTGGCCATCGGCCAAATCGGTGGTTACTTCTCTCCCCCATCAAAAGCACTTGCAACCTTGCCGGTGCCTTTCCTTCCGGTTCCGTGATAAAACCTGGATCTATTGAGATCTCAACATCTATCGCAAGTTATAGTGTCTGTTTAGTGGCTTTAGACGTTTCCGGTGCACAGCGGAGATTTGCCCCTCCCTCTGCGTCTCCTTGCCAGGCGCGCCGGCCCTCTCTGTCCTCGGTTCTGGACGGTACTCTCGGAGGCCCTGACCGGACAGACAGGACGTGCATGCCGGGGCCCCGCCGTGGACCGAAGACCGAAAGTAATCGATCCCGAGATACCCTTCATTCGATCTTCTGCGCCGTTCCGACATATGACCACCGTTTGAACAAGGCTTCGCCGCCCTGGGGGCACTCATCGCCGCTGCCCGCGCCGTTGCAAGTGGCATAGGTCCCGAGAAGGGTCCCCACGAAGCTTCCGTTGCCGCCGCTCAAGAGCTGGCCCGACGCCGTCGCGACGACCAGTCTATTTCCCGGCTCCGAGGCAGGTGCGGCCACGAGACTGTACTCGGTGTCGCTCGCCGCCTCGATCAGCAGGCGGATGGCACCATCGGCCCAGCCGGCTGGGACCGGCACGATGATGGGCGCGGGGCGAGTGCCAGTTCCCTCGGCGCGGAAGCGGAAAGCCAGCTGGGACCCCGAGTCTGTGTCGGCTTCCAGGAGAACAAGGCCGAGATCAATGTGGTTGACCTGCGTGAGGAAGGCGGTAACGCCGGCCTCCTGGCCGACAGATTGTGGCTTGAACGTCAAATCGACACCAAAGGTAAACTGCGTGTGCGTCTGACGACGCCCGACGAAGGCCAGCCCGTTTCTACCCGTGAGCTCGGGGGGCTGGCTCCACAAGTCTGCGCCCGTCAAGTTGTTGCGGCTGGGCACGATTTGCAGACCGCCCGACGTCACACTGAAAGTACCCTCTCTCGGAACCCTCCAGTGAACGAAGTGGAGTGGGATCTGCGAGCCCTCCTCGAAATCGTACTCGTCAGGGTCCGCGTTGAAGGGGCCGTCGCCCGGCACGTCCCGGTTCCGGGGGGGCAGAGGCCATCCGCTCATCTTGCCGCGCACCGGCTCCAGCACGGGCCATTCGCCCTCCTGCCACGTCACGGGGAACAGTACGGCCTCGCGTCCCATGGGGTAGATCTTGTACTCCGGGCCGGAGCGGGTGGCCAGGCTCATGCCCCACCAGTTGCCGTCGACGTCCTGGAACAAGTCAGCATGCCCCACCGTCTGGAATAGCTCGTCTGTGCCTCGGTTGGTGAGGATGGGGTTGTTTTCGTAGGCCTCGTAGGGGCCAGTGATGTTGCGCGCGCGGGCGATGGTGACGGCGTGGTCGGTGGCAGTGCCCCCCTCGGCAATGAGAAGGTAGTACCAGCCGTCCTTCTTGTACAGGTGAGGTCCCTCGGGCCACACACCGCCAGTGCCGTTCCAGAGGCTGATGGGCGGCTCACTCAGCTCGCCCGTCTCGAGGTCGAGCTCCTGGAGAATGATGCCCTGGGTCGCGGCGTAGACCTTGCCGTCGTCGTCCCAGAACAGATCCGGGTCAATCTTGGCGGGGTGGAAGATGACGGGGTCGCTCCATGCCGAGTCGCTGAAAGGGTCCGTCGACTTGAAGACAACGCCGATGATGCCGTCGGGTAGGCCGAGGTACTCGCAGATGACGTAGAATTGGCCGTCGCGGTAGCGAAGCGTCGGCGCGTACATACCGTTCTGTTGGCCCCAGGTGTTCCAGCTGACGCCGGGAAGCTGGCTTTCTCGGTTCCAGGCATGGCTGATGAGGCGCCAGTTGATAAGGTCGGTGGAGGCGTAGATGGGGATCCCGGGGAATGCGATGAAAGTCGAGGTGGCGCAGAAGAAGGTACCGTTGACCTGCGTACAGGAGGGATCCGAGTGCCAACCCGACAACGTCGGGTTCTCGTAGGTCGAGTTGGTGGTCTGGCAGTTGGCAAAGACGGGCAAGGTGAGGGCGGCGCTGAGCAGCGCCGACGCCGCGGCGTACAAGCTAGACTTCATGACGACGGTTTCTCGTGGGGACACCACTGCAGGTCGGATCGGTGGCTACCTAGGCAAGCCTCTGCTCCAACAGCCAGTCTGGGCTGCTCGCCGTCCTCTTATGGCGAACAGCGGCACGTCGGCCATGACGTCCTGGTTTGGCCACGACAGCCTCCAAAGCCCCGTCCCGTGGTGGGATTTTTCGCATTTAGCCGGCTGGGCTCAATGTTGCATGGGTCTTCTCCGCAACCCCTCCCTCCCCTCCACAACCCAGAGGCGCTACCCAGGCACTGGGGTTCCCATGACTGGGGTACGGGGATTGCGGGGACCCGCAGCCTTGGTGCCAACCCCCGAGAGCGAGCACCCTGGCCGAGAATTGGTGGTTGTTGGTGTATTTCGGTCCCATCCCAGGCCATCGTGGGCCACAGAGACTGGATCCATGTCAGGTCAGTAAAGCAGATGGCTGATTCGCTGGCGGACTCTGCAACGATTCTTTTAGCCCCCCGTGTCATTGCTTGAGCACGTTCTGGTAGGTGGGAAAACCCGAAAGAGGTTGGTATACAGGCTCGCTCTTTCTTGATTCAGGCTCGAGGCTCTGCCCAGGCCCGAGACCACCGGCACCTTCCTTCCCCAGCTGCACACACGACCGATCCGATCTCGGGTGGCCCTCCAATGGATGCAAAACAAATCTCCGTCAATGGGAAGGGGAGCCGCCAACCCGTCGACCAACCAATCCCTTGGTAAGTCGGGTACAAATACAACAGGTACCAAGCCAAATAACTCGGTTAGTTCGCCCGTTCGACACGTGAGATCCTTCCCGCCCCTCCATCTGGCATCTGGGGCACCGACAGGGTAAACCCCTGACACCGGCCCGGGCCCGCCTGGAAATCGCTCACATGTCACCACAAGGGGACATCGTCCATTCCCTACGAAGACGCGCTAGTCGGCCCATGGATGTTTTACCGCCGCTCTCTGGGCCTTGAACAATCGTCAGCATGAGAAAAGAAGGATGTGCTTCCTGGGAGATAAAGCCAAGTATCGACTGGTGGTCGCTCGCACTGGCCTCATCCCGGTGCGCTCGAGTGCTAGGTAACACCAAATCCTGGGGCCCCAGGTGGGAGAAGAACTGAATGCAAGGTTCCAAGCGCTCAGACAGAGAGGCATTTATGGACCAAGCCGAGCCTAGCTTACCTCATCATCCCCCAATTCAAAACGGACGACGGCTTTGGGATACAACAGCTGCCAGGTCTTCATCTCGGGCCTGTCTGCTGCTTCACCCGCTTCGCTGAGCTCCCCCGTCTGTGCCGAACCATGTCGAACCCGCCGTTATTCAGCCCCCCGGAACGCGAGGGGAGCCCTCTTGACGGTCCATCCCAGCCGCATGCCTACCACGACTATGAGCCGTCCATCGACCTGGAGAGCATCGCCAACACGCACCCCCCCGATACCTTCATCGATGACCCCAACGACAACAGCCCGTCGGTCTATATGACGATACACCGGTAAAGAGCCTTCCACGGCACCCACCGGACGGCTGGCTGACGCCGATACACGGTGCAGCGTACGGCGTCTGATATTGGCAACCTTGGGTGAGTGGGCGCCGGGTTCGCCGTGCGGGAAGCGCGCTTCTGACCATCTACCCGCCCTCACAAGATGACCCCTACACGCTGGACCAGCTGCGCGCACCGCGCATGAACATCATTGTCGTGCGGCCCCTGGTGGATCGCCTGTACGACCCGGACGATCCGTGGATGGGTAACGACGCGCTCCAGTCTCCTCCAGTGCCGGGCCCCGGTTAATTCATAGCTACTTGCCAGTCTACTGCTTGCTGGCCAACCGGATCCAGTTCCTGCGCGAGCAAACCAATACGGCCTCGCAGACTGTCAACATCGCCCGCGCCGCCCTCTGCGAGCTCGTCGCCGCCCGTATCCTGCGCCGCTTCCATGAGGAGCACTCGGGGCCCATCGGCCTGCTGCTGCTGGCACATATCCTGGTCAGCGGCTTCGATCCCTTCCAGGGCGCCCCCGACGAGACCAAGACCGAATTCCGCCATCGCCAGTGGCCCGTGCAAAGCCGCGGCGGCGAGGAGCGGAAGCTCACAGCCCTGGAGCTGGCCATCATCTCGGAGAGCAAGATCTTCGTTGGCTCCTTTGCCTGCCAGACTGTCATCGACGCCGTGTACGAGGGACGCATCGTCTACACGCCCAACTCCTTCATCGACATCCTGCCCGACCACTACGCCACCTATCCCATCTCCCTGTATGACCCTCGTCAGGCCGCCCTGCTGGACCACACCCGCCTCATGGTGCCCCGCGTCCGAAGCATTATAGAGATGTGCCAGTTCCTCGTCCTCGTCCTCCTCTACATCATGACCATGACCCATCGCAGCAGCCCGACGCCCAGTGTGTTCGAGTACTTGTTCTTCATCTACGCCGCCGGCTGGTCCGTTGACGAATTCGCCGCCATCATCGACCATGGGTGGGCCGTCTACTCGCAGACCCTGTGGTCCTTCTTGGACATGACTTTCATCGTCATCTTCTGCCTCTACGTCATCGCCCGCCTCCACGACTACTCCCTAGGGGCCATGGCCGACGGCTACGGCATCCAGGTACTTTGCGTCGCTGCGCCCATCTTGTTGACCCGAGTCGCTTTTGCTACCACGCCCGACAACATCGTCTTCATATCGATCCACGCCATGCTCAAGGACTTTACCCTCGTGACCTTCATCGCCCTGTGGTGCTTCACCGGCTTTCTCCTGGCCCTCATCTGGCTCAACAGCGACACCGACTCGGCGGCCGAGAACCCTAGCTGGGTGACGGTAAGCAAGTGGCTGCTGTGGATCTGGTTCGGCCTGGACGGGACCGGCTTTGACCGCTCCGCCGACTTCCATAAGATCCTCGGCCCGGCCCTCTTCACCGCCTTTGCCTTCCTGGGCAACACGCTCTTCCTAACCATACTGATCGCCTCGCTGACGAACCGCGTCTCGGCCATCATCGCCGACGCGCCGGCTGAGGTGCAGTTCCGACGCGCCGTCCTCACCTTTGCCGGCGTTAAGAGCGACGCTATTTTCTCGTACCCGCCGCCCTCGAACCTGTTGGCTCTGCTCTTCCTGCTGCCGCTGAAACCGCTCCTTACGCCCCAGGGGTTCCACGAGCTGAACGTCTTGCTCATCCGCATCCTGAACGTACCGGTGCTACTCGTCATCGGTTACCTTGAGCGCCGCAACATGTGGGCTCGCGCCAGGCGTCCTCAAGCATCGTCGCTTCTGCACTGGAACTTCAGCGGCTTCTCGCCACATGGCGACGTCCAGGCGGTTTTCAAAGCCGACCCTCCCCTGCAGCTCCAGGAGGAAATCGAAGCCCTCGATATGCTGAGCGACATTGGGTACGCCGAGAGCGAGCTTCTGTCTCCGCGATCCCTCTCGGCTAGACGCACCGGCCGGTCGCATCGAAAGCGCGGGAGGAAGATGCCATCGCCCCCAGCCGTTTTCCCTCTCTCCAGTGCCAGTGCCCTGGGAAGGGGTTTTGAGCCCCATGGCGAATCTTGAGGCACTGTGGACTTCGCTACCGGCCGAGGGCGGCAGACTCCGTCAGTAGCTTGTGTAATCCGACAAAGGTAGACGGAAATGATCTTGTGAAGTGGCTTGTTCATGTAGAGTAGGGCAATATCTTCTCAATGTCTGTCATATCGAAATAGGGCACGACAGTCAATGCGCAGCGAGTGGTCGACACGTGGCACACACAACCGTACATCCGTTCCTTCGGTCAACCTACCGATCAAGGCGACGCTGCAACTACTTGCCACCCGAATCCTCAGCCGCGGCACCTTTTGCTACCGGCTCGTTGCGCCGGCTCACCGTCTCAGTCTGCACGCAAGCACCAACAGTCGTCGCATACAGCGTCGCCCTGGCCGACAGCCGTGTTATTGCAGGTGAAAGACGGCGCTGGGAGGGCGCCCAGAGTTGGCAGCGGAGGCAGCGTATATGTTCACGTCCCCGGCAAACCCATCCGACACGGGACCTGGGAACCACGCGCTGGCGGCAGGCAAAGACTTTTCTGAGGCAAGCCGGAGCACATGGTTCCTCCGGTCGACGGCGACTCGTTCATAGTGGCTGTTTTGGCACAGCGTTGCACGTGTGGCGGGCTTGAGGCAGAAGCGGGCTTTCGCTTCGTGGCAGCGCAGTAGGTCCAACCAGTGCACAAACGACCACATAGATAGGGGCCCGAGGTACGTTGGATACACATGGGCAGGGGAAGGGGGAAAGTCAAGTTGCCAAACTGGTGAGTATGCGTGCGCGCACAAGCATACGCCGAGTGGTATGTGTGGACAACCTTTGGTTGGGCGAAGAGTCCGACCGTTTGCTTCGCTGTGCAAGAACACCAGTCCGGCTGAAATGCAGATGGGAAGATCTGTGCAAATGAATCGGTGCCGTTTTGGCGACAGGAAAAGAGGACTGTTATACGCGACCGGCACCTTCCGGGCACCCAGGGCATTAGCCACAACACGGAGGGCTTTCACGCACTTCAATGTATTGTCCATAAAGGAGAGGCAGCTTGGAACCACTGTCCGGGGGAAAGCGCTGCCTTTCATCGGTCCGCGGTCTACCGGGCCACCCGAACGTCTCGCCCGCACCTTCTCACGCCTCGATTTGCTTGATGCTTTCGGCATTGGCCCTGACACTGTCTTCCAATTTGGCCCAGCCGGGCCGCCCCAGTACCTGAAGTAGCTGCGCCCCTGTTTGTCTCTGGGTCAGCAACATGGTACTGATAAAGCAACGTCATAGTGTGTACCTCTCTGGTTCGGGACTTCGGCTTGGTCAGTTCCGGTGTCGGGCAGGATTTCCATCTCGTGGTCGGGGTGCAGCGATTGGAGGATTAGGCAGACTTGGTGCCAGTTGAAACGGTCTATGTTGCCATGTCACGGTTTGTCAGCTGAAGCAGGGGGTAGCAGGTGAATACGGACCAAGGCTTGGAATCTGAGAGCACCGGAAACTTACCACCGAAGCCGAAAATCCTCTCCTCATTCACGCCCGGGACGACCATGGCAGCTACAAAAAGCATGCCAGCGTCACGGGCGTCGATATACCACTGTGGTTGCACTGCAGGGCGCGTAGTCAGCCAAGGCATTCCGAGATCCGCACCAGCCGCCCGGGCCGGCACGTACTTGACATTAACATGCCCCGGTTGCTTCCCGTCCACGCGCAATGCACCAAGCCGGCCGTTGACGGGATCCCCTGGTTCTTCGGATCGAGGCACTCGCCCATGACGGTGTCGAGAAGGACCGAGTTGAAGCGGAAAGCGGGCCTCTCCTTCCTGACCCAGTCCCAGATGGCCCGTTCAAACCGGGTCTTGAGGGCCATTTTGGGCATCAAGCCCTTCTCCTCGGGCGGGGCATCGCTTCGCGCAGCTTGAACAGCCTCGTCGTTCCAGGTCGACTCGGTGAGCTGGAACTTCCTGGCCGCATTGGGTGTGTACACGGCCCAGGCCGAGCTGGTGAGCACGAAGGACTTGAGCGTCGCCTCCCTCTTGGCCGCCTCCAGCAGGCGTGTGTGAATGCGCATTTCCTCGTCCAAAGCGGCATCGACATCCTGCACGCCGACGGTCACGGCACCAAAGGCGTGTGCGAGGCCGGATACGCCCTTGAGTGGAGAATCCCAGATGCCGGGTCTCTCAAAGTCGGCAACCTCGAGGAGCTCGAAACGGCCGGGCCCGTGACGCCGCTCGAAGAGGGCGCTCAACCAGGCGCACTTGGAGGCGTTCCTCACCGTGCCGCGGACCTTGTAGCCCGCAGCCAGGAATTGGTCAACGACGTGCGAGGCGACGAAACCATTGGCCGCAGTGACCAAGATGGTCGATCCCACGGGGATTGCGGGGGTTTCGAGCGTGAGCTTTGCTTCCATGGCGCCGAGTCTAACGGTTTAGGTCCCGACCTGAGGGCACATGGCGGGCCCAAGATGGGCGGGACGGCGGCGGCTTTTATCGGCGGTCGACACATCACACGACCATTCTGCAGACCGAAGACGGATGACGGCATTGATGCAAGGAGAGGCAGAGTCCTCTGAGAGGTGTAGGTGGCGGCATGTAGAACTGTTTTGAAAGGTAGCCGTGGGCACACGCGCTGGCAGGATCACATTAGCGCTGGCAGGATCACATTAACGTTGACAACGGTACGCTAACGCTCACCGCGCCGCGCTAGACAACGCAATGGGATGGGATGGGATGGGAAGCTGAGGTCCTTCCCTACCTTGGCTACCCAGATAGGTAGCCTGATACGCTCCCCAGGGAATACGGCAGGAAATGGCAAAGACGTCTCCGGGTTTACTTTGGGTAAGCCGACGAGGGATGCGCGACGGGTGATTGCCAGTCACAGCCCGGGCAGCAGATTCGCGACGAATCGCCCGATCCGCCATGCTCCTGAAAGGCTCGACTCGGCTTGCTTGCTGGCCCGAATGCACATGTTGCACATCACCAGCACCAATGCCCCAACCCCGGTGTCAATCTGCACATGGGCACATCTGTACATCAGGGTGGACCCGAAGGCCCGCCGGGCGGAGCGCCGGGACTGTTGGAGGCAGACATCCCCCATTCGCTCTGGTGGTGAAGGTGCCGCGTGTGTGTACGGCCCTCGTCCCCCGTACGCGGCCTGCGGCCACGACGGAACGACTGAACCGAGAGCGTGGGCTCGGAACAAGGTGAAGCCGCGCGGTGCCCCGACTGGCTGCGCCCCCGGGGATATGAGGATGGCCGGCATGGCCACAACGGCCATGTGTCCCCTTTTCCATATGTAGTCGTCGCGATGAGGGCACCGGGGCAGCGCATGGCCGAATGTATCGCTGCGCGGCTGCGTGCCTTCTTCCAAGCCATCCGCCGGCAAGAATAACCTTAACCCATCCACGCGGCCTGTGCCTGGAGATTGGGCGGAAAAGCGGGTAAGGGGCTCGCATGTCGTAGCGCCCGCGCAGGACCCGGACTGATTGCATCGCCAGCCAGCCCGAAGGTGGGGGCTCTGCGGTGGACACGACTCTGATGAGAGGTGCAACGCTACGTGCCCACCGCACCCGCAGAGCCTCGGCCGTGGTTGATGCTGGGGAGGAAACGACGCTCGCAGGCCGAGGGCCCCAGCCGATGTTGCCTCGACAGAGGGCGAAGGGCGCGAAAAGTGGACATTGGGAGGGAGCGGGCTTGGCCAAACACCTTTCCTTTCCACTTTCTTGTCCCCTCCCCTCGCCTGGTAAGAGAGGGCCGACCGGGCGCTGGGGAGGGGGGGTCGTATGGGGGAGGGCAAAGCGAACAGGGAGAGCATCAAGGCAGGGCTGCGACCGGTCTAGGCCCCGAAACACTCGAGCAGCCGCCCATCCCGACGTGGACAGGAACACGAGGAGCCGTGAAATGTGCCTGGAAAGTGCATGCGAGACGAGGGGTGGGGTGGAGTTCACAGTAGGCAACTAGTGGGGCCAACGGTTGCCCGGCCGAAACATTGGGGCCCCTGTCTCCGACCGCTTGGCGTACCGGGGGCGCGTACGGGCAACTGCATATTCGTACAAGAAAAGAAGCAGGAGGGCAGAGGGGACGCCAGCACTGGCAAAGCCTTCTCTCCCTCTCTCTCTTTATCTCTCTCTCTTTCTC
Organism: Nigrospora sphaerica; assembly: GCA_018287875.1. Taxonomy (NCBI): domain Eukaryota; kingdom Fungi; phylum Ascomycota; class Sordariomycetes; order Amphisphaeriales; family Apiosporaceae; genus Nigrospora; species Nigrospora sphaerica. The sequence goes on from JAGVVL010000018.1 coordinate 1,295,657, forward strand.
CTGTCGTGGGAACGCCGGGTTTATTCGTACAGCGGGCAGAGAGAAAGAGAGAGACAGAGGGAGGAGGGAGGGTCAGACAGACAAACAGGCAGCCAGACGATGTAAGGATCCCCTTGAGCCTCAATTTCGCCCGCCCCCCCCCCGGTCTGGCAGTCCTTCCGCCGCTTTGTGTGCCTGGCCAGAACGGCTCGCTCGAAACGACCTTGCTCCAAAGCATGCGTGTGGGGGCTCGTGAGCTGACGAGTTCTATGCCAACAATCCGATCTCTAACGGGGGGACTGGGCCGTCCGGGGCACCGTGACCAAGCAGAGGACCGCCTTGGCAATCCACCCGCGTCGTCTCCGTGTCCACATTCGGCCCATCCATGCGACGGCACATGTTCCAGACGATCGTCACAGTTAGCCTGAGCTAATTGGGCGGACCGCACAACCTGACAGGCATTGGCCGATCCCTGGCATGCCCTGGTTCAACGTCGTCCGATCCCCCGTTGCGGCGACGAAGTCCAGTTGCTATAATACCTCCTGGCCCGCCGCGCCGCCTGCCGCTATGGCCCGCCTTTGTTCTGTTCTGTTCTGTGTTCTGTTCATCCTTATCCTGTTTGTTTCTCAGTACAGCCGGTCTGAATTCCTTCCTCCCCTCATTTTCGATTCCACCTCTCTTTTTTTCTCTTCTAATTCGTTTCGTCTGCGTCAGTGCTGGTCGCCTTCCTCGTGTGCGCCTGCCTGCCTGCCTGTGTCCGTGTGCTGTCTGTGTATATCCTTGACCGTTCCGATCCTTCCTTTCTTGCACCGATACCATGCCTTCTCTTCGCCAGACCTTCGTTGCTTCCCTGCTCTTGGCCGTCGCCCACGGCCAGGGTGTTATTCTGCGGGCCCAGGGACCGAAAGGACCAGCCAGCAAGGGCTTGCTCGGTATGTCTCCCATGCGGTTTTCGTGCCCCCCTCCCTAGGTCCATAGCTTACACGCCTCGCAGTCGACCCGACCAAGGCCGACGCCAACATCATCAACAAGAATGAGATTATTCAGAACGTCGTCAACGAGTGCGGCCGGACACTGCTGGCCGGCAACATGGACGTAGGTGAGAACACCGAGATCGCCCTGTCCAACAAGACGGTCACGCAGGTCACCAAGGGCAGCACCGTCGATGTGGACATTGCTCAGGGCAACGATGACGGCAAGGGGCCGTACACATGCGACATGGATCTCCAGAGCAACGCCGCCGGCGCCACTGGCCAGGTTCCCCTCAAGGTCCAGGAGAGCAACGCCAAGAACGGCATCATCAGCCTCAAGGTCCAGCTTCCCAACGACTTTGACTGCGTTGGTGGTAAGTCCTATCCAAATATATCTCCGTCGTGCCCGTCAATGGGCACGCGCGTCCATCTGTCCTGCTTAACGGTGCTGACCCTCTTCCGCCAGCCTCCACCGGCGACGTCTGCACGGTTCGCTGCTTCAACTCGGCCGCGAAGGGACCCTTTGGTGGCTGCTTTGCCGTGCAGCAGACCGACGTCAAGCCCAACAAGAACACTCCCGGCAACATCGCCACCATCCAACAGCTTGACAACGTTATGGCCCAGGTCCTGCAGAACCAAAAGGACCTCGAGCTCTCCATCAAGGCCAACCAGAAGGCGGCTACCGCTGACGACACCGGCGTCGAAGCCGTCAACCTGCTTCTGAACATTGATAGCAAGTCCCTGGCCAAGGCGCCCCCGGCCGCCGAGGCCGCCGCCAACCTGGGCAACAACAACAACAACAACGGAAACGGCCGAGGTGGAAACGGCGGCAACCGTGGTGGAAACGGCGGCAACAACGGCGCTAACGGCAAAGGCAACGGCCGAGGTGGTAACGGTGCCAACGGTGCTAACGGTGGCAACCGTGGGGCCAACGGCAACGGCGCCAACGGCAACAACGGCGCCAACGGCAACAACGGCGCCAACGGCGCTAACCGCAACAACGGCAACGGCGGGAACGGCAACGCCAAGGCCAACGGAAACGGAAACGGCAACGGCAACCCGTTCGGACGTAACAACAAGCGTGACGTCGCCGCTCGCCGTAGCTTGATCGCCAACGCGCTGCGCGAGAGAGCCGATGCCATTGCCGCCCGCCTGGTGCAGTAAGCCGAACCGGTGAGGTCGCATGACGCGGTCGCGCCTTTTGCCCGCGGCCCCGATGACGTTTATTGGAACACTGGAGGTTCCTCGGGCCATGGTGCCCGGGGGGAGACGCGTGCATCGGTGCAATTCACATAGAGCAAGCACATACACGACGAAATCTTTTATATCTTTTTATAATGGCACGGACGCTTCTGAGTGCCGTGCCGGATGACGAACACTCCCCATAGCCTGCTGCGCTTTTGTGTCCCAGTGACGGTGGTCAATCAGTCGTGTTCTTGCCGTTGCTTAATTGGGGCAAAAGGAGTGTTGTCGCCGCCCATGCCTGTGATGAGCCGTTTCTAGAGCGCGTGCCAGTACAAAAGGCGGCCGGGAAAAGCCCTCAGCATGGGGGCTCCAGCCTCGGCCAAGATAGTCCCCGGGTCCTATGCAGACAATAATTACCAATATGGTTTGCTACGGCGTTGACGTCTGAGCACCCGGCCAAAAGGGTCAACATAGAAGAGACCTAGTCATCACAGTTCCACCTTCAAGGCAAAGACGGCTTCGGTGAAATCCTGGCGTAAACCCACCCGAGGCATTGGGAGATGAGACTGAAGGCGCGCTCAAGGCGGCAAGCCACTCCCAAACGGCCGTCACTTCCCCTTCGGATTCCAGCGGCAGGGGACAGGATGGGATTGCACGAGGAAGGCCTACTCATGACTCGCTAGGTCCGGTGGCCGCAAATGAATAGGGTAAGCAGCCGAGGAGCAGGACTAGCTGAAGAAGTGCCCGAGAAGCCGATAACCGGGTAGCCACCGACCCGGGACAGGGCCCGGCGCCAGCGGCCTCGTCATCTCGCGACGGCGGGCAGGCCAAGAGGGGGGCCGGAAGCGACGCGCCGTGCTCGTACGGGCCCCGACAGTATACCGGCCTCGGCCTTACCAGCCACCGGAGGCCTGATTGTGTTGAGCCACCATGACCAAGAGCCCCTCTCATCTGTGGCCCCGGCACACCCGAGAGCTGGGAGGGGAAACGGACAGGATGGGACCGGGACTCGTGGCTAACGAACCAGGTGGTGAGTTCTTGGCCCCCTCCCCCCCCCCCCCCCCCCCCCCTTCCTCCCAACACGACTGCTCCTCCCAGCCACGCACCGCCGTCCGGATACAGGAGACTACCCACGGCCATGCCAGGACGAGGCGCCACCTATGAATACAGGGCCGAGAGGGCTAGGCGGCCCATGGCAGTGACGGACGGCCAAACTTTTCAGCTGTGCAAAAGGGAGGGGGAAAGAGGGAGATGCAAGGCTATGCAAGGGGAAGCTCCAGCTCGGATTTGCGACGGCCATCCCCGGATGGCAACAGGAACGAATGGAACGGATGAAAGGCGGGCCAGCAGGCAGGTATTACGCCGTGGCTGACGCGGCGGGGCCTGGAAGGTCTCACGAGCATCCCCGCGATGCAATACGGAGAGGTTCGCTCTCGACCTACTCGAACAACCGCTGCTTCAAACCGGGCGCCCATGGCGGGTGGCGATGAAAACGGCGCCAGGGCCCGAGGCGGGCGTACTGTAGTGATGAGAGGTTCTGGCCGCGTGCCTGCGTGCTTCCTGACTCGACGCCCGTCGGTCGCACACCAAGATTAGACTAACTGGCGAAGCACGAGGGGACGAGCGCCCACTGGCCCACGGCACCCGCGCAGCCCGGACTGGGTGCAGTACGGTCCTGGAGTGTGCCCGCCGACCATGTCATTCAAATACGAGAGCTCATGGCACCGCGCCAGAGACGGCGAGTAGGTTGGGCGACAACGAGGTCCACAGTGACGATGAGGGGCGCTCGCGCGGTCTGGGCCGCGGTAGATGGGAGGTGAAAGCCGGAGGCCTAAGCCGCCAAGGGCATCAGGGCTTGGAAGACCGGCCCGGGTACTACGGAGCAGACACAGTACGGGCTTGCATTTGCGCCATTCCATTCGCTGCCGCAGGTCCAGATTGGATTGACAACGGGCGGTATTCGATATGATTCTCGAAGGCCTGTCGGGAAAACAGCCGCGGCGCCCAGACCTGGGGATAGTCTGTGCCCCCCCCTAGATCGACATCACAAAGCGGGTGAAACCAATACGGCCCCCGTCGGCCCCTGAAACAAAAGGGTCCGTTAGACCCATCGGGGTGAATCGGCCCAAGGCCAACAGCCTGAGGACCCAGGCCAGGGGTACCAAACACGCCTTCATTGGCATTGCGTGCTTGCTTGCGTGCGTCTGCGTCAAGGGTGGCTGGGAGGGCAGACGAATTGCATGCCGCCTAGATGCGCGACGTTGTCTCTTTTGCCCTCAAACGGATATGTCGTATACGGGAGTGGAAGCGGAAGGGGCCCAAAGGCCATAGCCGGCGTCGGGGGATGGTCGGTCAACTCCTGTCACTGAGGTCCAGTGTCCCTGTCCTCGTGCCCCCAAGTATGGTGGTATTCTGTAAGATAGCTGGGGGACACGGCGGCCATCGTCCGGCCGCTCCCGGCCAATCGGAAGCAGCCATTGCTTCCTGCTGGAGATCCTCTATCGCCTAGGTGGACATCCGTACTGTGCATAATTCGTAGTTCATTTGGCCCGTCTCCATACTCCATCCACCCATGCGGTCATGGTGGCCCCCCCCCCCCGGCACATTGGCACACAGCAAAGTACGGCACAGTAAGGCCGGTCGCCGTGACGGCTTGGCGGACTGACGGGTCAGTCTCACGGCAATCTGGAGCCAGCCTTGAGGCCGAAGGTGTCGAGTGCGGGGGAAGCGAGATGGCCCATCGGCAGACTGGACGACGTCGAGTGCCTCGCAGCGCCAGAAGTTTGATGCCCTTTACCAACCAACTCGTCTGGACCTGGTTACGGAACTACCCAACGAAGAGGGAGAGCCAGGACGCCCGCCCGCCGTGGACGGTCAAAATTGCCTCCAATAGAGAGAAATAGGGACAGGCGGAAAGCAGGTGGCGTACGTGGCTTGGCCAGCAATTAACCTTGAAGGGCACTTGATCCGGGTCACCGTCGAGGGAAGCAATCAATAATTGATGGATGGATCGGCAGGAAGCACAGCAGCGCGCGCACCGCCTGCTTACTATGGAAGGTATCCATCTCCCTTTTGCCACACGATCAACACGGACTGCAGATGCGCCGTCGTCGCCCAAGTGCACTGAGTAAGACAGCCCCGACGGGGAAAGAAGGCACAGCACCAGGACAGGCAACCCCAATATAGCGACACCACGACGCTAAACAAGGCAGGTCAGCAGCAATGATGAGGATTGTCAGATGGAAGGCCGGGGAGCGAGCATACAGTGGAGGATGGGGGCCGAGGTCTAAAGCAATCCGTAATTAAGCCTATCTTTCTCTCTCTCTCTCTCTCTCTCTCTCTCTCTCGCTGCCTAGCTCTCTCCAACTACCTCATTGACTCTACCTACCTCTACATCCTTCTCGGGTGAACAACCTGCGGCATTTTGGATAACATAGCCAGCTGCTCAAAATAGCCGCGATCGTAGGGACATCCTGTATCGATCGCATACATCGGGGTCCTTGGGAAATGGGAATAGGCGGCAATTACGAACCCAACGTCAAAATAGTTGGGAGCCCGTGCGATAGGAAGCCATGGGCGGAATTCAAATGCGGATGGGTTAGGTGGGCTGGCAGGGCTCGCAGACGGTGACAGGTTCCCATGTCTCGCCATCCCCATCCTATCCGTCGATCCATGTTACCCATGTTGGCCACCTGCCTGGAGAAGTTTCCTAAGCACGCAATCAATCAACCGGCCCGGTCATGGCAATACCAGATACCAAGCCAAGCAGGCGGCCGTGGCGTGGCAGGAAAAAAGGTTCAGGCCCTATGTCTCGTGCAGGCAGAGGGATGCTCGGAGCCACCTAGGATCAATCGTCCAAGTTCGGAAACGGCGGGGTCCAGCCCATCCATCCCTTCACGATGCATCCACGAGCAAATTGCCCCATCCAATACTGTGTACAACAACCATGGTGGCCGACCGGGGAATTTGTTTTGTTTGAGGCTGCCGCATGATATGCGTCCGAGGGCCATTTGCCCCATTGAGCAGCTGGCTATGGGCGGGAGAATCCGAGTCTGGCAGTTCTGCACCCCTCCGAAATTGCACCATCCCCCTCCCTCTCCCAAACGCTCCGTCTGGGGTTAGGCACATCAAGTATGTACTTGGGAGTGCAGTCCGTCCGTCCACCCGTCGCACCCGTCGCGCATATGGCACCTGACACCCAACCATGGACCCCCCTCGGGCAGCTCTCTCCCTGCTTCAGTCTCGGAAGCCCATGGAGATTGCGCCAGTCGATGCCCCGGCCGGGCCGGCGGAAACCTGTGCGCTCGACGAGTCGACCTGCGCGCCATACATGGCTCCATGGCGAGCAGGGCAGCAGGGCGGCTTGGGCCTGGGCGCGGGGGAAATGGCTCCGAGTCAGCAGTCGCGCCGTCCAGCCACGGACGGGGACGCGGGACGAATGGATGTTGCGACGGCCGCACCGTGCCGCATCATGCACCACCGACCCGATCGACGGCGGTATGCACAAGACAGCTCCATTTCCCTACGTTGGGTACTTCCACCCAGGCCGCTGTCTGTACGTACGTCCACGTAGGGGCGCATGTGTGTGTACGTGTGTGTGTGTGCGTGCCGACGTGTATCGCGGGGACCGCCCCGCGTGCCACATGAAGCCGTCCTAGGGAGCCAGGGTCCTATCGTGACTGTGAAAACCTACCTAGTACCACCCGGCATAGGGAGCCAGCTGGCCGGGTCGCCTTTACCGGTCGGTCATTCACGGGGGCAGGTATTCACCCTGCCCAGACAGCCCGTCTGATGGGGTACGCATTACTACGAATGCTTCCTCGCCGGCTTTTGCTGCAGGTCATGATTCTAAGTTTAGCAAGCGTCGCGAAGTCAGCGCCCCAATTGCCCCACGCCAGCCAGAGTCGGAGCACACACACGAACACAAGCACACACAGTGAGCATTCTCAGTGAAACCATGGCCAGCGCGCCTGAGTAAGCTGCGGGTTGACCCAGGGCAGGAGGCGACACACAATACGTACAGCTACCATGGCCTCGCCGGCACCAAGAACGCCTATGGCGCTTGGCACGCATGGCGAGGAAGACCAGGACTGGAGCTCTGGAAGCCCGCCAGCCCGCCCGGAGCGGTCCCCGTCCCCACCGCCGGCCAGCTGTACTACATGGCGCATCCACACGACGGAGCCGTGTTCCCATAAATTCAGCACCACGGCTGCCCACGTAGGTTGCAACCGGAGGTCGGTGTCAGTGTCGGTGAAGGGACGGGAGCGGGGGGGAGAGCGATCTGGAATCCGAAATGCATGAGAGGGAGGGGGGGACCCAACGCGTTTTGCTCCGTGGGCGGGGAGAAGTCGGTGGTGGATGAGTGCATTCAAGACACGGCTGGGGGGGGCGACGACGCGCAATACCATGACCGCCCCCTTTCGTAAGCAAGCCGTTCGTTTCGTTACCCTAGCTAGCTAGCTGTCTATGGAGAGAAAGACGGATGGACAGACAGCGGGCGAGACAGACGGGCGAGACAGACAGGCGAGACGGGCTGACGGGATCGCGGATGGATGGGCATCTCGGATTCAGGGGCTACGAGGGGCTGAATACAGTGTGTGTAGCGATGGGACCGGCGGCACTTGGCGCGGCCGTGTCGCCCGCTACGCCGCCAATCAGTGGCACGAAGCGGCCCCTGGTGCTGCGTTTCCGTGTGCTGGTACCGACTAGCGGCACTAGGTACATCCATGGAGGTACCGCTCACTGCTGCCCCGGCCCTTGCTGAGCCCGGCCTGGCCCCCAATTGGCACGGACTTGGCCTGCGTTGGCTGAGCTGACCATGTTCCGTAGGTACCGCCCCCCTCCAAGCCATCCTAGTGCTGAGCTATTGTACCGTCGCCCGTGGCGGCCTCAGGCTCCCACTTCCTCTGCTTTGTTCGACCCCGACCCCCCTGGCCAGGCCCCCTTGGCCTCTTCCCCTTGGCCTTGCCTTCCTCCCCCCCCCAGACGTCCAAGTCGAGCACAACGTGTCCTCAAGATAAAGAGCGCCCTTCCCGCCTCGAGTCTGGTCATTTTCCGAAAGGCTTCGAAGCACGCACCCACTCGTCTCCCTTCTGGCCACTTGTCCCTTTTCCTTCCAGCACGCCCAAATCCTGCTGCCTTGCAGCCTTGACTCATTTGCTGACTCACCCGCCCACTCTGGCGCAGCGATGCCTCGTCATAGCTGAAGCCCACCGCTGTATTTGTATTGAGGATCTCGGAAGGCACCTCTCTACACAGCAACCTCGACAGAGAGAGTTTCTGCGCACCCCGTTCCCCGCCCCCCCCGCGGAACTGAATCCCATCTCTCGCAACTCCCAAAGTCCTTACCCTCCGCTTCGTCATGGCGTCATGGGACAACAACACGGCCTCGCCGGCCGCCGCTCCCACCTCGGCGCCCCAGGTCAAGTTTGAAAACTCGCCCGCCGAGTCCTTCATGTCCGCCCCCGGTGACATCCCGTTCTCGCTCTTCACGCCGCCGGACGACGACGGCGCGAACCCCATTGAGGCCGTGACCCCGCAGTCCGTCGCCGACATCCGGGATGACTCGCCCGCCGACGATGCCTCTACGTCGCCCGCCGCCGAGTCCACCGACAAGAAGCCCACCAAGAAGCGGAAATCGTGGGGTCAGGTCCTGCCCGAGCCCAAGACCAACCTTCCTCCCAGGTAAACTACTACTCGCCCCGTCAGCCTTCCCCTCGTCGCCCCGTTGCTAATTCTTCCGCGCATAGGAAACGAGCCAAGACCGAAGACGAAAAGGAGCAACGCCGCGTGGAGCGCGTGCTCCGCAACCGTCGCGCCGCCCAGTCCTCCCGCGAGCGGAAGCGACAGGAGGTCGAGGCCCTGGAGAAGCGCAACAAGGATTTGGAGGACCAGCTCCTTCTGCAGAAGAAGCAGAACGAGCTGTTGATGGACGAGCTTAACCGTTTCAAGAACGGCTCGTCGCCCATCGCCCACCCGAGTCCCCTGACTCTGTCGCAGCCCCTCTTCGGCGGCGCTCCGGACGAGGACTCCAAGGTTGGCGTGATGGGCGAGTTCAGCTACATGTCCAACAACGGCACGGTCGATCCCTCGTCCATTTCGCCTGCCCTCTCCCCCGTCGCCGATGACGCCGAGCCCACATCGCCGGCTCCGGAAGCCGCTGCCGAGCCCTCCACGACTGCTCCCATCTCCACCGACGCGACACAACATCCAGCAGCGATGTTGTGCGACCCGCAGTGTCCGTCGGTGCCGGTGCCGCAGACTTGGATGGCGTCTCGGCAGACGTCGCATCCAGCGATGGCCCTGTCCCTGCAGCTGAGTCTGCTTTTGGCGGCCTCTTCGGCGATGCTCTCGACCTGCCGTCGGCCTTTGACGCTGATAGCTGGGGCGCTGAAGCACAATTTAGCCCTTCGTCCGACCCCCTCAATTTTGAGTACCATCATATGGATGATCACGCTCCCGCCGGGCTTTCGGACTTCGACTTTTCACAATACCTTAGTGACGATGTCGGCGGCCCTCAAGGCGCAGCTGTCGGCCACCACTCGAGCATCCAAGACCCCGAATCCTCTTTCGTCCTCGCCGACCCTGAGAATCAAGTCTCTTCAGAAACTTTTAACCAGCAGCCCCATCTTGGCGCGTCCTCTTTTGGATGCGACGATGGAGTTATTGCGGTTGGTAACTGAGGGATGCGATGACCGGGTCGAGGGGCTGGCAGACGGATCCCCGGGTATCAAGGGTGATCGAGGCCGTGGTCCGCTATTGTGGCCAGACGGCGCCAGCTTACCGTCACGCGAGGTGTTGCTCACGCTTATGTGGGCTATCCGAGTCGAAGAACGGAACATGAAGGCTAGGGGGGAGGCGACAATATCCCCCCAGCCGGCCCCCATCAGGAGGCCCGTGTCGAGCGTCCCCCAGGACAACAAGCCAACTAACCAGAACCATATGCTGTCGGCGACGAGCAAAAAGAGGAAGAGGGATAACAATATGACTAGTAATAAGCGCCTACGGCCCAGCTACTAGCTGTGTTGCTGATTTGGGGATAAAAAGGGCCATGATTTAGCGGGCGTCGGGTTACTCCACCATCATCACACAGTCTGGGCTGCTGTGGTATGGCTATGTACAACTACTATAACTTGATGTGACACGAATACAACGTTTCGAACAACAAACATGCTTTCGTCTTTCTCATTTTCCTGTATGATGGCATGGTCTTATCGCTTCGCAATAGTTGCGGTGATGTTGGGTCATTCCCATGTGTTGTTGTCACCATCCCCTCATCTGCGTCTTGCGGCTCTGCCCCGAGGTAATGGGTCTTCCGTGCACTGTTGTGTCGCCGGGCTTCACCCTTCCCGGGTGTCGACTCCGTAGGCTGATGGTTCACGGCTCGGCATTTGAACACGACAGGTCTACGCGAAGCGGTGGAAACGATATCAGGCGAGAGCAGGTAATTTTCCCTGAAGCTCATATCCTCAGGGGCGTAGCTAAAGGGGTACAGAATCGCTTGCGTTAGGCGCTGAAAGCGAAGCATCGTTTTTCAACGGACATTGAGGCCGCGCACAGTAGAGAGTCCCGCCACCGTGCAACCGCGGGCTTCCTCGGGTTCAAAACCGCCGTCAGCGGATTGCCGGGCTCGATAGATTCTCAAGAGCAAGACCTCCAGGTGCGGAGGCATATGGAGCCTTTCGTATCTACATTACCGTGTCCTCGTATGATATGATTGTCGAATAAACAGTCCTACTTCACATACGACCATAGCTTCCAGAAAACTCGGGATCCCGTCCGCTCTCCCATAGATAAGCTGGAAAGCGTCGAATTAGTACTAGGGTCGGTGACGACCTGGGAATCCTCGGTGTTGTATGTCTTTGACCTTTTTTGCCCTTTCTACCTACGGACATGTTCTTTTTCTCAACTCGGTGGGCTCGAATACATGGCCCCGTCTTATGTGGCTGTGGTGATATCAGAAAGGATTGCATTACTTTTATAACCGCTCAAATAGTCCAGCCGGGGACGAGCCGTTAGACTCAACAGCAGTGTGCCAGAGCGCGTTATACCCGTCCCTGGTGGGAGGCCTTTAGCTGGGACCCCATGCTGATGGGGCCTTATTTGTTCAGTTTCATTTCACCCGTAGCGAGATTTTCGGCACGTTGGGTGATCGAGTTGTATACGCTGAGCGAAGTATATTTCACCAATGCGATCCTGATACCACCGTAGAGGATCGAGGTCCAAGGAGTTTCCATCTACGCTAGGTGCGCAGTATAGGGCAATCGTTCCTGGCATCTGTGAATGATGGTTCAGCCACGCCGGAGTGTTGAGCGATCACAGCCGTCCCATCTTCTAGAAGATGGTCTCGATTTCCCAGTCCTTTTCCTCCTCGGCCGACTTCTTCTTCGGAGAGGGCTGAGGCGACTCGAACTCGTGGGGGCGCCATCACTTCGAGACGGTGAGGCCTACCTCTTGCGCACACCTCCTCTTCACTACACCTACCCTGCCTTCTGTATTCATCCTCGCCTCTGTTACTGCCTTCGCCTTTGGGCCTACCTTCGTCCCTGTGAGCACGGCCGCTTGGGCGCTGGGAACGGTGGCGCAGCTGGGTGCCGGACTCGTGCCACCGGCCCCAAGGCCGACCACGGTGACAGCTCTTGTTAGGTCGTGAGGTATCGATACGCCACGTCGCCCTCACCCTTGGTGCGCGTTCTGTCGGGAGCCGGTTGATGACGGCGTCGCTGTGAGTCCCGGCAGCGGGGCATGTGGCAATTAGAGGCGCCCTCGCCGGTGGGAAAGATGATGACACCGCTTTCCGCGTTGTATGTGTATTGTTTGCCGGGCTCCCGAGGGCCACACAAATCGGCGAGGTGCCGGTGGTTGGCATCTTCCCGAAGGTTGCGGGAATAGCTGTGCTCAAGCCGCGATGGCGGGACCTCGAAGTAGCAACCACCTCTCTCCGCAGGGGATCGCTGGCGGGGCGGTGAGAAGCCGACGTGCCCTCGAGTAGAGCAGCACTAGCTGGACGCCCTCGAGACGGCCGGCGGGTATCCTTGTGTCGAGCGTCGCGGCAGTCGCGAATGCAGCGGCGGCCGTCATGACAAGGCTCGGAGCATTCAGCACAGTGCCTGTACAGACGAATGGCTTCCATGCTAGACGAGATTGGAGCGATGCTCAGGCTGATCTGGTGTCAGTTGCGGCGATGCGCTTACGAAATGGAGAGATCCTATTTCACTGCGTAGCTGGGTCTGTGCCGGAATGTGCGTCGTTATGCCACGAGAAGGGTATCGTGATAGGCGCGCCCACCTTTAATATCCCTAGGCCACTTTGTCTTGGGCGACGAAAGCGGCTGTAAGAAGGTCGCCGACAGCCTATGATTGCAGGGTCCTCTGCTGCCATGTTTCGGTAATGCCCGATGCCTCTTTGTTGTCAGTGCCAGTCATATGAAGGAAGATGCCAGCAAAGAGCGTCGGGGCCCAGGCCCAGAGATTCTGGGCGGGCCCCCGGTAAGACCCATCTAACGAGGCGGAAATGTCGGGTGGTCGGCCGGTGGTGTATTCGTGACGGGCGCAAGCACGGCGGGCGCGGTCGCGGGCTCGAGGGGCGAACCAAGCTACACACAGCGCACACATGGCCTATACCGGCGGTTGTTAAGTGTGTTGCCTGCAGGGCCAGGGTTCAGCAAGAGGGGGATCGTTCCAAACGTGTGCGGTTTCACGCATTATCGGGTTTCGCGAGGGCTGCGCACCAGGCCGTCGTCCGTCTATGCCGGCTCAAGTTGGCACTCATGAAGGCTGCGGACCATGCCCCGGATTTCAACGGGGAGGCGCCGGCGGTACGTACCAGTCTGTCTGACAGGCTGCAACGGCGACCCAGAGCAGCCCAGTTTTCATACAGGGTACCAGCTCTAGTCAGGGTCGGATGGGTCGCCCTGGCCCACCCAAGGCCGAGGCGTATCCCACCCACAAAGGGTCAAAAAAGCAGGATCTCAGTCGCCATTCTGAAGTCGCACTGACCCCTTCTTCTTCCTCACTCCCGGACTTGGGCTTATGCGGGCAACCTTGTCAGTGAACAACCGCATGAGGTTCAGTTGGAAGCTGGCCAATTCGCCCTGGAAGCAAAACGCGCTTCCGCCGAGGCGCCTTCTGCCGTGTACGGCCGTTTTCCTGCTCGGGGGCGTACCCACGCAACCACGGAACGGACGTGGCGGCGGACGGAATGGGGTGACGCCCAAGGCGTAGACCAGCGCCGAGGACCCAAGGGGTTGGCACAACCTGCGGTGAGGTACCTATGTATGTAGGCTGTGTACAAATACCGAATAGGCCAGGTCAGTCAGCCCAGTGCCGACCGACTTGGCACGCAGGTTCGGAGAAAGGGGCAAGGGGGGGCATACATTCGGCAACATGGCGGCGGGATCGGTCAAAAGTGACGACGGGCTCGCAGGCGAGATCTACCGAGGGGGCGATGATGGATCGGTTTCGAGGCAGGGGACCACGGAGGCTGCAACGTGGGCTGGCGCGCTGACGGCTGATATCGGGCGGCATTTGCGGCATTTGCCGGGTGGCGTGGGCGAAGAAGGAAGAAGAGGAGGAGGAAGCACGGTCGGACTCGGTCATTCTTGGAGAATCGAAGCTACACAAGTGTACGGATCCCGTGGTAGGTTTCCTCTGGCACCACTGGATCGTTGTGGTGGTACTGCTAGTCATGATGCGACAACTTGCCGCTCCTAGGTCCGGCTCCGACGCCGATCCCATTCTTGCTGGGCATGGTAGCTATAACAATGCGTCGCCTCGTAATGCCGTCGCATCGCATCGTTATCCGTCTCAATCCGGCGCGGTCAAACCAGGGTCGGTTTGGGGCTCCTCCATCACATGTGCCGACAGCAACCCACGGCGTCTTATTCCTTCATGACAGCGCTTCTACTGCCGAGTACGGTAACTACCATCCTTGGCTGCTTTACTGGTACACAGCACCGAATGGGTGGGTTGCCTGTTGGGGAACTTCCTCGGACAGTTTCCTGCCCGGTCGTACGTAGTACAGTAAGAGTGCCCCTACAACGAGGGAACCGACTCGATCCATTGACTGGGCGTGTGAAGTAATAAGCGACTGAGGGAAGCCAAGAAGGGATAGCGTGCGACGGGGTTCAATCTCAATTGGCTTTGCGCTCGGATGCGGCGTGTGCGCCTCCCCCGGGCCCCCCGGGAAAGGGAAGAGGAGACGAGTGGTGCTGGAATAGTTCACGGCCAGGGTGATGAGGAGGGAATGAGACATGGTCTCGTTCCCGAGTGGCGATGTATGTCTGGATTGGAGGTGTGTAGAGAGCGCCGTGAGAGGTAGTCTGGGGAATTTGGGGACCGTGTTCCTATCTACGCACTGCACAACTGCCGGTCGGGGCGCACGCGCACGCGCCCCCTCGGCTGGAGTCCGGCTAACGTACAGCAGACCAGGGGCGTTGGCATGGGTGCATGGTGAGCATGTACATACCTACCTACAACTGATAGCACGATGCGGCTACGGGCCCGCCAAGACCCCGGGGGCCCTCTGAACAAACTGAAGCCGCGACCCATGCGGTCAGGTATGTTCTGGTTGTTACCGACGACAGCTTCGACGAAAAAATACGCTAGTGTGTTTAATCTTTCGGCGGACAGAACGCAGAACGCCGCTCGCATACTGCTACCAGCCCGTCCATCTCGACCATTCCCGAATGGGCTGTTGCTCGTGCCATCCCCGCAAGCCCGCCCTACCGTGCCCTTTAGTCTGCTTTTTTGACAGCTCGACCTCCTTTGGTTTGGGCCTGACAGCTGGAGCCAACGCCCGTTGAACCCTTGACCAAGCTCGCCAAGCCAGGATTGCCAATGATAATGGCGCCCTATCCCCTCTCCCTCGTCATTCCTTGTACCTTATGGATCTCCCTTACCTACACACCAGTTCCTGTCCGAACCGAACCATCCCCGGCTTCGTTCATCCTCGCATCGCTTCACCAGAGAGCCATTTCCTCCTCCTCCTCCTCCTCTTCTTCTTCTTTCTCCGCTTCTCCTCCTCCTTCTTCTCCCCGTCTTGACATCTGCCGGTGCCGCACCCAACCCGCACTCGTCGCCATCGTGGCCTGGCTACGATCCAGTGGCAGTGCCCGAGACGACGAGGAGCCAGGGCCGCCCCTCCAGAGCCTCCATCGCAATCGCCAGGGGGGGGCAAGGGGCCCGCGTGTTTGTGGCACCTTGTCCACTACCCACTTAATCTACCTCCCCTGTCCTGGCTCTTGCTCGCCTGCTGTGGACATGCGCATCCATCGTGCCTACCGATCAGGGCTGCTCGCATTGTCCGCCGGTCGACGGCCGGCATGCTGTTTTGCTGCCGCTTCGGCGAAATGCCCTGCTGATGCATTCATATTATGTGTGGGGGGGGGGGGTGACATACGTCTTCCAGGGAGGCCCTCGTAGTCGAGACTGACTCGCCATCCCTGCGTCGACCCAGGAGCCCCAGATTGGCCGCCCGCCGCCATCTCGTTGAGTGATAAGCGGTTGCATATCCTCCCGCCGCCGCCGTCGCCTTCATGCAGCTACTGCCACCGTCGCCGCTGCCCATTGGAATCGTGAAGTTCGGAACGGTCCTCGAATGGAGGGGAGAAGCTCGCCTGCGTCCCCATCCGCGCGTCTCGACCAGGAATCTCTACTCCAGTTGGCCGTCTCGTCGCCTCGCCGCCATGGCTGCCGAACCCTCCAAAACACTGCTTCAGCTGCTTGGAGCCTATGACAACTTGAGCGAGCCTGAACCCGTCGCGAACCGCCCCGAGACCATCATCGGCCTGGCCTTGTCCTTCCTAGTACGCCTACCGCCCCGTCCTCTTTCCTTGCCCGCCTTGGCGCGCTCACGAAGCTGTGTGCTCGCTCGGCTTTCGGCCCTATGTCGGATTCTGTTCTGACGCCCGACAGATTGTCACGTGGATCTGCGTATTCTTTCGCATCTACACGCGCTTTCGCATCATCTACGCGCCATGGTGGGATGACTTGTTCGTCGTGCTGGTGCTGGTGAGTGCCTGGTCGCCCTCTTCCCCCCGTCTCTCTTTCTCTCGCCCCTCGCGCCGTGTCCCCATTTTGACATGCCGCAGCTGTCTGGCACAGTGGGAAGCATATGCGAGATCCTCGGTGAGAAGCGCCCCCCCCCCGCGCGCCTCTGGCCCTCGGTCTTGTGACCCAGCGGAACTAATGAGCGGTCCAGGAACGAGACATGGCTTGGGTAAACATTTCATCCTCATACCTCCCGACGATATGCGTATCTATCTCAAGGTATGCCAGCACGCCTGCCCCGACTTCCGTGCCTGCTTAGCAGCGGGCACAGGGGATGCCAATCGACTGACCCGGCTTCCTAGTACTTCTACATCGCCAACGGAACGTACTGCCTGTCGACGGCCCTGGTAAAACTGTCACTGCTGTTCCAGTACCTTCGCATCTTTGATCGCGGCAGCCGGCTGCGAGTTTTCACACAGCTGATGATCGCCATCACGGCCCTGTGGGGTCTGTCATACTCGTTTTTGGCGTGGGTGCCCTGCCTCCCTGTGTCCAAATACTGGAACGTAACCCTCCACGGCACTTGCTACGCCTTCGGGTCTCTAGTACCTGACGTCTTCTACGGGACTTACCTAAGCTCTGCCGCCGTGAACATGACATTGGACATTATCGTACTCAGCATCCCCGTACCGCTGTACTGGGCCAAGAACACGCCTTTTCGGTCGCGTATGGGCCTGTTGGGCCTGTTCCTAATGGGGGGACTGTGAGTAGCGCGTCGCGAGGCACAGGGGCCAGGGCTGCTGCTAACATGTGCATCCACAGCATCACCATGATCTCCATCTGGCGACTGGCGACCATCATCGCCCACCGTGCCGCGACATGGCCCACCTTCGACCCGACGTGGTACGGCCCGATCAGCATCGAGCTGGCGACACTCGAGGTCAACTTCGCCTCCATCTGCGCATCCATGCCCGTGTTCTGGCCGGTGCTGACAGCGCGCCTCGACAAGATCTTCGTCACGCAGGAGGTCAAAATTGAGCGGGTGCACCGATTCGAGACGGTCGACGACAGCATCGAGCTGCAGAGGGAGGTCAACGGCGGGGGCCACGGGTCCGAGGCCGAGGCCGAGGCCGGAGAGGGGCCCGGGGGCGCCAGTCTGCACAGCCGGGTAGGGAGCGAGGCCAGCCTGAGCCGAACCATGAGCGCGCGGCACGCGGGGCCCAAGCACAGCCATTACATGGATGAGTACATCGCAGGCCAGGTGGATCCGTTCCGCTCGCTCGGCAAGACCGAGTCCGAGGTGACAGCGCAACCGGTAACGGGGAGGCCGTCCAAGAGCGGGCTACGGGCTGCTGTACGGCCTAGGTGAAGCGATCGAGGCGCGGTAATGAATCTGCTGCATCTTCATGGACCGAGGTGCACGTCGACGCCTCCTCGGGTGGTCCGTGCCATGACGTGACTCTGCTGTGTAGCACCAGAGCAACATTCGGATGCTGGCCACAAGGACGGCTCTGCCTGCCCAGCCCTCACAGCGTACGCGTCCGGGCTCGCCCTACCGGGGCTGCAGGGGGTTGGCAGCGCTGGTCCATTCCTGCCCATGGGACCCTAGGCGCCCGAAAAAGGCGTCAGGCATGCCATGCAAAGCGAGCGGTACCATCGGTGCCGCAGTAGATTGAGGGCAGGCGGGCGTTTTCATTGCGACCCCTCGGCCCGCGAGGGGTAGCTGCCGGCCAGGCCACACAAGAGATGCTTGGGTTTTATTTTTTTGGGGGGGGGGGGGGTTAAAGGGAAAAGGTGTACCTGCCACCGTCCACTCCTTTCGGCCAGCACAGTGTAGCGTCGAGGACAGCGAGACGGTTCGACGAGTTGTTCCTTGCGGTGGAGCGACGGGACCAACACAAGCACCTTGGGACGCCGTCGCCTGAAAACCAGATTTCCATGATGTCATAGTGATGGTGCGGCCACAAGACGATGAGACGTATCGACGATGGCCTGAGCAACCAGAAGCTTCTGGGTACCGGGACGGAACGGTCGAAACGCAAGATCGTGTCGTGCCTGGGGCAAGGGAAATATATTTACATACCGACCACTGAATGCACAAGTTGACTTGCTCACTACGCCTGCTTACAGCAGAGATAATATACACGACTGGAAGCAAACGCCATGTCCCCATTCGCCGCCTTCCGCCGCGACGAGCAGAAGGACGACTTCGTCAAGCTCGCCGACGAGCACATGCAGCATGACTTGACCGAGGCGGATCGCGACTGCCTCCGGCAGGCGGCCGGGCGTATCTCGACGCCCGCGACCGTCGGCACCGTCGTCGGCCTCGGGCTGGGCATCTACACGGCTCTGCGCCTGCGACGCATCCGCGGCGACATGTTCCGGGCCTTCCGGGCCGCCGAGAAGCCCACGCACGTTGTGTTTGCCGGCGGCCGGACGGGTGTGTTTTCCCCTTCGATCCTGGCCCTTCTGCCCCGCTCGTGACTGACGTGGCTTGCGCACAGAACCCGTGCCCGACATGGCGCCGTACCTGCAGCCCACGCGCCTAGGCGACGTGGCCACCTACTTCTTCTTCGGTCTGGGCGGTACCATCCTGGGCGGCGAGCTCGGTCTCCTCGTGGGCAGCTGGTCGGCGGCGCGGCTGCTCGCCAGTGACGCCGATCGCAGGGACCGCATCGAGACGGCCTACCGGAAGTTCAAGGCGGATTGGTTGCGCCACGAGGCCAAGAAGCTCGACGGCGGCGCCTCCATTTTTTCGCACTCGTAAGGTCGTCATGCTTATAGGTACTATTTCCTCGGGTAGCCAATGCAGTCCACGGCGAGACATTGAACGGATGGCGGTCAGCATCGCCTCCCTCGTATCGCACGGCATGCCGGCAAGGGATCCTCGGCCGACTCTGCTCTGCCCTTTTCGTCCCTGCTCTGCCCTTTTCGTCCCTCCTCTGCCGGTGCCGCATGCCAAGTCGTGGTGCGGCTCGTTCCGTCCAGGAAGTTGCCGCGTCGGACTATAGGTGGGGGAGGAGAAGGGAGGAGTGTGTGCATATGTGATGTGACTTGTCTCCGTCAGCCCCATCAGCCCGTCGCGTTTTGCTTTTTGTGGCTTTCTTCCTTCTCAACCCCTCACCGTCTGATCTCCTTCCGCTGTTCCTCCTACTCGTCCTCCTCCTTCTCCTCCTCCCCCACCCTTCCGCTTGCTGGCCATCTATTGTCCGCACCAAAATCACTTGTCCACGGGGAATTGATTATCTCGGGTACGAATAACCACAAGTCGGTGTCCGCCAGGCAGAGAAGCCATCAAAAGGTAGACTTGGGAAGCCGGCCGCCTACCCGTCTCTCCCCTCCCATACTCCCATATTGCCCCCCCCCCCGCCTTCTCCCTCTGCCAGTCAACATGGGCTCGACAGGCAAGCTCTCCAACTTGCCCCAGTTGCACAAGTTTGTCACGGGCCACAATGACGAGGGCAAGGCCATCGTGCACAGCCACCAGGACCTCGACTGGCGGCGCTACGACAACGACAGGATGGCCTTCAGCGTCGTGTACACAACGTCCGAGATGCCGCCCGACCTGAATTCGGACAAGGACGTCAAGGCCCATGGCGCCCTCATGCAGTCGGGCCGTCTCGGCCTTGTTAATCCCAACGGCAGCGTCATCCGCTACGTCGACTTCGAGCCGGGATATCGCTGCGGCATGCACCGCACCCAGAGCCTCGACTACGGCATCGTCATGGAGGGCAGCATCCAGATGGTCCTGGACTCGGGCGAGACGCACGACATGAAGAAGGGCGACGTCGCCGTGCAGCGAGCCACCCAGCACCAGTGGGTTAATACGAGCAAGACGGAATGGGCCCGCATGCTCTTTGTACTGCAGGACTGTGCCCCCCTGTACGTCGCTGGGAAGGAATACGGCGAGGACCTCGGCACCCACTCGGAGCTGCCGCCCAGTCGCAAATAGCCGCCTACGGCGCTGTCCCGTGTCGATACCCACAGGGTCGTGGAAAAGATGGAGAAGCGGCTGTCTAGATAGAAGTAGCCCGGCTGAGCATTGTGTGTTGCCTCATATCCCCAGAATCGTATGAACGAGCTCTTCCTCGCTAGATGAAGAAAGGATACAAAGCGTGTTGTGGACTAATTCTTATAGAATCTAAGTTTAAGTCGGGCGCTAGCGGTGCGCACGCCCTTTACTAGTAGGCCGCTAGCTAGTCTATGCTATAGGTTAAGTGACTAGCCTATAGATACGTAAAGAGCACTTTTTAACGCATTCTTCTTTACAGTATATTTATAAAATACAATTTTTTTATTAAACTCGTTATTAATGTTTTTTACTATATTATTATAATAATATAGGTTTGTTATAGCTTTTAAAAATATTATTTAACGCTGTCTTTAACTAATTAATAAGTGTTGTAGTTTATAACAAATGTTATACTTAAGTGCTATATAACGTAAGGTTTATTTAATTAAGAATAAAAGGCGTTTATTTATTTAAATATTGTTAAAAGTATAGCGCTTACCCCTATACCGTTATCCTTTGTTAAGGACTTAGCTATGCACTTATCAAAAAGCTAGTCCTTTAACCGAGACTGCCCTAAAGCTCGGGCCACCTTACCCGACAGCACGAGCCACCCTACCCTAAAGCTAGGGCCACTTTTCCTGTATACGTGGCCTACGCTACTTGGAACCTTCTATAAGTTTCTACGAGTTTCCACGTACTTCCATAAGGTTCCACGAGCCTCCACGTGGTCCCACGAGGTTCCATAAGCGTCCACGTGCTTCTAAGCTACGTCACTGCTTACGCGTCCACTTACGCGTCCCTTCTTTATATTACTAAAAGGATAAAGGGTTAAAAGAGTATAAATAAGGGATAAATCTTCCCTCATCGTGTACATAGTCTCGGAAATAAGCAAGTGTCACGGGGTGGACCGTGACAGGCCCTACCGGCACAGGGAAGCCCCTGAGACATCCTAAACTAGCTACGGATTAGTCGTCCCGCGATGGAGTTCTGTCAAGACCGCTCGGTACGGACCTCCGTTGGGGATTTAGATAAGAAGTCTGCGACCGAGAAGACTTTAGTTGTAGCTCTTCAAGCTACGTCCTGTCTGCTAGCCTGACCTGTACCGAACAGAATAGGAACCTGGACCTGTAGCATAGAACCTGAATCGACTCCATTGCCTGCCTGCCTGCCCGCGCCTTGACATTACGTAGCTTCCTCCTAAGCTCGACACTGCTTTCGAAATGTCGAACCGCCCGATTGCCCCTGCTGACACCGAAGACCCCGACGAACTGCTTGCCAGTGTTCAAAGCGACGCCGCCGGATGGCTGATGTACCTACGCACGCTGCACGGCTATATCTCGTCCCTGGAAGTCTCCTGTCCGAGAAGGACACCGCCCTCGCCTCGGCCCGGACTGCTCTCATAGAGAAAGAAGGGGTAGTCCGATACCAAGAAGATCGACTGGAGAAGGAACAGAAGGCGCTCATCCAACTGAGTGTTGAGAATGAACGACTCCTCCACTCCGCCCGCCCTGCCGTACAGACCCCCAACCGAACTGTCTCCCGTCCTGAACCTGCTGCTGAAGCGCAGGAAGATCATGCTCCGCGAACGCCTGCACCTGCTCCTACCTCACGTTCGGAGCCCGCTTCCCTCAGTGAGAAGATCCCTGACCCAAAGGAGTTTGATGGAACTCGAAGCGACCTTCGAAGATTCGTCCAACAAGTCCACTCGAAAATGGTCTCTAACGCCGACCGGTTCCCGTCCGCTGTTTCCCGCCTGAACTATGTCGCCAGCCGCCTGTCCGGAAAAGCCTACGACCTGATCCTGCCCCGTATCCAGTACGGAATCCCGCAGTTCCTAGACTACACCAATATGCTGTCATACTTAGAAGAAGCCTTTGGAGACCCCGACCGGAAACAGAACGCCGAGAATAAGCTGTACAACCTGAAGCAACGCTATCTAGACTTCAGCGTCTTCTTCGCAGAGTTCGAGAGACTCGCGTTAGAGAGCGAAGTTCCCGAAGCTGCCCTGCCCCCCTACTGTCCCAAGGCGTGTCCCGCGAGATCCAGGACATGCTCCTACATAACCCGGCCCCCACGAGAGAGTATCGTGCGTTTGCTCGTCATCTTCAGACTCTCGACAACCGATTCCGCCAGCACCAGCGTCAGGTTAACGGTCATAAAGGAACGACTAAGATTAACAGTACCGCCAGTCCTTACGTACCTCCCTGGAACGAATCCCGCCAGCCCGCTGCTAAGACCGACGCCGGTGACCCTATGGATTTGAGTCACCAGCGTAGCCGCCCCCGCTCTCCGTCAGGCCGTAAAGAGAGAGGAGAGTGCTTCCGTTGTGGCCGGCAAGACCATAAGGTAGCCCAATGCCCTAAACCCGACTTACGCTCCGTTCCGTTCCGTTACGCCCGAGCAACCAGCCCCGGAATAGCCCGCCCCCGGCTCCTGTTACCGCCACGCCCGCTCTACCATCGCCCCCGCCGATCCAGTCTCCGCAGCCTGTCTCGTACTCCCCTACGCCTACTAACCGGTTCCAAGCCCTACGGAACGACAGTCCTCACTCGTTAAACGGAGTGAGCCTGTATTAAGTCGCTTACAGGCTCCCGAGCCCAGCGCCCCGACTCCGCTGCCCTTACCGATATCTGCCCGTTCCGTCCACGGCCTATCTATCCGCGAAGAGGAAGATATGCGTGGAAAACTTATGGTTTTACCTGTCACCCTGGCCACCGATGACTACACCCTGCCGACTTACGCCCTGACTGATTCTGGAGCCGCTGCGAAAGCGTTCATCGACCGTAGTTGGGCCGAAGCCCATGAGCTGCCTATGAGACCCCTGAGAAGGTCATTTGAGATCGAAGTGATCGATGGCCGCCCTAGCGAAAGCGGGAAGGTCACTCACTTCGTTGAGTGCTCAATGCGGATAAACGACCATTACGAGAAACGACTACGCTTCTTCGTAACCCAGCTAGCTTACTTTCCTGTTGTCCTCGGAATCCCTTGGCTTAAGATGCACGATCCTCGTATAGGGTTCGCGAGCCACACGTTCATGTTCGACAGCGAGTTCTGTCGCCAAAACTGCAACACACCGGAGAGACCTATGAAGGTCACCGCCCTGCATGACGTTCCAGCCCGAGCCCGTCCTGAGAACCTGCCGAACCGCCCCGAGGCCTTATCCCGTTGGGACATTGCCCAGGTTTCCCCCGCGCCTGTCCAGCGTACCTAAGAAGAGGATACGCTGCGTTCCCCGTCACCGTCGAAAAGATCGAAGAACGCCTATCAGAGGCCCCCGAACTTACCCTATCTAAACAACTGCCGCCTGAACTGAGAGATTTTGAGGACGTCTTCTCGCTTAAAGAAGCGGAGAGGTTACCACCGCATAGAACTCACGACCACGAGATCAAACTGATAGAAGGAAGACGCCCCCTTCGGCCCCTTATACGCCATGTCCCGCAATGAACTAGCCGCATTAAAAGAGTGGCTGCAAGAGAACCTTCGGAAGGGTTTCGTACGACCGAGCTCGTCCCCTGCCGCGTCCCCCGTCCTGTTCGTTAAGAAGCCTGGAGGAGGCCTCCGTTTCTGTGTCGACTACCGCGCCCTAAACAACATCACTATTAAGGACCGTTACCCGCTGCCCCTAGTTAAGGAGACCCTGAATAACCTAAAGGGAATGAAGTATTTCTCTAAGGTCGACATCATTGCGGCATTCAACGAGATCAGGGTTAAAGAGGGACAAGAATACCTGACCGCATTCCGCACCCGTTTTGGCTTATTCGAGTCATTAGTTATGCCTTTCGGACTAACTGGAGCCCCTGCCACATTTCAAAGGTTTATTAACGATACCTTACGACACCACCTAGACATCTGCTGCACTGCGTACCTAGACGACATCCTAATTTACAGCCGGACCCGCGAGGAACACGTCGAACACCTACGGAAGGTGCTTCAAGCATTAAGAGAGGCCGGCTTATTCGCGAAAATGTCGAAGTGCGAATTCTTTAAAACTGAGACCACATTCCTAGGGATGATTGTTGGCCGCGATGGCCTACGCATGGACCCCGCTAAGATTGAGACAGTCAAGAACTGGGCCACTCCGTCCTGCTTAACCGACGTACAAGCGTTTATCGGCTTTGGGAACTTCTACCGCCGGTTCATTCGGGACTTTTCGAAGATTGTCGCCCCGCTAGTCAACCTCACAAGGAAAGGGGTTGAATTCGCTTGGACAGAAGAATGTGAGAATGCATTCGTTGCGCTAAAGAACGCGTTCACATCGGCCCCGATCCTGGCTCCCTTCGACTGGGAGAAAGAAGTGATTTTAGAGACCGATGCCTCTGACTATGTCTCTGCTGGTGTGCTGTCACAGTACGGAGACGACGGAATTCTACGCCCAGTTGCCTTCTTCTCAAAAAGCACTCTTCGACAGAGTGTAACTACGAGATTTACGATAAGGAACTTCTAGCCATCATTCGTTGCTTCGAAGAATGGCGTCCTGAACTGGAAGGCGCGTTGTCGCCGATTAAGGTCATCACCGACCACCGGAACCTGGAATACTTCACAACGACAAAGTTGCTAAACCGCCGACAAGCAAGATGGTCTGAATTCTTATCTCGATTTAACTTTAAGATCGTGTACCGACCCGGGAAGCAAGGAATAAAACCCGACGCCCTGACCAGGAGGTCAGAGGACCTACCTAAAGAGGGGATGAACGACTGCTACACCAAAGTAGAGTCGTCCTAAAGAAAGAGAACTTCGAACCGCAAAGGAAATCAGTCCGCTTCGAGGAAATCCCGACCCGAGCCAACGCCGTAACTAGATCGCAATCCGCTCCTAGCCGTCCCCTAGAACTAAGCGCCGTCGACCTAGACCCCCAGCCTGTTATTATACCATCTCTACGACAAGAACGCCACGCCCCATTACTGCCGCCAGCTATTCAGAACCTCATGACCCGAGGATACGAGTCGGACGAGACCGTTCACTCCATCTTAAAGGCACTGCGCACCGGAAACCCCCGCCACCCCTTAATCTCCCTTGCCGAGTGCGAGGAACGAGCTGGTATGCTATACTACCGCGACCGCCTTTATGTCCCTGACTTACCCGAACTCCGCGCTGAACTGACTCGCTCGTACCACGACACTGCCGTGGCTGGACACCTAAAGAGAGCCCGCACGTACGAGACCCTGTCCCGAGACTACTACTGGCCGCGGATGTACGCCTTCGTGGAGCAATGGACTAACAACTGTCACACCTGCCGCCGGACCACTTCTTCCCGCGAAGCTAAGCAAGGGGTGCTCCGCCCGCTGCCCGTACCCGAACGAGCATGGCAGGACATTTCGATGGACTTCGTCGTACACCTACCGAAGAGTGACGGCTACGACGCTATCTTAGTCGTGGTCTGCCGCTTAACGAAGATGAAACACTTCATCGCCTGCCGAGACACCTGTGGCGCCGACGAGGTCGCGCGCCTATACCTGAATAACGTCTGGAAACTACACGGCCTACCGAGAACCGTAATCTCCGACCGAGGTCCCCAATTTGTGGGACGATTCTGGGGACACCTAACCCACCGACTAGGTATTCAAAGCCTGCTGTCGACTGCCTTTCACCCCGAGACCGATGGCCAGACCGAACGAGCGAACTCGTTCCTAGAACAGTACCTCCGCGCCCAAGTGTCGTACTTACAAGACGATTGGAGCCGCTGGCTCCCCTTAGCTGAATTCGCGTTAAACAATGCCCTGAATGAGAGCATTAAGACCACACCGTTCTTCGCGAACTACGGATTCCACCCGAGAATCGGGTTTGAACCACTGGACCCCGACCGTACCCCTGCAGCCCTAGACGCTGAGCGCGTCGCCCAGAAGATTCAGGAAGTCCACGAGATGTTAAAGTCGGAGATCTGTTTAGCGCAAGCCCGCCACGAGGAATACGCCAACCGTAAAAGACGCCCCGCCCGCCGATACCAAGTAGGCCAGAAAGTCTGGCTTGACGCCCGAAATATACGGACGAAACGCCCTCAGAAGAAACTCGACTGGAAGCAACTCGGACCCTTCACCATTACGAAGGTCGTGAGCCCGTACGCTTATCAATTAAACCTGCCCCCGTCTATGAGAAACCACCCGGTATTCCATGTTAGCCTACTCCGTCCTGATCCTGACGATCCTGCCCCCGGTCAAGTACAACCACCGCCCCCGCCTATAGAGGTCGACGGCGTCGAAGAGTTCGAAGTCGAAGACATCCTGGATTCCCGTCTGGACAACCGAGGCGGAGGCCGAGGCTCCCGTTTAAAATACACCGTGAAGTGGGCTGGATACGACCAACTAACCGAGGAGCCTGCGGAATACGTCGCTAACGCCAGCGAGGTAGTGGCAAACTTCCACCGGAGATACCCAGAGAAACCGAGACCTATTAACCTACGGAAGGCTTAGCCGTCCGCCCTTCAGAACCGCGTCGATGGAACTCCGCCTTAAGGAGGGAGTACTGTCACGGGGTGGACCGTGACAGGCCCTACCGGCACAGGGAAGCCCCTGAGACATCCTAAACTAGCTACGGATTAGTCGTCCCGCGATGGAGTTCTGTCAAGACCGCTCGGTACGGACCTCCGTTGGGGATTTAGATAAGAAGTCTGCGACCGAGAAGACTTTAGTTGTAGCTCTTCAAGCTACGTCCTGTCTGCTAGCCTGACCTGTACCGAACAGAATAGGAACCTGGACCTGTAGCATAGAACCTGAATCGACTCCATTGCCTGCCTGCCTGCCCGCGCCTTGACAGCAAGCAAGCAAGCAAGCAACTTAGAGATCTCACTCTCTACCCCCCTCAAGAGAAGTTCCTACTCTTTCGTGTTCCTTTATCCTTAAGGAACGGCCTCCGAGATTGAAAGAGCCCTTATAAAGGGGTTGCTTCCTCTTTTCAATCAAACCACTACTTCTAACACCTCCTCAATTCTTTGTTATCTTTCGACGCTCTCCTTTACTAACTCGAGCAATCTAAGACTAGCGGCTGAGACTTCACTTATTAGGTCCAGCAGGCTAATCGCGACGTTCTTATCGCCGACAGTTCGCTGCAGTCGTTCCTTTTAGCGCTTGACATCTTAATTAGTGGTCTGCGTAGATAGTCTTATCTCTGGCCCTATCGACTAGCTGGGCTTAGCGTCCTTTATAACGTATAAACCATCGTTCTTACGTATACGTTTCTCGGCAGCGTTCACAGCTATCTCTATATACGAGTCCTGGATCTCTTCGACTGTCGCGACTCGGGTAATCGGTTCCTACTTGGCTTGTACGACCCGGAACCCATCGTTGTTATAGCCAGTGACTTCGTACTGGAAATCTTGCCTAGGTGCGGTAGCGACTGTGAGGTTGTTGTAGAGTTCGATGGTGGTGATAGAGGAGGTCTTTATGCCTTAATTAACAATGCGCCTATACTGCTAGCTCTCTTCGGCTTTATATATGGCGACGTCCTTTTAGGTGATCTAGCTGGGCGTCGTGAGGAATAGTATATTCCTGGCAATCGTCTGTTATCTATACGTCCCCCTCCAATTAACGAAAATATCCTTTAGCAACTCCCAGAGGCAAGGGATTCTTTGGTGTCTTATCTAATCGTTTAGGTCTTCTTAAAACTATTCGCCTAGTTCCAAATAGGTGCTAATCTGCTATTGCTTGCAGTCTGGTATAAAGTAAACCACCTTCTCCTATTCTAGGTAAGCCTTATAAGGTATGCGGGCTCTTATAGTTAGGCTTGCCGCAAATATAGCAGCTGTCGAAATTATGGAACTGGATAAACTCTAGTCGGCTCTTAAGGATGATTCTGTTGAACGAGCCTCGTCCCCCTCGACCTCCTTAGCCGAAGCGCGAGTAACCTGAGGGTCCCATAGCGTTGATTTAAGGTGGATCACGTTGATTATCGCGTGCTCCCAGTGCCGTCATCATTTGGATCCTTATGTTTTCTATCATCGCTCGGATTTCATCTATTAGGTCTGGCTAGGCCGACTGCTGCTGCTAAGGCTAGTAAGGCTAGTACGGATTAACTGGCGGAGGTTGCTAAGCCTGAACTGGCGGTTTCAGTTATCTCGCGGTACGCGCAGTTCTCTAATTGTGTATCGTTTGCTTTTCTGTATGGATCCTGGCGCTCTTAGGGTTTAGTCCATTAGCAAAGGTGATCTCCTTAATTATCTACTTTAGTATGTGATTGCAGGTCTCTTAGTAGTCGGCTCCAGGATTCCATTTATACAACTTATATTGGATAAACAGGTGGAATCTCTTAATTAGACCTTTCTTCGTCGCCTTAGCATGCGATCTAGTGGATCCGGCTATATTCTTAAGTTCTTATGCGAGGCACTGGTGCTCTTAAATATAGCTGTGGATCTTTTTATAGTTGCTTAGCTTTGGTCTTGACTTAAGGTTATTTAGCTTCTATATAACTAGAATCTACTATAAGAGGTCCCCTATCTTGAACTCCGAGATTATGTTGTCCTTTATCTCACTTTAAGTCTTGCTTTTATCGAGACAAATCTTAACATTAAATAGAGTTTGCTGACCCTCGTAATAGGCCAATACTTTGTCTATTAAGTCTTGATTAGAGAATCTGTACCTTTGTATATACAGGTTGAACATCTTAAGGAAGCTCAACACGTTATTCCTATCAAAACGTAAGTGAGGATATCTACTAAGGTCCGGAGGGGGTCGTGATATTGCCTATACCTAAGGAAGAACCTCCGTTAAATGCGCATATCCTTAATTAGGATGAGGAGAAGCAGGACCTGGCATGTCTTGCGTTCCTTTTCCTATCTCAGTTGCCATTGCACTAGATTGGTTAGAGTCTGCCTGTCGCCGTTGCTAGTGGACTTCGTTGCTCTATATCTCTTTAGGGGTATTATTAATTGAAAAGCTTTTTAGGGTAAAGTTTTAATTAGAGTTGTTAGACGCAATTGTAAGGCTTAAATTATGCTTAGTGGTCT
Organism: Nigrospora sphaerica; assembly: GCA_018287875.1. Taxonomy (NCBI): domain Eukaryota; kingdom Fungi; phylum Ascomycota; class Sordariomycetes; order Amphisphaeriales; family Apiosporaceae; genus Nigrospora; species Nigrospora sphaerica. The sequence goes on from JAGVVL010000018.1 coordinate 1,324,727, forward strand.
TTTTTTGATGTCCTTTCCTATCGTGACGATTATAAATAGTTACTCAACTATAAGGTCATAGCCATCTTAGCCGGCGACTCTGGTAACTTCGTCTTCTGTTCCCCGCACTCCGTTGATTAAAGTATTGCGCTATTAGACCTTCCCACTTAGGATAGTCCGCTGTTATTAGCCTTATTTTTATGGCTATTTAGAAGACCTATATAAGGAATTCTAAAGTGGACACTAATTTATCTAGACTCCAGGACACTATTCGTAGTACTATAATTAGTAGTATCCATATCTTATCTTACAAGTTATATAGTGTATTACTAGCTTTAACGCGCCGCTTAATATGACTTGAATTGTTAACATCGCATTGATTATATATATAACTTTTACACTTTACCTTAATATTAGGCCTCTGTGTTTTTCTTAATTGGCGCGTTCTACGCTGATTAATAATTTCCACTATTATGTGAGGTCTTGTCGGTAATTAAAAGAGGAGTAATACTTCCCAAAAGTCCGGTCTGTTAGGGTATTCAATCTTCCCTTAACAACAGATCCGCAACTCAGTATCTTTAACACGTCTTTAATACTTTATCATCTCTCTCTCTCTTCTAACTATTAATTAGGAGGTTCACAGTTCGAGCTTGTGGGGGGGAGCTATAGAACAGACAAACATTAGGTGTAGTGCCTAGTGGAAAGACGCGGTCGTGAGATCGATTCCTGATAATATAATAGACATGCCCTCGATTTAGGACGTGCAAGTCCTTAATTGAGGGTATATCTATCACCCAAGTAAAAGTGAGGTCCAACTGGGACAATAACTGGGACAAAACGGTTACGAGTGATGGTCTTAAAAGATAAAAAGAAGTGAACATGTCTTGTTGTTGTTTTATCTCTACGGTGGAAGCTGGACGGCTACTTATAGGTGCAAGTCCTTGATCAGACCCCTAGCATTGGGTACTTACGTACCCTAGCCCCGTCTCAGTATATAGCTGCCTTTTTGTTGCAGGTATAGGACTTATCCTATACCGTTCTCTGTCACTACGGACTAAGCTATGCACTTAACGAGAAGCTAGTCCTTTAACCGAGCCTATCCTAAAGCTTGGGCCAGCCTACCCTAGAGCACGGGCCAGCTTACCCGCAAGCATGGCCCGCTTTACCCACAAGCGTGGCGTTCGCCACGCGGAAGCTTCTGCAAGGTTCCACAAGTTTCCACAAGTTTCTACGTGGCTCCCTGAAGCTCCCACGAGCCCCCAAGAGGCTCCACAAACCTCTATAAGGTTCCATATGCTTCTAAGCCACGTAATCACTTACGCAATCACTTACGCGTTCTCTTCCTTGTATTACTAAGAGGATAAGGGTTTAACGGGTATAAGTAAAGGCTGAATCTCCTTTCTTCGTGTAACTAGTCTGTCCCGAAGCAAGTAAAAAAGCAAGCACACGAAATACACTCTTGTTCCTCTTGAAGAGAAGTTCCTTATCCTTCCGTGTTTCTTTATAGAAACGACCTCCGAGATCGAAAGAGCCCTTATAAAGGGGTTGCTTCCTCTTTTCGATCGAACCACCACTTCCAACACTTTTTATTCCTTAACCTTAGGAATTAAAGAGGTTATATTCGATACAAGTGTGACGGGTCAAGACCCGATGAAGAAGCTCGGGCCGCGGAGTGGCCCGAGCGCGCGAAGTCCAAACACGGCTTGGACCCTACTTACCGGACATTCGTGAGGGAATCCGAAGTATGTAGCCTCTTCTCTCCTTATCTAGAAAATAGATTGCAATTCGGCTTCCTTCGTTAGTGCTACGGAGCGTAGCCCCTCACAACAAGGCATCTTTTGGTTTCTTTTAACCAAATTAGGGCTTATTTCGGCTATTTTCACGCCGGAAAACAATATGGCCGATATTATTAAGTTGGTATCGGCATGTTTAATGCCAAAGTCCCACCAACTATCCGGTTCTTCAAACTGGAACACGTGGAAGTTGTGAGAGGCTGAGCCTTCAAGCACTATCGAAGGGGCCAAATGCTGTTTATTTTCTAGATGGGAAAGAGAGAAGAGAACCGTCTTCAGGAGGCCGGGCGCAGCGTCTCGTTAAATCTTGCGAGACTGGACCGGAACGTTCGGATCGGAACGTTCGGATCGCTGCTCAGCTCCCCTCCTAGGTCTTGACCACTAGCCTGGCGTTCGAATGGAGAGACCTACTCGGAGCCTCATATGAGGGGTTCGTGAGACGCTCAGGCCAGGTGCGCCTGAGCCTATCTTCCAGGTCCCAACCTGTAACATCACCCTCCTTCTCCCCTCCCCTTTTTCTTTTTGTAACCCCCTATACGTCTCCTCTTATACGTCTCCTTCCGTACGTCTCCTCTTCCTAACCCTTCAGTTCCCTACTTATGCTCTTTCCGGCCTTCGGCTAGCCTAGTTCTTCTTTGGCTAGCGGGTTTTTCGCCATCGAAATCCGTCGCTGGTCCGTATTTTGCTTCGAATTCGTTTAGCGCTTGAGTATCTTTCAAGTTCTCTAGAGGCTCCCAAGTTGGTTCCGCGTAGCCTCTCCATTTAACTAGGACTTGTCGGTATAAGCTCCTTCCGCGTCTCTTCGTACGGGCTCTTGTAATACTCTCGACTTCCCACTCGTTGTTATCTGGGTTGCTGTTATCCGTAAAAGCTGGTGGCGGTTGATAGTCCGTTGTCTTCTGGGAAGGTAAAGGATCCTCGTACGCAGGTCTTATAAGGTCCACATGGAACCTTGGCTATACTCCTTATGGGACGTCCAGTTCGTAAACGTGAGAGCTGATAACCTTCGTAACGGTGTATTTTGCGTGTAGCCAGGCTAGCTTTTTCGATGGGACGTCTAGGTTAAAGTTCTTAAGGAAAAGCCAAACCTTATCCCCTACTCGGTATTCGCGTGCGGCGGTCCTTTTTCGGTTCGCGAGGTCCTCCTAGGCTTGTTAAGCGGCTATCATAGCGGCTTGGGCGAAATCTCCAGCGTCCTTTAGTCTCTGGACGAAGTGTTCGGCTCTTATACGTGGATCCCTCGAGCTTTATGGCGATCTCTCGATAACTTGAATTGGTTCGACGTGGTATCCGTGTAGGAGAAAGAACGGACTGACCCCAATAGCTCTCGAGTCTCTATTGTTAATCGCTAGCTGAGCTCTTAAGAGTAGCTTAGCCCAGTCGTGCTGGGTTAGAGCTGTATAGGAGTGTAAGTACACGAGAACCTCCTGATTAGCTCGTTCAGTTGCTCCGTCAGTCTCAGGGTGGAAGGCGGTGCTTAGCCTCTGATCCATTGATGTTAGCTGGCAAAGTCGCGTCCAGAATCGGCCAGTCCAGTTAGAGCCCCTATCATTAGTGATAGCTCTTGGGAATCCGTGGAACCGCTAGAAGGCTCTCACGAAGGTCTCGGCGCAGGCTTCCGCTTCCATCGTTGTCATGGCCTCTAAGGTTACCTCTTTAGATAGCCTGTCGGTGATCACCATTAGGAAGCTCGGGTCGGTTTCGCACGTAGTTGGTAAATCCGTTATGAAGTCGATCGAGATCTCTGCGTGGAACCTATCCGGGACAGGTAGCGGCTTTAAAAGCCCTTGCTTTGCGTCTCTCCAGACTCTCTTTTTGCTGCAGGTGTCGCAGTTCCTTAGGAATTGACGAACTGCTAGTGTAAGGCCAGGTTAAAAGAAGCTTCGGTTTAGGATACTAATTATTCCGTCCCTTCCTGGGTGTCCTGAAGCGTGCGAGTCGTGGGCGTTCTAGATTAAGGCCGTCCTGAGGGGCTCGTACGCCGGTATCCAGATTCTATTGCAAAACCTAACTCTTCCTTCCGGGTCTAGCTTACACTCCGATATCGATACGACGCCTTTTAGGCTAGGAGTAAAGGACTGCTGCTTCGTACGGAGGTCTGCCATTATAGTTCGGTAATCGGGATCCTTCTCGATGGCTTGGTTCCAGAGCATCTAAAGGTCTTCATAGGCGAAGCACTCGTCTCCTGATGGGAATTGCTGGCTATCGATATTTAGGACTCCAACACCGAGGTCCTCACTCTCCTCCTCCTCCGCTAGTTGCTTCTCGCGAGGATCTCCCTCGTCCTTAAGGAGCTGTTGGTAACGGCCTTTCGTCCTCTTGTCGTCGTACCCATCTGGTTCGTCTTACTCTCTTCTAGACAGCGCATCGGGCCTGTCTGCTAGCCTCCCCGGTCGGTAATGGAGCTTATAAGAGTACCTCTCGAGCTTGACTGCCCAGCGAGCTTATCTCTCTGTAAGGTGTCTTGCCTTTCGGAAGTATTCGAGGTTCTTGTGGTCCGTTAGGATCTCGAAGGGCTCTCGTACGCTCCTTAGCATCCTGTCCCATGTGCTAAGGCAGTCTATCACCGCTAGGAGTTCTTTATCGTGGATCTCGTAGTTGAACTCTGCTGGGGAGAGCTTCCGGGAGTGGTATGCTATTGGGTGTAGCAGACCGTCTTCGCTGTACTGTGATAAACAGCCTCCAAGGCTATGTCCTGAGCAGTCCATCTCGACTACTGTTCGTCGGTCTGCGTCCCACTAGGCTAGGACTGGAGCTTCGATAAACACTCTCTTAAGATACTCGAAAGCGCCTTATTACTCCTGGTCCCACCAGAACGGGGTTCCCTTCTTCGTTAAGGCGGTTAGTGGCCGTGTGATTGCTGAATACTTGGGTATGAACGTTCGGTAGAAGTTTGCGAATCCTAAGAAGCTGCGTACTCTTTTAAGCGTCTTAGGAGCCTCCCACTCCTAGATCGTAAGCACCTTTTGAGGGTCCATTCGAACTCCTTTGCCTGCCTCGATAATGAACCCCAAGTACTTAGTCTCCTTTACCGCGAACTCGCATTTCCCTAAGTCGAGACCTAGGCCAGCGTCTCGTAAGCGGCTTAGGACCTTCTCGACTTCTTTTATATAGTCCTCCCTACTCCCTAAAGAGTAGATAAGGATATCGTCTATATAAGCTGAATAGGAATGGTCTAGTAGGTCCTTTAAGGTGTAGTTAATATACCGTTGGAACGTGGCTAGTGCCCCAGCTAATCCGAATGGCGTCACGAGCCACTCGTATAGGCCGAACCTGGTCCTAAAGGCTGTCTTCCATTCCTCGCCCGCAGCAATTCGGATCTTATAAAACGCCGCTCGGACATCGAGCTTCGTGAGCCAGCGCGCTCCTGAGAGCGTCGTGAGTGTCTCTCGGATTAGCGGCAAAGGGTAGCTGTCTCTCTTCGTAATCGCGTTGAGCGCTCTGAAATCGCAGCAAAAGCGTAGTCCGCCTCCCGGCTTTTTCACAAACAGCACGGGAGCTCCTCCGGCGGAGCTGCTCGCTCGGATATAGTTCTTATCCAGTAGGTCCGTTAAAGTCTTCCGTAGCACTAGGAGCTCTTCGCGTGACATTCCATATAAGGGCCCCCAAGGCACCTCTAGTTCCTTGCCATCGGTTCCTTTCGTTAAGGGGATCGTGTGGTCTACCCTTAGCCGGTGTGGTGGTAAGCAGTTGTCGGCTGCTGGGTCGAATAGGTCCTTCCACTTCCGTAACTCCTTCGGGAGTTTCTCGTACGGCACTCGTTTATCCTTAGGTTCGAGGGCCTTTTCGATGTCCGCTAATGAGGCTGCGAACACCCGTATCTCGTGTGGGCCTTGCGAGCGTCTTGCTCGTCTTATAAGCGTTCCGATAGAGGCCGCTCCTATCTCTTTAGGCGGCTCGATAAAAGAGCTCTTCGCAGCTTCTATATCTCGTATGCGAAACTCTCCTTAAGATCTCATAAGGAGTTCGCGCGCTGCAGCGTCGTACACTACCCGATGTTTCTCGAACCAGGGCTTCCTAAGTATAAGGGAATGGTTTAAGCCTGGTACCACGTATCCATAGATTCTCTGCGAGAACCCTTCGAGGCCGATCTCTAAGTAAGCGATCTCCGAGATACAAGGGTCTTGTTTTTACGAGCTTTTCGTAAAGGTAGCTTCGCGTAATACTCGGGGTCGTGTTGGGATCCTTGGTAGGTCTAGCTGTCGAGCTAGTTTTTCGCTGATCGCTGCGTAGCAGTCGCATCCGGTGTCGGCTAGGATAGGAATGATCTTTTCTTTGTTTAAGAGGCCCTCAATTGTGAGTGCCAAACCGTTCATAAGCTTCTCTATCTTCGGTAGCGATAAGGTGGCTGCTGTTGACCTCTGAGGACGACTTCCCCTAGAGGTTACTCTTTTTCCGAATCCGATGTCTCGACTCCGCTACTCTCACTAGCGTCTTGCTCGGCCTTTATGCTGTGCACTTGTGTGCTAGGGCGTTTCGCAGGCCTTAGCTTGCACGTCATTATTCTATGCCCTTGCTTCCCGCATCTTAGGCATGAGCCGTCGTCTCTTCGCTTTTGCATCTCTTCGGGGGAGGCCCACGCGGCCCTCGTGTGAGATGACCTGCTCTGGCCTTGTCCCCTAGGCTTCTTCTTATCGAGGGGGTTCATCCCAGTCATGACTGTGTCTTCCCCCTCGTCTTGCTTCCATGCTTTGCGGGATGGGTTCGAGAGCTCCGTGGGGGGCTTAGTCGGGCTCGGATACAGCCAAGGAGTAAGGGACTCCAGCTTCGAGGCCGTCAGCATGATCTGGTCAACCGCTTGGGCGTAGTCCGTCGAGATCGTGACCGCTACTAAGCTTCTCGTGAGCTGGTCGTTTAAGGCTCCCTCGAGGAAGGCGAGCTTGGCTTGGTCGGCCCAGTCCATCCCTCCCGCTTCCGCTAGCGTCTTTTCGAAGTCCACGTAGAAAGCGTCGAACGTCTGTCCTCGAGCTTGCTTAAGCTCTCTGAGCTTTAAGGTGGCGGTCTTCTGGTTGTTCCTATCCGTGTACTTGTTTGCGAGGTACTCGAGAAGGTCTTTCGGGTTGTACGCTTTGTCGGTTCCTCCGGATAGGAAGTAGGTGCTTACAAGCGCTTTAAGACCGTCTCCTAAGCATGAGTAGACTGCGAACTATCCGTCCTTTTGCGTGCCGATTATCGCCGCGTCGGCATCCAGCTTGTGGCTCATCAAGGCTTTCCATGCTGGGAATTGAGTTCGCTCCCCTTCGAACTTGGGGGGCCAGGGGAAGGCCTTCCGCTTTAGCTGCGGTTCGTGTGCGGGCCTCACGAGGGCCTCGCTCAACTCGGCTTGCGTCGACGGTGGGGTTGACGTGGCTTGGTCCCGCTGCTGTTGGACCTCCGCAAGCCTTTTCTCGAAGTGCGCCGTTATTTCTCGCGACTGTCTAGCGAACAGGTTCTCGAGGAGGTCGAGCGTCGGTTGTGGAATGCCTTCTGCTAAGTCTCGCAGGTCCCTATCTCCTCTACCCTCATCCGTTATGTCGTGGCGTTGCATCTTAGGGAAGCTCTTGAGTCGCGCGTGCGCGGCTCTCGGGAGATATAAGATACGGATAAAGTGATCTAGAAAATATGTGAGAGGCTGAGCCTTGAAGCACTATCGAAGGGGCCAAATGCTGTTTATTTTCTAGATGGGAAAGAGAGAAGAGAACCGTCTTCAGGAGGCCGGGCGCAGCGTCTCGTTAAATCTTGCGAGACTGGACCGGAACGTTCGGATCGGAACGTTCGGACCGGAACGTTCGGATCGGAACGTTCGGATCGCTGCTCAGCTCCCCCCTCCTAGGTCTTGACCACTAGCCTGGCGTTCGAATGGAGAGACCTACTCGGAGCCTCATATGAGGGGTTCGTGAGACGCTCAGGCCAGGTGCGCCTGAGCCTATCTTCCAGGTCCCAACCTGTAACAGAAGTCCTCCTTACTGCTTTATTTTAAACTCCTAAAAATTAAGCAGTTCTTTCTTAATACGGATAAGTATAAGGAGATTTCTGAGAAGCAGAAGACTCTAGCCTTACTTATTATAAGGCAGAATCTTCCAATCGAACCATCATATCCAACAATTTCTTTAATAGCTAAAGGTCCTTAAATAATACTTTAAAGCAATTAGTTTTCTTTGATATCTTATTTTATATTACGCTTAACTTATCGTGCTCTTATAAAAGCGTAAAACAGCTTTATTTATGGAGGGACGTAAAGCGAAGTAAATAGATAATATTAATAAACGCTAGATCTTTATCTATAGTGTCTATTATAAACTAACTAAATAAGAGATGACCAGCTAAAAGGCGATTTAAAAGATCTTAGTAAGTCATTAAATAGTCTATCACTATAACCTTGATAAGCAACTGTTCCTTTAAGTCGATAGATTCTTAAAGCAAGACTTTGACGTTATACTCTTCTATTTAGTAAACGGATAGAAAATCAAGATCTTTAAAAAAAAAACTTTTTCGAAACCGACCCCACATAGCGATAACTTCACAACCACGACTCTATAAGCTACCGGATAGCCCGGAAACTGTTCCTAGGGCTTCATTTAGCCTAGAAATGGTCGATTCACCACCCTCGAGGCAAAGCGCGGGTGGTGGGAGCCGCCATAGGCCCGCCCCACCCCCCGAGCCGTCACCTCCGGACTTAAGAACACCATCGCCAGATAGCATTACAACACCTGGACGCAGTCCAGAGGATATACGCAGCACTATAAACAACTTTAAACGCTTCCTAGCTGGTGAAGTCAACGTTGCGGCCTTAGCCGTAGCGGTTTAAGCCGCCATTCCGGTCCTAGAGACGGCGGCTAAAGAATCGGACAACCAGCCCAGCGTCGAAAGACGTATCAATGCTATCGAGAACACGCTACAAGCTATCTATAAGGAAATCAAAGCTCCTAAGACGTACGCTGCAGCCGCTACTGCCTTTACCGCAGTCCCAGCGCCCAGGGCCCCCTAAGTAGCCAAGACTCTGCCTCCTCGACACGAACGGAAGGTAACGGTTAAGGCCGTAGGAACTGAAGGCCGCACCTACAAAGAGATCGTGCGGAAAGTTAACGCAGCAACAGGTAAAGAAACAGCAATAGCCGCACGGAAGCTTCCTAGCGGAGACTATACTATTACCTGCAAGACAGCAGAAGAGAAGCGACAGCTGGAAACCGACCGGGCCTGACCACCGAGGCCTTCGGAGAGAACGCCTCTATCTAAAAGAGAAAGATCCTGGTGGTGGCCCATAGCATCAACAAGGAGGCCATAGAGACGAACCAAGGGCAGCTAGGAGTCCAACTCCGGAACCAGCCCGGCGGCCCGATCGACGTCCTAAAGGCCAAGCTCCCTCGCAACGCTAAGACCTCGTCTAGGAAGGTCACGGCCCTATATATTGCAGTACCCACGGTTTAACAAGCGGAACAGCTATACCGAGACGGCCTTATTTAGCAGTATGGCTACTATCCATGCGAGCCCTTCGCCGAAGGAGCCCAGCTTAAGCAGTGCTACCACTGCTACCGCTATGGACATATCGCCCGAGTCTGCCGCCACGCACGTAGATGCGGGCTCTGCTCTTTAATAAAGCATGGCGATAAAGAATGCCCAGAAGCCAAGAATAAGAGCTGGTACTGCTGTTTAGTATGCCGAGGACCACACACTGCGTGGTCCAAGGAGTGTCCAGTCCACTAAGAGCAGGTTTAGATCGCTAAGGCTACTTATATCACGAGACCGAAGGGATTTGCACTGCCCTCGCAAGAACTTCCTAAGCTAACAGCCGAGGACTGGCAAACAGTATAGCCGCGAAAGCGTCGAGCAACCAGCTGCCGTATTAGAAGCACTAGCAGAGCCCGTAGCAGAACCCACGAAGAGACAGACAATATAGACGTCGAAACACCGGAGTCAATATTAAACAGCATCCACGCTCGACTATGACAACGCTAAGGATCCTACACTGGAACACGCAGAAAAGTAAGAAAGCACAGATCCCGGCAGTCGATGCCATCTCCGAAGAGTACGACGTCCTGGCTATCTAAGAGCCCTGGCGAAACCCACATATGCCGACCACCTACTGCCCGAGATCCTCTCCGTACTACCTTCTCTATGCCGCCGAGGGAGGCAGAGCTTGCATTTACATTAATAAGAAGCACCCCCTAATGTAGTGGACTTATAAAGCGCAATCAGATAGGTGCAACATTACAATCCAGTTACTAGATGGTCCTATAACAGTTATCTGCGTATACTCGCCTCCTCCTAGATCGATTAGCAGATCGGACCTGCCAGCTATCGAAGCCCTCCTTACTGGTCCCCAGCTAGGACGAATAGTCCTCGTAGGAGACTTTAACGTCCACCACCCTGTCTGGGGAGGATATAACGTCCGACCTTATAAGGCAGCCGATAAGCTACTCCAGCTAGCAGAATCCTGGAGACTCCAGCTTATCACTCCCCCTGGAACACCAACATAGACTCGAAGAGGGTGCATGGACTCCACGATCGACTTGGCGTGGGCCACGGACGATCTCCGAGCTGCCTACAACGGGTACGCCCTGTCACGGTTCAAGGAACGAAGAATCTGTTGATGACCCAAGGGTTCTATTGAGATGCGAAAACTACAGGTGAAGAGGAAAAGAAGAGGAGGAACAGGCTCCTCTCAGTCACTGTTTGGCAGGAATATATCCAGCTAGCGGCGGTACGTACCGCCAGGCAGCGGTAAGTCGTCTATACGTTGCCATGTCCTTGTACCTATATACCCATGCCGTAATATTACCCCCCCTTAAGAAATGAAACTTGTCCGCAAGTTTCGGTCACTTCTTCCGGGCAATTCTCTTTCTCGTTCGGTTCGTCAAAGCCGGAGAGTTGTCGTCGGCGTGAGGTGGGTCGATCTTGTCGTCAGCTGCGGCGTCAAGCTATGAAGCCAGTCGCTTCGGCGGTCCTGCGTTATTTGGATACTCCTCATGGTATTCCTAAAGAAGTATAGCGCTGTTCTTAAATAACTCCGCGTTGTACCATGTTGTATCCGGGTCCCAACCTTTCCAGCGCACCTAGTATTGAAGTTTCCTATAGTGCAGTCGAGAGGACAGCACTTAGTTTACCTCCTATTCTTCGTCTAACGAAGGATCCACGATTTCGCCCTCCGGATTCTCGGTCTGTTATCCTAGGAGAGGGTCGTCTTGGAATCGCTAAAGGCGATCAGCGTGAAACACGTTCGTGCCCTTCTAGTCTAGCAGCGTGTCAAGTTCGTAGGAGTGTCCTCTCATCCCCTTAATAGTGTAATATTGCTGCGTTAAGGGGAACGTCAGGGCATTGCTAAGTTGGTCTGTCGTTTATATCCGTTTAAGGATAACCACCTTATCCCCAACTTTAAAGTCTGGCTTGCGTCACGACTTGTTAGCCTGGTTATATATACAGCGTTAAGATAAGGTAGCCTGTTATTGTGCTGCTTCTATGTATTAGTGGAGTGTCTTCACAATCTTCTATGCGTTTTATTATCTAAGACGCTCTATTATTGGAAGCTTACTAATATCTTAAGTCCAGTTAGCTTTAAAATATAGTAGCGGTATAAGAAAACCACACTCCACTTTATAAAAAGACAGTCCTATTAAGTCTTAAGGCAGGCTAGCCTAGACAGTGTCTAAAGCTGGAATCACTGACGACTAGTTGTCTTAGAAGTGTAATAAGTAAGGTAGAATCCGTTATTAGATAGCCTAGTTTATACACTCCACTTACCTTTATAACTAGGAGTAGCTAGAGGATCCCAATTTTTAAGTGATGCCCAGTAGCTTGGAGACTTTATTAGTAAAGTGAGAGACGAATTAGGGTCCACGGTCGCTCCCAATCTGCTATGGTAGTCTAAAGACACGATATAGACTATAATAGTATATCTTAGTAACGTCTTTAGCTGTCACTAATCGGGTGTAGTGAACGCACCAACTCCTCTTACTTAACAAGCAAACCATAATAAGGAGGTTATCAAACCCCTTTCGATCTTTAAGTATGGTCTTAAAGTTTATTTAAATCGACTACTATAAGTAAAGCGGTATCGTAAGCAGATAGAGAAATCCTAGTGTCTTATCCCAAGGGACTTTAAATAATCGGCATACTCGATAGTTAGCCACGAAACTGTCGACATCTTTAGATAATCTTAGCTACCAGTACTGGCTTTATACTAGCTTATAGAGCTTATTATGTCCCGGGTACGCGGATATTAAGCGCAAATGGAAGTCTTCTAAGATATGTGTCCTCAAATTGTCTTATTCGGTGACCACCAGTTTACCGTTCCTTAAGAGGGTTCCGTTAAAGAGGGTCTATGTAATGCTATCGGTCGGCTTTAACGTAGTCTTTTCCCGAAACGGCTAAAGAAGGGGGTCGGTGTAGTTAAGTTCAATAGCACAATATATCAGCATTAACTTAAAGAGTGGTGGCGGTGGCAGGTCGTCCTTTAAGAGGGCCACCTCACTTAAGGGTTCCACTATAGAAAGCGCTAGTATATATCTGTGTTCGCCCTCCTAAAAGATAGCCAAGTGTCGCATCGCCTCGGTTTTCTCTTTCTATGTTTTCAGATCTTCCGTTTTCCGTGATAAAGCGTCGGCTATAGCATTCTACGTTTCTAGGCAGTACTTTAACAGGTAGTGGTATTTGGCAAGGAGCTCCGCCTAGTTCGCTTATCGTAAGTTAAGATAACGTTTCTAGCTAAAGTATTCCAACATGCTATAGTCTGTTATAATTGTAAACTGTGGGCGCTGAAGTTCCACGAGCTTAACGTGCTAATACTTAAGGGCTTAGACTATAGCTAACAGTTCTTTATTATGGATGCTATAATTGAGCTCCAAACCTTAAAGGGTCTCTAAATAAAAGGCGATAGGGTGCCAGTTATTAAAAGCGTTATCCTTCTTTTACAATAGGACTCTGGTAATCACTCTGTCGGAAGCATCTGTCTCCACTTATATATCGTTCTCGTAGCCGAAATATATAAGGACCGGGGCCTTTAGCAGTCGTCGTTTTAAAGTATCGAAAGCTTTCTAGCACTTCTTTATCCACTAGAACATCGGTAAACTTTGCTTTGTTAGGTTAGTGAGCGGTCGAGCGATCTGCCTATACTTGCGAACGAACTTACGATAGAAATTGCAGAAGCCGAGAAATAATTGCACTCTTTTAATAGACGTCGGGGGTGCCCAGTTGTAGATAACGGACGTCTTAGCAGGATCCACGGCCACTCCTTTTGTAAAAATAATGAAGCTTAAGAACTTTGTTTCCTAAATATAAAATTCGCACTTATCAGTGTCGGCTTGCAATCCCGCCTCTCGGAGGCGCTACAGGACCCTCTTTATATAGTTCTCGTATTCTTTAACTGAATCTGAAAAAATAACGATGTTATTTAAGTATACCGAGCAGAAATTATTTAGATAGTCTATTAAGGTGTTATTTATAAAGCGTTGAAAGGTCGCGGGTCCGTTTGTTAATCTAAATAGAAGTATATTATATTAAAAGGTGCTATAATAGATACGGAACGCTGTCAACTTTTCTAATCCTAGCGCTATTTAGATCCGGTGGAATACTTATTAGATATCTAACTTTATAAAGACCTTTGCCTTAGAAATCTAGGCTATAGTCTCCTTGATTAAAGGAAGTGGGTGTCGGTCTTTATAAATAACGGAGTTAAGCTTTTTAAAGTCCATATAAAAGCGTAGTCCTCTATTTCTTTTAAGCGCAAAGAGGATTAGTGCGCTTAGCGCGCTTCACTTAGCTCGATGAATTCTTTTATTAGGTTCTCGGTTACGTATTTCCAGTATATCTTTATTTCCTTAAGCAATATCTTCTATAGGCCCGAGTATCTTAAGAGCTCGTTTAGCTTAGCGTTATTATTTAAGATAATTTTATAATCGCAGGTGTAATATAATAGCAACTTATTAGACTCGAACTTACTAAATATATTTAAGTACTTATAGTATTACTCTAATACCACTTATAATGCTTTTTCGCAAAGAGTGTCCGAGTTTAAGGGTAACACGTCCCTTTATAACGTTTGCTTCTCGAGGATAATCTTATCTATTATATGGAGGCTAGTGATATGCTAATCTTAAGGGTTTCGGCGGTAGGATATTTCCATCGCCAGTGTGGAGATAAAAGCGACGTCGATACGTTCTTTAAAACTTCCTACCGAGCTCCGGCGTCGGATGAAGGGTCCTTGAGAGTCGCGTTCTATCGGGGACGACGGTGGCCTCGGTGGCGGTGTTAGTAACGGGGGCGGCGCGTTAGTTAGTTCAGCTAACGCGCGTTTTATCTTCGCAATGCCTTTGTTATTTCGTTATTCTTACGTACAAGTGGCCATTGGTCGCGTTAGGATTTTTTTATATCGAATTATCGGTGGCGACTTCTCGTAATTGGTGTTAGTCGTATATAAACCGCGGATAACAGGAGAATCCAGACGTCGTGATCTTCGGCTTACTAGGCGTTGCTGGTCTTCGATAGCTATCTTTTGCTCACGACGTTGGGTGTCTGTATCGAAGGTAAGGTTCTATAAAAGCTATCCGGCCTAATCTATAGCGATATAATATTCTATATATTAGGGGGTCCATTCCTTAGGGAAAAGAAGACGACAGCGACGAATATCCAGTGTTATATTATGTGTTTTCAACTATTTGCGACCGACTATCACGTCGTGGCGTATATTAAGGACTAGAAAATGGGTTCGGGCAGTAAGACGGCTCTGGATCCAGAAGTGTCCTAGTAGGGCAATGTCCACTGGTTACGATAGGGTACCGTCAAATCCGCCAACAGGTTAAAGGTGAAAGTCACGAACAGTGGGGAGGTATAGGTATTAAAGGAGCCTTTAAGCGAAGGCCACGTTTATAAACAGGTATCCGCTTACTCCGGTGTCGACGAGGGCATAGGCGGAGAGAGAGACGATCCATTATAAGCTATAGTACAGGGGAAGGTAAACGGTCTTCCCCCTAAGTGCTTGCTTAAAAAATTAAAGGATCGCTTATCCTACGAGTTCTTAATATCGACGACTTCCCTTAAATCGGAGTCCACTTATCTAAGGGTATCTAGTTTTCCGAATCCGTGATATCTTCGACTTGGTCGGAGTTAGGAATCTCGATTGTAAGACTATCGGCGTTCGAATAGGGACAGGGAGTTCCTATCCACTAGCTAACTAAAACGTTAATACAGTTCGAACAGTCAATATTAACTCGCTTTTTTAAGCAGTTGTTAATATAGTAGCTAAGCTTTTCGTAGTTAAAATAAAGTCGGTTCTTTAAAAGGCGACAGAGCTTATTAAGACTGTGTTAACAGGCTAGGGCTAAGGTAATGTAACGCTTCTCTAAAGGTTTAGCAGGATCTGATTAGTTAACAGTAAAGATAGGGGTTCGGTAATTACCGCCACGGTTTTCGCGGTTCGCGTGACGTTTAAAGTCGTCACTCTTAGCAAACTAAAGGACTAGTACAATCTAGGCGGCCTTAATTGCAAACGCGTTAAATCTAATGCTGCTCTTAATATAGGAGAAGGCTAATGCTGTTTGTAACTCCGTTGTAAGCTTTTGGTTAAAGAGGCGCTTTCAATCCGTTTTAACTTAGCTAGTTTCGCTGGCAAATTAAAGGAACTTGTTCTTAAAGACTTAGAAATCTATTCCCGCGGCTATATAAAGGTTCTCAAATTCTAAAGAGGCAGCCTTTATTTGGTTAAGGTTATGGTATTGTTACTAGAAATACGCTATCAAGGCCTTGTACGACTGGATCGGAGTGGGGTGCGTTTATTAAAGGTAGGGCTAGAGATTATCGCTGGCCTCTCCATTAAGGCGGCCTTTAATATAGGCCTGCTTAAAGAGGTTTATAGGAAAACGGGAAGCGTTTACTAAGATCTTGTTCTTAACCTAACAGAACCAGGTCTTGAACTTAACAATATCCTCAGACTTCTGATTATAGAAAACTAGGGGGTTAAGGAGGCGCTCAGCCTTTAGTCGGGAACCTTCAGTGGAGGGAATAGGTAGTGATATACTTTAGGTACTTCCTGCCGTCTGCTAAATTAAGGCAGCTATCTGCTATTAGAAATCCTTTATCTGTCTCTCTAGCTTAAGGCGTCTATAGCGCTCTTGGACGAATCTGGACTCGGTGTTATTAACGTCGCTAGTGTCATTTGTATCGGCGGAACCCTCACGGGTATTGTCGGGGTCATCCTTGTGAGTTTCTGTGATCCGGTGGAGGGATCCACCCTATTTAGCCGGTATCTTAGCGGTGTGTGTGGGTCGCGCTTGCAGCTACGTACCCGTCGGAATATCTGTAGGGTTTGAGACATTAATAGAAGCTTTCCCAGGCGGATGAGGAGACCTATAGTTGTGTCACGGTTCAAGGAACGAAGAATCTGTTGATGACCTAAGGGTTCTATTGAGATGCGAAAACTACAGGTGAAGAGGAAAAGAAGAGGAGGAACAGGCTCCTCTTAGTCACTGTTTGGCAGGAATATATCCAGCCAGCGGCGGTACGTACCGCCAGGCAGCGGTAAGTCGTCCATGCGTTGCCATGCCCTTGTACCTATGTACCCATGCCGTAACACGCCCCATATGCTGGATCCGATCACCTCCCCCAGGTGATACGCGTGGCTGGACCCCATACAGACCGCCAAGACAGGCCACGACGCAGCTGGAAAACAGCTGACTATGACCAGGCGAAGGCAGAAGCGGCATACCTACCACAACCAGGGCAACTCGAGACACCAGAAGAAATCGATAGCTACACTGAAACGTTAACTAAGGAATTAACTCGGATAGCCGACTTAGTTGCCCCCCTCCGCTACTCTAAAGGGAGAGGCAAAGCCTGGTGGAACCGCGAGACAGAAGAAGCTATAGAGAAGGAGCGAAGAGCCCAGCGGATATAGCTTTCCGATAGGACGGACGTAGCTTAGCGAGCCCTCCGGCAGTCAACTCTCTTAAAGAAGAAAGCAATCCGAGAAGCCAAGACGGCGTCCTGGAGACATATGCTCCACGAGGCGTCTAGCCAGCCAGCTGGGGTCTGGAATATCGCGAGATGGGCAAGAACGGAAGGAGCAGCACCGCCGCTACCCCCGGCAGTCCCTATACTTTACATACCGCGTGGCGAAGCAACAACCCATAAGGAGAAAACAGAGGCCTTCCGAGAGAGGTTCTATCCCCTCCCTAAGGCTACGTATACCGGCTTCCGAACAACGAACCGGCTCGCAGCGCCTCTCGATATGGACAGCAAGGTGACAGCAGAACAAGTCCAAGACGTCCTTACTAAGGCAGGCCAGTGGAAGGCACCTGGACTAGACCAGCTTCCGAACGGATTCCTTAAACGCTTAGGAAAGCCCCTCTTCCAGGCCTTGGCCTCCCTAGTAGAAGCATGCTGGCATATAGGATACTATCTAAGAGCGTTCCGGAAAGTAGTCACCGTCATCCTCCGGAAGCCAGGAAAGCAGCTAAACGAGTATCACCAAGCTAGCGGATGGAGACCTATCGCGCTGCTCAACACTATAGGGAAAGCGATCGAGAGCCTACTAGCGCAATAGCTAGTTAGCTTTGCCGAAGAGAACGGACTGCTCCCGGATAAACAGATAGGCAACTAGAAAGGCCGCTCCACAGAAACAGCCTTACGGTTGCTAACAGACCTAGTCCGCATAGCCTAGAAACATAGAGGCGTAGCAACCCTTCTATCGCTGGATATTTCGGGCGCTTTCGACTCGGTCGACTATGGAAGGCTCCTCGCTAACCTGCGAGCGCTGAGGGTCCCTATATGGACTATTAGTTGGATCCGAAGCTTCCTATTTAACCGGTCCACTACGCTATTCTTCGACGGCTAGGAATCGGACGAGATCCCAGTCCCAGCAGGCGTCCCGCAAGGCTCACCCCTATCGCCTATCCTCTTCTGCCTTTATACAGCTGGTCTCTATAAAGCTCTCCGTGCTGTACCAGGGATAGCCACTATAGCCTTCGTAGACAATATAAACCTTGTGGGCTTCGGCTTAAACCTAAAGCAGACTTGCAAGCGGCTGGAAGCCGCTTATAGGGTCTGCAAAGAATGGGCAGTTAGCCACGGCATGACCTTTGCAGTCCAAAAATATCACCTAGTCCATTTCTCTCGAAGACGGAAAGGTCCGGATATAAAGATAGCCTTAGAAGGTCACGAAATCGAACCAGAAGACTTCTGCCGCGTCCTTGGCATCCAAGTGGATAGACGTCTCCGCTGGGACGTCCACATCCAGTCGATATCGAAGAAGATAGCGACATAGGTCTATGCTCTAGCCCGGATAGCCGGCTCGATATGGGGCGCGTCTCTCTAGCGAGCCCGCTAAGTCTATACAGCCGTCGTACAGTCTGCGATAGGCTATAGAGCTTCAGAGTGGCACCGCCAGATCTCGAAAAATAGAGCTAAGGCACTCAACGACGTCCAAACAGAGTGCCTCCGAAAGGTCATAGGAGCTTTCAAAGCCACGGCCGCCGCAGTACTAGAAACGGAAGCTTACGTGTCCCCCTTAAACACGTGGCTCAACAGAAGGGTGGCGGCATCGGAAGAAAGGCTCCAACAGCCGCGTATCGCATCACTCATTTAAGCGAGATACGATAGCGCAGCTAGATGGATCCTAACAAGACCGACTCGCCGGCGTAAACCGAAAGGCCCCGACACTCCCGATCGTAAGAGGTGGCTAAACAAATGGCTAGCTGGAGACTTAGTATATAAAGCTGAGGAGAGAGACTGGCTTCAAAGATGGCAACAAGCGTAGCAAAATCGAACAGCACGAACCCTAGCAGCAACTAAGACGCCGCCAGACAAGCACGTCCTTAAGCTCCATAAGGGACTCCATAAGGCCGAGAGCTCCATCCTTATCTAAGCGAGGACTGGTAAGATTGGGCTGCAAGACTTCCTTTTTAAGCGTAGGGTCCCAGGCTTCGACAGCCCCTGGTGTATCTGCGGTCAGGGCAGGGAGACCGTCCGGCATATCCTCGTTTTCTGCCCACGGGAAAGAGAAAGACGAGAGCATCTCGTCTAAGCTCTAGGAGGACCGATAGACACGGACAGGATGCTCGACACCCCAGGAAAAGCAGGAATTATCGTAAGATGGCTACTCCGCTCCGGAAGGCTGGACATGTTCCAGCTAGCGAATCAACTTATCAGCTAGGAAGCGGGCGCGCTAAGCCCGATCTCGGTATAGCAGGCTAAAGAGTAGATAGAAGCGGTACAACGCAGCGGAACCTAGGTTTTTCACCCGGCCGGACGTTAGCCCGGAACGGTTCTCCTAGGCTAAGATGCGCAGGGGGTCCTCATCGCCTAAACAGGTCGCTAGGTGTAAGAATAAAAAAAAAAAAAAAAAAACGGATAGAAATGGTTTTTTTAGTAAGCCTGTTCTCTTAACTGCCGTCTAACTTATGATGTTCTTAAGTAGATGCCTGTTATCTATTGATGTGTCGTTGACTGGGGTAGTAGCAGAAGAGAGATGTGTCAAGGAGCGGGCAGGCAGGCGGATAACGGAGTCGATTCAGGTTCTATGCTATAGGTCCAGGTTCCTATTCGGTCGGTATAGGTCAGGCTTGGTGGACAGGACGTAGCTTGAAGAGCTACAACTGAAGTCTCCTCGGTCGCAGACTTCTTATCTAAATCCCCAACGGAGGTCCGTACCGAGCGGTCTTAACAGAACTCCATCACGGGACGACTAATCCGTAGCCAGTTTAGGATGTCTCAGAGGCTGCCCTGTGCCGGTACGGTCTGTCACGGTCCACCCCGTGACAGTACTCCCCTTCTCAAGGCGGAGTTCCATCGACGCGGTTCTGAAGGGCGGACGGCTAAGCCTTCCGTAGGCTAATAGGTCTCGGTTTCTCTGGGTATCTTCGGTGGAAGTTTGCCACTACCTCGCTAGCGTTAGCGACGTATTCCGTAGGCTCCTCGGTTGGTTGGTCGTATCCAGCCTACTTCACGGTGTATTTTAAGCGGGAACCTCGGCCTCCGCCTCGGTTGTCTAGACGGGAATCTAGGATGTCTTCGACTTCGAACTCTTCGACGCCGTCGACCTTTATAGGCGGCGGCGGTGGTTACACTTAACTGGAGGCAGGATCATTAGGATCAGGACGGAGTAGGCTAACATGGAATACCGGGTGATTTCTTATAGACGGGGGTAGGTTTAACTGGTAGGCGTACAGGCTCACAACCTTCGTAATAGTGAAGGGTCTAAGTTGCTTCCAATCGAGTTTCTTTTAAAGGCGTTTCGTCTGTATATTTCGGGCATCAAGCCAGACTTTCTGGCCTACTTAGTATCGGCGGGCGGGGCGCCTCTTACAGTTGGCATATTCTTTATAGCGGGCTTGCGCTAAACAGATCTTAGACTTCAATATCTCGTGGACTTCCTGAATCTTCTAGGCGACGCGCTCGGCATTTAGGGCGGCGGGGGTGCAGTCGGGGTCCAGTAGTTCAAACCCGATCCTCGGATGGAACCCGTAGTTCGCGAAGAACGGTGTAGTCTTAATGCTCTTATTTAGGGCATTATTTAATACGAATTCAGCTAAGGGGAGCCAGCGGCTCCAATCGTCTTATAAGTACGACACTTAGGTGCGGAGGTACTGTTTTAAGAACGAGTTCGCTTATTTAGTCTGGCTATCGGTTTCAGGGTGAAAGGCAGTCGATAGCAGGCTCTGAATACCTAGTCGGTGGGTTAGGTGTTCCTAGAAGCGTCCCACGAATTGGGGACCTCGGTCGGAGATTACAGTTCTCGGTAGACCGTGCAGTTTCCAGACGTTATTTAGGTATAGGCGCGCGACCTTATCGGCGCTATAGGTGTCTCGGCAGGCGATGAAGTGTTTTATCTTTATTAAGCGGCAGACCACGACTAAGATAGCGTCGTAGCCGTCACTCTTTAGTAAGTGTACGACGAAGTCCATCGAAATGTCTTGCCATGCTTATTCGGGTACAGGCAACGGGCGGAGCACCCCTTGCTTAACTTCGCGGGAAGAAGTGGTCCGGCGGCAGGTGTGACAGTTGTTAGTCCATTGCTCCACGAAGGCGTACATCCGCGGCCAGTAGTAATCTCGGGACAGGGTCTCGTATATGCGGGCTCTTTTTAGGTGTCCAGCCACGGCAGTGTTATAGTATAAATGAGTCAGTTCAGCGCGTAGTTCGGGCAGGTCAGGGATATAAAGGCGGTCGCGGTAGTATAACATACTAGCTCGTTCCTCGCACTCGGCAAGGGAGATTAAGGGGTGGCGGGGTTTTCCAATGCGCAGTGCCTTTAAGATGGAGTGAACGGTCTTATCCGACTCGTATCCTCGGGTCATGAGGTTCTGAATAGCTGGCGGTAGTAATGGGGCGTGGTGTTCTTATTATAGAGATGGTGTAATAGCAGGCCGGGGGTCTGGGTCGACGGCGCTTAGTTCTAGGGGACGGCTAAGAGCGGATTACGATTTAGTTACGGTGTTAGCTCGGGTCGGGCTTTCCTCGAAGCGGACTGATTTCCTTTACAGTTCGAAGTTCTCTTTCTTTAAGACGACTTTACTCTAATGTAGCAGTTGTTTATCCCCCTCTTTAAGTAAGTCCTCCGACCTCCTAGTTAGGGCGTCGGGTTTTATTCCTTGCTTCCCGGGTCGGTATATAATCTTAAAGTTAAAGCGAGATAAGAATTCAGACCATCTTACTTATCGGCGGTTTAGCAACTTTATCGTTGTGAAGTATTCCAGGTTCCGGTGGTCGGTAATAACCCTAATCGGCGACAGCGCGCCTTCTAGTTTAGGGCGCCATTCTTCGAAGCAACGAATGATAGCTAGAAGTTCCTTATCGTAGATCTTGTAGTTACACTCTATCGAAGAGTGCTTTTTTAAGAAGAAGGCAACCGGGTGTAAAATTCCGTCGTCTCCATACTATGACAGCACACCAGCAGAGATATAGTCTAAGGCATCGGTCTTTAAAATCACTTCTTTCTCCTAGTTGAAGGGAGCTAGAATCGGGGCCGATATAAATGCGTTCTTTAACGCAACGAATATATTCTCACATTCTTCCGTCTAAGTGAACTCAACCCCTTTCCTTATAAGGTTGATTAGCAGGGTAACAATCTTCGAAAAGTCTCGGATAAACCTGCGGTAAAAGTTCTTAAAGCCGATAAACGCTTATATGTTGGTTAAGTAGGATAAGGTGGCCCAGTTCTTAACTGTCTTAATCTTAGCGGGGTCCATATGTAGGCCATTGCAGCTAACAATCATCCTTAAGAACGTAGTCTCAGTTTTAAAGAATTCGCACTTCGACATTTTCGCAAACAAGCCGGCTTCTCTTAATACTTGAAGCACCCTTTATAGGTGTTCGACATGTTCCTCGCGGGTCCGGCTATAAATTAGGATGTTGTCTAGGTACGCAGTGCAGCAGATGTTTAGGTGGTGTTATAAGGTATCGTTAATAAACCTTTAGAATATAGCAGGGGCTCCAATCAGTCCGAAAGGTATAACTAACGACTCGAATAAGCCAAAACGGGTGCGGAATACGGTCAGGTATTCTTATCCCTCTTTAACTCTGATCTCGTTAAATGCCGCAATAATGTCGACCTTAAAGAAATACTTTATTCCCTTTAAGTTATTTAAGGTCTCCTTAACTAGGGGCAGCGGGTAACGGTCCTTAATAGTGATATTGTTTAGGGCGCGGTAGTCGACATAGAAACGGAGCCCTCCTCCAGGCTTCTTAACGAACAGGACAGGGGACGCAGCCGGGGACAAGCTAGGTCGGACAAACCCTTTCCGGAGATTCTCTTGTAGCCACTCTTTTAGTGCGGCCAGTTCTTCGCGGGATATAGCGTATAGGGGTCCGAAGGGGGGTATTTTCCCTTCTATTAGTCTGATCTCGTGATCGTGATCTCGGTGCGGTGGTAGTTTCTCTGCCTCTTTCGGCGAGAACATATCTTCGAATTCTCGCAGTTTTAGTGGGAGTTGCTCAGGTAAGGGCAGATTAGCCTTCTAGGATAAGTGCTTATCGATCTCTTCGACGGTGACAGGAAACGCGGCGTATCCTTTCCTTAGGTACGCTAAGCAGGCGCGAGCAGTGATTAAGGCAACGTCCTATCGGGATAAGGCCTCCGGATAGTTCGGCAGGTTCTCTAGACGGGCTCGTGCAGGGACGTTATATATGGCGACGACCTTTATAGGTCTCTCTAGTATGTTGCAGTTCTAGCGACAGAATTCGCTATCGAACGTAAGCATGTGACTCGCGAAACCCACACGGGGGTCGTGCATCTTAAGCCACGGGATTCTAAGGACAACGGGGAAGTAAGCTAGCTGGGTTACAAAGAAACGTAGTCGTTTCTTATAATAATCGTTTATCCGCATCGAACATTCGATGAAGTGGGTAACCTTCCCACTCTCGCTTGGGCGACTGTCGATCACCTCGATCTCGAACGGTCTCTATAAAGGTCGCATCGGCAGCTCGTGGGCTTCAGCCTAGCTGCGGTCGATGAATGCTTTAGCGGCGGCTCCGGAGTCGGTTAGGGCGTAAGTTAGTATAGTGCAGTTATCGGAAATTAAGGTGGTAAGTAAAACCATGAGCTTTCCATATATATCTTCCTCTTCGCGGATAGACAGGCTATGGATGGAACAGGCAGATATCGGTAAAGGTAACGGAGTTAAGGCGCCGGGATTGGGAGCCTGTAAGCGACTTAATACAGGCTCACGCTATTTAACGACTGGGGGCTCTCGGTGCGCAGCTCCTAGAACCGGTTAATAGACGCGGCTGCAGCAGAGATAGGCTGGGGGGACCGAATGAGCGTGGGTAGTTGACGAGTAGGTAAGGTCGTGGACATTGTGGGGGGCGGGCTTCCTCGGGGGCTCGGAGTACAGGCCTGGCAGAACCGGACAGGTCGGAGGTCAGGTTCGGGGCATTAGGCGACTATGTAGCCTGTATGGCCGCACTGAAAATATTCTCCTCTCTCTTTTCGACTAAACAGAGAGCGGGGGCGGCTACGTTAGTGACTTAAGTCTATAGGATCACTGGCGTCGGTCTTAGCAGCAGGCGGGCGGGGTTCGTTCCGGGGAGGCACGTTATAACCGGCGGGGGTGGTGATGCTGTTAGTCTTAATCGTTCCTTTATGACCGTTAACCTGCCGCTGGTGCTGGCGGAACTGGTTATCGAGAGTTTGAAGATAACGGGCAAACACGCGATACTCTCTCGTGGGGGCAGGGTTATGTAATAGTATGTCCTGGATCTCTCGGGACACACCTTAGGACAGTAGAGGGGGCAGGGCAGCTTCGGGGACCTCGCTTTCCAACGCAAGCCTCTTAAACTCTATAAAGAAGACGTTGAAGTCGAGGCTCCGTTGTTTTAAATTGTATAGTTTATTTTCAGTATTCTGCTTCCAGTCCGCGTCTCCAAAGGCTTCTTCTAGGTATAACAGTATATTGGTATAGTCTGTAAACTAAGGGATTCTATATTGGATGCGGGGCAGGATTAGGTTGTAAGCTTTTCTAAATAAGCAGCTAGCGATATAATTTAGGCGGGAAACAGCGGACGGGAACCGGTCGGCATTGGAGACCATCTTCGAATGGACTTGTTAGACGAACCTCCGAAGGTCGCTTCGAGTTCCATCAAACTCCTTTGGGTCAGGGATCTTCTCACTAAGGGAGGTGGGTTCGGAACGTGAGGCAGGAGCAGATGTAAGCGTTCGCGGAGCATGATTTACTAGCGCTTCAGTGGTAGGTTCGGGACGGGGTGACTGTTCGGTCGGGGGTGTCTGTACGGTAGGGAGGGCGGCTTAAAGGAGGCGTTCGTTCTCGACGCGGAGGTCGACGATGATCTTTTGGTCCTTATCTGAGCGGCCCTCTTAGTAGCGGACTATCCCTTCTTTTTCTGCAAGGGCGATTCGGACGGAGGTAAAGGAGGAGTCCCTTTTAGCTAAAGCAGAGTCCCTTTCAGCTAAAGAGGTTTCCAGGTTCGAGATATACCCATGTAGCGTGCGCAGGTATAGTAGCCATCTAGACGCATCGTCCTGGACGCTCGCGAGTAGTTCTCCGGGATCTTCGGTATCGGTAGGTGCGGTAGGTCGGTTCGACATTTCGAAAGCAGTGTCGAGCTTAGGAGGAAGCTACGTAATGTCAAGGAGCGGGCAGGCAGGCGGATAACGGAGTCGATTCAGGTTCTATGCTATAGGTCCAGGTTCCTATTCGGTCGGTATAAGTCAGGCTTGGTGGACAGGACGTAGCTTGAAGAGCTACAACTGAAGTCTCCTCGGTCGCAGACTTCTTATCTAAATCCCCAACGGAGGTCCGTACCGAGCGGTCTTGACAGAACTCCATCACGGGACGACTAATCCGTAGCCAGTTTAGGATGTCTCAGAGGCTGCCCTGTGCCGGTACGGTCTGTCACGGTCCACCCCGTGACAAGATGTGTATTAGTGAGGCCTGCCACGAAGTGGCCGGTGGGGCAGGAATCTACCTATAGTGCGACCCAGGTGGGGTGATAGGATCCCACCAAACAGGATAACGCACTCCAGTATCATGAGCTACCTACCCTGACCACGTATTATCTATAGAAACTAGATATAGATTATTGGAGTTAAAGATAACGGCTTTAATATAAGCTATAAAGCGCGCTCGTACTACTATCTAGTTTAGTAATTTCTTAGTGGTTGGTTTAATAGATTATTCAGCTATAAAGACATTATAGACTAAACTTTCCTTAATAAATTAAGCACGGATTAAGCGAATAGGCGTTTAGTTAACGCTTTTATGTACTTATCTATCGCACCACAGCGGCACTGGCAAGATAGAAACGGACTTTCAGGTTCTTTATTAAAGGAAACCAACGCAAGAAAAGATGCCAGACATAGCAGACTATATACTAAAGCTTGCCAAGACTCCTATGAAGCTTCTCACGTGATCCCACTAATAAGTTGTCGACCTTGGGAATGGCCTCACAACGCGACACACCCCCTTAGGAAGTAGTCAGCCTGCTTCCTGACCTAACCTCGCCAGTTGTAGCTTGTGAGGCATGTCTTCCGCTGTAGAGGTCACCGGATCGATTGTTATCTATTGCTCTCTGAACCGTCTGTTACCTATTGTTAGCTAATGTGATGTTGCTTAAGAGCATTATGCTCTAGCTATTATTCGCGATTTATTAATCCTATATTCTAGGATTAGCTTTACTGTTGTTCTTTAATGTTAAATAGATCCTCTTGCTCTCCCCGTTTACTGGTTCCCCTTCTCTTCTTTATGCGGAGTTTTAGCTATCGTGAGCCCCCTTAAGTTACTTTGTCTTTAAGTTAAACCGTTACTGACGACCTTGGTGTTCCCTAAGCAGCTTTAATATATATATATCTCGCTGGTCGAGACTCTCAGCCGCTGCCCGCCACTATGTCCACTGCTGGTTTGTATCTTTCTAGCAGGCTTGAGGTGCGTTTGCTGACTGGGTATTTAGCTCCCATCGCCTCTATCGCCGCCACTGACGGTGGCGACCCACCCGAAGACCACTGTCGCGGCAAGCCCGGCCGCGCCCACTAGAAGAAGCGTGCCGTGGTGCCCGTCTCGAGCGACGAGGACTCGGACTCGTCGGTCCAGCGCGCCTGCGAGCGCCTGCGACGCCACTCCGCTGCCAAGCGCCGGCTTAAGGCTGGTAAGAGCGTCTCTTTGGCCTCGAGGAGCGCCCGCTTTATCTGCTGTGGGCTGCGCCGTTAAAAGGGCGCGCCCAATTATACGCCCTGCCTGCCGTGTGTCCAGTCGCTCCTCTGCGGCCCTTATGGTTATTGCCATGCGACTCGGCTGCCCGACTACAGTCGCTGCTGTGAGTGCGTCACGTATAACCACACGTATGCTATGCCCTTCGCGTAACATTAGAAGCCTGTTGACGCTGTCTTATAGCTGCACGCCCGTCCCCGCTGTCGCTTTAGTGCCGGCTTGCCACCTCTTCCGCGCTATGACGCGCCCTCGCAGCCAGTACCGCCAAGTAAGTCTCTGCATATTATTATATTGACTTATGGCGGTTGCTGACTAGATATAGGCTCTGGTCGACTCTCTCCGCGCCACTGTGCGCACGCTCCTAGAGATCGACGCTTTCGGCCCATCCCATTTCTTAGCCGGAGGCGTGGCGGGACCCCCGGAGGGCTTCATAGGCTCTCCGGAGCCTGCCACGCCTCCTGACGTTGATGAGCGTAAGAAGGCGACGCCCACTAAGGGCAACTAGAAGCGCACTGCTGCCGCCGAGGGCTTCTTAAAGCAGGAGGAGGACGAGGAAGGGGAAGACAAGGGAGATAAAGAGGAGAGCTCCTTGCTTTCCGAGATAAACAAGGAGCTACAGATGTTTCTTAAGCAGGTTGAGGGCCCCGATGACCCCAAGGAAGACGTAGAGGAGCAGGATGAGTAGTCCTGTGTAACGAAGCGCTATACCTAAGTACTGCGTGACGTAGGGTTTGTACAATCAGGGACAGAGAGCGTCTGTCTAGCTTGAACACTGGTCGCTGGGTAACTGAATGACTGAGGGTGCTTAACTGGGTAACTAGTCTGAACTTCACAATAGGTCGTTAGGAGGTTACTCCCATCTATAGGTGAGATAGATGCTTAGATTGATCACTAAGGTAATAACTGTCTATGTAGGAAATCTTTCTGACTTATATACCAAGTCATTCCCTCACTGATACCTTAGATCATCTTGTCTTCCTTAAGGCTCGCTAGTTGTTACAGGTTGGAACCTGGGAGATAGGCTCAGGCGCACCTGGCCTGAGCGTCTTACGAACCCCTCACATGAGGCTCCGACGATCCGAACGTTCCGTTCCGAACGTTCCGGTCCCGGTCTCGCAAGACTTCACGAGACGCTGAGCCCGGCCTCCTGAGGTCGATTCTCTTCTCTCTTCCCCATCTAGAAAATAAACAGCATTTGGCCCCCTTCGATAGTGCTTCAAGGCTCAGCCTCTCACACTAGTGAGCCCACTAGGGCTCACTGGTGATCCTTTCTTGGATCACTGTTGAGCCGTGATCCATCCCTGGTGATCTACCTAGTACGTTGTCCTGGCCTGGGGCTGGGTGTGAGGTAGCGTGGGGTAATCGTGGCTTGTTCCCTTGTGGCTAGTGATAAGGGTGGTTGGTCTGTGCGTTGTTCCGTAGCGCTGGTTATAAGAAGGTTGTTTGCTTAGTCTGGAATGCAGCGCTGTTGGTTCGTAACATCCTGTTGCTTCTCGCGCCTTCTGGAAGCCGTTTTCCTGGTTCTCCAATTTGTTACTTTAAAGACTCGGCTGTTAGTTAGCCTAGCGGGCGCTGGGTTCGAATCCCGGACCCTCCCTTTGACTTGACGTCTTAAATTGAATCTCTCACGCTTTCTGTAACGGAATGATACGAATCGAACGAGGTGACTATGTGCACGCAATTCCAATGACTGGCTGGCTGTATTGACTTCAATCTGGCCGTCCCTCCGTTTGCGGGCGCGGCCAGATTCTGCATAAGGGCGCCCCGGATTAACGTGGCGCCGCTCCGCCGTTTCGGCGACCGCCCTGGCGCTTGCTTCCCGCCGGCGCGCCGACGCACCGCCGATCCGCCCGCCCGGCCCCTTTACAATGCCCCCCCAATTCCTGGGCCCGGTCTCCGGCGCCCGTGGAATTCCTATCGGTGGAGCGGTCTCGGGTGCGCCGCGCCGCGTGGGTCCTTGGCCCGCCACCTTGTGGTCGCCGCCCTTCGTGGGGTTGTCCTATGCGCTCGTTATGTCTGCTGGCCCGCCCGTCGGCGGCCGGTCGTTGCCTGGGCGGCGCTGCCCCGCGCTGCGTGTTTGTCTCCAGTCGCGCTCTCTGTCGCGGCGGCCTCGCCGCCTCGCCGCCTCGCTGCCTCGCTGCCCGTGTTGCTGCCTGGGGCGCCGAGGGCTCGGCTTTGTTTGTAGCTCCGTACTCCATACCAACTCCTGGGTCGGCGCCTGGTTGCAGCTTTCCTTTGTTCCCGTTCCTTGTGGCAGGCGACCTCTCCATTCCCCGTACGTCTCGTGTTTCGTGACGCTCTCTGTTCCTCATCCATTCGTTCTTCGACTGTTCGCCGACAATGCTGTACCCGATCTACTCGCGCGAGGACGCGCTTAACCGCATTCGCGAGTGGGAGGTCCTCCCCGCCTGTCACTCTGTCTTTCGTTTTGGACACTCCGGCGGCCCTTTGTCCCGGAACGCCGACGACGATCTTGTCGTTTCCTTGTGCGTCCCGCATCCTGGTCGGCGCTCTATCGGGCCTCGCTCGGCTGCCTCGGGCGTTGCTAACCCTCCCTCTAGCCCCAATGCCTTTTGTTGCAACAGTGTCACGACCGGCGCTGTTGATCCCTCTCTGAACTGTGAGGGTGCCGGCAAGTGCGGGATCTGCGCCATTGATCATCGCAAATGTGTCGCCGTTTGTGTTGCCCTTTGCCCGCGACTGTGTTGCGATGGCTGACGCGTTTAGATTCCCGAGGAATTGGTCGGTGCCGGCCGCGTCCTCACCGCTGGCATCGCCCATCTTCGCGTCCTTCAATACCGCGGTACCCACATGGGCCAGGTGGGCAGTTCCAATTGGAACTGGCGATACGTCCAAGCCTATGGGTCGCTCAAGACGGTCTACCACGAGGCGGCGATGGCTTTCCGCCTATGCTGCAATGAGGAGGACATTGCCGTCTTCCAGGAGCGCAAGGAACAGAAAAAGCGCGAAGCCGCCAACTCCCTCGCCGTTGTTGAGGCGCAGAGCCAGCGCCGGTTCGTCCAATTACAAACGGACATCCTCGCCGTGAGTTTCCCCTCCTTTCGCCGCCGCGTCGGCGTACTGGTTCTAATCGTGTTCCGGTAGGGCGCCCATGGCCAACGGGAGCCTGTCAGTGCTGAGGAGTACCAGCGGCGATACACCCTCGCCCTTCCTGTCGGCGATCGCAGTGCCGATAGCCTGTCCCGCCTTATCGCGCACTGCGAGGAACTTTATCGCCTAACCGTCGACAACTACGACGACAAGCTGTACCGCTGGGCGCCTGGATACCATTTTCTCGCGGGCGAGGCCACATCGGATATCGATTGGCAGCGTCGGTTCAAACGATCGCAGAAAAAAGGTGCTGCGAGGGTTGATTCGTGGTTTGGTGTCA
This sequence comes from Nigrospora sphaerica, assembly GCA_018287875.1. Taxonomy (NCBI): domain Eukaryota; kingdom Fungi; phylum Ascomycota; class Sordariomycetes; order Amphisphaeriales; family Apiosporaceae; genus Nigrospora; species Nigrospora sphaerica. The sequence goes on from JAGVVL010000018.1 coordinate 1,354,516, forward strand.
ACCACGCCCGGCGGGAGAAACATGGTAAGAGCCGCGTTGCTCGAGCAGGTCCCGCCGCCCCTGGTCGCCGTACCCCGGTGAGTCCTCCCCGTCTTCGTTTTGACGCGACCGGTCCTTAGTTAACACTTCCGGTAGGGTAGCAAGGCGTCTGTCCGCCGATCCCATTCCGACGCACGAGTCGACTCCGCCGGGCCTTCGTCGCCCTTCACGCCAGTCCCCGCCGCGATGCCTGGCGATGAATCGCCTTCCGACGACGAGGACTCTGACGACGACGCCTCGAGCCTGGGTGCGGACACTGACGACGATGGCGAGTACGTCCAGTCGCCGTCCGGTCGCAGCTCTCCTTCCGGCTCCAGTGCCCGTCCTGGCCCCTCCGGCCGGGGTGGCTCGGGCGCGCCTGCGCTAGAGGATCGCGACCTGCTGTCCTCTGCTGCGTCCCTGTCGGACGCGCCGATGTCCTCTGCGCCGGCCTCTCGGGTCCAGCGCTCCACTCGTGCTGCGACACCCTGGCCCTCCAGCCCTGCCTCCGGCGTCCGCTCTGCTAGCGGTGCTCCCTCCGCTAGCGGCGCCTCCTCGATGGTGGAGTGGCGGGCCGAGCGGCGGATCCATCTCACGATGATCTCCAATACCTGTCCTCTGCCTGAGAAGCCTTGGTCCGCGGAGGAGTATCGCGACTGCGTCGCCGCGCGCTTGGAACTGTGGCATAAGTTCGACCAGGTCCCCACGACCGTCGCCGAGCCACCTCATTCGTCCGCTCGTGACCAGAAACTCATTGAGTTTCGCGATTTGGTTCCCCCCGCCCTTCCGAGGTTGGAGGCCACCATAATCCTGTCGCAATGTACGACGTTTACCATACTGCCCGACGCGGTTTCGAGACCTGGCTTCGACGTCTACACCCTTGCCTTCGTCCGGCGGCTCGCTGCCGTCCCTCTCGTCGCCGGCGAACGGCCAGCGTACTTACAGCGCCTCTCCGGGCTATGGCAAGGCGAGTACGACCCGTTCGCTTCGCCTAAGCGGGTAAACTTCAGCATGCCCGGCGACGGCGGTCGCGACGTTTCCTCGCTGGACAGTAGCCGCTCTGGTTCCGATGTCGTGGACGGTCTGGACTCGTGCGGCCCTTCCTCTCCTTGAGCGCGGTCGCCGACCCAGATGCGTCCGACGGCGGCAACGCCCTGTCCGTTGGCTCCGACACCGGCGGTGACCGCTCCCTAGCCCTGATGGCGATGTTGACATGGTCTCGGGGGCACTGACGCGTCGGCGCAAATGCCGCCACCCGCGCAAGCTCTTGCCCCGACCGGCCCGTCCGTGGACCCACACTGGACTGCCGAGCAATGGGCGCTCGCCCGCCGACGGGCCATGAACCGCATCCTCGAGCTGTATCCTGACCCCGCTCCCCTGTCAGCGTTACCGCCTTCCGGGACGTCCTTTGGGCCCGGCACTTCAGTCTCCACTCGGCGAACCGCGAGATAGACACGGCTATGCGCTGGGATTCCCATCCCGCGCCGCCTAGTGTTCAGCACACGCGAGACACTGAGAACCTCGACGTGGCCACCATCACGCTCTCGGCGACGGCTGACGTCCTTGGTTGTGCTCCCCGAGCTGGCCATCTCTCTCTGGCTCGGCTTGCCCAGGCCGGCGGACGATCGCATGTCCTGCGCCGCTTCCCGATCGACGCTACCCGCCCCGATCCCATTGGAGCTGGGTACACACCCCGGTACGTCTCCGAGATCGTGACTAGCCTTCCGGCGGCGGCTCCTCCCCCTGCCGTTTAAGGACTGGTCCCCGGCCGCAATGGAGGAGTACTACAACAGCGCCTTCTCGTCACTCGGCTTGCGACGGATCAACGTCCTCGGTGGCATCGCTCCGCCCGCCGTCTCGCCGTCCTCGTCGACCCGAGGTGCCAAACGTCGCCGCTCTGCCGCCGACGACGCGGCTCACGGTCCCTCGGCTGGACCCCTCCTTCGCGACGCCTTCGCCCGTCTCGCCGCTAGGTCGCCCTGACGCGTCACCTAGTTTGCCGTCCCCTCATCCGCTGCGTCCTGCGCTTTGGCGGATCCTCGTCGCCCGTACGCCGCCTAGCGGACCTCCTGCGTCCTACTCTGCATGCCGCGTGCGACCTTCCACAGCAATTGCATGGCTTAGCTCCGTGTACTTCTAGGCCCTGGCCTCGTTAATTGATCTGCTGCGCTTCGCGCCCCGCCACTCCGTGATTTCCTGTGCTCGGAGGGCGATCGTCGTCCCATTTACGGTGGGACCGCCGCTTACGATAGCGTGCCACGATCTTCGGCGCGTTCTCCAGGTTCGCCTCTGGCTCCCAGGTGTTATATTCCACCGGCCAGCCCATCCATTTCACGAGGTACTCCGCCCCTCGGGCGGTCGTCCTGTGTCGGAGGATATCCTCGACCTCCCACTCCTCTTGGTCCTCCACCAGTCCTGGGAGTGCCTCATGGTCCCCGGAGGCCTTGCCAGTCCATGGCTCCAACGATGACACTGGGAACACGTCGTGTATCCGTTCGTACTGCGAGGGCAGGGCGACCCTGTAGGCCACCTTACCAATCCTCTCCGTGACCTTTACCCGAATGTACGTCGGGGCGAGCTTCGCACCGCACTTAAATCGGAACCGCTTCGTCGAGAGGCCTACCCACTGACCTGGTTGGAACTCTTGGTCCTGGTGCCTTCGGTCGTAGCCCTTTTGTTGGGCTTTCACTGCGACGTCCCAGTGTTCTCTCATACGCGCGCGGACCTCTCGGCTCTTCTGTAGCCGTTCTAACACGCCCGCGCTCCGAAAGCGTTCTGCTTGGGGGCGAACTCCGTCATCCTCGGGTGAAATCCATACAGCGCCTCAAACGGTGACACCCCGATGGAGTCGTGGCGGCGGTTATTATAGGCGAACTCGGCTTCGTGTAGCCCGGATGCCCATGTCGCCTCGTCGCAACACGTGCGTAACCACTTCTCTAGTGTTTGGTGCGTTCTCTCTGTCTGCCCGTCCGTTTGGGGATGGTACGCCGTGCTCAGCCGGCGTTTCGTTGCCCTTGCCTCGCACCACTCTTGCCAGAACCGGCTCGTGAGTAGGAGTCCCTATCGCTCACAATCCCGAGGGGCGTCCCGTACCGGCATTCCACTTCCTTATACAGGATATGGGCTAACTCTGCCGCAGTTAGGGTTTTCCTCGTGGGTAGGAACAGTGCCATCTTCGTGAATCGGTCCACGATGACTAACACGGCGTCGCAGGCGTCGCCCTCGGGTCGGCAGCTGATCGGCAGCCCAGTGATGAAGTCCATGCTAATCTCTTGCCAGGGTCCCTCGGGTAGCGGTAGGGATTGGAGTAGGCCGTACGGTTTGTGCCTTGGTCTCCTTGCTCCCTGGCACTCCTGGCATGACTCTGCGTACTGTCGCACCTCCTCGGCGATCGCGGGCCAGTGGAACTTCCTCGTGAGCAGCTCTAAGGTCTTATTCGCGCCTAGGTGTCCCGCCCTGGGGTCATCGTGGTGTTGGTGGAGTAGTTGGGCCCTTAACGCTCCTCATTAGGGATGACTAGCCTTCCTTTAAATCGGAGGGCTCCTTCCTCGTCTAGGTGGTACCCCGCAGCTTGGCCTTGCCGCGCCTTCTCCATTCGTTCCGCGATGTCCCGGTCCTGGGGTTGTAGCCCCGAATGAGCTGGTAGAACGCCTCAGTGGGCTTATCCGCCCAAGTGGTCTCGTTTCTTGCCACGCTTCGAGCCACTGCTCTCGGGAGCACCTGTCCCCCCACCGGCCTCGTCGATCACTGCTCGGCGCCTCGTCGTGGGTGGCCCTCCCTGGCCTTGTGCCCGGGTTACCGGGGCAAGGACCGCGTCCCCCCTGGCCACCCGCCGACCTTTTGTCTGTGTGCGTCACCATCGCCCGCACCGCCCCCACGTACGTCGCGGTCCCGACGTTTCTCGTGGTGCTGATCCTTGCCACCTGGTGTCGGACCTCGGCCGGCAGCTGGTCGACGAGTGCCAGTTTCATTGCTAGTGACGGAATCACGTCGTGGTAGCTGATCTCCCCAGCCATGTAGTCTGGTCGCCGCGATAGCGGATCCGCCGGGTTCGTGGCCCCCTTCCGATATTCCATATCGAAGTCAAAATGCGAGAGCCTGTACACCCATCTTGCGAGGCGGCCTCGTAAGTCTCTCGCCGGTGCTTCCACGACCCCTTTCAGTGCCTGGTGGTCGGTCCAGACCGTGAACTTGGCGCTCAGCCCTCAAGGTAGTGTCTCCAATGCTCGAGTGATTCGACAATCGCTAGCAGTTCCTTTTGGCCCGTGGCCCAGTTCAGCTCGGGCGCCGTGAGTTTCCGCGACCAGTAGGCGACTGGCCTCCACTCGCCACCTCCTTGTTTCTGTGATAGGATGCCTGAGACTGCCCTATCACTCGCGTCTGTCTCGACCCTGCTAGTTTTCTCCGGGTCCCAGTGTCGGAGCACCGTCGCCGAAGTGAACGCGTGCTTTAGCTCTTCGAACGCCTTCTGTGCGTCCAGGGGCCACTGGAACGGGCCCTTCTTCCGGCCGGCCTCCATGCCTTTCAGTAGCGCCGTAATCGGTGCCGTGATATGCGAGTACTTCGCAATGAACTTCCTATAGAAGTTGGTGAACCCTAGGAACACTTGGATGTCCCGGTACGACTCAGGGGCTGCCATTCCTGCACGGCTATCACTCGTTTCGGGTCCATCTTTAAGCCTACTCGGCCGACCACGAATCCTAGGAACTCGATTTCCTCTTTAAAGAATTCGCACTTCGAGATCTTCGCAAATAGCTCGTGCTCCTTCAGCCGTTCGCACACCATTCGGAGATGCGTCGCGTGTTCCTTCGCGTCCTGCGAGTAGATGACGATGTCGTCGAGGTAAACCACGCAAATGGTGTCAATGAGCCCTGCTAATGCCTTCTGCATATAGGCCTGAAACGTGGCGGGCGCGTTCGTGAGCCCCATGGCCATCACGTTATACTCGAAGTGGCCGTACTTCGTTCGGAACGCGGTCTTCCAGCGGTCGCCCTCTGCGATTGCGAGGCGAAAATAGGCGTCTCGTAAATCCATCTTCGAGAACACCTTCGCCGACCCCAGCTGATCCATCAGCTCGCTAATTAGCGGAAGCGGATATCGGTTCTTTACCGTGACCTTATTTAGGCCCCGGTAATCGACGCATAGTCGTAGACTGCCGTCCTTTTTGGCACGAATAGCACGGGTGCCCCCGCCGGGCTCGTGGAGTGCCTAATGCGACCGGTTTCCAACGCCTTCGCGAGGTACTCCTCGAGCTCCTTTCGTTGCGGTTCTGAGAGGGGATAGATAGGTCCGTGTGGAGGCTGTGCGCCGGGGATGAGGTCGATCGTGTGCGGTGTCTCTCCTAAAATAGGCGGCTCCGCGGCTGCGGACTCACTAAACACGACCTCGTACTCCTTTAAACAGGCTGGTAGCGCGACGGTCCCTATGGGCGGTTCGTCGTCAAGCCCCGGTATCGCCGACGCGTCACCTAACTCTAGCCTCGCTAGCTGGGCGATTAGCACCGGTTCGCCTTCGGTCGCTTCGCGGGCGAACTCCTCTGGCCCCACGAACTGCATCACTCTAAACGTGAACGTGTCTGGCTTTCGTGTGTCTAAGGTAATTCCCTCCCGCCCCATGCCCGGGCGGGACAGTAGCACCTGGGCCGCGTGCTTATCTCGGCGCACGACGAAGAACACCTGCGTGAACCTCCGTACCTGCCCTTGCACGTCTTGCATCTCTATCGCCGCTTCCACGGCGCCATAGCACCGTAGCGGCTGCCCGTCGACCCCTAAAAGTCGCGGCAGAGTTATGGGGACTTTCGTAACCCAACCCCTCGTGACGGCTCGATCCGCCGTCCGCTTTGCGATCACGTTGACCTCGGCCCCCGAATCCAGGTCGATCCGAATCGGCTTCTTCGCTCGGCCGAGTTCGTCGCATAACTGGCCCGTGGTGCGCATGGCCGCGCCTAGCACCCCTGTCGCGCGGTGTGTGTCCGCTGAGTCGTCTTGCGCTCCGTCCGGCTCAGCTACACATTTCCCGCCTCGCTCGCGCTCCAGTCGGAGTCGGATCGGTACTGGGGCGTCTCTTGCTTCACCTCTGCCGCCTGGATCCGCGCGCCGGCCGCTCGTGTAGCGCCGGTGTGCGCCGCCGGGGATTGCCTGCCCGGCGGCTTGGCCGTACAATCCCGCTGGATATGGCCCCCTCGCCGCATTTATAGCAACGGACGTACTTCGGGCGGGGTCTCCTCTCGGTGGCGCCTGGGCCGAACCCCCTCGACGAACCTTCGACGCTGGTTGCACCACCGCCTGGTTCACATACCCCTGTCGGGTCCCGCTAAACTCGTGCTCGGCCCGGGGTCGCTTCCTTCCTCCCGGAGTCCCGTCGCGTGTCCCTTCGCGATCCCTTCGCTGATAAGGGAGAGGATCTGCCATCGACGCTCCGCCTCGTGGGCGACCGCTTGGGCGTCGGTGATAGCAACGTTATCCCGAATGATGTCCATCCGTAGCCACGGTCGCAGCTTGAGTAGGAACTCGTGTGCGATGAGGGGCTGGCCTGCGATGCTCTCTCGAACCCGTCGCTGCCACGCGGACCACTCGTTATAGAACTGTGTCGGCGATTGGTCGGCCGTTTGCCGGATCCGTTGTAGCGCCGCCATTGACCTCTGCATATTCTGAGCCGGGTCGATGTGTTCCCGTCGAATGAACTTTAAGAAGTCTGCCCACTTGGCCTGCTCGCTGTATTTCCCTTGCGGGTATAGATCTTCGGCGTGGGTGCGCCACTCGCTTTGCAAGGCGTAGTCCACGTTGGTGAGGGCCCATTCGATATAGCGAGCATCCGTCTGGTCGGGTCGGCTCTCGTTTTGTTGTTCCACCGCCACGATCCAGCTTCGGATCTCCACGTGGGTCGAGGCCTCCTCTAGCTTCTTGCATGCGTAAGTCGGTGGCTTCTCGTACGTGCGCGGTTCTCCGCTCGTGCTCCGACTGGGCGGCGTTAGTCCTTGACCCCGTTGGCGGTCGGCTCGGTCCGCCGTCATCATCTCGATCATCTTCTGCTGTGTCTTCAGCAGCGCGCGGAGAAGGTCGTTCTCCCGCGTGGCGACCCGGAACAGATCGGACTCCGAGGGGTTGACATGTCGGGTCCCGGCGTTGGGCTTGGATCCGTTTCGCCGGATGGTCGCGGTTCGTCCGCGCCCGTGGGCCCTTCGTCCATTGGGAACGGGCGCCCTCCACCGTGCCCGCTCCGGTAGTCAGGGCGCCGGGGATCGCCGCGTTGCTCGGCGCGGCTGGCTCGTTGGCTCCTAACCCTAAGTTGGGGTGAGAGCTTGCTTGACCGGGCGTCGAGCTGTCGGGGCGCGATCGGGTAGCGGGTGCCATAGCCGGCTCGTTCTCGTGGTGTAGAGATTGAAGAATTGTAACGGAATGATACGAATCGAACGAGGTGACTATGTGCACGCAATTCCAATGACTGGCTGGCTGTATTGACTTCAATCTGGCCGTCCCTCCGTTTGCGGGCGCGGCCAGATTCTGCATAAGGGCGCCCCGGATTAACGTGGCGCCGCTCCGCCGTTTCGGCGACCGCCCTGGCGCTTGCTTCCCGCCGGCGCGCCGACGCACCGCCGATCCGCCCGCCCGGCCCCTTTACACTTTCTCTACCGCTTATCTAATATCCTGTAGGTTAAGAAGACTCCTAAAGTGCTTAAACTTTAGTCTGGATAGATTCTTTGTTAAACTATTGGCTGGTATATCAGTTGTGGGTATATAGGTAAGCTAGAACTAGCTTTTTAGCGCTTCTAGCGTAGCTATAGGCTGTAGATATCTATATAATATAGCTTCGTAGATATTCTTTCCGAAATTCCTACGATTAGGCGGATGATCTGTTGGTTGTTATATTATGCTTAAACGGCGTTTTAAGCACTAGTTAAATTGCCTTAAAGAACCATTGTAAAGCGATCGTTTCTTTAACTATCTCATCGAGCGCTAGAAGCTCTGCTTCCATTATTGACGTGGTGATTGTAGCTTACTTGCTTTGCTTCCAAGCAACTGGTTCTTTAAACAGTTGGATAAAGTAGCCTTACTGAGAGCGCTGATTACTAGATCATCTACAAAGGACGCGTTTGACGAGATAATAATGGCTTATGGTGCTCTTTGTTGAACTTCTGGAGATAATACCGCTTCTTGTAGCGTACAGCTACGTATTTAGTGTTATAAGCGTACTAAATATACCAGTCCGCTGCTTCTAGGTGGTCCTAAGAGGGATTTGTTAAGTGACAAGATAGCTGCAACACTACGAACGCTAGGTCTGGTCTGACTATAATTGCGCTATATAGGATGCTCCCGACGTGCTCTTAAAACGCCTTAATCCTGTGTTTTAACGTAGTCACCTCCAAGAGTATTTGGAGCTCCATTTATAGCAGCGGTGTAGCTAGTACTCGCTTTTTATAGAGTCCAAATCTCTTAGCCACCTTCTCTAAGTACATATTATAGTATATCTATAGCAGGTTATCTTGTCGCTCTCTAAGACCCACGACGCCAGGTAGTACTAGACGTCTCTTTACTTTTTCAGTTTATATGTGCTTTTCAAAGCTTTTATAAGCTGATCTGCTCCTTATCTGTGCCTGGGATGGTTACAGATAAGGAAGTCGTCAACGTAAAAGACCATAAATATTGTGCGCTTCTTGTTAAAGTATAGACATAGCTCCTCCTGAGTCAGTTGTATTCCAAGCCTCTCCAGCGTGTTAGAGAAGTCTTGGAACTAGAGAACTGGTGATTCCTGTAGTCTATAAAAGGCCTTGAGGAGCTAGAGAACGTAGCCATTCTATTGGAGTCCCGAAGGTTATTCTATATAGATAGGTTCAGTGTAAGAATCCAAAGGAATCACAATGGCACCGTCAGGTATAGGGTAGCAAAGGGCAGGCTCAATTCCACTGTAAGACTGATTCTTACAGAATCTAAGTCCAGGTCAGGGGCCAGCGGTGCGCCTGCTCCTTGCTAGTAGGCTGCCGGTGGGTCTGTGTCGCAGGTCAGGTGACCAGCCTGCTGATGCACCTCTCTAGCGTCTTCTCCCTTACAATTATGCCTCCCTTATAAGGCAGCTGTCCTAGTGCCTCAGGCTGCATCGCCAGCCTCACTGGTGCCATATCTATTAAGGGGAAGCTACCCCTCCTTAGTAAGAGCTCTAGCTTAGAGCTAAGGCGGGGTCCCAGTAGCGAGGCAACCAGGCAGCCAAACAACCAGAGTAATTAATCCCAGCTGCTAGTCCAGCCCTAGCCTTCCTCTCTCCTCTATAGAGAGCATATCCTTATCGTCCCACCACCATCTCCTCGGCTGCTGAGTGCCATCGCCTTATCGTCTTCTAGACGTGCCCTTATCTTTTAAACGCAGTCCCGACGCGTCTGTATTATGTCGCTGTCACCTCTGTGTTAATTCACTATTATCTCGACGTTGCGGCACCGTTCCGTTTGTCACCATGCTGCGCGCTCCCTATCTCTCGTCGAATAGCGAGCTTAACTATAACCAGCTTAAGGGTGCAATCTGGCCTTATCGGCGGTGTTAGGGTCACCTGCTGGACAATTGGCCTTCCGGCGCCCTATACTTCGTTCAGCCCAAGTGCGTCTTCTTCGCCGCCTCGGTAAACCGATGCCGCCTTTATTGCGAGCGTAGCAAGCCCTGTAAGCTGGCGAGTATTTTCCATCGTGTCGCTATAGCTTTGCTAACGCGTAACAGGCGCCTGCTGGGATAAACGGCGACGAGTCCGACCTGCAAAGGGTTATAGCCATTCTGAAGGCCACCTTCTTCGGTCGCGATAAGCCCGAGGAGGACAAGGAGGAGGGGGAGTACCTCGTGCCCGCTGCCGGCCGCCGCGAGGTGAACCAGGCCTACCACTGTCTCGTTGCTGCTTTCATGGCAGCTGTCACGGCCCATGGCTCACCCTTTGGCATCACTGGGGACAAGGCTACCGGTGTGGTAATGATATTGGCTAGTGACTTGGTGACGACTCGCTAACAATACTAGGACCGTGCAGTGGCGTACAGCTAGTACGTCGCCAGCCGCTCCCAGCTGTTGGCCACCTAGTTCCCACACCCTGGCTATGGGGCTGTGGGTACTTATCTTATCGCTGTTAGAATACTGTCTGTTTGCTAACTTACAGCTGCCTTATAGGGCGAGGATGCCCTTTAAGCCTAGGCTAAGAAGAACGAGGTCCGCCTTCGCTATGGCGACTCAGGCGCCAATATTTAGCATACTACTGTACGCGCTTTCATACGTGACTACAAACAGGTCTGGTGCGACTATACCTAGGAGGACACGCGCCCTTAGCATATCATCGATTGCAACTCGGTGCCGTAGGATAAGCTGCCTGCTGGCGAAATCTCGGAGGAGGCCGAGGAGTGGCGTGATGGCGAGTGGGTGGGTGTCTTAAGACACTTCCCTTCTTCCTTTAGAGAGCTGGCCCTGTAGGGGTCGACTAGTTATTTATTATACGCCACTGTATCGTAGGCGCGCTGTTATTATAGCGACGGCTGTTTGTCGTGTTCGTTCTAGCTGGGCTTTTGCTGTCTTGTTATTGGCGACGCGCTGTTAGGGTGATGGTTTTTCGACAGCTTTGCTTCAGTTCTTCTCTGCCCTCTGGGCCTGTAATGGATCATAGGCCCGTTTTGTCCCTTGCCTTCTTGCTTGCTATTCGAACCGTTTTTTAGCGGCTGGCACCTCCCTTCCCGGGGGTTCGTCCACGATCTCCTCACGGATTTCGGGGTTGTATCCGTAGAGTGCTAAAAATGGGGGGATGCCCGTTGTTGCGCTCGTCGCGTTATAACTGCGAACTCTGCTTTGCCGAGGAGTCGTGGCCATGCCGCTGGTTCGTCGCCAGTGAAGCACCGTAGGTATACCTCAGAACTCGCTAGTGAATAGGCTGCCCCTGTCTAACACGATCCCTCTCGGGGCTCCGTATCGCAGTTCGATCTCTTTATGCAATAGCTCTGCGAGCTGCGGGCTCGTCATCGACGTATTAACGGCGAAGAACCGACTTATCTTCGTATACCTGTCTACCACGACCAGGATGGCATTCACCGGGTCCCCCTGGAACTGCGCCTCAGGCAGGCCGGTGATGAAGTCCATTGTGATCTTCTGCCATGGTCCTTGTGGTAGCGGTAACGACTGTAGCTCGCCATAAGGCCGATGTCTCTTCGCCTTAGTCCCTTAGCATACCTCGCAGCTATCCGCTTATGCGGCGACGTCGATAGCGAGATGCTTTCAGTAGTACTTCCTACGGATTAGTTCTTCTATCCATTTTTATCTAAAGTGCCCTACAAGGGGGTCGTCATGGTAGGTCTCTAGGATAGTATCCTTTAGAGCCTTCGAGGCCGGTATCACCACCTTGCATTTAGACAACAGCATGCTGTCAACCACTGACCAGTCACCTGCGTTTCGCTGCGAGGACGCGTCCGTCTCTCTAGTAAGACGACGTTACGTCTCTGGGACTAATTTGTAGCCCAGCCTAACTAGTCTCTTCGATCTAGCCGGCTTATCCTCCGAGGGCTCCTTAACCCCTCGGGCATCCGAGTGCTCCTTTGCTCCCTGGGTATCTAGGGCTCTGCTCGCTTCCCAGGTATCAAGACAACGTTGCGTCACTGGGACTAATTTGTAGCCCAGCCTAACTAGTCTCTTCGATCTAGCCGGCTTATCCTCCGAGGGCTCCTTAGCCCCTCGGGCATCCGAGTGCACCTTTGCTCCTCGGGCATCTGGGGCTCTGCTCGCTTCCCAGGCATCAAGACAGGCTCGCGTCTCTAGCTTATCCTCCGAGGGCTCCTTAGCCCCTCGGGCATCTCCGTGCACCTTTGCTACTCGGGCATCTGGGGCTCTGCTCGCTTCCCAGGCATCAAGACGACGTTACGTCACTGGGACTAATTTGTAGCCCAGCTTAACTAGCCTCTTCGATCTAGCCGGCTCATCCTCCGAGGGCTCCTTAGCCCCTTGGGCATCCGAGTGCACCTTTGCTCCTCGGGCATCTGGGGCTCTGCTCGTTTCCCAGGCATTAAGACGGGCTCGCGTCTCCGGGTCCGTTCTCTGGCCCTGTCTCAGCGTATAAGATGTCGAGAAGTTCGGTCCTCGACGGCATTTCGCCATTAAAGTCTAGTCTTCTCGACGGTGCGTCCGCGGGGTTGCTCTTACCAAGCCTATATTTGATGTTGAAGTCAAAAGGAGCCAAGAACATGCACCACCGCGCTTAACGCCCGTTAAGTTAACTCTGCTTTATAAACACTTAGAGGTTCTATTGGTCTGTAAGTACTTCCACTGGTTGCAGGCTACCTTAAAGGTAGTGCCGCCAGTGCTTGAAGGACTCCACGATAGCCATCATCTCCTTATCCGGTACGGAGTACGCCAGTTCGGCGGCGTTAAACTTACGAGACTAAAACGCAATAGGGGCGAATCGCCCACTCTTTAGGTCCTATAGAGGCTAAGCCTGGCTTCCTACCTCGAACCATCCCCTTAAGCTGGTTATATAAGGGGCGAGCAATAGGGGAGTACCAGTAAATGAATCGTCGGTAGAAGTTGCAGAACCCAAGGAAAACCTGGATATCATGGAAGCTCTGGGGAAGCGGCTACTCCTGGATAGTGGACACCCGACTAGGCTCCATCGATATGCCGTCGCGCGAGATAATAAATCCTAGGAATTCGACATGGTCCTGGAAAAAGAAACAGCTTTGGAGGTCCCGAGTATAGGTGTCGCGGTCCTTAGAGAAGATAAGGATGTCGTCAAGGTATGCTATATAGACAACATCGAGTAGGCTTTGGAGCGCCTTATAGATATACCCTTGGAAGGTGGCTGGCGTGTTGGTAAGCCTAAAAGGCATAACCATATACTCGAAGTGACCGTAACGCGTGCGAAAAGCTGTCTTCCACTTGTCTCCTCGCCGGATGCGAATCCTATAGTAGGCGTCCTTAACGTCGATCTTAAAAAAGAACTGGGAGCCGGATACCCTATCTATGATCTCCGTAATTAAGGGTAAGAGGTACCGGTTCTTCACCATGACCTAGTTGAGGCCCCGGTAGTCAATGTAAAGGCAGAGTGTACCGTCCTTCTTAGGGACGAATAAGATAAGAGCGCCAGCTGGGCTCTTCGATAGTTGGATCCTGCCGCTTTAGAGTTTTGTCTCTAGGTATTCGCGAAGTTCTCGTAATTCGTCTTAAGCGAGGGGGTAGATAGGGCTGTAAGGTGGAGAGGTGTTTGGCAGGAGATCGATGGCATAGTTAGAGGCCTTATGGTCCGGAACCTGGCTGGCCTCTTAGGTGCTGAAGACGTCGATAAACAAGCGGAGCTTTGCCGGAATGCTGTCGAGATCTTGGCTAGACACTGGCTCGTCTTCGTCTGGCAGAGCTAAGGTTGGTAACATTATCACCGTATACATATGCGCTGAACCACGCGCTTAGTCCAGGAACTGCGGCGCGGTAAGGAGCTCGCTCTTCGCTATCCCTAAACCAAAGAGCCACCTATTACTAGCAGGTTCGAGGATCACACGGTGCTCGTTTAGGAATGTGCGGGATAAAAGGATGGGGCTCCTTTCAATACGAGGGTCTCAATCAATGGCGACGTAAAGGCGTCGATAAGTCCGCGTAGTGCCCCGGTTATCTATGATACGAAAGGGGACCTCGTAAACACTGTAAGTGGGATAACGCAGCTGCCTAACGGTGTGAATAGTCGGTGGTTCGACACTGCTTCGCTGGAGGTTTGCGGTCTGCGCGGGTTGGGCGTGATCAAGTTCCTGCTCTCGAAGTGGTCCGTGCGTGGGCGGTTCTGCGGGAATTCTCTGCCTCCTCGATAGCGTTTCGATGGTTGCTCATTATGCGTGTCCGCTCTTCGTTTATTCCGGCTGTCTGACCTAGCCTATTCGTCTTATCGGCTGCTCCTCTTCACTCGTTCGCTGTAGCTGTTTCTTGAGGCCGGCGAGGTAGATATCGAAGTCTCGAGGGCTCTGCGTAGGCCCTTGGGCGGCGTTGTCGGGACCCCCACGAACATTGAAAAGTATCGATGTTACGCGTGCGGAGGTCGCGGCCTTGGTCGGAAAAAGAGGAAGTGTCGCGTCGCTGTCGCGCCGGTGTCGAAATGCTGTCGGTGTCGAAATGCTGTTGGTGTCGAACTGCTGTCGGTGTCGAGCCCGAAGGCGAGGCGGAGTTCTCGCTCCTTTTCCCGTTGCTGCTGGAGTTGTTCTAGGAGCTGGATGCGCGCATTGATGTCGTTTAGCTGTTATCGCTCAGCGGTGAGGTCGGTTGGCGAGGAAATTAAGTCCACGCTGTCCGGTGCGTCGTCTTCCGCTACGCTAGCCGTGGCATTTTGTCTTCGTGTCGGCATCTTAGCGCTTCGCTACCGTATAGGTGACGTTAAGAGAAGAATCAGAATTGTAAGTATCCGGAGGAATCACAGTGGCACCGTCAGGTATAGGGTAGCGAAGGGCAGGCTCAATTCTACTGCAAGACTGATTCTTGCAGAATCTAAGTTCAGGTCGGGCGCCAGCAGTGCGCCCGCTCCTCGCTAGTAGGCTGCCGGTGGGTCGGTGCCGCAGGTCAGGTGACCAGCCTGCGGATGCACCTCTCCAGCGTCTCCTCCCTTACACCTTCGCTACTATATACTTAACGGTGCCACTATTACCTCTTTGGATTCTCATAGTTTGTCTATTTTAATATATATAACTTTTTGATATATATTATAAAGTTATATATTAAAGATATTAATAAGAAATTCTTACATATAACTATAAACTTTAAAACCAAACGTTTTGATTATCTCTTATTTAATTTATTTTAAGACATAATTTAAAGCGTATTAAATGTGGCGAATATCTTAAAGTACTTTTAAACATTTTTATAAGTTTAATAAAAATATTAAAATTTTTCTTAGCAAAATAACTTAAATCGTTACTTAAATTAAAATCCCGACTTTTTTAAATAGCTATTTATTAAAGTGTAAAGTTATATAAAAGCGGCTTATTTTAATAACTTTAATATACAAAACATAAATACGTAACCAATATAATATTTATATTAAATAAAATGTATTCCATAGATTATATTCCATTTGGAAAGCCTTTTAACATACAAATTTATAAATTTATTACTTTTAATAATTATGTAAGGGTTTAAAAGTATATTCTTATTTATATTAAAGAATCCTATTTAAGAAAAAACTTTCATTTGTTTTTTAGCGTCATTTAAATAAATTATTTCAATTTCTTTTTTAAATTTAAAAATTTTGAATATCAAGTTTTCCCCCAAGAAATTTAATACTTTTATAATTTTCTCTTTCTATAAAACTTCTTATAATTTAAAATAGACTTAAAGCGCTAATTAAGTGAGTGTAGTATAAATTAAAATACTCTTAAAATTTGAAAAGTAAAAGAAGCTTAAAAGAATCATAAAAGTAAGTGTAATCTATTATATTTAAAAAATAATACATTTAAAAAAGAAAATAACTATATTATTTATATGTTATAACTTAAGTTATTAAAATGTAACTTGTACTTTTAAAATCTTTAATTCAAGCCTATATAGTAACTTTAACTTAATTTTTAACGTCTTTTATAATAAACTTTATTTAATAAATGTAAGGTGGTGATGGAGTTATTATAACATAGTTAAGTATATAGTAGCGAACGGTAATATTAATATAATTATAAGATCAATTCTTATAGAATTTGAATTTCAGTCGGGCGCTAATAGTGCGCCCGCGCCTCGCTAGTAGGTCGCTACTAAATCTATACTATAGGTTAAGTGACTAGCTTATAAGTGATGCGTGCCACTACAGAAAGGGACAATAACCTAGTCTGCTAAACTGGATACCATAGACATATATAGGCCATTAAGAGCAGGATCTGTTAACTAGTAGGTCCCCTACCTTTTACACATTAATAAGTGTGTAGAGGCCGCCTCTTTAACGCCCCCTTCTTTATAAATATGCCCCCCTATAAGATAGCCGTCCCGGTGCCTTAAGCCGCATCGCTAACCTTATTAATACTATACTTATTAAGTAACTAAGTAGCTAATTAATTAAAGTAATTAATCTTGATTATTAATTTAATTTTAGTTAATCTTTTTTATCTTTAGGTCTCTTTTCTTTTTTATAAAGAGCGTATCCTTATTATTATATTGTTATCTCTTTAATTAATAAGCGCTATCTCTTTATCATCTTTTAAACATGTTCTTATTCTTTAAACAAGGTTTTAACGTGTCTTTTTTATCTCGATATTACAATATTATCCCGTTTATCACTAAACCTTACATTACTTATTTATCCTCTGTTTAAGAGTTAAACTATACTTAAATTAAAGCTAGCTATCCGCTTATAAGAGATAGCAGGAGGTAACCACTCGCCTATAATGCCCAAAAGGCTAGTAATGTCTTCACTTATGGAGACGCACCCCTCTAATCTAGACCTATATGAACATAGCGGGCTAGACGCAGCTGCAACCCTTATAACTATGTCACCGCCCGCAGAGAGCTCGTTCCCGAGCCTCGCATGCACGTAATGCGTTAACACCGAGTATATAGCGGTCCGACATATAGTCTGTTAAGCCTCCAAGGAAGCAGTGCGCTTAACTTCGCGACACGCCGAACCCTGTACGACCCCGACGAAAGTGCTTAGAGGCCCTTGAATTGCTAACACGGAGACTCAAACTCGGAACCAACGCGACGCTCGCGCCAGCTAGCTAGGGCATGTCACCAGAAGTGAAGATAAGTGGAGACATAATTGTAAGGGATGGCAGGAGATAACCACTTGCCCACAATACTCAAAAGGCTAGCAATGTCTCCACTTATGGAGACGCACCCCTCCAATCCAGACCTATATGGACATAGCGGGCCAGACGCAGCTGCAACCCTTACAGCTATACTAAGATTATATATAAAAGTCCCACAACGCGGTATTAAACATTTAACATTTAACATTTAACGTTAGACGTCTAACTATAAGTTAGTAAAGACCGAGTAGAGTTAATAAGATGGACATCTAATATTAAACATTTAAAACTAGACACTAATATTAAACATTTAATTAATATTAATAAATCACGTGAATAGTTACTAAGCTTCATAATAACCTAGCCGTATAAATTAACAAGGCTATTAATAAGCTAACATTAGAAGATTAATAAGATTAAAAATGATTTATAAAAGGATTTCTTATTAAGGAGCGGATAAGTAAGCGGATAAGTAAGTGGATGATAAAGTCGATTTAAGTTCCATATTATAAGTTTAGGTTTCTATTTTATCGGTATAAGTTAAGCTTAATAAATAAGACGTAACTTAAAAAGCTATAATTAAAGTCTTTTCAATTGAATACTTCTTATTTGAATTCTTAACGGAGGTCTATTTAAAGCGGACTTAATAGAGCCCCATTATAAGACGATTAATTTATAACTAATTTAAGATGTTTTAAAGGCTGTCTTATATTAATACGGCTTATCACGGTCTATTTCGTAATAGTACTCCCCTTCTTAAGGCGGAGTTATATTAATGCGTTTTTAAAGGGCGGACGGCTAAGCCTTCCGTAAGTTGATAAGTCTCGGTTTCTTTAAGTGTCATAAATAAAAGTTTACTATTACCTTGTTAATGTTAACGACGTATTTTATAAGGTCCTTAATTAGTTAATTATATTTAACCCACTTTATAATATATTTTAAGTGAGAGCCTTAACCTTTACCTTAGTTATTTAAGTAGAAATTTAAGATATCTTCGACTTCGAACTCTTTAACGCTATTGACCTTTATAAGTAAAGGCAGTAATTATATTTAAATTTGAGTAAGATTATAAAAATAAAAATAAAGTAAGCCAATATAAAATATTAAATGCTTTCTTATAAATAAGGGTAGGTTTGACTAATAAGCGTATAAGCTTACGACCTTTATAATAATAAAAGGTTTAAGTTACTTTTAATTAAGTTACTTTTAAGAGCGTTTCGCTTATATATTTTAAGTATGAGGTTAAACTTTTCAACTTATTTATTATCGGTAAGTGGAGCGCTTCTTCTAGTTAATTTGTTCTTTATAACGAGCTTATATTAAATAAATCTTAAACTTTAATATCTTATAAACTTCTTAAATCTTTTATACGACGCGCTTAATATTTATTATTAAAAGGGTATAATTAAGGTTTAATGATTTAAACCCAATCCTTAAATAGAACCTACATATTATAAAAAACAATACAACCTTAATGCTCTTATTTTAAGCATTATTTAATCCAAATTTAATTAAAGAGAGCTAAAAACTTTGATTGTCTTATAAGTACGACACTTAAATATAAAGGTATTATTTTAAAAATAAGTTAGCTTATTTAATTTAATAAGTTTTTTAAACTAAAAAGTAATCGATAAAAAGTTTTAAATACTTTGTTAATAAGTTAAGTATTCTTAAAAGCATTTTATAAATTAAGGACCTCGGTTAAAGATTATGTCTCTTAATAAGCTATATAGTTTTTAAACGTTATTTAAATACAAGCACCCGATTTTATTAACGTTATAAGTGTCTCGGTAAGCGATAAAGTGTTTCATCTTTATTAAGCGGTAAACCACGATTAAGATAACGTTGCAACTATTACTCTTTAATAAGTATACGACAAAGTTTATCGAAATGTCTTATTATACTCGTTTAAGTATAAGTAATAAGTAGAGCACCCCTTTTTTAGCTTCGTAAAAAAAGGTAGTTTAATAATAAGCATAATAGTTATTAGTTTATTACTTTATTAAGGTATATATCCGTAATCAATAATAATCTTTAAATATTTAACTACCGTAATAATATGATATAAACAAGTTAATTTAATATAAAGTTTAGGTAAGTTAAGAATATAAAGGTTATTATAGTATTATAGTATATTAACTCGCTTCTTACACTTAGTAAAGGAGCTTAAAAGATGGCAGAGGGGTTTAATATTTAGTGCCTTTAAAATAAGGTGAATAATCTTATTTAACTTGTATTCTTAAGTTATAAAGTTTTAAATAGCTAATAATAATAATAAGGCGTGATGTTCTTATTATAAAGATAATATAACAATAAGCTAAGAGTTTAAGTTAACGGCGCTTATATTTAAAGGGCGGTTAAAAGAAGATTACGATTTAATTACGGTGGTAACTTAAGTTAAGCTTTCTTTAAAGCGGACTAATTCCCTAAGGTTCGAGGTTCTCTTTCTTAAAAACGACTTTATTTTGATATAATAATTATTTATCCCCCTTTTTAAGTAAGTCCTTTAACCTTTTAATTAAGGCGTTAAGTTTGGTTTTTTTTTCTTAAGTTAAAACATAAGCTTAAAGTTAAATCGAAATAAGAATTTAAACTTTCTTACTTATCAACGGTCTAATAACGTTATTATTATAAAGCACTTTAAGTTTCAGTAATTAAGAATGACCTTTATTAATAAAAACACGCTTTTTAAATCAAGACGTTATTATTTAAAGTAATAAATAATAATTAAAATCTTCTTATCATAAATCTTATAGCTACATTTTATTAAATAGTGCTTTTTTAAGAAGAAGGTAGTTAAGCGTAAAATTCCGCTATCTTTATACTATAATAACATATTAATAAAGACGTATTTAAAAGTATCGGTCTTCAAAGTCAATTCTTTCTCTTAATTATAGGGAGCAAAGATCGAGGTTAATATGAGCGCGTTTTTTAATATAATAAATACATTCTTATTTTTTTTATTTAAACGAATTGGAATCCTTTTTATAAGATTAAATAACAGGGTAATAATCTTTAAAAGGTCTTAAATAAACCAGCGGTAAAAGCTCTTAAAACCGATAAACGCTTATAAGATAGAATAGCTTAATTTTTAACTATCTTAATCTTAACGGGGTTTATATATAAGCTATTATAGTTAATAATTAAAATTAAGATCGTGGTCATAATTTTAAAGAATTCGCATTTTAATATCTTTGTAAATAAGTTAGCTTCTCTCAAGATTTAAAGTACGTTTTATAAACATTAAATATATTTTTTAACAGTCCGGTTATAAATTAAGATATTAATTATCTTAGTATATAATATAAGATATGTTTAAGTAATACCGTAGAGTATCAATAACAGACCTTTAAAATGTAATTAAAGGTATAATTAATAACTCGAATAAGTAAAAACGGGTGTAAAATATAGTTAAGTGTTCTTATCCCTCTTTAACCTTAATCTTATAAGATATTATAATGATATCGACTTTAAGAAAATACTTCATTCCTTCTAAAGTTATTTAAGGTTTCCTTAAGTAAGGATAGTAAGTAATAGTCCTTAATGAATGTAATTTAAAGCACGGTGATCGATATAAAAATAAAGCCCTCTTTTAAGCTTCTTAATAAATAAAATATGGAACGTAATTTAAGATAAGCTAAGTTAAATAAACTCTTCTTAAAAATTCTCTTATAGCAACTCTTTTAACATAGCTAATTCTTTATAAGATATTACGTATAAGGGTTTAAATGAAGGTATTTTCTTTTTTATTAATTTAATCTTGTGATTGTGATTTTAAAGTAGTAGTAGTTTCTTTACTTCTTTTGGAAACAATTTATCTTTAAATCCTTTTAGTTTTAATAAAAGCTACTTAAATAAGGGCGGATTAACCCTTCAAAATAAGTGCTCGTCGATTTTTTCAACAGTTATAAGGAACGTAGCGTATTCTTTCCTTAAGTACGCTAAATAAATATAAGTAGTAATTAAGGCGACGTCTTATTAAAATAAGGCCTTTAAGTAGTTTAATAACTTCTTTAAGTAAGCTTATGTAAGGACATTATATATAGCGATAACCTTTATAAGTCTCTGTTATATATCATAGTTTTAATAACAAGGTTCGTATATAACTTATAAAACATATTTATAAGTTATATATTTTAGGTCACGAGATCTTAAAGATGATAAGGTAGTGAGCTAAGTCAAGTGTAAAAATGTAGTTATTTCTTATAGTTATCGTATACTTATACTGAATATTGGACGAAGTAAGTAACCTTTTTACTCTTGCTTAAGCAATTATTAATCACGTCGATCTTAAATAATCTTTCTAAGAACCGTATTAATAACTTATAAGCTTTAACTTAGTTATATTTCATAAATACTTTAACGGTAATTTTAAAGTTATTTAAAGTGTAAGTTAATAAAGTGTAGTTATTAAAAATTAAGGTAGTAAGTAAAACTATAAGCTTTTTATTTATATCTTCCTCTTTATAAAGAAATAAGTTATAAATGGAATATATAAATAATAACAAGGGTAATAAAGTTAAGACACTAACTTTAAGAGCTTATAAGCGACTTAACATAAGCTCACGCTATTCTATAATAAAGGACTCTTAATACGTAGCTCTTAGAACCGGTTAATAAACGCGATCATAATAAAAATAAGCTAAGGGGACTAAATAAGTGCGGGTAGTCATTAAGTAGGTAAGGTCGTAAACACTATAAGGGACGGGCTTCCTTAAGGGCTTAGAGTATAAGCTTAATAAAACCAAATAAGTCGGTGGTTAAGTTGAAGGTATTAAACGACTATATAGCCTTTATAACTGCATTAAAATATTCTCCTCTCTCTCTATAGCTAAACAAAGAATCGGCTGCCTTATAAGGTCGGACATTACATCCTCCTTAAATTAAATGGTCGATATTAAAGTCACTTATAAAGACTATCCATTTTAGCTAAGGTGTCACGGGGTGGACCGTGACAGATCTTACCGGCGTAGGGCAGCCTTTAAGACATCCTAAACTGGCTACGGATTAGTCGACCCGTGATAGAGATCTATTAAGTCCGCTCCGTGTGGACCTCCGTTTAGGATCTAGATAAGAAGTTTACGATTAAGAAGACTTTAATTTTAGCTCCCTTAGCTACGTCTTATCTATTAAGCTTAACTTAAACCGATAAAATAAGAACTTAAACTTATAATATAGAACTTAAATTAATTTTATTTTCCGCTTACTTACTCACTTGTTAATAGTATGTAACTTATTTTTAAGCTTAACATTACTTTCGAAATGTTGAACTAACTTATTACACTTATTAATATCGAAGATCTCAAAGAACTACTCGCGAGTGTTTAAGACGATATATTTAAATAGCTGTTTTATCTATACACGTTATATAAGTATATCTTGAACTTAGAAACCTTTTTAGTTAAAAAGAACTCCGCTTTAATTAAAAAGAACTCTGATTTAATGAAAAGAAACTCCGCTTTAATTAAAAGAGACTTCTTTTTTACTTCCATTTAAATCTTCCCTATAGAGAAAGAAAAGATAGTCCGCTATTAAACGGGCCGCTTAAATAAGGGATAAAAGATTATCATCGACCTCCGTTAAAAACGAACGCCTTCTTTAAGCCGCCCTCCTTATCATATAGACACCCTTAACTAAATAGTTACCTTATCTTAAACTTATTATTAAAGCAATAGTAAATTATACTTTGTAAACATTTATATTTAGGCCTTCTAAACACTGTATAACTTTACTGAAGCGACTTTCTAAATCAATTTTATCACGAATTGAGTCCGCTGTTGTTAAGGAAGATCTATAACATGGATTTTATTAGTATTTTACTAAATTATAGAGAGTGAGGTGATAATATTATATAGGTATACTATTTTATAAGTGAAAGTTAAGTTCTTAATTACTATATATCACATTTTTTTTAATAGGACCTTATTTTTGAAAGTAGAAATAATATATAACGTTTTTTTAATTTATCATATGAAATAAGAGAAAATGAGAGCTTTTTAAACTGAAATAATACTAATAGTAATAAGTGTTTGAAAACTTATAAAGAAAATGCTTATTTAGCAAAATATTGAATTTAATTCTTAGGTGTATTACACGCTTATATAATATAAAAATTTAGGTAACACTTTTACTGAGTTATGTAGTATATTATAGGTTAAAATATTTTCAATCTTTAACTTTATTAAGTAATAATTATAACTTCCAGCACTGTAAGGGTTGCAGCTGCGTCTGGCCCGCCATGTCTATATAGGTCTGGATTGGAGGGTGCGACTCCATAAGTGGAGACATTGTTAGCCTTTTGGGCATTGTAGGCGAGTGGTTACCTCCTGCCGTCCCTTACAAGTACGATATATATATATAATATATAATTAGTTAAGGGGCAATTTATAAAGATTTAAAAAAGCTTTTAAGCTAATTCGCAGTTGAATAAGTTTAAAAGCTAGGTATAATATTTAATATGAAGTCATTTATAAATTTTATCACGGCGCTAAGAAGAGCACACCTTAATAAGCTGCTCTACACCACTTTAGTAAAGAACTAAGCAAAAAGACTAGAATCCGAAGACTAGGATACTTTAGATCTATTAAGGTTTATCTACTAGTCAGCCACAGCCATGACATCACCACCGCCCCATCCGGTGTGCCTGCCCTTAAGCACAGGGTTAATTGCAGCCTAATCCGGTCGAGAGGGATAGCGGAGGTTCCGACCTAACGAGATGGTCCTTAAAGCAGTGTTTGTGCATAGTGTCTCGTGCGGCCCCAGAACGGCCAGCGCCACTGCTTTAACTCGGGCTTGAACCTAAAGGCAGTCTTTAAATAATACCACGGCGCTAGTGAGAGCACTCCCTAATAAACTGCACCACGCCGCCGTAATAGGGAACTAAGTAAAAGGACTAGGATCCAAAGACTAAGAGATTTTAAATCTTTTAGGGTTTGTCGATTAATTAGCTATAGCCGTGATAACTTACACAAGATTAACTTTATTAAATGGTAAATAGAACTTATAACGTTAACAATGTTTCTTTTGCATACAAAGTAAGAAAAAAGTGGTTTTTTTTATAATTTAGAATAAGTTATATAATTTAAACCATGAAGAATAATATTCAATACATTTCTTTATTTATCATGATAAAGTGCATTTATTATATTTCTACCTAGTATATAAATAGTATTATCGTATATTATTAAACTAAACTGATGATCTTGAGTAACAAAGTAGATAATAAAATAAGTTTAAATTAAACTTTAAAATTTAAAAACCAAATTACTTTATGCATTCAAGACCTATATGAGTTATATTTTGTTTAAACTTCTATAAATACTAAACATACTTTAATTGTATTATATAAAGTATTTAGCATATCTAAGCGGGTATAAAATTGCAAGACTCAAACCTTAATAAAGTTACTTTTTACAAAAATAGTAAGGTTAAATTTCTTACTATCTTTTAAGCTACGTTTAAAAAACTTTTTGTATTGATTAGTGTTAAATATTACCTTTATAAAGTTAATTTTCATTTCTTATAACCTAAACATATTATCTTAAGGCTAAATTAAAGATAGTAACGTCTTAAAAGGTTAGTAATCACTGCTTAATAGGCATCCTATAATCATTTGAAACGATATAGTGTAAATGTAATATAAGTCGCTTAGTTAATTAAGTGGCTCACTTTTAGGCACCTCTCACACGAACTTACTAATTACTAAAATGTATCGAGTTATATAGTTCATACTGTTTAAAAATAGACCTTATAAGGGTTTTTATATTTACTTTATATATATGCTTCTTATATCCGGTGTCCTTAAAAATGCCACACCGCTATATGTCTTTAACCTTATTACGTGACCACCTCTTTAATATGTTTTTTTATTACGTATCCACGTCCTTGTAATTTAAAAGGTTCTAAGCTTAGTTAATCTTAACTCTTTCTTCTCTTATAGACGTGTTCTTTTAACCTTGTAACGTTTTATAAGGCTATTATCTAACTCTTAAAGCATCTTAACCTCGGCTTATTAAAGGGTAACCTGATATATTATAATTATAGCACCCTTTATAAGTTAGCTAACTACTAATAGAATGGGTGCTAAAGAGGTTTCTTAGTATTAGCAGACTTGATTTATAATATGATCGCCTTATAAAGTAACTAACGTTAAGTTATATAGCGTTTAAAAGGCTTATGAAATAGCCGCTAGTGAGAAGGTATTAAATAGCGAAGGCATCAATAGTTATATATCGAGTTTTAAGATAGCCTTTTCCAAGTTATAAGGTATTAAACTGGATTTATAAAGTTTAACTTTATCGATGTCGAGTGTAAAAACCTTTAAAGACGCGGCTTAAAAGGTAATAAGAAACTAAGCTTTAATAGTGTAATTAACAAGTAGCTTTAGAAAGGTTTAATCAAAACTTTGCGACTATACGCCTGCTTTAATATATTAAAAAAACTTACGCTAAGTACATAAAGTAAATACAATGAGTGTAAAGATATAAAAACTATAATAATAATTTTTTCTATAGAGAAAGAAAGCTTAAAGTTTATTTATAATGTAGCTCTTATACCTATTAATAAATAATAATTAATAATTAATATACGATTTTTATTTATAATACGGTATATTTTTAAAATGCTTTATTCAACTTATATCCGTCTTACTATAAATGTATTTATTTAATGTAGATTTAATAACTTAGTTACGTAGGAGGGTGACATAGATATCTTAATTAACACGATAGTAAACGCCCTTCACTATGATAAACGGCGAGATGTATTAACCGTTTAAATAGACGTCTTAAATTATGATAACTTATTCACGACTACTAAGTTAAGCTTCCTTTTGCTTTTTAAAATAAATAATACCGGCTATGATTATTATAAATGTTATGTAACTTATTATGAAGTCGGTCTTATTAAAGTTTTAAATATCCTTATCTTAAATGCTATACTTAACCTTTAACTTTATAAAAAGCGCGAACTAGCCTGAGATTCTTTGAAGGTCTTTGTAAAGGGCACTTTAATAGTCATATACATACTAAAATCGCGTTTAAAGTTATAATTACCGTTTAAAGAAGTTTAAGGCTTAACGTATATCAAAATATAACGTGTTATATAATTCGGCAATAACATAAGCTTTATCTTTTATATTGTTTAAACGCGGTGTTAACCCTCAAGAATCCAAGTCGGTAATATTTTAAATATTTATTTCCTCTTTTGATAAAGCTAAGCGACTCTTATAATTAAATGTGTCGCTTCGGGCGCGTTTTCGGTTTATTCTATCAGGGAGACTTAAATAAGGAACGTGGAAGATACACGTAGCACGATTGACGGTTATTATAGGGTCATTTTAAACCGCTTAAACTACTAAAACCATCTAAAACTCTTAAGAACGCTGTAGCATACTTAACTATAGAGAAAGATACGTTTAAAGTGGTAAAAGTAAAAGTATGATAGAGGTGAGCGACTTATTTAACTAAGCGACTTATATAACACACACATTATAGCTGTAACGGAATGATACGAATCGAACGAGGTGACTATGTGCACGCAATTCCAATGACTGGCTGGCTGTATTGACTTCAATCTGGCCGTCCCTCCGTTTGCGGGCGCGGCCAGATTCTGCATAAGGGCGCCCCGGATTAACGTGGCGCCGCTCCGCCGTTTCGGCGACCGCCCTGGCGCTTGCTTCCCGCCGGCGCGCCGACGCACCGCCGATCCGCCCGCCCGGCCCCTTTACAATGCCCCCAATTCCTGGGCCCGGTCTCCGGCGCCCGTGGAATTCCTATCGGTGGAGCGGTCTCGGGTGCGCCGCGCCGCGTGGGTCCTTGGCCCGCCACCTTGTGGTCGCCGCCCTTCGTGGGGTTGTCCTATGCGCTCGTTATGTCTGCTGGCCCGCCCGTCGGCGGCCGGTCGTTGCCTGGGCGGCGCTGCCCCGCGCTGCGTGTTTGTCTCCAGTCGCGCTCTCTGTCGCGGCGGCCTCGCCGCCTCGCCGCCTCGCTGCCTCGCTGCCCGTGTTGCTGCCTGGGGCGCCGAGGGCTCGGCTTTGTTTGTAGCTCCGTACTCCATACCAACTCCTGGGTCGGCGCCTGGTTGCAGCTTTCCTTTGTTCCCGTTCCTTGTGGCAGGCGACCTCTCCATTCCCCGTACGTCTCGTGTTTCGTGACGCTCTCTGTTCCTCATCCATTCGTTCTTCGACTGTTCGCCGACAATGCTGTACCCGATCTACTCGCGCGAGGACGCGCTTAACCGCATTCGCGAGTGGGAGGTCCTCCCCGCCTGTCACTCTGTCTTTCGTTTTGGACACTCCGGCGGCCCTTTGTCCCGGAACGCCGACGACGATCTTGTCGTTTCCTTGTGCGTCCCGCATCCTGGTCGGCGCTCTATCGGGCCTCGCTCGGCTGCCTCGGGCGTTGCTAACCCTCCCTCTAGCCCCAATGCCTTTTGTTGCAACAGTGTCACGACCGGCGCTGTTGATCCTCTCTGAACTGTGAGGGTGCCGGCAAGTGCGGGATCTGCGCCATTGATCATCGCAAATGTGTCGCCGTTTGTGTTGCCCTTTGCCCGCGACTGTGTTGCGATGGCTGACGCGTTTAGATTCCCGAGGAATTGGTCGGTGCCGGCCGCGTCCTCACCGCTGGCATCGCCCATCTTCGCGTCCTTCAATACCGCGGTACCCACATGGGCCAGGTGGGCAGTTCCAATTGGAACTGGCGATACGTCCAAGCCTATGGGTCGCTCAAGACGGTCTACCACGAGGCGGCGATGGCTTTCCGCCTATGCTGCAATGAGGAGGACATTGCCGTCTTCCAGGAGCGCAAGGAACAGAAAAAGCGCGAAGCCGCCAACTCCCTCGCCGTTGTTGAGGCGCAGAGCCAGCGCCGGTTCGTCCAATTACAAACGGACATCCTCGCCGTGA
Organism: Nigrospora sphaerica; assembly: GCA_018287875.1. Lineage (NCBI taxonomy): Eukaryota > Fungi > Ascomycota > Sordariomycetes > Amphisphaeriales > Apiosporaceae > Nigrospora > Nigrospora sphaerica. Next base: position 1,382,142 of record JAGVVL010000018.1, read on the forward strand.
GTTTCCCCTCCTTTCGCCGCCGCGTCGGCGTACTGGTTCTAATCGTGTTCCGGTAGGGCGCCCATGGCCAACGGGAGCCTGTCAGTGCTGAGGAGTACCAGCGGCGATACACCCTCGCCCTTCCTGTCGGCGATCGCAGTGCCGATAGCCTGTCCCGCCTTATCGCGCACTGCGAGGAACTTTATCGCCTAACCGTCGACAACTACGACGACAAGCTGTACCGCTGGGCGCCTGGATACCATTTTCTCGCGGGCGAGGCCACATCGGATATCGATTGGCAGCGTCGGTTCAAACGATCGCAGAAAAAGGTGCTGCGAGGGTTGATTCGTGGTTTGGTGTCAACCACGCCCGGCGGGAGAAACATGGTAAGAGCCGCGTTGCTCGAGCAGGTCCCGCCGCCCCTGGTCGCCGTACCCCGGTGAGTCCTCCCCGTCTTCGTTTTGACGCGACCGGTCCTTAGTTAACACTTCCGGTAGGGTAGCAAGGCGTCTGTCCGCCGATCCCATTCCGACGCACGAGTCGACTCCGCCGGGCCTTCGTCGCCCTTCACGCCAGTCCCCGCCGCGATGCCTGGCGATGAATCGCCTTCCGACGACGAGGACTCTGACGACGACGCCTCGAGCCTGGGTGCGGACACTGACGACGATGGCGAGTACGTCCAGTCGCCGTCCGGTCGCAGCTCTCCTTCCGGCTCCAGTGCCCGTCCTGGCCCCTCCGGCCGGGGTGGCTCGGGCGCGCCTGCGCTAGAGGATCGCGACCTGCTGTCCTCTGCTGCGTCCCTGTCGGACGCGCCGATGTCCTCTGCGCCGGCCTCTCGGGTCCAGCGCTCCACTCGTGCTGCGACACCCTGGCCCTCCAGCCCTGCCTCCGGCGTCCGCTCTGCTAGCGGTGCTCCCTCCGCTAGCGGCGCCTCCTCGATGGTGGAGTGGCGGGCCGAGCGGCGGATCCATCTCACGATGATCTCCAATACCTGTCCTCTGCCTGAGAAGCCTTGGTCCGCGGAGGAGTATCGCGACTGCGTCGCCGCGCGCTTGGAACTGTGGCATAAGTTCGACCAGGTCCCCACGACCGTCGCCGAGCCACCTCATTCGTCCGCTCGTGACCAGAAACTCATTGAGTTTCGCGATTTGGTTCCCCCCGCCCTTCCGAGGTTGGAGGCCACCATAATCCTGTCGCAATGTACGACGTTTACCATACTGCCCGACGCGGTTTCGAGACCTGGCTTCGACGTCTACACCCTTGCCTTCGTCCGGCGGCTCGCTGCCGTCCTCTCGTCGCCGGCGAACGGCCAGCGTACTTACAGCGCCTCTCCGGGCTATGGCAAGGCGAGTACGACCCGTTCGCTTCGCCTAAGCGGGTAAACTTCAGCATGCCCGGCGACGGCGGTCGCGACGTTTCCTCGCTGGACAGTAGCCGCTCTGGTTCCGATGTCGTGGACGGTCTGGACTCGTGCGGCCCTTCCTCTCCCTTGAGCGCGGTCGCCGACCCAGATGCGTCCGACGGCGGCAACGCCCTGTCCGTTGGCTCCGACACCGGCGGTGACCGCTCCCCTAGCCCTGATGGCGATGTTGACATGGTCTCGGGGGCACTGACGCGTCGGCGCAAATGCCGCCACCCGCGCAAGCTCTTGCCCCGACCGGCCCGTCCGTGGACCCACACTGGACTGCCGAGCAATGGGCGCTCGCCCGCCGACGGGCCATGAACCGCATCCTCGAGCTGTATCCTGACCCCGCTCCCCTGTCAGCGTTACCGCCTTCCGGGACGTCCTTTGGGCCCGGCACTTCAGTCTCCACTCGGCGAACCGCGAGATAGACACGGCTATGCGCTGGGATTCCCATCCCGCGCCGCCTAGTGTTCAGCACACGCGAGACACTGAGAACCTCGACGTGGCCACCATCACGCTCTCGGCGACGGCTGACGTCCTTGGTTGTGCTCCCCGAGCTGGCCATCTCTCTCTGGCTCGGCTTGCCCAGGCCGGCGGACGATCGCATGTCCTGCGCCGCTTCCCGATCGACGCTACCCGCCCCGATCCCATTGGAGCTGGGTACACACCCCGGTACGTCTCCGAGATCGTGACTAGCCTTCCGGCGGCGGCTCCTCCCCCTGCCGTTTAAGGACTGGTCCCCGGCCGCAATGGAGGAGTACTACAACAGCGCCTTCTCGTCACTCGGCTTGCGACGGATCAACGTCCTCGGTGGCATCGCTCCGCCCGCCGTCTCGCCGTCCTCGTCGACCCGAGGTGCCAAACGTCGCCGCTCTGCCGCCGACGACGCGGCTCACGGTCCCTCGGCTGGACCCCTCCTTCGCGACGCCTTCGCCCGTCTCGCCGCTAGGTCGCCCTGACGCGTCACCTAGTTTGCCGTCCCCTCATCCGCTGCGTCCTGCGCTTTGGCGGATCCTCGTCGCCCGTACGCCGCCTAGCGGACCTCCTGCGTCCTACTCTGCATGCCGCGTGCGACCTTCCACAGCAATTGCATGGCTTAGCTCCGTGTACTTCTAGGCCCTGGCCTCGTTAATTGATCTGCTGCGCTTCGCGCCCCGCCACTCCGTGATTTCCTGTGCTCGGAGGGCGATCGTCGTCCCATTTACGGTGGGACCGCCGCTTACGATAGCGTGCCACGATCTTCGGCGCGTTCTCCAGGTTCGCCTCTGGCTCCCAGGTGTTATATTCCACCGGCCAGCCCATCCATTTCACGAGGTACTCCGCCCCTCGGGCGGTCGTCCTGTGTCGGAGGATATCCTCGACCTCCCACTCCTCTTGGTCCTCCACCAGTCCTGGGAGTGCCTCATGGTCCCCGGAGGCCTTGCCAGTCCATGGCTCCAACGATGACACTGGGAACACGTCGTGTATCCGTTCGTACTGCGAGGGCAGGGCGACCCTGTAGGCCACCTTACCAATCCTCTCCGTGACCTTTACCCGAATGTACGTCGGGGCGAGCTTCGCACCGCACTTAAATCGGAACCGCTTCGTCGAGAGGCCTACCCACTGACCTGGTTGGAACTCTTGGTCCTGGTGCCTTCGGTCGTAGCCCTTTTGTTGGGCTTTCACTGCGACGTCCCAGTGTTCTCTCATACGCGCGCGGACCTCTCGGCTCTTCTGTAGCCGTTCTAACACGCCCGCGCTCCGAAAGCGTTCTGCTTGGGGGCGAACTCCGTCATCCTCGGGTGAAATCCATACAGCGCCTCAAACGGTGACACCCCGATGGAGTCGTGGCGGCGGTTATTATAGGCGAACTCGGCTTCGTGTAGCCCGGATGCCCATGTCGCCTCGTCGCAACACGTGCGTAACCACTTCTCTAGTGTTTGGTGCGTTCTCTCTGTCTGCCCGTCCGTTTGGGGATGGTACGCCGTGCTCAGCCGGCGTTTCGTTGCCCTTGCCTCGCACCACTCTTGCCAGAACCGGCTCGTGAGTAGGAGTCCCTATCGCTCACAATCCCGAGGGGCGTCCCGTACCGGCATTCCACTTCCTTATACAGGATATGGGCTAACTCTGCCGCAGTTAGGGTTTTCCTCGTGGGTAGGAACAGTGCCATCTTCGTGAATCGGTCCACGATGACTAACACGGCGTCGCAGGCGTCGCCCTCGGGTCGGCAGCTGATCGGCAGCCCAGTGATGAAGTCCATGCTAATCTCTTGCCAGGGTCCCTCGGGTAGCGGTAGGGATTGGAGTAGGCCGTACGGTTTGTGCCTTGGTCTCCTTGCTCCCTGGCACTCCTGGCATGACTCTGCGTACTGTCGCACCTCCTCGGCGATCGCGGGCCAGTGGAACTTCCTCGTGAGCAGCTCTAAGGTCTTATTCGCGCCTAGGTGTCCCGCCCTGGGGTCATCGTGGTGTTGGTGGAGTAGTTGGGCCCTTAACGCTCCCTCATTAGGGATGACTAGCCTTCCTTTAAATCGGAGGGCTCCTTCCTCGTCTAGGTGGTACCCCGCAGCTTGGCCTTGCCGCGCCTTCTCCATTCGTTCCGCGATGTCCCGGTCCTGGGGTTGTAGCCCCCGAATGAGCTGGTAGAACGCCTCAGTGGGCTTATCCGCCCAAGTGGTCTCGTTTCTTGCCACGCTTCGAGCCACTGCTCTCGGGAGCACCTGTCCCCCCACCGGCCTCGTCGATCACTGCTCGGCGCCTCGTCGTGGGTGGCCCTCCCTGGCCTTGTGCCCGGGTTACCGGGGCAAGGACCGCGTCCCCCCTGGCCACCCGCCGACCTTTTGTCTGTGTGCGTCACCATCGCCCGCACCGCCCCCACGTACGTCGCGGTCCCGACGTTTCTCGTGGTGCTGATCCTTGCCACCTGGTGTCGGACCTCGGCCGGCAGCTGGTCGACGAGTGCCAGTTTCATTGCTAGTGACGGAATCACGTCGTGGTAGCTGATCTCCCCAGCCATGTAGTCTGGTCGCCGCGATAGCGGATCCGCCGGGTTCGTGGCCCCCTTCCGATATTCCATATCGAAGTCAAAATGCGAGAGCCTGTACACCCATCTTGCGAGGCGGCCTCGTAAGTCTCTCGCCGGTGCTTCCACGACCCCTTTCAGTGCCTGGTGGTCGGTCCAGACCGTGAACTTGGCGCTCAGCCCCTCAAGGTAGTGTCTCCAATGCTCGAGTGATTCGACAATCGCTAGCAGTTCCTTTTGGCCCGTGGCCCAGTTCAGCTCGGGCGCCGTGAGTTTCCGCGACCAGTAGGCGACTGGCCTCCACTCGCCACCTCCTTGTTTCTGTGATAGGATGCCTGAGACTGCCCTATCACTCGCGTCTGTCTCGACCCTGCTAGTTTTCTCCGGGTCCCAGTGTCGGAGCACCGTCGCCGAAGTGAACGCGTGCTTTAGCTCTTCGAACGCCTTCTGTGCGTCCAGGGGCCACTGGAACGGGCCCTTCTTCCGGCCGGCCTCCATGCCTTTCAGTAGCGCCGTAATCGGTGCCGTGATATGCGAGTACTTCGCAATGAACTTCCTATAGAAGTTGGTGAACCCTAGGAACACTTGGATGTCCCGGTACGACTCAGGGGCTGCCATTCCTGCACGGCTATCACTCGTTTCGGGTCCATCTTTAAGCCTACTCGGCCGACCACGAATCCTAGGAACTCGATTTCCTCTTTAAAGAATTCGCACTTCGAGATCTTCGCAAATAGCTCGTGCTCCTTCAGCCGTTCGCACACCATTCGGAGATGCGTCGCGTGTTCCTTCGCGTCCTGCGAGTAGATGACGATGTCGTCGAGGTAAACCACGCAAATGGTGTCAATGAGCCCTGCTAATGCCTTCTGCATATAGGCCTGAAACGTGGCGGGCGCGTTCGTGAGCCCCATGGCCATCACGTTATACTCGAAGTGGCCGTACTTCGTTCGGAACGCGGTCTTCCAGCGGTCGCCCTCTGCGATTGCGAGGCGAAAATAGGCGTCTCGTAAATCCATCTTCGAGAACACCTTCGCCGACCCCAGCTGATCCATCAGCTCGCTAATTAGCGGAAGCGGATATCGGTTCTTTACCGTGACCTTATTTAGGCCCCGGTAATCGACGCATAGTCGTAGACTGCCGTCCTTTTTTGGCACGAATAGCACGGGTGCCCCCGCCGGGCTCGTGGAGTGCCTAATGCGACCGGTTTCCAACGCCTTCGCGAGGTACTCCTCGAGCTCCTTTCGTTGCGGTTCTGAGAGGGGATAGATAGGTCCGTGTGGAGGCTGTGCGCCGGGGATGAGGTCGATCGTGTGCGGTGTCTCTCCTAAAATAGGCGGCTCCGCGGCTGCGGACTCACTAAACACGACCTCGTACTCCTTTAAACAGGCTGGTAGCGCGACGGTCCCTATGGGCGGTTCGTCGTCAAGCCCCGGTATCGCCGACGCGTCACCTAACTCTAGCCTCGCTAGCTGGGCGATTAGCACCGGTTCGCCTTCGGTCGCTTCGCGGGCGAACTCCTCTGGCCCCACGAACTGCATCACTCTAAACGTGAACGTGTCTGGCTTTCGTGTGTCTAAGGTAATTCCTCCCGCCCCATGCCCGGGCGGGACAGTAGCACCTGGGCCGCGTGCTTATCTCGGCGCACGACGAAGAACACCTGCGTGAACCTCCGTACCTGCCCTTGCACGTCTTGCATCTCTATCGCCGCTTCCACGGCGCCATAGCACCGTAGCGGCTGCCCGTCGACCCCTAAAAGTCGCGGCAGAGTTATGGGGACTTTCGTAACCCAACCCCTCGTGACGGCTCGATCCGCCGTCCGCTTTGCGATCACGTTGACCTCGGCCCCCGAATCCAGGTCGATCCGAATCGGCTTCTTCGCTCGGCCGAGTTCGTCGCATAACTGGCCCGTGGTGCGCATGGCCGCGCCTAGCACCCCTGTCGCGCGGTGTGTGTCCGCTGAGTCGTCTTGCGCTCCGTCCGGCTCAGCTACACATTTCCCGCCTCGCTCGCGCTCCAGTCGGAGTCGGATCGGTACTGGGGCGTCTCTTGCTTCACCTCTGCCGCCTGGATCCGCGCGCCGGCCGCTCGTGTAGCGCCGGTGTGCGCCGCCGGGGATTGCCTGCCCGGCGGCTTGGCCGTACAATCCCGCTGGATATGGCCCCCTCGCCGCATTTATAGCAACGGACGTACTTCGGGCGGGGTCTCCTCTCGGTGGCGCCTGGGCCGAACCCCCTCGACGAACCTTCGACGCTGGTTGCACCACCGCCTGGTTCACATACCCCTGTCGGGTCCCGCTAAACTCGTGCTCGGCCCGGGGTCGCTTCCTTCCTCCCGGAGTCCCGTCGCGTGTCCCTTCGCGATCCCTTCGCTGATAAGGGAGAGGATCTGCCATCGACGCTCCGCCTCGTGGGCGACCGCTTGGGCGTCGGTGATAGCAACGTTATCCCGAATGATGTCCATCCGTAGCCACGGTCGCAGCTTGAGTAGGAACTCGTGTGCGATGAGGGGCTGGCCTGCGATGCTCTCTCGAACCCGTCGCTGCCACGCGGACCACTCGTTATAGAACTGTGTCGGCGATTGGTCGGCCGTTTGCCGGATCCGTTGTAGCGCCGCCATTGACCTCTGCATATTCTGAGCCGGGTCGATGTGTTCCCGTCGAATGAACTTTAAGAAGTCTGCCCACTTGGCCTGCTCGCTGTATTTCCCTTGCGGGTATAGATCTTCGGCGTGGGTGCGCCACTCGCTTTGCAAGGCGTAGTCCACGTTGGTGAGGGCCCATTCGATATAGCGAGCATCCGTCTGGTCGGGTCGGCTCTCGTTTTGTTGTTCCACCGCCACGATCCAGCTTCGGATCTCCACGTGGGTCGAGGCCTCCTCTAGCTTCTTGCATGCGTAAGTCGGTGGCTTCTCGTACGTGCGCGGTTCTCCGCTCGTGCTCCGACTGGGCGGCGTTAGTCCTTGACCCCGTTGGCGGTCGGCTCGGTCCGCCGTCATCATCTCGATCATCTTCTGCTGTGTCTTCAGCAGCGCGCGGAGAAGGTCGTTCTCCCGCGTGGCGACCCGGAACAGATCGGACTCCGAGGGGTTGACATGTCGGGTCCCGGCGTTGGGCTTGGATCCGTTTCGCCGGATGGTCGCGGTTCGTCCGCGCCCGTGGGCCCTTCGTCCATTGGGAACGGGCGCCCCTCCACCGTGCCCGCTCCGGTAGTCAGGGCGCCGGGGATCGCCGCGTTGCTCGGCGCGGCTGGCTCGTTGGCTCCTAACCCTAAGTTGGGGTGAGAGCTTGCTTGACCGGGCGTCGAGCTGTCGGGGCGCGATCGGGTAGCGGGTGCCATAGCCGGCTCGTTCTCGTGGTGTAGAGATTGAAGAATTGTAACGGAATGATACGAATCGAACGAGGTGACTATGTGCACGCAATTCCAATGACTGGCTGGCTGTATTGACTTCAATCTGGCCGTCCCTCCGTTTGCGGGCGCGGCCAGATTCTGCATAAGGGCGCCCCGGATTAACGTGGCGCCGCTCCGCCGTTTCGGCGACCGCCCTGGCGCTTGCTTCCCGCCGGCGCGCCGACGCACCGCCGATCCGCCCGCCCGGCCCCTTTACATTATTGAACTGTGGGTACTGCAATGTATAGGGCCGTGACCTTCCTAGACGAGGTCTTAGCGTTGCAAGGGGGCTTAGCCTCTAGTACGTCGATAGGGCCGCCAGGCTGGTTCTGGAGTTGGACTCCTAGCTGCCCTTGGTTCGTCTCTATGGCCTCCTTGTTAATGCCATGGGCCACCACCAGGATATTTCTCTTCTGGATGGAGGCACTCTCTCCGAAGGCCTTGGCGGTCCAGTTTAGGTCGGCTTCTAGGGCTTGTTTCTCCGCCGCTGTCTTACATATGATAGCGTAGTCTCCGCTAGGGAGCTTACGTGCTGCTACTGCTGCCTCTCTCCCTACGGCGGTGTTGATCTTGCAAACGATCTTTGTATAGGTGCGTCCTTCTATCTCTGTAGCCTTAACGGTGATCTCTTGTTCCTAACAGGGAAGGAGCGCCTTAGCTATCTGAGGGGCTCTAAGTGAGGGAGCGGCGGTTATGGCGGTGGCAGCGGCAGCGTATGTCTTAGGAGCCTTAATATGCTTATGGATTGTCACGGGATGACATCAGCACGCTAACCACTGAGCCAAAAGACTAGGTAGACTGGATCGAAGATCCAGTCTATTAGCGTGACTTATGTACTGGGAGAGGTTCCCAGCTAACCTCTCACATACCTTCCCTCTCCGCGCGCCGCTCGCCTTCCTCGTAAGACCCGTACGAGTGCGTTGCGTACGCCTTACCGGTAGAGCGACCAAGGCAGAGCAGAACATAAGGGCCTGGCCCCGAGGTGCGCGCGCGCCCTTCCACGCCGGCGCACCTCTGAGCCCTGGATGGACCCAGGACCCTTGAGCCTTGAGGGGGAATTGAACCCAGACCTCTTTGGCTCCTGCGGCGCGCCCGGGCGCACTGCCAATCAGGGCGCGTGAGGGCGCAGGTGTGATCCAGTCTACATGTCACGGGATGACATCAGCACGCTAACCACTGAGCCAAAAGACTAGGTAGACTGGATCGAAGATCCAGTCTATTAGCGTGACTTATGTACTGGGAGAGGTTCCCAGCTAACCTCTCACATGGATGGCCTGAAGCGTGTTCTCGATGGTATCGATGCGTCTCTCGATGCTAGTCTGGCTGTCTGGTTCTTTAGCTGCCGCCTCGAGGACCGGGATGGCGGCTTGTACGGCTGCGACTAAGGTGGCAACGTCGGAATCACCAGCTAAGAAGCGTCTAAGGCTGTTTACGGTGCTGCAAATGGCTTCTGGACTGCGTTTAGATGCTGTGTTGCTGCTTGGCGATGGCGTACGCAAGTCTGGAGGCGACGGCTCGGGTGGTGGGGCGGGACGTTGGGGGTTCCCGCCACCCGCGCTTTGCCTCGAGGGTGGTGGATCGACCATTTCTAGGGTAAATGGGGCCCTAGGAACAGTTTCCGGGCTATCCGGTGGGTTTTAGAGTCGTGGTTGTGAAGTTATCGCCGTGTGGGGTCGGTTTCGAGAAGTTTTTTTTGATTGATAGACTAAATATACGGAGAGAAAATATTCAGCCCTTATTTATACCCGTTAAGCTTTTATTCTCTTAATAATATAAAAAAGAGAACACGTAAGTGATTACGGGGCTTAAAAGCAAATAGAACCTTATAGAGGTTTGTGGAGCTTTGTAAAGCCCTATGGGGGCTTGTGGAGGCTTCAAGGAGCCACGTAGAAACTCATGAAAACTCCTATAAAGTCCTGCACACTCATGGAAACATATAAAAACTCGTTGAAGCTTTTAGGTAGCGTACGCCACGCTTGCGGATAAAGCAGGCTATGCTTATGGGTAAGCGAGCCCGTGTTCTAGGATAGGCTTAGTTAAAAAACTAGCTTTTTGTTAAGTGCATAGCTTAGTCTGTAAAGACGGAGAACGGTATAGGATAAGTCTTATACCTATAACAGTAAGTTAATAAATTAATAATATTTTAATAGCAATAAAATAAGTACTGATAACCTTATAGCTTAAGTGTGGGAATTAAATAGCTAATAGCTAAAAGTAGTTAGCAACATATTAGTTAAACGCCACTATAAAGTCTTAACATCGTTAACAAGTCGTTACTAAGTAATTAGCTAATAATATATACTACACCGGTAGCTTTATCCTTAATAATGCTAAAGAGTAAGCCATAGGCCATGATAGCTATTATAAAAGCAGTAACGAGATAGTAATAAGCTAGTTTACTTTGCAGCGGCTAGTAGTAAGCACGATATACTCTCCTTCTCCTTGTTCTCTTTGGACTCATCCCAACTAAAAAAAGTGGTCTTTAAAAAAGCTATAACCTTTTATAGGTCGAACTCGTTTCCAGTTATCTTAGTAAGCGCTTAATACGCATTAGAAAAGCTATAGCAACACAATAGAAAATATTTGCTAGCTTATATAGCTTATTACGCTTATAATAAAAGCGGTATTGGTTTATTAAGACAGCAAAGAAGACGCACTTAGATTAAATAAAATATTAGGCGCCAGAAGGCTAATTACTTAAATAATGACCTTAACACCGCTAATAAAGTTAAATTATATTCTTAAATTAGTTATAATTAAGCTTGCTATATAATAAAAGATAAAGAGCGCGCAGTATAGTGATAAAAAGAACGGTGTTATAATATTAAGACAATAGCAAACTAATGTAAAAAGGACAACAATATAATAAAGACGCTGTAAGGGTTGCAGCTGCGTCTGGCCTTGCTATGTCCATATAGTGGAACCAAGAAACCCCAAACTATAGGGAGTCTAGTGGAAAGACATGTGAGAGGCTGAGCCTTGAAGCACTATCGAAGGGGCCAAATGCTGTTTATTTTCTAGATAGGGAAGAGAAGAGAATCGACCTCAGGATGCCGGGCGCAGCGTCTCGTGAAGTCTTGCGAGACCGGACCAGAACGTTCGGATCGGAACGTTCGGATCGGAACGTTTGGATCGCTGCTCAGCTCCCCCCTCCTAGGCCTTGACCACTAGCCTGGCGTCCAAATGGAGAGACCTACTCGGAGCCTCGTGTGAGGGGTTCGTGAGACGCTCAGGCCAGGTGCGCCTGAGCCTATCTCCCAGGTCTCAACCTGTAACAAGACACAGTTGTGAGGTCGATCCCAAGGGACAATCAGGTAAGGATATCGTTGATCAAGATGATTCTTAACGTAAGAAAGTAAAAAAAGCTCAAAATAGTCACGAAAAATGAGCGTAAAGTGCCGTAGTAAGAGTAGCAGTGTATTAAAAAGAGAGAAAAGCGCGCTGTCGCTCTAGCTATGAACTGGACTACCAAAGCCTAACTTATACTTGTGTAAACCCTTGATCAAGGCTTACGTAAGAGCTCTGGCCCGGTCTCAATAGGTCTGGATTAGAGGGGTGTATCTCCATAAGTAGAGACATTGCTAGCCTTTTAAGCATTGTGGGCGAGTAGTTACCCCTTGCCATCCCTTACAATTATGTCTCTACTTATCTTTCCTACTGGTGACATGCCCTGGCTGGCTGGCGCGAGCGTCGCGTTGGTTCCGAGTTTGAGTCTCCGTGTTAGCGATTTGGGGGCCTCTGAGCACTTTCGTCGGGGTTGTACAGAGTCCAGCGTGTCGCGAAGTTAAGCGCACTGCTTCCCTGGAGGCTTAACAAACTATATGTTAGACCGCCGTGTACTTGGTGCTGACGCATTGCGTGCATGCAAGGCTTGAGGACGAGCCCTCTGCGGGAGAGTGACATAGTTGTAAGGGTTGCAGCTGCGTCTGGCCCGCTATGTCCATATAGGTCTAGATTAGAGGTGTGCGTCTCTATAAGTAGAGACATTGCTAGCTTTTTAGGCATTGTGGGCGAGTGGTTACCTCCTGCTATCCCTTACAGACGCGTTGGAACTACGTTTAAAGGACAAGGGCATATTTAAAAGATAATGAGGCGATAACGCTTAGTAACTAAAGAGATAGTAATCTAATAATAAAGATACGCTCTCTATAAAGAAGAGAAAAAAGCTAAGAATAAAAAGGGTTAGCTAAAGTTAAATTAGTAGCTAAGATTAATTACTTTAATTATTTAGCTATTTAGTTACTTAGTTATTGAAATTGTAAGAATCCGAAGGAATCACAATGGCACCGTCAGGTATAGGGTAGCGAAGGGCAGGCTCAATTCCACTGCAAGACTGATTCTTGCAGAATCTAAGTTCGGGTCGGGCGCCAGCAGTGCGCCCGCTCCTCGCTAGTAGGCTGCCGGTGGGTCTGCGCCGCAGGTCAGATGACCAGCCTGCGGATGCACCTCTCCAGCGCCTCCTCCCTTACAATTGGAATCCCCACGCATATTTAAAAATCTCGATATTATAAGTGCCGAGGTCTTTATCGCGGTCGGACGATAAAGAGGAAGAGCTTTGTAATCGCTTTAATATTGAACTATTATCTTAAGTTAAGCGCTATATAGAGTTCTTGTTCCTTTTCTATTATTATTGAAGTTATTTAAAAGCTAAATATATATGTTAACCTCGTTTAGCTATTGTTGTTTTATAGTGAGGTTAAATAATAAGAAAATTAAGTTTACGTTATTAACGCGTTGTCTTCCGCTATATTAGCAGTGACATTTTATTTTTCGCGTCTATCTTTCAGCGCTTGGCTACTGTATTAGTGACGTTAAAAGAAGAATTAAAATTAAAAGGATTCAAAAGAGTTATAGTGACACTATTTAGTATAAGGTAGCGAAGGGTAATCTTAATTCTATTATAAGACTAACTCTCATAAAATCTAAGTTTAAGTCAGGCGTTAACGGTGCGCTCACTCCTTGTTAGTAGGCTGCCGGTAGGTCTATATTGTAGATTAGGTGACTAGCCTGCGGATGCACCTCTTTAACGCCTCCTCTCTTATAGCTATCGAGCCGGATTATAAGATTAACTAATCGATTTAATAATTTAACGTATTAATAACAGAATCACTTAAGTGTATAAGTTAAAAGGCTTTCTTAATTAAATAGTTATTACTTAATAATTAATTTAAGTATTTATCTTACATATAACGTTGGTTATATTTTAATCACTTATACATAAGTTAATTACTATTTATGACCTAAAATATTAACTTAAAATATAATACAACTATTACGCCTTAATTAGCTAAAGCCGCTCTTATATAAGATAGCTATGTAAAGACCGCCTCTTAAGTTACGTTAAAAGCTAACGAGCTATAAAAGCTTATTAATATTATTAACGCCCTTTCATAAAGCGTTAAGAACCTTTCAAAAGAGAACTTATAACTTTAATATATAGTTAATAACAGAACTATTAATTATAAAAGATATAAGTATTTAAGTCTCATCTTTTATAACGGTCGTAATGAGAATATATAAATGTTCCTTACTTAGGTTAAGGCGTATTTAAAGTATTACTTTATTAGCTTTCTTAACGACTTTGATAAGATTATATATATCGTTAATTACCTTTAAGGCGACGGCTTATGGAAAATCAACCCTATAAAAAGATTACTTAATTAACAAGGATAGCATTTAAGATAACGAGATTAAGGAGATCTTCAGAGACTATAAAACGTTCAAAGCTAAGGTCAAGGGCACTTTTAAAAGCCTTAACAAAGTTTATATAACCGAATAATAGCATATAGAGTATCAATAAAGAGAATCCGCTATAATATTCGTTATAAGATTTTAATAAATTATCTTTAAGTTAATATAAAATAACGACGCTTATATTGCTTCATTTTTCCACGGTTTCAAAAAAGAAATGAAAGACAAGCTATTTAAAATAAATTACCTTAATAAAATTTCTAAATATATTTAGCTTATAGTACGTACTAATAATAAACTTTATAAGAGAAAAATAAATTATAAGGGCTAATAACTTATTTATAAATTTATGATCATTGACTTTAAAAAGAAGCGATAATTTAGTCAGCCTTAATATAATGATAAAAAAAAGGAAACAAGACCTCTTCTAATAATCAAATAAGATTAGAGAACCTTAACGTAATGTAGTATATTATAGTAAGTTAAAGTTCAATAATAAGTACTGTGATTATAAAAAGAAAGAACACCTTATATATTAATACACAGAGCTTAAGAAGCCTCGTAAATGCAGCTTAATTTTAAACTAATAAGTTAACGCTGTTTGAAGACAAGAGGTTGCGATATCAAATAAAGAGGGAAAGAAAATTATATGTACCTTGTATCTGAATTATAACGACCTTAATCAAATAATATATTATAACGATAACTATAACATTTATTAAATAATTAAGGATAACATTGAATAGCACCCTTAAGAGCTATAATAAACTTATATTATTATAATATTATAACGATAATTTACTTATGTGGAAATTAAAAAAGATTTCTATCTTATAAATAATAAGAATAAAAAATAGCTTTAGAGATGGGTTAAGTTTTGCAAACCTTGGAAATTAAGCCGCTATATTCTTAAGGAGCTTAACGAATAAGCTATTTCATAATAAACTATTAATCATAATAAAAAATACTCTTCAAAGGAACATATCATAAAAGAAGTGACGTTATTAAACAATTAATAAACATTATTGAAGACTATAAACTAATATAACAGTTAAGAGTCGACGATAATTAGTAAATGCACCCATAAGTAAAGCGAAATAAAGAACTAATATAGATTTCATACATCTCTAACACATATGTATACATATAGCACTTTAACGAAAAACCTAAAAACTATTTATTTTATTACGAATTATAAGATAAGCTATTTATATCAAATATATATGATAAAATAGATAAAACTATTATCTAACTCACGAATTAAGAAGAGTATATATTATTTAAAGTATCGTAAAAGTACCTTCGTAAGTAGATAGTTAATAATATTAAATAATACTAATGTATAACGTATTAATCTTACATATCTACAATTGAGAAGACCAAAGTATAGATTAAAATAAAGTAAAGCTATAAAGGGAAGCTTAAAAAGTGAGCATAAGTATAGCTACCTATACCTCTTAGCAGTTATAAAATCAAAGGGATAATCCGAGTCTTAACTTTATAGTAAAGAGAAGAAAAGGAGATAAAAGAAATCTTATTTAATAAATATGTCAACTTTATAAAGCATATATTATCCTTAATGACGACATAACTTTGAGAGAATTTATTCAACACTTAAAACAATCAAGTACTTAATAAAATAAAGAAGCTACGAGATAAATTAAAGCTACTTATAAACAAAAATTTAAATAATCGGGAAACGACTAACGTTAATTACAAAGGGACTATAATTAGCTTAATAAGATAAGAAGTCTTTACATACGATATACTAGAAGAATTGCGAAATGAATAAATATTAATATTATTGACATAAGTTTTGAAATGTAAAGTGCTTATCTTAATGAATAATAGAGCTTAAGGAAATTATTTGTCTTTAAGAATCGTTAATAAAGTTTAAATATTTTAAAAATTGAAGACGCCCCTTATTAACTTAGCGCGAGAAATAAAGAGCTCTTTATATATAATTATAATAATGTGTTAAAAGAGATCACGCCTCTTTTAATATAATTACTTAAGAGAATAAAAGCTCTTATACACGATATCGCTAATATATTGAGATACGACATAATATTAAGAATAGCTTGATTTTAAGAGAGTAATCTTAAAGTTATTTAAAGAATAGGCTAACTTTAATAGAAGAATAAGCTAACTTTAATATAATATATTAAAAAGAGACTTAGTCTTTAAGAAAGCTTATAATGTTTTAAGCTTACCTTAAAAAAAGAAGTTAAAGAAGTTAAGCTCAAATATAAACTCGAAGTTTAAAAACCGTATTAGAAGTTTAACGACTAATTTAATAAAAGACTACTCATGAGACTGTTAAATTATAATATATAAGATTATAATATATCTTTGCAAGAAGGAAAGTAGCTAAGAATCTTTAAGATTTACTTAATTAACTTAGAATATAAGTAAGTACTTTAAGAATATACTAAGGAGAATCTTTAAAAAGAGAACATTTAATGTTAGAACTTATTAAGATATTTGATCTTATTCATTTTAAAGAAAGTAAGAAAGAATAAAAAGGTTATATAGCGACTATGTATCAATTATTAAGAACTTAACGTTATTACTATTAAGGATTATTACCCTTTACCACTAATTGATAAGTTACGCAATAAGCTAAGTAAGGTTATTATCTTTATAGCCTTAAACTTTATAAACGGATATAACCTTATTCGTATTAAAGCAGGCAAAGAATAAAACATAGCATTCTATTATAAACTTAAACATTAAGAGTAGCTAATAATGTCTCTTAATTTTATTAATATATTAATAAGCATTAAAAAATTAACAAACTATATCTTTGAAGACTTTGCTAATAAATTTATCGTCGTTTACTTTTTTAACATCTTAATTTACGTCAAGAGTATTAAGGAATAGTACGAATACGTTTATCCTATATTATAAGCACTTTAAGACGCGAAGTTGTTAATATACTTTAAAAAAGAGCGAATTTGAGAAAGATTAGCGAACTATTATAAGATGTTTATTCCTAATGCTTAAAGGACTTTATAATAGCCATCATCTCCTTATTCGATATAGAGTATATTAATTCGGCGGCGTTAAACTTACGAGACTAAAACGTAATAAGGGCGAATCGCTTATTAATACCCACTTAAAAAGAACTCCTACTATTACGAAATCCAATACGTTAATCTTTATATACGTGAGCGACTTAATATCGAAATGCTAAAGTAGCAGCGCCGACGTGAAGGCGTTTTAAAATTATTAAAAAGTTTAAACTTTCTTAGGCCTTATATTTACTAGTCTTAATTTTTTCTCTTATAATATTTCCTTTAGCTAATTACTCAAAGTGTAAGAATCCGAAGGAATCACAATGGCACCGTCAGGTATAGGGTAGCGAAGGGCAGGCTCAATTCCACTGCAAGACTGATTCTTGCAGAATCTAAGTTCAGGTCGGGCGCCAGCAGTGCGCCCGCTCCTCGCTGGTAGGCTGCCGGTGGGTCTGTGCCGCAGGTCAGGTGACCAGCCTGCGGATGCACCTCTCCAGCGCCTCCTCCCTTACACAAAGGTCTCGTAATATAAGAATAGCGATAAATAAATCGTTTATAGAAGTTATAAAACTTAAAGAAGATTTAAATGTTATAGAAACTTCGAGGTAACGGTCGCTCTTTAATAGTGGACATCTAACTAGGCTCTAGTAATATGCTATCGCGCGAGATGCTTATTAACACTCTTTTTCTTGGTAAAAATTTAGTAAGTCGATAAGCGATTTATATATATTTATAAATAAGCTTATAATAGAAAATATAAAAGTTAAGAAAAATTAACACTTTTTTAATATGTTATGAGAACACTAAGCTTCATATTAATGTTATCTTAATAAGCTTTGTTCATAGTTCATTAATTTGGAAAGTATAGATTAAGAACTTTGTTTATTAAACATAAAACTTATACTTTCTAATATTAACTTATAGCTTAAGCTCTTAAAATGTTATAATACTTCTTTTAATATAGTCTATATATTTTTCGAAATAGGTATTTTAAATAGCACTATTACTTAAATATTTTGAAATAAAAACATATGTGATATGTTAAGGTATTATCTTTGAAAATAAGAACGTAACAGGTTAATGCTTTAGGTTAAATATAATATAACATATTAAGAAGGAGTTAAATAAGTGGAAAATATTATCAATTTTCTTAACTTTTAAGTTACTCGAGCTTTGTAAGGGTCGCAGATGCGTCTGGCCCGCTATGTCTATATAGGTCTGCATTGGAGGGGCGCGTCTTTATAAGTGGAGATATTGCTAGCCTTTTGAGCATTGTGGTCGAGTGGTTACCTCCTGCCATCCCTTACAAGCTTTATTTAATACTTATCAAAGATTAAACTTTAAAAAGAATTTACATAAAATCTTTGTTATTTTATCAAATAGGAGAAGTAAGTAATGTAAAGTAACCTATTATAAATCTATGCCCAATTTTTAAACCACACGTGTTTTTCGTGTTGTAGTCTTAATACTCATGATTGACATTCACACTTTAATCGGCAATTATTTATGCTATAAAACTCATTAGTATGTGATGTGACTTTAATCGTATTTTAACCGCTAAGAGGCGTAAATTCTATTAGTTATCTAATATAGCGCGCGCCGCTATTTATTTATAATTTATCGCCGGCGTTAACTAAGACGCTATATTTAAAAGCTTTAACTACTTTAAACGCGTTATCTATATTCATATTAACCGGTTCTGCGAGCGTGGGCAATTTTCCAGCCACGCTAGCTTTAGTAGACTTAAGCTATTTAATAAGTAGTAAGGCTAACTACTTATCCATGCTATAAAACAACCCGAGAATTTAATAGCCTTAGCTACTAAATAAAAGTGCAGCGATAATAAGTGGTAAGCCGTCTATGTAAACGGTCTCGCGGACTTTTAAGCGCGATAGCATAAGCTATTAGAGAGCTATAAAAAGGCTTATCCTTGAGAGGCGTTCTTTACATTAGCAGCGACGATTTAAGCGTCTTTAAAGAGAGAAAACTAAACTTTTATAGTGGGTAAGTGCTAACGTATAAAGAGTACCGTCCTATCGCTAAGTTTATTAAAATAGGGCTGGTATAACAATAAGAGCACTATCTAATATTATCTATCTAGCCTCTTTAACCAAGTCTAAATACTGCCTTAGGAATACTTTAAGCTTAGCTACGTTAACATTTAAGGGCATAATAAGCTTAACATCTTAATTATAGTGTTAGGAGTCATTTATAACAGTGGTAAGACAAAGCTAGCTATTATAAAAAGGAATGCTATTAATAAAAGAGGGGTTTTCTGTATAAAGAGTTATATCTAAGCCTTGAAAAAAGATATCCTATTAATAGAAGGCCTTACATTAACGACGACGCTGTTTTTTAGTAATATAACGCGCTTATTTATAGCTTAAACCTTCGAGTGTGGTTTTCTTTTTATATAGCAGTAGACTTTAATAATATGCCCATAACGATAACAGTAGTAGCATTACTTAAGCTACGCTCCTTTAACGAAAGGCTTATATAGATAGTACCTATATTATTAAATAAGGCTATATTAGCATAGTTATTCGGCTTATTAAATCATAGTAACCGCGATATATAAGGCCGTAACCTTTTCAAACTACGTCTTAACATTAAAAGAGAGCTTTGTTTTAAGATGTCGATAAACCTACTAAGCTAGCTTTAAAGTTAAGCTCTTAACTACTCTTAGTTTGTCTTTATTACTTTTTTATTAATACTAGAAGCTTTTATTAAGATCTTTCTCTTTTAAATAGAGGCGTTCTCTTTAAAAGCTTTAACGGTTTAAGCTAAGTTAACTTTTAAGGCCTATTTCTTTATTACTATTTTATAAGTGATAATGTAGTCTTTGTTAAAGAGCTTCCGTATTATTATTACTACCTCTCTTCTTATTATAGCGTTAATCTTACGAACGATCTTTATATAAGTGCGTTCTTTTATCTTTATAGCCCTAATAATAATAATCTCTCGTTTTTAACGGAAAGATAATGCCTTAGTTATTTAAAGAGCTTTAAATATAGACACGGTAATTGTAATAATAGTAACGGTAATATATATCTTAAAGACTGTAATATCCTTATAGATAGCTTAAAGCGCGTTCTTAATAATATCGATACGTCTTTCGATACTAGTTTAGCAACCTAGTTCCTTAGCTGCCGCCTTTAAGACCGGGATGGCGGCTTATACGGCTATAATTAAGGTTACAACGTCAAAATTGTTAGCTAAGAAGCGTTTAAAGCTATTTACGGTGCTGTAAATAGCTTTTAAACTGTTTTCAAGTTTTATAGCATTTCTTAGCGATAGCGTTCTCGAGTTTAAAGGCAACGGCTCAAGCGGTGGGTTAGACCGTTAACGGCTCTCACTACCCGCGCTTTACTCTAAGGGTGGTAAATCGGCTATTTCTAAGCTAAATGGAGCCTTAAGAACGGTTTCCGGGCTATCCGAAGGCTTTTAAAGTCGTGGTTATAAAGTTATCGCCGTGTGGAGTCGGTTTCGAAAAAGTTTTTTTTAGCTGCTCTTACTTTTATATAAGTTATTAGTTAAAAAATGAAGTAAGATTTAAATATTCTTCTTCATTTTTATTAGTAACATAATAGTAAAAACGTCTTTACTGTTACAATTTATAACTAATATCAAATGGCTCTTAAGGTACTTTTCTCACATATTTACTTACTTTAGAAAGATTTTTTTTAGTTATAAAAAATTAGCTTCCAACTATAAGATATCAAATGCGTTCTTAAGTAAATTAAAGATTTATAAATTTGACTTAATTTTAAGAACGAGGTGTTTAAAAAAAACTTAAATGGTTATATTAAGGTGTGTCACAGCGCTAGTGGGAGCACATCCTAATAAACTGCACAACGCCGTCTTAGTAGGAAAATAGGTAAAAGGACTAGAATCCGAAGACAAAGAGACTAAGATCTATTAGGGTTTATCTATTAGTCAGCCACAGCCGTGACAAGATGTGAAGAATAAAAGTAAAAAGAAAAAGAAAAGGAAGAAGCTCCTCTTCATCACTATCTAATAAGAGTATATTTATTTAAATACCGTACGTATTACTAACTAATAGTAAGTATTTATACATTCTTGCACCTTTTTACTTATACAAATATATTACATTATTAATATCTTAATCAAAATGACTTAAAAGATAATGACTATTCAATAAGAAGAATATTACTTTTTTAACTTTTCCAAAAAAGTTCTTTAGATTTCTCTTACTAAAAGTTAAGGTAAGACCAAATTAAAAAAAACTCAGATTAACTTTGACTTAGAAGTATATATTATTCGTATTATATCAGTTATCTAATTAAATATACTATTTTCTTCCTTATAGCACAATAGTAATAAGCTTCGTATACTTCAAAAGCACCTTTTTAAATCTTTTAAAAAAGAATTAAATTCTCAAATTTCTATTAAATAATATTTACTTTATTAATTTATAGAAATATTTTTAAAAAAGAGAGTTTACATTCCTGTAAGCATACTTAAAAGGCGTATATAATATAACAAATTTGAAAGGTTTAAATATATATGAGTATTGATAACTATATATTTTTAACATACATGACTTGAATATAATGTTTAAAATTAAATTTTTTGAACTTTACTATGATAAAATATTAAGATCTTCATAAATATTATTAAATCATTGATGAAAGATTTAAGCTTTATAAGATATTTTTAAAGATAAAGTTTGATTTATGAAAAGAGAGTCATCTCTTTTTAAAGGCCCTCTTGATTTTAAAGGGACGTTATTTTAAAAACCAAAAATTTGGATCCTTCACTTTATAAAAATAAAAGTATATTCAAGTTCATAGGTTAAAGACTTTTAATAACTTATAAGTAACTTAAGCCACACTCTAAGATAGTTTAACTTATACTCTAAAGTGAGTTAGGTCGAGCTTTGAGTTAGCATATAAATTAAAATTACTTAATTAAAGGCTACCTCTAAATATATACAAAGTGTAGTTTTGATAAAGAATAAAGTTATAAAAACAAGTCTAATATTTTTAGTATATAGATAAAAAGTGACTTTATCAACTCTTTCACTTCATGGTTATACGCTTTTTCAAAAAAAATGAAAATACGTAACGTCAATTTAAGAATCTATGGAAATTTTAATTGCATTTCTAAGTATATAAGGATATCTTACCTTCTAACTTTAACATCACTTATAAAAAAGTATGATACATAATATTAAAGAAATATTTTATTTACTTAAGTATATTCAAGCTATATAGGCTATTATCGTATTATACTTATAACTACAAGACCATTTTATTTAAAAAGAGTTAAATAATCTTTGAAGGATGTAGCAATGAAGATTTGTTGTTTAAAATAAAAGATAAATTATAGGTTTATTATCAGTAACTCAATTAAATGATTTCTTAACTCCATAGAATACTTCAAGTTATATTAATTTCTGTCATAATTATAAGGAAAACAATTATATTCTTGCATGAACTCCCAAAAAAAATTAACTTTATCACTTATAAAGATCAATAACGTAATCTTTATACAAGTTGCTTATTTAATTAAGCCGTTTATTTTGAGTACCTATATAATTTTTCAAACTACTGAGCTATAAAGCCTTAGATTCACTTCATTGTAAATTAAATGAAACTATAGAAAGCTTTTCATATTTACTTTATGTATACACGTACTATATTTCATACTTCTATAAATACTACACCCTTATATATTCAACTTTAACCTCGTAGTAGGACTACTTCTTTTATACGTTTTATCTTTCAATATATTCACATCCTATAAAAACTTAAAAGTCTTAAGCTTAGCTAATCACAAGTATTACTCCTTCTCCTAAATAAGTTTTTCAACCTTACAGTGATTAATAAGGCTAATATTCGTCTTTTAAAATGTCTTAACCTCCGCTTATAAGAGGGCAACCTCGTATATTGTTATTATGGTACACTTTGTTAGTTAGTTTACTATTAATAAAGTTAACATGAAACGGCTTTCTTAATATTAGTAGACTGGATTTTCAACATATTTAGTTTATAAAGTAACTTACATTATGCTATATACCGTTTAAGAAGCTTATAAAACAGCAATTAATAAAAGACTACTAAATAAAGAAAGGCGTTTATAGCCTTACATCGAGCTTTGAGATAACATTTAATATGCTACAAAAAATACATTAGCCTTATAAAATCTAGCTTTAATATTATTAACTATATAACCTTTAATAGCGCGGCTTAAAAGATATTAAGGATTTTAATCTTATAAATATAGTGAGAAAGTAACTTTATAAATGTTCGATTTTATACTTATACGCTCCTTTTAATAAATTAAAACACCTTATATTAAGTAACCAATATTAATGCGACGACTATAAAAGTATGAAAACCATAATAATGTTCTTCTTTTATTCAAAAGCTAACACTGTATTTGAAATAAAGCCTTCGTGCTTATCAAGACTTAATATTTAATATAAGCCTTTCGCGGGCGATGTAGTATATTCTTTCCAAAAAAGTTTGAATTTAATTTAAGCTTAATTAGTTCATAACTAAGTTAATAAACGTAAGTTTAAGAATTTGATTATATGAAAGCATGCTACTTATATATTAATCAACAAAATAGTAAGCGCTCTTCAATAAAACAAGTAGTAACATATAAAAGCTATTTATATAAACGTCTTAAATTATAATTACTTATATATAATTATTAAATTAAACCTTCTTTTACAATGTAATGTAATGAACAGCAATTATAGTTTTTATAAACGTTATGAAACTTATTATGAGTTTATTTCTATCGAACTTATAAGTATTCTTAACTTGAGTACTGTACTTAACTTTCAATTCTTAAAAGATATAAACTAGCTTGAAAGTTTTCTAAGATCTTTGTAAAGAGCTCTTTAAAAAATTATAGATATATATAAAACACGCTTAAAGTTATAGGTATTATTTGATAAATTTCAAGGCTAAGTACATATAAATATATAATATGTTATATAATTTAATAGTAGTAATAATAATATCTTTCATATTATATAAGTGTGGGGTAAACCCTTAAGAATCTAAGCCGATAATATACTAACTAAGTGTTTTTTTAATGTTAAGCGACTCTTATTGTTAAATTGTAAGGGAGGAGGCGCTGGAGAGGTGCATCCGCAGGCTGGTCATCTGACCTGCGGCGCAGACCCACCGGCAGCCTACTAGCGAGGAGCGGGCGCACTGCTGGCGCCCGACCCGAACTTAGATTCTGCAAGAATCAGTCTTGCAGTGGAATTGAGCCTGCCCTTCGCTACCCTATACCTGACGGTGCCATTGTGATTCCTTCGGATCCTTACATAAATGTATCCTTATAAGCGTGGTTTTATATTATTTTTCTTATAAATAATCGAATAAAAGACATAGAAGATAAATATAGTGTAATAGACGGTTACTATAAGGCCGTTTTAAATTACTTAAATCGTTAAAATCACTTAAAACTTTTAGTAACGTTATAGTATACTTGATTGTAAAGAAAGATACGTTTAAAGTAGTCGATGTAAAAGTATAGCAGAGGTAAGCGACTTATTTAACTAAGGGACTATTATAACACTTATAATTAGGGTTCATTAATTTATACACACGCCTTATATCTCTATCTTTTATTAAAGTACTAAACTATCTTTAAAGTTTATTTTCTCTACTAATAAAAGAGTAATAAAGGAGATAATTAGTTTTTCAAAGAGATAAGCTTATAAGCTTTAATATTTAGTGTACTGATAACCTATATAGCGAAGAGCTCGTAAGCGGTTTAGTATACGCGTTAATAGCTTCTTAATCTTACTCTAAGGAATCGCTTGCCACGCCTCCTTAAGCCACCTCTTTAACGTCGCCTTATTAACTTAGTTATCCTTTAAATCCTTAAGTTTAGTTTGTTTCTATATAATATACCCCTTGACTATACTTACACGTGTTTAATCGGCGACATCTCAAGGCTAAGCGGTCTAAAAAATCGAATCAACTCTATAAAAAGGTGTGGGCTATACTCCTTATTTAAGTATAAAGATAAAGAATGTTTTAAAGTAAAGAACTAGACTTAATATTAGTATTTAGTATATTAAAGGCTATATATAGCATAATTGAAAAAGTGTCTAATTTGTTAAAAGTAAGTCCAGATCGTTAAAGCTACTTATACTATAAGACTAAAGGGATTCGCATTACCGTTATAGAAGCCTCTTAAGGTAATTACCAAAGACTAGTAAATAGTATAGCTATAGAAGCGCTAAGTAACTAGCTACTATATAAGAAGCACGGGTAAAGCCCGTAACCAAACTTACGAAATAGTAAATAATATAGATATCGAAAGGCCGGAACTAATACAAGAAAACATCTTCGTCCGATAATAACGCTTCGAATCTTGCATTAAAATATATAGAAAAGTAAGAAAGTATAAATCTTAACAGTCGACGCTATCTTTAAAGAGTACAACATCTTAGCTATTTAAAAGCCTTAGCGAAATCTATATATATTAACCACTTACTACTTAAGATCCTGATACGTGGCGGAGGTAGGTAAACAGCAATAAGGTGCGGTATCTTTGTTAAGGAGGGGTCCTGCTACCCCACCTACCTAGTTGGGATATCGCACCATGGATGGTTTCCTGCTCTGACAGCCACTTCGTGGCCGGCGGACGGAATACATCATTCTTTCCCCTTCACCCCAGTCTTCGCCATATCAGATCCTCTCCTTATTACCTTTTTTATACTGTTAGCGAGGAAGAGTATATACTTATATTAATAAGAAGTACCCCTTTATATAGTGGACTTATAAGGTGTAACTAAATAAGTGTTATATTACGGTCTAGTTATTAGACAGTTGTCACGGTTCAAGGTACGAAGAATCTGTTGATAACCCAAGGGTTCTATTGAGATGCGAAAACTACAGGTGAAGAGGAAAAGAAGAGGAGGAACAGGCTCCTCTCAGTCACTATTTGGCAGGAATATATCCAGCCAGCGGCAGTACGTACCGCCAGGCAGCGGTAAGTCGTCCATGCGTTGCCATGCCCTTGTACCTATGTACCCATGCCGTAACAACAGTCCTCTAATAGTTATTTACGTTTATTCGTACCTCTTTAAGCCTATAAGTAAAGTAAACCTTTTAATTATTAAGGCCCTCCTTATTAGTCTTTATATTAAGGAGTAGGTAGGTAGGCGGATAATAAAGTCGATTTAAGTTCTATACTATAAGTTTAAGTTTCTATTCTATTGATATAGGTTAGGCTTTAAAAAATAGGACGTAGCTTAAAGAGCTATAACTAAAGTCTTCTTAATCATAAACTTCTTATTGAAATCCTTAACAGAGGTTTATACGGAGCGGAGTTAATAGATCTCTATTATAAGAGGACTAATCCATAACTAATTTGAGATGTCTTAAAAGCTGCCCTATATTAGTAAAGCTTATTATAGTCTACCCCGTGATAGTACTCCCCTCTTTAAGGCGGAGTTCTACTAAGGCGGTTTTGAAAGGCAGATAGCTAAGCCTCTTATAAGCTAATAAGTATTAGTTTCTTTAAGTATCTTTAACAAAAGTTTATTATTACCTCGTTAACGCTAACGATATATTTTATAAGCTCCTTAAATCGTCAATCGTATTTAGCTTACTTTATAATGTATTTTAAGGGGGAGCCTTAACCTTTACCTTACTTATTTAAATAGGAATTTAAGATATCTTCGACATCGAATTCTTTAACGCTATCGACCTTTATAAGTAAAGGCGGTATATATACTTAATTAAAGGTAAGATTATTAAGATTAAGATAAAATTAGCTAATATAAAATATTAAGTGATTTCTTATAAACGGGGGTAAGATTAATTAATAAGCGTATAACCTTACGACCTTTGTAATTTATAAAGGGTATGAGTTACTTTTGGTCAAGTTTCTTTTAAAAGCGTTTCGTTCATATATTTAGAATATTAAGTCAAACTTTTTAGCTTACTTAATATTAGTTGGTAAGGCGCCCCTTATAATTAGCGTATTCCTTATAACGGGCTTACATTAAATAAATCTTGATCTTTAATATCTTAGAAACTTTTTAAATCTTTTAAGCGACGCGCTCGACGTTTAAAGCTATAAGGGTATAAGCGAGATCTAATAAATTAAACCTAATCCTTAAGTAAAACCCGTAATTTACGAAGAACGATATAGTCTTAATGCTCTTATTTAAAGTATTATATGACGCGAATCTAGTTAAGGAGAGTTAATAGCTTTAGTAGTTTTACAAATACATCACTTAAAAAAAAAAACTTTTCGAAACTGACCCCACACGGCGATAACTTCACAACCACGACTCTAAAACCTACCGGATAGCCCGGAAACTGTTCCTAGGGCCTCATTTACCCTAGAAATGGTCGATCCACCACCAGTGAAACAAAACGCGGGTGGTGGGAGCCGCCAACAGGCCGCCCCACCGCCTGAGCCGTCGCCTCCAGACTCGCGAACGCCATCGCCAAGCAGCAACACTACACCTGGACGCAGTCCAGAAGCTATACGCGGTACCGTAAACCACCTCAAACGCTTCCTAGCCGGTGACTCCGACGCTGCGACCTTAGTCGCAGCCGTACAAGCCGCCATCCCGGTCCTAGAGGCGGCAGCCAAGGAACCAGATAGCCAGACCAGTATCGAAAGACGCATCGATAATATCGAGAACGCGCTCCAGGCTATCCACAAGGAAATTAAAGCTCCTAAGACATACGCTGCAGCCGCTATTACCCCTACCGCCGCTCCTACACTTAGGGCTCCTCAGGTAGCCAAGACACTGCCTCCTCGACACGAACGGGAGGTCACGGTTAAGGCCGCGGGAACTGAAGGCCGCACCTACGAAGAGATCGTACAGAAAGTTAACGTAGCAATAGGCAGAGAGGCAGCAGTGGCAGCTAGGAAGCTCCCTAGCGGAGATTACGCGGTCACCTGCAAATCAACAGCAGAGAAACAGGCCCTAGAGGCCGACTTAACCTGGACCGCCGAGGCCTTCGGAGAGAACGCCTCTATCCAGAAGAGAAAGATCCTGGTGGTGGCCCATGGCATCAATAAGGAGGCCATAGAGACGAAACAAGGGCAGCTAGAAGTCCAACTCCGGAACCAGCCCGGCGGCCCTATCGACGTCCTGGAGGCTAAGCTCCCTCGCAACGCCAAGAACTCGTCTAGGAAGGTCACGGCCTTATATATTGCAGTACCCACGGTTCAACAAGCGGAACAGCTATGTCGAGACGGCCTTATTTGGCAGTATGGCTACTATCCATACGAACCCTTGCCGAAGGAGCCCAGCTTAAGTAATGCTACCACTGCTACCGTTACAGATATATCGCCCGTGTCTGCCGCCATACACGCAGGTGTGGGCTTTGCTCTTTAACAAAGCATGACGATAAAGAATGCCCAGAAGCCAAGAATAAGAGCCGGTACTGCTGTCTAGCATACCGAGGACCATATACTGCATGGTCTAAGGAGTGTCCAGTCCGCCAGGAGCAGGTCCAGATCGCTAAGGCTGCTTATATCACGAGACCGAAGGGATTCGCACTGCCCTCGCAAGAACCCCCTAAGCCAACAGCCGAGGACTGGCAGACAGTACAGCCGCGAAAGCGTCGAGCAACCAGCTGCCGTACTAGAAGCACTGGCAGAACCTGCAGTAGAACCCACGAAGAGATAGACGATATGGACATCGAAACACCGGAGTCAACACTAAACAGCATCCACGCTCGACTATGACAGCGCTAAGGATCCTACATTGGAACACGTAGAAAAGCAAGAAAGCATAGATCCCGGTAGTTGATGCCATCTCCGAAGAATACGACGTACTGGCTATCTAAGAGCCCTGGCGAAACCTATATATGCCGACTACCTACTGCCTAAGATCCTCTCCGTACCACCTTCTATACGCTACCGAGGGAGGTAGAGCATGCATATATATTAACAAGAAGTTCCCCTTAGCACAGTGGACCTACAAGGCGCAGCCAGACAGGTGCAATATCACGATCCAGCTGCTAGACGGTCCTATAACGGTTGTCTGCATATACTCGCCTCCCCCTGGGTCCACCAGCAGATCGGACCTACCCGCTATCGAAGCCCTCTATGCCGAACCCCAGCTAAGACGAACAGTCCTCGTGGGAGACTTCAACGTCCACCACCCTGTCTGGGGAGGACACAACGTCCGACCCCATAGGGCAGCTAATAAGCTACTCCAGCTAGCAGAATCCTGGAGACTCCAGCTGATCACACCCCCTGGAACACCGACATGGACTCGAAGAGGGTGCATGGACTCCACGATCGACTTAGCGTGGGCCACGGACGATCTCCGAGCTGCCTACGACGGGTATGCCCCATTTGCTGGGTCCGATCACCTCCCCCAGGTGATACGCGTGGCTGGACCCCATACAGACCGCCAAGACAGGCCACGACGCAGCTGGAAAACAGCTGACTATGACCAGGCGAAGGCAGAAGCAGCACACCTACCACAGCCAGGGCGACTCGAGACACCAGAAGAAATCGATAGCTACACTGAAACGTTAACTAAGGAGCTAACTCGGATAGCCGACTTAGTTGCCCCCCTCCGCTACTCTAAAGGGAGAGGCAAAGCCTGGTGGAACCGCGAGACAGAAGAAGCTATAAAGAAGGAGCGAAGAGCCTAACGGATATGGCTTTCCGACAGGACAGACGTAGCTTGGCGAGCCCTCCGGTAGTCAACTCTCTTAAAGAAGAAAGCAATCCGAGAAGCTAAGACGGCGTCCTAGAGATATATGCTCCACGAGGCGTCTAGCTAGCCAGCTGGCATCTGGAATATTGCGAGATAGGCAAGAATGGAAGGAGCAGCACCGCTGTTACCCCTGGCAGTCCCTACACTCTACACACCGCGTGGCGAAGCAACGACCCATAAGGAGAAAACAGAGGCCTTCCGAGAGAGGTTCTATCCCCTCCCTAAGGCCACGTACACCGGCTTCCGAATAACGAACCAGCTCGCAGCGCCTCTCGATATGGACAGCAACGTGACAGCAGAACAAGTCCAAGATGTCCTTACTAAGGCAGGCCAGTGGAAGGCACCTGGACCAGACCAGCTTCCGAACGGATTCCTTAAACGCCTAGGAAAGCCCCTCTTCCAGGCCTTGGCCTCCCTAGCGGAAGCGTGCTAGCATATAGGATACTATCTAAGAGCGTTCCGGAAAGCAGTCACCGTTATCCTCCGGAAGCCAGGAAAGCAGCCAAACGAGTATCACCAAGCCGGCAGATAGAGACCTATTGCGCTGCTTAACACCATAGGGAAAGCGATCGAGAGCTTACTAACGCAACGGCTAGCTAGCTTTGCCAAAGAGAACGGACTACTCCTAGACAAACAGATGGGCAACCGGAAAGGCCGCTCTATAGAAACAGCCCTACGGTTGTTAACGGACCTAGTCCGCACAGCCTGGAAACATGGAGGCGTAGCAACCCTTCTATCGCTGGATATTTCGGGCGCTTTCGACTCTGTCGACCATGGAAGGCTCCTCGCTAACTTACGAGCGCTAAGGATCCCTATATGGACTATCAGCTGGATCCGAAGCTTCCTATTTAACCGGTCCACTACGCTATTCTTCGATGGCTAGGAATCGGACGAGATCCTAGTCCCGGCAGGCGTCCCGTAGGGCTCACCTTTATCACCTATCCTCTTCTGCCTCTATATAGCCGGTCTCTATAAGGCTCTCCGCGCTATACTAGGGATAGCTACCATAGCCTTCGCAGACGACATAAACCTCGTGGGCTTCGGTTTAGACCCCGAGTAGACCTGCAAGCAGCTAGAAGCCACTCACAGGATCTGTAAAGAATGGGCAGTCAGCCACAGTATGACCTTCGCAGTCTAGAAATATCACTTAGTCCACTTCTCTCGAAGACGGAAAGGTCCGGACACGAAGATAGCCTTAGAAGGTCACGAAATCGAACTAGAAGACTCCTGCCGCGTCCTTGGCATCCAGGTGGATAGACGTCTCCGCTGGGATGTCTATATCCAGTCGATATCGAAGAAGATGGCGACGCAGGTCTATGCCCTAGACCAGATAGCCGGCTCAATATGGGGCGCGTCCCTCTAGCGAGCCCGCCAAGTCTACATAGCCGTCGTACGGTCTGCTATAGGCTACGGAGCCTCAGAATGGCACCATTATATTCCGAAAAGCAGGGCTAAAACACTAAGCGACATTCAGACTGAGTGCCTCCGTAAGGTCACGGGGGCCTTCAAGGCGACAGCAGCCACGACACTAGAAACAGAAGCCTACGTATCGCCCTTAGATATATGGCTTGATAAAAGAGTGGCGGCTTCGGAAGAAAGGCTCCAACAGCCACGCATCGCCTCGCTTATCCAAGTAAGATGCGACAACGCAGCCAGATGGATTCTAACAAGACTGACTCGCCAGCGCAGACCGAAAGGCCCCGACGCTCCCGATCGTAAGAGGTGGCTAAACGAATGGCTAGCTAGAGACTCAGCACACAAGGCTGAGGAGAGAGACTGGCTCCAGAGATAGCAACAAACGCAGAAAAACCGAACAGCGCGAGCCCCGGCAGTAACCAAGATGCCGCCAGACAAGCACGTCCTTAAGCTCCATAAAGGACTTCACAAGGCAGAGAGCTCGATCCTCGTCCAAGCGAGGACCGGCAAGATTGGGCTGCGAGACTTCCTTTTTAAGCGCAGGGTACCAGGCTTCGACAGCCCATGGTGTGACTGCGGTCAGGGTAGGGAGACCGTCCGGCATATCCTCGTTTTCTGCCCACGGGAAAGAGAAAGACGAGAGCATCTCGTCCAAGCTCTAGGAGGACCGGTAGACACGGATAGGATGCTCGACACCCCCGGAAAAGCAGGAATTATCGCGAGATGGCTACTCCGCTCGGGCAGGCTGGACATGTTCCAGCTGGCGAATCAACTCATCAGCTAGGAAGCGGGCGCGCTGAGCCCGATCTCGGTATGGCAGGTCAAAGAGCAGATAGAAGCGGTGCGACGCAGCAGAACCTAGGTTTTTCACCCGGCCGGACGTCAGCCCGGAACGGTTTTCCTAGGCTAAGATGCGCAGGGGGTCCTCATGGCCTAGATAGGTCGCTAGGTGTAAGACCAATAATAATAATAATAATATACCGAGGACCCCCGAGAAGTCTACAAAAAAGTCGAAACGCACACCATAGAAAGGTCGATCACCTTTACTACCAGCAACTCGGCGCCCGAGATCGATCTCGTTGCGGCGACGGACAACAAGGACTGCTCGGAGGATTTGGGAGTGACTTTTAACGTGACCGACACGACCGAGATTCTCTTTCTCGAGAATTGGTCCGGTGGCCATTCGTTTCCAAGGGTGGCCTCCTCGACCCCAACCCCTGAGCCTTGTCGAGTAAAGCTCGACTCTACTACCACATCAAGCATGGCTGCCTCCTTGACAGCCCGGGCATGTAACTCTGGAAATATCCGGCCGGTCCCAGATGACATCGACTGCCCGCCAGAGGACAAGAGTGCGGCCCATCAACTGGCCGTGGGAGCCGTGGCCTGCTTAGCCGCCGCAATCGGAGCGATGGGTTACATGATGATGTGAGGATGGGATGCTGTGTCGTGGTTAACTCATAGATGGGCCGAGGTTTAGGTGTGGGTAGTAATTCATGTATGGGCGCGAGCAATGAGTCCCCGCGTCTCCGGATGAACGGCATAAACGTTCCTGTGACCGTATGGTCTCCGAGGACCTCCGAGCTGGCTGCTACCTAATTTCAACCATGCCAATGCGACTTTTCCTGGGCTAGCTGCATCAATAGTGTGTGTGCTGACCCAAACTGCCGGGTCTGGCTCTCAGCTTTCTGTCTTTCTGTTTTAGGAGTAACTTTCGTTGTTGGGCCTCTGCTTGGGTCCCACTCAACAATGTGGTCCGCCTCGCGATAAGACAGGATCAGATGCAGGGGCCGCTGGAAATGGAATGGGGAACGGAGCCGGCGGAGTCGCATCCGCACAGGGGTCGCCGTGAGGGTCTTCTCCCCCGGTGCTCAAGTACAGAATTGCTTTGTCGGGCGCTTTACCAGCACCGCTTTTTGCCGCACAGCTTGAGACGACCACGCTAATCTTGTTGTCGTGCACTTCCAGCTCTCCAGCGACGGATGTCGCCATTGTGGGTGGCGAGATGGTGTCCATCCCTGTGGCTGCCTCTCCGCCTGCAGGACACATGAAGGGGGGCGGCTAATATGCAGCTGCATGACCTTTTCCCTGGTCCGCTCGGATAGTGCGTCCGTTAGGCTCTGTTTGGCGGGTTCCCTTTTGGCGTGTCAGGTGTGCCACCAAGCATTGCAAGCCGGTACGGGCCGTGGTGGGTCACGGCGGTGCGCGCGTCTTTTGCTGTCCTGGGCTTAGTGCGTAGGGCGGACGGAAAGTGGAGTGGCGGATGGGCAGCAACGGTCTGGGGGGAAAAGCCATCCAGTGCCAGCCGAGCGGCAGCATCTTTACAGTGTGCGCCAATCATGCCAGAAGGAGGATTCCGGCGGTCCCGCACTATATTCCAGCTACGGTAATGGCATTGGGCCGGTAATGTGGCGATGTAAGCCCGAGGCTCTGCTGGGCGTGGCAATCAAGGACAGGGGCTGGGGTGGATGGGTCGCCCAAGATTCTTCAAACGCCAAGTCGGCCCATCATCGGCTTGGCCCCGAATATGGATAAGTTAAGATGGCGTCTTCCAGGATTTATGGAGTGTTGCCTCCCTAGCCATAACTCCCCTTCAGTACAAAATCACTTCACCCATTCGTAGCATTTGTCGTTTCTGTCACACTCTCCATCGCCGACTTGGTCGAGTAGGCAGTAACCCTGGCGCCTTCCACCCGCTCCACTTTTTAGTCACCCTCCCCCCCCCCACACTTCTCTCTCTTCGGTCACCATCCTCCCCGCCACCTCTCTCTCTTCCGGTCCTCTTCGCCCGAGATCTTCGGCATGCAGCTCCTCTCCCAGGCGGCCTGGCTCCTCGTGGCCGGGTCGGCGGTTGTCCACGCCGCTGTGCACCTGGACCTGGCCTTCCCGCGCAACCAGACATATGCGCCCTCGCCAACTCTGCCTATAATCTTCGCCATTCGGAACCCCTCGCTCGCGGAATATCTTCATCTCGAGCTCGACATCGCAGTCTGGAACTCGGCTGACATGAACAAAACGATCAAGAGGGAATACATCGACATGGAATGGACAGGCGCCTTTGAAGGCGATCTGCACTTTGCCTACGTGGCTATGGGAGGGCTCAGAGCCGAGGGCCAATGGACGCTGGAATGGGATGTGAGTTGGAAGGATTGCAGCGGGGCGCCTTCGGACTCACAGGCCACCCTTTTCGGATGGAACAAGGAAACGCGCACGATGCACTTCACCACGACCACAAGGGAGTCGGCGCCGGAGATGGACGTCGCCACGGCCACGGACAACAAGGACTGCCGTCAGGAGCCAGGTGTCAGCTTCGACGTTTCCGGTACCATGGAGGTCCCTGGGTCGCGGAGTTGGGATTTTGGCGAGAGATGTGCAGTGATGGGACCATCGACCCCCAATCCTGCCGACCCCTGTCAAGTTCAGATCAGTGCTTCCGCTGCGTCGAGCATAGCTGCTTCAATGACACAAGAGGCGTGCGACCACCTGTACCTGGACGAGGCCAATGGAATCGACTGCCATCCAAGTGCCGCGCACCAGCTGGCGGTTGCGGGCGTGGCGTGCCTAACGGCGGCCATTGGAGCCGTCGGTTTCGTTTTCATGGTGTGATGGCGATGGCGTCGGTTCTGAGCTTGGTTCAGTGATGGAATGGGCGGAATGTGAGAGTGCATGCACTTAGGTGCGAATAATTTACTTCATAGACTACTTCGTAGGCACAAGAAGAGGGCGACGCCTTGCAGTACTCTGGGGCCCCGCAGTAAAAGCGTGCTGCGATTGAGTGATTCCAGCTACATGGACATCTGTGATGTTGTTTTTCCAGGGCTGGACTAATAGTGTGTGCGGTGCGGCTCGAACAGCCTACCCGGGTCGACACCAGCCTCGGCTCCTTGCGAATAGCACGTAGGTACGGATAGTGAGGAGCGGGCATCCAGGGATATCTCGGGGTGCTCCATGCACCGGCCCGACTGTTCTGGGTGCTTAGCTGCCTCCAGCCCTCTCGAGCCTGCGCAAGGCCGTCTAGGGCGCAGGTAACGTCCTTGAATCGCATGCGCAGGCGGCAATGTGCGTGCCGAGACCCGAATGCCAGGCCCGCGCGGCTGGACGTGGCCAGTTCGTGGTGTGATGTGCACCCAAACCATGAGGAGCTTGGTCGAGGCTGGTACGAGGTGGATACGCCAATCTCTGCTTTCCAGCTGGGCTCTCCAATAGATCCAATGGGGGCCGGCCTTATAAGTTGGACTACCACCACTTGGGCCAACCCAGACTTGGACCACCAACAAAGTCAGCTCATCCTCCTCATCGCCAACAACTTCAACCATGGATATAATAACAACCAAAACACCAATAGATAGATTAATTAGACCATTGTCATCGCCTTTCAATTGTGCATCTTCTGATATGGCCACCGATCGGGAAAAAAAGCTGCGTGCTGCTATTCGTGCCACGAAGGACGGCGCCTCCGTCCGCTCAGCTGCTAAGCAACACTCCATCCCTAGGTCCACACTTCAACGCCATATTGACGGTGGACGGACCGTTCGTGAGGCTCACGAAGAGCAACAGAACCTTTCACCGCGCCAGGAAGCTCATCTGGTGCGCTGGGTCAAGACGCAGACCAAGTTAGGCTACGCGCCGCCTCACTCAAGGTTCACGATGTATGCTTTAAGGATCTCTCGAGCGTCTGGAGGACCTGAGACCTTCGGAAAACACTGGATCTAGCGCTTCCTAAAGCGTCATCCAGAGTTGAAGACCTTGCGCAGCGTCCGCTATAACTGGCGGCGCGCTAACGCAGCTTGTTTAACAAATATCGAGGAGTTCTTCCAACGGTTGGATGACCCCTTAATGTCAGCCATCCCTCCAGCTCACACTTATAACGCCGACGAGATAGGGTCCCAGATCGGAATTGGAGACGCTCCCCTTGTTATCGGACCCTCTGAGTTTAAGGAGGTCCTCATTAAGGACCCCCTAAATAGAGAGTGGGTGACTATCGTGGAGTGCGTGGCTGGAGACGGCAGAGCGCTTTTCCCCTTGGTTATCTTCGGAGGCAAAAACGTCCAGCAGCAGTGGTTTGAGGAGGAGATGCTAGGAGATGATGACCTCAAGTCCTGGAGGTTCGCCTCTAGCGGTTCTGGCTGGTCAAGCAACGAGATAGCGCTGCGCTGGCTACGTGAGGTGTTCCTCCCTCAGACGAAGCCTCAAAACTATCGCCAGTGGCGTCACCTTATCATCGACGGCCATAACAGCCACATCAACGAGCCTTTCCTCCTGGAATGTCTCCAAGCGCGAGTCTGGCTTAATTTCCTCCCAGCGCACTGCTCACAAATCCTCCAGCCCCTCGACGTCGGCCCATTCTCAGCGTTGAAGCGCAAGTTCAGGTCCATTTTGCGTGCCACCTGCTATTCCATGATGGTTACCGTTGCCGGCAAGCCAGAGTTCGTGGCTGCTTGGAAAAGAGCCCGAAATGAAACCCTAACGATGGACAAGATCCTGAGAGGCTGGGAGGCAACTGGCATCTTTCCAAGAGACCGTTCCAAGCCTCTCAATAGCAGGCTCACTGCCCAGGCGGACGCGCAGACTGCAGGAGAACCGGAGCGCGCGAAAACACCAGACTAAAGCGCAGCGTTGAACGAAAACGAACTTAAGACTCCAAAGAACAGCAGGCAAGTGAAGGAATTAGGGCTTCGTGTGTTAGCAGCGGACAGCGCGCTCGCGACTGCAATGCAGCGCCGAGGCCTTTGGAAGCTGCAGAAGGCCTTCGACATCCTTACCGCCAGCAACGTCGCTTACGAGCAGGAAAATGAGCAATTAAAAGCTGCACTCGAGAGACAGCGACCTCGAAAACAGCGTCGAGTCCTTCCTAAGTCTCAACAGGCGTTTGTTGATATGGAGGACATCTCGTAAGCTAGGGATCAGCTGAGGGATGAAGCGGACCAAGTTCGCCCACGGAGGTTTGCGCGCCAGCAGCAAAATAGGCGGTCGGAAACACGACAAATTGAAGATAATTGGGACCATGAGATAGAGGAGGTCCTTGAGGAGATACAAGTCAAGTATTAGCTAATTAGGCCTGGTTGTGGCTGCAAAACACCAAAAACCGTCTTAAGGGGTCTCATGATAGGTGTGGTGGCCCAAGTCTGGATTGGCCCAAGTGGTGGTAGTCCAACTTACTCCACACCTTCGTCCAAACCCCCCGCTTCCGGGGGGCCGACCCAAACGGCCCCGGCGCCTTGCATCCGGCCCGAGACCGCATTCAGCGCAGGGCTCACCGTTGGACCCCCTGCATGTCGCCTTCGGTCTTCGAGTTCAGACTGAACAGGCATCCGCAGCCGAACCATGGACAACCGCCTCTGCTTTTCTCCACAGCACTGCCCACTCTTGGTAGCCTGAGCCCCCGTTTTCTCGGGCCTTTATAGACCCATTTGGTCCGCGCTTGCAAGCCATTGGTGGCGTCTTGCATGGGCACCAGGTGCTACCATAGATGGAAGGGACGTGGCGAAATAAGCTCCCGGCTCCATAGTACCTATAGGGCGACCCTTCTGGGCGACCCTTCTCAGCCCCGGTAGGCACAACCCTTGCTAGCTGGTCTGCGCACAGCATCCCATGCGGCAGGTGGGGTGGTGCTTCCCCCCCATCCATGTCTGCCAGCCCCGGAACCTTGCAAACACCGGAGCGATTATCCACCGGGTAGTGCTTCACACCTTTCTCGCCATACCTGAAGAACCATGTCCGGAAATCAGCGCAGCCAACCGGTAAGGTTAGCATTGCCGACAACGGCCACTGAGCCAGGCGAGGAATCGCCGGCACAGACTGCCCTGCGATGACTCCAGGGCCGCGAGGCGAAGATTGATGAACAGGGCGCAATCCCGCGGTATTAAAAAGCCCGTCTCGCCATCGTTCCTCGGGATTTCGATGAAGGGCATCGCCTCGCACACTCTTTTCGTCAGTCTTCAAGCCTATCGTGTGACTATGGTGACTCCGTCCTGGTTCACGACGGCGCTGGGGGCTGTTGGCCTCTTGCTTTCCGTCGACGGCGCTGCAGCGAAGCCTGGGTCCGCCTTCTTCAGGACAGCTTCCAGCCCGGCCTATCGTCAGCTCGACATCTGCCCAGAACGATGCGCCGTTTCGGGGGCCAGCCCTGGGAACTGGTCATCCTACCCCAACTTCAAGCAGCTGAGGAGGTGTCAAGAGACTATGTTCTACGATTTCTCCCTCTACGACCCCGTCGACAGTCTGACCGACAACCACCACATCCACGCTTGTTCGTCATTTGGTCATGATTTCTCCAAGATCCCCATCTCAGCATCCGCCGTCGCTTCTGCGCAGCCTGTCGACGTTACGTTTGAAATGGGATGGTGGCACGAGGGCTTCGGGCTGGCAGCCTCGGGCCTCCGGTCCCTTACCAGACAAATGCGCTCGTACGTCGACAACGGGCACGGAGCTGCTGACAGACCCTTCATCATGTTCGCTCAGGCTGGTCAGGCCAGTATTGGACTCTACATCGGCCAAGGTCTGCTGAATCAAGGCCTCAGCGCCTCTGCCCTGAAGACGTTCGAGGACAACCTCGCCAACCCCGATATCTCGACCCCCAGTCTGGCCATGCAGCTCTGTGGGCCAGACTACGACAGTGCTCACATCTTCGGCATAATGGCCACCAGCAACGCGACCTTTGCTCCCATCCAGGACGCCATAAAGACTTGGGCCAACGCCACATGTTTGTCCTATTCAGCGTCCGTGAACTTTGCCGGTCAGGCCATGTTCACCACGCCGCTTGCACACGCCAACGGCACAATCAATTCCACTTTATTCGCTCAGGATAGTGCGCTCGTCGAGCGTGCCGAGTGCAGGACGACCCAGGTCGAGTCTGGCGACAGCTGCGCCAAGCTGGCTGACAAGTGTGGCATCCCGCCCGCCGCGTTCACTCGGGTCAATCCGGCATCTGACTTTTGCGCCACGTTGCGACCGAAGCAGCACGTTTGCTGCTCCATGGGCAACCTCCCTGACTTCAGTCCCAGTCCCAACGATGACGGTTCGTGCCATGCCTACCAGGTCAAGGCCGATGACAATTGTGATGATCTCGCGGCGCAGTTCAGCCTCACCAGGCAAAAGATCGAGGATTTCAACAAGGACACCTGGGGATGGAACGGCTGCAAGCTCTTGTACGTCGACACCGTCATGTGTCTGAGCAAGGGCTCGCCTCCCTTCCCTGCGCCAGTCGCCAACGCAGTGTGCGGTCCGCAAAAGCCTGGCTCCAAGCCCCCAACGGATGGCTCGGACATTGCCGATCTCAACCCGTGCCCCTTGAACGCCTGCTGCAACATCTGGGGCCAGTGCGGCATCACCAAGGACTTCTGCGTGGATACCAACACCGGTGCCCCGGGAACTGCCAAGGCTGGCACTTAC
The DNA here is from genome assembly GCA_018287875.1 of Nigrospora sphaerica. Classification (NCBI taxonomy): domain Eukaryota; kingdom Fungi; phylum Ascomycota; class Sordariomycetes; order Amphisphaeriales; family Apiosporaceae; genus Nigrospora; species Nigrospora sphaerica. The sequence goes on from JAGVVL010000018.1 coordinate 1,421,118, forward strand.
GGGTGCATCTCCAACTGTGGTACCGACATTGTCAAGGGCGATGGCAGTGGTGAGATCAATATTGCTTACTTTGAGGGGTACGGTTTGAGCCGACAGTGCCTCTTCCAGGACGCATCCCAAATCGACACTTCACAGTACACCCATCTACACTTCGGTTTTGGCACTTTGACGGCCGACTACGAGGTCAAAGTTGGCGACGAGCTCTCCAATTACCAATTCGAACAGTTCAAACTCGTCAAAGGCGCCAAGAGGATCCTGTCTTTTGGTGGCTGGGAATTCTCGACCTCTCCTGCCACCTACGCCATCTTCCGCGACGGTGTCACGCCGGCAAATCGTTTCAAGATGGCCGCCAGCATTGCCAACTTCGTCGAAAGGCATGGCCTTGACGGCGTCGACATTGACTGGGAGTACCCCGGAGCCCCCGACATTCCCGGTATACCACCGGCGAGCAAGGAAGACGGCCCCAACTACCTGGCCTTCCTTGTACTCCTCAAGAACCTGCTGCGAGGCAAGTCGGTTTCCATCGCTGCTCCCTCCTCCTACTGGTACTTGAAGCAATACCCTCTTGAAGCGATAGGAAGAGTCGTGGACTACATTGTCTACATGACCTACGATCTCCACGGTCAGTGGGATACGGACAATGCCAACTCGCAAGAGGGGTGCGACAATGGCAACTGCCTGCGCAGCCAGGTAAACCTGACCGAAACCAAGCAGTCCTTGGCCATGATCACAAAAGCAGGCGTCCCCGGAAAAAAGATCGTTGTGGGCATCACCAGTTACGGGCGGTCCTACAGCATGGCCAAGTCTGGCTGTTGGGGGCCGGACTGCCTGTACACCGGCGACCGCTTGCACTCGGATGCCACACCCGGTACCTGCACTGGTACAGCCGGGTACATTGCCGACGCTGAGATCGCCGAGATCATGGGCACCGGCAGTGGCCCAAAGAGGGACTCTGGCCGTGTCGTCGAGAGCTTTGTCGACCCGAGCAGCAACAGCGACATTCTAGTTTACGACGATAACCAGTGGGTCAGCTACATGAGCAGCAAAACCAAGAAGACGCGCGCCGCCCTGTACCGAGCCTGGGGTATGGGGGGCACCTCCGACTGGGCAAGCGACTTGCAGCAGTACCACGATGTCCCTCGCCCGGCAAAGAGCTGGGCCATCTTCAAGGAGCTCGCTCGCTCTGGTGATGATCCCAAAACGGACCACTCACGAAATGGCAACTGGACCGACTTTGACTGCACCAACAAGCTCACCGTCGACTGGGACGACTACACCCCCTCGATGAGATGGAAAGGGTTGAACGCCGATGCTGCATGGAGGGACATCGTCAGGATTTGGAAGGATACAGACAGCAGAAGGCCTGATGCCGACTTCAGCGCTTCCGTCCACGGCGTACTCAAGACCGGCTCACAGGCCGATTGTCGCGATATACAGTCTTCGAACTGCGACGTCTCTCGGGACTGTAGCAAAGGTATGGACGGCGAACTTTCAGGGCCTGCGGCGGAGTTGATTTGGAACTCACTTACTGCAATCCATCACATGTACAAGGTCTACTACGACGATCTCTTTGACGCCTTCAACATCTACCAGGCCTCGATGGATGACATGGTAAACAAATTTGCCCCCATTCCGGCGGAACCGGACCCCAAATGGACACTCCTCCTCATTGACCTCATCACCGTCGGGGCCCTTTCGGCTGCGGGGCCGTTTTTCACTTCTTTTTTGAAGAACCAGGCATTCTTTGATGATAGCCCGGCCATGCAGGACAACGTCCAGGACCTCGTCATGAACCTGATCGGCCAGGGTACTACCATTGCCAAGGATGTTTTGCCGCCGACGGTGGGGAAGTGGACGCCGACAGACCAATATGCCTTCGGCACCTGGATGGGCCAGGTCATCGATGGATGGGCCAACATCACCGTGCAGGCCGTGGACAGATTGTTCAACGGCTCAGACGCGTCGATTGAACTTCTTTGGAACGCCATCTCCGACGGAAAGCTCATCGAGGGTAAGAACGCCGGGGGGGAGAAGAAATCACAGGAGAAACTCGAGAAAGAGGCCGACCGACAACTTCGAGCCAACATTGGCAAAGTCTTCTTTGGCTTCTCCATCCCCGAGCTCTGGCGGGCTTCCAAGACGTACACCTTCGTGGCCGACTCGGGTGACGGGTGTGATGGGGACACGGAAGCGAGCAGCAAATTTCTCTCGGGCGCCAAGGGAGCCTGCGTCGACGGTAGGATGTACTATCTGGTCAGCTTGAAAGGGCCTGCCAATGAGTGCATCTGCTATCATAGAGAGACCCGGACGGGGTGCACAAACTATGTTTGCAAGGATAACAATTTCGTGCCGCCCCCAGGCCTTGACGAACTGGACGGGAAACAGTTTGGACGCGTCACCGTGGAGGAACTGATCAAGGGCGCCGTCCGCACCTATGTCCAGAACGGCAAAAGGAACGGCGGTGCCTTCGCCGATCCCACGGATGGCGGCACCATCGAGAACCTGATGGAAGTGGACATGACTACGCCGGGCATGGTCCGACTTCCCGTCTGCAGCCCCGACTTGGCGCATCGGGTCTGGGACACGTCTGGGGATGTCTTCAGTCCCAACTACCCCTGCGACGTCCCCCTGGGCACGGACGACTGCGGCGACTCCTCGTTCGAGAACACCTCCAGCGAAGTATCGCCCAAGGTCGAGGACTGCCGTGCCCTTATCCGAAGCATCGAGGGCTTGGCCAACAAGCACTACAGCTGGAACCTCGTCAGCCAGAAGGCGATTGTGGAGGAAGGCTCCTGCCGTTTCGGTGTCGAGGCGACTTCGATCTCGGGCAATGTAGAGTTTCGTGTCGGCACTCAAGACGTCATCGACATCGTCAACGAATCCATAAACCGGTTCGGCGGTAGTGGCCGGGTTTCGGCAAAGGGGTTCATGAACTGCAACGGCAACATCAAGCAGCAAGGCGTCAAGTGGGGCATCTACTAGGTACGGGGACCAACGGGCACTGCCATGGGGGCAACAGGCACAGCTTCCTGGATAGAAATATCAGTCTTTTTCCACTTGTGAATGTCTTTTCCCCTCTTCTCGCACGTCGGGGTGTAAGCGTCAGCGTAGCTCCCTCTGTGCCGGCCAAATTCAGTGTACGGAGCCCTGGCCCGAGGCTTGCCGCCCTGAATTATTAATCTACCGGCGTGCTGGACTGGGAAGCCAGAGTGCCCGGTTTGGTCTACTATATAGGCTCGGAATCCACTCGACTGCATCATGGTGCTGCCCACACAGCAAGCCGTATTCACGCTAAGAGGAACCAGAGCATCCAGCCTTTTGGCCAGAGCGGGCGGGCCAGAGGACCGACAGATTGTGAGAACCCCAATTCGCCCAACGCTCGACCACTTATGCCTTTTGCCTTGCCACTATTACTTTTCTACCCTGACCAGCCCGACAGGCCAGATGGATCAGAGCTGACCTACTTCTGTTCGTCACTTTAGCGAGTAAGTGACGCGAACTCGACCAGCCCAACAGGCCAGTTGAATCAGAACTGACCTACTTCTGTTTGTTACTGTAGAAAGTAAGTGGCGACACCTCGAGTAGCCTGACCAGCCCGACAGGCCAGATGAATCAGAACTGATCTACTTCTGTTCGTCGCTGTAGCTTGTAAGTGATGCGACCTCGACTAGCCCGACAGGCCAGATGGATCAGAACTGACCTACTTCTGTTTGTTGGTGTAGGATGTAAGTGACGCGACGTCGACCAGCCCGACAGGCCAGTTAAATCAGAACTGACCTACTTCTGCTCGTCGCTGTAGGAAGTAAGTGAGGCAACATTAACCATCCTGATTAGCCAGACAGGCCAGATGGATCAGAACTGACCTACTTCTGTTCGTCGCTGTAGGATGTAAGTGACGCGACGTCGACTAGCCCGACAGGCCAGATGAATCAGAACTGATCTACTTGTGTTCGTCGCTGTAGGATGTAAGTGAGGCGACGTCGACAAGCCCGACAGGCCAGTTGAATCAGAGCTGACCTACTTCTGTTCATCGCTATAGCTTGTAAGTGATGCGACCTCGACCAGCCGGACAGGCCAGATGAATCAGAACTGACCTACCTCTGTTCGTCGCTTTAGGCAGTAAGTGACACGACGTCGACCAGCCCGACAGGCCAGTTGAATCAGAACTGACCTACTTCTGTTTGTTGGTGTAGGATGTAAGTGACGCGACGTCGACCAGCCCGACAGGCCAGTTAAATCAGAACTGACCTACTTCTGCTCGTCGCTGTAGGATGTAAGTGACGCGACCTCGACCAGCCTAGCGGGCCAGATCGATCGGATGGATCAAAACTGACCTACTTCTGTTCTTCTCTACAGGAAGTAAGTCACGCGAAATTGCCCAGGCTGATCAGCCAGACAGGCCAGATAGATCAGAACTAACCTACTTCTGTTCGCTGCTGTAGGAAGTAAGTGACGCGACCTCGACCAGCCCGACGGGCAGTATACGTGTGATATGAACACGCCTAACACAGTATTCAATGTAATACTAGCCAGTATGACAAGTCGCACGTCACCCCCCCAATCATTCCCTTGGTCTAACGTGTACCTAGTACCTGTCGGACAGTTGGATTTTCCGTTCCGACCACGCCTTCACCGAGGGTCTTCCCGCCAACGTCTTTCAGCATGTCTCACAGAATGCCCCATCTCGACTTTGTGGCCGTTGCTCGGACGCCGATTCTACACAACCGATTAGATTACGGCAGCCAATCGAAGGCTGCGATTTGTGCACACTACTGGGAGGCCCCAGTCACCAGAACGAAGATGCCATTTGTCTCACGATACGCCCAAATGGCTGGATGCTTTGCAGGACTGAAGGTAGTAGATCCTATATGCAGCTCGTGAGGCCGCCGTTTACTAACTGTTCATTACAGAGCAAGGGGGTGATCCTAAAATCCCCCGCGGACTTCCGCAGCTTCCCGAACTTGGGGGTGATGCCTATTTCGACCTCCTCCGTGCCTGGGTTAACGACTGTAATACCTCCGCGGCGGGGCATCAGCATTGTTCACGAGAACTGACGACTTTCGAGCCGCCTACTAGGCTTATTGATATAGGCCTCGAGGGACTTCCTTCGTCTCTTCGCCTTGTGTCTGATATGGCCGAGCATACGTCCTACATTGCCCTGTCCCATTGCTGGGGTGAATTGAAGGACGTGATAAGAGACCAGATCAACACGTCGGGAGCTAATCTGGACAACCGGAAGGCAGGGTTTCAAATGACTGAACCCTTCTGGCCACAGACATTCCTCGACGCAATCCGGGTGACGCGAGAACTTGGGCAACGTTACCTCTGGATTGATGCCATCTGTATTAACCAGAGCGACACTAAAGAATGGGAAAGCGAGTCGCAGCGTATGGAGAAAGTGTTCGAGAATGCCTACTGCACCATCGCTGCCGTCTCTGTCGACGATTCCTCCGAACATGGCTTCCTTCGGCCCTCCAAGGATGGTAAACTCCTGCCAAAGCGACCAGAGAGACCGTGTGTGCGCCTGGACACCCGCTCTCACGGGACCGTCTATGTATGCAAAGACATCGACCAGTTTAAGGAAGACGTGCAGGACGATCTCTTAAATAAGCGCGCCTGGGTCCTGCAGGAGAGAGCGCTCTCACGACGAACAATTCATTTCACCACGAACCAAACCTACTGGGAGTGTGGTCTCGGCATACGCTGTGAGACCTTGACCCGGATAAAAAGGTACATGAAGCACTCGAAATATTCCGTGGAAACTAAATACTTTCTCTCTCCTGCTTATGTTTTACGTTTAAGCATTATCCTTTGATTAGGCAGAGGCTGACATTCTTACTTTAGTGGCACGTCGACATTTATAAGTGACCCGCGCTTTCCTGCTGCACTTACCAATGCTGGAATAAGACCTCGTCTTGAACTTTCGCAACACTTATACAAGCGATATACAATGCTCGATCTCACCGAATCGAGCGACCGACGTGTCGCGATCTTGGGGCTCGAGAAGCGACTGGCAGGCACATTTGGAACGAAATCTGAGCACGGTATCTTCCACGATTGGTACCTTCCCCGAAGCCTCTTATGGCAGCGTCACGGCTCGGCTAGGATGAAGCCTATCAGGTACAAAGACGAGCACAAGGTTCCATCGTGGTCTTGGATGGCCTGCGAGGGACCTATCGACTATATGGTGGTTAGTTTCGGGCATGTCGATTGGGTGAAGTCGACACTCTCCTATCTCCATCTCGATGGGGGTATGCTCAGGACGCAAGTCTGCAGGCTTCAGGCCTGTGAGATAGCTCAAGCCATTCCCCGATCCGAAGATAGACGATGCACCTTAAAGGATCAAAGAGGAGAGTCAAGGGGAGAGTGGTGGCTCAGGTTCGACGGGGACGACAGAACTAAGGTGGAGTCAGTCGGGTGTGTTATTATCGGAAGGGAAGCATCCAAGTCTGGGCATGGAAGGCTGTACTACGTGCTGGTTGTTGCGCCGCACCCGGAGAGATGCGACTACCAGAGAGTCGGAGTTGGATCTGTTCCGCAGCAGTTTCTCTCCTTCAAGATGGTGGATGGATGTATCATTTGACTGGTTCATGATGGGTTGGTATGCTAGTATGCGATGCGGGTTTCCTTAGCACACACATAGTTCCCTTTCCTCTCTTCAGTTCCACTCTATTCCAGGCATGTCCTTATATTCAAAGGATATTGAAATGGTTGATACTTACGGCTCTCGAATCCCGTCACCGCCAGAAACAATCCTTACTGACAGGGCCATCCTTGCCGAGATACGATTGCATAATCTCCAGGCGCATCTGGCTGTCACCCCGCAAGACCCTGTGCTGTTTAAGGGCACGGTGCGCTCCAATCTAAATCCATTCCACCAGCATACCGTCACTCAGCGTCGATAAAATTATGGTGACGCACGACGTATGGACAGACACAGGGGACGCCACCAGAGCTATGGGAACACAACAAATGACAGTGCAGCTTTCGGAAAATGTGCGAGCAGAGCGGCGAGAGGGACACACTGCGAGCGATGTGTTTGGGCGAGCAGCGACGCGGAAAATAAAGCCATCGCAGCCTTGTAAATAACCTAAGGCCCGTACTTGATAGTAAATCCATCGTGTGCCAGATTGAATAATTATACCTCACTCGATTTACTCTATCCAATAATTCCCAACCCGATCGATTAGACGAAAGTGGTAACAGGAGTTAGATTAAGTCGATTACCAAAAGAGGAAATCAAGCAGCACAGGGGCTTGAAACCTCCTGAGGAAGAGTGGCTTAGCTTTCTGTGCTGCAATTGGCCGAAAGATGGAGGGCGTTTAAGACTTGGTAAAGCGGCAGGTGGTCATCTAATGGGCCGCCCATTCATCTCACGCAACGGCCGTTACCTAAAGAGGGAATAAAAGTTCACCGACGATAAAAATACTTTAAAAATCTAATTAATACGTTAAGTGTACTTAAAAGCGTTTTATAAATAAAGGACCTCATTAAAGATTATAGTTCTTAATAAGCTATGTAATTTTCAAACGCTATTTAAGTATAAGCGCGCGACCTTATTAACGTTATTAGTGTCTTAATAAGTGATAAAGTGTTTTATTTTTGTTAAGCGGCAGATTATAACTAAGATAACGTTGTAGATATTACTCTATAGTAAGTGTATAACGAAGTCTATTAAAATATCTTACTACACTCGTTAAAGTACGGGTAATAAGTAAAGCACCCTTACTTAACTTCGTAAGAAGAGATGGTTTAACATTAAGTATAATAATTATTATTTTATTACTTTATAAAAGCGTATATCCGCGGTTAATAATAGTTTTAAGATAAGGTCTCGTATATACCGGCTCTTTTTAAGTGTTTAGCTATGATAATTGTATAATATAAATAAGTTAATTTAACGTAAAGTTTAAGTAAGTTAAGAATATAAAGGCGGTTATAATAATATAACATATTAACTCGCTCCTCGCATTTATTAAGAGATATTAAGGGATATTAAGGGATATTAAGGGATATTAAGGGATATTAAGGGATATTAAGGGATATTAAGGGATATTAAGGGATATTAAGGGATATTAAGGGATATTAAGGGATATTAAGGGATATTAAGGGATATTAAGGGATATTAAGGGATATTAAGGGATATTAAGGGATATTAAGGGATATTAAGGGATATTAAGGGATATTAAGGGATAGTAGGGTTTCTTAGTATATAATGCCTTTAAAATAAAGTAAACAGTCTTATTTAACTTATGTCTTCGAGTTATAAGGTTTTAAATAGTTAGCGGTAATAATAAAGCGTGGCGATCTTATTATAAAAATAGTATAATAATAAGATCAAGGTTTAGGTTAACGATGTTTAATTTTAAGGGGTTGTTAAGAGCGAATTATAATTTAATTACAGCGTTAACTTAAGTCGGGCTTTCTTTAAAGCGGACTAATTTCTTTCAAGATTCGAAGTTCTCTTTTTTTAACTCGACTTTACTTTAATATAATGATTGTTTATCCTCCTCTTTAAGTAAGTCTTTTAACTTCTTAATTTAAGTATTAAGTTATATTCCTTACTTTTTGAGTCGGTATATAATTTTTAAATTACATCGAGATAAGAATTCAAACTATCTCGTTCATTAATGATTTAATAACTTTATCGCTATAAAGTATGCTAAGTTTTAGTAATTAACAATGATCTTAATTAATAATAACACGCCTTTTAACTTAAGACGCCATTCTTCGAAGCAATAAATAATAGTTAAAAAGTTCCTTATTATAAATTTTATAGTTAAATCCTATTAAAGAGTGCTTTTTTAAGAAGAAGGTAACTAAGTATAAGATTCTATCGTCTTTATATTATAATAGTATATTAAGTAAGATATAATTAAAGACATTAGTCTTTAAAATCACTTCTTTCTTTTAGTTAAAGAGAGTGATAACCGGGGCTAATATAAACGCGTTCTTTAACACGACGAATACATTCTTATACTCTTTTATTTAAGCGAGTTTAAACCCTTTCCTTTTAAGGTTAATTAACGGGGCAATAATCTTTAAAAAGTTTTTAATAAACTAGCGGTAAAAGTTTTTGAAGTTAACAAACGCTTATATATTAATTAAGTAGGATAAGTTAGCTTAATTCTTAACTGCCTTAATCTTAACCTGGTTTAAACGTAAGTTACTGTAATTAATAATTATCTTTAAGAACGTGGTCTTAGCTTTAAAGAATTCACACTTCGAAATTTTTATAAATAAGCCAGCTTCTTTTAATACTTAAAGCACTTTTTATAAATGTTCGACATGTTCCTTATAAGTCCGGCTATAAATGAAGATATCGTTGGAGAATATAATATAATATAATTTTAAATGAAAATATAAGATATCGTTAATAAACCTCAAAAACATAATAAAGGCTTTCATTAATTTAATAGGTATAATTAATAACTCAAATAAGTTAAACGAGTGTAAAATATAGTTCAGTATTCTTATCTCTTTTTAACCTTAATCTTATTAAAGGCTGTAATAATATCGACTTTAAAGAACTACTTTATTCTCTTTATGTTATTTAAGGTTTCCTTAACTAAGGGTAGTAAGTAATAGTCCTTATAAATGATGTTATTTAAGGTATAGTGATTAATATTAAAACAGAGCCCTCTGTTAAGCTTCTTAACGAATAAGATAAGGGATATAGTTAAAGACGAGATAAGTTAAATAAACCCTTTTTAAAGATTCTTGTATAGCCACTCTTTTAATATAGATAATTCGTTATAAGATATAGTACATAAAGGTTTAAAAGGGAGGCATTTTCTCTTTTATTAGTTTAATCTCGTATTCGTAATCCCAATGTCATAGTAGTTTCTTTACTTCTTTTAATGAGAGTATATTTTTAAATTCTCGTGGTTTAACGGGAGTTACTTAAATAAAGGTGGATTAGCCTTTTAAAATGGGTGCTCGTCGATTTCTTCGATAGTGATAAGAAACGCGGTGTATTCTTTCTATAAGTATGCTAAGTAAGCGTGAGCGGTAATTAAAGCGACATCATAATAAAATAATGCATCCAAATAAGTCGGTAGGTTCTTTAAGCGGGCATATATAAGAACGTTATATATAGTAATAACCTTTATAAGTTTCTTTAATATATTATATTTTTAAAAAAATATAATTCGCTGTTAAATATTAATATTTAAGTTACAAAACTTATATAAAGGTAGTATATTTCAAGCTATGAGATTTTGAAGATAAAAAGGAAGTAAGCTAGCTAAGTTATAGAAACGTAATTGTTTCTTATAATAATCGTTTCTTCGTATCGAATATTTAACGAAGTAGGTAACCTTCCCACTCTCGCTTAAGCGACCGTCGATCATCTCGATCTTAAATAATCTTTATGAAGGCTAAATTAATAGCTTATAAGTTTTAACATATATATAGTTAGTAAGTGCTTTAATAGCGGCTTTAAAGTTAACAAAAACGTAAGTTAATAAGGTGTATTTATTAAAAATTAAAGTAGTAAGTAAGACTATAAGCTTTTTATATATATCTTTATCTTTATTAATAGATGAGTTATAAGCGGAATAAGTAGATATTAATAAAGGTAACGGACTTAAAGAGCTAAGCTTAAGAGCTAATAAGCGACTTAATATAAGCTTGCGTTATTTAACGATTAAGAACTCTTTATATGTAGCTCTTGAAACTAATTAATAAACGCGATTATAGCGGAGATAAGCTAAGGGGACTAAATAAGTATAAGTACTTACTAAGTAAGTAAGGTCGTGGATATTAAAAGGGGCGGGCTTCTTTAAGGGCTTAGAATACGGGCTTAATAGAATTAAATAAGTCAGCGGTTAAGTTTAAGGTATTGAGCGACTATACAGCCTTTATAACTGCACCGAAAATATTCTCCTCTCTTTCTTCGATTGTGTAAAGGGGCCGGGCGGGCGGATCGGCGGTGCGTCGGCGCGCCGGCGGGAAGCAAGCGCCAGGGCGGTCGCCGAAACGGCGGAGCGGCGCCACGTTAATCCGGGGCGCCCTTATGCAGAATCTGGCCGCGCCCGCAAACGGAGGGACGGCCAGATTGAAGTCAATACAGCCAGCCAGTCATTGGAATTGCGTGCACATAGTCACCTCGTTCGATTCGTATCATTCCGTTACAATTCTTCAATCTCTACACCACGAGAACGAGCCGGCTATGGCACCCGCTACCCGATCGCGCCCCGACAGCTCGACGCCCGGTCAAGCAAGCTCTCACCCCAACTTAGGGTTAGGAGCCAACGAGCCAGCCGCGCCGAGCAACGCGGCGATCCCCGGCGCCCTGACTACCGGAGCGGGCACGGTGGAGGGGCGCCCGTTCCCAATGGACGAAGGGCCCACGGGCGCGGACGAACCGCGACCATCCGGCGAAACGGATCCAAGCCCAACGCCGGGACCCGACATGTCAACCCCTCGGAGTCCGATCTGTTCCGGGTCGCCACGCGGGAGAACGACCTTCTCCGCGCGCTGCTGAAGACACAGCAGAAGATGATCGAGATGATGACGGCGGACCGAGCCGACCGCCAACGGGGTCAAGGACTAACGCCGCCCAGTCGGAGCACGAGCGGAGAACCGCGCACGTACGAGAAGCCACCGACTTACGCATGCAAGAAGCTAGAGGAGGCCTCGACCCACGTGGAGATCCGAAGCTGGATCGTGGCGGTGGAACAACAAAACGAGAGCCGACCCGACCAGACGGATGCTCGCTATATCGAATGGGCCCTCACCAACGTGGACTACGCCTTGCAAAGCGAGTGGCGCACCCACGCCGAAGATCTATACCCGCAAGGGAAATACAGCGAGCAGGCCAAGTGGGCAGACTTCTTAAAGTTCATTCGACGGGAACACATCGACCCGGCTCAGAATATGCAGAGGTCAATGGCGGCGCTACAACGGATCCGGCAAACGGCCGACCAATCGCCGACACAGTTCTATAACGAGTGGTCCGCGTGGCAGCGACGGGTTCGAGAGAGCATCGCAGGCCAGCCCCTCATCGCACACGAGTTCCTACTCAAGCTGCGACCGTGGCTACGGATGGACATCATTCGGGATAACGTTGCTATCACCGACGCCCAAGCGGTCGCCCACGAGGCGGAGCGTCGATGGCAGATCCTCTCCCCTTATCAGCGAAGGGATCGCGAAGGGACACGCGACGGGACTCCGGGAGGAAGGAAGCGACCCCGGGCCGAGCACGAGTTTAGCGGGACCCGACAGGGGTATGTGAACCAGGCGGTGGTGCAACCAGCGTCGAAGGTTCGTCGAGGGGGTTCGGCCCAGGCGCCACCGAGAGGAGACCCCGCCCGAAGTACGTCCGTTGCTATAAATGCGGCGAGGGGGCCATATCCAGCGGGATTGTACGGCCAAGCCGCCGGGCAGGCAATCCCGGCGGCGCACACCGGCGCTACACGAGCGGCCGGCGCGCGGATCCAGGCGGCAGAGGTGAAGCAAGAGACGCCCCAGTACCGATCCGACTCCGACTGGAGCGCGAGCGAGGCGGGAAATGTGTAGCTGAGCCGGACGGAGCGCAAGACGACTCAGCGGACACACACCGCGCGACAGGGGTGCTAGGCGCGGCCATGCGCACCACGGGCCAGTTATGCGACGAACTCGGCCGAGCGAAGAAGCCGATTCGGATCGACCTGGATTCGGGGGCCGAGGTCAACGTGATCGCAAAGCGGACGGCGGATCGAGCCGTCACGAGGGGTTGGGTTACGAAAGTCCCCATAACTCTGCCGCGACTTTTAGGGGTCGACGGGCAGCCGCTACGGTGCTATGGCGCCGTGGAAGCGGCGATAGAGATGCAAGACGTGCAAGGGCAGGTACGGAGGTTCACGCAGGTGTTCTTCGTCGTGCGCCGAGATAAGCACGCGGCCCAGGTGCTACTGTCCCGCCCGGGCATGGGGCGGGAGGAATTACCTTAGACACACGAAAGCCAGACACGTTCACGTTTAGAGTGATGCAGTTCGTGGGGCCAGAGGAGTTCGCCCGCGAAGCGACCGAAGGCGAACCGGTGCTAATCGCCCAGCTAGCGAGGCTAGAGTTAGGTGACGCGTCGGCGATACCGGGGCTTGACGACGAACCGCCCATAGGGACCGTCGCGCTACCAGCCTGTTTAAAGGAGTACGAGGTCGTGTTTAGTGAGTCCGCAGCCGCGGAGCCGCCTATTTTAGGAGAGACACCGCACACGATCGACCTCATCCCCGGCGCACAGCCTCCACACGGACCTATCTATCCCCTCTCAGAACCGCAACGAAAGGAGCTCGAGGAGTACCTCGCGAAGGCGTTGGAAACCGGTCGCATTAGGCACTCCACGAGCCCGGCGGGGGCACCCGTGCTATTCGTGCCAAAAAAGGACGGCAGTCTACGACTATGCGTCGATTACCGGGGCCTAAATAAGGTCACGGTAAAGAACCGATATCCGCTTCCGCTAATTAGCGAGCTGATGGATCAGCTGGGGTCGGCGAAGGTGTTCTCGAAGATGGATTTACGAGACGCCTATTTTCGCCTCGCAATCGCAGAGGGCGACCGCTGGAAGACCGCGTTCCGAACGAAGTACGGCCACTTCGAGTATAACGTGATGGCCATGGGGCTCACGAACGCGCCCGCCACGTTTCAGGCCTATATGCAGAAGGCATTAGCAGGGCTCATTGACACCATTTGCGTGGTTTACCTCGACGACATCGTCATCTACTCGCAGGACGCGAAGGAACACGCGACGCATCTCCGAATGGTGTGCGAACGGCTGAAGGAGCACGAGCTATTTGCGAAGATCTCGAAGTGCGAATTCTTTAAAGAGGAAATCGAGTTCCTAGGATTCGTGGTCGGCCGAGTAGGCTTAAAGATGGACCCGAAACGAGTGATAGCCGTGCAGGAATGGCAGCCTCCTGAGTCGTACCGGGACATCCAAGTGTTCCTAGGGTTCACCAACTTCTATAGGAAGTTCATTGCGAAGTACTCGCATATCACGGCACCGATTACGGCGCTACTGAAAGGCATGGAGGCCGGCCGGAAGAAGGGCCCGTTCCAGTGGCCCCTGGACGCACAGAAGGCGTTCGAAGAGCTAAAGCACGCGTTCACTTCGGCGACGGTGCTCCGACACTGGGACCCGGAGAAAACTAGCAGGGTCGAGACAGACGCGAGTGATAGGGCAGTCTCAGGCATCCTATCACAGAAACAAGGAGGTGGCGAGTGGAGGCCAGTCGCCTACTGGTCGCGGAAACTCACGGCGCCCGAGCTGAACTGGGCCACGGGCCAAAAGGAACTGCTAGCGATTGTCGAATCACTCGAGCATTGGAGACACTACCTTGAGGGGCTGAGCGCCAAGTTCACGGTCTGGACCGACCACCAGGCACTGAAAGGGGTCGTGGAAGCACCGGCGAGAGACTTACGAGGCCGCCTCGCAAGATGGGTGTACAGGCTCTCGCATTTTGACTTCGATATGGAATATCGGAAGGGGGCCACGAACCCGGCGGATCCGCTATCGCGGCGACCAGACTACATGGCTGGGGAGATCAGCTACCACGACGTGATTCCGTCACTAGCAATGAAACTGGCACTCGTCGACCAGCTGCCGGCCGAGGTCCGACACCAGGTGGCAAGGATCAGCACCACGAGAAACGTCGGGACCGCGACGTACGTGGGGGCGGTGCGGGCGATGGTGACGCACACAGACAAAAGGTCGGCGGGTGGCCAGGGGGGACGCGGTCCTTGCCCCGGTAACCCGGGCACAAGGCCAGGGAGGGCCACCCACGACGAGGCGCCGAGCAGTGATCGACGAGGCCGGTGGGGGGACAGGTGCTCCCGAGAGCAGTGGCTCGAAGCGTGGCAAGAAACGAGACCACTTGGGCGGATAAGCCCACTGAGGCGTTCTACCAGCTCATTCGGGGGCTACAACCCCAGGACCGGGACATCGCGGAACGAATGGAGAAGGCGCGGCAAGGCCAAGCTGCGGGGTACCACCTAGACGAGGAAGGAGCCCTCCGATTTAAAGGAAGGCTAGTCATCCCTAATGAGGGAGCGTTAAGGGCCCAACTACTCCACCAACACCACGATGACCCCAGGGCGGGACACCTAGGCGCGAATAAGACCTTAGAGCTGCTCACGAGGAAGTTCCACTGGCCCGCGATCGCCGAGGAGGTGCGACAGTACGCAGAGTCATGCCAGGAGTGCCAGGGAGCAAGGAGACCAAGGCACAAACCGTACGGCCTACTCCAATCCCTACCGCTACCCGAGGGACCCTGGCAAGAGATTAGCATGGACTTCATCACTGGGCTGCCGATCAGCTGCCGACCCGAGGGCGACGCCTGCGACGCCGTGTTAGTCATCGTGGACCGATTCACGAAGATGGCACTGTTCCTACCCACGAGGAAAACCCTAACTGCGGCAGAGTTAGCCCATATCCTGTATAAGGAAGTGGAATGCCGGTACGGGACGCCCCTCGGGATTGTGAGCGATAGGGACTCCCTACTCACGAGCCGGTTCTGGCAAGAGTGGTGCGAGGCAAGGGCAACGAAACGCCGGCTGAGCACGGCGTACCATCCCCAAACGGACGGGCAGACAGAGAGAACGCACCAAACACTAGAGAAGTGGTTACGCACGTGTTGCGACGAGGCGACATGGGCATCCGGGCTACACGAAGCCGAGTTCGCCTATAATAACCGCCGCCACGACTCCATCGGGGTGTCACCGTTTGAGGCGCTGTATGGATTTCACCCGAGGATGACGGAGTTCGCCCCCAAGCAGAACGCTTTCGGAGCGCGGGCGTGTTAGAACGGCTACAGAAGAGCCGAGAGGTCCGCGCGCGTATGAGAGAACACTGGGACGTCGCAGTGAAAGCCCAACAAAAGGGCTACGACCGAAGGCACCAGGACCAAGAGTTCCAACCAGGTCAGTGGGTAGGCCTCTCGACGAAGCGGTTCCGATTTAAGTGCGGTGCGAAGCTCGCCCCGACGTACATTCGGGTAAAGGTCACGGAGAGGATTGGTAAGGTGGCCTACAGGGTCGCCCTGCCCTCGCAGTACGAACGGATACACGACGTGTTCCCAGTGTCATCGTTGGAGCCATGGACTGGCAAGGCCTCCGGGGACCATGAGGCACTCCCAGGACTGGTGGAGGACCAAGAGGAGTGGGAGGTCGAGGATATCCTCCGACACAGGACGACCGCCCGAGGGGCGGAGTACCTCGTGAAATGGATGGGCTGGCCGGTGGAATATAACACCTGGGAGCCAGAGGCGAACCTGGAGAACGCGCCGAAGATCGTGGCACGCTATCGTAAGCGGCGGTCCCACCGTAAATGGGACGACGATCGCCCTCCGAGCACAGGAAATCACGGAGTGGCGGGGCGCGAAGCGCAGCAGATCAATTAACGAGGCCAGGGCCTAGAAGTACACGGAGCTAAGCCATGCAATTGCTGTGGAAGGTCGCACGCGGCATGCAGAGTAGGACGCAGGAGGTCCGCTAGGCGGCGTACGGGCGACGAGGATCCGCCAAAGCGCAGGACGCAGCGGATGAGGGGACGGCAAACTAGGTGACGCGTCAGGGCGACCTAGCGGCGAGACGGGCGAAGGCGTCGCGAAGGAGGGGTCCAGCCGAGGGACCGTGAGCCGCGTCGTCGGCGGCAGAGCGGCGACGTTTGGCACCTCGGGTCGACGAGGACGGCGAGACGGCGGGCGGAGCGATGCCACCGAGGACGTTGATCCGTCGCAAGCCGAGTGACGAGAAGGCGCTGTTGTAGTACTCCTCCATTGCGGCCGGGGACCAGTCCTTAAACGGCAGGGGGGAGGAGCCGCCGCCGGAAGGCTAGTCACGATCTCGGAGACGTACCGGGGTGTGTACCCAGCTCCAATGGGATCGGGGCGGGTAGCGTCGATCGGGAAGCGGCGCAGGACATGCGATCGTCCGCCGGCCTGGGCAAGCCGAGCCAGAGAGAGATGGCCAGCTCGGGGAGCACAACCAAGGACGTCAGCCGTCGCCGAGAGCGTGATGGTGGCCACGTCGAGGTTCTCAGTGTCTCGCGTGTGCTGAACACTAGGCGGCGCGGGATGGGAATCCCAGCGCATAGCCGTGTCTATCTCGCGGTTCGCCGAGTGGAGACTGAAGTGCCGGGCCCAAAGGACGTCCCGGAAGGCGGTAACGCTGACAGGGGAGCGGGGTCAGGATACAGCTCGAGGATGCGGTTCATGGCCCGTCGGCGGGCGAGCGCCCATTGCTCGGCAGTCCAGTGTGGGTCCACGGACGGGCCGGTCGGGGCAAGAGCTTGCGCGGGTGGCGGCATTTGCGCCGACGCGTCAGTGCCCCCGAGACCATGTCAACATCGCCATCAGGGCTAGGGGAGCGGTCACCGCCGGTGTCGGAGCCAACGGACAGGGCGTTGCCGCCGTCGGACGCATCTGGGTCGGCGACCGCGCTCAAGGGAGAGGAAGGGCCGCACGAGTCCAGACCGTCCACGACATCGGAACCAGAGCGGCTACTGTCCAGCGAGGAAACGTCGCGACCGCCGTCGCCGGGCATGCTGAAGTTTACCCGCTTAGGCGAAGCGAACGGGTCGTACTCGCCTTGCCATAGCCCGGAGAGGCGCTGTAAGTACGCTGGCCGTTCGCCGGCGACGAGAGGACGGCAGCGAGCCGCCGGACGAAGGCAAGGGTGTAGACGTCGAAGCCAGGTCTCGAAACCGCGTCGGGCAGTATGGTAAACGTCGTACATTGCGACAGGATTATGGTGGCCTCCAACCTCGGAAGGGCGGGGGGGAACCAAATCGCGAAACTCAATGAGTTTCTGGTCACGAGCGGACGAATGAGGTGGCTCGGCGACGGTCGTGGGGACCTGGTCGAACTTATGCCACAGTTCCAAGCGCGCGGCGACGCAGTCGCGATACTCCTCCGCGGACCAAGGCTTCTCAGGCAGAGGACAGGTATTGGAGATCATCGTGAGATGGATCCGCCGCTCGGCCCGCCACTCCACCATCGAGGAGGCGCCGCTAGCGGAGGGAGCACCGCTAGCAGAGCGGACGCCGGAGGCAGGGCTGGAGGGCCAGGGTGTCGCAGCACGAGTGGAGCGCTGGACCCGAGAGGCCGGCGCAGAGGACATCGGCGCGTCCGACAGGGACGCAGCAGAGGACAGCAGGTCGCGATCCTCTAGCGCAGGCGCGCCCGAGCCACCCCGGCCGGAGGGGCCAGGACGGGCACTGGAGCCGGAAGGAGAGCTGCGACCGGACGGCGACTGGACGTACTCGCCATCGTCGTCAGTGTCCGCACCCAGGCTCGAGGCGTCGTCGTCAGAGTCCTCGTCGTCGGAAGGCGATTCATCGCCAGGCATCGCGGCGGGGACTGGCGTGAAGGGCGACGAAGGCCCGGCGGAGTCGACTCGTGCGTCGGAATGGGATCGGCGGACAGACGCCTTGCTACCCTACCGGAAGTGTTAACTAAGGACCGGTCGCGTCAAAACGAAGACGGGGAGGACTCACCGGGGTACGGCGACCAGGGGCGGCGGGACCTGCTCGAGCAACGCGGCTCTTACCATGTTTCTCCCGCCGGGCGTGGTTGACACCAAACCACGAATCAACCCTCGCAGCACCTTTTTCTGCGATCGTTTGAACCGACGCTGCCAATCGATATCCGATGTGGCCTCGCCCGCGAGAAAATGGTATCCAGGCGCCCAGCGGTACAGCTTGTCGTCGTAGTTGTCGACGGTTAGGCGATAAAGTTCCTCGCAGTGCGCGATAAGGCGGGACAGGCTATCGGCACTGCGATCGCCGACAGGAAGGGCGAGGGTGTATCGCCGCTGGTACTCCTCAGCACTGACAGGCTCCCGTTGGCCATGGGCGCCCTACCGGAACACGATTAGAACCAGTACGCCGACGCGGCGGCGAAAGGAGGGGAAACTCACGGCGAGGATGTCCGTTTGTAATTGGACGAACCGGCGCTGGCTCTGCGCCTCAACAACGGCGAGGGAGTTGGCGGCTTCGCGCTTTTTCTGTTCCTTGCGCTCCTGGAAGACGGCAATGTCCTCCTCATTGCAGCATAGGCGGAAAGCCATCGCCGCCTCGTGGTAGACCGTCTTGAGCGACCCATAGGCTTGGACGTATCGCCAGTTCCAATTGGAACTGCCCACCTGGCCCATGTGGGTACCGCGGTATTGAAGGACGCGAAGATGGGCGATGCCAGCGGTGAGGACGCGGCCGGCACCGACCAATTCCTCGGGAATCTAAACGCGTCAGCCATCGCAACACAGTCGCGGGCAAAGGGCAACACAAACGGCGACACATTTGCGATGATCAATGGCGCAGATCCGCACTTGCCGGCACCCTCACAGTTCAGAGAGGGATCAACAGCGCCGGTCGTGACACTGTTGCAACAAAAGGCATTGGGGCTAGAGGGGAGGGTTAGCAACGCCCGAGGCAGCCGAGCGAGGCCCGATAGAGCGCCGACCAGGATGCGGGACGCACAAGGAAACGACAAGATCGTCGTCGGCGTTCCGGGACAAAGGGCCGCCGGAGTGTCCAAAACGAAAGACAGAGTGACAGGCGGGGAGGACCTCCCACTCGCGAATGCGGTTAAGCGCGTCCTCGCGCGAGTAGATCGGGTACAGCATTGTCGGCGAACAGTCGAAGAACGAATGGATGAGGAACAGAGAGCGTCACGAAACACGAGACGTACGGGGAATGGAGAGGTCGCCTGCCACAAGGAACGGGAACAAAGGAAAGCTGCAACCAGGCGCCGACCCAGGAGTTGGTATGGAGTACGGAGCTACAAACAAAGCCGAGCCCTCGGCGCCCCAGGCAGCAACACGGGCAGCGAGGCAGCGAGGCGGCGAGGCGGCGAGGCCGCCGCGACAGAGAGCGCGACTGGAGACAAACACGCAGCGCGGGGCAGCGCCGCCCAGGCAACGACCGGCCGCCGACGGGCGGGCCAGCAGACATAACGAGCGCATAGGACAACCCCACGAAGGGCGGCGACCACAAGGTGGCGGGCCAAGGACCCACGCGGCGCGGCGCACCCGAGACCGCTCCACCGATAGGAATTCCACGGGCGCCGGAGACCGGGCCCAGGAATTGGGGGGGCATTGTAAAGGGGCCGGGCGGGCGGATCGGCGGTGCGTCGGCGCGCCGGCGGGAAGCAAGCGCCAGGGCGGTCGCCGAAACGGCGGAGCGGCGCCACGTTAATCCGGGGCGCCCTTATGCAGAATCTGGCCGCGCCCGCAAACGGAGGGACGGCCAGATTGAAGTCAATACAGCCAGCCAGTCATTGGAATTGCGTGCACATAGTCACCTCGTTCGATTCGTATCATTCCGTTACAAATAAGCGGAACAGCTATATCGAGACGGCCTTATTTGGCAATATAGCTACTATCTATGCGAGTCCTTTACTGAAGGAGCACAGCTTAAGCAATGCTACCACTGCTACCGTTATAGATATATCGCCTGTGTCTGCTGCCACGTATGCAGGTGCAGACTCTGTTCTTCAATAAAGCATGACGATAAAGAATGCCCAGAAGCCGAGAATAAAAGCTAGTACTGCTATCCAGCATGCCGAGGACTATATACTGCGTGGTCTAAGGAGTGTCTAGTCTATTAAAAGCAGGTCCAGATTGCTAAGACTGCTTATATTATAAGACCGAAGGGATTCGCACTGCCCTTATAAGAACCCCTTAAGCTAACATCCGAAGACTGGCAGATAATATAGCCGCGGAAGCGTCGAGCAACCAGCTGCCGTACTAGAAGCACTGGCAGAGCCCGCAGCAGAACCCACAAAGAGATAGACGACATAGACATCGAAACACCGGAGTTAACACTAAACAGCATCCACGCTCGACCATGATAACGCTAAGGATCTTATATTGGAACATGCAGAAAAGCAAGAAAGCATAGATCCCGGTAGTCAATGCTATCTCCGAAAAGTACAACATCCTAGCTATCCAAGAGCCCTGGCGAAACCCACATATGCCGACTACCTATTACTTAAGATTCTCTCCGTACCACCTCCTATACACTACCGAGGGAGGTAGAGTATGCATCTTTATTAATAAGAAGTTCCCCTTAATATAGTGGACCTATAAGGCGCAGCCAGATAGGTGTCATGTCATAATCCAGCTGCTAGACGGTCCTATAACTGTTATTTGCGTATACTCACCTCCTCCTAGGTCTATTAGCAGATTAGACCTGCCAGCTATCGAAACCCTCCTTACCGGCCCCCAGCTAGGACAAACAGTCCTTATAGGCGACTTTAACGTCCACCACCCTATTTAGGGAGGACATAACGTCCGACCCCACAAGGCAGCCGATAAGCTGCTCTAGCTAGCAGAGCAATGGAGACTCCAGCTAATCACCCCCCCCGGAGTGCCGACATAGACTCGAAGAGGGTGCGCGGACTCTATAATTGACCTAGCCTGGGCCACGGAGAACCTCCGAGTCGCCTACAACGGATACGCCCCGTACGCTGGCTTTAATCACCTCCCACAGGTGATATACGTAGCTGGAGATCGAAACGACCCCCAGAATAAGCCACGGCGTAGCTGGAAAACAGCTGACTATGACCAAGCGAAGGCTGAAGCAGTATACCTACCATAACCAGAGTCACTAAAGACACCAGAGGACATCGACAGATACACCGAAATATTAATTAAGGAGCTGACTAAGATAGCCGACCTAGCTGCCCCCCTTTGCTATCCTAAGGGGAGAGGCAAGGCCTAGTGGAACCACGAAATAAGGGAGACTATAAAGAAAGAGAGGAAAACCTAGCAGATATAGCTCTCCGACAGGAGAGACGCAGCCTGGCGAGCGCTCCGGTAAGCATCCCTTACAAAAAAGAAGTCGATCCGTATAGCAAAGACAGCGACATAGAGAACCATGCTCTACGAGGCTTCTAGCCGGAGTATAGAAAATCGCAAGATGGGCTAGAACCAAAGGAGCCGCGCCATCGCTACCACCAGCCGTCCCTACACTGCACACTCTATAAAGCGAAGCAACGACCCATAAAGAGAAAACAGAGGCCTTTCGGGAAAGATTTTATCCCCTTCCTAAGGCCGCGTATACCGGGTTCCGAATAACGCACTAGCTCGCACCGCCTCTCGATATAGACCAGAAGGTGACGGCGGAATAAGTGTAAGAAGTCCTTATTAAGGCAGGCCAGTGGAAGGCACCTAGACTAGACTAGCTTCCTAATGGATTCCTTAAACGATTAGGAGAACCCCTTTTCCGTGCCTTAGCCTCTTTAGCAGAGGCATGCTAACGTATAGGATACTACCTAACAGCGTTCTGTAAAGCAGTAACAGTCATCCTCCGGAAACCAGGAAAACAGCCAAATAAGTACCACCAAGCTAGCGGCTGGAGGCCCATTACGTTACTTAACACTATAGGGAAGACAATCGAAAGCTTATTAACGTAACGGCTGGCTAGCTTTGCCGAAGAGAACGGACTCCTCCCGGACGAACAGATAGGCAACCGGAAGGGCTGCTCTACGGAAACCGCGCTACGGCTGCTCACAGACCTAGTCCGAACAGCCTGGAAGTATAGAGGCGCTGCGACCCTCCTATCGCTAGATATCTTGGGTGCTTTCGACTCCGTTAACCATAATAGACTCCTCGGCAACCTACGAGCGCTCCGAGTACCTATATAGACTATTAATTGGATACGCAGCTTCCTCTTTAACCGATCCACCACACTGCTCTTCGACGGCCAGGAATCGGACGAGATCCCGGTCCTGGCAGGCGTCCTGCAGGGCTTACCCTTATCGCCCATCCTCTTCTGCCTCTACACAGCCGGCCTTTATAAGGCCCTCTGTGCTATCCCCGGGATAGCCACTATCGCTTTCGTAGACGACACGAACCTCGTAGGCTTCGGCTTAGACCCCGAGCAGACCTGCGAGCGGCTAGAAGCCGCTCACAGGATCTGTAAAGAATAGGCAGTCAGCCACGGCATGACCTTCGCAGTCCAGAAATATCACCTAGTCCACTTCTCTCGAAGACGGAAGGGTCCGGACACGAAGATAGCCTTAGAAGGCCACGAAATCGAACCAGAGGACTCCTGCTGCGTCCTCGGGGTCCACGTGGATAGACGCCTCCGCTAGGACACCCATATCCAATCGATCTCCAAGAAGATGACCACGCAAGTCTACACCCTAGACCGCATAGCAGCTTCGACATAGGGCGCGTCCTTCCAGCGGACCCGCCAAGTCTACACTGCGGTTGTCAAGACCGCTATAGGCTACGGAGCCTCGGAATGGCACCGGCATATATCGAAGAATAGGGCTAAAATACTTAGCGACATCCAGACTAAGTGCCTCCGCAAGGTCACAGGGGCCTTTAAAACGACAGCAACCGAGATACTCGAAACAGAAGCCTACATGCCACCTCTAGATATATAGCTTAAAAAGAGAGTGGCGGCGTCGGAAGAGAGGCTCTAACAGCCACGTATCGCATCACTTATCCAAGCCAGATGTAATAGCGCAGCTAGATGGATCCTAACGAGACCGACTCGCCGGCGCAGACCGAAAGGGCCCGACGTCCCTGACTGTAAGGGATGGCTAAACAAGTGGCTAGCCGGAGACTCGGCATACAAGGCCGAAAAGAGAGACTGGCAATAGAGATAATAGCAGATACGGCAAAACTGAACAGCGCGAGCCCCGGCAGCAACTAAGATGCCGCCAGATAAGCACATCCTCAAGCTCCACAAGGGACCCTATAAGGCCGAGAGCTCCATCCTTGTCCAAGCGAGGACTGGCAACATCGGACTAAGAGACTTCCTTTTTAAACGCAGGGTTCCGGGCATTGTTAGCCCATGGTGCGACTGCGGTCAAGGAAGGGAAACCGTCCGACACATCCTCGTCTTCTGCCCACAGGAAAGAGAAAGACGAGAGCGCCTAATCCAGGCCTTAGGAGAACCGATAGACACGGACAGGATGCTCGACTCCCCAGGGAAAGCAGGGATTATCGCGAGATGGCTACTCCGTTCAGGCAGGCTAGGCATGTTCCAGCTTGCAAATCAACTTATTAGCTAAGAAGCAGGCACGATGAGCCCGATCTTGGTATGGCAGGTCAAATAGCAGGAGGAAGCGGAGCGACGCAGAGGAACCCAGGTTTTTCACCCGACCGGACGGCAGCCCGGAACGGTCTTCCTGGGCTTAGACATGCAGGGGGTCCTCATGGCCTAGAAAGGTCGCTAGGCGTAAGAATCATAATAATAATAATATTTAGTCTATCTTTAAGCAAGTAAGCAAGCACACAAAATACACTCTCGTTTTTCTCAAAGAGAAGTTCCTTATTCTTCCGTGTTTTTTTACAATATAAAGCCACCGGCGGCTTATTAGCAAGGAGCGGGCGCATCGTTAGCGCCCGACTTAAACTTAAATTCTATAAGAATTAGTCTTATAATAGAATTAAAACTACCCTTTGCTACCCTATACTTAACGGTACCACTATGACTCCTCTGGACCTTTATAATTACTCGGTCTTTAAAATTACATTAGTTAAGAGCGGTTACAAGGTTTAAGCCACGCGTCAAGTAATAGATATCTCTGCATCTTTAGCCACATCGTATAGATAACTATATCTTTCACTGTGTTTTAGAGTGTTAACGTTAACTTAAGTTTAACGCTAACTTAAGCTTATGCCGTAGAGCTACCTACCTTAACATCATTACTAACCTTAACGTTTAAAGCCGACGGTAAGTCACAAGCCCACCGCAGGTGCTCCTGGAAGGCCCTTGGAGGGCACCCCTCCCCGCATAGGAGGAAAAGAAATAGTTGTCTACGTATAGATTCCGACTCGTCTCGTGGGCTCTCTCGTGGGCTCTCTCGTGGGCTCTCTCGTATTATCTAAGAGGTGGCATAGATGGTGTCGTAATAACGTACGGAATTAAACAAGAACTGAGTAGTAACTAGAACTACTTAAGTAGTCGAATGGAAACATGTCTCTTACTTACGTGCGTTACGTGTCCCCTGCTACATGTGCTCTCTTACGTGTGTGCGTTTCTTTAATTCGAAGGCGAAGCCTTCGAATTTTTATATATCAATTGGGAGCAAGCCTTAGCGAAGCGTTCCAATTTCAGAACGGCGTCATGAGTATCACTCAAGTCGGGCTGTCACGGGGTTTTATTAGATGTCCGTATCCTTTGTATGTTATCTTAGTGTGGCCGTCCTAACCGCTGGATGCGGTGGTGCTGATAGGGGTGGTTAGTCCGTGCGTGCTGGTGTCAGCGCTGACCTCTAATGCGTTGCTCAGATCCGCTGGGCTGGGTTCGTAACATAGGAGCTTTTCCGGGGTATGATCGGCGAGATGTGGCTCGCGAGGCAGAAAGGCATTAAGGCATTGATGCTATTAGAACGAGAATACCCTGCGCAACTCTACGCCATCAGAGCCCGGTCTCCCAGGGTCCCTCACGGAAAGCGCATAGGCAGAGCGGGTGTCAAGCATCTCAGCGTGTCACCGGACGCTGTCCGTGCCAAACAAAGCTGGGTACGAGGGGGTTGACGATGGCTCAGAGAGAGTTCAGCGCCGACCCCGCCAACTCACACAGTTGCGAGCAGGAGCGGCAAGGAGGACTAGCAGGGGAGAGTACGAGACGGTCTCCCGGTCGGAGCCCTGGTGATGGGCTGGCAGACGACATCGTAGGACTGGCTTGTCTGGCATGCGTAAAAAACTTCCACCGGCTGGAGCCGGCGAAGAAACTGATGCTCCTCGAGGCGGCCTCAAGCCTTGGCGGCATGTAGGCCGAGCATCGCTAGTACTCGGGCCCCAAGAGCAACAACATGCTCGGCACCTACGATTACCCCGAATTCCCCATGGATGAAGCCACTTTCGGCGAGCACATCCCCGGGCGCGTGCTACACGATTATGTTACGCGAAACGCTGACAGGTTTGGGCGTTCTCGACCCCATCAGGTACAGCTGTTGGGCTTCGGTCGCGGAGCACCGCGCCGGCCCTGAGGGCGGCTGGGTCCCGACCACCTAGGACGCCGGCGGGGCCGAGGCCAAGATGACGGCCAAGAAGCTGGTCATTGGTACCAGATTGACCCCGGACCCTTCCTACCCGAGTTCAAGGGCCGGGACGGCTTGGGCATGCCTCTCTCCCACAATAGATCCCTTCGGCAGCACGCTGTCGCTCCCGGGTCGACCAAGCCATTGACCATCCTCGGCGGCAGCCGCCATGCCTCGGGAAGCGGTTGAGGCCCAGCCGACGGATATGAGCGGGTGGATGAGCCTCGAAACGGTGCACTGCAAGACGGTGGTGCACGCCCGTTGCGGTCGCTGGCGCTACCTGGCAGGCCGCGGAACACGGTTTCCCGACTTTGCTTTTGACGCCATCCCCATCCCCTACACCGACCGGCTGCTGGTCACCTTGGGCCTCCGGGTCCATCGAAAGGCCGGGTGCCAAGCTGAGGCCACGGAGCCCGACGGCCCTGCTGATTACCGCGACAGTGTGCCCGAGTAGCTAGGTGAAAACCCTTAGGAAAGCCGATACTGGCCAAATGGGAATGCGAAATCACCGCGGCGTCTTGGCCGTTCGGCCTTAACGCTTCAGGGTGGCTATGAAGACCAGCGTTAGTCTCAGCATGCCTGCGGATAGCGTGGAGGCGAGGCGACTGGCGAAAACCTGTCCAGAAAGCTGACCGGCGGGGGCAATCCTTGCTTCGATGCTCCGCATTTCATTCAAATAAATCGGCAGGTTGACTAACGCGCGATCCGCCGGGGAGGTGGCCCGGGAGAAGCAGAGACGGGAGGAGCAGAGGATTGGCAACGGCATCAGAGCTGGGGTTCGCGCGAAACGTCTGCAGCTCGACCCAGATTGCGTTTAGATGATCCGTCACGGGAATACTCCATGTACGGTGAAGACGTTAGCTAGACGTACTACCTGTGGCGCCTTGGTGGCGGGAACAGGAAGAATAAACAGCGACACAGACTGGGGCTGGGCCGGGGAATGCCGGTGATATCGGACATGTTGAGCAAAGTCCCCCACCTGCCCAGCCTGTCCTTGACGCGGGAGAGACTGGGCAGCCCCTGGGGTATGTGGCCGGGACGACGAAGGGTGGCCGACAGACCTAGAGCACGCTAAGAAGTCGCTTGGCCGCGTCGTGGGCGCGGCCGCGTTCTGGCCTGGACACTGAATAACCCAATTTGCCGGAGATCATGGCCGCGGTTTGCTATACCCGGCGCCCCGAGGCGGTTGCTCATTACCCCGCCGGGGCCAATGCTTGACCACATGGTCTAGATTGACTCGCAACAGTTCAGTCACTCAGGCCGAGAGCGGAGAGACCGAGGCGCCGTATTTGCGCAACAGTTGGCTCGGAGCCCTCAACCGAATGTACGAAGCAAACCCAAAGCGTCCGAGTCCTCCACCACTTCAAGGCGCCTCCAATCGATCGCCGTCTCGCCCTCGGTACACCACTGCCGACCCCCTCGAGCGGCCTGCGCCTTTTGGTTTTGTCGTACGTACCCGAGGGGCGGCCTGCGCGAGGACCACTTCACGCACACGAAGGAACGCCGGGCCGGCTTCCACCCTTGGCGCGGAGCCACATGTTCACCATGTCTTCGGGCATGCGGAGGCTCCGTCCCGCCCGGCCCATCGCGTTCTGAGCAATGGCGACCCTACGCTCAACTCGTGGCCGCCCGCCCCGGCTGCCTGGCATCGTGGCGTGCTAGGCAAACAGGCCAAGACCCTCTCACTAAGAGTGAGAATAGAGCCGCCTTGTTGTCGAGCCAGTATCCAGTGGGGGCCGCGCGACCTGCACGACTCTTCTGTAGGCCAGAGGCGCAGCAAATATTCATGATGCCCGTCTGATACCGCCACCCGCCCCGCGTTTCGCTCAGCACTTTCCAGCCGTTGGCCTTCACCCATAAGTATCTGGGCGCCGCGAGCCGGAACAAGGCCATGCTTCCCCGGCAGTTTCCACCGCGACATTTTCTAGGCCCTCTCCGAAAGCCCATCAGCATGCTGCTCGTCAGGGCAGCCCTGGCACTGACCGCCGTTGTATCTGCCAATGGGGCGCACGTGCCCGACTCCACCAAAAAGACGGACACGCTCGCTGCCGAGAGTCTCCGAAACTTGGTGGACGCCATGGCCGATGGCAGCTTGGAGGAGGTCCTTGCTAAAAAGGGCGTTGCCCAAGCCTGCAGTGCCGATAGCATCTCGTCCGGTACCGTTCGCACTCGCCGCGAATAGTGAGTGCCCGCCTGCTCCCCTATCGTCCAGGGCTGACGACGGAACCACCAGTTCGACGCTTGACTACACGCGGGCCATCAAGTGCCTGATGGCGAAGTCTCCTAGAACCGATCCCGAGTTCGCGCCCGGAGCCAAGTCCCGGTACGACGACTTCGTGGTGACACATGTGAACTACACCAAGTATGCACACTCGACCGGATCCTTCTTGATGTGGCATCGCTATTACATCTGGTCGTTTGAGGAGGCGCTTCGCAGCGAATGTGGCTACCAGGGCTTCCTGCCGTACTGGAACTGGGGCAAGTCGGCGCAGGACCCCCTCGGGGCGCCCTACTTCGATGGCAGCGCGCTGTCGCAGGACGGCAACGGCGTGTACAAGGAGCACGGCTGCATGGCGGGCCTGCCGAACGGGCTCGGCTGCATCAAACCTGGCCAGGGGGGTGGCTGCGTCGAGACAGGGCCGTACGCCGGCCTCCAGGTCAACATCTCGGCCATCTTGCCCGTCTTTGACGACGTCGTGCCGGGGCCCCGCTTCAGCTACCAGCCTCGTTGCGTCCGGCGCGATATCTCGCCGGCCCTTTTCCAGAGGTGGACGGGCGACGAGCACTCATTCGATCTGCTCACTAACCCGCTGTACCAGTCCCACATCTGGGACTTCCAGGAGAGGCTGGCTGGCTTCGGCAACAGCAGCGGGGTTTTCTACAGCCTACACCAGGCGGGTCACATGGTCTTTATCGGCGACCCGGCCGGCGACGTGTATAACACGCCGAGCGACCCCATGTTCTGGCTCCATCGTGGGCAAATAGACGGGACCTGGTGGATATGGAAAAACCAGCATGTTACCGGCCGCGCCTTGCAGATCGGTGGGCCGCGCGTGTGGAACCGTGAGTGCGCCCTGATGCTCCATTTTCCGTTGGATCCGTCTGTGGCGTACCCGAGCGAGTCGTGGCTGATATATCCCATCCACAGTGGGCGGCGAGGTTCCCCTTGGCGACGCCACTATCGACGACTTGATTGCATTGGGGGTCAATGGCGAGGCAAGCCCCATTGCCGAGCACGTCAGCTCGGTTGGCGGTCGGTACTGTTATATCTATCTATAGACAGTCGGGGTTGACCGTCGCAAAGGGGCCCCCGAGAACAAGGCCGCAGCGGAGCTCCACTGTTATAGGGAAGGAGGCGTTGATTCGGCGTTTATTGCCTTGTTTCACCGAGTCACTATTCCCTTGCGTACGGATTCGTGTCCGAGCCCCTTCCTCCTGGCCCTTGGCAACATCCGGGCCTCAAGGTGTTATGCGAAGGTGTCGAGGTTGACTTGGAGCGAAGCACCCACGAAACGTCACGGTTGCCAAGCGGCCGACGCCAAGCGTGTTTGAGGTCCGTGTGGTGCCGATGACAGGCCGTGGACGGGGTCTACGGCGATGGCGTGGGACGAAGGGCGGGTTCCAATCATTCAGTTGAAAAGGCGCGTCTTCGCATGCCCAGACGACGCGGTAACGGCCCCGTGTGGCGGCCGGGCTTGGCTCTTCTTCTATTCGGGTGACGGGGCCGGCGTCTCAAGGGCCATGCGCCTTGGACATGGCGGGCCCCCGGATATAAGGCGGCGGCACTTCGCCTACGCCGCCGACCATCAGGTCGTCGTTGGTCTCGACGGGCTCATAGTCAGGCAGGGCATTATCGGGGCTGGCCTCGTTCCAGGTGCCCAGGATGTCCTCGGGAGGTAGGTTGAGGTGGTGGGCCAGCTGAGCGAAGCGGGCCGAGTAGTCGCGCAGCACGTCCTCACCTTCGGCCAGCCAGTCGGTGAGCTGGTCGCGGCGCTGCTGGACCTCCTCGCGGGTCGAGGTGGAGGGAGTGACGGAGTTGGGGCCGCCGCTGTAGGGGGGGACGTCGGAGGCCGAGTAGGCGGGCAGCTCGGGGTCGGTGGACGAGGGCGCGACGGGAGAGGCTTGGGCGCCGTAGGGGTCGGCAGGGGTGTTGCTGCTATGGCCATAGCGCTGCAGCCATAGGTTGTGCTCGCGCAGGGCGGCGCGGAGCTGGTCCAGCTCGCTGGCCAGGCTGGGGATCAGGCGGCGCAGGTCGTTGTAGGCCGATGTCTCCTCGGACGGGGCGGCGGAGGACGAGGATGAGGCCTCGGCGCCCGAGGCGGACCCGGCGTCGGGTTGCTCAGAGGCCATGATCATTGGGGTGGTGATGATGGTGATGATGATGACGACGACAACAGACCGACAACCCAAAAGACTCTCGAAAATTCATTAAGCATGGAGACGGGGGGTGTGGGGGAGACGAACAAGGCAAAGTGAGAAAACGGGTCTCGTGTCCGTTACGTCGGAAGTACCGTAAGCAATGGGCCCAGGTACTCCGTATACAGTACTTGGCTCAGCTACCCCACCTGGGCGGGAGTGGCAGCTGCCGGGTCACCGGCAAGTGGAAGGGAGGATGAGTGGGAACCCTAGCCAGTGGAGTGCTCCGTACGGTGTTTGCTAGGGGAGATACTTGGTCTGCTACCTGCCCCACTCGGTGCTTTGCTCACGAGGTACTTAACAAGCCGCCCCGCGCTGGGTGATGATTGTGGAGCGTTGAGCCGACTGGACCAGAAGACTGATATTGATGATGACGAGACATTTGACTTGGTGGTTATTTAACCGCACCCCAGTGACAACAACACTTTGAAACTCACCATTTCTCGCTGCATGGCCGTAAGCCACTTGCACGTCTGTCGGCGTTGTATGTGTGTGCGGCCACTGCGCACGTGATCGATCAAGCACTCGACCTGCAATCGCCCAAGTGGTGGGGCCCAGCAGGCACGTCGAGAAGATACACAGGGAAGGGTACGATAGATATATATATATATATTGTATAGTATAAATAGCTGCGTGTGTGTGTGTATAGACACGCAGGTATAGAATAGTAGGTAGGAGGGCCTCGGAGGGAACGCCTCTCGCCAATGTAGTGTGGGTTCCAGTCTTCCCGGCACCTCCCATCGCCGGATCTCTGGCTTCCGTTCCCGCCGTGGGTGCTACCGTGTCCCAATATATCGGTGGAATCGGTCTGGACGGCCGCGGCAATAAGCAGCTGGCCCTCGACCGTACCCCGTCCCTCTACGCAGGGGGCGACTTTGGCGATTGCTCGGGCGGGGAGAGCCAGCTGAACGTGACCAAGTTCGATGCCACCTTTTACGACGATTCGACGGTGCTCTTCCATGTCCAT
The DNA here is from genome assembly GCA_018287875.1 of Nigrospora sphaerica. Classification (NCBI taxonomy): domain Eukaryota; kingdom Fungi; phylum Ascomycota; class Sordariomycetes; order Amphisphaeriales; family Apiosporaceae; genus Nigrospora; species Nigrospora sphaerica. The sequence continues at coordinate 1,452,483 of JAGVVL010000018.1, forward strand.
GGCACCGTCAGTATGGCCATCTTTTTCTCGCGCGCCGCTCGCGTCCACCGTGACTCCTGGTCCACGCGTGACTTGTCGCCTGGCACGCCGACTTGGAACGCACCCGCTCGGCCATGGCCATGCGCCTCATGGCCCCTGGCCACAAGTCCGCCGCCATGAGCGCCGCCGTGCCCGTGCTGCCCGCCGTGCTGCCCACTCTCGATACGGGGCCCTACGAGTTCACCTGCCTCCGTTCCCATTACAAAGTTATGAGGACCCGGGATGGGCAACACAACGGCTAGGTGGCCAAGTACGGATTCGTGTGGGAGGCGCGGGACTGGGAAGCGCGAACGGACCTTGATCTACCGGGTACATCCGGGGCTGCTACCGTTCTTTTTCCGTTTCTATGTGAGTAGTTTCGCCGTCTAATTTCCACTTACCCAAGCTAAGTACCAAGGTAACTAGACTTCCCTCTGTCCGACGTTATCGGAGTACCGTGTCCCCCGCATAAGACGCCCCTGATCTTGATGAACACCGCCGCATGCTGCCATTGTTGAGAATGGAAGTCTGGCGACTTACTATGTCGTCTTGTCTTTCTGCCATTATCAAGCTAAATGCCCCTGCAACTATGCATCTTCCTAAACAGTACGTTGAAGTTTCATTCAACAAAAATGAAGAATAAAGAACAAGCAACTGACCTCCATGCAGCACAGCCGCTCTCTGAAAATCAAGCAAGCTTTCCCCCAAAAATCATGACAATGTGACTCACTCCACTCACCCAATGGCATTTACCAATACTATTATATCCTCTCAATGCCTTGACATAAAACACTTCCCCTTGACCAGGCTACTCAACCTTGTCTTCTACGAGTACTCGCATGAGCTGTGGGAAGTGCCTAAGCCATGCGCCAGGGACGCCAATGCGGCCACTACCCCCCTTGGAGCATGGAGCCATCTGTAGATGCATCCGGCACGTATCCTTCCATGTTCGGTAGGGGAACCGTAGGCACGGCATGGTGCGGGTGCGCTCCGGGCAGTTGAGGAGGGAGCCTGCTCAGACTACTAAACACTGTATAGGCCGTTGATGAACCATATCCACTACGTGTACTGCTTCCATGCAGAGACTTCGTTGACGTGCGGAACGTAGTCGAGTAGTTGCCAGTCAGCGTTGTCCAGTTGCCTGGCGCTTGATGTCAGCCATGGCCAAGTCACGGACGCCCAGCGAGACTTACCCCAGAGGGACTCTGTGCATGTCGACGAGTATCTGGTCGAGATTGTGCTCTCATCACAACTACTGCGGAGACTTCCAGTCCCGGCCTCAGGGCGCGAAACAGAAACTCCTGCCGGTGCTGTTGCCGAGACACTGTAGGACTCGGAACAGATCGTATCTCCAGCCCCAGGCGTCGAAGAATTGGATATCGGATACGGGATCGAAGACGAAACCATGGGTGAGTACGTCTCTCCCCCAGAATGAGTTGACGTCGCCCTAGACGTCGGACTTGGTGTGTAAGTACCTTCCTCTGTGCAGGTCGAAGAGTTGCTTGCAGGGTATGGCGGAGAAGACGTCAAAACGGCACCTGTGCTTGTCTGACCCGGTCGTGGGCTTATTGTTTGGCCGCCAGCAGCCAATGTGGAAGAAGCACCTGATGGAACAGAAGCCGGGCCAGTGCCACTTTGTGTGATGGTGGTATTAGAAAGAGGGTAGGGAACCGACATTGATGTCATACTCAACGAGGCCGGCGACAGCGTCAAGACCCCGGTTGATAGTCTTGTGCTGTGGGCCGACTCTGTAGGTTCCGGTAGCGATGTCGCATTAGATTTAGAACTAGGGGCCGAACTGGATCCAGTACCCGAAGACAACATTGCAGCCGTCGATCCTGTCCCTCCCGCAGTGCCAGATGAGAAGGGAAAGGAGGACACATTCGTAATTGGGAAGGGGGCTGTCGAAGCCAGCGGTATACTCTGCGTGCTAGGGACTCCGTTCTGACCAGATAGTTGGCCTGTTGGACCTCCAGTTGTCCCTGTGGGGCCAAAAGCTGAGGATGAATTGGAAATAGGGAATGGAGATACGATAGTGCTGCCGGCGGGCGAGCCCTGTCCTGCCGGGCCACTCGGCACGCCAGTAGGTTGCACCTCGGTTGTTGAGTTGGACATGGGGAAGGGCAAAGCGCTGCCTGAACCAACGGGTGTCCGTGAGATAGAAGTACCGCTGGCAGGAATTTTTGTGGATGATGACGACATGACACTCGATGAGATTCCTTGACCAGAAGGGCCACCAGGATTGCCGGTTGGTCCCATGGGGGAAGTCGAATTCGACAAAGGAAAGGGAGGGGTCGACACAATAGTACCCGTGGGGAGAATGGGGGGCACATTGCTCGGACCGGTAGCTCCGCTCGAGGAAGTAGTGCCCGTTCCCGTTTTTCCTGTTGGGTACTGTAGAGATGAGGAGTTGGAAAGGGGAAAAGGCGCCACGGGAACACTCGCAAGGGGGCCCAGGGCACTCCCAGTACCTAGAGGGGTGTTGGATGGAGAGGGCGACCCCGTTCCGGGGGGTGAGTTCTCTTGACCTGATGAGATGCCACCTGCCGGTTGTGTAGGACCAGGTGCGGCTCTCGTATTGGACATGGAGAAGGGCACGGAAGGTGAAGGAGACAGAGTTGGAACACCAGTCGAATGCAACCCATTGGAGTAGACGCTGCCGGGGGCAGTCGGGCTCCCTGCCCCCGTAGAGTTCGATGCTGGAAATGGTGGGCCGGGGCCAGGTGTCCCAGAGACAGAAGGCGGGCTGTTGGGTGAACTCGGTCCTGGCAGCGTCGAGGAATTCGATCGTGGAAATGACGGCGTCACTATTGCAGTGGGCGACGACCCGGTGGGCCCCATGCTGAACGGTTGGCCACTCGGATTGCTGTTGGTGAAAGCCTGTCCCAGAGGACCACTGGGGATACTGGAGAAGGAAACATGAGCTGTGGCACTCGTGCTTGTTGTGGAGTTAGGAAGGGGGAATGGCGCTGACATTGATGCCGATGGGACGGAGGAGAACCCAGCTGACAATGAGCCTTGCACGGTGGCATCCGATGGTCCGATCGGCGATGTGGCCAAAATAGACGAGTTGCCCGTTGCCTGGCCGGTTGAGGCTGCTGGGTTGGTTCGGCTAGACCCTGCCGGAGGACTTGGTCCAACAGATCGACCGCTGCTGTTCGACAAGGGGAACGGAGTGGAAGTGAGGCTGATGGGCCCGGGACCCGTGGGCACACCCATAGTTGGACCAACGGTTGGTACAGTGCCTTTCGTCGAGGTGCTCGCGGCTGAAGTGGGAGTAGCACCAAATGATGAACCCGTAGCGCCGGGACTAACCACTCCATTGCTTGAAAATGGAAAGCCCGTAGACCCAGAAGGAAACCGCGTGGAGTTAGTGAGTGGGAAAGGCGTTGTAGATACACTTCCAGGCGTGGGACTGAAAGGTGGCACTGTCTGCCCCCCCGGGCCAGGACTGGATGTTCCATTGGATACCACCAGGGTTTGCGACGTGTTTGACGATTCCACAGGAGTCACCTGGCTTCCCGAGCCCAAACTTTGGCTTCCACTAGGCTCTGTGCCTGGCAGTGTGAAGTTAGAAGTTGGAAAAGGTTGGGGAGATGCGGAAAAGGCACTCGAGTTACTGGGACGGCGGCTCGCATGGGGAGTTGATGAGATGGTCGATGTGGCCTTCGCTGTTCCGGGAAACCCAGAAGCCGAGTGGGATGTGACAGGTCCGGATGGAGATATGCTCAGAGTGCTGGTGCTCGTTGGTGAGACGTCAGGTATAACACCGGTTGGTCCAACTGTCGGTCCCCCCGAACGGTTGGTAGAGTTAGTCGAAGCAAAGGGCGGGGGCGCAATGGTGCTGGCTCCCGGTACTGGTGCGATCGATGTGTTATTGCCAGCACTACCAGTGGATGATAAGGACGCGCTGGGGACTCCCGACGGGTATAGGCTCATCGAAGATACAGGTAGCGTGCCTGAGACGGGCTGTGCTGTTGATGAAGCCGATGATGAACCTGACGCAGGTGCTGTGGCAGGAACGGTAGAGTCGGTTTCTCCAGAGGATGCAGAAGTGCCATTGGAGACGGGGAAGGGAGCAGGGGAGATGGGCATCATCCGACTCGATGTGGAAGCACCATGGGATGCTGTAGTCAAGGGCGGCGTGTTTGGGATTTCTGATCCTGTGGGTGCAGAGGCGTTTCCCGGAGTTGAGGTTGGAGCGCTGCTAGGCAACGGGGTCGAAAACCCTTGGCCTCCAGGGCCGGTCAAAGTTCTCGAGGAAGAATCAACGGACGAGGGAGGACCAGTGCCCGTGCCACCGCTAACGGTGGGAGATTCTGGCCCCGTCGGACCAACAGTGGCATTGGAATTCGAAGTGGAAAACGAAGACAGTGGCTGACTGCTTTCTTTAGTACCTGAAGTTCCAGTGGATACTGACGTGTTTTGGGACTGGGTAACGATCAAAGAGACAGACTTGGACGAAAGTGTACTCAGGGTCAAGCTGGGAAGACCGGTCGATCCTGATTTGGTCTGTAAGGTGGTATTCGACAAGCTGAATGGAGGCGACGGTTCGGATGAGGCAGATGGCACGGGCGAGATAGGGTTCGTGAGTGTCCCTGCAGGTGTGGTGGCGGTGTGGGTTTGGGATCCCAAACCCGATGTCGAATTGGCCAGAAAGCTTGACGTAGAAGTCAAACTGCCCGACGCAGGAACGCTGATATCCGTAGTATTGGCTGCATACCAACTGGTGGTTAAGTTGCTAGTAGGGGGCACTGATAGTGAAGACACACTAGCAATACTCGTGATCTGCCCCGACTCGCTGAAAGACGATCCAGAAGGAACCATTGTGGAGCTGGCATTAGATGATGAAGCGGGAGAAGACGCCGTAATAGTTGTCGATGGTTCCGCCGTAGAAGTCAAGAGGCTAGAGAGGGTGCTTCGAGTACCTGTTGCCTCTCCTTGACTCAAAGGTCCAGTGGGTCCCCCTGTGAAGGAAGTGTTACTCCCAGAAAAGCGGGCGGCGCTTGTGGTTATTGTGTTTTGAGCCGACCCTGTTGCACTGAGACTTCCCCTCGACGAATCTCCAGAGCCGAAGCCAGTGCTAGTGGTCGAAGACGAGCTCGAGCTTGTGGGACCACTCTCCATGACGGCAGTAGACGAAAATCCTATTGCCGTGGAGTTGACAGGGGAGGGTCTCTCAGTACTAGTCATAGAAGTAGTGGATTCACTCAAGCTTGTCTCACTTCCGGAAACAGGACCTGTAATGAAAGTTTCCACCGTTGAACTGTTGTACCCGATAGGAGATGGGAAGACTTCAGTTGACGACGTCAAGGCGGTAGTTTCAGTACTGTACTTCGTATTTGGGCCTCCTGTAATGGAGATGGTTGAAGTAGACGGGCCCAGCGGTATGGTTTGGCCGCCGGGGCCTCCACTGTCTGGTGCGGTAATTGTCGAAGCGACGTCAGTTGGACCACCACTCGAAGTGGAACTCGCAGTTGAACCCTAGAGCGAAATTAGGAGCCATTCATGAGGTAGGGCCGGTCCTTCGCCACACCACGTGCAGCTGCCGTATTTGAAGGAGCAGGTCTGGGGAAGGGAGGTGGGAATTACCGAAAAAGATGGTGTGGTGCTAATTGAGCCACTTGAAGATCCAGTGGCGGAGGTTGTGTCTACTGTCGTAGCGGATGGCGGGAGGGTACCGGGGCCGAAGGTCACGGGAACTGATGAGCCTGTGGTAGATATCCACTCAGTCGAAGTCTCGGTTGTACCCGTAGCCTCAGCCGAAGAAGTGCTATTCAGATGTAGGGAACTCGGGCTCGTGGAAGGACCTTGAACAAGTCAGTCAAGAATTGGGCGGGGCTGAAGAGAAGGCATATACCAGTAAAGGATGCCGTCTCGCCCGCGGGGCCCGTTATTGTGGCTGCGGTGGAAGAGACGGTAGCAGTCGTGCTCAGAGGCTGGCCTCCACCCGGGCCTACCTGAGAAGTCGTGGAAGATACCGACACCGTGGTAGAGGTTGATCGAGGAGACGGGAGAGGATATCCGTAAGGACCATAGGGAGGTGGGTATTCCTGACCGGAATCCTCGGGAAGACCCCCGCCATAGGCGGTGTAATCTGGGACCGCGTTCTGCTTGCCGACTGGCACTGGGCCACGGATGGCGGGGGGGCTGATGCTGATGCCGGCCAAGGTAGTTGAAAGGCATCCCACAAGGATGGCTGCCCACATGAGGTGGACCATACGAATCGAGGCTCTCATGCTGGGCGACTGGAGGGTACCAGCTACCCGGGCGGGTGGATGGAGAGTGTTGGGAAACGAATGGCGGGACCGGATACCTTAACGACGAAAGAAGTCCAAGAGGGCCCGTGGTGCCCGCAGACGCCGAAGAGAGAGTGTCGGCCTTAGTAGGAAGAAGGGGAACGAAGGATGGGCTGGCGCGTGACGTTGCGTCGTCGTGATGATGGGGGTGGTGAGGTTGACGGGGATGGATAAGAACGGGGGTTCAGTGGTCCACGGTGGGGTAGAGGGGAAGAAGAAGGTGAATGAGATGGGCGGCGGGGGGTTGTAATGGATGGAAAGATCTAGCGGGGTGAGCAACGCCTCAACTGAAGGGAAGGGGGGAGAGGGGGGGGAACCGTCGACATGAAAGTATCAAGACCGAAATGAGTGAGGAGAGGCGAGGGGAGAGAGGTTGAGGGAAGCGCGTGAGGGAGCCGGGGAAAGCGCGTCTGTAGCCTGGTGTAGACTGAAAGGTAGGGAAGGCACAGGCACGGGCACAGGCACAGGAAGCCATCCATTCGTCTAGGAAAGGCGATACGATGATGCTGGGCCACGGCCAACCCTGGCGAGCACGAATGTTCAGGGAGATGGAACCAGAAGGTCTTGGACCCCTACGACCTACGGCCCCAAGAAGGCGGAGCCATTGCGAGGGCCCTCAAACAAGCATATAACGCACTTCCACGAAGCCCAGGGACGCCCCCTTCGAACCGTTGTAGCCCCAGCCCCCCCATCGGGTCTGCAAATAATCACGCCCCATGGGCCGAGAGACGGTGGCAGCTCTCCACATTCCTCGGTGATCCACGTTGCTCAAGGCTTCAGTCCCTCCCTGCCTGGGTCTCGGCGAGGGCCTTTGTGTATGCATGCTCCTGGAACAGGTGTTATGAGTTACCCCAGAGGTCATCGAGTGCCTGATTGCCTGCATAGGCGCTGGATCACCGCCGTGAGAAAGCCCTGCGCCATGAGCGTCTTTCGGAATAGGACCACGATGCCGGCACCTCTGCAGAGTTGGCAACAGAGGGGCGGTATCTCAATCCCATGTAAGAGGAACCAGAGTGTTTGCGGACCACGCTTCTGGATCTCCATGCAGGTACCAACACACGACATGTTGTCCCGCTGTCCACGACAAGCCACCCGAGATTGTGTCCAGTCGAAGATGCCGCCTGCCGTCATTCTTCGCGAAGACCTTGCTCGAGAATTCGGCGCTTGGGCACCCCTTAGGGATCAGCCCTCCTGGACGTGAATGGGGGATCGAAGCATCCGACACTCAGCTCTCCAACCATGGGCATCATCGGAGGCCTGAGATACGGAAGTTGCTTTCCCGCTCAGTTGCTGACCAGGACCCGCGAGACTCGTGTCATGGTAAATAACTGCCCTGTGCGACTCGTAGTGGACACGTCCGTCGCCGACTGCTCCAGTCAGGCGAGAGGAGACACTAGGTAGAACGAGTGACACATTCAACAAGGCGCGCGGGAGAAGCGCTGCCCAGATTCCGGGCGAGAGAGCCAGCGTACCGAGAGCGGCTGCCATGCGTGTGTGCTCCCGTCAACGATTGAGGAGTGAAAAGAAGGTAGCACTGCGCTCGGGGTATATGAGGCTGTATGCGTCAATCGCAGGCCGTGTACCAGATGACAGGCAGTCCGTCACATGCCGTTGGCCGTAGCTTCGCCGAAAGGTGAAGCGTCCCTGAATGCATGAGCACATGCACCACCCTAGAGGCTGCTTCAAGTCAATTCAGGTCGCAGCGAGTCGGCTTCGAGCCCCAGCGGCCAGGAAGGCTTTACCGACCGTTACCAACATGCCACCACCAAGACCAGCAACGTTACCTTTTTCGCGTCGTGAGGGGGTAATGGGGCCACGGACCCGCGGCAGTCAGTCGATGCCACTGTAGAGTCATCCAGGGCAGACTTACCGCCACGGGGAATGTCCAACAGCCGGATTAGCTACACCCGGCCGGACCCCGAAGACGACTGATAGGACAGCCGCACCACCGGGGCCTCGGCCAAAGCGACCAGACAATCAGGCAGTGCTGGTCTCGTATTGGTGGGCCAAAGCAACAGAGGAGAGAAGACGCATCCGATGGGCGATACCACGCGTTTAGTACGATCCGAGGCAAGTCACGCAAATACCCAGTAAATGGCCGGTCTCGGCCACGCAGGCCAAGAAACCGGGCCTCGTCGAGACAATCTGGCAGGCAACACCCGGAAGATCAGGTTCGGGTTGTCTCTGACATGGCAGTTCCAGCATACCCAAGCGGTGCCTCGACGTACGAATGCATGGTCCCGAATCGTACCGCCAGATCTGCGCAACCTAGTACAACCATGTTAGCGAGCTCCTGTGGGCCACTGATACGATCTGGCTACGGTAGGTGAACACTTCATCTCCAGTGTACGGGCCCCGTGATACAGGGGTCAATGTCTATTCATTTCCATATTTGTTGTAGGCATAAAGCTGACGCAGTGTGATGCACAACCCTCCCCTCGACACTTTTCCAAGGATTTCTGCGTAAGAGCTCACCACCGGGGCTCACGATCAATTTTATCCTTCAATGTTCTCAACCCATTGATTTCAGGGGCTAACGGGGTATTGGCGTAGCGTGTATACTACTCGGTTTTCTTTGCTGCCTCTCTCAACTAAAACACGCGGGGAGTTAATATTTGATCAGCGGCATACGACGTAGACCAGCGAGCTCGCACCGCCCTAAGCACAGAACAGAGCAAGATCAGGAATAGCGGGGGTAACCCAGTTGCACAATTGTGTTGAAAGGGGTGATAAAGAGTAGCGGCAGTTGCTTACATCTGGCGCGGTGCTTTCATCCATTTGGGTATCCTTGCCCTCAATATCGGCGGCCCAGAGAGCGGCGCCCACTATGAAAGGTATCAATATGCTGTTCAGCCTCAGAGACGCACGCGTACTTGCCTGTATTCGTGAAGGAAAAGAATATAGAGGCGAAGGGGATCATTTCCAGAAAGGTCGCCACAACCCCAAACCTGCAATTTAGGTGAGTCAGGAACCACGTTCACGTCACCATGTCGCCAACGGGGCAGGGGGATTGCACGGCTGTGTCGGTGTCGTCTCTCGAACCGAGGACACTGATTCAGTCTCTGACCAACAGGGTCACTCACGCCGTGTATGCTCCGGTATGTCTGTTCAACCACTCTGCTCTCCGCCGGGGTGGCCACTGCTTCAATTGGAAGTACTTTACGCGATAGTTAGATTAGACAGAGATACGTTGTGGGAGAAACCTGGCTTACCCGGTCGTGAACGGTGTTGCCCCGCGAACGACCTGGTGTGACGTCAATAACCGGTTCCGTACTTGAGAGATTAACAGCTGTAAACATACCCTGGAGTAGGATGAACATGACGGTGCCAACGACTGTGCAGATGAGTTCAAAAATGGTGTCCCAATGATAGCGGCCGAAAGGGCTTACCCGGGATGAAGTTAAGAGGCAGATACATGACGTATCGGACCAGGGCCTTTGGGGTGAATTTGGAGAACGGGCTCTTGAGGATCTTGCCAAGCCTATCGATGGGGTCGCGGCCGGACTTGAGTTGCCTGCCTTCACTCACTACGCCTGACGCATCGCGGGACAGCAGTGTGCCGTCGAAGGTGTCTAGCAGGGCGTCCTGCAGAAGGAAATTACGGGATACCATGTTGACGATGGTAGAACTCTCGTTGAGGATTAGTAGGACGGTAGTGAAAACAGCGAGAGGACCGTTGACGAAGATCAAGACTGCGAGCTGCGGCAGGTAGGTGAAAAAGAACATGCCGGCAACGACGGAGGCCGAGAGGGATAGAGTGGGAAGAAGGCGCGAGGCGAAGGGCTTCCATAGCGCGCGATGCGTTAAAAAATAGACGATGCCCCTGCCGTGGACCGTCAGCGCCACGCGCGTGAGTGCGAGTTCCTCCTGACAGAGAGGCCATCACACGTACTTGAAGGGATAGATATAAGCGTGGCTGCGGGCAGCATCGGCCATAAGAGCCCGGGCCTTCTCATAGTCCTCCTTGCTGTCACCAAGTACGAATGAGCCAAAATCCAAGAAGCGGAAAGCCGAGGGGACAGTTGAGCGTACGCGACCTCTTGGGCCCTGGACTGGACATGGCCCACGAATCCTGAGGACGGCGACGACGCCATGATGAATGGATGAGACGAGGCGTGCCGAGCAGCGGTCGAGGAACGGCTTGCGGACGCCGACGTAGCGAGTAGACTGTATTGGGACGGCGAAGCTGCAACGGCGTACGATAAATAGTTAGAAAAGTTATTTGCGCTTCTGTTGCTGTTCAATGGAATGTATGGTGCGGCGACTGTGGATGATGGCTGAATTGAGGGCAGAACGGTTGAGGTGGGATCCCATGTCGTCATTACTTTTCCCTTTCTCTGCGGAGGGCGAGCACAGTCCGGGCCACGGCGCAGCCCTGCGCCGGCGCCCTAAAGTAATACGGATAGCCCCACCTGTCGCACCGGGACAGTTCTGCCCGTGAGGTCAGACTGACGACCTGACAGTCCCTGCCCAGTCATGAATGCTTCACTAGCCACGCTGGGTGGCACATTCCAGCTCCGGCCGGCCGGGTTATGGGATGCTTAGGTATCTAGCTACTTAAGTAAGGCAATCTGCAGTCATAGATTCTCACCCGACGTTCGGGGCCGGACGTGGCCAACAGACGGGCTGCAGGTAGTGTGGCGGGGCAGGGCAGGTACCTCCTCCCCCTTTGTCAGAACGCGAGGCAAACAGACGGGAAGTCGCCAACACCCATGGCGTCCATCTATTGAGGTAGTCAAAACGGGAAGGGAGGTCAGGTGCCTACAGGTAATCCAGCCCGATGTGACCTGATCCATGGAATTCCAGCCCTATAGGAGCAAAGATGACTTCCTTTGCGCTGATGATCCGGATGTGGTTTAATAGGAGCTAAGTACCTGCTTCTCTAAGCACTGGCCTGACTGATCGGTGATACTAGGCGCATGCACGTATCTGAGGCGAGGCGCAAAGGGCTGAGAAAGCTACAGGTAAGTACATCCATACCCACCCGCCGTTCCGGGTGAGTCTTTGGCCAGAACTGGCAGTCCCGTTCCAGGATTGTCACCCCATCCGCATGCAGGTGAGTAACCACCAGGTGTCACTGTTATTATCACCTCCAACATGTAACTACACACCCCACCTCCCTACCTTACCTATTTCCCATCTATACAAGGCGTTCACAAGGCAAACTCCAAACCACCGCCCCCTTCCACCGAGTCGCGTATGCGGTAAACCGTCGTCGGCGCGCCGGCTCCGGCCCCCGAACCGGACATGGCTTTAAAAAGTCCTACTTATGACCTTGACGCCACCTGTCGCTGATGACCGGGTGGCAACTGGGGCGAGCGGCCAGCCAGCCCATTTGACCTCTAGTTGCGGGCGCGGGGGTTCAAGTGGGTGGCGCTGCTGGCATCCATGGCTCCATGCTTTCTTTTCTTTACCAACCCACCCTCCGCCTTCCGCATGGATGGTGATGGGATCGGCATATGCCTCCCTACCCGCCCCATCCTTAATGGGGTAGGCTGTTGTATAATTGCCGGCCAAACCAGCAAACCGGCTGGTCTCATAGGCCCAACAAGCTGCCTGCACGTTGGGGGGCGGCTAATGAGCGCCAATGAGGGCGCGACGACACTGGCTTGCCAGGCCGGCGCGCAGGCTCGCCCGCGCTCTTGAAACCAAACCTCACTCATGCTGTCCTCTGAAACGGGGAAGTCGAAACAACCGGGTCAACCGGCATGTAACCGGCGTGCAATCAGCGTGCTCGATGCACATCGATCTTACCTCGCCGCCACGCCTGCTCGCCGTGCGAGCGAGTGCCGGTCAACACCTGCGTCGGCTTGGTGCACCTCTTCGCGCCCGAGCTTGGCGGGCTTGGCTTCAGCCTCGCCGGTCCGCCATTGGCTACGAGATGGCTAGCCAGGTACACTGTTCAATCTCCGGAGCCCCAGAAGCTGGCTGATAAGATCCGGCTTGACGATCATCGTCTGATCCAACGGGTCACCCTCGTTGATATCGAGCCACAGCCGCTTACTGGCCGCGAACTCTGCGAGCAATCTTATCCAAGGATCAAGCTATGCTCCCTCCCCGGGCGAATGGGAAGAAGTTGTGCAGCTGTGCAGAAGACAGCCGATCCGGCCACGGCCACAGCGCCGCTTCGACCCTCTATGCGGCTCGTCGCCCTGCTCGCGCTCATTGGCCCGCCAGCGTGATATTGGGCTATGGCGAATATATTGCCCTCCCGCAGGGATACACTATAGCTGCGGTATCCTCTCCGTGACGAAGCCGCGTGCCTCCAATCGGCAAATTCTTGACCACGCGTCCCGCGAAGGGGCTGGTCTGCAGCCGTGTCTGGGCAATGACAACCCGCGAACCGTCCCATGTTTGCTGACTTCTCCGACGAAGGGGATGGCGTATCGGAATTGGAAACTATACATAAGACTGGCGAAACGCCGCCCTCTGTGGTCCCTCTATCATCACCCCCCTTTTCGTTCGCTTCCTTTGCCCAACTCCATTCCTCGTCGCCCACGATCGTTAAGAGCCAAGTTTCTCTCCTTTATCTTATATCCTTCCTTGGTGCATCATCACACCTGTCTTCAACATGCACACTGCTACTATTCTGACCCTGCTGCCCCTGGCCTTTGCCGCTCCTTCCGCGAAGAGGGCGGTACCGGCACCCCTCCTCAAGCCTCGCGGTGCCACCCTCATTGACGGCAAATACATTGTCAAGTTCAAGAGCGCGGCCAATTCGAGTGCGATGGGGTTTGCGATGCAAAGCTTTTCCGCCAATGCCGAGCATGTGTACAACACCGGCGCGTTCAGAGGCTTTTCCTCTTCGCTGAGCGCCAAGGAGCTCGAAATGTTGCAGAATGACGATAGTGTACGAAGCTCCCAAATACCCTCAATTTGGTTCGTTCCCCCCTGACGAGCTTTCAGGTCGAGTACATCGAACAGGACGCCATTATGACCATCAAGGCCACCCAACGCAACGCGGATTGGGGTTTGGCCCGGCTGTCAAGCACCAAGCCTGGCGCCACTACTTATGTCTACGATGAGAGCGCCGGTGAAGGCACTTGCGCCTACATTGTTGATACGGGTATCGACATCGAGCACCCCGTAAGTTCGCTGCATCATCGTCTTAGATCCCGGTCGGGGGCATTCTACTAACGTCATCAAGGAATTCGAAGGCCGTGCCGAGTTTCTCGCCAATTACGCTGACAACGACGACGTGGATGGCCAGGGTCATGGAACACATTGCGCCGGCACCGTAGGATCTAAGACCTATGGAGTGGCCAAAAAGACGAAGCTCTATGCTGTGAAGGTCCTTGGGTCTGATGGATCAGGCACCAAGTGAGTGATGCCCCTGGACCGCTAGGTCTCTCAGCTACCAGGACTTGCCAGTCAATGCGCGGAGCTCAGCACGAGGAGAAATTGCTGACAAAGCGCAAGCTCGGGTGTCATCGCCGGCATGGACTTTGTTGTCACCGACGCCAAAAACCGGAATTGCCCTAAGGGAGTCGTGGTCAACATGTCACTCGGCGGAGAGACGTCGGCGGCTGTCAACGAAGCAGCGGCTTCTATCGTAAAGGCCGGCCACTTCCTTGCCGTCGCCGCAGGAAACGAAGCCGCTGATGCGTCGACTTCCTCTCCGGCGTCAGAAAAGTCGGTCTGCACTGTGGGTGCCACGACCAAAGATGACGAACTCGCCGAGTATTCCAACTTTGGCAAGGCTGTCGACATCCTAGCGCCGGGCACAGATATCAAGAGCACGTGGCTTAACGGCAAGACGGTGAGTAGTGTTCCTTTGCCGCCCACTAAAACGATTTACGTTTGGTGTGTATGGACTCTGCTGACTGGTTGGACCAGAATACCATCTCCGGAACGTCGATGGCCAGCCCGCACGTCGCAGGTCTGGCTGCCTACCTGCTGGGCCTTGGCGGCAACGTCCCTACGAGTCCGGTTGAGCTCTGCTCGTACATTGCTAAGACTGCTCTCAACGACATTGTCTCACAGGTACCCAGCGGTACCGTAAACCTGCTCGCCAACAACGGTGCCGCCTCGAACAGCTCGTTGTCTAGGCGTCGTCGCCATATCGCAGCGAGTCCCAGCCCCGTTGACTTACGGTCGGCCATCTAGGCAGGACGACAGGCTTTCCGCCCTTGCTTTCCGCGACCATGCTTTTCACTCCCACGATGGGTGACGAAAATCCTCTGGTTGTTACTTCGTGGGCGATGATGCCCTCTCCTTGTTCTGCTTCTTCCTCCAAGGGGGAAGGCGCGGGTCCTTCTAGTTTTCATTCTCTAATGGGCGACGGCACTGTTTCTTTCCGCCTGGGCAGGCCCTGTTCGGCCTTGTTTTCTACAAGCGCATCGGGGGCTATTTTGCTCTGGGCTTACAGGGCTTTTGACGAAACCGTGTTTGATAGTGAATACCATACCTCACAAGCAGGGACTACTTTCAGTGCTATGGAGACCAGTTAGGGGCGACGATAAGTGACTCAGCGACAAGTACTTCGAGGCGCCAGTGAAGTACGGGCGCGGCCAAACATGCATACGGAGCTGGTATACATGCACACCCTTGAGGCGTTGCCATCGGATAAACACTGTGGTGACTCAATCGCTGAGCCACCTCAGAATGACATCAATGGCAAAGTGGTATTCCATGAACAGCCTATCGTCATAAAGTACATGAAAAGGCTCGGTGAAAACCAGTGTGGAAAGATGCCCTACCAGAACTACGCCAGGGTATACATGGTGGGAAAGTCTCGCCCGAAAGCCGCTTGTCGTGTCATCAGGCCGCGCACACCGCACGGTTGATGCAAGCTAACAGGAGCCAACGATGATTCTGCCATCGTCCGAATGGTAAACTCCAGACATGGCTCATGAAGATACGGCCCCCGGCTGGTTGACAGCAGAGCACACGTTCTTGTTGGTCGCCAACTTTTTTCCCCTGGACAAAGAAACAGTGGCGAGACGTATAAGGCCTCGGAGGATGTCTTCAAGCTTCACCTTGTTGATTTCGGTTCAATTATCAATGCCCGGGCCCGATGAGTGGGCAGCTCTTCAGCCTGATGATACCGCGGCCAAGCAGTCAGCATACCCGCCAAGTAACGCATAGGAGAACATGGCGTTGCTCGGCGCAGCACTGCCCGCCCGCCAAAGAAGTTACGATAGTATCTTGCTATCCCCTGCAACTAGCGAAGCAGCGAGGATACCGGAGACTATGGTATAGGAAGACGACGGGCAGCCGAGCGCCGGTGGCCCTTTTAGTGCTGGGACCAAGCAGTGTATCATACCATTAGCTACTCGAACGTTGAAACAGCATCGGCCGGCGACAGCGGGCCGTCGGTTCAACGTGGAGAGCTGGAAAACAAGGCAGTCATAGTCTCTCGACCTGCCAGGCCGTGCCACTGGTGGCCGGGCCAAGACACAAGGCCGATTAGCCGGGGCCCCGATCGAAGCTGCTTGGCTACAAGACCAGCGTGGTAAAGACGCGAGCGCCATGTGTACAGCTCTGCCTAACCCGTGCGGAAAGACGTGGCCGTACGCAGGCAATCAATACCCGGCATGCCATTGGCCGCTGCACCTCCTCACGCGGGCGTATTTAACCGGTGGGCAGGCTTTACGTCGCATTCTCGGTGGACGAGAGCCATATTCCCCGATTGGGAATCCTCGACGGATCAGGGGTATATAAGCCATGCAGATCACGGTGGCCCCCCCTGGACTGGCTGTGGTCATACATCGGCCACGTCGAGACCTGCCTACCCCAAAGCCGGCCCGGATCAAGTGCCAGTCAAGATGAAGACCAGCGCCCTCGTCGCCCTTTGCCTGTCGGTTGCCTCGACAGCTGCGCACTGTACGTGGCGAATGGCTGGCCCCCGAGAGCAGCCGGCTCGCCGGGCCACGGGCGGTGCGGAACATTGTTGACGGGTGTCCAACAGATACATTTCCGAAGCTCAGCGGGACATCAGACTGGTCCGTGGTCCGCAAGACGGCCAACTGGCAGCACAACGGCCCCGTGACGGACGTCAGCTCGTCCGATATTCGGTGCTACCAGCTTTCGCCGGGCAGCGGCGGCGCGACGACGGCCAACTTTAGGGCCGGGGATACCATCACCTGGTTATCTGCCCCCAACATCTTTCACCCAGGCGCTCTGTCGGCCTACATGGCCAAGGCCCCCGGACGTGTTGCCGACTTTGACGGTAGCGGCCAGGTCTGGTTCAAGGTATACCAAGACATGCCGACCATGGCCAACGGCCAGTATAGCTGGCCGTCTGAGGGTATGTCTTCATCGGCCGTCCGAGCCCGAGAGCGCCCTAACTAACCATCCCGGCTACAGGCAAGTCGCAGGTCAGCTTCACCATCCCCAGCTGTCTGCCCGAGGGCGACTACCTCTTTCGTATCGAGCACGTCGCCTTGCACAGCGCCTCGGCACCGGGCGGCGCCCAGTTCTACATCTCGTACGGGCCCCTTCTTTCAGAAAACTCTATCTCGCAGGAGAAGAAGCACGTGGCTGACCCTGTTCCTTCTCAGCTGCGCCCAAGTCCACGTCAGTGGTGGCGGTTCCAAGATGCCCACCAACCTGGTCTCGTTCCCCGGGGCCTACAAAGCAACGGTTCGTGTATTTTCCTCTCCCACCTTCCCCATTCGCGGATACCAAAAATCGTCGCTCTTCTGCCTTCTTGAGCTTGTTAGGTGCGATAGCTGACTTCGAGATTCTGGCTATAGGATCCTGGGCTTATGGTCAACATCTATAACAACGGTGGAAAGGCTTACCAGCCTGCAGGGCCTGGCGTCTTTACCTGCTAAATCCAAGCCGAGGAGCTGAAGATGCAGAGGGTTTACGCCAAGTTGTTGGGATCGGGCGGGGGAGTGCATGGTGATCCACGACCCGCCCCCCCCCCCCCCCGAACTGGGTTTAATAGCAGGCACTCAGCATCTTATTGTGAACATGGTTTTCGCCTGTGTACTTGATGACCTTGCTCTTTGTCACCCGTTGTCTGCTGACGGACTGGTTATCTTTGCCCGGCAGCAGTTCGACGTGGTAATGTTACTGCGTCGTGATCATCACTTCGAGTAGGCGTCAGCGGGCGCGGACCGAACCGAAAAATCCATACAACGCCCTCATGTACATGTTCTTTGCTCACTAAGCCCTCGGTCTTGACCATATTGTACTTGCCAGATCCGCCAAAGGCCTACGTCCTGCTTGCGACTGGATGCAGGAAAGTTTTACCCGGTGTCACACGAATAACATGGCCGTATTGTGCGTGCTTCCCCAGAGCCCCGTGGCCGATAGTGCCGCCGTGCCTCTGCATGTGCTTAGCGAACCCAGTAGCACAACAGCCATGGTCACGGATAGTTTTTTGAGGGGGTGGAAGTAGATGTTGTACATGACCGAGCTGACAGACCGCAACCTTTCGACGAGGCACAGCCACCGGGCAGGCCTGTCCAGGAAGACCAGGAGCACAGGGAAGGTAGTTGCGACGGGTGCAACGGGGAAGCCCATCTGGTCTTTGGGGGCAAAACGGCACACAAAGGACACTGACCGCATCGGCGCTGTGACCACCCACGCCCGTCCTCCATGATGCGTATCTGAAGGTGCAACAACCCAGCATGTCCTACAACTTCCACCACATCCGGCACCCGCTTTTCTTGTCAAGATGCCGAGTTGGAGGTGACACCAGAAGATCCATCGGTTCCTTCAAAGGGGCCAAGAGCCGACTGAAGGGCAGGGGGGCAGAGCGTGGGCCATCACCGGCACTGCGGGCGATGTAGAAGCAGTTGGGTTATTTGTCCATCCACCCGTAGATCACCACATGGATGCTTGGGGGTGGGCCAGTCAGAGAATAGTTGGATGACAATCAGCAGGCTGAAACGACTGGGGAAGGTTGTGCAAGGGCAGGTGAGCTGGCACAGGGTTTAGCGTATTGCGCAGGGCAGGTATCTGCTTGGTCCATTGCAAGCAGAATGAACCCCCCGCCCCCTCCCCCCTCCAAAAAAGGCAGTAAGGGGGCAGTGGTGCCGAAATGCGTGCAGAGGCCACAGCCCGGCAAGAGAGATTGATAAGAGGTACCCGTAAGGCCTGGATGATGACATGTGTGCGACCAGGACACCTCGGTATGAGCTGCCGTCCAAGCCAAGCATCAATGGAACGTTCTGCTAACAGTAGGTGCTGCCATCGAGGGAAGTGTGCACTTTACCTATGATACGTCAGTACTTTAAGCAAGCAGATGTAGGTGGTGCTTACCAGCGAGTACACCGAAGCTTTAAAAAGTCGAAGGCACGGCAAGAACCGGAAGACCCTCTGTCTACCTCCCTATTTTACTTGGAAGAAGCCGTTGCAACTTTGCCCAACAAAAGTAGGCCGGTTGCACTGGGGACTGGCAAAAGGCAAGCAGTGTCGGGAGCAGGACATGCACGTGCGCCACGAGAACGAAGCTGGTTCGAAAAGAAAAGTATCCATCGTCCGACGGGAGCACCCATCGTATATTGTACATGCGAGTATGCCAACCCAACCCCGCCATCGACGTCACCAAAATCATGACATGGCAGGCGGCTGACGGAAGGAAGCTCCAACTCAGCAGCAACCTGACACGACCTCCCGAGCCTCCTTCCCATCCTCCTCATCGCTATCTCCTCGACTGACGAAGGACCCCATGCATGCTGGCGCCATCTAGACTTCTACACGACTGGACGACCGCCGGGACCTGGCCCTTTACCCCCCGGACACCTTATCAAGATGCCCGCAACCTTGATCGTCGGGGCCACGCGTGGTCTGGGCGCCTCACTCGCCAAGCAGTATGCGTCCCAGCCGTCGACCGTGGTATACGCCACAACCCGCGCTGCTTCTCCGCCCGACGGCTTTCCCGACCACATCAAGTGGCTGGCCAACGTAGACCTGACGAGCCCGGATGTCGGGGAGAACCTGGCTAAGCAGCTCCGGGGAGGGCAGCCGCTGGGGCATGTGGTTCGTACAGTGTCCTAGTGGCCGTGCCGGGCCCGAATTCCGTTCCCCGTTGACCGCAGGGCTGCTGTGCAGATCATCACAGCGGGCCGCTTCACCACCGAAGACTTTTCGGTCGAGAAAGGGCCCGACTGGAACGACGAGCTCGTAATGTACACGACCAGCTCCATCGCCCCCGTCTTCATTGTGCATAAGCTAGCCCACGCCGGCCTGCTTCAATTCGGCTCCAAGGTGGTGCTAGTGTCCAGCGAGGCCGGCAGCATCACTCTGCGCCATGAGTCGGAAGGCGGCGGCAACTACGCGCACCATGCCAGCAAAGCCGCGCTCAACATGGTCGGCAAGCTTCTCAGCCTGGACCTCAAGGAGAAAGGCGTCATCGTGAGCATCGTCCACCCGGGCTTCATGCGAACCGAGATGACCAAGGGCGTCGGCTTTGACAAGTATTGGGATGCTGGCGGAGGTAAGCGCCCTTGTTGGCTGTCAAGCTGATCGTCTCTGCTGGACAAGAACTGATGAGGTCCCTAAAGCTGTGACATCGGACGAGGCCGCAAAGAGCCTGATCGAATGGACCGAGGGACTCGACGCAGGTAGGTCGGGCGAGTACTGGGCACCAAGAGGACCTGGCATGTACGCCCATATTCCCGTGGAATGAGCAGTCGCTGACGGCATATTCGCAGGCGACATCGGCACTGCAGAAGCTGTGCTGGGGAAGAAGCTACCCACCCCGATGAACCTACCCTGGTAACAAGCAACCAGGGTACGGAGGTATGTGCACATATGCTCTCCACTCATGCGTACATGGGAGATAGGGCGAGGCCTGCAGCTCGGGCAGCTAAGGTCGTCTGGTGACCTCGTTGCCTCGCTACCAGCGCACACGCGAGGGTCGACCGGGCATGTCTTAAGGATGAGACAACGGCGAGCCACTTCTGCCGTAGGCGAGGCAGCCGACCTTGGCGCATATTTGCTGTGTACATGCTTGGGTTGGGAGCATACGCAGCTAGGATGGCATGTGACACGTGGGATGCTTTCGCGGCTGCTACCCCCGCCGAGCATCAGGTCTAGGTAATTCACAAGGCTTCTTGCCGAACTGCATGCATGTATTGTTTGCCCTCAGAGAATAGAAGCGGAAACGGGCATCTCCCAAATGCTTTTGCGGACGACCGTGACCAGCGCCGAGGCACCAAGCCAGAAGCAGGACCCCTGGCGAGCCAGCCCGGGCTGCTGGCCGGCGTCCTCTCGGCTCCCCCTGCCCCCGGTAGTTTTCCCGACGCGATCAGGACGGGTGGATTGCGGTGAGATTTACCCCACAAAACGACAGTGACTCCGGTGGGCGGGGCGGCTCGCAAAGATGAGGAAAAGGGGGTCGGTTGTGCTGGCTGAATTTCAGGGTCTTCTCCGGCTTTTACCCATGAGCCCGGTGAGCCCGGGACGGCACGACGGGTCAGCAGTTCCTTGAAGTTGTCCACGGCCGTGGAAGACGATGGATGGGAGTGGGAACTTGTAGTAATAGCAGCAGCCGCGGTGTGGTCGTAGTAAGAAAAACTACAACGAAAGACCGAGGGGATAAAGGAGCCAGGGTTGACCAATGGCCTCGTCAGACCTGGAGGCTGACTTCGCAGAAAGGCCAAACAGGGCCTGCAGGGCTGGGTCGCCTGGCTACCGTGTACCTCACCACACTACACAGTAGGCAGAGGGCTTAGCGGTGAACGGCCCATGCAAGTGTTATGATCGCAGGGTCCAAGCGTGTTCCGTCAAATGGGCAAGCAAAGACTTGCTGGACCTGCAGCGTATTCCGGGAGGGGGGCCTTGATCAGGTGGCCACACAGAGAGGCATGATTTGGGGCTTCCACGTGGTATCCTACATAGGTTAGCTTTACTTTACACGGGCATGTACTTGCCAAGACACGCGTTAGTATGGAGTTCGCGGCCTTGGGCTTGATTGCCACTGGAACGGCGGAGGAGAAGGAAATAATACCAATAGCATTTAAACGAGTTCCAATCACACTGTGCGCCAGGGGCTGTTGGTTGATCCGGGCCGTCGCGAATCGTATTAGCAAGGCCTTCCTTGCTGCGGTAGCCTCCCACAGCAAGAAGATGGACCGACAAGACGGCAATCATCCGAAGTTTTTCTGGAGTGCAACCATGGTGCCAGGTGTACAAAAAGCATGAGTGCAACTGAGTCTGGGTACACCTGTAGCTTGCTGCAACAGGGTAGCGTAGGCAGACGGCGAAGTGCCTACTCCCCCCCCCCCCCACCCACCCCGTCTCTCTCTCTCCAGCTGCTTCAACGGCCTGTCCACGTGGTGGCCGTTGTTGCCGCTCAGAGCACAGTCGTCGCCATTTGGTACGACGTGGTAATAGGGCACCGTTCGGAACAGGGCTAGGGGGGCATAGTCGAGAGCACGTACGCTGGAGGCTTGGGGCTGGAGGGCCTAGAAAGGGACTTGAGAGAAAGCGAGGGCCATTCACACTGGCGTCTCGGATCGAGAGGTTGCGAGGCTAGCGAGGAACGAGTTAGACGGGTGGAGGCGCAGCAAGCAATCGGGAATAATGTCTGGATGCAACAGGGATGAAGCCCGCAGACGAGAAATTAACCAGGCCCAGGAGGGCTACCTTGCTGCTACAATTGGTAACTTGGTGGTACCCCCTCGTCCCCGGTGGAGGGAGGTCTGCAGGTTATGTATGCTTGGTACGCGCCTGACGCTGGACCGTAGACCCTGTAGTCTGGTTCGAGGGCAAACAGGTAGAAAACTCATACGTAGCCAGCCCGCTGGCCACCCTCTTTTACTGTGTATTCAGGAAATGAAGCGGATGCCGCCTTACTGATTATTGAGGTCACGCGGACCTCCTTTAGTTACTGCCCGTCTTATTACCCGGTAGTACCTCATTACTACCCGCTTACTTTACCTCTAGGTGCTCAAGTCCAAGCAGCCTACTATACAGACATATGTACTGACACGACATGGGATATATTATGTTACCTGAGACGTACCTGAGTTGTATATGGCAGCGCCCTACTGTGTACAGCGCCATCCCAATTGATGACCAGTGGCCAGCCCAGCAGCTGGACATGGGTTTCATAACGTGCATCGCATCCCGGAGGCTATGCCCATGTTGATGCGCATGCGCATGTCATGCCAATACCCCTCGGTCCCCTACTTTCGTGCCGACGTGCGGGCCAGCATCCAGGCCTGGGCCGTGGTCTTGATGCTCAGGGCTCTCTTTTGTCCCCATCCATCGGACCTAGAGGGTAAAGTAGGAGGGGGGCGGAAAAGGAGCGCGGTCGTCTGTACATATATGTGTGTAAGAAAAAGAGAGAGAGAGAGAGAGAGAGAGACCAAGATGTACACATTCTGCAATAGGCACACACAAACAAACATACACACATGCACTTGCTCATATGCTTGTGCTCAAGGATCTACGTCGTCGGCCTCGTTGCAGCTCCGGCTTGGACCGAAAGGTTGTCGTCCCCATTAAGGCATCCTGCCTGCCGACATCCCCCCCAACGGCGTCGATGAGCATCCGCCGTAGCTGCTGCCACTCCCGCCGCTCCTGTAGGTGAACGGAAGCCGGCGGTCCTTTGGAATCCGCACTCTAGGCTCCGGGGATATGCATCCCTACTTCTTGAGCTCTGGTACATGTACCCGCCTTTTGCAAATGCGTACAGACGCTCTCAAAATTTACTCAGCCCAAAAAGTACCTACCTCTTTAGCTACTTACTTATGCAGGTATGTACCTGCCTACCCTGAGAGCCTGATCTGACCTGCCACTGGAGGCCGTCTTGTGACCTGGATCGCTACTGTAGCACATGGATCGGTTGTTCGACCCCCGGCCCAGAACTCCCTCTTGTATTCCGGGTACCTTTTCTTCTATTCGTTGCACCCGTCCCCTGCATATCGAAGTAAATAAAGAACCTTACAGAGTTTACCGGACCTGTGTCGCCCGCCCTGTCCCGGCTGTCTCTGCTTCCCGAAGCCTCGCGCCCGGTCCCGTTTCCTACACGCACCGCACGGCATTGACACCAGCATCCGTCGCAACGACAGTCACTCTCCTACTCTACTTGGTGTTCATCGCAGTCTTCGGTCCGTGGGCGTACGACATATCGCCGGCGAAGGACCTGGCAGCCCTGGCCGCCGGGGCAACGAACGGGGGTTTGTCGCTCATGCGCCTAGGCAAGTGCCCGAAGCACGAGCACGCACACACGCACCCTTCACCACTACCTTACACACACACACACGCGCACACATACACCCTCCACCCCCTCCCCCATCGACCGACCCATTAATTCATCCATCCATCCATCCGTCCGTCCATCCATAACACGACCAGCGCGGGCCCCCCCCCCCCCGCTCCTTACCACGTACGTC
Source organism: Nigrospora sphaerica (assembly GCA_018287875.1). Classification (NCBI taxonomy): domain Eukaryota; kingdom Fungi; phylum Ascomycota; class Sordariomycetes; order Amphisphaeriales; family Apiosporaceae; genus Nigrospora; species Nigrospora sphaerica. The sequence goes on from JAGVVL010000018.1 coordinate 1,476,100, forward strand.
GTAGTCCAGCGGCGAGGCCATTGATCGCTCCCGAACCCGTCCCAACCCAAAAACCGAAAGCCGGACTCCAGCTTTTATTAGACAAAGGGGTTCTCTTGAAGATCACAACAAGCCTCAAGCTCTTAGAACGGGAAAATTCTCATCACGCGACGATTTTGACCAGTCGGTCTAGTCATAACCCGTCCACATTCACCCTCCTTTGCCTATTTCATTCCGGATCCGCTCCGCCCAAGAGCCCGTCAGCCAGCCCAGCAGCCAGCCCGCCCGCCCGCCCGCTCCAGCGCCGCCGTTCCAAGGTGGGAAACCAGCCCCGGTTGCCCGAATTCCAGCGCCGCCGATACGCAAGCAGCAAGAGGAAGGAGGCCATCCAGCCCGCCCAAACCCGCACCACTACGGACAAGAAACAGACAGACCCTCAGACAGACAGACAGAAAGACAAAAAGACAGACGGGCAAACAGCCAGCCAGCCAGATAAAACCTACAGCAGACAGAGATTCACTCCCTGGTCCAGCAAGCCCCCGGGCGGCAACTAACGCCTTTGCAACCCGCCAACGCTACCGCTTGCTTTTGGGCCCGACTGCTGCTACTCGCCTATCACTTACACTGCTTAACCTTCTTCGTTCGGCCTGTCTGGTCTGCCGCCCCTTGCATCGAACGCCGGGCCCGTTGGGAGCGATAAACTTAAGCTCCAGTCGCTTTCGCACCGAAAATTGAATTGGGCCGTCTGCAACCACCACCCACGACCATCGACGCTACCCAAGCCCACCCCCCCTTACGAGAGATTCAACAATTAGCATACCTCGGGGACGCGCAGACCATTCCATCCCATCCCATCTGCACAACATCCATCTCCCTCTCTGTTGTGCTTATTCGCTCGCTCGCTCGCTCCTGTACGGCCGCGCGACGTTGTCTTCGCCGTCGCACCGTTTCCGGCGAGCCTCCTGTTTACTAGCACCGTTGCTGCCCACGTCATAGCCCTGGCCGGTCGCAGATATCCTCGGACGAGGAAGCTTCCCTGGCCTTCCTCTCTTTTCCCTGCCGATCGACGTCCCCTCCTCTTGCATTGACGCATCACCTAGAGACACCGCTGCGCAGTCCAACACCTGGCTCTTCCCGGGTTGCCCAGTACGCTCAGAATAGCCGGGCCAGCTTTCATTGAAGGAGGCGACTGCCTGAGATCATCTGAACCGCCGGCCGCCGGTATCTGGACATTTGGCATTTTCGCCACCTCGACCGCCACCGAGCACGCACGTACGCACGCAACCACGCGCGTGCGCACGCGACGATAAACCACGATCATCGCGCTGCAGCCGGACCCCCTCTTGTCTATGGTCGGTCCATTGTCGATTGATTGATTGACCCAGCAACGGCCCCCCTTCTCCTCGATTCAAATCTCCATTCAGATTGAGCCGACCAGCCGGAGCGTTCCTGCCGCCTTCTCCAGCAACATGTTTGCCGATCCATCAGGTAAGCCAAGGCCAACAACCACGGCGGTTGCTTTCCTTCTGCTCTCCTCCCATGACACTCCCCTTCCCCCCCCTTATGTAGTGGCACCGCGCCTGCGCGCCCGCCCTCCTGGCCATCCACCCGGCTCCTTTCCAAGCTCGTTTGTTATTACTCTGTCTGGTCTGATACTCGCCATCCTGGATCTCGGTGGATCTGGCTCCCTGCTTCCGTCCTCAATGCCACCCGAACAAGGAGAGCTTGGGCACCCGGTCCACTAAATTTGGCCAGTGGCCTGTCGCAATCTCAAGACTGATGTTTCAGAGTCGGCGTCGCAGTCGTCATTCCTTGGGTGCACTGATAGGGATTGGAGGGCTAACATCGTCTGAACTACTGCTTGCATAGGCCAATCTTCTGGCAGCCGGTCAGCCGGCTTGACGCTCAATCTCTCGTCAAACAACCCCTTTCGCAACCGCGCTGCTTCGCCCAACAGCATGGGCTCCAACCAGTTTTCTCCTCCCCCACCTCACTCCCCTTTTGATGACCCCCCTCCACGCCCGACCTCGAGGAACCCTTTTCTCGACCCTAACAACAACACCAACTCGGGCAACAGCAACTCTTTCCCAGCACAACAGTCAAGAGTGAAGTCGCCAGGCAGCATGTCGTCGACCAACGATAAGTCGGCTACGGCCTTCGCCGAGGATCTCTTCGTAAGCGTCTCCCTTCTCCTTTTGCACGTCGCCAGCCCCACCATGTCTCTGCCCGGCCTTGTGTCAGGCCCCCGCCGCCCCTTGCTCAATCCTGCCGCGGCCAATCCGCGTCTCGCTGCCATGCCGACGCCCTACTGACGACGTGTACAGAATAGCCTGAGCCTGGAAGACAAGGCTGCGCAGAAGACGCCGTCTCTGCAACCTTCCAACCGGCCGCCGCCGCCTCCCAGCCGCTCCTCGCGCGGCGAGAATGGCCCCCCACCGCGTGGCCGCGGCCCACCTCCCCGAGGCGCGCCGCACCGACCAACGCGCTCGCAAGAAGAAGCCCAGAGGGCAGCCCGGACCCACGGCGTCTCTGGCTCGCTCGGCGGCGAGAAAATGTTTAATTCGTCCGACAAACGGCCTGAGCGGCGGCCCGAGCGGCGGCCACGTCGCAACTCTGACACGTCCATCATCGAGAAGCCCATGACAGAGGAGGAGAAGAAGGCCCGGGAGATCCGCCGCCGTGAGCGTGAGCGACGCCACCGCGAGGGCAAGGACAAACCCAAGGGCAAGCGGCTTGATCTTATCGACCAGCTTGACGCGACCAGCATTTACGGTACCGGATGTGAGTGAAGCGATGCTTCTCTGTCTCCATTATTGGCAGCAGGCTGACCAACACAAACCCAGTGTTTCACCACGACGGACCCTTCGACGCCCTGAACCCGCACCGCAACCGTGGCGGCACCCGACGTGCGCCCATGGAGGCGTTTCCCGAGGGCTCGCTCAACAATTCACTGGGCGGCGCTGGGCCTCTCAACACGCGCCCCGACCACGCCACCTTCATGGGTAACCATGACGAGGAGGGATTCCGAGAGTGGAGCGTCGCGGGCAAGGACCGAAACGGCTACGTTGCCCCCGACGCCAAGGTTGAGGGCGGCTTCTTTGACCCCACCGCCCGCGGCACCATGCTTCACGGAGACGAAAGCATGGGACTTGGAACCTCGACGTTCCTCGAGGGTACCCCGGCGGCGCGCGCCGACATCCAGCGGCGCCAGGCAGAGCTCGCCGCCCAGGAGCAGGGAGGATTGCAGAGAAAGAAGTCTCTGGCCCAGCGCTTCCGGGGCATGAACCGCGAGCGCCCCTCGCGCGATTATGCCGGCGCCCGTATGACGAACCCCGAGGGTGCGTACGGACCGAGATCCGGCGACTTGCCCACCAGCAGCAGCACGGGAGAGCGGAACCCTTTCTTTAGCGACTTCGACAAGGGAGGGGAGGAGCGCATCTCGGTGAAGCGGTCCGAGGCCATGTCTCCCGGCTCGGCGGGCGGTAACAGTCCCCCGCGCGGCTACAACGCGGAGCGACGGCCGTCGGAGCAACTCGGTCAAAGTTCGCCGACGGACCCCTCGGGGAAGTCCCAGGGAGGGGGCTTTCTGTCGCGCGTCAAGAGCTTGAAGGGCGGTCGAAGACAGCGGCCCGAGGTCCCCAACCACCCCCCGCCTGCAAACAACGCCGGCACAGCCGTCTAGAGGAGCGCTGACACGACGAGCACATGGGCGGCAGGCGACGGCAAAGCCGCACGGAAAAAGGGCTGGACGCGATCTCAGCCCTGAGTACGGGCGAGGGGTGCACGTGGATGGGCGCCGCGGGGGCCCCCACTCGTTGGGCGGCGACGGAAGCGCGCCGCGATTTTGGCATGTTGCAAAAGGGGCAGGGTCTAGCCCGAGTGCTGGGCCGCAGGGGGGGAGCGGTGGTGGCTCTCGAGCATCATCAGCATGTGCTGGTCGGGTGATGTACCCGCTCGGCGCGAGGCGGCCTGGGGAGCATGGACGCGCATGAAGAGTGGTCGTCACGCGGCTCTTTCTTTTTTTCGGACTCGTCGCGGCGCGAGCGTTCAGTTGGGGAGGCGGATCTCCTTTACGCAGGTACTCACAGTCATTCGAGAGAGACATAAACAGGCACAGCTCGTCGACGAATGAGGCTCGTTGCGGCTGCCGCTGTGGGCGGGGAAAGTACAAGCCTCAGGGCCCCGTGGCATTGATGACGAGCTTTGGGGGGGGGAGGGGTTTCGCTTGGGTGGGTGTGGGTGTGTGCTTGGCGTGGCCGGGCTGAATTGCCTGTCGGCAGACGTTGACGCTTAACGATGTCGATGCGCGACGGGGTGGCACGCGCAGATTGTATTAGTGGATCATTGGAACTAGAGTATACTAATTTGTTCTTGTCTATATCGGCCGCGTGTGGTGATACCTGTGTTTTCCCCGTGATCAGCAGTGTTCCATGTCCGAGTCGGTGGTGTTGTGTTGTATCATGGTTTGCATTTTGTACGAGGCGTGGGCCGTGCCTGTGCGCTTGCGTGCCTGCTTGCGTGCCGGTTTCTTGGTCCATCTACAGTTGGCCTCGACCGACTACCTATCTGTCATAAAACAGCAGGTGCGTGTGTTGGCTTATACTGCCTCCTCCAGTTGCGTGTACCAGCCCATCCACCCATCCAAGTACATAGGTATGTAGGTACTTAGCCAACACCCATACCTACCCATCCATTCCATTACCCAGTACTGATGCGCCCGTGGCCAGACAACCCGAGTCTCACATAGAGCGAGCGGCTGTACGCAAAAAGCAAACAGCCTCCAGCGGCCCTCCCCCAGCATTACCAGCGGCCAGCAAGTCATTCGGCGTTTCAGCGCGGGGGGAGCAAACGCCAAGGCAAAGGCAGACAGCGCCTTCCCCCCCGCAGGCCCACAGCAAACGGTTTGACGGGCCCAAGGCCATTGCGGCCACGCTCACGATCACGTCCAAGTGTTCGGCCATGGGGGGGAGCGTCGATGGCGACGCGGGTCGGCACGCCTCGCAGGCCAGCTCCCACTTCCTGCTGGAGCCTGTCACGGGCGTCACGCTCTACCGGCTCGAGCTGGCGCGTCGGCAGGCACGCGGGCGTCGGGGCGCCCTGCCGACGGGCTGCCCCGAGCTCGACGACCACGTCCTCATGCAGGGGGGCTTCGAGCGTGGCACCGTCGTGGGCCTCAGTGCCGAGACCATGGAGATGGCTCTCTTGGTACGTACGTTGGAACGCCGCACTCGCACTCCCGGGACGGGCGAGCTGACACGCACCCCTGTGTGCTTGCTTGTTTGCATGCCAGCGTGCTGACTGCTCGTATGGCGCCCGCAGCTGGGTCTGCAGACCATCGCACACAACCTCGTTGCAGCCCAGTCGGCAACGAGGCCGCCGCTGCGCGCTGCCATCATCACCCCCTTGGCGCACCCGGCTATCTTGCCCCAGCTGCTCGGCGTCCTCCACGCTCAGGTTCAGGCCAGGGCGCCCTCTGCCCACAAGCCCGCCGACCCCGCCGCCGACGAAATGGCTAGCCGGTGTTTACAGCGCATCTCGCTGTCCCGTGTCTTTGACGTCGAGGGTTTGTACGACGTGTTGCGTGAACTGGAAGTAGCGCCGCATAGTCCTGCCGGCACCGGCACCCCTCCCGCCCCCACTTTAGGCCAGCACGACGACGACCTGGATTTCTGCGATGCCCCCGTGCCCGGCCAAGGCCAAGCGTCTCACCCGCCATCCGACGGGGCACCCGAGCCAACTCCAGCCCTTGAGCTCCCGCGCCCATTCCGTCAGGATGCGCCTACGTCGTTGCCCGCGGCGAAATATGGGCCCTCAAAGACGGGGCGGACCGAAGTCATGGACAGCGAGGACGAGGGCAACTTATTATCTTCCTCCTCTCCGCTTTCGTCGCCGCCGCTCTCTAGCGATCCGCCTATCGCGTCCTCTCCAGCGGGGGTTCCGGAGCCGAGAGACGACGGTGAGCAAGCAACGGCAGAGGAAGGTGTCATACGGCACGAGGCGACGTCACGTGTCTCCAGCGAAAGGGACACAGAGGAGCAGGGGAAAGAGGATGAAGCACGCGGAGCATGCCCGCTCAATGCAGAAACCCGACTTCCCCGAGGTATCCCGGATATCATCCTCACTACGCACATGCCCACACTCCTCTCGCATCTATTCACGTCGCGCGACAAGAGTGCGGCGCACACGACTATCCAGCTCCTGTCGACGCAACTCCGGTCCCTCAGCCGCAGCAACGCCGGGCCCCTCATCATCCTGTTGAACAGTACCTCGAGCTCGACCGCCGGCACGACGGCGGCGGTAGCCTTGGACTCTGCCTCGCCTCGGCCCGGCCACCCGCCCTTTGGACCCGGCAGCGTGGGATCTCGGCCCCTCGACCCCACGTTGCGGTCCATTTTCAACCCGCCGCCGCCGCCGCCGACGCCGTACCTGGGCTACCGTCCGCACGCCTCGGCAGGGGACTCGGGAGCGCCAAGCCGCCAGACCAAGCCTACCTTCGGCCTCACCTTCGCCCAGTTGCTCGACTTGCACCTCCTGTGCACCAAGATGCCCCGCACGCGACTAGACGTCAGTGCGGGCGGGGGCCTGGCTCGGCACGCGTGGACCATTGAAGTCCTGCTGGACGAGGACGGGCTTTGGGATGCGCCCGACGTCGATGACGAGCCACCGGGCCGGCGCGCGAACCGCGAGCAGCGGTGGGGGGCCGTCGATGTGCGCGACGGCGCCCGCATCGTCGACGCTTTTGGCTAACGGCACGCTGACCTTCATGCCGAGGATGTCCGGCTGGCGGCCGGATTTGGGGAGCTGCGTGTTTTGAGCAACCTGTGATCTGTGGCGTCGGGTCCCGTTCTCTGTGTCGGATTGGATAGGCCAGATACGTGGCATATCGCCATTCTGCCGTATGTGCCGTACATGCATGGGAATGCTATAACATGCATCGTCTGGCAATCAAATGATGGCTTGGCCGCTCGCTGTCTCCTTGCTTCTGGCAGACCTGGTTGTATATAAAAGGAGTGATATGCTACTCTACAAGCTTTTTTTTTGCATCATGAAGCCACTACCGCTGGTGGCCTACCGTAGTATGACTGCCTTTCGCAGTTTATTTCCTTCCGAGAACCTGGTACTCCTGATCCACTCTTACAGTTCGCCGAAAGCGCCGTGCTCATCCAGGTAGGGATCCAGGCGCGCGGCCAGGTCCTTGACCTCAATGCCTTCGCCGTCGTGGTGACCGTTGTGCTCGTGTGGCGGGACCAAGACGCTGCTAACGACCTGCAGAACGCCGTCCTTGGCCGGCACGTCGGGCACAGACACACGCGTGAAGCCGTTAATCTTCATGGTGACGAAACCACCCCAGCGTGCCACATCGATGGACAGGCTCTTATCGTCGAGGAGCGTGGGGAGATCGACGTGGTAATTGCGGGAGCGCGCCACTGCCCTCTTCCTGTCGTCTTGGTCGCGGCTCGGACCGTAGTAGGCGTCGGTATAAAGGGTTTCATTGATGACAATGTGGTACTTCAACAGGGCCTTGAGATAGCCTAGGCCCTTCTCCGAATTGAACAGGAAGGCGTTGGCAGCGGGGCCCAGCTTCTGGAAGGCCCAGTTGGTGGGCGCAAAGAGGGTGCCGCCCGTGGTCTTGCCCAGGAACTCCTTCAACTCCTCGTGGAGGCCCGTCTTGGAGACTGCCAGCTCAAAGGTCGAAAAGCGCGAGGGAAAGAGCTTGATGAGGTGCGAGGCGGGAGGCGGCGGCACGAGGATCGAGTCAACGCCATGGATGACACCGTTCTTTACGAACTATGAAAGGGGGTAAGTCAGCGGCTGTGCTGCTAAGGAGAGGGACAACAGGGCAAGGATACATACAATGTTAGCTACGACGATCTTGCTGTAAAAGTTGATCTTGAGGCCGAAAAGGCCGACGGTGACACGGAGTCTTTGGGGTCGGCCACCCAGTTCCTCGGCCTTCAGGGTCGTGCTGAGGGTTGAGCTCATAAGCACGCGGCGGGCGGGGTACAGGTCTGGGACGATGTGGTACTCGAGCACCCTCTCAATGAACTCCTTCGGGGGCTTCTCATGGTGGTTGGGGATCTTGGCGAAGGCCTTGTCGGTGGGCACAAAGACGGTAATGTTGTGCTCAGTAGAGTTGAGCGCCTTGACGATGTCCGGGTACTCATCGACCAGCTCGGCAAACTTGGTGCTGTACTTTGAGAATTTGATAGCCTGGTAGACGGTGAGGTTAGATGGGCCGCCGTGGCCATGGTGGCCATGTCCGCCGCGGCCGTTGTCGTCAACAGGGTCCCCGGAAACGGAGGCGGGCAGAAAGTCGGGGATGCCAATGTCCAGGTCCAGGTCCAGGTCCAGGTCGGCCAGCGTCTCAGAAACGGACTTGAAGCGCTCGTCGAAGGTGTCAATGGCGCTGTGTAGTTTGTCCTCGAACGAGTGGCGCAGCTCGTCCAGCGAGGGAAGGTTGTTCCACCACGAGGCGCCATCGCCGACATCATCGCCCGCGTGCTCGGGGCCGATAGCGAGCTGGCGAGCCGTCACGTCGTCAGGGATAACATAGGCCGAGGCAGCCGCCACGAGGGCCAGAAGGCTCGTGTATCGCATAGTGGCGGGCGTTCCGCGGTTTCTCAACGACCGCTTGGTCTTTAGGAGGAAGAGGGAGAGGGACGGGGTTAGATCGGGAAGGGTGATGGGGAGAAAAAGGGCACGAAGGAGCAAGGGCGGGACGAGGTCTAGACGACTCTATTGTACGGATGCAGTGGAAGTAGCAGTAAGCCATGTACGTCGGATACGGATGGGATGCAGGGACAGTGTACGCGTATCGTGCGACGTGACGTCAAGGATAGGTATCCATATTATTCGTATACGTACACTAGTTGTATGTACATGGTACCTCCTCCTCCTGCCGGCTCTTGGACGGCACAGACGGGACCATTGATGATGGCTCCTTCCCTGTCCCGTAGAGACGTGGAGAACGAGCAAGGGAAGTTTGGAGGCGGGGGCTGCCGAGCGATTGGCAAACCCTGTTATTCTGCCCACCTGCCCGTACAATGAGGTGTATGGCCGACGGGTAGGTATGTAGGTATCATGGTGTACCATCGACGACCAACAGCTCGTTCCATGGATGTACGCGTCCGATATGTCAAGTAAGGGATGTTCTACGAAGCGAGCGTGGTGGCAGTCAGTGGCAGTGGCAGTGGCAGCGGCAGCACGGGCGTTTATCGCACGTTCCAGCTGCGGGTGCGGGGTGACGAATGCTGCTGTGCCATTGGTCGGCGGATGACCCGGCTCCCGCTTACGGGTCCAGTAAGTAAAGAAGTTACATCCAACGCATGCATCCATCCTTTATTATCTAGGTTCCTAGGTACCCTTTGGGGCAGTACTCAACCAACCTATTACTACGAGGTAGCGCCTACGCTCACTGACTGCAGAACTGTACATCGGCATCCATCTTACTGTGTACTCGTCTCGCAACGACGAACGGCTGCCTATCCCATGCACGACAAGCTGTTTCTCTCCACACTGATTGGAGGGGGGCCCTCCCGCCCGGCTTGCTTGGCTTTCCCACCGACCATGGATGCAAGAGACCAGGGAAAGTCTCACCCGGGACAGGAGAGCAGGCATAAGAAGAATACGCAACGCGTGGACGGACATGAGCCGACTTGCCGAGCCGACTCGAACCTTCCTTCTGCTTCCGCCCTTCCGCCCTCCCCCCCGCTGCTGCTCAGTCGTAGAGCCCCAGCGCCTCGCCAAGCACGCTCTTGAACGTGCCCTTGGGGTCAAACTTCTCGCGGACCGCCTTGAAGCGCGACAGGTGCTGTCTGAACATCAGTCAAACTGGTCTCTGCGGCGCTCGCTCCGTCCCCTACCACTCACCGTCGGGTCAATGTTCTTGGTGGCCCTGGCAAACACCTCGCGCGTGTTCTTGGTCCAGTGCGGCCGGCACGGGAACTCGTCGACCAGCACTTTGACCATGTTGTCGTAGAAGCCCGCGTTGAAGGGCCGTTTGTCGCCCACGCTCGGCTTGAAGCGCGGGAAGTCCAACATGATGGCGCCCTTGGACCAGTCCGCCCCGTCGCTCGTGTTGAAGGTCGTCTGCCCCAGCAGGTCGAAGTAGGCCTTGCCGAACTTGATATTGATGCCGCTGCGGTACGTGCTCGTCATGATGATGCCCTTCCTGGCCTCGGCGTCGAAGAGCGACCGCACCCGCTTCAACATCGCGTTGGCCTGCGTCACCGGAAACGCCAGCTCCATGGTCTCGCCCTGCAGCCCTTGCTCCCATCTACCATCGTCCAGAGTCAGCAAGTCCCGAAACTAGGGTGTCCGTGGAGCAGTTTTCGGAGCACCCTCAGGCTAGAACGCCAGAATCAAAGCCTGGGGGGAGTACAACAGGAGGGATTCGTGCTGAAATGGGCAACAAAGGACACCGGCTTTTGCTTACTCGGGCTTCTGGTCTGGGTACAGTCCGCCGATGAGCACGTCATAGTTCCACCCATACACCGGCCACCTGCTGATGTCCTTGTTGTTCGTCTTCTCGCGGAAGTTGGGCTTGGACCATAGTCCGAAGAAGATGGTCTCGGCCAGCATGTTGGACGTCGGCAGGTACTTGCCGCTGTTGAGGAGTGCCTTCGCCGCGACCGCCTCGGCGTCCGACAGCGAGAAGGTGTTCTGGAACCCTTCCTGATCGCTCAGAGTCAGCGGCACCTCGTCATAGTACCGGTGGTGGAATTTCTTGAGGTACGGCCACCACTGTGTGTCCGCGTCAGTCAGCTGTGCGCCACTCGTCGGTACTCCCGCCTTCGCCTGCCGCTCCGCGACGTACCCAGAAGTTGGCTGTCGCGTACGGCGCGATCATGCCGTAGATATCGCCGTTGAGCACCTCGTCCTCGTCCAGCCTGCGTCAACCAGGTCAACAGTCTGGCCACCATCCTTCATCCTCGCCAGTCGGGGTACTCACGTCTTCTGCTGCGCAAAGACTTTGAAGTCGGGGTAGATCTTGAACTTCATCCTGGCGATAACGCCCAGGAGACCCAGCGAGGTTGACGCCGCGAGCCAGTCGTCCGTCTCACCCCGATTTACCGTGACCACGTCTCCGTTACCGTTGATGATATCCATCGAGAGCACGCCCGCCGCGACGCCTGAGTCTTCGCGAATCGACGAACGGTGCGCTCCCATGGCCGCCGCACCCGCCATAGAAATGTTCCAGTTCACCAACGTGTACCCCATCGACGCGTTCCTCGCGTGCAGGTACTCGGCAAGCTGGAGGAACGTCACGCCGGCTTCGATGACGACCGAGCCCGACGAGGCCCCGGTCGCGAGGCTGAAGTCGGAGATTCGGTTGGAGTTCTCGGTGCGGAGGATAATGGTGCGCGGGTCGTCCTGGCACATAGTATCGTACCACATATGGCCCTTGCCCGAGGCACGAACGGGCGTCCCCTTGGCGGCCGCCTCTTTGACGAGGCCGATCATCTCGTCTACGCTGCTGACATTATATACAGCTGACACATCGTGGCACGCAGGGAACCCGGGCCCATCAAACGTGTTGTAAGGGAAGGCCGTGACACGTAGAGCGGTCGTGGCCAAAAGACAGAGCTGAGCGAGGGACGGCATAGTGGATGAGGTGCTGGCGAGACCACAGGCGGCGCAACTTGAGAGTATCTGCTTCGTTTCTGTTATCTACGCCCGGGCAGCCACTGCTTTAAATGCCCCCCTCGGCTCGCCCGTGCCGCTTGCCGTGCACGCAGGCGCCCACCGGGAAAGGGCGCGATGCCGGCCCTGGTCAGATCTTCCAACTCGGCTGGGGAAAACAGCTACCAATCCTTGTTCGTGGGAGCCGCGGCGACGCTCACCAGGCCCATCCTCGGAAGCAGGCTCGTGTTCCATGTGAACAGCATCCTCCGTCACCAGCAACTCCAGCATCAAGCCCCCGCTCGTGCGGATGCATTGCGACCCGGCTGAGCAACGATGAGCCGTGTAGGTCATGGCTGCCAAGCACCGCCAAGTCGGCCCATAGATGGATGGGGACGTTGATGGCCAGGCGCGATGTAACACCCCGCAAATGGGAGGAGACATTGGCTGGTGTAAGCGGTGCATTCGGCGACGAGTTCTTGCTTATACCCCTACCTCTATAGCCGCATTGGGCGAGACACGACCAACCTCCAGCAGAGCAGCTATGCGGTCGACAGGTGGGAAGAGTCATATGTGGGGAGAAACAAGCATTAGGGGAAACCTCCCCCCAAAAAGAACGCTGACCACCTGCCTTCACAGCCTGCACATCGCCGGCCCTTCCAATTTTGGATATCTCCACCCAGGCCATACTCCTGGCCATGGATTCAGTGCTGGGCCCAAACGGGCAGATGGGCATAGACGAGTTGACAGCATCGCCAGCTCTGGGTGGTATAATGCCGATCCACCTGCTCGAGTGCGAAGCCCTGCTCTTTTCCGATCCGAAGCTGTCGTATGTTGACATCTACCCTCGACTTGACTGGCTGCCATCGTCAAGCTGCCCTCTTGCACCCTTCAGCGCAGGTGTCCATAGAGTTGCGATAAACATACACTTGCAAGGCGCCAGTGGTCAAGTACCTCGCACACATGGCCTCCAGCAATGGCCTACAGCACACCCGCTCGCTCTCGGCTTTGCTCATTAGACCATTGTCATCGTTTGGAACCCTACATGCTTCTCGTTCTTGCGCGAGAGTCCCTGTCTTCTAACCGACGCGACTCGGCGACGCCCAAGGTATGTCAATTTGGCGCCAATCTGAGCGGCTGGTGCTAAACGAGCTCCCATTTTGCCACCCATCCAACATTGTGCCCGGCGTTACGGACAACACAGATCCGTGCCGCAGCGTCGTCTTTTCTCTTGTATCTCTTCATTTCATTTATTGCCTTCTCGGCCGATATCGTGGCGATGCCATCAGCCCGTCCTGTTCTCAGGTTGTAGCTTCCCGTCGTGACAAAGCCAATCAGGTCCGCCGTATCGGGACATAACGGGTGCCCGTTGATGTTGTGCGAGGAGGAGTGGGGAGAATAGGGCGCTGCCAGGCCCGCCACAAGTTCCTGGGCCAACAGCCGCTTTCGCATCTCGACATCTAAATCGGCCGCCGAGTTGAACCTGGGCGGCCTCTTGGGCCGGTTCTGCTCGGGCTTCTTGGGTATCTGTGCAAGCCACTGCTCCCGGAGGTCGGCGGGCAGTCTCCCCGGTTCCTTGCTCGGGGGCAAGGTGGCCGGAACGTCGGCGTGCGTGGACGTGACAGCAGGTTGCGGCAGGGGCAGCCGATACATTCTAGCACACGTATCGACCACGCCGCGTCCCAGTACTTGGAACCTGACAGTGACAATCGACCCGGGCGGGGGAAGTTGGGCTTTGGACGCCAGATATTTCTCAAAAGCCGCCTTAGAAAGATGAGTAAGGCCGCCAAGAGCGTACCCAGGGGGGTTGTCGCCCTGACACCTCGGTTCCGCAGACACCGCATCGTGGGCAGTGTCCGTCATTTCGACATCCGTGCGCTCGTTTGCCGTGGCGGCTGGAAGTGGTAGAAGCGCCTCGTAGTCGCATTTCCAGCCTTCTCCTACTTCGCCCTTCCTGGAAGCTCCGAGATCCAGTGTTTCGTAGTTCGCCCGCTTCCCTTTCGGCATGCGGTCCCAGGCTCTTTTACGGTCAAGCCGTTGCTGTAACTCCCACGCCAAGCCCGCGTCCGTTCCTGGAAAATCACCAGGAAACCAAGGAAGTCCTTGCTCAAAAGATATCTGTCGGATCTCATTCAAGCCGCCAAACTTGGGGTTGCCACCTGTCGAAAGAGGGCAGTGCATCAGGTTGTGCCAGATTGGAGGTACGCACTTCCACGGCAGCATGATAGTCCATCTGCCAGGGCTGGTGGAGTGGCTGCCCGAATCAGACAGGGACCTGTGAGCAAGGAGAAGGACAGGTATCTTAGGGTCAACCTGCGTAGGCTCCAAAAAGGTGCCGGGGGTATTCTTGCTGCGGCGCTGATTCAAATGCTTTTGCGACGGGAGACGCGAGGCTTTGAAGCGAGCGTCACGGTCGAAAAGAGCAAAGGGCCCTATCGGAGCCGCCTCATCCCACTCCGCAGCCGCTTGGACGGCTTGTTCTTTTCTCGCCAAAGACAAATCCTCTCGACGTGGCGGATAGCGCAATCGAGGGTCCACAACAGAGAGTGCCATGAGAGTACCGCTAGGGAGTATGGCGGGCGCGATGAAACCGGCCAGAGATTCGAACGCCGATGCGTGGGCCTCTTCGCCCTTGGACTGGTCGCGGTGGGGCTTGAGGACAGTGTACAAGGCCTCAGTAGCCTGAGGTCCCGTCACATCAATGCTTCCGATCTCGTATCGTAAGTCTTCGATGTACGGCCGAGGCGTGATGCCCTTGGCCACCCTCAGCAGCTCGCTAAAGGTCTCGAGAAAAGCTGAAGGGTGAAGCCTGAGGAAGAGACGCCGGGTAGTCTGTGTTATTTCGCTTGCCGGACCCGGTTGCTCCTCGGGGTTCCAAATGATGGTCGCTGGGCCGATCGGCCTCGCCTCCCCGCCAACCGGCCTGGAAAGAGTAGCGGTCCAGTGGATTTGTCCCTGCCTCCATCTCTGGCCCTTCGGGTTTTGATTCCACAGCCACTCGGCCACCATGCCCAGAGCCCGCAGGACGTGCTCCAGGCTTTTCGCAGTGCCGCATAGACTGACGGTGCTAATGTAACTCATGTCCCACGAAATAGCCCCCTTTTCCCAGTGGGCGCGGTGGGTGGGACGATATATCTTCTCGTTCGTCGTCACGGGCACGGCGAAACGCCACAGGGGCTCTTTGGGGGGGGTCATACGGGCTCTCTTGGTGTGCCAAGCGTGGGTTGGTAGCCAGGTCTTGTTGAGCTGTCTCTTCCTGAATTTGGGGGCCAGGACCACGGAGTCGTTGAGGGCATTCCTCCGGATCTTGGGCCTCGCTGCCCTAACCTCGATCGTGGCGGGGTCCAGGCAGCCTTTTTTCAGTAGCTTTTTCTTCCGGGTCTTCCGCGCCAGCAAGTCCAGCCGCCTCGCCGTCTGGGCACGCAAGCGACCCCTTGTCGCAGCAGCCTCGCGTGTAGCAGAATTCACAGTCGGGGTGTTGTCCTCCTTCATCTCCCAATGGGCCCGCCGCTGAAGACGCTTCGGGACGCGCTTGTGGTTGTGAGCTGCGGCACGGCGTCTCAGCGGATAGGGGACCTTTTGGAAAGCGCGACTTGTGCTTGACAGCTTAGTTCGGCGCATGCTCTCATCCATAGCTTTGATCTCAAAGCTGCGGGCATTGAGAAAGGCCTGGACGTCCAGTTCGCCATCTTTCAAGGCGGCATCTGGGTGCTGGGCGGCAATGTTCCTGGTGATGTGCAACTTGGCCCTGCGGGCGTCTTTGGGAGCGCGCGGGGCATCTCGGCCCCCGGTAGAGAGGATCCTCTCGGGGCCGGACTGGACCTTTGGTTTCTTGTTGGCGCCCCGGGAGATGGCTTCATCAGACGGGCGTTTTTTTGCATCCCGGGCTTGCGGGCCACTGGGCGGTGCGGGTGCCATGGTGAAGAGACGAGGGAGGTGCGCGGCGTGGCTCTTGAGGGTTGTTGGCCCTGCTCGGCCTGCTGGCCGTGCTCACTGCGCCGGCAGAGGGCTGACGGGCGGACAATAGAGCCGCGACTCCGACTCCTGCTCGGTAGAAGATTCGGAATGGTAGATGAGAACAAGGTTGTGTGTGGCCCAAGGTGGTGGGATGGCAAAATGAGCACCCCACCGCGGAGATAGGGCAATTCGGTGACAGGAGGGCGATGTGGCATGCCTCTAGCTAGGTATGTGCGTGGTTTCCGTTCGGCACGGGCGATGTATGCAAGCTCTTGGTCGCCGGCCCCTCGAATGAGAGATACTCGAGGCCGGGTCGTTCTGAAATCGACGGTTCGCGTCGCCGTGCAGAAAGCGAAGCGCGTCGCCAAGGCGCGGCGCTATCTGTAATGGGAGGGCAATTTTTTGCGTCCAAGGGCGGATTGGACGACTGGAGAAGCGGAGCGCCTGTCCCGGGACAGCGGACCTAGTGCGAGTTTGGTGGTACTTAAGTACAAGTACCGCGTACTGCCAAGTAAGGAAGTAGTGACTGATACGAAGTCGTAGGTACCTAGCAAAAGCAATATGGCGCAGTCACTTCGCCCGGCATCTTGGGCCAGAAGAGGCTGGCCCCAGATGGCGACGGGGGCCTTATTAATCACCCTCGCGCAGGGATAGGATGAATCGGCCGCCAGCCCGGGCGTTGGTAAGCACTGGAAGGCGAAGCGTAGCTCCGGAATCGTAACAGTTCACATGCAGGGAGCATTCCCCGGCCCCTGGCCTCTCCAGTTGGAGAGTGGAAAGCTCCAGTCCCTGATGAGGACCCACTGGGATACAAAACGATAATCAAATCCATGCAAGCAAGCAATTGGTGCTCCCGCTGCTAGGAGATGGATCACCGATCTTCCGCGGTTAATACCTCGAACCGGCCTGGGAATCCAATTGCGCCAGCACCCGCCAAACTTGGAGGCTGTCGCTTACATGAAATTAGGGATGTACATACATAGGAAGAGAACGGTATTTGTAGGTGGTACGGAAGTACGGAGAGAGGTCTCTGCGTATCTCTACTGTGAACCCTCAGTAGGTCCGGCTGGGCCCACGATGCAGCGGCGCTCGCTTCCCAATTCCCCATTCCAATGGAGCTGGAGAAATCCATATGCGTCGGTCCATCCATCCCCATTACAGCCCGTCCGTTCGCAACATGACGTCTGAGCTTTCTGGACTGGGACAGGTTCCATGGAGTCCTAATACGATCGAGCCCGCCTTCCAGAACATGGCTCTTATCAGGGGTCCCGTCCCCTTCCGTCCCATCCCACGCGTGCTCTCGTCATCGTAGCCCGGCCATCACCTCACGACGTGCCGACGTACTAGTACCAAAGCTGCTTCGTCTCTCTCCCTCCCCTTCCCTCGCCTTCTCTCCTTGCTCCTCTCGCTTCTTTCTCGCTCTTGCTGTCGTCGCCCGGCGGCCTCTTCCTACCGGCCCGCGCTCGTGCTCCTCCTCCCCCTCTCTGACCTTGCTGGTTGGCAATCGTCGCGTTCGGATGTGCCGGGCCTAAAAGAAGAAACTGCCACGCCACGCGCGATAGTGCCGTTGCGTGCTCTCTCTCACGCGCCCCCTCGCCCAAACCAAGATCATGCAGGTGCCGGCCATCCCCTGCTTCGTTCGCCCGCATCACCACCAGTCGCAGCCGTCGATCCCCAATCAAGCAAGCCAGCCCGACTTGCTCGCCGCCCAGGACCAGCCCGCCCGCCAGCCATCGGCGTGAAGGCGGGTTGCCCATCCCGCGTCTTCGTACCTGCTATACTATAGACCATGGCATCGTTGAGTAAGCACACAATCCTTGTTTCCACCCGAAAATGGCGCCGCGACATGGCCTCGGCCGGTTGTTCGAATCCCGACCGTCCGCCAGCCTCTTTAAGCTTCTGCCCGTGCCGTCCATCGCGTGTCAGCCGCATCACTCTTGCCAGCCATCACCTTCCTGCCTTCCTGCCTTCCTGTCTTCCTACCCTCGTCTGCCGTTGCCCGAAACCCGCGCGTGCCTTTTCCCCATCCCCGCGGTTCCGTACATATGACTGGCTCGTTGTGTGCATGTTGACTTGTTCCTCCCATTCCCCTCTTCCCTTCCCCCCCCGTCGGGCAGGCCACACGACCGGCCCCGCTCGCTGCCATTTTGTCCAGACGAAAGTTGTATCATGATGCATGCGGCAGTCGCTTGTTTCGTCTGACCTGATCTCCCCCCCAACCCTCCCGCCCTGTCCAGCTCGGCTCTGCCCCGTTCCTGCCCTGCCAGCTTGTCCCCGATGATGCGCCTGTTTCACTCGTCGGCCCTTAAACATTCCAGAAGCACCCGCTCGTCGTCCGGCGCCATGTGCCTACGCTGACCATGCCTTCGCTTCTTCCTGCCCTAGTGAACAAGGCGCGCAAGCCCAAGTTCGAACTGCACCTCACCATTTACGACCTTAACAACGTCCCGCTTGTCAGTGGCACGTCCTACATACAATGGAAGCTCGAGCATGGAATGCACGGCGACCACCGCGGCCGCACCAACAAGTGCCCCATCGATAGCGTCAACCACCGCGTCACCTACAATTACTCCAAGGTCATACCGCTGCGCATCGCCATCGACCGCAACAACCACCTGTCGGAATGCCCCATCCACTTCGAGGTCGCCCAGGAGTTTCCGGGCCCGCCCGGCACCCGCGACGAGAAGATCATCCTCGGCACCGTTAAGCTGAACCTGAGCGAGTACGTCGAGGAGAGCGAGAACTTCCCCCGGCGTAGCCTGGGCGCTAGCCTGGACCCGGCGCGCGAGAAGATGGCCGACAAGAAGCGGAGGTCGAGTAACTCCAGCAAGAGCGGCAACGACGCACCCGCCAGCCCCACGGCCTCCAGCTCAGCCGGCGCCTCGGACCACCAGGCCGCCGACGAGGATGCTGTCGACGAGGGTATCGTGCGCCGGTACCTGATGCAGGACAGCAAGATCAACAGCACCCTCAAGGTCGGTATCCTCATGGTGCAGGTCGACGGGGACCGGAACTACGTCGCGCCTGCGCTGAAGACGGCGCCCATGTTTGGCGGCATTGCGGGCATCATGGCCTCGGGCGAGTCTGTCGAGCCCCGTGACGACTCGAGTCTCGGCCCGGGCCCACTACCGAACACGGCCAGCACGAGCAAGTCCCGCGAGACGAGCGAGATGCAAGACATGTACCGCCGCGCCCTCGCCGCCTCGTGGTCCTGCCAGCCGGGCGAACTGCCGGCCGACGAGTGCATCGAGGACATCTTCGCCGGCGGCGACGGCTGGAAAACGCCCAACGCCTTCTCCAGCTCCGGCAGCAGCCACCGTGGGCGCCATCTGCTGGACGACGCGAGTAGCAGCCGCAGCAGCGGCAGCGAAGACGTGGCCGCCAACACACTGAGACCAAGCGATGCCCACAGGATACGCCAACACTTGCACGTGCGGCACCACAGCGGGTCGAGCGGGAAGAGTGGAAAGAGCGGACTGTCGACGGTGGTCGGCTCACCGTCGCGTGATCCCTCGTTCGAAGGCATGGGCTTGCACTACTCAACCAGCAACAACTCGAACCGGTCTCAGAAAGGGCGCAGTGCCTCGCGGCAGCGCCAGCGGCTGAACGAGCACCAGCACCAGCACAAGCGACAACATAGCCGGGATTCGCTCGCCAGCGGTTTTGAGCACTTCTCCACCGGGTCCCACCACCACGGCCGCAGTAACGCGCGCAGAGGGAGCGTGGCGAGCGCCGCGCCCACCATGAACAGTCTGAACTCAGACCGAGAGAACCTCGACTTGGACCGTGGGCGTGAGGGCTTTCGACGACCTCGCGAAGTGGACGAGTTTGACGTCCGGGACGATCTCGTCTCGTGGGCCCTGCCGGGGACGGCGGTCGTCTAGGCAATGCCTCAAGCAAGAACCTGCCGGCCAAGCATGTACGATAACGCATAGTTAAGAAGGGGGGCTTCTGAGCCCGGCTGTTGCTGTGGTTCGTCTACCGAAGCTTTAGGTGATTTACGAATAGCGCCGGCGTCATGATCTCTTTGGGCAGGCATGGAATGGGATAGAGAACACCGAGGGGCGACGAATGTTTTTGGAGGCTTGATTGTAAAAGACAGCGAAAGGATACACTGTTTTGTTATACCACATCCGCCTTGCCCATCGCATGGCTTACTTTTCTCAATAAATGAGTTCTGGTTTTCGTCTCCCCGCTCTTGACGACTCCGTCATGGCACCTGGGCAATTATCCTGTCCGACCGTTTGGTGTGGGGGGAAGTAAGTTGGTGAGCGAGTCTTGTCCACGGGGCCGCGGGACGGCGCCTCCAGTGGCACAGCATTCTATCGAACAGGACTGCACGGAAGCATGGTTACAAGCGTTCGACAATGAGCCATGGCATGGAATGTTATCTATAACTCTCGCGTCGGGTACAACATGAGCTAGAACCTCATCGTACACCACCCTTTGCGTACTCGTAGCGCTCGGCCGGGCCGGGCCATCCCCGGGGCGACCGTGGCCGGCACAAGTACGGGCGCGGATGGCAGTACTACGGGCAAGAGGTACCCACGTAGCCACCGTGAGGATAATGCCTTGGCGGGGCGACGCCAGCTAAGATACTCTCCGGACAGGTTTGGTTCAGTCTCATTGCACCAACCTTTCGTTGGCGCTTCAATGTCACACCAAAATACCATCGCCAGATTGTGTTCAGGCTTCTTTCATGAGGAGCTAGAGGGGCCATCCATACACATCCTGCAGGAGTTGGCCCTACACGGCAAGGCCCGAGCCGGATGTGAGCCGACACAGTGTAAAAGGGGGCGGAAGAGTCCACGTGATGCTGACAGGGTGTATCGGAGCTCCGGCCCCGGCTTCCGAGACGTGGCGAAGACGGCGGCTGTGGTTTCCGTGCCTTGCCGTCGAGGGGCGCCCCATGTTACCGCGCGCCTCGGTCCGGGGGGTGGTTGCGCTGGAGGGGTAGCCTCAAGACATGTCCTTGACAAGGCGGCGAACCAGTTTCTTCTGCTGCTCGACGTCGAGCTTCTTGGCGTCGGTCTCCTGGACGGCGCGCCCAACGACAAGCACCGTCTTGATGTCCTTGCTGTTGACCCACATCTTGCCGTTGCGGCCGACGGCCGTCTCGAAAGCGAGGCCGGCGGCGCCGAGCTCGTCCAACACGACGACCTTGCCCTCCTCGGCCGACTTACGCATCAGAAGCCGGCGGGCCATGCCGAGCGACAGCGTGTAGATCATGCCGTCGGTCAGCTTGCCGAGGCCGTCCGCCTTGCCGGTGGCCGGGGAGACGCACTCGAGCTCCGGGTCCATGTGGCGGTTGGCCAGGGTCACGCGGGCGTAGACTAGGTCGCCGGCCTGGCAAGAGTCCTTGGTCTTCTTGGTGGCACCCTCAAAGGCCAGCTGGGGCAGCGTGGCGTTGGCCGTGTAGTCGGACAGCGTGACGTAGTAGTAGTCGGCGGCACTGTGGTGGACGGTGCCGATGACCAGGTCACCCACGGCGGGAACGTACTATTGCCGGGAGGTCAGCCGGTCGAGGGGGCAAGGGGAAAGGGTGGAAAGGGGAGCAAGGGGAGCAACATGCCCGTCCGCCGTTGAATTCGACCCATATCGAGTTCTTCCTGCCGTCCGTCACGAGCTGGCCGGCGACGGTGGCGACAATTTCGCTGGGCGGGATGTGCCGTAAGCCGGGCCCCAGGCGGAGAGGATGCTTGGGGTGCGAGGGGATGAAGGCAGGATCAATGCTATCGCCGGGCAGGACGTAGATCTTGTCGGTCTGCGCAGCCATATTGCCAGGCTTTCGGTAGGAAGTGCGAGGCGTTGCTGGAGATGCTGCTGATCTCTTATCCGACGGCCGGGTGGAAAATTGTGGTGTTGTGGCTTGGCTCCCACGCCAGCCCGTCCGTTAACCGGGGGGTTTTCTATGTGACTAGGCTCGCCCGACGAGGTTCCTGCGAGGTTCCAAGGGGCCGGGACTTGATGATGAAAACGTCCCAAGTGAAGACTAGAAACGCAAGAGCTCCAGGCAGGTACGGTAAGGACGAGACGCAACGCGAGTGAGACAGTCGGTGCCAAGGTAAACCAGTGATAGGTCGGTTCTGTACGATGTACGTTGTAGGTACGGTAGCATCCCCCGGAATGTCGGCTGTCCTCAGCCACACAGGCACAGATGGAGGGATCCAGAAGTACATATGCTTACTGGGTCGGAGTACCTAGTAAGTACCTACACGGCTACGTGTGTAGGCGAAGGAGCCGGCCTACGGCTCTTAAAGTACTCATTCAGGTACTGCGGGCACGGGCAATATGGGTGTGGCTGCGAACCCATTCGACCGGATGGGATTGGAAGGGAGGTTTTGATGTTTTTGGTGCTAAACAGGGATTCGGCCTGCCTGCATGGCGGCGGGGCTCTTTTGGTGCGAGGGGAGCTGAAGATTTTCTACAACCATGCGGGCGATAGGATCTGGCTATCCAAAAATTTGGACGATTCTATCCTGACGTCTCGGTCTGCAATCCTCACCACCACCACAACGCACCGCCGCTCCATTGTATATACATAGACGCGGACACGCATACACGGACCCCCCTTCCCCCTCTCTTTCTCTCTCGCCTACGCCTGGCTCTCGTCTAGCTACGAGCCTGCTCGACTCTCCCACTTTTCCTCCCAACTTCACCACCCACCGCCGTCGCCATGGCCGCCACCGGGCAGGGCAAGACCCTTGCGCCAGACCAGCGATGCGCCATTGGCCTGACCTTTGGCAACTCGTACAGCTCTATCGCCTGCACCGTCGATGATGCCGCCGTTGTGATTGCCAACGAGGACGGCGACCGTCAGATCCCCACCATTCTGTCCTACGTCGACGGCGAGGAGTACACGGGAACCCAGGCCAAGGCCTTCCTGGTCCGAAATCCCCAGAACACGACCGTCTCCTTCCGCGACTTCTTGGGCCAAGAGTACGTCAAGTCCCGATGTCGAGAGGCCCCTGAACGCCTTTCCGAGCCCGGCCGGCCTCGCTAACTGCCCCCTCCGCAGCTTCAAGTCCATCGACCCTACCCACTGCCACGCCGCCGCCCACCCCAAGGACGTCGATGGCGGTGTGGCCTTCACCATCCAGGACAAGGCCGAGGGCGACGCCTCGACCGTCTCCGTGTCCGAGGTGGCTACCCGCTACATCCGCCGTCTGGTCCAATCCGCCTCCGACTACATCGGCAAGAAGGTCACGTCGGCCGTTCTGACGGTGCCCACCAATTTCTCCGAAAAGCAGCGCAGCGCTCTCATCAAGGCCGCCAACGACGCCGACCTCGAGGTCCTGCAGCTGATTCACGAGCCCATTGCCTCGATCCTTGCTTACGACGCCCGCCCCGAGGCCACCATCGCCGACAAGACCATTGTGGTGGCTGACCTGGGCGGTACCCGCTCCGACGTCTACGTCGTGGCCTCGCGCGGCGGTCTCTACACCATCCTGGCCAGCGCCCACGACTACGAGTTCGCCGGTGTCCACATGGACAAGGTCCTAATGGACCACTTCGCCAAGGAGTTTATGAAGAAGAACAAGGACGTCGACCCGCGTGAGAATGCCCGCAGCCTGGCCAAGCTCAAGGCCGAGTCGGAGGCGGCCAAGAAGGCCCTCAGCATCGGCACCAACGCCTCCTTCAGCGTCGAGAGCTTGGCCGAGGGCATCGATTTCCAGTCCACCATCAACCGCCTGCGCTACGAGACCATCGCCCGCAACGTGTTCGCCGGCATCGGCCGTCTGGTCGAGGGTGTCGTCAAGCAGGCCGGTCTGGACGTGCTTGACATTGACGAGGTGGTGCTGTCGGGAGGCCCGGCCCACACGCCCCGGATAGCCGCCAACCTGCGCAACATGTTCCCTGAGACGACCGAGATCCTGGCGCCTTCGACCAGCGCCAGCGCCATCAACCCCTCGGAGCTCCAGGCTCGCGGTGCCGCGCTGCAGGCCTCACTCATCCAGGAGTACGAGACGGACGACATTCTGCAGTCGACGCACGCTGCCGTCACGACGGTGGCCCACATCACAAACTCGATTGGCGTCATCTCAATAGGCGAGGACGGCGAGGAGACCTTCACTCCCATCGTAGCGCCCGAGACGGCGGTGCCGGCGCGCCGCACCATCCACATCAATGCGCCCAAAGAAGGCGGCGATGTGCTCGTCAAGGTGGTCGAGGGCAACACGCACATCAAGGTGACCAAGCCCGAGCCCAAGCCCAAGGAGGAGACGGAGAAGGACGAGGACGACAGCGACTTTGACGACGACGAGGACGAGGATGAGGAGAAGCGCGAGAAGGTCTGGAAGGTGGGCGAGACGCTGGCCGAGGCCGCCGTCCGCGGCACCAAGGCGGGCAACAAAGTCGAGGTGACCATCAACGTTGCGGCGGACCTGGCCGTCACCATCACCACGCGCGAGGTTGGCGGCAAGGGCGGCGTCCGGGGCAACCTGCAGGCGCCTTAAAGGGCTGGCCGGCCTGGAACGGGAAGTTTTTTGTGCGAGGCTTACCACCATGGAGCACGATACGGCGCGCCTGTGTCTTTCATGACGACGCGCCGGCGTACTCTGTCACGATTGATGACGGTGCCACGGGAGGGCAGAGGCAGGTTCAATAGAGCAAAAGTATAGGGACGGCAAACAGAGGCTCCGTGTGGGGCGGGGTGTTGCTTGCGTATAGCGACTAGAGGACAGGGAATAGATGCATCCTTGGAGCCATAGACATCCATGACATTTCCGGCGCGAACAAGGCGTCAGGGGCGAGAAAGCAGCCAAGGGCCCAGACGTAGAGAAGTACGCAGGCGTTTGGTGCGATCAAAGTCGGGCAATGGAGTGCATCCTCGGTACCTCGCATACAACAGCGACTCGCTCGGGACATTGGGGGAAAGAAGGCCTTCCGGGAGGACGTGGCCGTACCTGCCGCCATTTACCACCGTCACCCTTGAGCGTGGCCCCAGCTACTTTATATCACGTATTGCTGCTCCGGCCAGGGGGGCATGGCAGTCTGTGTCGCCTCGTACTACAACCGCGCGGGAGCCCTTGCGCACCATTTCGCTTTCTCCCCTAGGGCTCCCCTTGAACATCCATCCACATAGCAGGAGTATGCCCATTGCTTCACTGGTTCAATTCAATGCGAGCCCTCGGCACGACCACATCAGCCATACCGTCGGCCAGCCTATGGGCAGAATACGTACGACGAGCAAAAATGAAGTAGTTGGGATATCAATTTCCTGCAGTACCCTTGTGCTCAAGGCGTGCTTGCAAGCCGTTTCCCAGATACCCGTCTCGTAATCCGATACCACGTCCCAGAACCAGATCCGAACCTATTGAGTTGAGAGAACAACGCGCA
The DNA here is from genome assembly GCA_018287875.1 of Nigrospora sphaerica. Lineage (NCBI taxonomy): Eukaryota > Fungi > Ascomycota > Sordariomycetes > Amphisphaeriales > Apiosporaceae > Nigrospora > Nigrospora sphaerica. Next base: position 1,500,997 of record JAGVVL010000018.1, read on the forward strand.
GCCACCGCCCGCAAAGGAGACGGAGAAGGTCGAGCTCGGGCAAAAAAATCAGAAAAAGAGAAATTAGTATAGGGCGCAAAAAAGCTCGACAAATCTTGTTGGGGTGGAGGGGGGGGGTTGTTCATAAATTGCCCTTGTAAGCAAGCGTCTTGATGTTGGGAGGAAGTATGTCACCGTCGTCGGATGGCGTTGCTCTGACGGACAGAATTGTCTCTCCAGCTGGGAGGATTTTATTCTTCGACCGGCTCTTTTCTTTGGGATGTATGAATCGCGATGTCATCGCAAATCGCAACATACCCGCCGGAGTCACCTCGTGCTGCACAATCATAAGCCACTTCATCCTAAAAACCCGCACCAGGGGAATACCCACCTCGTAAAGCTTATGAATCAGTGTCCCATGCATCACAACCATGTCTCCATGACTCAGGGCAAAGGACATGACCGGGCTCTTGGTTCGAGCTTTGTTACCAGATACCGCCCCTATTGTCGTCTTCTTCTTGGGTCGGAAGCGCATTGTTGCTGGAGACCCAAGCGACAGTGTTGCGACTGTAGGACCTAGGTCCTCTTCGCCGTCGTCATGCCACTGGGAAGCCCGTTAGTAAGGAGTATGGCATAGGCCAGAAGCACCTACGCTGATGGAAGACTTCTCAAAGTATCCCAGCACCAGCAGCTCGTTAAAGTCCTGAGATGTGAGGGGCATTGACTCTTCGACATGGCCAACTCCCTCTTTTTTTACGAGTTCTTTGACACGCGCCAAAACTCTCTCCTGTGCCCAGGTCAGTTGAGATAGGGATACCAGAACAGATTGAGGCGCCTTGTCCAACGGGCTTGTCTCGACTTGAACACCAAACTTGTAATGAGCACCCTTTAGCAAATTGGTCAGCCCAGCGCGAGTATAAGGGGGCTGTGCGATCACCAAGAACTTACATAGTTGCAGATAAAGTGCGAAGTGAGTTCCTCTATCCTGCTTCCTGTGCACAGTTAGCACACAATGTCCACGAGGTTTGACCGGCTTTGCGCACCATGTGCCCGCGCTGCTGCTCTCTTGAGCGGCAACATATCCGGCAGCTCCTGTGAATGGTCTTGATCATTGTCCTTGACCTGATCCTGGGGCTCGTTCAGTGGCTGCAATGCTCGGAATAAATCATCTGGCCCGTTTGGCAGTTCACAAAGGGCTCTTGTGGCAGCCATGTGAACAACAACTCCAATAGTTTCGCCGACCTCATTTGGCAGCTCGTAGACTGTGACCTTGTAACCGTCCAAATCCAGCTTCCACTCGCGGACCAAAGCCCCATTAGTCACAAACTTCTTCCTTGAAGCCTTTTCCGTTTCGCTGAGCACATTGGAGATCGGATATGGTGCAAAGGGCACGGTATGCGTAAAGTCGCAGGCCTTGTTTTCGCACACCCAACCACGCCACCATACTCGGCGACTGCAGCATCCGCACTTGGGACACACAATTCCCCTCTTGAAAGCTTCTTCTGTTCCGTAGCTCACTGTGGAGCCCGTTCTCAAGGTCGGCAGAGGCGGGGTCGCACGGCGGAGAGGAAGGAAGCTGCTTCGACTATTTCGCTCCAGAAGGAAAGTCTGACTATATGTAACTTGATCGGGAGGCACGGCCGGGTCGAAGATGAAATGCCGAGCGCATCTCTGGTTGCAACAGGCCCATCCTTGTGCATATATCTCTTTGCACTGCACACTGCATTCGGTGCATGTGCGAACTGGGCATACGTGTTGTCCTACTGACACTGTGTCGTATGGCTCGCCCAGTGGATGCCACCACGGGGGGCCCGTGTATTCGAGGCTCTCGAGTCTGACCATCCACTCCTTGAGCCGCTGACCATTGGTGCCCAGCGTCACCTCGCTCCACAGGTCTGTGACTTGGAAGTAGCCCATCTCACAGAAGTTATGGGGTATGATTACTGGGAACTCTGGGTTCTTGGAGCCTAGGTACTGTCAGTCACGAATCACGGCTTGCGGGGACACGGGACACGAGTCTACCGATTGCAAGATGGACAGCTCGCTTCGTTTCCATGGTGTTTCTAAAAGATTTGTACGAGGCATTCTGATCGTCGATGCTCTCCTGTCGCACCATTTCCCCAGTGTTGCGGTCTTTGACCCTCCCACCAGTCCTTTCACATACGAAGTTAGCTTCAGCTTAGCACATGATGGGGAATAACGACTTACACAGCAGTGATGACAACATCAGACGTGATCAGGGCTCTCGGCGACGATGCGCCATCAAGCATCATACCTATCACATGATTGTCGCGCGTATGGCAGGCTCCTTCGTGGTGTTTGATGTCGTCGATGGCATTTGCAAAAGCACCCCGCTTTTCGGCCCATGCTCTGGGTCTACCGATGGAATAAGGTTTGGATGGTTCGAAAGTACGAGTGTCTACACTCCTGGATTCGGACTTGGAAAGCAGACCGTGGTCATCGACAAGCCCAAAGTCAGGGGCACAGGTTGGGAGACTAGTTGGGCTGGTGAGGGGCTGGGAAACTTGCGGACTGTTGTCCAGGGCAAAGTCGGAAGCGGAAATGCCAGGTCCGATTGAGTTTGTTTCGGCAAGTCGTCTTTTGTGACTTCTCAATCTCTTTGCAATTGGTTCTTCGGCCGGTTCAGTAGCTGCACGCTTCAAAACATTAGGCTTGTCTGCCATGGCGAATTATTCTGTAAGATGTATGGGAAGGCTCCGGTGTGGTTACGAGTTATATATACGGATGCCGGAGAGCCGTCTTCTTCAAGTAGCTCAGGCGACAGATGGGTCCATCATATGGAATAACTTGTCGCAGAACAACTTCATTCGTCACCGTTAAGGCGTGTGTTGCTGGTTCCCCTCACCAGGAAACACTTCGCAGGGGATAATTTTGGTGGCTGACCAAGGAAGGCGACTGCCGAGTAGCTTCACTGAGGCTGCCGGCGAGGGGGACCTTGTAGTAGGAGTACTCGTCGAAGGTGTCGACACGGTTTCTTGAAGAATGTCGGCGGCTGGTCGAAACATTAGGAAGGTACGCCGCAGGGAAGGGTTTGTATTATCATTCAGGGTTTGGGCGACAAGTAGCCTCTCTAGCTACCAGCTGCTGGGATTCGAAGGAAAAGTGACGGTATCGATGGACGACTTGGTTAGTAGGGACTGTTGGCAGAGATGATACCGGCATATACGTGATGGAACAAATGCGGCTAAAGGTAGACGAATGGATGTGATGGGAAGGGAGAGAAGTAATGTGGCGGAGGAAGGAGGAACATAGGTTGTAAAACGTTGAGGCTTATAGACTGGATGCGGTTGGCTTGACTCCCGTCGCGCAGCCCCGAGGAACAGGAAGAGATTTATTGCTCGGGAAAGGCATTAATTGGTTCGCCGTCGAACAGAGATTAGAGGTGGAGGGAGATGAAGAGGCGGCGGATGGCCACTTCTGGGAGATAGAACGGACCGCGATAATGGTGGAAACGGAGGGAATATGTGGGAACAGGACGTAGTAGAGAAGAGGGCAGGGAAGAGAGAACATTGAAATACGAAGCCACCAGTCCCCGGAGAAGGGCAATGGATGACGGGCAGCGAGAGATTGTAGGTGAATGATTGCTGGTAGATGATTGCTGGTATAGTTGAGGGTGGATGATTGCTGGTGTATTCGGGAAAGGAATGAATGAGTAAAGAGATTCGGTTGTGGGCCAAAATGGAAGGGGTATCGCAGGACGGAACAACCAAAAGAAGTGAAGTCACGATGCATGTGCCGGAAGGCAAGAGGAAGGAGCGTGTGATCAGCCCACAAAATCCTCTCTGGGAACAGTCTCGTTCCGTAACTATGGGAAACGTCAGCTCAGCATGGATGCCCATATCGCGACTACGACAATTGACAGGGCTGGAGTCAGAGAGGTCTTGTAACGAGGCCCATATTGCTCTCAGTTACCTATTGGTGGCACATTCCAAGCCCACTCTGACACGTAGAGGTGCCGTAGCTAGTGTTTTCCAACTTTCCCATCGTGACAAGTGTCTTACGGTTGATTTTAACCAGGATTTGACACGGGGAATATATGTAGGCACGTATTGGGACCGAGTGATCAATACCACTGCGATGACGCTTCCTGAATGTTAGCACCAGTCGTCCTTCAATGCTAGCACCAGCCCAGTGCCCTTGCACGGACAAGATGGTAGAGCCGCAAGCCAACAATGACTGAACCATTTGAAAATGGATCCCAGCAAAATGTCCACCCAGCTGAATATGGGATATTCCCAGCGCTGTTACCGCGGTTGGTGTGATAGATAAGTATTGTACGAACAGGGTGAACTGGGCAAGGAGAGGGCCCGTTGCAACGACTACATAAAACACCACTATAGCCCTTATGTCTTAACAGCAATAGGATCCGCGGGGTAAGCCATCATTCGGTGGCACACTGGCGGTTTCCTGCTCGCAACTGTGACACATGGGGTAGGGAGCCTATGTTGTAGTAGCCGTGACGGCTTCATCACCGGCAACCCTCAACCCAAAAAATTAAGGGTGGCAAGTAGAGCACCATATGTAGGGGACAAAGAGTGAAGAGAGTTCGCCCAGAATAGTTGATCGAACTTGTGCACAAAATCGTGGCGCCGTTTTCATGCTAGAACAGTGAAAAAAAACCCTCAATGTCAACAAGGTCCAAGGAAGGCCGAGCCCCTGGACAGCTACCTCCGCGCTAAGAATCTTTCCGAGTTCAGACTATTCGAAGCCTGGGGACAGAGTCCTGATGTCCTCTGCACCAGCTGAATGTCCTCTGCACCAGCTGAATGTCCTCTGCGCCAGCTGAATGTCCTCCACTTCAGATGAGGGATCGGCCTGGGCGGCACAGGGACTCACGCGACCAAAAGTGTGTGGCATAACCGAGCCGTGGACCACAAGAATGCGAACGACAGCCTCAACAAAGGTTCGAGGGGCGAAAGGGGTGCCAGGGTCAGCAAATGAGCACCAGTGTCAGCAGTTAAGGTCCCAATAAACCCGCTGAATGCGACGTATCAACTGGGTAGGTAAATAGTTACTTGTAACCGATGAACACGCCAGTAGACCTTCGTAGATGATGGCAAAGCTCTCCCGGACAACGACTCATCAAATAGCTTGCTACGTCGTGCATTTTGACCGTTTGGAAAAGTCTGAATCATTGTCGTTTGGTATAGAAAGTGAAGTAGACTGTGTGTGCCAACGTGCAAGTCAGACGGCAATGCTGGGCTGGCAGTTGTTTCACAGCAAATGTTGAAGCGACAAGCAATTGAAGCTACAGTGGGCCTAGGTTGGATCAGCTCATTGCACGATCCTGACTGCCTTTAGGAAGGGATGGCCGCAACAGCTCACTCGGTTGCTGGGCCAGCTGGCTTTGGGGATCCGGAGGGGTGAAGGCACCCTATTACTCCCATAGCCACCTTCACACTGACTAGTGGTCCAGTGCAAAAGGCGGCCGTGATCAGGGGCGCCGCGGGGTTGAAAAGTCTCGGGGTGTGGCACACCTTTGAACCGCCCGCCGGTAGGCCAGAATGAGAATCCCAAGGAATCTCGCGAGGGGTCAAAATCTGTATCGGGTAGCCCGTCGCCTATGCTTGAAGCCCTGCCGGTGTAAGAGAAGGAGATTGGCCTGCCAGACAAGCCCAGGGGGCTGGTAAGCAATCCTTGCTCTCTCTGCCGTTTACTTCCCTTTCCACAGGCATTCTGTCGGCTTGCCCAAGCACCCGCCCGAGTCGGCAGGCGCTGGTCTGGTCCTGCCTTGCGTCAGTTCACCGCGCGCTTCGACGCGATAGGCCCCCGAGGCGTGAAGGTGCCACGAGATGCTCCGGCATATCTCGAGGCCCTTTGTTCGCTCCGCACCTCTGGTGCGCGGCGACTGTCCACGCGATAGCGCGCGCGGGGTTCCAGGCCTACCTCAGGCAGAGCCTGGCAGCCTGAATGCCCTATTTAGGGAGTTGGAGCTGGTCGCCACCCAGTCTTGCACTCCTCATGCGCACATGAGACACGGCGCAACCCCTGACAAGCTCCCCGTCGGCGATTTATTAAACCTTTTTTCATGCAGCCGGCCGTTTTCGACCTCGGTTCATCCGGTCACTTGGTGCCGGAAAAGCACCCAGTGGATTGATCACCCGCTCGCTTGGGACGAGAGCCAGTGAAAGCTTTCACCTATCTGGGTACCTAAATACCTAAGTACCAAGAGTTGGTACTTACTCCAAGTCGATCGAAACGAGATGCCCGGCGGGTCAGGTAGTCTCATCCATCGGCTAGAAGTGTGCATGGCCGGCCCCGGTGGCCAACGTCGCAAAGCCGGAGGTTTAACATTTTGAAACCAGTCAGCCCTGTGTCTTCCTTCTTTACCCTCGTTTTCCATATCTATTCTATCGGACGGCGGCGCCATACGCATGATATGAAGCAAGGGGGTTCGACTACAGCGTGACCATGGATTCGCCTAACTCCGGTGCCCTACAAACCTATCTATTTCCGAAGTAGGTAGGTAAGTAGGTAGGAAGGTACACACTGACCTCGAAAAGTGAGATTGCCGGCTTACCCACAATTCCATGCTCATCCGACAAGCGGGCGAGCTGGAGCGTCGTATGGATTCCCCGCCGCCGGTTCCCTTGGATGGAACGGGTGGAACAGCCTGCCTGCAGGTACCCTGCATCTGCAGCCCCGGTTCGAATCGGACCCATGGAAATATCGCGCCGGTCTGGTTTCTCTCATGGTATTAAAGGATGAAAAAATGCAACATGTTATGCCAGGGTTACGCTGGGGGACGGTCTTACAAGGCTTGCCTGCAGGTTGGGGCATTGGAATTGTCTCAACCTCTCTGTCCGACTACTGGACACGGTCACCAACAAATACCTAATGCCGCCCGTGATGATTATGCGAATTTTTAACCTCCCCCCCACCGTTCGGGTGAAGCGGAGCGGATTTGCGGCTCTGATCCATCCAAGTGCATCTTCCTACCCTCTGGGCCGCTCCAGCCTACCTACTTCTCTACTTCTTATCTGTAGTACTTGGGAAGTACGTGCCTACTTCTTACCAGCATGCTTCCAACCCTCCTACCGATCCATTACACATACACAAAACATGGGAAGTAGCTTGTTCTGCGAACGCTCGCCGCTCGTTTGGCATACCCCTTGCGGTCCCGTCGGCAAGTGCATGATCCAAGCAAGAGGTAAGCAAAACCCGCATCTCATGGTGTTTTTGTTGCATTTGCCACTGCCGGCGAGGGCCCTCGACCATTCCCGTCGTTTCAGCAGATCGTGAGGGTGGATCCCCAATAGGAGGAGAGCTCCATTTGATTGCGCTCGTACGACTGCGAATTCCCGGCAGTTGGAGCTGGCTACTGGGGGGAAAGGGCTTCGATGGGCGTGCCCTATTTGATGGGCACCCCCCACTCTGCGGGACGTGATCAACGTTTGTGGGTGCCGGGGAGAAATGCGAAACGACCTAGCCAGCGTGTGCAGGAGTTGAGTTCGGTGGCAGCATAGAGGGGGAAGGGGGCGACACATCGGAGGGGGGAAGGAAGAGTGAGTGAAGGCTTCCGCCGCCGTCACCTGTCTAGGCGGATTGCAAGCCAAAGCGAAGAAGAGGCGAGGAGCCTGGGGCACGCGCGCAGCGGTTACTGGTATTAGCAGGTGGGAGTGAAGATGTGATGTACCTACCTGCATATGTACCCACCTACATGCTTCTACAAGCAGGTAAGTAAGTACTGTACGTGAAGGCACAGTCTAGAGAAAAAATGAGGGCGCCCCTACCCTGTACCACTCCACCACTTGGCCTGCCTACCGTGCGACTCAAAATACTTGCGGCAACACCCTCACCTAGAGGGGGGAACTTAGTATCTACGTATGTACCTAGAGTAAGGCAGGTGCGTCAAGAAAATGCATGCAACCCCCCGCTATCATCAGTCACCATCCATCCCAGGTTGGTGTGTCGTAGGCCCAATAGGCACTTGCAGACCGGCACCGTTTCGGAAACTAGACGGTTTGGGACCAAGGGATGGCCTTGTGTGGTTGCATCTCGCCCGCCGCGTGGCAGCAGGGATTCATCTCTCAGTCTCCTTGGTTTCTCCCCGGGAGCGTGGGAAGTGCGCACAGGGAAGCGATACGGGGAGAGCAGCCCAAACTTCAATTATGAGGGGAGCTGCTGGTCCGTCTGCAAGGGCGTACGCTCCCCATGTCCTCCCATCGGAGGGTCAACCTGGAGGGATAGATGGTCTCCCATGGGGATGGAGCCTAAACCCACGTGCTGGGGGCACATGTATGATGGAGGAAATCCAAACCCGCCAGCTTGGGGAGGGGGAGAACGGGGCCGACCCATTGGGTTTAGACGTCTTCAGCTCGCCATCAGGATGGAGCTGGGCTGTTGCTTGGGTACCATCCAGAAGGATCACGGGCCTGGGTACATATTTGCCCTGCAGTCCAGGAGACGCTGCACCCACGCTCGTATACGTCGCCTGAATGCACGCTTCGTACTTATCGTCTTTTCTTGGTACCCGCTCGGGGAGGGGATCCTCCCGTGGTGAGCCGCACCGGGTCCTTTCGGGGCGGGCGCACCCACCCAGGCGCGCCAGAAACGGACATGTAAGCCGCGATCACTACTAGCAAGCGTTGCAGACCGGCCCTCTCTCCAGCCTATTTGGTCCAGCCAAACCGGTGGCGGCGAGGCGCTCGCCGCCAGCCGACCACTCTGCGGCAAACTTCCCCGATTCGGCCGGTTCAGCTGCATACCCTAAGTGTCTGAGCGATGGTGCCCGCAGCCTCAGCGCCCCCGAGAGCCTGCGCCCCTCATAAATAGCCCGCCGTAGCACCGTGACGGTCGCCGGGAGTATTGGCCGAGACGAGTATAGCGGCCCCTCGGTCGGATGGTTCATCCCTGAACCGTTCGAGTCTCAGCGTCCCAGCGAAGGTGGGCCGGTCGTAGAGACCATGTGCAGAGAGGCGGAGGAGGAGGGGGTTTGCTTTGCAGAGAAACCTATACATCGGTTTCTCTCTTGAGAATCTAGGGCCGGAGAGGTACTGAGCTACACGGTGGAGCGAGCCGGGTCGCCGTGGACTATGCCCAAACCCGGCCCCCCCGGCCCCCTCTCGATGGACGAAGGGGGCGCCTTAAAGAACCCGGCCGAGCCCATTTTCAGCCTCTCTATCGAACTTGGATTTGCTTCTGCGGTCTGCTGTGCGACGTCCGTGACGCAAGAAGCCTGTTCGGCCTTCGCTTCCCACAGACCCGGACGACACCGTATGCACACGAGCAACCATGGTCGGGTTTCTATATCTCCTGGCCACAGTCCCTGTTCTCTTCGGTGCGGCGACCCTGGCGACGGCCAGCCCCTTACAGGAGCCGCCAGTGACGAGGGCGACTTCTTCGCCGCTGGAGCTGCTGGACCAGCTTTCCATTTGTGCTGTAAGAGAGCCAAGACGACGCTTCTTGCTCTGTAGCCAGGCGACTGACCCGGCCCCAGCTCCAATGTATCATTGACCACGCGCCGACCGTCGGTTGCGGCTATCTCGACATCAACTGTCAATGTGCCAGTGAGCCGCTGTACGAGATTCTGGCCGGCTGTGTTGTGGAAAACTGCACCATCGAGGAGGCCATCGGTAAACGGCCCCGTGACCGCCTCGGACTCGATACACCATCACCCGTCACTAACACGAAGCCCAGGCCTTGCCAAAGTCGACGCACAGCAATGCAACCGGCCGAAAGATTCTCGCCTGCCCATGGTGGCGGGGAGTGCCATTGCCTCGGCCGTCGTCATATTCGGCGCCTACACCCTCCGTATGATCTCCCGCTTGACCATCACGAGATATTGCTGGTGGGACGACTTTTTCCACACCCTCTCCGTCGTATGTGCCCCGACTGCCGCCCTCGCCCTTACTAGCGCCTAACGGGATCTAAGATGTTTGTTATACCGATGACGGTCGTGGCCAACTTGCTCGCCACGCACGGTTTCGGAAAACACTTGTTTGAGATTGAAGCCGAAAACGCGCCCAAGCTGTGGAAGTGGTGTGAGTGCTCGTCCCTCATGCAGCAAAGGGGCGACCTGCGAAGCTGACCCGGACACGGCTCAAGTCTATATTGCGCAGATCCTCTGGGCGTTCAACATCCTCGCTCTCAAGATCTCCATCCTGTGCCTTTACCTGCGGCTCTTCCCCAGCAAACGTTTCCGGCTCCTGGTCATCGGGTCGCTGGCGGCGCTCGTCGCCGTGTCTCTCGCCCTCATCGGCCTCGACATCTTCCAGTGCTCTCCCATCTCGGCCGCCTGGACGCTACAGCACGGCGAGGCCAAGTGCGTGGACTTGGCCGCCGTCGCGCTCGCCAACGCGGGCGTTAACATCGGCACCGAGATAGCCATCCTCATCATCCCGCTGCCCATCCTGGTGACACTCAATCTCTCGGTTCGGAAAAAGGCCGAAGTCATCGCCTTGGTGATGCTGGGTGTCATGTAAGTCGGCCCGGCCCCGGCCCCAGCCCCCTTTCTGGGCGGTTCTTGCTCACAACCGGTCCAGTGTCATTGTCGTGGCGGCCGTCCGGATCCCGTCTCTCTTCACGCTCAAGCACCTCGTCGATACCACCTACACCAACGCGCCGGCGTTCCTGTGGACCTGCCTCGAGTCGACAGTGGCCCACGTGTGTGCGGCGGCGCCGGCCGCGAAGCTTCTCTTCACCTCGGCTGCCACCAAGGTCACCAGCAGTTTCAAGGAGACGGGCTACGTGAGCTTCGGCGGCAACGAAGACAAGTCGAGCCGGCAGGGCACGAGGCGGACGGCGGCGGGGGACACCGCCGACCTGCAGCCCATCGACTTGGAGCCTCTGGAGCTGGGCCCCCTTCCGCCCACGGCCCAAGCCTTGGGACGAGAAAACCGCCGGGTCTCGCTCGGCTTCGGACGCATACGGGTCGACAGAGTGGTGGAAACTAAGTGGGAGCCGAAATGAGACCCCGCCCCTTCGCTCTCGGTCGCATTTCTGCGGAACGGAGATGCAGACCGACACCGACGACTTGACGGCGGCTTTCCTTTGTTTCCTTCGCTTCGTGTGCATTATACCCCAATCTTACGACTTATTAGCTTACCTATTCACGAATCAAACTAGTGCGTAACCACGACGAGGGCCGGGGCCTCGCGACCTGCTTCGTACTTCCCAGAGCCTTTGCGTCGGTGTGCGCACGCGCCGCTTGCCCGCAACCTGCTGCTTTACACGGCAGTCCGTGCCCTTCTTTGATGTGGGGGATTATTAAGCGAGCTCCGGCTCTTGGTGGGGCCGACGCAGTGCACGAGGCGCTTCCACGACTTCTAGCACCGGAGGCCGGGAAGGAAGCGGTCCTAAATTTCCCTTGGTGCGTGTCGGCAGTGGTGGTCTCTGCCGGACTAAGGAGAGGGCAAAGGCGACTAACGAGCCCCTTGGAGTGCCGCTAGACACAATGCCGGCTAGCAAAAGCCGAGATGGACTGTACTAGGCAGAGCACACGAGCTCGCCTCAGTTGCCTTTTCGGGAGACGAACCGTTGCTCACTTGCTTGGTACGTGTAATCCTACTCGTACGGCCCTAGTGCCGAGGCCGATCCGCACCAGCATCCATCCTCGCGAACACCGGACGGCGGTCGTGGTCCCCTGAGCCTAGGCATCTTTCACCACTTTGGTGACTGCTCCCCGACGGACCAGTCCGTCTCTGGTTTACTTGGTCGCGCTGCTCGCAAGTACTGTCAGTTCGCCTTCAGCGTCCTGCACCATCTGCTCGGGGACGACCACGCTCCCTGTTGTCGTTGCGCGACCTTGTGCTTTCATGGCCGACCCGACATCGTTTGGCAAGTCCCACCCGAACCCGAGGTCGCAGCCCGCTCTCTGCCGTAGATTCCGATGAAGGATCCTGATGACATTTCTGGCTTTGCTTTCGCGTGACCTGGTCCCTCAACTCCATTACGTGTGGGGGTAGTGTTGGCGCTTCCACGGCGCTCGAGTTGTCCCGCCTAGCTGAGGAGAATGCCCGTGCGGCCATACAACCCGGGTGGGTGGTGCTTCAGGTGCCCGATCCCCGGTGAGTGTATGATCTTCCGAGGCACCCGCTTCTTCGGTCGTAGGTACGCGGGACTTCTGGGGGTTTTGGGTACGCAGTTCTAGGAGTAGGGGTAGGCGGTTAACACCCGACGGGAGAGTATCGGGGAAAAGGGGTCCCGGAATTCGTCGTTGGGTGCGACGTGCTAGAGTTTTGGGGGGGGCTATGAGGCCCGGCGCCCTTATGAGACCGATCCCAAGAGGTTTGCTCTCAATCTCGGTTTGGCGGATGGCATCTGCCGTTGCGCTGGCGTTGGGGCGTGCCTAGGTGGCAGGAAGCAGAACCTAACATCTCCTGGTCCCGTCGGCGATACAGCCGAAAGCTCCATGGCATGGTGGTGCCCACCAGAGCGCCGACAGCTGGACCATACCCCGCTGGCCAAGCGAGTACACATCTTTGGATAACCTACCGGTAACGTTTGCTCCTGAACCCGTTCCGATGTAGGGATATGGAAGTGGAAGTGGTCGGGACGCGTTTCTCGTGGCCTTGAGGAAATTGTTTAAGGGTTGATGTCGTCTGTACGGATCTCCCTACCTAGTAACCAAGGTTCCTTTAGAAAGAGACGGTAGGGTATGTCGCTATACCCGGTGGTCCACCGCTGCGCCTCACATCCTATAACGCCAGTAGGTGTGGAAGGACTTGGCGAAGTACATACCCAAGAGGTAGGGTAGTCAGAATACCCGTCACTGTGAGCCCCACGTCGCACGGCACCTGGATTAGGGGCGGGCCGGCGATAGCGATTGTTGTGGTTGACCAGCACAAGTAGCATCCAATAACGGACCAACTCGCGGGAGGTACGCTCCATGACTGGGACCATGCAGCCGATCGCCCACGCGTGGCGACACCAGGTAGAGACGACTTAGGCCCATTCCCATCGTCGACGAATTCCAATCCCCTCCCCCCGTTTCTCGTATTTGCTCTGCCAGCCCATGCACCCGCAAATCGACGCCCAGCCCGTCCATTCCGTCCAAAGTCCGTGTTCCCAGCCCGCGACGTCACTACCATGGACAGTTAGAGGAGCAGGTGCGTACACCAAAAGCAGCAAAAACAGGAAGGGACGGGGAGCGAAGGCGTTGGATGCACTTCAACCTCCAGCTTGATTGCAGGTGGACCCTCCAACTAAGCGGGCGCACCAAGTAAGGCTGTTTCCAACTTCCACCCCTCCTTGTCTCCCACTGTGGCCCTGCGCACACCCGGCGCCCCTCCGGACCCCCCAAGGATCCGGGGACCCGAGGCTCCGAGCCCAAGGTCGCTAGCCTTGCTCTGCTCTGCTCCCCCTGCCGTACAGGCCGTACCGGTCGATGCTTCGACGCCGGGGCCGCCGGGAAGACGCGTGAGCCATGCCGAAGAACCACCCCAGTCGGCTATGTCACCGTCCCTGCGGGCTTCGCCCTCGGCTACCCGCTCATCCCCACCTCGTTTGGCGCGTTGTTGTTCACGAACTCGCGGAACAATGCCACTATACCAACAACGGGTTACCCATCGCTACTCGCTATACAAGTCCGGGGCCGTGTGGGGGAGAGAGGAGGGAGAAGAGGAGGGAGAGGGGGAGCCGTAGCCGTCGCGGGAATGTACGTACTGTCCTCGAAATCGCTCGCGAGATTCTCCACCCTGGCCGCCTCCGGATCCGACATGGCCAATTCCAGGTCGGCCATGAAGGTCGCCCGGACTTCCCCCGAGACGGATCTCAACCCCCGCGCCTTCAGGGCAAGAAGCAGCCTGCGGGCCTCGTCTGCCAATATGTCGGCATCGTCGCGAAGCGTCATACTCAGTAGGCTGGTGCCGATGGCTTCAGCCACGCGGAATGGCCGTCGGAGGCTTTCGTATCCGTATATGCACAGGAGGAAGTATAGGCGCCCTGCCGTCGTCCGAAGTCTGTAATTTACTTAACCAGGTGTCCGTGGACCCATTTCTCGGAGCAATCTTGCGCCAGAACGTCAGAAGAAAGCCAGGCGGGAGCACGACAAGAGGGAGGTTGGGGCCTGGAACAGCTAACCACCAACACCCGGTGTTGCTTACAGTTGGCGTCCTTGGACGCGAGCACCGCGTTCGCCACATAGGTGAGCGCCGGCTGCCATAGTATCGTGTACGCTGACGATTCAAAATGCGACCGGTAGTGGATGATGAGGTGCTTTAGCTGTTCCACAGACGCGTTGAAGGCGTCTGCCGGCGAACTTCCTGGGGCCGCGAACGTTCTCAATTTCAGCTCCCCCGATAGCGACCGCTTCACAAACGGGCGGAATATGTCGAGGACGGCCGCGTGAAGCCAAATGCTACACCCCCATCAGCCTTCCTCAGCCGGCGCCGGCCGCCAGAGCCACACTTACTGAAATACAACGACGTGATGCGCGTTGTCTGGGGCGCGCGCCAGCTCGGGCGGTAGGTTTTCAATGAAGGCAAGGACCTCGCGGAACTTGAACTCGGCCGTTTGGATGCTGGGCAGCTCGTTGGCGGCGGTGCCCTTGCAGGAATACAGCCCAGCCACGTCGTGGAGGATCCTCCAGAAGTGGCACAACGCCGGAAGTGTCCTGCCCATGTAGGATGGAAGATGCCTTGCAACAGGGGTTGCCGAATACTCGTCGGTCGGCTCGACACCCTCGCTGTCGCCCGATTCGCCAGGGATCTGACCTGGCACCGGCAGTTGAGGCGGACTCTCCGGAAACACGATGCCGGGTTGTCGGTAGAAGAGTGCTGTCAAGCTGAACAATGAGGATCGCTTCTGCTGGGTACAAGGAATTGGAGCTTACATGGCCCAGTTGAACACACCCCATGCCGTGAACGAGGTAGCACGCTGCATGTCGAGAGGTAAGTCGCGATAGCGTGTCTTCATGGTCGCAGCGTCAACGCCAAACACTTGCAACCGAACTCCCATATTGACGGCCACTGATATATATTCCAGGTACTTCCGGTCCTTACCATGGCCTAGGTACGCGATACTCAGTATCTGGGCGCTCGCCATGTTCAGAAGCGAATCCGAGTCTTTCGCGCTCGTCCACAACCGCTCTGCCTCCGCACAGAAACGCTCTGTGTAATGATCGGCAGACCTGTCGATGGCGCTGTAAATTTGCTGCGGGCTCTAGTTAGCGAAGGGACAGCACGGCGATACAATGTCTGCGTACGCAACCCCAATACAACAAGGCGTTCACTAGCACCGGCGAGCAGAAGGCCTGCCTCTGGTCAACCAGGTCGGCAACGAACAGGTCGGGATCGAAGGTTCCCACCAGCGGGTGGTCAGTCACCAAGTACAACGAAATAACCCTCGCGGCAAAACTGTCGCCCACGGGAACCGATGTCCAATAGGAGATGCGCAGGGCCTCGAGACGTTGGTCGCAGTACTGTATGGGCGGCGTTTGGGAACTGGTCGCCGAGTCCCGAGAGCGATAACTGTTGACGGCAGAATCAGCATCGATATACGGCGCTTGAAGGCTGACGTGCGGATACGCCGGGCTTTGGGGAGCGGCCGACTGTATGCCGTCCATGGCCAGGCTACCGCTGCCTGCCCGAGTCGGGTCGTCGGGAGTGGACGGCTGTACACCACCCATGGTGAGGCTGCTGCTGCCTGCCAGAGTCGGATCGGCGGGACGGCCGGCGGGGCCAAGGGACAGGTGCGGTTGGGCGGACGACGACGACGACGGCGACGGGGGCTGGGCCGAGGTGACGGGGCGAAGAAGATTGCTATTCTGCCAGACGGCGGCGGCGACGGGCGGCTGCACGGGGTAGGCGACGGGATGTCGGGCGGACAACTCCATATCCAAGGCCGACTTCCGCAGGGGAGCGTCGTCTCGGCCGGTGCTTCGTTCCGGCGGCATCGGGGCGTCGGCCTCGCCGGCCTTGAACAAAGTCAAGGCGGCGGCACAGTCGCCATTGGTGGCTCTGAGCAGGTGGAGGACGAAGAAGGCGCGCTGCTCGGGCAGCGTCTTCAACAGGCTCAGCAGCTCTTGGGCCTCCTCGCCCGCGCCGCGCCGGGTGGCGTAGGTGCAGTCGACAGCTCGTTTGCGACAGGGGCCGCAGTTCGGTCGCACGCCGTCACACTGGACCGAGTATCAGTGTCCTGCCCTGCGGCAACGGGCTATGAGGCTAGGCGCGGAGAATGGGTCGGGCGGAGAATGGGTCGGGCGGAGGTTCTTACGCGCGTCTTCTTCACGCGGCACGAGTTACAGGCGACCTGGGTGCCGATGCGCTTGCGCTTGTTGGTATCCTCCTGTAGGGCGTCGGTCGAGGGCGACGGACCCTCATGGCGAGGCGTGGCAGCTGGCAGGATGGAAGGGTATTTTCGGGGAAGCATTGCGGAGCATGTAGCGCTGCTCGCTCCGACTACTGCGGGTGCAAGCTAGCGAGGGGCTGGCTACTGGCCGGCAGGGACAGCAGGCGGAATGCCAGAATGCTCTCACTCTGGATCCTTTAATGAAGGGCGACTGGGAGTCGTCGCGCCTTGAGTGTGCAGCGGAACTCGATGGTGTGTGATAGGTCAGGGACGATCTCGGGCACACGCCCGAAGGCCGGGCAGCCAGACATATTATTGGACAGCTCGGGGTAAGACCCGTCCAAAGGCTGCTCACTGCTGGCAGAGGGCGATGGTGAATCGACCCATAGATGACCGTTCCGCATCGAGATCTCGGTCCAGTTCGGCCGCCCTTCGTTTGGGCTTGTCGGTGGCGATGGGCAAGAAAGAGTGAGAGACAAGAGAGGGAGAAAAAAAAAAGGGGGGGAGGGGGAGAGAGAGGGAGGGAGATAGATAGAGAGAAGTTCCAGTACACAACGAGACAAGGCAGGCGGGGTTAGCACTATATCAATAGACATGAACGTACCCGCGAGTGTTTTTCACTTCGCCGGCATAAAACAACTGGGCTCGATACGAATATATATAGATGGAAATATGGATATATATGGGTAGGTAGGTGGTAAGTACTTAACGTAACCCCCTTCCAAGACCGCGTGGTCAAGTAGGGATCAAGCGAAGACAGCTCAACGGGCAACGGCACGGACGTCCCTCCCCCAAAGTGTGTGTGCCACGGCCTGCCCTCGCCGAAGTCACAACCTTGCTGCTGTCCCGTCCCTGAACAGGTCTCGTTACCCAGAGCCCTTCCCCTGCTCCGTCGTGTACTGCAGTGAGATTGGGCCACGAGAGGAGCCCCGCTTCTTAGCCTGCCGGCGACAGTGAGGTAGCTCAACCCATCCATTGCCCGGCCTGTCCCGGCCCAGAATTGTGCGCCCCTCGGCCCAGCGGCAAGAGGGGAGGAGGAGGGGGGGAGAGGGGGTAGATGTAGACATCTCGACTCCCGCTGTTCGGCCGCAGCTGGTATTGGTAGCAGCAACCAGGACCCGACCAAGGCCATGTCTATTCTACGGCAGTAAGCAGTAGGTAGTAGATGGATGTTCGGCCCCTGGGCGAATGCCGGTGTGGTTCCACTCTTTCGCTACAAGAGCGCCGGACCCCTTCCGGAACACACGACCAATGAGATGGCAGTCTTCATCACGTCCCCTGGGTTCATGGGCAGCAAGTCACGCTCGTCCCTGCCGTTGCTGCGAAGCCAGAAAAAAACCAACCAGTACAGGCGCTGGTTATGTTGGGACGGCGTCAGAACGTTCACACATTTGCCATGCGGCCCTGGCCTATCCAGCGTCCAACACGCCGGCCTGCCCACCACGTCATGGCCCAACCGCATTCGGCCTTTCCCCCC
This sequence comes from Nigrospora sphaerica, assembly GCA_018287875.1. Lineage (NCBI taxonomy): Eukaryota > Fungi > Ascomycota > Sordariomycetes > Amphisphaeriales > Apiosporaceae > Nigrospora > Nigrospora sphaerica. Next base: position 1,518,704 of record JAGVVL010000018.1, read on the forward strand.
CTGAACGGAACACACTCGATGTAAGGCCGACGGCTTCACCTGTGGCCAGCTTCTTCTTCTTCTTCTTCTTCTTCTTCTTCTTCTTCTTCTTCTTCTTCTTCTTCTTCTTCTTCTTCTTCTTCTTCTTCTTCTTCTTCTTCTTCTTCTTCTTCTTCTTTCGGAACCGTCCCCGGAACCAGATACGACCAGGCGAAGACCCGCCGCGCCTGGGCTGCCCAGCCCGTCATCATCACCCCGAGCCATCGCGCCTCTCTCCTCCCTCTCACTCCTCCCTCGAATCGAGCCGGACCCGCCTACCCGAGGGCCGAACGGGCTTGTACGGGCAGGCAGTCAAGTCGGCTCTTGGCCTCATCGTCCACGCCTCTACAATGCCCATTTCGATCCCGCGGCACCACTGCCCCCCCCTTCCCAACCCATGTTTTACGCTGCCGCAAGACGCCCCGGAAACTGTACACATGCCAAGTAAAGGGGAGGTAAGGGGGCGGGGAGGGAGTTGTCGGCTTTCCCGCCGCTGTCCAAGCGAAGCTCTGTCAGCCTCGTGCCCAGCCTGCCCCTCCTCCCCCCCAGAGTCTCGTCGAGGGCAGAGTAGCGGCATACAACATCTAAACGGCTGTGCACGGCGAGGTCAGTTGCCGACGCCACCAAGAGTCCACCCTATGTGGAAAAGATGACGGACCTGCTTCGTAGCGTCGGGTGGCCGTCGACGGCGCCGAAAAGCCGCGGGCGGCGCAGCTCATGGTGGCGAGCCTTTCTCCCCGGAGAAACCGGGCCGGTATTATTTTGTCGCCTTCACTAGGGAGAGCAGTCTCGCCGTTGATTAACCTTGTGCACGCGCGGGAAAACAGAAGGTCAAGAGGGTTCAGTCTAAAGCGTCCAGCACCAAGGTCCTCAGAGCTGGATCCTGTTCGCCCCCAGCTGAATGCCCGAAGAATCGTCCCAGTTCGCAAACCTCCCTCGTCATTCGGGGGCCTATATCCCGGGTACGCTGACCCGGACGCGGCTGAGATGCATAGAGCGCGTGTCTAGGAACTATATCTTGGTAGTTAATCCGTCGGCCCGCTTGGGTAACCGGCAGCCGAAGAGGGGGCACCCAAAGGGGGAGCTGGGAGGCGCACTTTTTGAATAAGTTTCGGCGGTCAAACCCAACGTGGGCGAGCAAACAGCAAGATGGAGCCTTGTAGACTTTACGCGCGAGTCAACACCGCATCAGACCTGTCCCTTCCCCCGCCTCGCGTAACTAGCTGAAGGAGCATGATAAAATGGAGCTGGCCTGTCTCGGGCGGCGATCGGGGTAGGGGCGAGGGGGAGGCCCCAAGAGAGGACTCTTTGCTACCTGGCCTGAGTCCGCCATCACGATCACCAGGGTGTTGGACAGAGAGGCGCCCCCTCTAGGCGTACGGTGCATCTCCCTTCGAATCGACGCTGCTACATGCATTGCCTGACCGCCACGGGCAGGGGCGGCCTAGCTCGCGAACCTGCTACCCATCACCGCCGACGAAACCACCGAACGCGGCCGGTGGGCCTGAGGGCGAGACGACCCGGAGTTGCGACCGCGCAGGCCCGCCACCCGACGCGCAGAGGCCGGCGAGCTGCATCGCCGGCCCGGCCGAGAGAGAGCGTGGACCAGCCGCCGTCCTGCCCGCCGCCGCCGCCGCAGCCGCCGCCGGTTCCGCGGCACAAAATGTCCGAAACTGAGTCGCTCCTCTCGCTCGACTTCCCGCCGCCGCTCGACCTCGTCTGGCTCTCGCACGAAGAGGTGGCGGGGCTCCGCGCGCCCACATCGCCCCTCACGCCCCACGACCGCCAGCGCCTGTACGCGGCCCAGTGCCGGGAGCGGAACCGGGCCATGATGGCCGAGGGGGCGCGGGACTGCCACCTTGCCGAGGACGTGGCGGTGGAGGCGCTCCAGGTGCCCAGCCGCGAGGACGGCTTCGGCATCCCCGTGCTCCGCTACGCGCTGGCCGGCCACCACGACGAGAGCCTGTTCGGGCCCGAGCCCGACGCCGAGACGGGCGTCGTGGCCGTCTACTACCACGGCGGCGGCCTCGTCGTGGGCGAGGCCGACAGCGAGGAGCTGACGTGCCGCCGCATCGTCAAGGCCGGCCTCGGCATCACCGTCTACTCGGTCGGCTACCGGCTGATGCCCCAGAACCCGGCCAGCACCTGCGTGGCCGACGCCTTCGACGCCTTCACGCACCTGCGGCGGCGGAATCCGGCGGCCCGCATGCTCCTCATCGGCAGCTCCTCGGGCGGCGAGCTGACGGCCCTCGTCTCGCAGATGGCGCCGCCCGGCTCGCTCGACGGCGTGCTGCTCCGCTGCCCCGTCACCGTGGACCCGGACCACATTCCGGCGCCGTACCGGCACATGCACACAAGCGCCTCCGACGCCTTCGTCACCACCCTGCTAGGCAAGATCAAGCGGGACACGCCCCGCGACGGGCTGGCGTGGATGCCGCTCGAGGGCCCGCCCAACGCCTTCGCCCGCCTGCCGCGCACGTGGGTGCAGATCTGCACTAACGACGTGCTGTACTCGGACGGCGTCTGCTACGCCCGCGCCCTCAAGAGTGCCGGCGTCGAGGTGCAGATCGACGTCGTCAAGGGCTGGCCGCACACCTTTTGGCTCAAGGCCCCCCACCTCCACCGGGCCCTGCAGGCCGACGAGGAGGTTGTACGGGCTCTGTCGTGGGTTTTACACGGCGAACCCGGCCCCTGAGAACGTTAGGGGTAGGAGTAGGGGAAAAGGGAAGGAGGAAAGGGGGGGGGGCGCATGCGTCACGCACACAACGTATAGGTACTGGAAGGTAGTTCGCGCCTCGTGTGCGCGTGTACCGAGGGCCGTGTAGAAACAGAAGTCTCGTCGTCCGCAACATCTTGGTACCAAGAGACAGCACGTATTTTTTTTTTCCTTTTTCAAGATTAGGATATCTCTTGATTGCCCGGCGCTTGCTCTGCCGCCACCGCTTCCTGACTTGCTATCTACAATGCTAGAGTACACAGGGGAAAGGGAATGGATTGGTGCAGACCAGCGTCTAGAGGACCGAGAGATCGCCGAATTTTTCCTGGTGCCTGCGTTAGCAACCGACAAGACGGCGGCGACCATGGGCCCCGGGGCGCGGCAACGTACCTTGTAGCCCGGCACGGACCAGCGGCCCTTGGAAACCAGCTTGGCCGTCTTCTCGTCGATGGAGGGCTCGGCAGCGGCCACCTCGTCCACGGTGACCTCGTCGAAGGGCCGGGCCGTCTCGATGTTCTTGAGCGTGGCCTCGAGGTCCTTGAGCTCGAGGTCGACCTTCTCCTTGGTGGCTTGGGCGTTCTTGACGGCCTCGACCTCGAAGGCGTCAATGGCCTTGATCTGGCGCTGGACGTCGTAGGTCGAGGGCTTGAACTCCTTGAAGCGCTTCTCGATCTCGTCGACGACGGCCTGGTTCTTGAGCACCGACCGGTACTGGGCGAAGTCGACAGTGGTGGGCAGCTCCGAGAGCATGGCGACCTTGCGGCGGGCGTTCTCGTTGCGCTGCTTGAAGGCCTGGAGCGAGGCGACCGTCTGGCCGCGCAGGCCCAGCGAGGAGGTGACCTTGGCCCAGTCGAGCTTGAGGGCGGCGCTGCGCTGCGGCGGGGGAGAGGGAGAGGGAAAATTAGCTCATGATGACACGGGGCCGGTCGGGGAGGAGAGAGCAAAGGCATGGGGCCAATTGGCCGGCAGGGGAGGGAGGCTCGGGATCGCGATCGGGCTCCGGCGGCGGGGGCGGCGGTGACGGCATCAATTCAAGACTTTCTACTTACTGCTGCCATTGTGGTGATGGATCTGGAGAGGTATGAGTGGGGAGATGGAAGCAATTCACGATCGAGTCGTAGCTGTTGGCTTTGCCGAAGTCCAAGGTTTGCAAGTACGGACTCCACCTGCCCCGGGGTGCGAGACTTTTGGCCTGATTGCTCAGGCATTAGGCACAGAAAACCACCCCCACCCACTCACTCTCATACGTACTTTACGTAGCAATAAGTACACGGTACTTATATATGTACACAATCGGGTACCATCCATTCACCCAGCAGCGTCAATTTTCATTCATCCCATTGTTCATGGCTCAAATGGATTGGGACATCTATACGCATGTTCCCGTTCCGTTCCGTTAACCCTCCCAACCGGGGACCGAGCGCTTCCGCCTGATGTGATACAGCACGCCAATTCCGGATACCCCCCTACAACTTCCACCGCCCAAAAGGCGGCTTCTTTTCAACACTTTCCCGCGTTGCCAGACGGCCGGAAACCCGCAAGGCGGCACCCATGCACGCCGGTTCCTACCCATGGGTGCTTGGTCTGCCTCTTTGTCTTGGTTGCCTTAAGGTGGCGACACGGCCATGCACAGTTCCATTGACGCCCGGCCATGGTATCGTACGTCGCAAACATCACAGTGCCAACTATGGTGTCATTACGAGCAGTGGGGAGCCCCGCTGTTCATGGGGCATTGATTGCGCCTCGGGAGTCCGGAAGTACCGTAGCAAGAAATACAAGCCCGCCGTCCTTCCTTTTGGGTTCCCAATGTAAGACCAACCCCAGTCGGCGACGCATGCCGTGGTTCAGCTCAATGCCGCTTTGCTTCTTCGCCAGCACGCCGAGGCCGTGTTATGACCCCGCGGTGCTTTACACGCTTAATGCCATGATGGAGTTGACGATATCGTTGTCGTTCTCCTTGAGCGCCTTGATGGCCTTGTTGCGGGAGACACTGGCCTGGCTCATGACCAGCTCGATGTCCTTGTCCTCGAGGCCTTCGGCATCGACTTCTTCGTCGTCGTCCTCCTCCTCCTTCTTGGCCTCCTCGCCCTCGGCAGCCTTGCCGTGGTCGTGGCCGGCGTGGTCGTGGCCAGCGTGGTCGTGCTCACCACCAGCCTGGGCAAGCTGCTGGGCAGCGGCCTGCTGGGCGGCCGAGTTCAGATCCTCGATCTTGGCCTCGCCGAAGACGCTAGGCGTAGGGTCAGCTTCACCTTTTGCCTCCTGCCAGCTTGCTTTCCACTTACATGTAGGTGTTGCTGTTGGGCGACTTGTAGACCTCGGGGTTGTTGATAACGAAGAGCATCTATAACGGCAAAGGGGGGCGGTCAGCGACGGTTCGTCTCCGCTTCGTTACACGCTGTGCACGCGGGGCCGGCGGCCGTTATCCTCCACGTTTCCGTGCCTGGGGGTGGGCGGAGGAGACCGTGGTCGCCCGGCCGGTGGCAGCTCCGGGCTGGACCTCCCACTCCTACCCCGCCATGGCCCGGCACGCGGACGACCGCCATTACCTCGCACGAGGGGCCCGAGACTGAGGGCACTCACGTTCTTGGGGCGGCGGAGGGTGACGCGGGTGATGCCGGGCACGCGCTGCAGGTGCAGCTTCTCGATGGCCTTGCGGGCCTTCTTCTCGTTGCGCGAGTGGATCACAGCGGTCGAGCCGGAGGGACCGCTCTCGTCACCTCCCTCGAGCTCGGAGTCGGAGCTGTCCTCCTCCTCCTCGACGCGCTTGTTCTGGGGCTCCTCATCGGGGAGTTCTTCGACACGGGGGTTGGCCATTTTTGCAGCTGTGTGTTGGGGGTGTAGAAATTAGCTTGGAGTTGGAGCTAAGGCCGGCGAACACAAAGATTTAGCCGCTGCGAGAAAATGCGTGCACAGCTGGAAAGAGCTTGGTTTTACCCCCCTCCCGATTGGAACAAAACAACGAGTGCCAAACAAGACAAAAAAGGCCCAATCTCGCCGTACACAGCCATTGCGCGGGATGGCGGGCAAAATCAGCAGGACTCACCTAGATCTGTATTCGTCGGGTATCTAGCGGGGTTGAATCGTTTGTCGGGGATTCGCGGCTGTCGATTTCTCTAGAGTGAGGAAATGGGAAGTTGTGAGAAACCTCTGGCTAGGGTTGCGAAGTGATGGCCCGTGCGCCTCATTACCTAAACCAGCTGCTTGCTGGAGAAACCGGCATGCATACTGGAACCTCCCTCCACGAGCCGCAGCCTTTCATAAGTACTTCCTTCATAGCAGGTAGTAGTAGTATATTATACATGGGTGTTTTTGCCTGGCGCGCTGTGTACAACGGATACGTGTTATGCGGTCAGTACACGCGCCCATGTTTACATACAACCCAGCCTGTTCGGGGATCATATGACATCGTCGTAGCCCGAAGAGGACCGTTTCTATGTGTACATCACTCCGCCCCTCCGCGCCGACTGGACCGCGTACTCGGGGCTCGTACGCCGTGGCTTGCTGATGGTAGGGAGCAGTCGCCCGTTGTCACACCCTCCCTGGGCTGTCTCTACTACGTACCGCCCGAGTTGTATCTCTCCCTTTACGATTCCTACGCGTGTCGAACCGTCCTCGTCGCGCGTTTCCACAGCAGATCACACGAGGCGCGTTGGAACGGGACCAGTGGGAGGGGAAAACCCAAGGGGCGGCAAACGTCATCATCAATGCGATCAAGAGCAACCAGGGGCAGGTTTCATTTCTCGTTGATTTTGGGTATACCATCGGACGTACCAGTCCGTTTTCTCTCGCCCCTCGGAAATGCATGCAGCAGCTTGTCGTTTTTTTTTGTTGGTTGGTTGTGAATTGTCCCTATCATTTTGACGCCAGTCACCTTCTGAAGATGTTGTGACATACAGGTCTGTCCCAAACGAAGCAAAGGAATCCAGCAGCCCCCGCTGTGCCCTCGAGAATCATGCAGTGACCGTATCCGTGATTCGACGTCCGTTTCGCCCGAAATAAAGGTCTCCACCCCTCTAGAGGCACTCCAGCGTGCGTAATACGTCCCCCATTCATACGGTCGTTTACGCGGCGGAGGCCTTGACGCTGGCGAGGGCCTTGCGCTGCTCGAATCGTCGCTGCTTCTTGAGGCGCATGACCTTGAAGCGGTCAAAGTCGGTCAGGGCCCTTCGGCGCTCGCCCTGCTCCTTGCGCTTGGCCCAGCTGCTCTCCTTCCACTTGGCGTCAATGCCGGCCTTCTCCCAGAACTTCTTGACGGTTCCGGTCCGCGCGCCGCGGGGCAGCTTCTCGATCACGAAAGGAGCGAGCAGGGCATCGGAAAGGGCAATAGCCTGGCGGGGGACAACCAGCTTCTCGTCGGAGGAGGGACCGTCGATCAGGACCTAGAAGAAAGCACGCCGTGTCAATCGCTTTGCTCCCGGTGCGCGGGGTCTTTGGTTGTGGTGAACGGGCCCCGGTCCGGGGGAGGGGCCCGCGTGGGTGTGGTCTCAACATACGCGCTTGTGGTCGATGATCTCAACGATGGTGGCGAGGCGGCCTGCGAAGGGGCCGTTGCCCTGGAGGAGGATAACACGGCCAACCTCGACGAGGCGCCAGTTGGATGCGACAATGGTGCTGTCACCCATTTTTGCGGTGTTCTGCGAGGCTGTGGGTTAGTGGGAGAGGAGGTGGTGAGGGCGGGAAATGACTTCTTCAAAGGAATGAACGTACTCGTGGATGTGGTTGCCGTGAATTCTTGTCGGGGAATGGATTGCCGTAGTCTGGGCCTGCTTGCACGAGTCAAAAACGAGAATTTTCTGTGGAAGGTTCGAAAATCAAAGACCCGTGCCAGCAGGTGCGGCCCTAGCGTTTACGCCACACAAATTCGGGGGTATGGGGAGTGGATGGACTGTGGCTGATGCGTCCCAACAATGAAATGTCCACTCTTACTCCAGTCCCATCCGTCTATTTCTCCTCCACCCTATGTGCATACTTCCTAGAGTACCCCTCCAATACTTACCAGGTAGGTTGCGTAAGTACGCAAACAGCCAGCCGGGCCGAGCCACACCCCGAGCCTGAAAGCGGGATCGTCGAAACTTCTTCAAAAAGCTGGCCCGTTCACCTTTCTCGCTACCCTGAACAGTCCTTCTCCCCTATCCCAACCGCAAACCTCTCTCCCGTCGGCGAATGGCGCGCCTCGGGACAGTCAAACAATATGCCTTGACATGGTCGCATCAGGTAAGCTTTTCCCCCCGTTTCTGTGTCCCCCTCTGCCCTGCTCGAATGATGAGTATAATTTGCGATTGATTCTACTTGATGGCGCCCTCGCCGGGGTTAGCTATATCCTGTGGATATATGATATTCAATTTCTTACATATTCTGACACTTGTCCTGAATGCCTTCTTTTCTTCACAACGCCTACCCTGAGAGCTTTGGCTAACTGTTTCTCAAGAAGAACAAGACTGCTCAGCATAGCGCTTGGCCCTTTGCCGCCTCTGGCCTTGTCGCCCTACGGTCGACAAGGCAATGTCTATGCCGCCAACCACTACCATCACCGGTAATAGGGAGCTTCTTTCGGGCTGCGACACTACCAAGTCGCTGGCCGGTGGAACACGTTCCCCTGTCACGCCGCTGCTTGTAGCTGGGCCGGACTCACGTAGAACCGACTCCCTGCCCCGAGTCGCTGCTATTCTCGTAGACTTGGCGTCAGTCGTCCGTAGTACTTTGCTTGCTGGTGCACCTGTCCCCCCTAAAGAACTACTGTCACTCTGCGTACTTTTGCCGAGGCGGCCAGCACCATCGCCTTTGTCACTGTCTTGGCCTTGACCAATGCAGGCCAGACACGACTTGCCCATCCACGCTTAGAGCGTCTGTTGGATCGAGGGTCTTTATTTCCGTTCGCCATGAGCGTAGGTGCTGCGTATCGGATCTCTTCTAGAGGGTCATGTTGCAAGCATGGGATGTTTGATGTCAGCCCTTACACCAAAGGGCGAGCCTAAACGGGCGGAACCCGTTGCTTCTGAAACCCCGGGGAGCCGCCTAACGACGGTTGAGCGATGACGGTGCTTACCTGTTGCACAGGAGTACCAAAGTGGGAAGTCAGACAAACGAATTCAGAGCAGTAGTCCGGGCCCGTCGAGGTAGGTCGGAAGACCGAACGGACGGCGTATTGGAGGAATCCTACCCGTTTACAGATCCGCCTACTTCGGCTTCCCGACTTCACAAGGTGCCCGAGATACACAGCTCATAGGCAGCAAATTACGTGGTGAGAGGGCAGGCAGGTTCCGGGGGTTTAACAAAGATGTAGGTACTCCCATTGCTTGCTGTGGACAGGATGCACTGCCGGACGACCAACACAACAAGTCGAATTCGCTACTGGTCGCACTCGCCTGCTCTGTTGTTCCCCTCCTCTAATTCTCTTACTGAGCCCCATGGCGGAACTGCAACCTCGCGTCTCGGACGCTGTCGCAGTCTGGTTCCCTGCTTGGCTTCCCGCGCGCGCGCTGTCTCTGCCCTTCCGAAACCACTCTCACTCTGCCCGGCCTCCTTCACCCACGGCAGGCCTCGCCCCACCTAACGGCGCACCACCTCTGCACTTCAGGGCGGGCCAAGTTTTACGGCCAGGCGGCTCGGGTCCAGGCATTGTTAAGGGGAAGGGTGGCGCCTGGGACCTTGTGACGTGGGCGGGGGATGCGAGAGGGCGCTACATGTAGCGAAGTCTGCACCACCGGCTACGGCTCGCTGAGCCGCGTAAGCATGATGACGGCCCGCTGCGCCTTGTTGGCAGGAAAGTAACAAGGGAGCGGGTCGAAGGATCGATTCGGTGGTCACGAAACGGAAAAAGGGCGTGTGCCTAGCTGGATCCCCATTACCTACGGGCCTCGACCGGGACCCTGCCACAGAAGAGCGTTTGCACGCAACGTCTTTCAGGGAGAACGAGTAAAAACTGGTGGTAGGATTTGTCCAAATTATCCCTAGAACCCTCACCCCCCGAAGCCGTAAGTCAAATGGTACTCTTTATCGCCCTGGACGCCTTGTTTACAGCCAGTGCCTCCCATGGTTACCTAATGCGGACGCATTTCCTAGGGACGCCAGGAAAGCTGTACTCCAACCCATCAAACATACTCCCGCATGGCCTGCTGGGGACCCAGCCCGCCGGAGCCCCCTCCGGGATGCAGGCCGGTAATGCCGCGTCTGGGCTGCTGGCTCATGCCGGGGCCGGTGCCTTCCCACGTGGCGGGAGGCGGCTGCGGCGGGTCCCCGGCCGTGGCCGTGGCCGTGTGCTGCGGATAGCCGCCGGCCGGCTGCCAGGGCTGCATGTCGTAGCCGCCCGGTTTCTTGTCCGAGGCGAAGCGCCTGCGTAGGAAGGCCTTAGTCACCAGGATCACGGCCACGGCGGGGAATATAAAAGCCACCAGCCCGCCGAGGATCAGGTTCCAATGCCCGCTCTGCGCGAGACGAAAGCCCCTGGCGGAGGTCGTGTGTTAGTGACTCGGAGCATCGATGGGAAGAGGCAAAGGAGCACGAGAGAAACTTACAAGAACCCATTCACGACACCCAGCAGGATAATGGCACGGCCGAGCCAGACGTGCACGGGCGCGAGCTTGGTGGACTGGCCGGTATTGCGGAAGGAGCGGTGGTTCAGATGGCCGAGCACGGGCATTGCGAGAAGAGCGAGGAAGATCAAGAGGCCGAGGATCTGGTGGGCCGAGTTGAAATTCTTGGATCGGTTGTACGTGGCACTGATGCGGCCGCCGAGGCCGACGGCGATGATGACGAGCACCAGGCCCAGAATCTGGTTGCCGGCGTGCCAGCGCGTCCAGTTGCCCAGCCGCAGGATCAGGACGCCGAATGGGTACAGGCCCACAAAGACGAATATCATGAGCACGGCGTGCGCCTTGGCGGCCTTGTCCGACTTGCCCGTCTCCGAGATGCCTTGCGTGACACCCTCGAGCCGTCCCGCCGGGACCGGCACGCCGGCGGAACCAGTAGCGCGCACCAGGTCCATGGTGAAGGTGCCGTAGCTGTAGTGCGACTGCAGATCCTGGGCCGGGTCGTCGCTGCGGAGGGACCGGCCAGGGCCGGTGGCGTAGAGGAAGGGAGCAGCGGTGCTGCCGACATCGAGGCGGCGCGTTTCGCCCTCTTTGGCGCTGGTCCAGGAGCGGCAGTTGGCGCAGCGGCCGTGAAACACCAGCGTCGAGCCGTTGACGACGCCAGTGCCGGCAAGGGCCTCGATGCGGATTTCGGGGTCGAAGACGGGCTCGCGGTGGCCCGTCGCGCGCCGCGGCGACACCGTCACGTTGCGTCCCGACTCGGACGCGTATACAATCAGCATCAGCGACCCGGCCATGCTGGACGACCCGAGACCCACGGCACCCCAGGCAATGCCGCCGCCGAGCAGCAGCGTGAAATACAGGTCTGTTGACGAGTTGGACGGCACATTGAGCGCGAAGGCCAGGTCATTGTCCGGACTCACGAAGTGCGAAGCAGTCACGTCGTCGGAGGCGTTGCGGCCAGACGATGCCGACTGGGCGTGGGAGGGGAGCGGGCCGGCGAGCAAGAGGAAGGCTGCCTCGTGTAAGCCGGGACTCGGCCAGCTGACCGACGGCCCGCGCAGGCCGGGTAGAGGGATGGGAACAAGTCCGTACCTGTAATCACTCTCACCAGGAGAGAGGCTTTGGGGGAAAACATGTCGAAACCGCCGTCGTCCCGTGCCTGTAAGTCGAACGGCGAGAGGGTCGTGTAGCGGGTACCAGCCTGCGTCAGTGTGGTATCTATGTAGCTGGAAGAAAGGGAACGAAAAGGCAGGCCGCCGCTCAAGCAAACAAACACAAGCAATTAAGAAGGAGAGGAATATATATGGTAAAGGGAAATTCGAAAGAGAGATGGCAATCTCCAACAGATTCTTTTCATGCCGCGCCGACCCTCCCGCGTCCTTCTCTACTTCATAAAGGGAGGGAGAACACCGTAGGGAGTTTCCGTTTTGGTACCCCCAGAGGTGCCTTTCCACACCGGCAGCCCCATTCCGGGCGCCAAAAGGACAGCGGCAACCGCCGGGCTGGTGATTGGCCAGCAGCGGCGTTGCAGCCGCTCACGGAGCCCCACCCCCACCCACCATTCCTTCCCCCAATAAGGTTCTCCAGTATGGATCTCTCAGATGGCAGATGTGTTTGTCCACCTGTTCTCCATCGCCATACAATCTTGACCCGCTCTCTTTTCCGCCCGCCCCAGCACGATAGTTCTATTATTGGATTGCTTCATTGTCACCCCGCCCTCCCGTGCGACGGGCAGGCTCCCCTGCTCGGCCGTGTTCAGCACCGGCGATGCGACGGGCGGCAGCAGCCCTGCGGGCCCGCATTCTGTCGGCTATTGGTCGTTGCTCTCTTGCCGGAGACGGGTGTGCTGTGTCAGCCTCGCCGGGGCCGTTGTGACCAGGACGCGTATAATCGCCGCCAGTCTTCAGGTACCATGCCACTCATGTGCGTCTGTCTCGTCCAGTGGGAAGGCCCGAATCCCCGCCCGTCTCGTACGCCTATCCTCAATGACATGGCTTCGCAAGCCCCGTCGCGGCTTCGGGCCTGCCGTACAGGCGTTTGCGCAGGCTCGCACGAAAGGTTACGGGCGACCAGGCTGCGCCGTCGTCGGTGTAACCCCAGTCGAGTACATAATAGCCGAGCAGGACGAGCAGGATGAGGGGAAAGCTGACGGCCCAGTAGACCCAGAAATGCAGGCCGCCCGGCGCGAAGGCTTCCGTCATGCTGAACAGGCTGCTCGTGTAGGCGAGCGGTATGAAGAACAAGCCCAGCAGCGTGATAGCCTTGGTGCTTTTGGCCTCGCGGATGCTGCGCTTGGCCTCCTGCACCGCCAACTGTTGCTCTTTGTAGGCCTGTCGATTGCCCGCGATGTTGGCCAGCCCCGTGATGGCCGAGTTAAGGCACTCGGTCCGGTGCCGCAGCGCCCGCAACCGTGTCAGCAGGAACTGGTAGTCCGCCGTGCTGTCCGTCCACGCGGCACCCCCAGCACCGCCTCCGCCCATCCCCCGCCCGAGCGACGGCGGCGACAGCGGGATCCCGAGCGGGAGCATGATGGCCTCGAGGTCCTCACAGTACTCGCCCATGCGCCGCTCCCACGCTTGGATGTCGCTCCAGAGCTCCTCAACCTGCTCCATGGTCAAGATGGCCAAGTCCTGCTTGCGACTGAGCCCGCGCTGCATGTACGACAGCGTCGCCCGTAGATGCTCCGAGTGCTTGAGGTAGTGACTCGCGATCACCTTGCGGACAAAGACGCCGACGCTCGTCTCCGCCCGTGCCAGGCCAACGTGCTGCGCCTCGGTGCGCAGGTAGTACACCAGGTCGTTCAGCATCGCCGTGCGGGGCGGCCCGACCCCCGTCGTGCCCCCGCGCGCTTGTGGCATGAAATCCACGTAGCCGCCTTGGTAAGGCCGCGCCTTAACGAAAGTCGCCTCCCCTTCCCCCGTGCGTACCTTGGTGACGGGTGGATCGCAAATCACCAGGCCTTTACTGCAAGTTAGCACGTTCCATATGTAGCAAGCGGGGTAAAGTAAGGGATAATGGTGGGGGGCGGGGAGCACACTAACAGTCCCAGCCGCCGCCGTCCTCCCGCATCTTGGACCACCAACTGCACTTGCGCCGTACGATGCCCACATTGGAAAAGACTCCGTTGAACCGAGAGGTGGCGATATGCCGACCCGACGACCCGCAGCTGAGCCGGAAACTGGACGGGATGGGGTCCAGCTCCATTGGTTCGTGGTACTTCATTACCATATGATCACGGAATCGTAGGGCCGAGGGCAGCGGCAACCCGTCGCTCTCCCCTCCGGCGTTCATGTTCATCACCAGCACCCTCTCATGCTCGACGAAGATGGACGGGTGCAGGCCGAAATGTTGGCCCAGCAGCGCGATGAACATGGGGCTCAAGCCTTCTAGAATTACAACACGGCGCCTGTCCCTTGGCACCTTGTCTTGGGTCCGTGTCTCCGAGCCCACAGGGGGCGCGGGACCCTTCGCCAGAAAGTCCTCGAGCGCATGGCCTTGGGCGCCAGTGAAGTATCTCGGCTCGCCAAAGGCTGTGCTGTCCGCCTCGAGGTCCAGGACTGCAACACGCGTCTGCGCATCGAGCCACGGCGTATTCTGTGCTTTGGCCTTCGGGTCGCGCTGACGGAGGCGCGGGTCCGTTCCCTGCAGGGATGTCACATAGTCGTGGTACGGCCCCTCGGCAGCAAGCCAGTGCTGTGCGACGAGCGCGCCGCCTTCATTGTCCTCGTCGGCGAGATGGGTGCTATGGCAGTAGGGGCTGTTATAGGACTGCGTGTCCAGTTCCATCTCCATGGTGGAGTCCCGAAGAAACCGCTTCCGGGGCCAGGCGGCGCTTCCCATTGCGACGGCGGGTCGCAAAGCTGCGGCGGCCGGGTCGAGTTACATAGAATGAAAGGACGAAGAGAGCGGAAGGACGGAGAGGATGGACATGACGAGCAGGGCAAACGAAACTCAAACGCGAATGCCTCTTTTAAACAGAGAAAGCGGCGAGCCAGCCTGTCAGGCGTGGCGCAGCGCATCATATCAGCGACCGCACAACCACTTCGGTGTCCCGAGTTGTCGTAGCTCAACCTGAGCCGCGGGTGAGGCTGCGGGGCGCAGCAGGCAACCAGAAAACGACGATGGGCGACATCGGGTAGGGGGAGACCAGGCAAATTGCCCGAGTCACGGCGAAAAGAAAAGGGACAGGAGACACTGAATGTGTTCCAACAAGAGACACTGGATGTATTCCAACAAGAGACCAAAGTTGCTTAGAAATTGTTCAGGGCGTCTTGCGCTTTCATGACGTCGCCCCTGCTTGCAAAATCGACCTGCACGCCGCCATTACTGGTTAGCGACCGGGATTGCTTACCAGTGCATAAGACGGCGCCAAGGAAGCAGGGTACAGAAAAATAAAGGACGAGGAACTCACTAATACCACATTCGGCATGCGTTGGAAATTGCCAAAACACAGGTCGGACTGGGCCAAAATCGACGACACGGAATTGGTTTGGTCAGCTCTCGCAACGTCGGGTATCAAGACCCCCGGGAGCAGCTCAACGTCGAGGAAGTGGTTCATGATGAGCATGCGCCCGTCAATGGGCGCTTTCGGTGGTCGGTCGATGTTGCACTGGGGGAAGTCTTTGTCCGTCGTGTCAAACGGCGTCTCGGCGTAGTACTTGAACTCGTCCAGAATGAAGGCCACCTTGGCCGGGTCGGCGTGGAAGTCTGCCGCAAGTCAGTCGCTACGTTCGAGCGGAAGGCGATCGCATTCGGCATGGCCTTCTCTCGGCGGCAGACAGCGCAACTCACCCATGAAAACGACGAGGCGCTTCTTGTCAGCGATCATGGCGCCAAGCGTGGGCCAGTCGTTGAGCTTCAGATCGGCCGCCGGCGCGAAGGCGAGGGCATCGAGGCCAGTCTCCCGAAAGGCGTCCCCGAACTTGGCGACATCGATGTTGTCGGGGTTGGTCAGGAGGATGGTGACGACCTCGTCCGGGCTGCCGTCGAGGAAGGTCCTAATGGTGCCCAGATACTCCTGGAGCGTACCGGCGTCCTTCAGCAGGCAGTTCGTGTGGCACAACTGGACGGCCCCATCCTTGTCGTGCGTCTGCGCCTGCAAATACCTCACGCCGTGGCCCAGTTGCTTCTCCACCGACTCGTGCTGGTTGTCGACGGGCAGGAAGCCAACAAAGGGGCTGTCGTGCGTCCCAACCATGGTGATGTTGCTGTACTTGCGGTCGCAGAGCTCGGCGCGCCCGTTGCAACTCAGTCCCCGGGCGAGCAAGGCACCGCCCAGCAGTAGACTGGGAGCGAAGCGCATCTTGGGCTTGGCCGTGGAGGCTTGTCTCGTGTAGTGAGCGTCAGCGTAAGCCAGGTACGAGGAGGGCGTGGACTCGGGCCAAAAGTTCTTGTGACGGATAGGAGACCTTTACGACACGAGAGGAGGCTATTTTCCAGTCGTATGCTGCCGCTTATAACGAAGGTCGAAAAGCGAGAGAGAAAGAGAGGGAAGCCGTGCGGACCAGGCCCGTGTAGAGAGTGAAACGTCCGGAATATATTAGCCACTAGACCCTCTCGCTTTCCGTCCAGTTCCCGTATGGCAAACGCCATACCCACGGACACGCAGGCAGGCAGACGGGACTGTAGAAGGGATGACCGTTTCCGCTGCCGGCTCAAGTCATCGGGGTCACATCGGGTTGCATGAGGGTGGCGTAGCTGCTGGTCAACGGATGGTGGTTCCGACGGACAGCCCGCATGCGTTGAGCAGGCGGGCGGGTTAAGCTCATGACAAGCGATTTGCTCCCCCCTTGTAGAGCAAGGTAGGTATAAAAATGCTGCATGGTGTTCGAAGTGTCGTGCCCACAGCAAATGGGAGGGTGGTATTCCCATCCTGACCGCAGCCAAGGTTACGAGCGGGATGGGGCGCGTGGTTGGTTGGGCAGCACTCGCGCCCTTCACCCCCTCGAAAGACGACGCGCCGGGGGTCAAGTGTGGGCGCCAGTCACGGCGTCGTTTCAAGCCACGCGATGGAGGCGGTTGGCTTCGCTCGCGGCCAGCGAATTAGGTTTTCGTACCCAACTTCTTAGTGAATATGTCCGGTCAGCACCTCCGTGTCTTAGCACGGGCCGCATACGGCACCTAGAAGAAAGGCCGACCTTGTGCTCATGGTTCCAGGTGCCCAGGGCTTCATGCATGTCAAATGTCGTCAGCCCACGCCTCCCGAGGGTGTCCGTCAGAAAGTGACCCTCTCTTCTCCTCTTCGCTTCGACCTGCTGACCCACCCCGCAATGCGTGGTGAATAACCCCCCTTCATATAGGATACTTGATTGTCCGCGCCGCCGACGGCGGGTTCTTGATATCTGAAACACTTGTCTGTGGCCACTCATAGGCTGTCGTTGCCTTTTAGTTTTCACCCCTTGTCGGGCTATCGGGTGCGTCAGTGACAGCTCCAATCTTCGGCACGCGCCTTGGTAGGTAACCTTAAGATCGCTCGGACGGGCAACCTCAACTTGTGCCAAAAGTCGAGGTATTTATAGCACTCGGTCCATTTCCGCCACCACGCTTAATGCTTCATGGCGGTGCATCCACCGAGTCCTACTTGTCCTCGACCAAGATAGGGAATGTTCGCGCCATTTGGTGTAATGTTACGCCAACCCCTGCCCCCCCCCAAAGCAGCTGTCGACCAAAGTTCCCAACGCAAAATGTATGGAGATGCAGCCTGCAAACCGAAAGATGCCGTGGGTGCTAGACACTAGATCGCTTCAAGCGGTCATGGTTCCGAGAGGAGTCGGTTGTCCGTCAAAGTAAGGTTCATACGAACCACCAATGCGAAGAACAAGACTGCGCCCCTATGTCCATCTCTGAGCAGATGCGCCGCATGATAGAGCAACCGGCTATGTTATCGCATCCCTCCGGCTCTAAAGCAAACACGGATCAGGCCTTGGCCGCTACCTCGGTCTCGGCAGGCTCGTAGTCTTTCCAAACAAGGCCCTCGGGTACCGCCTTCCACTGCAACTCGTCGTCGAGAACTTCTGTCATTTTGGCCCACTCCTCTCGGATTTGGCGAGCTTTCGTTTCGCTGCGCGGCACGATATCGGCAGGGAATGGTAATGGGTGGATCAACAAGCCTTCGGAGATAGCTCCCATGTCGGGTACCATCTCCTGGCCCGTGGACGGGTCGACGGCACGGCGGATATCGAATGCCCAAAGAATACGCGCAATAGCCAGGAACAGAGAACGGTCAGCAATATGCATGCCTTGACAGAGCCGCCGTCCGCCCCCGAACACAAAGTGGTCACGCTGCGTGGCATCGGCGTTATTAGCCGCCTCGGCTGATGTTTGCCGGTCGTGCGCCCAACGCGATGGGTCAAAACGCTGAGGGTTTGGGTGCCGCTTCGGATCATGAGCAACAGCCCTACAAAGCCACTGTCAGCAAAGCCCGAACTTGAGGCGAAGGAATGTTAACTCTTACCAGACATTGAATACAACGGAAGCGCCTTGGGGAATCCTGTACCCCATGTACTCGTCGTCGCGGATAACGGAATGGGGCACGCCCAGAAGATCGGTGGGACACCATCGCAGGCTCTCCTTCATGCAACCGCGAACGTATTGGAGGGCAGGCAAGTCGTTCAAGTTGGGGAGACGTTCACCACAAACACGGTCGATCTCTGTCTGCGCTGCCTTGACGACTTCCGGATAGATGAGGAGAGCCTGCATGAAGCCGGTGAGGGTCGCCGCCGTGGTGTCCGAGCCAGCCTCCAAGAGAGAGCCGCTGACGTAGCCCGCGATGCCATCTGAGAATCCGTCCTTGTCTTGTGCACGAACAAGGTCTACGCAGAAGCAAGGTTTTGCCTTGCCAGCTCGAAGACGCTGGCGTGTCTCGTCGTACAAGCCGACGAACAGATTGTACTCCGCTCGATGCAGCTCCCGGCAGCGGCGCCTCATGGGAAGGAGTATGTCGGGAAGCTGCCTCAGCGCGGGGAAAGTCTCCAGAAGTGTCGCCGTCTGCGAACTAGTGGCCTCTGAGAATCCATCGAAATTCTGTGGGGAGGCTGTCAGTACCCTCTCCCTGCTACACATGTCGAAAAACACATACGCGATACAGTTGCTTCAGCGCTGGGTCATCTGGGTCTATTGTACGAAAACCAAAAATCATCTGCGTAGTGAGAGAATTGGTGTATCTTCGGATGTGATCGAGAAAGCGCGAGGGATCATCGAGGAGGGCCAGGAGCATCGCCTTGTTTTCCAGATCTTGGTAGGGCACATAGGTCCTAGCGGCCTTAATGTTAAGACTGTTGTGCACCAGTGCCCTGATCTTTCGCCATTGGTTTCCGTAAGGCTGGCTATGGTCAATGACGTGTCCGTACATGCGTCGGGAGGGGCAGGACTACCATCAGCAGCATACGAAATCCCCCACTAACAATCCGGCCAAGATACATGTCGGGTCTTGACGAGTATATTCCACTGCGCTTGTCCAGAAGCTCCTTGATCGTCGTGTCAGACGAGAGCACAATCATCACCTTGGTGGGCCCCAGCATCAGCGAATAGATGGGACCATACACTTCTGCCCATTTCTGAAACTGGAGGTGTCTCTTTTCCTTGGGCATTAAGTGTAAATTACCAATGAACGGGAGGGTCGGGGGCCCGGGAGGGTAGTCGTGAGGCCTGCGGCCTAGTTTGCTGAGCTGATAGAGCAAGAAAACGACAGCAGCTACGGCTGCGAGGGAGGTCTTTGCGAAATCCATGAGGCAATCTCACCAGCTTGGTCGATACCGTGCGCTGGCGTCCTTCTGGCTGTCGAAAGCCTGCGATGTAGATCTCCGACACTCGGCGATCGCTGCAAGGTAGAAAGGCGACTGCTGCAAGGCAACAAGAGTGGCGCGGCTGCCAGCAGTATGTGCCGGGAGCTGGTGATCTTCTGGGTGGTGAGAGTTCCTCTTATACCCCTTCTGCGCTCCTTGTCAACTGGTCGAAGTGAGTACAGGGTTTTGTACGGGCAACTGGCGTCACCAATAACCACCTTGGCTGATATTTGCTTCCAGCCGAGTGGTCATATCTCGTTTCACACCACCCCTTGAGCATCCACCCGGCCAATAGAATCACCAAAAACTATCGAGAGGGCCAGAAAGGCGCGTAGTGCGCGGGGAAATCCCATGTAAGCGTGATGCCCGGCTGCAGATCGTATTTAACGGACGGCCTTTGGGCGCCTTGTGCAATGTGAATGGTGTGCACTATCCCTCTTGGCCATGCAGTTCAATGCTGACATGCGTAGCGAGAACGACGTGTGGACAGGGCGTGACGTGGTTGGCATGTATGGTGAAGAATCAGCACGCCGAGGCGGGAAAGCGAGAGACTTTTGGAGACGGCTCCGGTTATTGGGCGCACAGTGCCAATCAACGCTGCAATCTACCAGATTGCGGTGCCGAGTAGGAGACGCAAAATCATCTGGCAATGGCGAGTAAAGAGCGCCAATGCTGAAGCGTCGCCATGGTGCCAGGACACAGGGCTGGTGTCTGCGCCACCATCCTTTGAGCCGCTCCGATAATCAAATCATCCAGTACCCGTCGAAAAGCGTCACAGCGCGGTGAAACGCGTGCCTTTTTGTGAACGGGCTGGTAGTCGGCTTGATTCCTATGCTGTTGCTTATAGTGACGTCGGATGGTGTAGGAAAACTGGATCCTCGGACTCCCGAGGCATGTCAGCATTTTCCAGTCACAGTATCATACCAATGCGGTGTGGTGGACTGCCGCCGTCTTTGCGTTGTTGTTTTCTTCCGCAAATCAGCCAGTTTGAGGGGAAGGCCTGCAGGCCTGTCCGTCAATCGTCCAGGTCTTCTATTTTGGTGATCTTGTCTGTCATGTCCGAAAGGTCCCAAATCGTGTCGCTCTCCTTCTCGATCAAGTCGAGGAGCGCCGCCTTTTCCTTGTACTCGCTGTCGTTTAGTTGCAGGGTGTTGTTTTTGACCCATTCCAGCGTGTTTGCGGGGATCTTGCTGCCCTCGAGGATGCATCTTTCTTTCACTTGTTCCCAGAAAAGCAGAAAGTAAGGCTGTGCTTCGAGATGGCGCCCAAGACCGAATAACGCGCGTGCCGTGCCCAGCACCCAAAGCTCATACATGACTGGGTTCCGCTCACCGTTGGAGTCCTCCTGAAGCCAGTTCCCGACGTCTTGGAGGCTTTTCTCGGCAGCGGTAAAACGCCCGTTGTCAATCAGCAACACGGCAAACTCGTAGCGGATGCGCTGGAGAAAGGAGCCAAGGGCATCTCTTTCGGCAGGCTCCGCCACTTTCATTGCAGCTTCATGTTGGTATATGGTGTCCCGGAAGACTGCTTCGGCCTCTGCGAACGGAAAGGCACCCTGTTTGTTAAGAAGGCGTGCGATATTGCAGTGCCAAAAGCTTGACGTCTCATTAACCGGCGAGCCATGCGCGGCCACAATGTCGAAGTAGGCTGTGGTGAACCTGCTGCCTATCTGTAAAGCCTCCTCTGTATCCAGGACCTTCATGCTGTCCCAGAAGCGAGTGTGCGGGTGGGATTCGCCAAACTTGATCGTGCTCAGGCCACATATGTAGCGGCCAAACACGGCGGCCAGCTCGGGCCCGACAGCCATCAACTTGAAGTAAGCGATACTTGAGCAGCAAAGCGACTCGAGGCTGACCTTGTCGACGATGGAGCTACACATGTCGAAACAGGTGTGGAGCTTCTTGTAGTAAGAAGTATCCCTGCGGTCCTTGAGGATTCCGTCGGTGGCGGCGAACACCATGCTTAGCCAATCAGACGGGACTTGATCAATCTCGCGCCAGACACCCGAGAAGTCCCAGCTCGGGGTCCCGATGCGACTGTTGGTATAGTCGCAGATTGCATGCAAGGCGGCTTCGGCATTGCGGTACGTGTCGGGGGCGCTCAGCTGGGTCGAAGCGGGGGACACAGACCGTACGCAGCAGGTGTCATCGCCGCTCTCGGAACCTGAGGAGTACTTTGCGATGCGCAAGTTTTCCTTGAGCATTTTGGATCCGATGCGGCGGCCACGCACGAGCAGGGGCACCGTCACTTCGCCCCGTTTCGCCTGGCGGATGATTTCTCTCGTCTCGCTGACCTTTAGATTTTTCTTGAGGCCCCATTCCCTGGTGCGCGCCTTGTACATCTTGGGCCTGGATTTGGGTGTTGGCGTCCACGATTGCGAGGCTTGGGGCGGGTTGGTGGACTTACGTTGCATTGAAGCCATGCTCGCGGCTCATGATTTCCACCACCTCACGCAAGGGCCGGTTCTCGTCCCAGAACAAGCGCGAGATGAGCTCTCGGTGCTTCTCCCATTCCGAGGCGCTGGCCCACGACTTCTGTCGGGGTTTGGGCTCTTTGGCCGAGGGGGACATGCTTCGTGTTCGTCGCTGGCGCCGTGCGCAACAAGTCAAAAGAGCCAAGGTGCAAGGATGGCGGTGCGCGGGGTCGGTCTTGATTAAGTAATTCCGTGGTGGCGGCGGCGGGCGGCGGCGGTAGCGGTAGCGGGAGCAGCACGACCCCTACCTAGGCGGTCTTGCAGGCGCAGATCCGACAGGCGGGCCTCAAAAGGACATGGCAATGGGGGGGGGGGGGTTGGTTCAAACAAGAGGCAGGGCCGGTTCCTCTTTGCTGCTGCGAGTGCGAGCCAGCTTCGGCGACACGGGTCCGATACGCTTCGGCCGAGCCCGATACGAGTCGCGGGTCGAGTTGCCCAGGAGGCGTGGTGATGATGGACAGACGGCAGAGGTGGAACGGCAGGCCTCAGCCAACACGCACGCCTTCGACTATGCTTTTGCACGGGGCGGTCTTGCTGCGACTTCCCATAATCGGGAGCTGGTCCGGAGAGGGTCGACAGGCTATCGCTGGCGCGAATTTGCCAGGAACAGGTGATGGCGACGGCCGAGGCGAGGATGGCAGCCACGGAGATGATGATGAGAATAGCCGTGGTAATGGCGAGAAAGAGAATGGGCAACCCCAAAGCGTCGTCTACCTTGTGCCGTTAGGCGAGACGTCAGGCAGGCTCGGGGGTCTTGCATGCGTCCGGGCGCGTACCAACCAGGTGGATGGCGGACCAGGGTCCGCGCGCGAACGAGACGGGAATCGGATGCTGCGCCGACAGGCCTTCCCAGCTTGACGCTAGGGTAGGGGAGGTAACGACGTGAAGAGACGCGGAGACGAGTCCGGGTAGAGCGGAGGAATGGGTATGAGGTTAGGTAAGTAATCTACACCCCCCGGGGGGGGGGGGGGGGCAGGGCGGTTGGGTAGAGGCCGCGGTTGGTATGAATTGCACGGAGCACTCAGAGGCAGATCCCCAGGTGTGGAGGTGAAAGCATGCGACGACTCCGACACCATTGACGGCAACGATGAGGGTCAATCAGCTGATGGGGGGGATAAGGGGACGGGGAACCGGGGAAGTTTTCTGGTCCAATTTTTGGGGGAAATGACTGGGCAACGTCCCCATGGATGTGCGTGATACGTATCGCCGCCCTCGACGGCTTGCTCGATGGCTCATATGAGTGAGAGGGGGGGAGCGAAAGCGAGAGAGCGAGGAAAAGATAGTGTTTGTGTGTTCGTTCCTCCGTGTGCGCCAACGCTTCCGTGCAGCGGGACGGGTAAGCCGCTACCAAGACTCTCACCAATAGAGTTCAACGGCATGAATGAAGTCGATAGTTCAGAATGTGATCGATGATAGGCCACTGTCTTGCAACCGGGTCCCGCTAATCTCCATGCCGCTGCTCCTTGTCCAGCAGACATGGGCCACCTGGTCAGCCTCCCGGCCTCCCGGCCATCTATCTGACTTCCACGACCGCATAGCCCAGATGCAGGCGAAGGAACGGCGCGCCTCTGTACGATCGATATATGACGAGGCACGCGTGGGACGGAGCAGGTCATGGAGACGCAGACAATTTCAGCAGCAGGGCGCGAAGCGGGGGGGGGACACAACCGGATCCCACCAGGGGCCGTTGGGACTGGCCAGGCCTGGTGCTGCTTAGCGGTGGCGGTTGGTCACCGGATGGGAGGGTGGTGGCGGTTGGTCACAGGAGGGGTGGTCCCCCAGTGCCGGGTTGGAGAGGGTGCATCGTGGGAGGAGAAGGTATGGTACCTACAAAGAATAATTAATGTACATCTAGAGTAATAAATGGGGGATCGAGAGACCGGAAATGGGCCGTCACCCTCCCTTCCGTGTCATGTCGCGCCCTGTCCTGCATGTCCCAAAACACCTGGGCGGGCAGCGCTAGTCTCGACTGACGCTAGAAGAAATCGCTAGAAGGTGGGGCCCAAGGCGGGCATCGTGGGCTGAGGCCAAGCTTTCGCGGGTGGGGGGGTGATGGGCTGGCGCTGAGTTTCAGGACTCTGCTGGCGTAAGGCCACGGCCACCAGAGACCGCCCATAGGAAGGCCCGGAGCACCCGGTAAGCCCATCAGGAGAGATGAGATAGCAGTAGGTCCCCTTAGAAGGGGCGACGATCTTCGGCAGATCGCCAAGGCCCAAGCAGCGTCTACACGCTGCCTCAACTCGGCTCGGCCCAGAGGAAGTTGACCCGGCGAGGACACGGACGACGCTGGCGCCGACCCTCTCTCACCGGACTGGCCTGGAGGAAGGCCTCGGGCCCTGCGCACGACGGCATCCCATGGCCATGGGAGCCACCGCACGGCCGCGACACCATTGCCCCACCTAGTTACGCCGTTTCAACCCAACGAATGGAGCATTTTGCTGCTTATATCACACACGACTTACTGGCTGTGGGTGCCGGGGTCGGTGCGTTTCACGCCCAGCTCGACGGCGTTAATTACCATGCCAGCGACATGGGACGTCGTTGCCGGCAGGCAGGCATCGTCGTCGACCTGGAAATTGCCTGGTCGTGGGCGCCCCGCACGCATGCCACGCTCGACTATCAGCCGTCCCACGGGACAGCAGGGGCGCCAGCCAATGCCGCGCTGCCCTGGCCCGGCGAAAGCCACCGGCCTGCATCACTTGGCCTGCGGGAGGAATGCCGGTGCATGTGCCCATCGTCTGCCACACACTCTCCGTGCTACCCAAATGCTTACAACGGTACTACTCAACATATGCCGAAACAGGACATCCATCTTTTGGTCCGTTTGGTGGATCGAGTTGTCCACCTGAGCTTCTCCATCTCCCACATAGGGGCGATTTTAGGGACGCCACGAACCATGGTGGTTCTGCCGCCCTGCCCTGCCACCCATTGTCGTGTACGTTTCACGAGCCCAGCCAGCCCAACCGCTTTGCATAGTGGAAATAATTCCCATTAAGGATTGCATTCAGCAGCTGTCCCGCCCATTATCGCAGCTTCTGCCTCAGCCTTCCGCAATACAGCAGCGGCTCGACGCGCCCACCATCTGACACTTACTCGGGGGGACCCAAGCTCAGGATGTCCAGTCCTCCCTTCAACTCAGTCTTCGAGGGCATCTTACCCCGTCGCATAAGCTCCGCCGCCTGAGACATGACCGGGTCCTGCAAGTCAAACGGTTAATAAGGCACTCCCGCCAGAAGAGACGTGTCGGCGGGTGGAGGAAACTTACGCGACCCATGCTCGCCATGGCCACAACCGTGTCGCCCTTGCAGTAGTAGATGACGAAATTGGCTTCGGCGGGGTTACCGTCCAATACGGTGTCGTCGAATCCAAGATGGGTGCTTCCGCAGTAGCGAAGCTGGGCCCCCAGCGCGGACCAGAAGATGGGCGTGAAGAACTCGGGCTTCAAGGCGGGGTTTACGATATGCTGGGCGACGATGCGGCCGGATTGCTGGGCAACATTCCAGTGCTCAATACGCACATATTTGCCGTCTCCGCCGGGTCCATGGTAGGGGAATGAGGCGATGTCGCCGATGGCGTAAACATCCTTGAGACCAACCACGGAATAGGTCTCGTCCGTCTTCAGGGAGCCGTCGCCTTCCAGCTTGACAACCTTGTTCTCCCTCAGATAGTCGGTGGCGGGCGAAACGCCAACGCCCATAACCACGAGATCGGCCTCCAGCCTGGTGCCGTCCTTCAGCACAACAGCACCGACCTTGGATGGGTCGGAACCAGAGGGCTCGGCCTTGTCTACGCCGGCTCCCATGTAGAAGTTGATGCCTTTCTTCTCGAAGCTCGTCCGCAGGCCGGCACCGACGACCTCGCCCAGAACCCGCTCCAGGGGCACCTTCTCCATGCCGACCACGGTGACAGTGTTGCCGTCAGCAACGCAGTTGGCGAGCTCCATTCCGATGAAGCTGCTTCCAATAATGACAATCTTCTTGCCCTTGTCCCCGATGGCGTCTACAATGGCCTTGGCATGGTCGACACTGCGCAGGAGGAAGATGTTGTCCAGCACTTTAAAGCCTTGCACCGGGAGATTGCGGGGAGTGCCTCCAGTCGCCAAAACCAGCTTGGAGTAGTTGAACTTGCCCCCCGCTTTGGTGGTCACCGTCTTCGCAGAGAAGTCAACGTCTGTCACTTCTTCCTTCACCACATCCACCGACGCCGACTTGAACCAGTCGTCGTTTCTCCATTGAAGCTTCGATGCGTCCGTCATAAGCGCCTTGGAGAGCTTGGTACGGTCGATGGGAAGAAGGCCCTCGCTGGTAATCATAGTGACGTGGCCGCCATATCCCTTCTCGCGGAGTCCCTGGACCAGGCCCAGAGCGCCGGAGCCGCCGCCAATCACAACCACCTTGGCGTCCTGGGTCGCGCTCTGCCGCTTGAGTGTGGGCTGTCGTCGTCCCGACTTGATGCACGCCTCCTCTCCCTGAACGTAGACGGCTCCGTCCTTCTCGACAACCTTGAAAATCGGAATGGAGTCGAGTGCGGGGGCGTCCTCGACGTCGCCCGTCTTTCCGTTGAAGCACGCTGCCGGCCAGTTAGCAAGCTCGGACAGCTAGCGAGCCGCTCGAAGGCGCATAGCGGAAGGCTTACCTCCGTGCCACGGGCAAGTGATGCGTCCAGACTTGGTCAGGACACCCTTGACAAGAGGAGCACCATAGTGAGTGCATTTGGGGCCCATGGCCTGGATCTTGCCGGCAATGTTGGCAAGCAGCACCTTGCCGCCCTCGATGCCCTCGACCTCAACCTCCTGCTTCTCTCCGGGCTGGAGAGTCAGCGAGGTGACGTCCTTGAGCTTGAACTCGGACATGGCTCGTAGCTGTCGGCCGAAAGTGTGTTTCTGCGAGAAGGATGTGCCGAGATGAAACGGGGGTCGGAAGAGGGCGCGTGCGGATGTAGGCCGGAGAAGAAGGCGTACGGGATTCATAAGGGAAGCGAGGTGGTGGAGGAGGATAGGCGGTCGATGGGGGGGGCTTCTCCTCACGCAGTTAGGTATCGTACGGTCGGCACTGTCAGCACGCACAAACGGGGACCCCCGCGGCACGTCTTTGACGGCGGCCGAGGTTTCCCTCGACGCCTTCCACCGACAGCACCAGTAGAGACAACGCGGAAAGTGGGGGTGAATCTCGAGGCGGTCATCGGCAGGTTGTGTCATCCACGTCATGAGCGGTAATCCAGAGCTCCTCAGTGGCCCAGATGCTGAGAGCTCGGGCAGGGATCACTGGTTTGTACTACTAGCACTGCTCCTGAGGGTTGTACCCCGCCAAACGCAGTAGGAGATCGGTACAGTGGGGTGCTCGGGCTGATCTGGGGTCCGCACTGGGATGCTATGGGATGCGATGGGAATTGACCCGCCTAGAGTCCACGGTCAGGGCTCTCTTTCCATCTTCTTTCGGTTCATTCCATCCCATCCCGTCTACGGGCCCGCACGTAGACGGCTGCCACATACAGCTGATGAGACTTTCGGGTTCGGGACGGGTGTCATGGACAAGAGACGTAGGAGCGAACGAGTGTGCCATGTTCCGCGGCTGTTCCCGAGCCGACTAACTGCCTGACTGCCTTGGGCCAGGTCGAGCTTCGCCGGAGACGTAGGTCGCCCGTCCGGCATTTACATGTACCGGAGTACGGACTATTTTATTCCATACCCCCTTACTGGTGCACAACAGGCTCCTCTTTCCAGGGACCCCCTGATGAAGTCGGCCAGTTAGTTACCTACCTAGAGATCACCAGGCGACAAGGGTGATTCCGTCCCGTCCCCCATCAGGCAAATGACTCTGAACTGCAAGGCTAAATGCGCACTCCCTTCTCGCCTTGGCTCGGATGTCGCCCCCAGCGCCGTCCGAGGACCCGGGCACCTACGCTGTAGGTAGACGCAGAGCTCCCAGGGGTCAAATGCCACCAGACTTTGGGGGGTCCATTGAGCGGGAGGCTATTTGATTGGCGCGCGTTGGCTGTCAAGCGAAGCCAGGCACCGATTAGATTGGCCTCGCCGCCATCGTAGCTTCCATAGCAAACAGACGTCTCGCCAACCCATTACCTCTTACATGAGTAGGTACATAAGGTGGGTGGGTACTTAATGTACCTAGATCCATCTTGAGATGATGGTACATGCTCGTCCACGATAAGGAAACAGCAAACCATGACCTACCTCACCA
Organism: Nigrospora sphaerica; assembly: GCA_018287875.1. Taxonomy (NCBI): domain Eukaryota; kingdom Fungi; phylum Ascomycota; class Sordariomycetes; order Amphisphaeriales; family Apiosporaceae; genus Nigrospora; species Nigrospora sphaerica. The sequence continues at coordinate 1,546,423 of JAGVVL010000018.1, forward strand.
ACAGACCCGTCCGGACTTCACTCCATTTCTATGGACCGTCAATGACCGCGCCCGACCCGATGGCATCAGGTCTGCGCGATTCGACATCATGTAGAAGTGCCAAAAACTGCTTTAGACAGGGATAAGATAAGAAACGGACTGCTTGTTCGCTCGTTGGCCGTCAGCATCTGCACCATAACTCCACATACCTCCGCATACGGATCGGAAGGCAGATAACGGTTTACTAACCCCGCGGACGCAGTTTTTGCACAATAATACTGTGCATGGACTTCTAGAACAGCCTGATCATCTTCAATTAGTCTCGTACCCGATCCATCTTGATATCTCTACCGAGGGTTCCAGGAAAGCCGTGGCCCCAGCTTCGTTTCTGTGAATAGCCGACCCAAAGCTGCCGACATGGTCCTTAGACCAGTAGTGGCTTCGCCGGCCGGGCCGGATGGCGTGACCGTGGGTCTCACAAACCCCGATACGACGGTCACCGTCAATGTCGACGAATCTGCTGCCATTCCCCCCAAGGGCGAGCGATGGGGGTTCCCACGGGCCGGAGGCCAATCCCTGTCGTACTGGCTTCAGCAGGTGCGCTGTGACGAGCTGTTGGATCATCGGACGACGCCCGAACTCCCAGAGACGGCCGATACTGTTATTATAGGCAGCGGCGTGAGTATCTCGAAAACCCAAACAAGACCTCTCGGGCTGGGAAGGGGCCATCTTTGCGAGCAAGAACTCATGCGTACGCCAGATCACCGGCACGCTCGTGGCCAAACAACACAAGGAAATCTGGCCGGAAAAGAGCGTCGTGGTCCTCGAGGCGCGAGACTTCTGTTCCGGCGCTACCGGCCGAAATGCCGGGCACTGTAAGCCCGACCAGTGGCGTGGCTTCGTCAAATACCAAAAGCTTTTCGGCACTGAGCAAGCAATGAAGGTAAGCGCAGCTGCAGGCAAAGGGGCCCTTTTAGTACAGTAGGGATTGACAGCATCGCTCCGCAGATTCTCCAGAACGAACAAGACACCTGGGAAGCCCTTGTTGCCTATGTTCGCGAGAACAAGGTGGATTGCGACCTGTGGGTCGGAGACACGCTGGACGTGCCGATGGATGAAGGGACAGCATCCTTGGCGAAGGACATCTTTGCCAGCTACAAGGCGGCCGGGGGCCGAGTGGATCACATCAAGGTCATCACCGACCCCGACGAGGCGGCCAAGATGACGAGACTACGAGGGGCCCAAGCCTGCTATGCGTGGCCGGCGTCGACCGTGCAGCCCCGCAAGCTGGTGGCACACATGATGCGCAGCAACCTGGAGAAGGGGGTGAACCTGCAAACCTTCACGACGGTCCGCAACGTGTCGGCTGCTTCTGGCGAGACGAGCCGGTGGACGGTACACACGGACCGCGGCGCCATCTCGTGCGACAATGTGGTGCATGCCTCCAATGCCTACGCCCCGGCCTACGAGCCGTCCCTGCGCCCCCTCATCCGGCCCAAGCCGCACATGTGCAACAAGGTGCTGCCGCCCCTGGCCTTTTCGGGCTCGGGGGCGCTCCGAAACTCGTACGGCGTCCTGATGCCGGATGGGTCGCTCTTCAGCATCAACCCGCGCTCCGGCTCCGACGGCGTCGTCATGTTCGGCGGCTCCAACCCCGGCCAGAACAAGCTTGACGACTGGGTCCGCGACCACCCGGAGCACTACGTCGACGACGGGCTGGCGAACGTGAAGATGGTCACGGACGAGGTCCGCCGCTTCGCCGATACCAGTTTCGAGGGCTGGAAGGAGTCGGCGGACCGCGACGGCATGGGGCCCGGCCAGGGGTTCGACTACAGCTGGTGTGGTATCATCGGCATGGCGGTCGACGGCGTGCCGGCCGTTGGCGAACTTCCGGGCAAGAAAGGCCAGTGGGTGTGCGCTGGCCACTGTGGCCATGGCATGGCGAGAATCTTCAAAGCGGCGCCGGGGCTGGTCAAACTGATGAATGGGCAGACTTGGGCGGAAACGGGGCTGCCGGAAGCGTTTCAGTTGACGCAAGAAAGACTGGCGAGACTAAAATAGCCATGTCGGTTGGTTGGGGTCATTCACGCACCCGGCTCGTTGCTTACCGGAACCGGGTCATTGTTTGCACACACGGACCTTGGGGCCAACAACAACCAACCGGTACCGATACTGTACGTTGCACACCTATAAGAGTTGCACTCGGTCCAAAAGGCATCTCGGGAAATCTCTCTGAACATCTCTTTCCTCCCCGCAGCGCAACAACAACCATGGGGGCAAAAAGCACGGACGAGCCTGCCGAGCAGCCCAAGGAGGTTTGGCGACTTCTCGGGAAGCTGTGCCCTCACTACCAACCTTACAAAGGACATGCCTATGTGCTACTCGCTCCACCCACAGGTCCAGAGGGGGGGTTTTCCTTCGACGACCCATTCGACGCCGTCGTCCACTTGCCGTACCGGCAATCCGAGCTGGAGTGCATGGGCCAATATCGCTGCTATGCCAAGGCTTCAGCGGGCTCGGAGGAGAAAGAATTCAAATCATCATCCCAATTTCACGTCGACAGCGGCTGGTACTTTCTCTTTCGGGACGTTCCACCGATTTCAGGCAACGGTCGCCGCCAGATGGCCTTTTATCTCGATTATGAGGCAAAAGGTGATCAGACCTGTCGCCTAGTTTGGAGTTCCAAGACATTCAGCGGTCCTGCCAACGACTGGACTGGCGACGAGTATTTGAAGAAGGATTACAACGCAGCCAGAGCAGTGTTGAGCCGGGACCGTTTACGTGAACTGTTCCCAACGGTATGGGTGTAAAAGAGGAACGGGGGGAAAGAAGAGCATGATGGGTCGGTTGGTCGAATGTGCATTCGGGCGCCCTCATTGTTGACCTGGCACCTCTTGTGGTCGAAACCTGAGAATCATGACAATAGAAGTCTCTCTCCCTCTGCTCCCATTTGTGCCTCCCAAGACAACGTGATGGTTAGGATATTGCCATGTGGCGACGTATAGGTCTCGTTCCTTTCCTTGGAATATCACTGGACCCCAGATACCAGCCCCCCAGATCACGCGTCCCTCAACTGATACGCGCCGCCGGTTGCCATCTCAACGGCGCTTTAGACTCGGCAACCCAGGCGGTTGTGAACTGCTTCCGCCGCAGGGAACTTGTAACCGAACTCGAACTCACCAGCTGTTGGTTTTGGATTGTTGTTTCCCGCTACCGGGCTTCAATAGTCTCTCGTGTTGGCCCAGAGGTCCAAGTTGGGGCAGCCAACAAAGTGCCCACCTGAAGAAATCCATAGCATAATTCAAGCGCAGGGTGTTTCCGGGGAAACCAAAAGCTACCATGGTCATCAGTTCTAGGCCTGGACACGTCACAACGCATTCTGTTCCTCACTTTCGCGGTTATTTGTGGCCACTATGCCGACTTGCAAGCAACCAGGGCGTTTTCCCTCATTAGTTCATAACACCCCGTAGGAGCACCAGGCAGGCCATGATAGCGCTTTACTAAAGATGCTGGCATTACGCAAGTCGTTTGCGCTTTTCGCCATCCTTTAATTACCACGGGTCGACCGCCCCCTCGCAACCGGCCACGACCACCGTGGCGAGGAGAAATATTCTGTGAGGTGCTTCCTCCCATGCGTAGGCACGCCAGGTGCGAGGGGAGGAAGGGAGGCGCCATGCGCAGGTTCCGCGTGGGATTCGGAATTCCCACGATGTCGGCCCCACAAGGTCATCTCGGCGGAACCGGACCAAGTAGACACGGGGAAAGCGTCGGTACGCTCGCCGACGGCCGGAGCCAAGGAAGGCGCATTTCAGACAGGGCTCAGGGGTCACCGATTCCCGCCGAGAGCGCGCGTAGCCACGTGGCGGGGGTGGAAACCATCGCCCCTTTCTCCTCGCTCGCACGAACACCACCTGTGAGGGGGCGAGCGCGTACCGACGACAACGCGGCCCTCGCCGTCGGATCATCCAAGGACGCCTTCGAACCCCCCCCCAGCACGTGCGGAATTCTTCAGAACGACGAGTGGCGATACCAAGGCCCTGTGGTGTCACGCACGAGTGCGCATAAACGACGCCCACGGCGATCCGGGATGGAGGCGGGTACGCGACAGGGGCAGGGAAAGACCCCTGTGGACCATCACCACACCTTATCTCTCCACCATCTCTTCTACCCCGGACCCGATCGAACTCCTTGCATGAACGCGGTGAACGGGCCCGGGGTTCTCATACGCAAGAAGGGGACGACCGCGCTCGCCGCACGCGCCCCGGCTTACCAATATAGGCAAATTCACGATGAACGACCCCTTCGGGCAGCCCAAAGGTAACATGGTGGCTCCGGTCGCTGGGGCCAGAACCAACAATGATGCACACGTACCTAGCCTAAGCAAGTACAGAGATGTTTTGGGACTAACGAAGTCACACACGTGTGTTCGGTACGTGGGCCTGGCGGCGGAAGACTGTATTAAGCTGGAGTATTATCCTCCCAACCACCGGAAGGCTACGAGCACGCTGACAAATGAAACCCGACAGACAGCTAGTCTAGCAATCACTGACGTGACGAAATCTCTCTCTCTCTCCCCCCCTTCTCTTCCTCCCGCTTTTCCTCTTTCTCAGCTCCTCTTTGTAGCCGATACGCTCCCCCGAATGCTTGCTTGTACAGCGCCCCTAGACTGCGGTGACAGGGCGGAACGAAAAGTGAATACGCGGCGTGCGCGCCGTGCGGGTATCGACCACTGATTTCCCTCGCAACTCCCAAGATGACAGGCTCCCTAGAACACCTCCCAGATGCAGATAACAAAAGAAAAAGAACGGTGATGTACAGATATGGAAAAACGACCTTCGTGCCTGGGAAATACCAAGGCTTCCGGGTGATGTCGCAACGCCATAGCGACCGGTCTTACTCGGCCAGGACCTCGCGCAGTGCGTCCTGGTCGACAACATCAGGCTTGACTTTGCTCGGCGTGCGCTTCTGGTGTGCGGCCCAGTATTCGTCGAACCCAGGAATGGCGCCGGCTTGGTTGATGCCTGGGGCCCGGCCTGACGTTTTCGCTTCGCTTCTGTCCCGGGCTGGCTTCGTCGAAGTGACTGTCGAGGTCTCTGTCGATGTCGCTACCGAGGGGACGCTCGTGTTGGTACCACCCCATGGCCGCCAGCCTTTCCATTTCGGTGCTTTCGAAGGCGGCTGCGAGGCTGCCAACAGTCCTGCTGCCGCACAGCCATTTCCCGGCAAGGAGCAGTAACTGTCGCGCAACAGCAAAGCGCCCCGCTTGCTCTCGTCGCGACACAGCATCGGACGCGCAACCACGGCAGACACAGTACTGCTCGCCACAACCGACGTCGCGCTGCTCATGGGGCGTAGAATCAGCTGACTGGGCCGTGACTGTAGCGTGTGAATATCCAGACCGCCAGCCAGCGACATGATGGACTCCTGTGACATGGCTCTCCGCAGTCGCCCGTGAGACGCCTGGCCGTGGACGGTTTCCTTCAGGTACAGCTCGATATCACTCGGGCCGTGCTGCTGGTGCAGCCCAACACCCGCGAGCGCCTCCACGTCGTCGGTTTCCTCGAGAATGGTATGGGGCTGCGCGGCCGACGGCGAGTCCAACGAGAAGTTGGTGGGTATCTGGAAGCTCCGGCCCGAAACGTTCGAAGCATTCCTCCGGTGCGACCGCCAACACGGAGACAGGGGATCGATGCTGGTGACTGGTGACCCGGGATACGAGTCTCCCACCGGCGGATCGAAAATCGAGGTACGGGGGTTTGAGATGGGCGAACTTGGAGCCGACGAGGGAGCGAAGTCCGACGGTTGCTCCGACTGGACGGACCAGCAATTCGAGAGGAGAGAGTCCCTCTTCACGCGGCTGACGTGCGACGGACGCCACTGAGGAGGGGGTGTCGAAGAGCGGGAGGGCAGCGCGGGTGCGCCACAGGCACCCGGAGTCAGTCCCTGCCGCTTCTTCTTCTGCTTCTTCTCCTGCTTGACGGCCGTGACATGGTAATGATGATGAACGTGAAGTTCTTGCGAGATGTTCGGGGCCGGGTTCTTCAGGGCATCCTGGGATTCCAGCTCGGCCCGTAGCGACGGAGCAAGGCCGATTTCCTCCTCGCCTTCGCCTAGCGGCTGATGGTACATGAGCTTCTCGCGCAAGGCCTGTATCTCGTCATTCGAGTTCATAAGCATTTCGCGGAGCTCCGAGATGGCGTGCTGGAGATGGGTGTTGTCCTGTAGAAGATCGCGCACGAAATGCGACACCGCCCCGCTCCCGTTTTTGGTGCCGTTGAGTGTCCTGGAGGCGGCGGCCCCCTTGAGGCGGCCGGCTGCCGTATTCAGTTCCCTTTCGACTTCGCGCTGCTTCTCCATGCGGCCCATCATCTCGGCATGGCGTTCCCGCTCCGTCCGGGCTTCTTGTTCCATCCGCTCCAGCTGTTCCTGCAAGTCGACAATGCCACGCTCGGCGCGCTTCCACCTCATCATGGCCGAACGGGCCTCTTCGCTGGTTTCGGCGAGGTTGCTCTGCAGTTCGGCCTGTTCTTGTTCCATCAGCGAGAGCTGGCGCTCCAACGACTGCACTCGCATCGTTTCGGTCTCGAGCCGGCGGATTGTCCGCTGCGAGGAGAGCAGGGTAGCCTCGAGAGACTTGATTTGTCCTTCAGAGTCGGTGACGGCGGCGTTGAGACATTCCAACTGGTCAAGAAGGCTCCGGTTTTCTTCAATGTAGCTGGCGTTCTTGGCCTCCAGCTCGCGGTTGTGCGTTTCCAGATGCTCGATCTTCTTGGTGAGCTCCAAGCGGTCGCGCTCGGCATCAGCCATGTAAGCTTCATGTCGCGCGAGAAGGGCCTGTAGGCTGAATGTCAGAGACTCCGAGGGGCTCATTTTGGAGGCGTGCTTGGTGTTGCGACGGGGGGGACGGGAAGTTGGGGGATGCGACGACGGGCAAGCGCAGGACCGACGGCCGTGATAAGTGACATTCCTTCCTGCGCCATTCCGCGGACGGGATAACCACAAAGGCGAGCAGCCGAGTCATTCGATGGGGGACGCGGGAAAGCGGCAGGATGACTTGATCACGATGACGCGCAAAGGGACGGGAGCTAGGTAAGGAAAAGAAAGCACGTAGCGCAGCATCACACAGGTGACTCCTGTTCAACATACCTGTCCGGCGCGGGCGGCCGCGTTTACATCCCTCTCCACGCTGTCCAGCACCGAGCAGTTGTGTTTCAGGAAAACACACTCCAGCGAGCCACAGCAACAGCGTATCGGCGCCATCTCTTGGCTCACCGACAGGTCCAGCCCGCGGGCGCTCTCGTCTGGTGATGCGTTGGCAGCCATGACACTTGTGGGGTGGCCGTGGCCCGCGTCACCATGCTGAGTTTGCGAATAGGCTCCCTAGAGAGGCAGAGACATGGACGTCGTTCGGCGGCAACGTGGGTGTCCGGTCCGACGTGCCGTGGTTCCTACGCGCGCGACGAGCGGCGGCAACCCAAGGTTCGGGCGAGCGGGTAGCAGGCAATGAGGAGCGGGGAGCGGATGGACAGGATGGGCTGGGAGGGTGGTCTGGGGGCGCGGGTGCGGGTGTGACGGAGGGATGGCGTCGTGATGTTGTCGGTCGTGCTGTGTAAGTGCAGTCGGGCGTGTCGTGCGCAGCGAGACGTGCGCGTGAGATGCAATGTACGACGAAGGTGCGTAAGGGGGAAGGGGGCGCACGAAGCCGAGAGAGAGGAGGGAGCGGATGTTGCAAAGGGACGACGGGGCGCCGGCTCGACGTGACAGATGTCAGCGAGACGTGAGGAGCAAAGTATCTTGTCGGCCTTCTGTCTCGACGGTGTCTGGATGCAACCTCACGGTACCCGTCGCCTCGCGTATCTGCTAATCTCGTCGCTGCTCGCTCTGCGCAGTGGGGGCCAATATATTAATCTCGCGGATGGGATAGGGTGGGGTTGGGCGTGGCAGCGACGCGAATCTTCACAACGGCGACCGCAGGGCTGCGGCACGACATGGTCCTTGGGACATAAGTAGGCTATAGAAGCAAAAAGCAGAAGCAGAGGAAGAAGAAAGAGAAGAATGGACGCAGCGGCGGTGTACGGGGCAGGACGGGCTGCAGGAGGGTTTGCGCAGACGATGGAGACGCGGGTGTGGATGTGGTCGAACAGCACCGAAGGAACAAATAGGCGTATCCAGAGAAACGGCCGACGCTGGGCTACTGGGAAGCGCCCGCCGGCTGCCCGAGGGGATCCCATCCCATCCCATCCCAACGGATCCCAGCCGTCTATCCCATCCATCCCTCCCATCGCATACCAACGCTTGCCAGCAATGCTTGCCAGCAACACACCGGCCGACTCGTGACCGCCTTGATGCCCTAGCCAGATGAGGGCCACTTGGCGTGCCGCGCTGCTGGTCGCTGGCCGCATAGCGTACCGCATTCCCACCCCTCCTATCCATCTCTTTTTGGTGGCCGGCAGTCCATTGATGTTGGCAACCAGATCCGGCCTACGGGCGGGTTCGTTGGCTGAACTGTTCCCCAGGGTGTCCATGCCACGCACCGGGTCCAGTCGAGGGCAACCTTTCGCCAGGCCCGCCCCAAGGGTGGATGTCATCCATCTGCACCCACTAGACTTTACTGTCTAGTACCGTACATAGGTACACACACGAGGTTACCCGCCAGTTCCTGCCCAGCGCTCCAGGGGCTCCATGGTGCCATTCATCCCATGCATAGGACACATTCTTTCGGGCCCCCGTGCACCATGACGACAATACGGGCTCGTGCAGCACGTCACAGGCAGCCGATATTTGGATGGCCGAATATTGAACCGGCCAGCGCCACTTGGTGCTGCCAGCCCGCGAGCACGTTCTGGGCTGATCCAAACCATGGCTGAACGAAACAGTACCCCTGGACCCTAGCGGCAGTTCTGTAGCTCGTACCTGACGTGCTTTAAAGAGGCAACCTATTAGTACATCTAAGCAGCCGCGCCATCGATCGCCACCATATTTGGCGTCCGGCGCCATTGTTCTGCGGGGGGCGTTTCCTCCCTTGACACGGGTAGAAAAATGAAGGGAAAAAAAAAACCAAAACATCGGTGGGTGTCACCCTGGGCTGCCATCGCCGGCCTCCCAAACCCTCTCTAGTTATTCTCTGTCGGCGACCTGCCACTCTTGGTGGGTTCATGCGGGAAGGGTACCTGAATTAGCGCGTCTGTGTCTGGCCATGGTGGCCTTGCCCGGCTCTCGGACGCTAGTCGAATCCAATCAACATCAGCATAAGACATCCTCGCCTTGCCTGCTCATTTGCACTTTGTCATCATCCCGTCCCGTCCCATCCCATCCTGGGCCGCCTGCAGCCACGGAAAACTCAACCAGATCAGCCAAGGAACCAGCCAAAAAAAAAAAAAAAAACACCCTTCAAACCTGCCGCCCGTCGCATGGCCCCTCTCAGCCCCCTTCGGCCGAACAACCCCTTCCTTGGTCATGTCACCGCGTCGGTGATGTGCCCTCCAACGTATGTTTGTATGCCGATATGAGAAGCTCAGCCCGAGACACCGTCTAATGCCAGCCCAGCCCAGGCAGCCAGGGTAACCCTCCCATGCCTTGCAGTGGGCTCCGGTCCCACCGACTATGCAGAGTCTTCTCGCCAGCCCGCCCAACCATCCATTATCACACCGGAGAAAGGTACTCGAGTAGCTTAAACCACCTGTCCCACCCCTGTTTTCCTCTGCCCCTCCTGCGATCCGTCGGGAGGGGGGCATTCAACCCCGCATAGGACATGAAGCCCGGCCCAGTCCTGCACCGTCTGAGTTTTTCCCCCGCTTGGCCTTTTCCTTTTCGCGGGCTTAGTCGATAATTCCTATCCCGGAGTCTCTCAAACTCCAGTCTTTTTTCTTTTCGGCCATGAAAAATATGGACTTCTGTTGACACTTATCAATGTTAAGACTAGTAATACAACAAAGGCCAGAAAGTATAACATGAGAGGCTCCTAGTCCCATGTGGTATAGAAGCCACCTCCATCCTAACACACCTTAATGCTGAACGCCTCGCTCAGCGCCTTGTCAACATCGACGCTCGTCGACGCCTTCTCGCCATCCAGACCCAGGATCGTCACTTTCGACACCTTCACCTCAGGGTCGTAGTCGAACTGGCCCGCGGCTGTCAGCGTGCCGTTCTCGAAGGTGAATTCGACCAGCGTCGTGTGCGGCTGCTCAAGGCTGTGGCCGTCGTCGAGGTACAGCTCGCCACGAGCCGTGCCATTCTCGCCCAGCGGCACCAGGATCTCGAAGTCTTGCTTGCGCAGATCCGTCGTCGTCATGGCTGACTTGGTGCGAAGCGGCACAATGACGCCGCCCTTGAGGTACAGCGGCAGATCTGACCATTCCTGGTCCGTGTGCGGCACGTTCTCCTCCTGCCCCTGAACCTTCTCGTGCGTGTAGAAGTTGTAAAAGACGTCCTTCGGCAGGTAAACGTCAACACTCGTCGAGTTCTCTTCCGTGACGGGTGCTACAAGTAACCCAGGGCCGTAAAAATACTGCAGCTCCTGCGCCCACGTGTTCTTGTCCCCCGGGTACATGTAGAACATTGGGCTAGCCATGGGCGTGCCGTCGACGCTCTGGCGGTGCATTGCGGTGTACATGTAATCCATCAGACGGTAGCGGATGCCAATGAATTTTCTCGCAACTGCCGCGACAGACTCCCAGCGGTAGAACTCTTGAGGAACTGCAAGATCATGTTAGTCAGCGGCTTGGCGGGCCCTGAACGGTCCGGGATTCGGTGCCTGAGGTTCACGCAGATAGCAGTTGGCTACGTACCCATCTCGAAACCGTTATGGTTACGGTAGAAAGGGGCAAAGGCTCCCAATGCGGCCCAACGAGCACACAGCTGCTCAGTAGTGTTATCACTGAATCCGCAAACGTCGGCGCCCACCATGGGGATTTGGTAGATGGACGTGAACGCCAGTAGGCTGCGGATGGTAAGACGATAGTGGTCCCAGGTGGACAGGTTATCACCGAGCCAATGCCCTACTTTCGTGCCTGCACCGGCAAATGTCGACCTGGTGATGATCATGGGTCTTTCCGTAGGCCTCCGAGCCACCATAGCTTCGCGAGAGGCAGTAGACATCATCGAGCCGTAAAGATTATGGGTGTCGTACATTGCCAGGCCATTTTGGTGAATAAGGTCGGTCCTGACGGTCTGGTTGGAGAGCCCTCCCTTCTCCGAGTTCCAGCTGTCCTCGTAGGCAGCCTTGTTGTGGATAGCATACTTTGGGAACAGCAGGTCACGCCCAGGCAGTCCCATTTGTCTGCCGCCTTCGGCTTGGCGCTCAGAAAGCACTACATTGTCAAGGGTAGCCCAGGACGACCTGTCACGAACCGGCAGGGGGTCGCGGGAGGACAAAGCCTCCGGGGATTTTTCGCAGTTCGTTCCTTCTGGCTGGAACTCGCATGGCCAACCGGGGAGAGGCCGGGGGGGCGTTCTCACGGGCGGAGGTTCAGGGGGATACCCGATAGCGGTCTCGTCTGGATTCTCGCATGGAAAGTAGCAGGGAAAGTTGGACGGCTCGTTCTAGAAGCGAGAAATCGTGTTAGTGGTATATTTGGGCAAGGTCAACACCGTGCACGAGGAATGGCAATGCATAACGTAGCGGGCATACGAACCATATCGATCCACAAGAAGTCGATACCAACGCCCGTCTCATCCGAAAAGAAAGTATTGAACTCGTTGTTCCAGTACTTCGTAATGTTGGCTGAGAACCAGTCGGGGAATGCCGTGGTGCCAGGCCAGACGACACCTTTCCACACGGATCCGTTAGCACGAAGCATGAAGATATCATCTTCGACGCCAGTGTTGAAGGCTCCTGGGAAGTCCTTCCAAGCCACGGCAGGGTCCACCATGACGGTGTACTTCTGGTTGTTGGCGTGCAAGTGATCGACAAACTGACGCATCTTGGCCAGAGGAAATCTGTCAGGGTCCAAGGAGAACACCTAGAGTCTGTCAGTCGAGATTCAGCGGAACCAAGTGGCGTGTTTTCCAAGCTTACTCGACGACGATACATGTAGTCGATATCTGTCCACATTGTCCTGGAAAAAGTATAAGCGCAAAATTTCCCCGAGTGTCACATTTCTCTTACTCGAGTGGAATCTCGGCTTTGCTGTAGTTGTAGACAACTTCTGCGATGTCGTACACATCTTGGTAGCCGTAACGGCATTGGTCTAGTACGCATCAGCGACTGCCCAGAGCATGCGGTAAAGAAGAACTCACGGAATCCAAAGCCAGAATATGGCTGCATAGTAGGGAGCCCAACGACTTGAGCATACTGCCGGGAAACCTCAATCGGAGACGGCCCAGCGACGAAGTAGAAATCCAGAACCCCACCCAGGGTGTTGTACTCAAGGTACTGTCCCGATTCCTCAGTGCTGTTGACCATGATATCCATGCCGTTTGAGTTACGGAAGAAAACCCCGTGAGAACCGGTAGGACGGTGCTCGAAGTAGACGGGATGGTTGCTGTAGAGGTTGCTGCCCTCTGGGACACCAAAAGAATCTCGGGACCAAATGGGGCGAATGTAATTGGTGGTGTTCAGTCTCAAGGGATCCGAGTGCTCTCCCAGACCGTACAGGTAAGGGTCCTCCGGGAGCTTGGTTCTGAGCCGCAAGTACTGCGACTCAAACACCAAGCTGGCAGCCGATGTATCAAAGAGGACCTCGCCAGACTTTGCCCGAGACACGGTGAAAGCGAAGGGCTCCTCGGTATAGTTGAATCTCAGAGCGGAAGCGGAAGTCTCAACGCCAGCCGATTCCGGCCGGGAAAGGACCTCCTCGGGGATCTGGTAAACGTCGTTACCGGCATCTTGGATCTTGACGTGTAGACGAGTTTCTGGTCACTGGCTTAGCACTTGTTGAAGATAAACGACGGGGGTCCCAGGGCCCAGCTCACCCGTCTCGTAGGAGACCTCAAGGGTGAGGTCTGTCAAGTCGGTGCCGTAGACGTTGCATGCCTTCCCGGCAAGTGACAAGTCGGCCGTGAGCCCGGTGGCACTTGTCTGGACATTGGATGCTTTGTAGCCAGGGCAAGCGGCCAGCAGGTCGGCGGAGGGATGATCGCGTCCGAAGATGGCAGCGGCAGAGGCCGTCGCCGCCAGGAACAGAAAGTGCGCCATGTTGGAAACTTGCCGCGGCTGGCCTGACTCCGTCTCCTGGTTATAATGGCGAGAAGTGTCACTCATGGCGTCTTATATAGACGGACTGGAAGGATCCCCCGCGCCATGCGTGTACAGCCTGCGAGCACTGCCAACCCCGGAAAACTCCCCGCATTCCCCAACCCGCTACGCTCAACTGCAGGGAGTGATCGAGCCAGTGCAGGGGGTGGATGTCGTGGTGCGGCCTACGTACTTTCGTCACAGTAGAGGTTCCCTACCTATTCGGCTCTGCCTCGGCGGGCACTGGAAGCCTCCGTCTGTCTTTGCCAGGGACTTGGGTTCGAATAAGTGCCTTCGATTGGCTGTGGATTAGCTAGCCTGGCCATGGCCCCTTGTTCCGGTAATGGGCAATCGTCAGAGCAAGCAATGGAGAAGCGGAGTTGGAGCGGATCTGAGAATCGTGACGTGTAGGTACATGGATAGGTACGACTACAGCAACTGACATGGATAGAAGTTGGACCTGGGGTCGAGTCCACCCACTCGACCCCGCAACTGGATGTCATCCCTGCGCCTTCCTTCTGCGGGAGAGGATGGACGATGGTGGAATCGCGGCTTCCATGGAAGCACGTGGCCCAATTGAACACCGGCGGGTTCAGATGGTAGGATATTTACTTTTTCGCGTGGGAAAGAAAAAGCACCAAACGATGTTGTTGAGAATGTGGTAGTTTGGACACTATCTGTTTTTGATCGCGATCTCGTTACCTGAAGTAGTGCCTACAGAAATCCCCCCCCCCCCCCCCCCCCGCGTTAGGTTTTTGCTAAACCGCCGTATTCCCACAAAGTGCAGGCGCTACTGTCAACAAGCCGCTAACTAGCATCTACTTAAGGTAGATAAGTAGCTGTCAGGAAGAAAGGGCGGGAGGGACGGACTCACCGGACCCCTTGACTGCCATGCGCAGAGCAGATGTCAGTCACCAATTGAAAAATACAACCGTCCATGGTAAGCACATCAACTCCGACATCCTGGCATGCCATATGCCCCATCGCCGCCTATGTCACTCACAAGGGTTCTATTCGGCCCGTGCCTGACCCCAACATGCCACCCAAGACGGTGGGCTCCTGCGCGGGGAAGAAGCCCATGTCTTCGGCTGCGAGTCGCGAACCGGATCGAGCTCTCTATTGCGCAGGTGTCGCCTTTCCTTGCAGCGACGGATTCCTGCAGCGGTGACGGAGTTTTTGCGCTGCCATTCGCAGAGCGCACCGATTGACGAACCGGGCAAGTCGGTGCTCCCCCGGGGGTCCAGGAACAGGCTTCGATCGCTGGGCCGACCAAGCATTGTGTCACAAAGACACGTCTGGCCATGATGCTCGAGGGAGGAAAGGAATGCGCGACACGACAATCCAGCGAGATATTGAGCGGAGAGCCGCTGGAAACCCCGTCTTCTCCGCAAGACTTATACCGCGATGGCACGCCAGAGCACCAACCACCTGGCGGATCAACTACACTACTTGTTTAGTCAGTGGAGAGTAGGCAGGTACCTCCTTATGTAAGGAGGAGGTACTTAGCTCCCTAAGTACTTTATGTAAGTAATTGAGCGCTTTGGAACCCGCTTCCTGTAAGTACACCAAGTATGTACATACACGCTTCCCCCGCTGGGCTGAGCTGACGGGGCCATCTTGCAACCCGACGATACCCAGTCGTCGAGCCGTCTTCTTGGGGACAATGGACACGCCCGAATCCAAGCGGGAACCGAATTATTCCCCCTCGGTCTAGACCAATCGCGGCGGCCCGCCGCTCTCCCTGTCCGCGCATTCCACCACAACCACAGCCTTTCCATCCCCTTGCTACCCTCTCCCGGCCTCCCCTCCATTTCCCGTCGAGAGGTCCATTTCCCGCACCGTCCAACGCACACTCAGGCCCTCTAGCAGGTAAACTTGGCGGGCCCATGAGTGTAGGCCTTGCCGTCATTGTCGGGCTGGCCGGAGGAACCGTAGATGTTGATCTGGACGGACGGGTCGTTGGCCTTGTAGGCGCCAGGGAAGCGGACGGTGCTGCTCGGCGACTTGTTCCCCCCGCCGCTGACGCGAATCTGGGCGCAGCTGGATAGCGTCAGGTCAGCCAGATGCCTCTCTCCGTGCGAGGTAGGAGTTTTCCGGGAGGGATGGGGGGGCTCTTACGAGGTGTAGAACTGGGCGCCGCCAGCTGAGTAGGCTGAGTGCAGCGCCAGCGTCTCAATGCGCAGCAGGTAGTCGCCGTTGGGGATGCAGCTCGGCAGGTTGAAGTTGACCCTGGTGTTTCTCCGTGGTCAGTTTCGTGTGTGGGAGGGGGCCTCGGTGAACGGGCAAGCCTCCCCCAACCCCTCGGAGGAGAAACGGGGCGTGCGTGAAGAAGAAGGAGGGAAGAGCAAAGACTCACCAGCCGTTGGCGGCAATCATACGGTCGACTCCCCACTTCCTCGACGAGTCAAGGGTGTCCTCCCATATCTTGAACCAGCTGGCGCCGGTGGCCGACGCCGACGCCGCGTTGTCGACCTTGGCGAGGTAGGCGGTGATGGGACCCTTGTGCGAGGCCGCGATGGGGTTGTCGGGGTCGTTGGCACCCTGCGAGCCGCCGATGAGGTGCTGGTACTGGCCCGCGATGGCGTCGCCGGCCTTGACGGCAATGACGGTGCCCGACGTCGAGCCGGCCGCCCCGCACGCTATGGACGACGACGACACGTCCTGGACAGGGTTGTTGTTCGACGGCGCCCGCAGGCCATTCAGGAGGCCCTAGAGTTGTGGGACGCCGTCAGCTATGCCGAGTCTTTTCTCGATCGGGGGGGGGGGTTCAAGTTTGGGCCATGTCGGGCTAAGGGGTACTGACCTGATCATTGCCGTTGACTTTAATTCTCTAGATTCGCCGTCCAAGTCAGAAACGTCCCCTGCCCGAGTGCATTTCGAGGCCCTCGGTAGGCCATCTCGCAGGGGTATTTCTCTCACCTGCATGATGGCGTGGGCATCGACCGAGAGGCCAAAGGCCGCGGCCGTGAGGAGGGACAACTTCATGGTGGACGAGGCAGGGGGGGAACAGAGAAGTCTCCGTATGGCTAGTTTGGGAACGACGTCGTGCTAGCTTGGGGTAGGGGACCAAAGGCTCGATGATGGACCGAAAGACAGACTCATCTGGTCTCAGTCGGTCACAGCGCCGTCTGGCGGACTACTTATATGCACCATCCAACCTGGCATCGAGTCCAGCGGCACACCGCATAGTGTCGCGGAGCCTGAGCGATACCATCCTATTGCCTCAAAGGGGAAGTTGCCGCCAGATGCCGCGCGCCCTCGCAGATGCCAAGCAACACGGTCCCGTGAACCCGCAATCTGGAAGCTACCTCGTCACTATGGACGGGAGAGTCGCCCTAGCCTCAGCCAGCGGCATCTTTTAATCTACATGGAGGGCTTGGGGGGCCACGGCGCCGGGGGTCCGCTGTCCGCAGGCCGGAACGGGCGATAGCGCGCCCTCGTTACCCCCTATCAAGCCGTCCGGGCCTGGTGGAGGGTGGGAACACGGCAGACACCACTTGATCGAGGACGTTCCGGCTGCTGAGCGCCCTCGGGCAAGTCCCCAATGGGGAGAGCCCAAGGAGCGCCGTCTCATGGTTCTAACGGAAACAAGGCTACGAGAGCCGCAGGACCGGCAGATCTTGCGATAGTGACAGCGTCGTCGATTGCAGTGCCCAGACGCGAATGACTCGACTTGGCTACGGGGTGTTCGTGCCAGAGGGTGGTTCAGGTGTTACTATTTCCGGTGTGGCCATGGTAGTATAAACAGAACCGGTTTCACGAAAGGTCATTTTTCCCGGACAGCGGAGGCCAGCGCCCTAATGCCGAAAACGGAGAAACCCAAAGACCCCCCGAAACAGGTGCAGGTGCGGGTGAAGACATCTAAACCGCCCCCCCCCTGCGCCAGGCAGACCACAGTCTTGCCTTCGCTCCCTGCTTAGTTATTGGGCACCGCCAGCCCGTCGAGGTCGGGGGCGTACGAGCCGTCGCCCATACCGCGGATCTCGATGGTGTTGGCGCTGCCCTGGTTGAGCTGGGCGTGCAGGACGCTGGTGGCGGGCGTGTTGCCGTTGGTGGACGGCAGGAAGGCGAGCGTCTGCGGGGCGCCGCCGTTGACAACGACGCGGGCAAAGCGCTGCGCGCTATCGCCGTTGGCGTATCGGATGCGGATCGTGCTGCGCGTGCTGGCCTGGCTAGCGATGCCGCGGAGCGTCACGGCGCCGCCGCTCGGCCCCCCAAGGTAGCCCACCGCCGTGCCGCCGCTGCAGCCTACAACACTCGCCGTCAGCACGCTCCCCGGGACGGGCCTCTTCCGCCTGTCTCCTTGGTCAAGCAGACGGTAACGGGTAGCAACAGGGGTACAGGGTGGGGGTTCAGTGGCAAAGGAGGTTTATAGAGACACTGAGGAGTTCTTACCGCTGCAAGTGACGCTGCGCGCGCCTCCTGCTAGGACACCCGCCTCGGCCTCTGGCGTCGTCTCACCGGGACCCGCAGCCCACGTGCCCTGCGCTACATTGGGCGTCCAGCCGACATGATTGCTCATCGTTACGGTCGTCCCTGAGATGGCCAGGGGCAGCCAGACATAGGTGCTTCGCATCAGGTTGCTGGGCACCCAGCGGTCGCCCGTGTAGATGGCCATGTTGCCGACGGGGAGAATGAAGCTGGTCTGGCTCTGGAATGTCTTGGACCCGGCCGGTGCAAACGTCTTCCAGCTCGACCACGGGCCCGCAAGTGAGGTGGCGTAGCTGTAAACCTACGAGGCGGGTCGTCAGGTTTGAGTGCCAAGGCCGCGAGAGCGAAGGACCGATTTGCACACCACTGATGGGAGAAATAGAGACGTACGTTGTCATTGGCATCCCACCCGGTCAGGCGGCTGCCAAACATAAAGTAGTACCCATTCTTCTTGAGGATTGCTGGCGACTCGATGTTTTCATTCCACAGGAACACACTTCGCGTGACGTCGAGGTAGTCGGCGCTGAGCGCATCGATCCGCAGACCGTTGGGTCTCTTTTGCCCCAGTTAGCACAGAAGCCCATCATTCTTTTCTGTCGGGGGCAACCCATGACATACATCCTCGGTGAGCAGGTAGGCCGCACCGTTGTCGTCCTTGAAGAGGCCGATGTCGCGGCTCTCGAAGCCCAAGGGCCGAAAGCTGCGGATGTAGCTGTATTTGCCGCAGACGGTGTCGCTGGTGGCCACGCCGACCTTGGCGTCGCCGTAATTACTGCTGTCGATGTGCAGGTACATGACATACTTATTGGTGGCGGCGTTGAAGATGACCTTGGGCCGCTCGACGACGCGGTTCGGCCCGAGGTCGCCGCTGCTCGTCCGCGAGAGCAGGGCGCCGACAAAGGACCACTCGACGAGGTTGGTCGACGAGTAGCAGTTGATGTTCTGGAACGGGGAGCCATCCGTTTTGTCCTCGCCGATCATGTAGTACGTGGAGCCGACTTGCGTGATGCCGGCGCCGTGGGCCTGGATGTGCTTCCCCGTGTTGGTCTGCCGCGAAGGGTCAGTGAAGTGTGTTCATACGTGTGCACGCCCGCGCAACGGGGGCCTACAGCAGTCCATGTTGCGCCGGGCACGATTTGCAGAGTCGCCTGGGCGACACCGCCGGCAAGAGCCAGTAACGCGGCTCGGATGGGCCGCATCGCGTATACACGGCCCGGTGCTCAGATTGGTATACACTTCAGGGGTAACGCCAACGAGGGGGATCGATGGAAACGTGCTTGGCGAGGGCAGTAGCGCTCACTTCGAGACAATAACTAGGGACGAAGTTGCGGGGCACCTAAAAAACTATACGCGACCAAGAGAGATCCCGGCGTCGCTGCATCTTATAGGCCGATCACCTTCCCATCTCGTCCCGACACGGCCCGGAGGATAGGGCCCCTGACTCCAGCCCTCCCGGGGCTGGGCCAATCATTCGTGGCCGTGGTACCCCGCGGTGGCATTCGGACGGCGGAAAAAAACAGTCCATTTCTGGCAGGGTGGCATTGGCTTTCCGTCAGCAGGTCGCAAAATAGCCGGTCGACCACGCGAGATGCCGCGGCCTTTGTGGAGTAGCCGCAGGGGTCACCATCATGCGAAGAAGGCAGCTCCGCCTGGACACCTTCCGAGTATTTTGGGCACCGCCATTCGGCAAGGTGTCGAACAAAAGGGAACCTCCGCAAAAGAACCGGCAGCCAGGAGGAGGTGCCGTTGTCAACCCATCCGCTTTAAAATGCTGCATTGTGCGACTGTTTCCGGGCGCCGAATAATACCGCCGTACCATCTTTCCGATATATATATGTGCGGTAGGAAGAGCGTGAGATTCATGTCGCATCCCGTCATTGCCATGCCCTGCCTCAAGACCTTGAAGTGAGAGGTAAAACACCCCGCTTGTATCCCCATGTCAGTGAGCCGGTCGGTCCAGTGAGCAAGCACATGGGGCCCCCGTTCCGTTTTCTCGGCCGCTTCTCCCAGAGACGGCTGTGCCTGCAGAAGGTCTCGTGCATCTTCTATCCGGGCATCACCCGTCGACTTCCATCGGGTCCGGCCCCGTGCCCGCAGCCACTACACTTTTCTCGTCGGCGTCTTTGCTGGCGCTGTCGGACAAATGACCACCGGCATTGACAGCACTGGGCTTTTCCTCAACACCGGACCCAGGGCCACTGGTAAGGCGGTATTCGCCATCCTCTTTGAGCTCAATGATGTTCTCCTCCAGCGCCCACTTAGCCAAGAGGCGATCGACGCCAAGCCTGGCAGCCTCGCTCTTTTCCATGTGCCTACCAACATGCTCGGTCCATTCGTCCCACGACGTCGGCCCCTCGAAAACGCTCGCGCAGTCGGGTTTCGGGCACGCTGACCGCTGTGGCGGCTGGCGCCGCGTCACCAGACACGTAGTCTGCATCTCCTTGACGTGCGTTTCCCAGTCTACCTGCAATTTGCTGTCACCCTTGGCAATGGCCTTTTTAATAGCGAAAGGAGCATGCATGCGCCGTAAGTGCTGTGTAAAAAGATCTTTCCGGTTAAACTCATTTCCCTTGCCTTCGACGGTGCTTTGTGGGCACGACGAACACCTATAGTACGTGAGGCAAAGATGCTGTGACGCTATGTGTCTTTTCCACTCGTTCTTGGACCCGAACGTACTAGGACAGCCGGCGAAAGAAAAAGCGCAGGGAAATGGCCGTGTGTGCGCTGCCGCAACGTGCTTCCGTAGTGACGAAGAGTCTTTGAATGGCGCATGGCTGCATAAGCTGCATCGCGTTTCTTGCTTCGGTGTCGATTTCTGCAAGGACCGACGTTGTTTGGGACGGGACGACGGCGTATGATTGTGTTGGCCTTCCTCGAGACCGCATTCGTGCGTTTCGTGGGAAGATGCCTCCTCGTGTTTCGCGTCGGGCGTAGGATTTGCCAAAGACGCGTGGGCGTGCGCGTGGGCGCGCGCGGCAGCCGCAACCTCGTCATTCATGTGACGGACGTGGCTCAATGCTTTAAGCTGCTCTGCGGCTTCCTGCATCTCGGCCGAATCCTCGACGTCGTCAGCTTTTGTGGCGATAGCAGGGGTCGCGTGAGCAAAGACCGCCGACACGGAAGACTGCGGCAGGCCCATGGGATCTAATCTGCCCAGCCCTTCTGCCCGAGCCGGTGTCTCCGGGTGGGCTTGTACGTGGCCCGGGTCTCTATGCTGGAGATCGTGGCGGTGTACCATGGGCGTGGTGGCGGCCAGCTCTCGCGCCTCGAGGAGTATGCGGCCGTCTTCCATGTCCTTGGCGGACGCCTTGGCGGGCGATGCTGGCCCGACAAGGCGTTTGTAAAGATGGGTCATGTTGTGGGAGTTGATGTAGCCGAGGAAGCAGCAGACTTTGTCATGCTGCACAACATTCCAAACGGATATGGGCATCGATATGAGTAGCATGGTGGGGGGGCCCAGGAACATGCCTTCGACGGCGATCTTGGGTGCTATCGCAGGGGCGCCGTGGAGCCACTGGTTAAAGGAGGACATGTCCGGGCTGGCTTCGCCCACAAACGTAGTGCAGACCAGGACGCGGGGCTCGTCAAAGGTCAAATCGGCCACGGCGTTGGGGTGTATGAGCTGATCCTGCCGCGGCCCCTTGCCCTGCTGTGCACCTCCGTCGGCCGTCGTGCGAGGCGACTGAAGCTGATTTGCCGGGCGGGCGGTAAGGGGGTACAGGGTGAGCCCCTGGCCTTGGCCCTTGCCGGAGCTCAGGGTCCGGATCACAGGCATCTGGTCCAGGAAGGCCGGGGTCCTGCCGGCGCCGTTGGTGCGGCCCGAGTCCTGCGCCAACTCATGTTGGCGGAGAACGGCAATCTCCTGGTACAGGCGTTCGGCGCCAAATGAGCGGCCGGAACTTAGGCGCAGGAAGGCGTCGGTGACATGGGCCGTGAAGGAGCGTCCACTGGCTTCCCGGGGATTACGATCGGGGCCACTGGCAGCAATGAGCTGCTTCCAGCTGCTGGCGCCGGCGCTGCTGCTGGCAGTGGTGCTGCTACTGGGGCCGCCGATGGCCGGCGCGTCCTTTACGAAGCAACTATCCAGCAAGAGGAGTATATCGGACTGCGCCTCGTCGAATAGACAACGGACGCCGTTCCACTTGAGTTTCGGGGCTCCTTCGCTTGCATCGCTAGGAGCTGTCAGAACACGGCTTGACGGCACAGGCTACGCACACGAGGCCTGTCGCTTGCTTACCTTGCCCAGAAAAGCTGGTTGTCAGCCCCGGCGAAGCCATACCCCGCGTAGTGTATTATGAGCAGGTGGTCCGGCCCCGAGTTCTCTAGGAAGGCCGCCATGCGCACACCGAGCTTGATGCTCGCCCTGGGCACCGCAGGTATACTCCATTGCTCGGTGCGGTAGTGGTACTTCTCGCGCAGCGCCTGCTCCAGGGCCACGAGGTCTTTTTCGACCGCATCGTCGTCCTCCCACCGCAACAACAGCACCGTGACGTTCGAGTAGGGCGACGCCTGGGTTTGTCGGTATATAAGCATCGCCGCATCCTGCAGATGGCGGGCGAAGGACTCGAACTCGTGCCGTTCGGGGGGCGGCGGAGCGGGGGCTGCCTCCTGCGTCTGAACCTGGGCCGGAGCCTGGGCCGGCTGGGCCTGGTACGGCTGGGGCGGCGGCGCCTAGATGACACGATCCATTGAGCATGGCCGCAGACGAGGCCCCGAGGCCATTGGGAGTACTCACGGACTCGTGGGCAAAGGCCGGCTGGGGCTGGGCTTCCACCTTGGGCGCCAGCCTTCGCTTCTTAGGTGCTGGACCATCCATCGGGCGCGGGCGGGCGGACGACAGACAAGACGAGCGAGACGAGCGCGGCAATTGGAACTGGCTACGGGAGATACGGGACGGGTCGATCGAGTCGTCGTCCCTCGAGGGCCTATAATGCTTCAGACGGCGAGAACATGCGTCAATTCGGGGGCTTCGCGCGATGATAGTGGTGGTGATGAGGGAGTGGTGGTGGGTGAGAGAAGAGGGCGGCGGGCATCAGCCTTACTGGAGAGGGCTGCGAACGAGGCTGTGATTGACCTTGGCCGAGGGGGTGGACTTGGGGACCCTGACTTTCGCTCTGCCTGATTGCAGAAAGCCAAGTCCTGTCGCTCCCCTACTCAGTACCCCGTACAATGTATGTATGCCCTTTTGGGGCCGCCTTCTGGTTCTCCAGTCTCGGACCAGCGCTCAGCGCGTGGCGCCGGCGGGCAATTGAGGGGAGTCTGCTCGGCAAATCAGATTTGCCGACGATCCCAGCGGAACCTCGACTTTGGGCTGGATGCAGGACCTCGTCTGATTGGCCGTATCGTGTTATCAGTGCCTACTAACCTCTTCTCGTGCCGCCTTGCTAGCGTACCGGCCGGGGCATCCAGCCATTCCAGCCAGCCAAATACCCAGCCAGCCAAATACACAACCAGCTCCCGTCACGACGGGCCATGCGGGCAAGAGCTGGAAACGCCCCCTTATTTAGACCTTGGACCGCCCTGGCGCGTCATACACGCAAGCGTTGCCGAAGTATGGAACAGGAACGCCCATCCAACCCATTCAGGCCATCTTTTGCTCAGTCACTCCCGTCTATGCTTCCTACGGGCTGGCTCGGTACTCTTCGAAGGGGGAGGCTGCCCCGACCGCGGCGCCACAGCCCTGGGCACGCCCCTACGAGCCGGGACATGCCTGGCGTATTCGTCCCAGCAATCGGGCTTCGTTTCACACATTCAAATTGCCCAGCACTATTGGCAATTGGTCGCAAGTGACACAACGTGTCTCCCATCGTCTTCGCTTCCGCAATTATTCGTACAGTTTGTCTCGTAATTCCAGGAGCTGAAAAAACACCGTATTAAATTCTACCACCTGTTACACGTGAACGCCTGTTGACAGCGCATTGGTATAGAGAATGATTGAATAGCAATGTGGGTATAGACGCAAACCCCCTGTTCCGGTTGGGAAGTCAAGGGAACTCCGGCCTCCAGGGAGTGATAATTAGCAACTCTTCGTGAGACAAGCACGTTCCCGGCTTGTTTCCACGCCTGCGAGCCAGGCTTGACAACCTGCCAAAATCCTCCTCCTACGTGAGCGCGGCACTTAACTCGACTCCTTGTGCTCCATGCCCAACTTCTCCTCCGAATCCTCGCGGCGTTCAACGCGCATCGCGTCGTTACGGCTGTTGTGCGTCTTCCAGGCCGGCGTCCCAATGTATTTGATGGCGCCGGGCCTGGTGCCGTCGAACATTGCCTCCACCTCCTCGAGCGGCTTGTTGGCCGTCTCGGGGAACAAAAAGAACACGTGCCAAAACATGGCGAAGAGGAAGACGGCAAAAATGACGTACGTCTTCCAGGTCTGTTGCTCAAAGGTCGGGGGTACGAACCAAGCCAGCGCAAAGTTGAAAGCCCAGTTGCCAGAGGTGGCCAAAGCGACAGCCTTGCCGCGGACACGCAGAGGGTACAACTCCGGGGGGTACGTCCAGGACACAGGGCCCCAGGTAGGGGCGTAAGAGGCCACGAAGAGGTAGGTGGAAGCAATAACAGCCTTGGCGGGGGCCCCCGAGATGGCCATGCTTTCGGCCGGCGTGTCGAACTCGTGGGGCCTTGCGGGGCGCGAATAGACGGCAAAGAGTCCAGCGTTGACGCACATCCACAGACACATGAAGAAAGCGCCGACGAGCAAGGTCGGACGACGTCCCCAGCGGTCCATCCAGAGGAGAGCCGGAACGGTGAGGAGGACATTGATGATGAACTGAATGGCGCTGGGAAGCAGGACATCCTCGCCAAGGCCAGCCATAGTGAACACGTATGTGATGTAGTACATCATCACATTCATGCCCGTCAGTTGACTCCAGATCTGCATGAACAGGCCGATGTGAGTTCGGTTGATCATGTCGGGCTTCAGGAGCTCCATGTACGTCACGTCGGCATTTTGGCGCTCGAAGTCCACAACCTCGCGGATTTCGGCCAGCTCCTTGGCCACCATGGCCGAGTTGGGGTCGCCACGGGCGTGGACCAGGGTGAGCACGTCTTTGGCCTCCTCCCATCGGTCCTTGCGAGCAAGCCAGCGAGGTGACTCGGGCAGCATCAGCAGACCAAGGAACAGGAGGACAGCCGGAAGCATCTGGAGCCCCCAGGGGACTCGGAAGACACCGGAGCCTCGAATGAAGCTGCAGCCGTAGCAGATGAAAAACATGATCATAATGCCCCAGGTGATAGCCCACTGTTGCATTCCGACGAGGCGCCCGCGCTTGGAAGGAGGAGCGATCTCGGTGATGTATACGGGCACCTGGGCGGAGCAGATACCGACGGAAAAGCCGTTGATGACACGGCCCACAATCAACATCGGGATGTTAATGGCGGCGCAACTGATAATTGAACCAACGATCCTGTGGAGGCCAGATGTGAGAAGGGCAGGCGCGCGTTTTGGGGCAGCTGAGAGCACTCTTACCAGATGACGGATCCGATCTGGATCGAAGTCTTGCGGCCAAGGTGATCCGACACAAAACCCGACACAAGAGCGCCGAGCCACGAGCCGCCGGGCATAGCGGCCGTAATGCCACCCTGGACCATCGAGTCAGGGCCCAGACATTCTCCGTTCTCGGGGTTGTTCCCCTGCTGGTTGAACTGGCATTTGTAGGCGCGGGTGGATATGATGGCGCTCATGGAGCTGATGTCGAAGCCGAAGAGCATACCACCTGGGGGAGAATTACAAGTCAGCATGCTGCCATAGCCAGTGTCGCGACGTGGGGTGCTCGAGGACAAACGTACCTATCACCGCAATCGCGGCGATGAAATAAATATTGCCAATCTTATACATGGCGCCGGTGTCCCATGGGCAACGCTAGGAGGTGTAGGGACTGTCGGAGACAGGGCAGAGGTTGGGGCAAAAAGAGAGACAAGTTTATCAGGAGGGGGGCGGCGGACGAGCGAACACATTTATAGATCAGGGCCAGCAGAGAATCAAGAGGTGAATAGGATGACGAGGGCGGGATCGTCCAAGGAGCCGGGGTGCTTGTTGTCCAGGCCAGGAGGAGCAGAGCGTGTTGTCAAAGGTCAGGGATCCCGGGCCAGCTACTTGCAGGGAGGCTTGCAGGAATCCGTACGGGCCTTGGGGCCACACGGTCTGTGATCCGCGGCGGACGCTTGCTTCGTAGGGAAACAACTAGCCGATGTGGAAGTCAATCTTCGGCCGGGCAGTAAGCATAACCTTGATGCCGGGGAAGTTTTGGGTCGTCTGGTTGGCCAGCCTCATAGGGGGGGGTGGATGGGAAGCCACCCTGGATGCCTGTCAAATTGCTCACATGCTCTGCTGCTCTGCTGCCCTCTCTCTCGGGAAGCGCTGGAAGGAAGGGGGGGGATGAAGGAGGTGAAAGGAAGGGGGTTTAGCGAGGTAACAAACAGCCCGTTGCCGTGTCGAGCCATCAGCCTCTTTCTCTGTCCACTCGAGGGCTGTCGAGTACTGCGAGTCTCCCAACCCGACACTTACGGATAGTCCCCGGAAGTACCTATTGCATGTATTACGTAGTACATGGCTAGATGCTGGAAGCACGCGGTACAATACCACTACCACTTTATTTCCAGGCAGGCGGCAGGTAGGACGGACCCGTGCGCGGGGGGTACACAATGGAAGGCTTGCCCCGGCCCCGAAGCCATGGGATCCCGTATGTACTTCATGGAGCGGATAGTGGAAGTAACTGATACTCACCGGTGGATGACTCCTGGGGGCAGGTGTTGAGGGAGCAGGTACGAGAACAGTACCTACTTACAACGAACGCCTGCTTATCCGACCTGAGCACACCGACCAGTCCTACAGGGGGGGCTGTCATCCATGAATGCCCGTTCAGACGCCATCGTCCCGGCCGTTGCGCTGTTACGCTGCTTCTCGTGGGTATTGATCCATATGTACTTAGTAGAGAAGTCTCAGCTGCTTGGGACGAACCCCACCTGGTCGACCGGGCCCCGCAAGCATCCATTTCCACCAAATGGTTGCTTGAAAAGACAAAGTGTCGGGGCGTTTCTGGGGGGGGGGACAGAACCTGGCTGGCGCGAGCTGGTGCCCCGTGGAGTACCTGGTACGCAGCCCACGTAGTAGGAGGGAAAAGAAGGGGGCCCATCAGAGCCGCATCGGCGAATGACGAGCTGAGCTGCCGCGCTGATCCCTTGGGCTCGTGGCACCATGACTTGCCCATGTCGACCAACAACGTGCGTAGATTCGTCTGTAAGCATCAGACGGCCGGGCTAGGCTTCCTTCTCGTGCAACGGCGTGTTGCGCTTCTGCTTGTTCCTTCTTTTGCGACGAGCAAGCGGCACACCACGCCGGCCGGGTCGATAGGCGCATCCCTCGTGCGCAATCGGCCCATTCACCCCGGACAGACTCCAGTAGCAATCCGGGGAAGGCCACCCAACACGCAAAGCCACCCTCCATCATCATCATCCGACTCCAATTTCCAGGCGTCTGGATCGCGAGGGGCAAAGGTCCCGGGGCTCCAACGCAGAGACGCCTTTGGGCCTATGTGCCGCCCCGATCGATACGACAGCGCGTCCCGGAGGAATCAAGGCCACGGACGAGGGCCGCTTTGGGTCGCTCCTCAAGATCAAGATGCAAGAGACAGTGATGTCATCGGGCCCCGTCATGTCAGTGGCGTCCGCGCCGCGCCGGCAAGGAACGAGGGGAAGGGGTGCGAGCCGGGACGGGAGCAAGCCAAGCAACCTGCGAAGGAACCTTGGTCGGCTTGGCTTCCCATGGCCAGGCTGCCAGGCTGGCGAGGGATGGAGCCCAGTCCTGGCAGCCCTCCCTGTCCGAGGTGGTCTCAAGGTCACGGAGCGGAGCAGGGTTGGGCAGGGGTTCATACCCCAGTTCTCCTCCCCCTCCATTCGGGGACCCCACTGTCCAGGAGCCCAGCGTGCCCAGTCTTCTGCACTCCGCCAGCACGACGGGCCGAATAGCAACAAAACAATATAGATGCATCTCTCCCAAGTCGGAGAATGAAGGAGAGAGGGCTGGATGGGGCTGGCTAGAACTACCCGGCACCTCTCGCCTACAAAGTAGTTACAGGTAGGTACTTAGCTCAAGTACTCTTAGCAGCTTCGTAAACATAGCGCTTGCGCTCCCTTTTGCTGTCACGATTTGGCGTGGCGCAGGTGGGTGCTCATCTCGGCTCTACACGGTTGGGATGATTCCTACTCGTAAACGTTCGCTCGGATCCAATGGGGCAGTCGTCGTCGCAGGGTTCAACGCCGGCATGCAGCTTGACTGTGACATGAGACGTGACATGAGACCGACTGACGATGGGGGCATCTGTCGGTGTGCGCGGTATGTGCCTCTTGACTAGACCTTGTGTCGGGTCGGAGACGCCCGCTGCTGGCACACCTGCGGAGGCCCGCCTGGTACTTTTCCGCGTCGCGTCGGTCATCGAGGCGGCCACCCGTCTGCCCCTGCCCGGTGAGGCTGAGGGGCGGGAATGGCAGAGAACAACGCACGATGCACATGGCGACGACGTGCCATGCGGCCTGCCTTTCTGCCTTCCTTCAGGGCTACATAGGAGGCTGCAGCGCCAACAGCAGCGCGATACCTTACTACTACCCTCACAGTACTGTGTAAGGCATGTGCACGATGTGCCCCTGGCTGGTGGCCATTCATCATGCTACACAAGCCAACGACCCTGGCATTGGTGGCTGGCTACTGTACGAATGGAAATGTACCAGACTGGTTTTCTCCCGGGCAGCTGACCCCCCAAAAATGATCGTCGGCTTCCAGCCACGGAATAGCCTGAGCATAACCCGACGCCGTAGGGCCCAGAGTGGACGGCTTGTTCGTTCGTTCGTCTCCCTCGGACGGGAGCGTCTTGTGATGACTGATGCGTCCTTGTAGCAATTACACCTACTACCAAGTACCTGCCCGTCCTCTCTCTCCCTTTGCGACGTGTTTGCCTCGCCTGTCTCGTGCCATGGTCGGGCGGGCGGGCGGGCGGCGGTGAGTTCCTCCCTGGCTCTCTCGAGCTCCCTGGGCCGAGGTGTCCTTGTGTCGAGCCGAACATTCGAGTCCGGGGTCTCCACACTCATACTCAACCTACGATGTACTCCAGGAGAATCGTGATGAAAACTGGGACCATCTTGCGTCGGGTTCGGCGAGATTGTCGGCCCAATTGCTCACAGGCTCCAATTCCCCCGTGGGAAAGGGAAAAAAGAAGAAAAAAAACCGCTTTCCCCTAGTATGGAGAAACTTTTCGCCCACCCTGTAGGCGCGCCAATTGCTCGTCTTCCCCTCAACCCACAGGCCTTCGAAACTGGAGTGTCCCCATCTCCGCGCTCGCGATGGCGGGGCCCGATGTCTCGGAAGCTATTCGTACATGTACAACCTACTATGGTAGGGTGAGGACCAAATTTTTTGCTGGCCCGGACGACGGGGCACGTTCCGACTCCTTATTACCTACCACAACCCAGTTCTCCACGACGGAACACGCGCGCAGTGGATTGTACGATGTAATTTACGGTCGTCGGAGGATTCGCCGAATAAAGAAAGCACTTTTCCAATACGCCTGCCTTTTCCCCCCTAATGCATCCGGCCACGAGGCCGGTGTTGCTGCTATATACAATGGGCACCAACTTGGCTTGTCGAGAGGAGCACCTGTGTGCCTTTCGCCGTCGAGGCGCGTATATGTGTATATGTGCGTGTGTGCGGCACGTCGTAGCTGCACCGACACCGAAGTGAAGCTCGTCTCGACGCGCCTTAGCAGACCGAACCCACCACGGTGAGCTGCAGAAGGCCAAGCAACGCCATTAACCACCAAGACACGGCCCAGCCGGGCGCTGCCGAACTGTCGTCTCCCGCCCCCTGGTCGCCATCGTCGCCCCCACCGCTGGGGTTGCCTGCGCTGCCTGGGTCCGAGCCAGCGTCGGACTGGCTCCCCGTGTTGATGCCCGACGCCGAGGTGCCCGTCGCCGCGCGGGTGCAGGACCCCTCGATGCCGCGCACGCCGCCGGCGGGGATGCTTTGCTCGTGGCGGCCGCAGTCGGCGTAGGGCGCCATGGCGATCTCCATGTTGGTCTGGTCGAAGACGACGTACGCGCTGCGGAGAAAGGTGTCGCCCAGAAGCGCGATGCTCCCGCTCGACTCGGGCGTGACTCCGAGGATGCACGTCTGCGCGTCCGCCTGGATGACGAGGTTGCCGTACGGGATGCGCATCGTGACGTTGTCGAACCGGAAGTCGAACGTGTTGCGGCTGTCGGTCAGCTCGCACGGCACGATGATGTTGCCGTTGCTGTCGACGTCGCCCCCGGCGTCCTGGATCATGCCGCTCACCACCGTCTCCGGCAGCGTGCAGAGGCTTGACCCCGTGTCGAGCACAACCGCCGTCGCAGGGCTGTCGTACGTGTGCGACGATCCGCCCGCCGTCGAGCCCACCGAGTCGAGCCTGACCCAGTACCTGCACCCCATGCACGTGTCAGCGTTGCGCCGCTTCGTCGCCGCTGTGGCCGTCTTACCGCCAGAGCCCCTCGCCTCCCTGCGGTCCCAGAATCGGGATCATGCGCAGCGGGCCGACAAACTTGCCCGTGTCGACGCCGCCAAAGATGAGAACGCCCTCGTTTTGGCCGTCCTGCGGTCCCAGGGCCACTGAAAAGGCCCGCGATTCGGTAAGCTTCTGCAGCTGTAGCTCGTCGACAAAGCTGCTGTAGGACAGATCCCTCTGGGCCGAGACGTTGCCGAAGCTCAACCCCAGGATTCCCTCGTTCAGGTCCTCACTCGCCGTCGCCACGCCGAATTGAATATTTCGGAGGTCGATAGCTGATTCGGGCGGGTTAGAAGCCGCAACGCCCCATCAGGTCAGCGGGTACCTACTGCTATTGGGAAGCGCCACGTTGTCCCGGGCATACTCGATCTGGGCAGTACCAATGCCGTACGGGATTGTCGTCCCCGTGTTCAGGTCCGTGTATGTCGACGACTGACTCGGTTCGTAGCGGCCGTCGGCCTCGCACTCCTGCTGCTGGCTTTCGGTCTGTGCCGTGCTGCACTGGGGATTGACCCAGAGCTCGCTAGAGCCCGTGTCGACGGCAACTTTGACGGTCTGGCCCGGCGTCCCAATGGAGACTGAAACGGGCTTGTCAGCGGCGTGCGGCGGCACGAGCCGGCCGGCCTTTTGGGGGGAAGGGCCATCTTACGTTCGATCAGGTAACTCAGCACCGAGATGTTGAACAGAGGGACGGTCACGTCCTCCGACTGCCGCCGGTCGAGGAGAGGGCGGCTCCGTTCGGCGCGGGCGATGGGCAAGGACAAGAACCTGCCGTCCTGGGCCCTCGGGGCTGTTGCGGCCAGTCCCGAAGTGGCCGCCATCGCCAACTGGGATAGTAGGCAGAGGTTTCGCATATTGGACGACGTTCCGCCTCAGAGGCACCCGGGGCGAAATGTGGTCGGTCCGGCTCTCGTCCCTCTTCTTTCACGCTCAAGCAGATGCACGCACGCACGCACGCGCAGGGAAACACGGCAACAGGGAACGAAAGGGCCGTGGGCGGCGAGGGGATGAAGGGAACAAATTGATCAGCGACCACCAGCGGGGCCGGGGATGGGATGATATGCCTTCTGCAGAGGAGAAGCAGAGGCGGCAACACATGAATCGCCGGCACCAGGCGGGCAGCCTTTTCGCTTCGGGGCCCGGAGGTCGGCGGCAGCCCCGGCGGCCGCCCAACCGTCTCTGTCCGCTCGTCCTCCCTGTCGCCCCATGACGCCATGTGACAACCGCGCGTCAAGGTTCGAGACAGCCTCGTCCCCGCAAGTCAGGCAGAGCCGTGTTCAGCTCGACGGCGGCGGGTGCTGACAGCCGTGGTGCGTTTGCAGGGAGTCCGGCGGGCATCGGGAATACCTTAGTTGCCGGTTTTGCCTTGGACGAACGGCCCTTTCGGCCCCCCCCCCCCACGGCACCCTCTCAAGCTCTCCCTTCTCTAGCTCTCCTCGGCCTCCTCGCCTTCTCTACCTTCTCTGCCTCCTCTGCCTCCTCTACTCCAACGGCCCGAGTCTGAGCGTACGTCTGGGGAAGCACAGTCCGACGCCCCTGTCGTCGTGCTTATGTCCCCCACCCTCCCCTCACTTCCCCCCCTCGCCGTACTTTTGTGGCTGAGTGCGCGTCTGGGTGGGTACTACGCATGCGCGTGTGCGTGTGCGTATGCGTGTACTTGGTGCGACTGTCGTATCCAACGGCGCGTCCCTGCAAAGTCAATTGGATGCTGCGCACCATCGCCCGCTGAGACATGCAAGGACGCGCACCCCCCCTCCTAATAAGGACGTCAGGAGTTTGCCGACTGAATGGCAGCCGGCCTCTTTTCCTCCACCAGCCTTGCGCATCCCCAATCGGTCCGAGCCTGCCGGGCTATACACATCCGTCATCACGCGCCTATACCAGGCGACCCGAGTGACGACTTTGGTGTTCAGTCCGAAACGGCATCCGCCCTGTCCGGACCTCCTATACGGTGCTGCAGGTGGAAAACTGCCGAGCCCGTCTAAGCGTGCCGAGGCTTTCGAGACTTTTGTGTGCCCGTCATTTATTTTTTCCTGTTCCCGAAGCTTGCTAGCCGCCGACCGGTAAGCTCAGCCGACCGACCTGTCCATGAATGTGACTTCTAAAATTATTTACGCTACTGCCCCCTGTTAAGGCAGTTTCCTCCTTCTCCGTCCTTGCACAGCATTGCTCCATGTTGCCTTAAACCGATGTCTCGGGCGGCCTGTGCCGTCTTCGCCCCGCGATATCCATCACGACTGTGCTTTGTCGGCATTACACGTATCTCGTTCAATGACGTCACATTGGGACAAGGATGATATGGGTTTCCCAACCCCTGAGGCCTAACCGCACTTCCTACCGCAATCCCATGCCCTCTGCCGAACGATCCTACCACGGTGGTAAGTACCCCGTGGGTTGTCACCGGCACAGAATAACAAGGCTGGGAGAGGTGGCATGAGGGGTAGCAGGATACGCCAGGAAGCAGGAGCGGCTGGGCACGCATGCAACCTCAAAAGACGAATGGGACCACCCCTCCCGGCCCTCGCTTAATAACGTCAGCTTCCCATACCAGCCCAGGTTGGTAAACATGCCATATCACGATGGCATGCGGAGTGGATGCGGAGGGTAGGGTATATAACAGAGGCAACCGAGAGCAAGGTCCAGGTCGGTTCTCTTGCATACGATTTTCCGGGACAGCTTCCGCGTGAATGGCCCCCACTGTGGACAATCAATCACCCCGTACCTACTGGAAGAGGGGTTGTGCATAACCCCGCGCATGTCTCAACCCAGGGAGCACTGATCCTGATGTTTTCCGCCGCAACCGCCTAGTGCTATATGGTATCCTTTGTCTTCCATGTCACAAGAAACCAGCTTTGAGCTCGCTCTTCGTTGGCTTCTGGCATTGAAACCGTTACAGTTATGAATTTCCGCAACCCCCCTCAAGGATTACCCCGGCTCATAGCGACCGACCATGTCATACCTACTATGCAACGGATCGTTGCGGAACTTCGGGCCGTCCGCGACGATGTGGTAACTCGGGTGCCGCCCGAAGCTGCGTGCTTCGAGAATGTGGTGCGGCCCTTAATTGATGTCGAGAACCGGACAGACGGAGAAATGTCCATGATTGCTATGTTGCGCTATGCGTCGCCCGATCCTGATGCTCGTGCGGCATCTGACGAGGCCTGCAAGCTTTGGGCCGAGTGCGGCGCCGAGTTGACGACCAAAGCAGACCTGTACGAACTTCTCAAGCGGGTGCGAGTCGATGCCCGAGACCGCGAAGCGGACAAATACGTGAACACTCTGTTGATCGACTTTGCGCGAGCCGGGCACGGCAGGCTCGGCCAAGCCGACATCGACCGTCATGTGAGCCTGGTTGGCAAGATCGACGAGATGCGGCGTGAGTTCAACCGTAACGTCCGCGACGACCCGCAGTTTCTGTCCTTCTCACCAGAAGAGCTGATGGGCGTGCCCCGACAACATCTCGAACGCTTCCGCGAGAATGCCGGGGACGATCCCGGCGGGCTCCTCCACGTCCGGCTACGGCGAGGGGATATGACGGCCGTGCTGGAATACGCCCAAGATCCCCGGACGCGGGAGAAGATATACATTGCGAACATGACCCAGCGCCAACGGAACATTGAGCTCTTCCGGGACATCATCGCCCGCCGCTGCGAGCACGCCAAGCTACTGGGGTACGAGAGCCACGCTGCTTTCCGGCTGGAGAAACGAGTGGCCAAGTCTCCCGACTGGGTATTTCGTCTGTTCGACACCCTGGAGGAAGCATGCTCGGAAAAGGGAAAGGATGAAATGGACGTATTGAGGAAGATGCGGGCTGAAGATAGGTCACGGAATACCGAGCCATTCTCGTCACACCCAGCCGACGACTTTCCACCGTGGGATTACCACTACTATGCTCGCTTGCTCGCGGCCGAGAACTCGGTTGACCAGCTCGCAATCGCCGAATACTTTCCGCTCCGGCATGTAATATCGGTCATGTTGAAGCTTTTCGCCGCTTGCTTGCAGTTGGAGTTTGTCGCCATGCCTCCTGATCAGACGCAGAGCTCACGGTGGCATGACGACGTCGAGGTGTGGAGTGTTTGGGACAAACGTGCAGGCCCCGGTAACGATGAATTCGTCGGCTATCTCTTCATGGACCTCCTCTCGAGGCCCAACAAATACCAGGGATCCCAAAACGTGACTCTCCAGGCCGTGAGTGTATTCCCATCCAGAACCTTCACCTTTCTTGACCGGGGCCGATGAGGCTTGTGCCCAAACACAGGGATACACGGATGAGAACGGCAAAAGGGTCTATCCTGCTACTCTTCTGATGTGCAGCTTTCCGCGCCCGAGCGATCTGCCCTGCGCTTTACTACGACACGCCGAACTTGTCTCGCTGTTTCACGAACTCGGTCACGGCATCCACGATCTAGTCTCGCGCACCTCATTCGTCAGATTCCACGGCCATCGCGCACCGGCGGATTTCGCTGAGGCGCCCAGCGTGATGCTTGAGAACTGGTGCTGGATGAGGGATGAGCTGAGGCGCATGAGTTGCCACTACAGCCGTCTAAGCCCCCAGTGCCAGGATTTGTGGCAAGCCGAGCATCCTGGGCAAGCGGTTCCATCGGAAAAGATCCCTGACGACCTACTGGATTGCCTCGTCGCCAGCCGGGCATTGAACCGGGCTCTTTGGTTTCTTCGACAACTGTGAGAAGCCCTCTCCAATGTTCCGTCTTGTGTCATATCTGATCAGGCCCAGCGTGTACGCACGCTTTGATATGACTGTACACCACCTGGGAAGCTCCAAAGAGTGCGCGGCTCTCGACTTGCCCGCGCTCTACAGCGACCTCATGGCAAGACTAACATTCATGCATTATCCGGGTGCCGAACGGAGCTCGCACGGGTACGCTGACTTCACCCATATAGTGTCTGGATATGATGCAGGGTATTACGCTTATTTGAGGTCAGTCGCCTTTCGATACTGTCTGCCATGGGCAGGGGGGAATTCAGCTTAACTGACGTCTTTCAATCAGTGCGCAAGTGTTCGCCGCAGACCTCTTTGAAACCCATTTTGCGTCGAATCCTCGCGACCCGGACGCCTGGGAGAGATACCGAAGAGGAGTTCTTGAGCCCGGAGGCAGCCGGGACGAGCTTCAGATGCTAGAGGATTTCCTGGGACATGCTCCGAGCCCCCGTGCGCTCCTTGGAAGTTTCGAGTCCGCATCATGAGCACGATACATAGGGGTCCTTCGAGCCTCTTGCACGATATACGGCCATAAGCCATGGGAAACGAAGCTGCCCAGGTATGCTGCACTTCAAACCAAAGGAAGCCTCGTGTAGCTGGTAAATCCACTACATAGCCCCTCAAGCGGCACGGGTTTGCGAAAGACAATTCGGTCTGAGTACCTAAGCAATGTTCAAAACGGGCACGGCGATAGGCCATCTGGCCCTAGGCCCCCTCTC
The DNA here is from genome assembly GCA_018287875.1 of Nigrospora sphaerica. Classification (NCBI taxonomy): domain Eukaryota; kingdom Fungi; phylum Ascomycota; class Sordariomycetes; order Amphisphaeriales; family Apiosporaceae; genus Nigrospora; species Nigrospora sphaerica. Next base: position 1,581,976 of record JAGVVL010000018.1, read on the forward strand.
CCCCCAGCATCTTCATTACTTCATTTCGATTTATTTTGAACGACGGCGCAAATTCGAGTAGACGGTTTCAAGGCCACACGAGGCTGGCACCGCCGCTATTTTTCTAGAACCAACGTTATGACACGCCCCTTCGTTCCCGGCACCCATCTTTCGTATGCTACTACCTCTTTTGTCTCGTCGTAAGCAGCTAGAGCGCTACAAAAAAAAGGAGAAACCCCATCGCTCCCACCTTCGCCACAACCACCGCCCGTGGATAGTAAGTAGCCTTGGTTCCTAATACCGACCGAGTGAAGCTGAAGACACTCGACGAGCTGCCAGAGAGAGAACTGTGTCCTAGTAGGACAGCAAGTATCCCGAGAACCCAGCCAACTCCACCCCTCGTCTCAGGAAACTACAAACAACCACCACCGCCAAAAGGATACTCTGCCCGGCTCAGTGAGTCGCCGCAGCAAAAGTAACACTTGATGAGAGTGGGATTCGAACCCACGCGGATTGCTCCACCAGGATGCAGGTGTTAAGGTGACCTTAACCTGACGCCATAACCAACTCGGCCATCTCACCGTGATTATCGTTGGTGTTAATTGTAAATACCTTCGGCCGACGATAACGACACGGCTGCGTTGAATAAGTCTGGCTCACGAGCATGTTAGTTTGGTTGTGTTTCGTGGCGAGAACAACCCCCTAGCCAACCCGTATCGCGGATGGCGACGATTGTGGATGGTACCGCCTCTTATCCTGGGCAAAGCCGCTGACCCAACATCCATTCACATTGCCCACCGTGAACTGCAAGCATGTGTAGTGATGGAATTCGCTTTATCTAAAATCTGATATCGTCAAAAGCAGTGCCTCGTCAATCCTGGAAGGAATTCTTCGTATTCCAAGCCCAACACGGTCTTCTGCTTTCTTCGCTTCACTTGCCGTCCAGGTTCGCAGACCCTGGTGCTTCTCGCCTTCCATTGGGCGTCCCTGGTTCCCTCCTGACCCAGCTGGCGGCTTCGAGTACCCCTTATATCAGGCGACGGTCCCTGGCGCTTCCGTTGAAAAAGCAGTCCAAAGAACCCTGCAGAGCTGGGCGGCGGCAGACTATGCACCAGTGCCTGGGCTCCCCCCAAACTAGGTAGCCGTCCCTGAGAAATCGTCGGACCACACAATCCTCGACGTCGCCCAAAGCTAGTCGGTCCCTCCTGCTTTCCTCTGGGGCCGGGGGGCGCCCTCTAGTAACCTCCGCGGCTGGGCGGTGGTTGTTGGCCCTTGTTAGTGTTGTTGCTCTGCCCGTATTTGAGCAAATCGCCGAAGGCGCTAGCCACTTGCTTTTTGAGCTCCTTGTATGTGACAAGCATACACGTCTGGTTGTCGCGGCTAGCCAAATAGATACGCTCGTCGGTGCCCGCGTCAAGTTTGTTCAGACACGACAACATGTGCGCTAGGTTCACCACCGGGTTACCGTTACTGTCGACCTGGTGGAACACATAGTCGCGGAATAGTTTAAGCTGGTATCTCTCGCCGTTCTCGGCCCAGCTGGGGTCGTTCTCAAATTCGGGCCGCTCGTTAATAGTGCCGAGCTTCATCAAGAGTCGCGCCACTCTGCCATTCTCCAGTTCTCTGAACAAGTGGGACGTCGTCTCATCCTCTCTCTGCATGGCGTAGTCCATGGAGTCAAGAACGTGGTGCGCTATGCCGCTGGCCAGATCCACCGCAGTCTTCTGGGCCGCTTGGGTTTGGTTATGAGGCTTGGTCAGCAGCCACACTACCCGCTCGCTGAGCTCCGGACTGTAGAGCCTTTTGAATTGCTCCATCGATGCCTGCAGGTTGGCAAGCGAAGGCGAGTTCGTGCCAATGCTGAGGATCACTCGCCCCACGTGGACGAAATCGTCTTGCTGGAGATCCAAGATGGGCCGCTTGGACTCATACTCCAGCACGTCGACTATGGCGCAAGCGCTCAGCCTGATGCGGTTCTTGTCTGTCAAAATGACCTTGCTCAGCTCAATACACCGTGCTGCGAGGCCTTCGGCGTGGATGGCCTTCAAGGCATTGCAGAACTGGCAAATGTAGCTCCAGAGCACATTCTCCGCAACCGTTGTCGTTCGAGGAAACCGACTGTTCTGCGTCGTCGAAGGGAAGTGGTGTTCCGCCAGCGTCTTCGAAAGCGGGTGGTAGTTGTGTACGAAGATCAAGGACATGTCACTAAAGTCCCTAGACGTAAAACACTCAATGACCGAGACGACATTGGCGCAATTGATTCGCTTCCAGCGAGCAATCACCGTGACGGACTCCCGCGTGACGGACTGGACATTAGTGAGTCTGCGGAGGCAGTATGTGTTGCCTGTCTTTTTGGAGACGGCCTTGTAGGTCCAGCTCTTGCACTCCCTGATAGACCCGCCACTCGTCCTGACATCGAGTGGCACAAGTGTATGGTATTGGGCGACAGTCGGTAAGTGCATGCTGGGCAGAACCTGTCTGGTCGCCTCCGATTTCTTCTGCATATCTTCGCGGATCTCGGTTGGGATGAAGAAGTCATGCGCTTGTCGTTGGTAACTGGCCATGTCGGACCTATGGGGCCCCACGGGCGCGTACTGATGATACTGCAGAGGCTGTGCCGGTGCTTGGTACGCTGCCTGGGCCGTGTAAAACGGCGCGCTCGCCCCCGCCATACTGTGCTCTTCGGCATAGGGGTTGAATTGCGAGGGGGCCAGGCTTTGTGTCATTGTCGACAAGTTAAAGGGATCGGGATACCCAGTCGTCTCAGCCGAGCCTCCATTGGTGGCAGCCGGTGTACCCAGTTCGTAATTTTGGGATTGGGGGGTAAACTCCCTGATGGTGGCCGGGTTGAAAATAGAGCTCTCGGCTTCCTGAGCTAGCGCAGTCGAAGAAACTCGTGAGCTACGTCCCGTGATGGGGAAGACTGGGCGAGGGAAGATGAGCGTACCATTGGGCGCGGCCTTCGGGGTAAAGGGAACAGCATTGGCTGCCTGTGACGAGAAGCTGGACTTCTTGCCGCCAGGCTGTAGTTGAGCCGGTGTAAACGAGGGAGAGTCAACATTCAATGATTTCTTGACGCTAGTGGCCTTGTTAGTAATATTTCCGAGGGGGTCATCCCCCAAAGTATACTCTTCCTCCGGCATGGTCTGGCGGGGCTGCTCTGGTGCGGGATTCTCTGCGGCTGGCTTAGACGACTCGGGCTGCACCGGCGGCTCTACCACGGGATCCTCTGTTGTGGGCTGGCTTGACTCCGGGGGCTCGACGTTCAACAGAAAGGCTGGTTCTCCTGTAACAGGCGGCGTACGGACTGTCTGCTCAGGCCTAGCAGGGTTGTCCTGCTGGCGGTTCGCATTGCCTATGCCAGTGGACCCCAAAGCTTGGAAATGAGTTGTAGCTGCTGGCTGACACCTTTTGGTCGGCAGGCCTGCGACGGCAGCGTAACTTGCTGTGAGACTTGAGGGGAAGGCTGGGACCAAGGCACTCATCGGAAGTGGCGAGAGCGGTTGTTGCCGGCCCGATAGTCGTGATCTATTTTGGTACCATGTAGGCCTGTAGCCCTTCTGCTGAATAGTATTGGCAGCTTGATGCAACGATGGGAAACGTTCATCGTCGCTTGGCGTTTCTACTGCGCCCGGTTGGGAACTGGCTGGCTCCTTCTCGCTCAGAGTCTGTTGAGGGCTATTGCCCTTGTCGCTCCGAGTTTGTAAAGGGACATCGTCCTCTTCGGCTGGAGTCTGTTCCGCGGTGCTGCCCGCCGCACTCTCCAGCAATGATGAGAGCTCATCGCCGTCGTCTGGCTTCTTTTCGCCTGGAGTTGGTTGGGCACTGTTGCCGGCTGCACCCTCGCGCGTCTCTTGCGCACCGGATCCCTCCTAAGACATGGCGGAAGTAATGGCGCTTCTGTAAAGTCACCGAGGCTCGAGCCGAGGATTTGGCGTTCAAGTAATTTCCCAGTTCAGAATGATGGCGAGAGAACCCGAGTAGAGATGCCGACCATGCGTGGAGGAAGATATTGACTTGGGGGAGGGAGCACAAGCACGGGCGCCAGAGCACGGGTGGCAACTTACCTGTCTGTAGAACTGGACGTGCCTTTGTTCTGGTCATGATTAAAGGCGCAGCCCTGGTCTTCATATCGGCAGTGGCCATAAATCATGATGTTTCGGCAGAGCGTGTCCTTGCTATCTGAAGGCGCGGCGAGCGTGGTCAGCAAAGGTGCCAGGCATTCAAGGCAGGAGGGCATGGGCAATGGCGGGCAACCCATCGTTCGGAAAGGAGGGGGAACACGGCGGGAGGGCCGAGGAATCCCCACGGGAGGGCGGGCTGGTGATACAGATGCACTTACCACGCGTCTTTGGCCGTGGGGAGGCAATCTGTCTCCCGCGATCAGCGGGAGTGTAGCGGGAGGTCGCCATTTGTGGTTTCTATAGGGGCAGAAGCTGCTTCGATCATGCTACTTGCGGGCGGCAGGCAAGGCAAGTTGGGGATGGGAGTGCTGGGCAGGCGCAGGGCAGAAAGGGATCGAGGTAGGCAGGCGATTTTATCTTGGCGCGGGCGGCGTCGGCGTCGGTGGCACTTCCACAACCAGAATATATCTAACCCCTGGAAGGCGCGCAGGTCAGCCGAGGGCAGTGGAGGGAATTGAGCCCAGGCAGGCAGAGAAGTCGCTAGGGAGGTCGATGCGATGGGAGCAGGCAGGCATGTGGAAGTTGGGGCGTCTAGAGGCGACGAGGCTGAAGTATTGAAGTATCACGGCGATGCGCAAGGCAAGGTGGAGGAGGGGCTTGGGGTCACAGGGTGGGCAGTGTGAGACGGCGGCGACAACGCGGCCTGAATGCAGGCACAAGCTGGGTAGGTAAAGAGTGCACGCACTACTTACTCACCCACTTTCAACAGGCTCCCATTGTCTACCAAGTCGGGGCGACCCCTCACCCATGGAGGGATTATGGGTGATCGGGGGATGCAGGCGAAGTGTGCCGTCGACAGTGGTGGGAGTGGTGGTTGCGGAGAGGAGTCACGGATTGGGCACGGCGACGCGGCAGGTGAAGTTGACGATAAGATCTTAAAAGACGTGTGTACTTGGTGGGCTGAAGCACGGCCACACACGCACGCACGCACGCACGCAGCCTCTCTGTGTGTGTGTGTGTCGCTCTCTCTCCACCTGTCCTCCCGCTGTCTTTCCACCCACACACCCTCTAGCTCCCACTACCAGACCTGCACTACCGGACGACCGACCTGTTGCTGCTGCTACCGGGCCCGGCAAGCAAGTCAAAGCCAAGGAAAGTTGGAGTACCACAGAGCAGCGACCAGCGACCAGCGGCTCGTCTGCCTCACAGCCCAGGGAGCGGCCGTGGCTCAAAGGTGGCTACATCATAGGTACATCTCGAAGTACCTCCCCTTCCCAGTCCATCAACTTCGGTATCCATCTACAGGAGCCCTCTTCTTCTCGGGAACACGGTGCTTGTCTGAATCCCTTTCGGCTGAAAACCGTGCTCGGGACCCTCAAGCATGTTTGCTGCCTGCCGTACAAGGTTCCAGACCTGTACTGTTCCCAGGTGCATCCGGCTGCCCAGCTGACAGTGAGAGGTCGTAACGACAGATGGTGTAGGAGGTGCCTATTTACAGAATAGCCTTGATCACATAACTTCTTTTCAAAGAGAAGTTACCTAAGCACCTGGTCAACATGAGCTCCGAGGTATCTATGTAGGCCTTCCTCACCTGCCAACTACAATTTCGGTCAGAAACACTCGCGGTCGGTGGCTCTCCTGCTCAGGCGCACCTGTTAGGTCTCTGAAAGCACCCATAGATTCATTGATGATTCGTGGAAGCTGCACGGCATTCTCCATCAACGCTCACTAGCAATAGACTATAGTGGGTCTATGTCCTTGACATCCAGAGCTCCCACTGTCATATTTGTACATCGTACTCCAGCTTCATAGGGAGTAGTAGCATAACTGAACCCCTGTAGTCAAAGTGCTGTACCTACGGGGCAGATACGCCTGCATCCAATCCACACATTCGTGATGCACTTGCTTAGAAGTTGGGCTTCCCAGCAGTGTTAAGCCAGGTAATAAGACTTGAACCCTGGCTCCAATCACTCTGGCCAGTCATGGACTGGCTTCCAGTCTAATGACATGTAGTGAGGTGGTTCGTATATACCTATGGAAGTAGCCGCTCATCTTTCTAACCTGTACATTCGTACTTTCAGTGTGTATCGTACCTACTGTATAGCGGGCAGCCCCCATCCTGACCCTTGGCCTCCAGCTTGCCCAGCGGGTACCTGGACAATGTACACTCGTCACTCCTGCCACATCCCACCAGAACCAGAAAGATCCACCAACATCACCTCCCAAACCTCCATCCATCCATTCGCCAGTCTGTTACCGATAGTCTTTAGAAAGCCATCACGAAGCCCCCGAAGGTCTGGTCTATTCGACGACAGCCAGAAAACACATGGGGCCACTCGCCAATAGGTGACACCACGAGCCCGGGCACACGTCATCATGGCCGACGACACCGGCATTGATTTCGGCCAGCTGTCCCCGGATCAGCAGGCCGCCCTCGAGCAATACACGGCCGTTACCGCTCAGGATATCAAAGATGCCGTCCCCTTGCTGGAGCGGTCGCAATGGAACGTACAGGTATGTATCGTCCCATCACCGCCACGCTCTCACGCGCGAGAGGGTTCGCCTGGGCACGCGAGTCCTGACCGAGACCACAGATTGCCATTTCCAAGTTCTTCGATGGCGAAGGCCCCGATCCCCTAGCCGAGGCCATGGCGGCCCAGAATGCCGTCCCGCCGCCGACCGCCGCTCGCCACGAGAACCTTCAGGAATCCCTTCTGGCCGCTGAGGGGTCGCCCTTCCGCCAGCCGCGGCGCAACCGTCCTGATCCCGCACCGCGGATCGTCCCGCCGCCCGAGTCCACCCATCGTCCGCCCTTTTTGCTATCCATCCTGCTGGCACCCCTCCACTTCGGCTACCGCACAGTCGCCACCTTCTTCCGGACCTTCATGTACGTGCTGGCCTTCCTGCCGGCCCCCATTCGGCCACGCGCCATAACGACGAGCGTGACGAGTGGTTGGAAGGGCACCATGGGCCGACGCATGCTGTTGCCCCGGGATACGGCGTCACGCTTCAAGCGGGAGTTTGAGGAGGAATACGGCACCCCCGAGGCGCCCACCGGCCTCCCATTCGTCGAGCTGGGCTTTGCCCAGGCATTGGACGCGGCCAAGAAGGACCTGAAGTTTCTCTTGATCGTGCTTATGTCACCGGAACATGACGACACGGAATTCTTCACGCGGGAGACGCTCCTGGCCCCTTCCGTCAAGGAATTCCTCAGCGATCCCGCCAACAACGTTATCATTTGGGGCGGCAATGTCCTGGACTCGGAGGCTTACCAGGTGGCCACCGAGTACAATGCGACCAAGTTCCCTTTCTCTGCCGTCGTTTGTCTGACACCCAAGGAAGGCAGCACGCGCATGAGCATCGTGAAACGGCTGGTTGGTCCCGTATCCCCCACAACCTACCTCAGCGAAATCCAGAGCGCCATCAACAAGTACAGCCCAGACCTGGCCGCAGCCAGAGCCGAGCGCAGTGCCAACGAGTTCAACCGGAATTTGCGTGCCGAAGTGGATGATGCCTATGAGCGCAGCTTGGCCCGCGATCGCGAACGCGCGAGACAGAAGCGCGAAGCTGAGGCTGCTGCGCGAGAAGCCGAGAAGCGGGCCGCGGAGGAAGCCGCCGCTGCCATTCGCAAGGCCGAATTGAGGGAACAGTGGCGGAAGTGGCGCGCCGGCACCATTGCGCCGGAACCCGAAGCCAGCGTTAAGGAGGCAGTTCGACTTGCTCTTAAGATGCCCGAGTCCACGGGCGGGGGTGCTCGGGTAGTGAGGAGGTTCGCGGCGAGCACGACAATAGAGGAGCTGTATGCTTTCGTTGAGTGCTACGACATTCTGCAGGACTCCGGGTCTGAGCTGGACGAGCAGGTGGAAAAGCCGCGCGACGACGAGTATATACACGAATACAAGTTTCGCATCGCGAGCCCGATGCCTCGCGTCGTGTACGAGCCGGAAAACACGGCGACCCTGGGCGAAAGGATCGGGAGGGGCGGCAATTTGATCGTCGAGGACATCCTTGAGCCCGAGGAGGTGGACGCCGACGAGCAGGAAGAGCAAGAGGCGTAGAATAATGGAAATACCAGCGCCTGTCTAGACGCAGGCCTAAGAACCGAATATGACAACCATAGCGGATCACGTGTATCCTGGATGTATGCCGTATACCGAGAAGCAATTCATGTGCCATGAACCAAACTTGCCTCAATATCGTCTCCTTAGAGCCAACCCGGCGCCGCGGGTCCGCAATGTAGACTCGTGGGCCGGAGCGAAACGCCATGGACGCACACAATCACACGCACACGCACATGGCTATAGCCGGTGCGAGGCAAGAGATCAAGGGACCACCAGCCAGCTAGTGGGTCACTAACCACCCGTCTCTATATGAAAGCTATCAAGTAGAAATGTTCATTAGAACGAATCACTCGTTTCCATGAATGCTGTACGCGAGGCGATGCGCCTAGCTAGGCCTGCGGTAAAAAAGAGGGTTTGCTCTGGGCAGGGCAATTTGATAGTAATGTGCCGATCTTGAGAATGGAGCGCCGTCACATAATCAATAATATAAATAACACGGTCCTGATGACAAGGCGGACAGACAACGCTGTATTATGCATAAACACCATAAACAATGTGAAGCAGTAAGCCGGCGCCTTTACCTCTGTGGTTTCCCCTGCGCAGCATACGGGCACGATTGAAGCTGGTCCTTCCCCAAAAACGTGGTCCTTTGAAGAAGCTCGCCGTAGCTCCAACAATATGGTATTTGGATGTCTCCCTCAACAACGGACCGCCTCAAGTATGTTTTCGTGAGGAAAAGTTACCGAACCCTAAAACTCCTGACCCTTTCATCAACGCCGTTACTCCTTATTGGCGAATCGCTGGTGGATCCTTGCGATTTGTTCGTCGACGTTGACATTGGGGGTGTGGCTGGCAGGTACCTGACTTCGCCCTTCAGGGTTCCCATCATAGCTATTAAGCGCGGCACGTTTCCTTCTCGCCATTTCCTCCTCGGTGATCGGTTGACCCGTTACCCCGTCGAACAAGTCGCTCCGCTGACTGGCAAAGCGTTTCAGGTTATTTGCCACGTCGGCAGTGGCCATGTTGGCACCCTGGTACCGGGATTCGGCCTTTGCCTTTTGCTCCTTCCACCGGGGATCCAGCAGCTCAATTCTCATGTGCTCTTCAAGTTCATTCATTGGGATGTGCTGCTTGCAGTTCGGACACAGCGCCATATGCGCCCCCTGCTTGTTGGCGGCACGTGCGGCAGCGCGAGGAACGTAGTTCTCCTTGATCTTCATAGGACCATTGATGCCCTTGGCGTCGGCCTGGGCTTGCTGCATTCTGGCGCGCGCTTCTTCTCGTTCCCGGATTCTTCGACTGTCTTCATCTTCATGCATGGCATTGGCACCCGTAGGAACCATAGTTCCATACCCAGGCTGGGCTGGCGGTTGTTGCGGTTGATAGGCCGCTTGTACGCCGACCATGGGTTGCGGGCCGGAGTGCGCAGGGTGATGGGGAATGTTGTAGTTGGCCTGAGTCGCGTGGCCTGTGTAGCTGGCGCTGTCCTCTTCTGACGGGAAACCCTCCTCGATACGCAGGTTGGCATTGACCGACACCTTGGCCTTCTGTTCGAGTGAGGCATACTGCAGGTCGTTGAGGGAAGTCGGCGGCGGCAAGTTTGCCTGGTCATCTGCTTCAGTGAAAACGATGGTCTCCACGACGACAAAATCATGCCAGTCGATCTGTGCGTATGTAAGGCGCTCTTTCTCGGCATCCTCTTCCTTTTTGATCTTTTCGTCTTCCTGGTATGCAAGCCATTCCGCCCTTTGTTTGGCCCGTGTCAAAATGTGGAATTTGTTCTCGACGTTGTGCTCCAACTCTGCGATGCGCTCCTGCTGGAGCCGGCCCCCCTCGCCGTCGACGCCGGCGCCCCGGAGCAGTGTGGCATACTGGTCGGTGAGGTGTTGGAAGAAGCCATGCAGACTGTGATTGGGCCGCAAGAAATCCATCTGGGGATTGCCGACCTCACGCTGGACCAACTTTTGCATGAACTGCCTGCCGTTTTTGGCAACGAATAGCGCAGTCAGCTTGACCACGTCCAGATCCAGCGAGGAGATGTTGGGCATGCGCGCGGAGAAAGTAAAGGGCGGGGGCTCCGGGGGCCCCTGGGGCTTCTTCTCCTCGGCCGGCGCAGCAGCCTCACCTGCACGGCCGGCACTGACGACATTACCGCGCCCCTCGCGGATTTCGCTAAGTCGCCATAGGTAGTAGGGGTTGTAGGCGTCGGACGGATCGAGAAAGCTGAATTTGGGGTTGCTTCTCTCCCTCTCGCGAATGCGCTCCTCGAAGGGCAGACCGTTTCTCGCGACAAAGCCGGCGGTTTTTTCGAGGATGGTTCTGAATTCTTTAGGGGGGAGGACAACGCCCTGGGGAGGCTTGATGTCGTCAAGGGCAGCAGCTGAATCACCGTTAGTGGTCGCGGCCATCTTGACGGTGCGTCGGTATCAAGACCCTGGTGATGGATGCGATGCACACAATCAGCTACCAAGTGTCGTCGCGTCCGGTGGGGCGGGTCGCGTCGAGACGGGCGGCCGAATTCTCAGCGTTGGGAGAGCGTGGAGCAGCCGGAAGCCTGGAAAGTGCCACGGGCCGCCAGCGAGCGTGTCTGTGTCGTGTGGCCCCGGGATGGTGGCCGTCAAGCGATGCAAATGGGGAGATGCAACGGGCGCGACGTCAATCCAACAGTATACCTACGATGCAGCTACTAGGCTGAGGTACTGATAGTGGCAGTTGTGTTGAAGCTCCCAGCGGTAAATTTTCCGGGTCCCATTGGGTCCGGCGGCAGGATTATCCGGGTGATCAATAAAGTTTAGTGGGAATGGGGATTAACGGGCAGGCATGGGCTGAAGGCAGGCCCATTGCACCAGACCAAAGACAGATGCGCGTCGAGAGGCAAGTGGGGATGACAGGTGTTCGAGTGTCCGAATCGCCATTCGTATCTGACGCGCTCTCCCGTGTCTCCTCGTACTCGTTGCCCGCTTGTAATTTGGCGTGTCGCCCGAGGGGCCATCCTGGCCCGGTTGCCCGGTCGCGGGCAAATGAGCGCACACTTGGTCCCGAAGCCGTCACGGGAAAATGGGGGCGTCTCGTATCCAGGCGTGGAAGCGTGCACTCAATTATTCATGTCGCGCGTAGCCGTCTATGGGGGTTGGCGGTTGTGAGCGGAGCGTACTTTTATGGATAGGTACTTCGTAGGTAGGCTTCGAGAAGCAACTGGAGTCCATACCTCTTTACAAGGGATGCTTCGAAGCTTTGTCCACACCCTGAAGACACTGGCACCTCTTGGACTGGGAGCCCGGATCCCTGCACAGACAGGTGGAATCTACATAGGTTTACTAGGTACTATGTAGGTTGGAAGGGAACACATGGACAATGGGCAGCAGGGAGACCTTGCGTACATCTCGTCGGTAATACGGAATATGCATCTCGGTGACAGACACCCTCACAACCCCCAAGTCTAGGTACATCAGGTAGTACCTACACACAAGCAGTGATGGAAGGATGGACTCGCGGTTACCTTGTGTTACCCTGCCGTGTCCCTCCTTCCCTATTGGCCTAGGGATGCGCAGCCTATTTCCGCCCGACCACGTCCACCCCGTAGACACCTTGCAGGCCGGAAAATGTTTCAATCATCTTTGGCAAATTGTATTCTTAGACAACCCTCTTGGGTCTTGGCCTGCTGAGGCTGATGAGGGGTCTAATTCGGGCAGTGGGAGGGTCAAAACGAGCGAATCAGCCCGCCTAGATCAGACGCCAATCCCCGAACGGACCGCCCGAGACGACGCGCTGGCGGGCGGCCCAGGAGACCCCTGTCGGGGCCATCGAGCTCTGTGTCTCTGCGCGTGTCCCTTGCTGCTGGGGGTTTCGTGTCCCAAACCCCGTGAAGTCGGATGGGATGAGGCCACTGTAGCATTAAGCATAAGTACAGCTCGACTGCGGACGCGGGCGCGCTAAGGCGGGCCTGTCAAGAAACTTATCGTGAGCGCAGCTGCACGGCACCCCTTTCCCATCTGATCTCCCGTCCCTCGTCCAAATACCCATTGCTCGGGACCCTTCAAGATTGCCCTCCAGGGGATTTTTTACTCGTGAGGTTTTCCGTATAATGAGCAATCCTTTTTATTCCTGACGTTCCTTCACTCTCCTTTCCTCTTGTCCTTTACGTCCCCTGCTCACGGCCCCGGCTGCACAAGGCACGACCACCAACGTGCTACGTTGTACCAGAGCTCCTGCTCGGGGACCCGCAGTAGCAGCAGTACTTACTTCAGTAGTTGCACGCACGGCAGACCTGTAGCCTCCCAAAAGAAGCCACGCACACCTCTTCGATCTCCCGCCCTGCGACCTGCGATTTTCGCAGCCTTTTCCCAAGGTTCTCCTTCGTCACGACCCTCGCGACGCCCTATCGAGTCCTTGCGACAAGTTTCCAACCATGGCGAAAGCCACCGCGGCGAAGCCCAAGGGCGACTCGCCTCCCAATGCGAAGCCCACGGCTAAGAAGCATGACGACTATACCTCGGACGGTGTTGAGGATAACGATGTGTTCCTGCTGCCCGTCTCCGACTACAATGTCATGGCTGTCCTGACCATACTCGGCGCCATTGTGCGCCTTTTCCGCATCTACCAGCCCACCAGTGTCGTCTTCGACGAGGTGCAGTAAGTCGAGTCCCTCTCTGGCGCCGCCAACTACGGACCTGGCTGCGGACAGCGTCGCTAACCCGGTTCCTCTCTCCCAGCTTTGGCGGTTTCGCTTCCAAATACATCAAGGGCCGCTTCTTCATGGACGTCCACCCGCCGCTGGCCAAGATGCTCATTGCCCTCTGCGGCTGGCTTGCCGGTTTCAACGGGGACTTTGACTTCAAGGACATTGGCAAGGACTACCTGGAGCCGGGTGTTCCTTACGTGGCCATGCGCATGTTCCCGGCCATCTGCGGCATCCTGCTGGTGCCGACTATGTTCTTGACGCTGAAGACGATGGGCTGCCGTACCGCCACTGCTGCCCTGGGTGCTTCCTTCATCATTTTCGAGAACGGCCTGCTGACCCAGGCCCGCCTGATCCTCCTCGACTCGCCTCTCGTCATTGCCACAGCTTTCACCGGCCTGGCCTTCATGTCCTTCACGAACCAGCATGAGCAGGGCCCCTCCAAGGCCTTTTCCGCTGCCTGGTGGTTCTGGCTGGTCATGACGGGTCTTGGTCTCGGTGTAACCGTGAGCATCAAGTGGGTTGGCCTCTTCACCATTGCCTGGGTTGGGGCTTTGACTCTGGTCCAACTCTGGGTGCTGCTTGGCGACACCAAGACCGTCACCATGCGCATCCTCGCCAAGCACTTCATGGCTCGCGTCTTCTGCCTCATCATCATTCCCGTGACCTTCTACATGGCCATGTTCGCCATCCACTTTGTGTGCCTGTCGAACCCCGGCGACGGTGACGGTTTCATGAGTTCCGAGTTCCAAGCAACCCTGAACAACAAGGGTATGCAGGATGTTCCCGTAGACGTCGCTTTCGGCAGCCGTCTGACACTTCGCCACGTCAACACCCAGGGTGGCTACCTGCATTCCCACCCCCTCATGTACCCCGGAGGCAGTCAGCAGCAGCAGATCACCCTGTACCCCCACAAGGACGAAAACAACATCTGGCTCGTTGAGAACCAGACACAGCCTCTTGACAGCAAGGGTGAGCCCATCAACGGAACCGCTGCCTGGGACAACCTACCCGAGATCCAGTATGTCAAGGATGGCGATGTCATCCGCCTCTACCACCTTCCCACTCACCGACGCCTCCACTCGCACGATGTCCGTCCCCCGGTTTCCGAGGCTGAGTGGCAGAACGAGGTTTCTGCCTACGGATACGAGGGCTTCCCTGGTGATGCCAACGATCTGTTCAAAGTGGAGATTGTGAAGAAGCAGTCCACGGGTGCCCTTGCCAAGGAGAGAGTCCGGACGATTCAGACCAAGTTCCGCCTAGTTCACATCATGACCGGGTGCGTTCTCTTCTCCCACAAGGTCAAGCTCCCCGACTGGGCATCCGAGCAGCAAGAGGTCACGTGCGCGAAGGGCGGTACTCTCCCCAACAGCGTTTGGTATGTTGAGTACAACGAGCACCCCCAGCTGGGCGCCGATGCCGAGAAGGTCAACTACGTGCACCCCGGTTTCTTGGGCAAGTTCTGGGAGCTCCAGAAAGTCATGTGGAAGACCAACGCTGGTCTGGTCGAATCGCACGCCTGGGACTCTCGCCCCCCTTCGTGGCCCGTCCTGAGCCGTGGTATCAACTTTTGGGGCAAGAACAACCGCCAGATCTACCTGATTGGCAACCCCTTCATTTGGTACTCGTCGACTCTGGCCGTTCTCGTTTACGTGCTCTTCAAGGGCATTGCCCTTCTCCGCTGGCAGCGTAGCTGCAATGATTATGCCAACACTACCTTCAAGAGGTTCGATTACGAGATTGGCTCTTCGGTTCTTGGCTGGGCTCTTCACTACTTCCCTTTCTACCTCATGCAGCGCCAGCTGTTCCTGCACCACTACTTCCCCGCCCTGTACTTTGCCATCATGGCTTTCTGCCAGATCTACGACTTTGCCACGGCCCGGTTCGCGATTCCCGGTATCCGCGCCAACCCCGTTGTCAACAAGGCGGGTGTGATTGCTTTGTTGGCCGTGTCGGGTGTCGTCTTCGCCCTTCTGTCCCCTCTGGCCTACGGCAACGCCTGGACTAAGAGCGAATGCAACCGCGTCAAGGTGTTTTCGACCTGGGACTGGGACTGCAACACTTTCCTTGACAGCGTGAGTGTCCCTATCCTTGGCATGCCTGCCAGAGCGAGAGGCTGAACGATATGGTGCACCCACACGGGGTTCCAAACGAGTCTCAAGCCTTGGCAAAGCAATTGACGATGGATGACTAACCAGGAAAATCTGTAGTACGAGGAGTACAACAAGGAGGTCTGGGTTGCTCCCACCAACGCCGCGCAAACGTCGCAGCCTGCTGGAGATGCCAAGGCAGCACCCCCACCGCCGGTCCAGAACCAGCAGCCGATTCAGCAACAGCAGCAGCCTCAGGAGCCCCCAAACGGGGGCGCGGGCGGCGCGGGAATCTCAGGGGCGCCAAAGTTCGAGCCCCAGGGACAGAAGGTCGTCGCCCGCGAGGAGAAGATCGAGTACAGGGATCAAGATGGAAATTTGCTGAACGAAGAGCAGGTGAAGGCGCTCGAAGGGAAGGTCGAATTCAAAACCAGATACGAGACGCGGACGCGCGTCGTAGACGACGCGGGCAATGAGGTCCCTGTGCCTGCCGAGGAGCTGGCGGGCCACGGCGTGGCGCCGCCGCACCCCGACGTCGAGGGTGCCGAGAGAAGCACCAAGCAGGTGCAGCGGGACGAGCCCATCCGTGGCCATGAAGAGGCCGTCAAGAGCAAGGACGGAGAGAAGGAGGCAGCAAAGGAGAAGCCCAAGCCCGGTAGCGAGGGCAATGAGGCTACCGCCAACGCACAGTAAGCTCCGACTTGGGATGTGTATGGGCAAGATGAGTGGGGCGTCGGGCGTCGGACGTCCGCGTGTATCAACATGAATCCGGTATGCCAGCCGAACGCAACGGGCGTTTTGGGAGGGGATAAAAATATGGAGGATGGAGGGGTAGCATTATCGACTGGCTATGTGTCGGGTGACCTGGAGGGCATGGTGGCCCATGGATGACGCATCAACCGTGGCTATCCAGTCATTTCTTTCCTAACTCGATTTACAAATCCCACTTTCTCGACGATGCAACCCAACTGCCAGATATGTGATTATGGTACCAGCTCCGAACGGCCGCTTCTGACGCAGTCCAGTCCAGCTCAGGGCAGAGCCAGGGTATTCTTAGCTCTACAAGCAGGCAATCTCGGCTAGGCGGTGCTCGGTTTTGGAAACTCGGCATGCTCTTTTTTGGGCTGATGCGGACGGGAACGAGAGTGAGCCTTGTGTTCTTTCGAGGCCCCATGATGTGATCTGGCACGGAATTATGAATGAACCAGGCTTGCTCACTGAAACCCGGCTGGCGGCGATGGTGTGGCCGGGTCAGGGGTGAGGATCCATGCGAAAAAACGACTTTCGGACCGTATCGTGTATCATACCAAGTCTCGTCTGAGATGGTAGTCGCCACATGAGGTACTTGAATATACCAGTTCCTCGACCTGCCTACATTCCTTCACATTGGGGCCTTGGATACTACTTTGTAACTGAGGGGGCCGGGTCGACTTCTCTTCGCTCAAGAATTCTTGGTCAAAAAGTTCGTCTGAGTTTGGTAGTCTGAGTAGTCAGTTCCTCTGGCACACCAGGCCATAGAACCCAGCGCTCGGCTGGACGCCCGGGCTCGTTGTGAATCCAACATCGACTCGATTCCGCAATCACTTGTGCTTTACCCCGAACGAAGTTGAAAAAGGAGCCGGTTCGCCTTGGCTTGGGATAGGAGACTCGGAAAGATGCGCGTTTTCCCATGGCGGTGCTCCTCCAAACTTATCCGCCGGGGCGGCTCTGCAATGGTGAATCACACCACCTCATGGGTATCAAGATCCGGATCGACTTGGAAAAGGCTTGTCCCAGCCTGGCACGGCCTTTTTTCCCCACCGAGGCTGCCACAAAATTTCGATCGAAGAGGTACTTGAGCGATGTGTCACAAAACCTCGTTGTACCGACCGAGGTCAAGGGGAACGCACGGGATCCCTGGCCTGAAAAGTACCTGTTTGCACCTCGTATCTGACCTCTCGGACGGGCAACAACATCGCTGTTGATCCT
Organism: Nigrospora sphaerica; assembly: GCA_018287875.1. Taxonomy (NCBI): domain Eukaryota; kingdom Fungi; phylum Ascomycota; class Sordariomycetes; order Amphisphaeriales; family Apiosporaceae; genus Nigrospora; species Nigrospora sphaerica. The sequence goes on from JAGVVL010000018.1 coordinate 1,598,876, forward strand.
TGCAGGCCCGGCCGGCCCAGACGCAGTCCACGAGTTCGCGAGCCTCCTACCGACGATACAACAACGGCTCTTCCTTACTCCAAAGATCCCCGTCCACACCATTACACGAGCCTCGCTCGTTTCATTCGTTGCGCCTGCTCCAAAAGATGCACGCCGTGGCCTGCAGCCGGGCGAGAGGGCCGATAACGCGGCGGCTGGCATGGACACAATAGCTTATCTACCCCTCACTTGTTCAGAGCCGCGTCGAGAAGGTCGGGGTAAGCCGTCGGCCAAGCCCACGCCTGTTGCTTCGCGTCCCTTCTCTGCAGGAAAAGGGCTATAAGAAGAGACTGACGTCCTTCGCGGGGGACCCCATTGGAGTCGAGCCGTGTCCCTGGATGCTGCTTGACCTCTTTCGACACCGACGCCTGCCGCCGCGTGGCACACCGCCGCTCCTGTCGCACTTCCCGGAGCCGCCTTTCACCCTTCCGACCTCCCATCAGTGGCGGCTCACCCATGGCACAGTGGCATCGTGACGGCACGACACGCGGGGTACGGTGAGGTCCAGGCCATTTCGGCGGCGGCGGCAACGCGCTGGTGCTCGCCAGCATTCAAGGGGGGGAGGCCGTACGGTCGGGTTGGGACGCGTGGGGGCCATGGGTAGCTAGAGGTAGGTCAGCGACAGCCTTGCATGCCCACGGGACTTCTGCTTACGTGCTCCGTCTCCCTCCAGCTCGGGGGGGCGATCGGCAAGTCCTCGTTGTAGGCATCGGTCGTCCTGTGTTGGAAATTCCCGAGAGAAAACGAAGAATGGCGGGCAGAAGACACTCAAGAGGGGATGCGGTCCAGCTTGTTTGTCGGTCTATGGAAAGCCCCTCCGTCATCGGGCAAAGCGAAAGCACCGTCATGTCGCGGCATCGCCCAGGCCCTCACGTGGGCAAAACCCTGTACGGACCTTGGGCGGCTCAGCCTCGGGCTGGCGGCCGCTACATGGTGCCTGGCTCATGCAGCCCCAGCCCAGCCCGGTCCAACACATCCAGCACCCGACTTCGATCAAAGCTGCGATGTGTAATTAACCCTATCCCCTTCTCCGCCTATGGCAGCACGGCTCCGACCCCCAGTCAGCCTACACCTGGGTCTGTCTAGTTCTAGTCCACTTTGCCTCGGTGAGGGGGTTTCGAGGCCAGGACGACCGGCGGTGCGGCACCGGAACCTGCACCGCCGTCGAGTCACAAGCCGAGCAGCGTGACGCCTCGCCGACTTCGACGACGCCCTCCCGAGATCCGCCATGGCTGGGTGTAGCACCTGTGGTTCGAGGCGAGGACACGGACACGGACACTTGCTCTTCGGGTCACGCCTCAAGGGCCCCCGGCCAATCGAGGCTGGAGTACTGCCCGTCCCGCCCAAGCCAAGGCACACCACACCGGCGTCTGGCAAATTGCGTCCCGGCCGCCGAACAGTCACAAGCCGAGGGACATGCTCGCTCTTCCTCTCTACTACAGGGGAGGCGATGCGGGGCCACGGAGGGCAAGACTCTCATCGTCTCGACACCGAGGGCTCACACTGCGGCTGCCGCCACCATGATACCTGGTACGCGGCGGCCACTCCCGACGATTCGCTTTGCCCACCCTTCCGCTCTATAGAAAGGGCTAGAAGTCGAATTTCCGTCTCCGGCTAGGCGCCTTCCCACCCTTGTTTCGGTGGCATGGATTCCGCTTCACACATTTGCGTGGCCGTGGCAGGCAAACCACTGCCCCTGATTAGCGTGGACGCCCCGTCGAGGATACAAATCGCCTTGGGCATCGACACTGCGCCTCTGAGCCCTTTGGTATGCTTTGTGTCGTTGGGCTGTGGTGATGGCGGGTTCCACTTCAAGGCGAACAGTCCCACGAGGTGATGAAAGGCGTCCGGTCCTAGCCCCTGGATTGAGGATGCCACGGCGTATATAACCGGCCTGGAGCCTCGAGCATTTGTTTGGTGCTGCCACCATTCACCAGAATACTCCCGCATCCGCACACACGCACCGTCTTGCATCCCGGCCTCTTTGAAAACCATCATCATGCCGAGCCACCACGACAACCAGGGGTCGAGCAAAAGCGAGATTTATGTTGGCGGCTCGTCCAAGAAGAAGGCCCGCGGGCCGGATCCCAACAACCTCCGGTGGATCTGCGTAAGCTAGGCCGCGTCTATACGGTGGAGCGTTGTCTGACGACCGTGACCACAGCCGAGTTGTAACTTTGCGAACAACTCTTGGGCATTTGATCTCTCTTGCCCGAGCTGCTTCCGTCAGCGTCCCGAACGCCCCGAGACCTACTATCCCAGCAGCAGTAGTCGAAGGGGGTAATCAACCCAACCCCGGCGAAGGCTGCGAACCTGATCCGACACAGCCTCGACTTGCCTAGGCGCCTTCGCCAATACACAACGCCTCCGAAAAGTGCACCGTGGCTGGGCAGCAGCCGATCCGAAAACGAGCGGGGTCCTTTGGCAACGAGAAAAACGAGTCAATAGATGGCTAGACGGAATTCTGGCGTGCGGGATCGGGCACAGGTGGAGATGGTTCTGGCGCGGAGGCGGCGGTGCCTTGGGAGGGTCTGGAGCAACAGGACGGACAGGCCGGGCCAGGCCACCTTCAGTTACCAAAAAGACACGAGGCGCTCGGCCGTTTTCTTTATAGCCATAGATAGACACTGGCTTCGGGGCCAATTCACTCCAGCATCTTACCGACTCTCGATCCCGCCCCGTTGCCCGGCCATTGTGCCTGAGAGATCTGTCTTGATCTACGCCCGTATGCCGGCTGAGGATGCGGAACTTGGCAGCCGACGGGGAGGGGCGACGCTGCGATCTGGGACTGTGAGGGCTGGCACGGCACTTGAATAGCATCTTTGGGCGGCCAAGGGGAGGGGGAGGCCGCCGACGACGAAAGGGGTAGTGACATGTAGGCCAGGCCATGCCAAGGGGCAATCCTCGTCGCCTGGCCCACGAAGGCTCACGGCCCCGAGCAAGGCTGGCGAGGGCCGTCGGCCGTTTTGCGGCCCCTCGAGCAGCCCACGGCTGGCGGGCGAAAAGAGGAGGGGTTCTCGGCGGCCGTGGTATGGCTGACGGCATGCCAGGGGCCCAGCTAGTCTGCCTCTGGGGAGCGCTGTTCCTTTCCCGCGTGGGCGCGCACCCCCCCAAGCAAGGCAACCGGCGAACGAGGCTGCCTTGCCTGAGCTACTGCGCAGGCGGCGGGCAGCAGCCACGAAATGTCTCGGCGTTCAAAGTCGAAAAAAAAAACACAAGCTAGCCGGCAAGCCCGATTGACGTATACAGGACTCTCAATAAGTAGAAATAGGCGGCGGGCGTATGTGGCCGTGGCACAGCCTCTTCGCGGGTTTTCGTCTCGTGCCTCGCCGAGGCTACAACTGGCCGCCCGCACAGGCTGCAGCGACGGCCGCGGGTGTTTTTTCCATTTCGAAAATGGCCAGGCCGCAGGAGGCCGGCGAGAGGCCCTTCCCCCCCGACAACAACGCCGCCCGGTGATGTAAAGTCGCTGAAGACTCGAGGTTCCAAGCCCATGGAGGGAAGATCGAGGGAAGATCGAGGGGAGAGAAGCGGGGCAGGAAAAGGCTGTAAGTTGAACCTGCTCCCCACTACACGGTCACCGGCCACGTTGGAACGCATCGGACGGACGGACTCTCCCTCCCTCCCGGGCCGGATCTGTGAACCCCATCGTCGCTGTCCAGGGGCCACCCTGGATAGGTAACCCTGGTGAGATCTGTGTACTGTGTATGCCGACTGGGGGGGGAGACTAGGCCAGGCTGGGCTGCGAACTGCCCCGGATTTACTCACGAACCCGCGCGAAATAACCGCCCACACCCATTTGGTCCGCGGTATCCAGCCAAGCAACAGTTGAACGACTTCCCCGCCTCGTCTCTGAGACTCTATCGCGTCCAGTGGATGGTTCATCCTTCCCCAAGCTCCAGGCCGAGTACACATCGACCCAACCAAGTGGAAGTTGCCAGTTGTACCGAGTACCCGACTCGGAGGTACTTTATTTGCCGATCTGCTGTTCATCCCTTCCCGCCGTCGCCGCCTAGTTCCATCACCGGCCGTGCCCTTCCGCTTGGAATTGACCGGCGTTCGAAGGACCTTTCCGCTCCCGGCTAACAAGCTTGCACACACCCGCGTCGACCGCGCCGGGATCCCACGTCTTCCGCGTCCCCCGGCGGAGCAAAGAAGACGACCCTCACCATGTCCACAACACCGGCCACAGCGGCGCCCGCCGACGAGGAGCTTCCGCCGCCCTTCCACCGCGTCCCGGGGCTGCCTAACTTCCGGGACCTCGGGGGCGTGGCGTGGCCCATCGCCGGGCGGGCGGGCGGGCAGACGGTGCGGGCGGGCGTCGTGTTCCGGTCGTCGGAGCCGTCGCGCGTGACGGACGCGGGCGTCGAGCGGCTGCAGGCCCTCGGCATCCGCAAGGTCTACGACTTGCGGTCGCAGCGCGAGATCGAGCGCGACGCCGCCGCCGGCCACGACCGCCGCGTCCGCGAGTGGCCCGGCGCCGAGCGCATCTTCGCCCCCGTCTTCCTCGACGACGATTATTCGCCTGAGGCGATTGCCGTCCGATACCAGCAGTACGGCGACGAATCCAAGGTGAGTTGCCCCCCCCCGGGGGGCCGGGGCCTCTTCCGGAGCCCCCGTCCCCCTTCGTGTCACCCACGTCGCGCGTGACCCCGCTGCCAGCACCGAAACCCGGCCGGCGTCCCGGCCAGCGCTGACCGATACTCTCCGCCCCGCAGCAAGGATTCCGCGAGGCGTACAAGTCGATCCTGCTCGCCGCGTCGAGTGGGGACCGGCCCTACCAGGTGATCTTGGCGCACCTCGCGTCGCCGTCGCCGCCGGCGCCCATCCTCGTGCACTGCACCGCCGGCAAGGACCGCACCGGCGTCATCTGCGCCGTCATCCTGTCGCTGTGTGGCGTCGACGACGCCACCGTGGCCAAGGAGTATGCCCTCACCGACACGGGCCTGCGGTCCCGCCACCCCGAGTTCCTCGCCCACCTGAGCAAAGTCCCCGCGCTGAAGGGCAACCCCGACGCCGCCTGGCGTATGATTAGTGCCCGGTACGTCGTCGCCGCCACCTCCTCCGCCTTGGCCACCACCGACGACTGGCCGAGTATGTTCTCATAGCCGTACGCTGACTTGGAAACTTTAGCGAACAAAACATCCTCACCCATCTGGCATGGATCCGGGAGACGTACGGCTCTGTCGAGCAATGTGTCATCAATTTGGGCCTGCTGACCGCTGAAGGCGTCGAACAACTGCGACGCAACCTGGTGGTGGACACGGCAACACGGCGGTAGTCGCATATGATTTGGAATGGTTGGGCTTTGATTCAATATAGCCGATATAGGCTGTGGCGTTGCCCTAACGGTACGGCGGAGGGGCAAGACGGCGGCCCCCCCGGCGCAAGAGACGGTCATATACAGTATGGCCTCGGGGTCGTCTCTCCGCATGCCACGGGGCGGCCGTTCCCCGCCAGCCACTGGTCGCAGCTCTTTCACGCTCTCCAGTACAACTTGTACATATCCATAGACGTATCATACAATGCGTAACAATCGCCGCGAGTGAACTAATCATGGCGCACTCGTCGGGATCTTGGCCAGGCCCTTCTTCCGGTCGTAGTGCGGCATGCCGTACTTCCAGCCTACGGCGTTCGGGGACCTGCCGTCGCGACCAACCGTTTCCGAGTTGTAATTTTGGAAGCGGAACTCGAAGCGCGGCGTGTTGACCTTGGTACTGGCCTCCTCCTCGGCCATAGCTCTCCGCATCACCTTCTCGGCAGCGATGCGCTCCGAGTTCTGAGCGGCCTCAATGAATCGGGCTTTGGCCTCTACCAGTGATTTCCCGTTATTAAGGTCTTTCTCCATCTCGATCAGCTCGGGAATGGGGACGCGCTTGTCCGCCGACAGCATTTTAGCATGGAAGGCCTTGGCGGCGTCCTCACGCGTGAACTGGCGCGCCTCTGAGGTGGGCCAGAAGAGCTGTTTCTGGGTGGCGGGGTGGTTGTACAGCTCATTAACATCCTCCAAGGGCGAGTTCTCGACTCCCGGCCTGAAATGCTTGACGGGCAGCATGGACAGGATGGCCTTCGAATACGGGGTCGCGAGTTTCTTGCCCTAGACAGCGGTGGCGGAAGGTTAGCATCACCGCTTTGTCACCACGTTCCCGGGAGGCAAGACGGATGGATCCCAGCCAAGTGAATGGCGGTAGGTAGGTCAGAGAGGCTCGCAACAAATTTGTAACCATGTAGATGTCTTCAAGACTAATCGAATTTTGGTATGTTGACATCATCATATGAAGGAAGGGCAGACGCCGTCGAGCAGCGGGTGGTCAGGGGCAAGTGGGAGGCGGGCATACCTTGGCGATCCAGTCCTTCTCGACCTCCTTGAGTCGTACCACGGCCGCTACTCTGGTGATGTCGATGCCCAACTCAGCCGAGACGGCCTTGATGGACTCACCGTCGCGCATCACCTTGCGCCATACCAGTTCTCGGCCGCGGTCGTCCAGGACAGGCGTCGTTCGGAACAACGGGTTGACGGGGAAGGGGTACCGGCCTTGCTGATGAGGAATCCTGCCCAGGGCGACGTACTTGGGGCCGGTATCGCGATGCCTGCGATATATACTACCGCCTTTGTTGGACCACTCCAGAAACTTCCGGCGCTGCAGCGTATTGCGCTCCAGGCTCGGCGTCGTGGAAAAGCCGGCGCGGCCCAGGGCCAGTTGTGCCGCGGGCGCGGCGACGGCCCTGGAGGCGCCGGCGGCGGTGCTGGCCTGTTGTACCAGCGCCGAGGCCGTGGCGGCGGCCGACGAGGTCGTTAACCGCGACGGCATGGCAGCAGTAGCGGGTGCCCAGGCCAATTACCAGTTGATCTGGACCCGAGAGGAAAAAGGGAGAATCTTCTTTTCTGCGTCGCTCAATGGGGTCACATAAGTAGGGCCCGCCTGGGCTGTTGGGCACATGAAAATTGCTTCGAGTTTGGCGGCGGCGGATCAATGTTCTTGCCTGTCGAGCTGTGTGGGCTGTGGGACGATCTGCCCGCGCCTACATAAGTGGTAGATAAGATTTACGACTACTACCTTAGTACTAGCTAACCCTGACTGCCGGTGCTTCTGCACTTGACAGCTGCTGCCATGAGCAGCCACCCTTGGTGGGTACGAGCGCCGTTCCGTCTCCGTACGGACGGTTTCTTATTCCCGCACACCCATTCCACCCAAAAGGGCCGCCAGGATACGTTCCATCTATGGAGTAGGGCTCTACGGGATACCTCGTACGCTTTGTGTTCCCCCAGAGTCGATCGATCCCCTGCAGGAAAACTTGGCGGAGGCTACTCCGTGGGAAAGAGTGGCAGAGATGTATACCTCCGCCTTCGTGCAAGACATCGCCAATGGATCGATATTCACATGGTTGCATCTACGTGGGTGCCCCATCCCCCCCAGTTGCCAGGTAGTTACTTCATTTGAAGACCATTCCCCTGCGTACCGACATACTACCACCTGCTCTTGGGAACGCGTGTAGTTCAGGGGGTGTCTCCTTATCCAGGAGGCCGGTGGGGTCTTGTAGAATCATTCTTCGTTCAGTCCCGTTGGTGGCGCAGAGAGGTGCGTATGCGTACATATGTGCTGGTGCCGCCCGTGTTAGAGCAGCAGAAACGGGAAGCACCAGGGAGCTATTCAGACGAGCCGGCCCTCCCAGCACACCAAACGGTTTATAGACGAGTAGGGGCAGGGTGTGATCCAAATAGTCTACCAGTCTCTGTCTGCTTGTACTGAAGCATGGAATGGGTAGGTCGTAAAATGACGCCCGGTCCCAATTCCCCCTTCCATCCACGGGCTTCCGGCTCAGCAAGAAGCTGTGGGAGGGATCGTCGTGGTTGGCTGGGTCGGGGGGTCGGGCTGGATCGAGAGCGTTGCGAGCGATCGAAGCTGAGGACGACACCATCCGCACCCATTGGGCAGCGCGGTGGAGATACCAAGCAAGCACTGGCGTCCTGCTTCGAGACAACGCGAGAATCCTCAGCCTTGGACAAACGTCCCATGCGCTGGAACACCACTTCCGATACATGGATCCGCTTGTCGGTCTGCTCCAGTCTCTCCAGTCCTCTCTCTGCCTACGCCTTAGACTGGAGCCAGGTTGGGCAGCCTGGGCTCGCGCCATAGGCGCAAGCTCTTCGCCCCCCCCTCTTCTATGGCACCCCTAGTGTCCATCCAGAATGCTACGGCACTTATCACGGACAGCTAGACAGCCGCTTCACCAGTAAGAAAAAAAAAGATAGCCTTCCGAGGGAGGGGGTCCGGTGAGGCCGTTGCGCTTCCCGAGTAGATTCGCCTATAGCGCCCATCTAAGGAGAGACATGGGTCTCGGCGGTCCAGCTCCCAAGTGGGGGGGTACCCGTGAAAGATCTGGGCTGGAGGGAAAAGCAACGAAGGAAAAGACATGGCAGACGCGCATTGCCGTGCGACGGGACGCGATGGCGCTTCGGACAACCAAAACCCATGCCGGCCTTACGCTGCTAACTAATGTTCTTCTGATGGAACCATGTCGCCATGCCCATGCAGCCCTTGGGCAGTTTCGGGTCGTGTCGCTTCACTCTGCGAGCTGCCTCGGGATGTACCCATCATGGACCAGTCGGCAGCCGTCTTAAAATGACCTCCATTCCTCTGGGGCCGATGGTGTCCCTTGGTCAGCTAATAACATGAACCGAAGTCGTTTAATCTTGGGGAAATACGTGATCGTGTCTACTTCAGTTGCTGCTCAACTACTTTTGCCCGCTGCCTGTTGGCCCATTGATACCATCGTGCTCCTCCTGCCCAGACGCTGGACCACGACCATCCATCCCGCATCCCATCTGTACCCGCCGGAACTACCCAGCGGGCTGTGTGTGCGCGTGTGTACAAGTATACCCCATTCGTACTTCCCACCCCCCCCCCCCCCCCCCCCCGCGGCTCGTGTATCGTCGAGCCCAGGACGACGCCTCCGAGGTACGAGCCGCCTCCTCCGCTCCGGCTCGCAGCAGCGGCACGCACTGCTTGACGGTGCCGAGGCCTCGTAACCCCATGCGTCGGCCTCTTCGGCAGACCCATCAATGGTTGACCTCAAGGCGCGCCTCAAAGGTCTGACTTTACTGAGGAGAAACAGCCTGGCCCCCTCGGTAACGTCGAGCGATGGCCACAGCATCCACGAGGAGCGCAAGGGCTCGGGGGGCTCGCTGAGCCCCGGTCGCAGTCGTCGTCGCTCGCTGACGGGATCCCACAGCCGGGATGCCGCCGGGTCGCCCAGGTCGCCCAGGTCGCCCAGGAACCCATTGGGCGAGGCGAAGGAGCACGAAGAGCACGACGAGCACGACGCGCATCGTCACCCGCCCCACGCCGCCAGCCCTCACGGCCACTTCGACCACTTGAGCTTCCTCGGGGGCCTTGTGCCGGGCCGGCGACGCAGGCCCTCGACGGCGACGTCGACGGTGCCGGCATCGCCGTCACTGCTGGCGCGGGACAGCAACAGCCACAGCAACAACACGACCGACGACAGCCACCCCGAGGAGGACGAGATGGCGAGTGCGGCGACGAACAGCATGACGAGCCCCGACGAGGCGTCAGTTGACCAAATGGCGGCCTCCGACCGTCCCAAAGCGACGGGCGGCGGCGTCGGGCCTGCTGAGACACTAGCGAGCTCTAACCACTCCCTGGGCGGTACCACGAGTCCGGGCGCTGATCGGCCACTTTTTGGCTTATCACCTGCTGCTGCAACGGCCGCCAACCTAACAGCTCCCGCGATCAATTCCACGACCGACTCGTCCCCGACACTGCCCAGCATCCACGAAGATCCCGCCTCGCCCGTCGCCGCGGCCGACGCAGCCGAGCGAGAGTCCCGCCGCCGAGCAGTCCCCGAAGCAGCCACCGCAGCAGCAGCAGCGACCGGTGCAGCTGGAGACGCTACCGCCGCCACAACAGCCCCATCACGCCAAGCCGCTCCAGCGCAACCAGCGCAACCCGCGCAATCACCACCTCGGCCATCATCGCCATCGGCACAACTGCCGCCCCCCCCGCTGCTGCTTGCATCGCCGCTTCCCCCCGCCGACGGCAACGTCGCCTCCCCTATCAGCCCCGATCCCGCCTCGCCCGCCTCGCCCGCCTCCCTCCTGTCGCTGCCGCACCGAGCCTCGCCGGCTGCCCCCCGTCCCGGTGTTCCCCGGCGCCAGAGCCTCCTCCCCAACCGACAGTCGACCCTCATCAAGGCCCTGTTGACCTCGGGACATGCCCAGGACCTCAGCTACCCCGTGGGAGATCCCGATCAGCTGCTGCCCATAAGCGCCAACATGGTGACCCGGAAGATTTGGGTCAAGCGGCCCGGGGCCTCGCCCACGCTCATCACCATCAACGAGGACGACCTGGTGGACGATGTGCGCGAGATGATCCTGCGGAAATATGCCAACTCGCTGGGCCGACAGTTTGATGCCCCCGACTTGACCATCAGGATACCGCCCCGCGACCAGCCCCCTCGTCTCCTGCAGCCCGACGAGCCCATGGGCCGAACCCTGGACGCCTACTTTGCCGGTGGACAAACGGCCGACGATGCCCTCCTCATCGATGTGCCCGTGCCGATCCGTCGCACCCCCAAGGCCTCGCCCAACCCCCGTTTCTACCAGGGCGTTGACGACAGGCCCCACGAGTCGGGGAACGACTATTTCCCTCCCTACCCGCCGGCGCCGCCCATAATGCATTCGCATCATTCAACCCACTCGGTGCCGCCGCAACCGGCCAATGCCGGCCTGACGGCCAACGGTGCGCACACCGTCCACTTCCCATCCTCCATGGCGATCCTAGGTAACGGTCAACTTCCCCCTCTGCCCTCTCCCGGTGGCACCCGAAGAATGGGATCCTCCCGTCCCAAAATGCAGCGGATGCACACGGCTTCCCCCATATCGACCGCTACGGCGAATGGCCATGCACCACATCCTCAGGGAGCTAGCACGACGAGTGTTGGTACGCACTACTCCTCCAGACCGCCGAGATCACGGACTCATTCAGCTGCTTCTTCAGACCAATCCAATCACCCTCCTCACCCCCACCAGCCTCACCAGCCTCCGGCCCCTCCGCCCCTGCCCACGCCCCCGGTACCCGAGCGCGTGGCCAGCCCTCCGCCTCCTCGGATAGCCTCACCCCGGCCTTCGAACCGGACCAAGAAGAAGAAGAACGTCGAGCACCCCTCCCTGCCCCCCGGCATGCTCAACGGCGCCGTGCCTCCCATCAACGTGTTGATTGTTGAAGACAACATCATCAACCTGAAGCTCCTCGAGGCCTTCGTGAAGCGACTCAAGGTGCGCTGGCAGACGGCCATGAACGGACGCGAAGCTGTCAACAAGTGGCGATCTGGCGGTTTCCACTTGGTCCTCATGGATATTCAGCTGCCCGTCATGAACGGCCTGGAGGCTACGCGTGAGATCCGGAGGATCGAAAAGGTTAACTCGATTGGCGTCTTCTCCTCATCGGCCAGCAGCGCCCCCGAGGACGTCAAGCCGGAGCTGGTCGAGGAGGACAAGCTGGCCAACACGGAAATGTTCAAGAGCCCCGTCATCATTGTGGCCCTGACGGCCAGTTCGCTGCAGAGCGACAGACACGAGGCTTTGGCCGCTGGCTGTAATGACTTCTTGACCAAGGTTCGTCCCGTGCTACCGATCACCCGTCCGATTTCGACTGACACAACATCTAGCCCGTCAACTTCGTCTGGCTGGAGAGGAAGGTGATGGAGTGGGGCTGCATGCAGGCCCTGATCGACTTTGATGGCTGGAGGAAGTGGAAAGACTTTTCTCAGAAGACCGAGGATGACGACTCGGTCAAGAAAGCCGCAGCAGCCAAGGCCAAGGCGACCAAGAAGAACCACCGGCTGTCCATGACGTCTGCTGTCGCTTAACCACGTGGCAATCATTTCGCAACCATACATTACGCTCAATACGGCTTCTCGTATAACACGGACCTGGCGCACCAGGCTTTAATATGTACCAAGGATGTCTGAAGGAGAAATATGGCCGGCACACGAAGTATCATCCATCTCAAACAGAAGGGAGAGCCCCGAGGGGACGAGACACGTGACACCAGCGAGGCGCAAGTCCGTATCCCAACAGTTAGGAGAGGTTTTAATGGGGCTTAGTAGAAGGAGGCCGGAAAAATACGGGCGGCTGGTTCTACATCAAACGATACCATAACTGAGTTTCCTTTCCGCACCCCCGGCCCCGGGTACAGTGGCTCGTAGAGTAAGCTGCCGCCTGGTCCAGAGGGCAAGGGCAAAGGCTTCATGGGGCTTTGGGGTATTTCAGGGCGACGGCTTCTTTCGTAATGATAAGATTGGACGAGGAAGCTGAAGTGGATTCGCGGATAGCCGGGTTCCGCTCCCTTCCGCCCCTCATCCAGGATTCCCGCCCGTCGTCGTCTCACGACATAACGAATGCCGAAGCTTCGGGTCTACTTCGATCCGCAGCCGCGAGCTTGCCGTCATATGGTGACGTACGGCGACGTCCAATGCCTGCTTACGCGAGGGGGGTGAAGGGGTGCGGTCGGCGCCGGCGTCGTCGTGCCCTGGCTTGGTGCCGGCCGTCCGAGGACCGTCCCAGGAGAACAGCGGCTCCGTCGGCCCCAGTGCAAGAGACGCGATTTTTTTTTCGGGCGAAGATCGTCTGGGCTTGCTCGTGTTAGCCCACGAGGCCATCGGAAGGGTCTTGTATACTGCAGATCGGTAAGGCCGGCGAAGGACCAAGGAAGGGAGGTGCGTAGTCTCTCAGAAGCATCCAGCACTATTTTGGAGTCATGTTGTTCCTTGAGCACTTGTAAATATTTGCCTTTTTATACCGATGGGACTTCGTGTGTGAATACAGTAGCTAGTTTGTAGGTTTTGAGAAGCTTGGTTACCGTGTATTGAAGGATGGCGTGTTGGCAGCCGCTTGGCCCCCTTTTGGCGAGTACAGGCGACTTTTGCGAACCGGTGGCTTCTATTATCATGGTTATGAATATTCAACAACATGGTAATTCATTTCTCGAAGTAATCGCAACCTTAACGGAGTTTAGCCGACTAGGCAGATGCTGGTCTTGTCTATATACGAGAATGGAAGCAACTGGGGCCTCGCCCCCTGTTTTTCCCCTTCCCAGCTCCTCATGCATTTTCAAATGTGACAGCCACACGTTTCATGGAGGCATATCAATAATACGTGCCTGGAGCGAAGCAAATGACGTGAAGATATGATGATTATGAAACGAAATCGCATCATAAAGACGCCCACGCCTTAGAAACAACCCCCGATATCAATGAAAACACTGCATAGGTCTTTTGCATAACTCGCAAGCATGTTGGTGGAAGCAATCCGGCAAATCTTTAGACATACCCGACTTCTGAACCATCCTCGACTTCCGGACCATCTTCATCATCGGCCTAAGACTCACCGTCGTATATGCCTCGGTCATCCCACCCTCCACTTCTATCAACAAAAGTCTCCTCAGCATATCTCAGCATCTCTTCATCTTCCGCCGTCCATTCGCGATGCTTCTTGAGAAGTTTCGCAGCCACCGTGTGCTCCTCACGAGAAGCCAAGAAAACTGCCCGGGCGTATTGCCGCCGGCCATCACCAGTCGTTTCTGCCCCTTCACTCAGGAGGGGTTGGATGAAGTCGATGCGGCCATGCTCTGCGGCAGCTTCAAGCGCCGTACGCCCGAAACGCTTCGCGTCCGGTGCGTTGATTTCAACCCTAAGATCAATCAGTCGCTTTACAAGCCCCAAGTGACCGTACAAGCACGCGGCTTGGAGAGCGGTAGTCCCCCAATTGTGCGTTGCCGGGTAATGAATGTCTGCCCCTTTCCCGATGATAAATTCCACTATCTCCATATTGCCTGTTGCTATCGAAGTGGATAGTAGTCCTGAACTTTCGGCACTGATGTCGGCTCCCTTTTCGAGGAGAAGATTGACGATCTCCAAATCTTCGAGTTCGAAGGCGAGTTCTAACGGGCTGTAACCTTCGCCGTCCCTCTCGTTAATGTCTTCGCCCAGATCGATGCAGGCACGGACGACTGATATGCCGCATTTGGAATTTATCGCCTGACAGATGGGAGGGACCTCCCCTTCTTGCCAAGTAAATGTCAGGGCGTCACTCCGCGGATGCTGCGACAAAAGTCGGAGTTTTGCGACAGCTCCTTTGTAGGCCAAGCGGCAGGTCAATGCACGGTCTCGTCTGCAACCACTGTCGACAAAGGCCTGGAATACCTCGGGTTTGGCGTCCGCGGCAAAGTTGAGAAGTGCACCGAACCTGTGGTCATGCCAGAAGGGGTGTATCGAAAAAGGCTTGTCTGTCTCGAAATCTAACCGCCTATAACGATACTTGGGGAGACGTGCCACATCCCATGGCGGCAATGCATTTTGAAGGCAGTCGAGTAGCTGCTGATTATTACACACTGCGGCCAAGCCGATCGACGTTGTTTCTACTGCTTGGAACTCGTCCGAGTATTCGTGCGATAGTCGATTCCCCCGCCATCGAAGTCGGTTGCCCAACAAACGAGTGACGAAGCTGAGGCCCGCTGTGCCGGTGCAGACGGCCCAGGTGGCAGCACAGAGCGCACCAGGGCTGTATTGATTCGGTTCGAGTTCAAGGGCCTTTTCGGCGATGCGGCCATGGCCATGTAGCAGCGCCGCCCCGAGAATGGTGAATGTGTCTTCTTCTGGGTAGGGTATGGCCTGGTCGCTGCCTTGGGCGACATGAAGGCCAACGAGCCTCTCCACCAGACTCCAATTCCCCAGCTTGACAGCCCGGGCGGCGTCTCCCTCCAGAGGTCGCAAACCAGCATCCAGTAACCTCATGCATATCTCGGCGCGTGGCTGCCAATCTGGAGAACAGCAAAACTGATAATCATAGCCGCCAGCCTCCGTACGGTGCCAATACATGGCGTATTGCAGAGGGCTGAGGACCAGTCCGCCTGCTTTGATCCGGACTGAATCCCAAGAGCCTCGGGTTGGCAGCAACTAGGAAACCAGCCGTGTATTGTTTTGATCGATGGCGCTGAAGAGAAGCGAGTCTGGTATTTCGGCCCCTGCATGCACCAGGTAGTCGACCAAATCACGATCCTGCCGTTTGGAGTACGTTGCTGCTCCCAGTGGCAACCTGCATTTCAGCAGGAAATCGAAGCACATGCTGGTGCAAAAGAATCCATGGCGGTCGAAGAACCGAGCTGTAATTATAAGGGCCGATTCCTCTGTGACATGCAGAGATCGTCTGATATTGGCACCATGTGCATGTAGGAACTGCACGACATCAGGATGTTGTCGGTAACAAGCGAGGTGAAGGGGCGATGGAATCCCAGTGTCCGCATTTTCAACCCGCGCTCCCCAATCGAGTAGCAACCGGCAAATGTCAACATGGCCCTCGACGGCGGCAGCGTGAAGAGCCGTTCCACCAATATCGCTCGTCGTATTCACATCAACACCCTGATTTAGGAGGAATTCAAGGACTTGTTTTCTTCCGGTCCTAGCGGCGGCTATGACCAGCTCGGTGAAGTACGGTACGATAGTGCTGAGTCCTGGACCTGTAGCTGCTCTTTCGATGACGAATTCCAACACAGCAACCACCATGGCTTCGGTCCGGGACCGGTCGTACATGAACTGAACCAAGGGGCCGATTGATGAGAACAGGCTGTGCCTTGCTTCCCGATGCTCTCTGCTGGCCAGGTACCAGTCAAGAGAAGCGCCAGCTGTAACGAGGCGTTGGACAAGGTCGCTACAGCCTGCTTCGCAGGCCGAGGAAATCGCGTCAAATAGGGGATGCGCCCAAAAGTGCTCGTAGGGTCTGATGGAGGCTTTGCCAACCTGGTTGCCTGGAACGAAGTAGCCGTCTGGGTGTGCGCCCGCATCCAGAAGGCTAATGCACAAACTATCCAGCTTCCGGTGCAAGGATGCTTGCAATGCTGTCGTCTTCGTGCCACACAACCTAATGACGGTATTCGGAGACTGGCCGGATTTCAGGAGCCATATTGCGAGGTGAATGGCTCTCTCTTCGTCAAATTTGTCGTTTTCATAGTATAATGCACGAAAAAACGCCTGATAGAGGTGCTCCGCAACGGCCAACAAAGTGAAGTCTTCGTCGGCAAGTTTTAGGGGGGTTGCCATGAGGCCCGATAGCTCAATGATGGTAAGTAATTGATCGAGGTACCCCCAAGCACTCTGATCATCATCCACGAGGTTGTTTGAGACATTGGACAAAAGTATTTTTGTCTGCTCTTGCAGCGCTTCTGTGGTACTTCCCGAGAGAACCACGTCGGCTCGTCGAGAGGCTTCACCTTCCTCCGAATCGGGTATAAGAGACTCGATGGCTAATTTCGTATCTGCTGTTGATGATCCATGGCTCCTGTTGGGTAACAGCGCCTGGATGTAGTTGCACTCGCGAATTTCGACGCCAGGGGGCTTGACTAGGCATCCTCAGCTTGGGATCTAGGTGTGACATGTCTCGAAACATACTCCGAATGGTCTGGATGCGTGAAAGCAGCCATGGCAAGTTCCTTGGCCAGACGATCCGTATTCCCCCATTCCTTGGGGTGCATACGGAGACGATATTCCCAGGAGGTGGCTGTGGGCTTGGTGCTATAGGAGACCAGGCAACCGTTAACACGAGGGCTTCCTCGGATCATACGAGATAATTGATCTGGAAACATACCTTGATCGAAACTCGTGAACCAGCCCTGGTTGGAGTAACGCGCTGTCTCTTTCCGTAGCTTCTTGGGGTTGACGAGTTGCCCATCAAGATAGGCATCGTTGTCCTTGTCCTGCTCCCTCTTGCGTTTGCGGGTTATATGCTCGATGTATCGCCATGCCGTTTCTGCCTCGCCCTTGCGAGTCTTCTTGCGGACTTTCCACACAGTATGCAGTCGGTACTCAAGCTGGTGTTTTCTGGGACTGTCAGTTAAAGGTGCTTGGCGCTTGTTTGAGGAGCTGTCCCTACGATATGCTGAACCCACCAGCGGCCAGTCGCTCCACGATCTTAGGCAAGCTCAGACTGTCAGTGGCGAACATGCGTACGATGCCATCTTTGCGATCTTCCCAATCCTGGTCGGACGGACGACGACGATTGCTGGACACCATATGGTATTGGAGTTCGCAATTGCGATGCTGCTCAGTTGGGAGAATGGTCTGGTATTGTTGAGGGAAAGAACATGCACATGCGAGCATGCCCAGATGGTGGGAGGAAGAACTCTCGAGCACCCGCCGCGCAGAGCCACGTTCGTTTCCCTGACGGCCCTTCGCAGGCTCGAAACGAGCCGGATTGGCTGACTCCAATATCTGAAAAGCCGACGTGGAACACACAACACATACCTCTCGCTTAGCAGAGCGCGATCGACATGCTAGGCTATTGGCTGGAGCCGACATCTGGAAAGTACATACTTAGAGAGAATGGGCGGCTGTGCAGTGGTGGCGGGGCGCACAGGCAGGTCTGGAGGCCCGGCGATTGGTCCAAGCCAATATCCTACATGATGACAGTCTAGTAGTACATGGTACGTAGTGCCGGCCGGACCAGGAGACACGGAAGTTTGCAGGGATATACTATTGATCGATTCCGGCATCCCAAAGGCACCCGGCACAGGCCAAACAACGAACTCGAGAGCTCGTAGGCTGGGACCAATATCTGAACAGACGTGTAAGAGGGTGACGTCTGCATACCCGCAAAGGAGCCTCATATTAGGCACACGTGAGGCAGTTCTCCCTGTAGTATAAGCCAGGTACGATATCGGAAAGTTGCAGTATGCGCTTATACGGAGGTCAGTGGGTGTATATTCATCAACGACTGGCAGTCCCTTCCAATACCAACCATCACCCACGCATTTGAGGAAAACACCCGACAGCGAACCCTGTCCATAACAGCGCATCAAAACCACCATCGGCACGGCACTTTTCCCCTTTTGTGTTTTCTTCCTTCACCTTGCCCAGTCATACGGACCGTTCACTGCAGCATTCTCCCCTTGCTCTTCGACCACCGCCAGTGGCCTTTCACCGCATTCCACGAACCAGCAATTCCTGTTCCCCGTTGCCTCTTGCCAATTCAAAGCAGGGAAGAAACCCCAAGCTGCATTTCAGCCCGAGCTGAGCCATTTACACCATCCAGGTTGCCTTCAAAGTGATCTCGTTGCACATCACGAACAATGGGATCCGCGGAAGCAACCATCGCCATTGTCGGTGTGTTTTTTCACCTTGCCCCCGACGATTATTGTGGTCTGGAAATACCTGTCGCGAACAAGGGGCCGAAAGAGGAGTCAGCCCTTGCCCCCTGCCCTCGGGCCAGTCCATATCACCGACTTGGTAACCGCACTCACCCTGCCCGCCTCAGAAAACATAGGGCCTCCCGAAACCTTGCCACGTTGCCCGCGCCCCGACCCGAGACCAGCCCAGAGCAACTCTCATGGCACAGCTATCTTCATTAGTGTACGGATCGGCTCGGACGGATCGTGGCGGCCTCACGCTCTGTGAGTGCCACTGGGCTGGAAGCGGGTATGCCATGCATGGCGGAGCGCGCAAGTGGGGTTAGAAGTGGAGGGAAGATATCGAGACATCATATGTTTACAAAGCTTTGTATATGTGCCGGCCGTAGTCGATACTGCGTAGAGCTAAACGAGATGCCGCCCTGGGGGGATTCCCCCATGTAGACTTCCATCATACTACCGAGTCATGGCTTCATTATGTTCACTAGCGTACGGTATGTATATCCGATCTTATTCAAGCTCTCTTGACTCAGGAAATCTCAAGTCGCCCTTGGGCTATTGTATGGCACTATGGAATGACCGTTGACGAAGGCGTGTTGCGGTGTTCAATATTGCCGATGTAAGCCTCATTCGGGACGGTGATTAACGTTCACACTTTGTTCCGAGGATGGAATAAACATGAACTTCAAAGCACTGACCATAGGGGATGGGTTTATTCGTCTTCCCCAGTGCGGGCGCAGTTTTAATATGGTATGGCAGTTGAGCCAAAACAGCAGTAGTGGCCGTGCCGAGAGCTACCACCAATAAACCACCGGAAAGTTGGGTATTTCTCGCCATGAGGGACATCGAGCTCAGTTTCCTCCGCCATTGGCCGCAGAAAAGGGTGTCCGATTACTGACAGGGTGGGAGAAGGGGAACGGAGGACGGGGATGAAGGCAGAAGACTTACAGGTAACGGACCTGGAGACGAAGATAGAGGGGGATGAGAGGACGTGTTGAATGGCGAATAAGACTTCAAAAACCACAGAAGCGAAACGCACCGGCATGATCGCCCAACCGGCTTTACGACAGAAGGCGTAGAGGCGGGGTGGGTAGGGGAGTACGGGGAGGCCCGAGTGAGCCCTGCCTTTAACCAGCACGGCAAAAATTGCAACACAGAGGGTTAAGAACTGGGGTGTTCAAAAGGCGGCAGACAGGATCTGAATATGTACCACAGCTCAGCACATTCCATATACATTCGAGTAAAGTAGCGCGATGGTCCTGCCTACGAACGTCGAATAGACATCCCAAAAAGCAGCAGCATCTCTTGCCGTCCAGTCCACTCGAATACGCACGTCGAATTAGAGTTTTGATACGATGGGGAACGTGGAAAGACCTTGGAGCCAGTGACCGTGCTTGCAAATTGACTAGCATGATTGGGCAAGGGAGCGTGTGACCAGCCACGAAAGTAAGCGTCAGATCCGGCTACTGGGGCCCTCCTCGGGGCCGGTAGCATTCGGTTCTTGATATATATATATATAGCATGGCGGATTTCTACACCGGTTGATCCACTTCAATATGGCGGCCCATGGTTTAAGACATGATGTACACGAGACACCGCGGAATTCCCGCCACTGCCCGCGTGTCCGAACTCTGCGCCGTTGAGCCCCCTTTGGGCTATCACGTATAGGAGGCATTAGATACCCACAAATATGTCCTGTCTACGCCGAGCACTCAATACAATAACCCGCTCACGCTGTTCGCGATTCATACGTAAGCATCTTGACGGCTGGGAAGGGAGTTCAGGATAGCTGTAGCATATCTGCAGATAGCATCGTTATATCTGCTGCGAAGTAGCTCCCTTTTTCCGCGCCTTCAAGTCCCAGCCCTTGACGTCTGCACAGGCGTGGGACAAGACTTATCTGCTGACTTGCCTCCAAGCAGAACCCCATCCTGTCTTCATGAGAAGCGGCCCCGGCGTACTTCTCGGCCTTGCTGTGTACGGCCAATTCTTACCGCGGTGGGTCTCGGCTCCGCGCTGCCAGTCTTTTGCATTGGCTATGGCGTGCACGTGGCGTGTGCCCTTTCAATCCTCGGCGGCTTGGGCGAAGGGGTTTTCGATCTCCTCGCTGCCATCCACGGGACTGATGACGACCAGCAATGTGCCTCGTGCCACCACGAGGCCCAGGGAGCGCGTGCTCTCGTTTCCTTCGTCGTCTGCAATAGCGCGCGTCAGATGGGGTCCTCATGGTGGGGATCCGGCTCGACCTACCTCTAACCACCTCCTGCACCTCGTCCAACACCAGGTTCATCAGGGCATCGTAGCCCTTGAGGGTGCCGGTGCACTCACGACCGCCGTTGAACTTGACCGTGATGCGCTTGTCCATGTACTTGCTCAAGTCCAGGATGTTCTCCTTCTTGGGGCGCTCGCGTTCCTGGCCGCCCTCGGCCGAGGCGCCTCCGCGGCCGCCTGGGCCGTGTCCGCCGCGGCCACCGCCCCTCCCGCGATAGCCTCCGCCGCCGCCGCGACCGCCGCGGTGTTGAGGTCTGTCGGCCATGTTCCTGGGCGAAAAGGTTGTAGCCGTGTGTTGGGACGGGTGGGAAGGGTTGATTTGGGTCAGGGATGCAGAGCCAATGGCGGCCAGATCGGGGCCAGAGAGGACAATGAAGACGGCCGGTAGTCAGGCAATTGCGCCTAGGTTTGGTAGCTTGGGCGGAAGCTGCAAGAGGCCCAAGAGGGGTTAGCGAGGGCGAGAAGCTGGACCCTGGACTGGCGTGGAAATTTCCTGCTCGGCCGCTCGGTCAGGCTGGGTGGCACGGGCGCAGGCGAGGAAAGAGCTGGGGGGGGGGGGGGCGGGTTGGTGTGCGTGTGTGCGCGTACGTGATGTGTGCGGGTGAGCGAGTGGGTGGGTGGTGGTGGGCTCAGGCTTACGGGAGGACAGGGAATGGCGGCGCGCGGCTGTGGATCAAGGCGCGTGCAGACGTACGAAAGAGGTACTTACCTGGTAGCTAGGTGTCTGCAGTGAGGTCGTGTGGTGGGTGGAAAGGACCGCCGGAGAACGGGCGGCGGACGGTTTCGGATGGCGAGCCTTCTTTGGTTCCGGGCGCAGACAGTCAGTCAGTTAGGGTAATCAGTCCACGGTAGGGTAGGGCAGGTAGGAGGTAGGTAGGTCATGTAGGTACCTAGGACGGGCAGCTGGACGGACGGTAGGGGCTTCACCGGTGAGGAATTTCGCTTAAGAGACGCCTGCCTGTCTGGGCGATGACGATGCTGCTACGTGGGAGAGATGGTCCCACGGCCTGGTTGCTTTTTCGAACCTGGGCAAGTCGACCGATGTGGTGCGGGGCCGACGATGCGAGGCTGGCAGGACGTGGCCCAGCCAACGAGGCTGCGACGCGCCGCCATTGGTGCCGCTCACGCCCCGGGGGCCCGGCCACTGGTGGAGTGGGGGCACCTGCACACCTATAACGAAATGGAGCATGTACCTAAGGGTATGTAGGTAATCATCCAGCCTACGGGTTCCCGTACAGGGCTCTCTACCTAGGTCTCTCCATCCCATGTGACGGACACCGTGCAGCTCCTGGCTCGGCTTGTGTGGCTGCACGGCCATCGGAATGCATGAGCCGGGAAGGGAGGTGCCCAGTCCGATCCCCCATGACCTGGGAGACGATCCAGCAAGCACCGACCACTGGGACACCATGCACGAGGCTGTTTGGGGCCCGCGTTCCGCTGCAGGATGCCCAGGAAAGCAGCAGGGAATCAGTCGATGGGGGGTGGGCTTTCGTCGGCGGTTGCTGGACCGGGGGAGGGGAAAGACATTACAGGCTGTCCCAGGCTCGCCCACGTCTGCCCAGGGCCCCGCCGCCGCCCATGGCATCCCATCTCATTCCGTCCGCCATCTCGTGTTGACAGACCGTCATCACACTCTTCCCGTGCGGGCGAGGGGCGAGACATCCTCGCGGACGAACGAGCGCGGTATACAGTACACCACGATTATCCCAGACGTGGACCCGTGTTGCCCCGTCCGGGTCCATGGCCCCATGATAGCCGGGCCATACGTTCCGGCTCTGTGCGGGTTTCCCGAGAACGAGGTCGGAGGACGCTCCGGCGATGGAGAGTGGCCGCCCCAGGGACGGCCCAAATCCCCGCCTATATTGACGGCCGAGATACGCTGTGTTTGATATGGAAGCATGTCCCAGCGTCGGGCCTGCTTCCGTACTCTCAGCAGCCAATCACGGCTAAGCATGCGACCGTTCGGACTGCAGCCGGAGACCAATCACACGTCGCATTAGCAGCTGGCTCAGGGGAAAAATCGAGGGCCAAGTTGGGCAGGACGAGCAGACACCCAGGCCATCCTTGTTGGCACAAGAAGGAAACGGAGGCCCATGACGCTTTGCTCCATGTACACTCTCCCCGACTGCTTGCTGACAGACAGACAAAAGCAGAGGTGCAGCCGGGCAGCAGATAGCCATTGCCAAGGCCGCATACGATTAGATGACGACCAGCCTTGCGTGGGCCACGGCGGGTCCCGGACAGGCATGAGGAGGACGGGAGGCCAGAAGAGTGATGGAGATATGTAAGTAATTTAAAGTAGTTGGCGTTCGAGTGCATTGATGTGCGCTTCCAGGTTGCCGGGTTGGTTTCAACTTTGGTTCTAGCTCCAGCTCCAGCTCCCGGAGAGAACAGGTGCTTTGTTATTGCTCTCTCCGATTCCCGAGAGTGGGTGCTGGTTGATATGATGGGGCATAGGCCGGCTCCTACTACATTGTACCTAAAGGCTGATCTAAACGACGTGCTGAGGGCAGGTAGGTACCTCTTATCTCCAGCCTCCAACTACTAATACATGCATGTATGTACGTGCACAGATGGGGCAGGGCAGCGCATCAATTCTCTCGGTCCCTAACACTGGATCTTCTTCACACCTAACCGTGAAGCAACCTACCTCCTTACCTTACCTACCGTTGTAGGTACCTGCATCCATCCTCCTCCACGTCGGGTGGAGACGCGCTGCCACGTTCCTCCAGTGCGGGCAGCTCCGTCTCTCTTTTGTTGCAGCAGCGGCACAGACGGGGACGCGGCAACGGACAATCAGCGATCCCTCTTTTGCATCCCATGCCAGACCGGTTGAATTCGAGCTTCCATGCCAAGATCCGACCCTGACGGATATCCTGATCCCGATCCTGCCCGTCGCTGGTGCCCCGGGAAGTGATCAGTCGACTCGCGAGAGACGCTGGCCGAGTTGGCTCGTGCTCCCTGGCAACTAAGTGCCCTGGATGGAACCTCACAAACCACGCAACTCGACTCCCGTCGCGCGCGTCGCTGCCTCGGGCCAAGAGCGGCGACCCCATCCCTTGGGATCCCAGAGCAAACTCGGCGCGACAGAAGAAAAAGAAGCAGGGCCCTCCTCCTTCCCGCCTGCGCTGCCCGGTTGCCGGGGGGGGGGGTCGGGGGGTCGGGGCGAGAGCGCTCGCTCACACGCTCCGTATCTCCCAGGCCCTTCTTTCCTTAATAAGTCACCTTCTCCCGCCGCCCGCCCGCCCGCCGCCGTCGCCCCTCCCGTCGTCCCTACCTAATAATCAGGAACCCTCAGCAGCTGGACTGGACTGCGACGACTTCTCTCCATCCGCGCCGTACCCGCACTCCTCCCCGCGATCCCTCTGGCTTCCACAATAAGCGTCGGCTCCGACGTCACCTGGGGCGGATCCCTCCCCGACTTATTATTACCTCTTCAGTTTCCTTCCCTCCCAAGCCCCAAGCTCCCGCCCCCCCGCGAGGCGTTTGTCCCTCGTTTTCTTGTTCGCACCCTCGCTCCCACCCCCCGCGCCCGCGTTTGGACCGTTTCTTATCCTGGAGGAGGGCATAACCAAGCGAAGCTCGGACACAAACCTGGTCCTCTGTGCCTGGCAACGTCTTGGCACGCCGGCTCCCATATCAAATCACCTCGTCGCTGCTCGTCGCTGCCACCGCGTCTGCCGGCTGCGCCTTGGAGCACAGCGAGCGCCCTTTTGAAGGAGACGGTGGTTGCGGCGGCCGTTGCAAGCGCATACCCTCCTCGCCTGCCGCCTATCGAACCACTGATTTCCCGCCTTCACTTCGAACCGCCTTCTCCAGCTCCGTGGTCTTGCTCCTGTTCTTGTTCCTGCGTCTGCCCCGGCCTGCCCAGCTATCGCCACTGCCGGGTCATAGGCTCCTCCGCTCAAAACCCCCCTCCGCAACGGCACTGCCGGCTGCGCTCCACTCGGGCAGCACGATAACCGGATTGCTGAATTTCCGCACTACTGTCGTTGCTATCTTCGCCTCGTCCACCATCGTGACTGTCGGGCGGGCCGAATTGCCACCCTCCCGCCGTTGGCGAAGCATGCCGCCGGGCACCAAAGTAACCGCTCCCCTTTTTTAAAGAAAAAACAAGAACATCCGAGGTCTAGCTCCGGCACGCGCCCACAGGCGCATAGGCGCACGCGCGCATACGCAAACGCAGCCCTCCTGCTTCGGCTCTACTCCCGCCCTCGTGGCCTGCCAGCATGGCACATAACCCGGATGCTGAACCGCACAAAAGGAAGCGGAATGACGATGACAGCGGCCAAGCGAGCCATGCGGATCGCATCCCGCAGCCTCCGCCGCCCCCTACAGGTACGTGATGCGGCACCGGATGCGTATTGTCTGTAGAGGCTCTCGTTTCGCGCAGCGTTCCCCAAACCTTCATATACCTTCTCTGGCACCCGGCATGACGGCACCACTTTCTATATGATTTAATACGTGCTCGGTTCCGGTGACTGGCCACGTTTTCTAGCAGGGCCGCCCGGCATACTCGTCCCAGCGTGTGTAATCGTTGTGGTGGACCTCCTCAACCCCACACAAAAACAGCACCAGCTCGCGTACTAACGTTATACAAGGCAACCCGGTACCCATCAACTATCTCACTAAACATGCCACCAAACTCGACTTGATCCACGGCGATGCAGACACCTTTGCCGATGTTCTGGCTCTTATCAATAGTTACGAGGGTGCGTATAGTCCGAGGAAACATCTGTTGGAGCAAAGAGCGTCCATCCGATGGCTGATTGTGGTCCCGCAGGAGTCCTAAACAGACATGAGAGTCTCGCCTCGGTGCTCGGGGCTAAACTCAACGGCCCCCGTATGCTGAAGGGCATAGACGGCTTCTTCGAGGGAACCATTAACACCAACCCTCCCCAGTCCATGTTTAGCCCCAACACGGTGACTTGGCTCGACGTCGTGGAGTTCGCCAAGTCCAAACCCAACGACTTTGTCCTCTCGACGTTGCCGAATGGGACGCGTGGTTGCCAATTCCACCTCAATGGATTTCAAGTAGAAATCATCGAGGATGACTGGCGTCTCATTGTGTCAGGCAGCATGGACGGCATGTGCCAGGCCGCCATGCAGCCCCTCGCCGAGGACGAGAAGATCGAACTGGCCACGCTTGAAATCCTGGATCAGCGGCTCCAAGTGCTCATCAAGAAAGCCGATGAGGTTGCCCGAAGAGCCCGCCAGCTGAATTACCACCTTAGCGGCCGTAGGGTGGCCATTGCCGGAAGGCATTCGCCGCAACAGTCATCCAACATGGTCCCAGGTTTCCAGGCCGTCAATCAGTTCGGCCGCTCAGCCGGGACGACAGCCGCCTACGATCTGCACGCGGACCTTATACGGCAATTTCAAGCCCTTCCCCAGCAGTCTTCCCTGCGGCTGTCCTCGGTGGGCTCAATCCCGCCCACGCCGATTACTTTGCCCACGGCGGTTTCGACACCCCGGACTTCGGTGCAGCAGCAAGTCATGGCGTCCAACGGCGACCGCCCTTCTCCCAGCCACCAGTCGGAGCCCGCACACCGGGATTCGGAGGACGAGCACAGGGCGCTCGTCACGGCTAGGATCGAGAGACTACCCAAGGGGGCAGCTATTGACCCCCCTTGCGACCGGTGCCGCCGGCTGAAAACGCCCTGTACGAAGCAACTCACGGCGTGTCAAGGCTGCACCAGGAAACATGCCAGGTGCACCTGGAAACAACTCTCCGAGGATGAGATCGCTTCACTGAAAGGGGAAAGCGGCGAGGGCAGTAATGCAAGCGATGAATATCGGGAGCCGGGCTTCAGCGGTCACCGAAGCACTGGCTCGCAGTCCGACTATGGGGTTCCGCGGACGGATGCGGAACGCCTTGAGGAAAACGGGACAGGGCGGCCCACTTCGCGTATCGCAATAAGCCGGCACACGGATGATATCTGGAGAAAGGGCCCCATCGCCGCCCCTCTTCGTCACGATGCAATGGAGATGGACGTGGACCCGCGCGATACACGAGGCTTGCCTCACGCAGTCGATACGGACGGCCACCGCGAAGATCGGCCGAGAGAGCACAGTCTGCTGAGCCACATGGCGTCGATGGCGTCGGCGGCCGTCGACGCGTCGACGGCCCCGCATGACAGCCCGCGGAGCCCTTCGTCGGGGTTGCGCCACCCCCTACAGTTGCGAGAATTGTGAGGTTGAACGACGGATGGTGACAGCTGGCCTAGCGGCCGGGCATCGTGGTGTACATATGTTTTCGGTACTAGACCTGTCTTGGCGCTGTACATATCCATGATGGGCTGTTAGCGTCGCGGGAGTTCACGATTTGTTACGGGACTAAAACCACGGGAGGTGCCCGTTATTCATGGGTATACTATGTTGCGAGCAATTCGATAGTAATTGGTCAGTCCTCTCAGCCTGCCTGTCTGCTCACCTCTACCTTGGCCCCTTCAACTTTTCGTGGGAGAATTGCCATTGTCTGGCTCGCGCAGTCAGCCGTCCCATAATAGGATAGTGAACGGCTCGGCCGAGGTTCAGTCGGGGACTGCGGCCGTACAAAGATTGTTTCAATATGTGGCAAGTTTCGACAGAAGTCACCGCCTCGGCAAGCCAGGTAGTTCATGTATCGTAACTCTAATATAGAAGAGCTCCCCGAGTGACAGTCGTCTGGCGGTGCCCCGGGCCCCCGATGCGGCGCAATAGCCGGCATAGCTACCTCCCGTGAGCCCATGCACTTGGAAACGCCGGACAGCGAGGCAGTCTCGTCCATCCCCACGAGAGTCATCTGTATAGAAACAGGGCACGCCGCGGCGATCCGGCGGCCAACCAGGAAAAGAGGGCTCCAAAGCAGCAACAGAGGCGGCCCGGCCCTTTAGGTTCCGGGCGCCTTTTTGGCGGGCACGCTGTGATGACGGGGACGAGAAGTCCCCCGCCGAGCGTCCAAAGCGTCCCGCAGGCGGATAGAGCGGAGCCCCTCTTCGAGAGACAGCTCTTGCTCTCCTCGGTACCGGTCCGGGTTCTGGGTTTCGTCCCGCCTCCACGGTTCGGCGCGCCCGGCCGTCCTAGACATGCCGCAACCCATGGGCCGGACGAGCGACGAGGGGGGCCGAGGAGGGGGCGTCGACGGTGTTTTTCCGGGGAGCGCAGGGCTTCGGTGCGGAGGGTGGCACCCGCGGTAGGTCTCTGAAGGGGATAAGGCGGGACGACCGAAGGGTCGGACGTCGGCGCGTTTGTTCGCTTTGCGGTCTCGCGATGGCAATATGCGGTGATATCCTCCGCTGCTCCTTGGCCCTTTCAACCCACCACGAACGGGACTCGCCCTTGAAGTTTTATGTAACAAACTCCCCCGGGGGCTTGTCCAACCCCGTTGGTTCGGATGCTGCCTGGTGTTCCCCTTTGTTGCTCACCGCGACCGCCTCGTCTTCTTTTACTTTGGTTCCGTATCGGGAGCTGGCATGACGTATAGGGCCGGTTTCGCCAAAGAACTTCGTAGCTCCAAGTAACCGACATCTGCCGAGTTGTACTGAGGTATTAGCTATGGTGGTCGTCGACCGGCCCCCCGCGATAGGACTTGGGGTTGCAGCAAAACTCCTAACGGGGTATGGCGTGCGGTCAGTATGCACCCAACCTGGGGTGAGAGCAGAAAGTAGCACGGAGGGTAGGATATCCTTTGTCCAGGGAGCATCACACCAACGAAGCTGAGCGGGTTCCATCCGGCGAGAGGGTTTTTGTTGGTTTCATCGCGTAGCAAGCACTGCCGAAGTCTCGGGACTCCCTTGGCAGACTTCGGTTCGGATGACCAGGGACGGTTCTAAGCCGAGCCGTCGGTGACATTGCTGAACCCTTTGGATGAAAGAAAAACTGCCGTGGTGTAACTCCACCTCTTGAAGGCTTTCTTTGTCGCCCAGGCCATGTTGGTTTTCTCGCTTCACTTCCCCCAGACAACATATGGGACGAACCCAGCCTCTTCGCTTCAAGCAACCAAATCCGTTGGAATAGGGGCGTCTGGGTAGACTACGACAGGAATTAGGGTATTTATGGACTGTAATACTATTATGGGGAAGGCACTGTTCTTCCCGCCAAAGCTCCCGATATATACGAACACCTTCATAACACGACTCCCGAGAAACCAACACCAACAACCTTGACCACGCACAATGGCCCCCAAGCCCGGAACAATCATTGCCAGAATTGTATGCTTCCTGCGAGCCGCTGGCTTGGCCCTGAAAGGAAACCACCTGTATAAGCCATCGGCTCCATCAGAAAAGCCACTGGGACTCAATAGAGCCAAACACCTGCCCCTGCCGGGAACGAACGAAGAACATTATCTGGGCAAGTGCCCGAGCTGGAAGCAACGAGCATGATAAGGAATATCGTGGAAAGAGGCAGAGGCATGGGCAAAGGCGTACTTGGACCTTCGGCTCTCCTGTCAGGTATTTGGGATGGGCTTAACCCCTCATGACAAAGAACTGGAGCACAGTTTCGTTTCGCTACCGACTCTCTCACATTACGCCGCCCTTCCGGGCCTCTGCAGATTCACCCATGCAAGAAGTGGTGGACATTCTCATGGGGCACCACGGAGTGGTCGGGTCTTTTCCCCTGGCCGAGGCTGCCGATGAGCGTCTTTGGCAACGCCAGGAAGTCGCAACGCCTAGAGGGGCCGAAGGGGGTTCCTGTTCGACGAGTCGCCCGTGACCATGCACTTCTACCTATATCCACGCATGTAGCCTTGGCCTCGCTGTACGATGAGAACAGTCGAGGCCGCAGATTTCAGAGCTAGGCTCCCGACTCGCAAGGCGAGCACACCGCCCGTACGTATAGTAGCGGCATCAGCCTCGCCGATGGGGCATCTCGCGATGTGGCGACAGCCGGACACTGCCAAGTAGGGCGGTTCCTTAACTGGGAAGCATTGTGGCTACTTGGACAGAACCCCCTTGACATCAGAGCCGGCTAACGGGTTTCGGCAGCAGCACGCGCGGCATAAATGACGAGTGGAAGAGAGAGAGAGAGAGAGAGAGAGAGAGAGAGAGAGAGAGGTAGAGAGAAAAACGACAGAGACGGATAGCTCCGCCTCGGGCCCGACGTACCCACGAGGGCGGCGATCAGTGGGCGGCGAGACGATCGGCCAAGGGACAACGCAGGCCAACCCTCTTTCCGGCCCCGGCTTTGCGGGTCACGCGAAAAAAAAAAAAAAAAAAAGAAAGCCTAATGGTTCCCTTCCCTTCCGCGTAGACCTTCCACGGCGGGTTTGACGGCGACTTTGTAAGAGAGCGAGGGAAAACCCGGCGGCGACGCTAGATTTCTCGACGGCGCTCTTTTTCCTCTTCTTGGTACCAACGGTTGGGCGAACAGACGGACCTCTTTTTTCTTCTTCTCTGGCGTACCCACACGCGCGCCGCGGCAGCAGAATCGACGAGCAGAAAGACGACAGGTCGCCTTTTCCATCTCCGTCCTCCCCCTTCGGTCCTAAGCTAAGGACACTAAGGAAAGTTGGGGCGGAAAACTCGCGGCAGGCGACGAAGCAGACCTTCATTATCCAAAACGATGGGGCTCTCGACGAACTACCTTTGCCCCCCCATCACGCGCCGGTGCCATCAATGTATAGGTACCAACTGCCTGTCGCGTTTACTACCCCGTAGGTTAGATTGAAGACCTAAAACGCCCCTCCTCATGTGGCCATGATATCGTAGCGCGCGCGCCCCTCTTCCTTTCTTTCCCTCCGTCCACTCTAAAATAGAAGTTGTAGCCGCCGCCAGTCACATGTTCGGGCGCGCGCACATGTCGGATCCAGTGGCTAGGAGCCGGCACGGCAGAAAAGGCCCCCCTTCCCCCCTTCCTCCGGGAGACACCAGTGCTTCCCAATGCCGAGAGAGCGACATGAAAAAAGAAAGGGGTGGAAGACGGCTTCAACTGCAGGCCGGTGGTCGTCTGCGCGGGCGACGAGGCGTGCCTGCTGCGGCGGCGGCGGCTTGTTGTGAGGCGGGAGAGGTCGCGTGACATTGGCGGTCTTGGGACGGTATGCAGGCCAAGGTCGTGTAACGCCATATGTCAGCTTGGGCGTGTGTCTATTGTAAGTGTGCGTGCGTGCGTGCGTGCTTGCATACCGAGTATATATCCCTGCCGTGTGTGAATCGTTGGGGGTCACGTCCGAGGACCGGCGCCGGTGGCCGTCGTGTCTGCATCCCCAGAAGGGTTTTGTTGGTGAGGTGCCCTATTTGATCTACGGCTACGGGCGCCCGACGCCACATCCCTAGGGCGGATGGATTACTACTATAGGCCGGCTTCTTCTGCCCCTCCGGAGCCTTTCAGGCCCCTCGGCGGCTCGGTCGGCGGTCATGATCTGCCCCGCCCCCTCTGTGGGGTGCCAGCGCAGGCCCCCTCCCCCTCCTCCCCGAAAACCGTAGGTGCCACATTTCCACGCCGCCGGGGACCACGACGGGTGGGGCGGGGGTTTCCGGACGCCGATCAGAAGGGCCAAGAGTTCCGGGACAAAGCAAACATATCAAAAAAAGAAAAGACAAACCTGCGCCATCGTTCTCGCGGGACCGAGAACGTCGAGGCGGACAGCGGGCGGCAGACGACGAGCCGGAGGATTTGCGGGTGGGTTTTACAGCAAGCAGCGCCCCACTACATAGTAGAGGGATCGCTGGTCCCCATGGAGAACTTTGATCCTACGGCCCTCCCGTCCAGTCCATCCCGAGGGGACGGAGGGCCGCGTGCTGCGGCTCTGCAACGAGCCGCCCAGCATGATGTAGGCAGTTACTTAGTTGTGAATCGTAACTATATACGGTCCTGGGGTGTCGAGCGATGGAGAGGGGGGGGCCCTGAGTTTGCAAACCCGGGCATCTCACTTACCGACAGCAGCCGCGTCCACGTAACTGTCTGCTACTGTAGGATGAACGGATGCACGCCTGCATGGCGCATGCTCATGTGCGTGTACATATGTATGCACATGTACAGAGACAGAGAGGGGGGAGAGAGACAGATGCCCAGACTGGGGAAAGAGAGGATGACATGGGTTCAAGTTATACCGTGGTCGGGCAGCACAGCAGGAGGGAAGGAACCCGGTGCTAGGTACCACTTAGGTACGATGGTGAGCTTCGACTCGTCGGAAGCGGGAGGGCTGTTAGGCTGAGGGAATGGCCGGGTCAAAACAAGCATCATGGTGCCATGTTGTGGCCCCCAAGGGCACAAGCGAGATAGAGGCACGCGGACGAGGCGATGGCCGGATGACCAAGAAAAGGGAGAGAAGCTGCCAGCATCTAGATGCATGGCCGCCACCCTGCATCCTCAAACCCACGGTTTCACAGTCGTTCGTGGCGCACTTCCAGAAGACGTGCCTCCCTCCAACACCCACAAGACCCAATTTCCCCTCCTCCCATTCGCGCCTTACGCAGAGAAGGTTGCTGGAGCGTACAAAGCACAAGTGAAGTTAAAGCACCTGTGACCTTGGGCGGTACATGCTTGGTGGGATCCCATGGGAACCTCAGCCCACGCGTCTTCATCCAACCCCATCTTTCCCATGCAGGCCCGGCGTGCGCTTGCGCTTGCGCTCGTGCTCGTGCTCCCCTTTTTCGAATACCCATCTGTCTGGTCGCCGGCTTTTGGGAGGGGGCGGGATGGATGCCAGGCCGGGCGGCTTCGTTCCCAAGACCGGCGGATCCGAGTGGTAACCGCTGCTTGTTAGTGTAACAAGCTCGTCCGCTAGTCTGCCGCGCAACCATTCACAACCAGCACATGCACAGTGGTACTTACCTACATCAACTTTGCTTTTTCTTCCTCTCCCTCTCTCTCACGCGCAGCACCGCGCCTTGCTCATAGAGGCCTCATCGGCACATCTGAGCCGCTCCCATAACTGCGGGCACGAATCAACTACCAAAAGTCTTGGCCACACACCCCCCCTTTCCCCTCCCACCCATCCACCACTTAGGTAGCTTTGCCCCTCCCCCATCCTCCCCTAGTTGGGATAAGCCGCGTTTTCTATGCCAATGCCGCCAGAAACAGGATGGAAGGATGGCCGGTGTGATGGGGCAAGGACAGACGAGATGGGACGACGGGAAGCGAGGACCATTGAATATCCCGGGCCCGGGAATAAGCACCTCTCAGCCCGACCTCTTGCATACGACCGCGTACACATGCCATTTTGGACCTTTGCCAGGTCCGTCTCGGCGTGTCGGGCTTGGCTCGGAACGGGAGGGGGAAGGGCAATCGGGTCGACCCTGGGAGACAGTAAAAAAATACACCTACGCCTCGGACCGACTAGGAGGTATGTACCATGCGTCTGGTATGCAATAGAATGACTTGCCTCTCCCCGGGCACGGCGCAGCGTCGAAGAGGCAGTTTATACTTACGGACGGTTTGCTTTTGCTGCTGCCGATACCGCCGCCATCTCCTTCACTCACGCCCCTGCTTATTCCCACTTGGGGGATTTGTCTGCCACCCCCCCCCCCCCCCCCCCCCCAACACCGATCGTTTGCTCCGGACCAGTTCCGGTCGTGGCGGCGTGCCGAGCAACCATCCAACCAACCAACAAACAAACGAAAAAAGAGCACTTTCAACCTTGCACCGGCGACAAAGGCCATCTCTGGGCCCTCGTCGTCATCATCACGCGACGCCGTTTCACCCGGCGTGGAAGAGTTTCCGGCAAGCCAGGTAGCGAAAAGACGGTGAGACTTGGCGCTGCGCTTGGCCTGCGTTCCCGTTCCAGCCGCAACCTCGAAAGATGGAGGGGGGACGTACAAGCTAGAAGAAGGGCCGGGGGGTTTATCGGTCAAGATTAGGGTACCTTTGTAAGTACTTATTGACTACTTCGTATACGCGAGTAGTTAATTCTCGCCTTTGCCTGCCAACGGCGGGTTGGCGCCTACCTACGCCGCTAAAAGCCGGAATAGCACGTACTTACTATACTTTCACGGCAGGGAGTGGGCAAAAAACGTTTTAGTGAGGACAGTCTCCTAGTGTGGCTCTGGTAGAGCGGCTGGGGCATTTTATTTCGTCACCCTCCCGCCGGGGCTGTATGTCTACCCGCGGAAAAGCGAGAGCAATGGAAGGTAAGAAAATGGAAAAAGGAACCTAAAGAACCCAAACAGGAACACCCCCAAAAGGAAGACGGGCGGGACCACAAGGCACAGAACCAGGGCTGTTGGTCAGTCAGAATGAGGTCAGCAGCACCCATGGCACAAGCGAGGCGGAAAAGAGATAGGTCGGGCGCTTGGCAGGCGTCAGATCGGCCGAACGAGGCGTTGCTCACCGGATATGCATATGCAGGCCCCAAAAGGCTTGTTTTTCTCTCTGCCTCACGGTTTGGGAAGGGGGGAAGGGGAGGAAAGGGAGCGGCTACTGGACGATCGGCGACCCTTCCCCCCCCTCTTCAGACGGCATCTTCGTTGGTGCCAGGCGAGCCTAGGTTACATGGGAAAACAGGGGGGTGACCGGTTTTTTCTTTCTGGGGGGAGGGGAGGGGGGAGCTGGCGTGTTGGCCCATCAACCGGGATGGGGAAACGACAGGCTGTTCGTGGCATGATTTGATGGATGATGGTGATGACGACGGGCTGACTGGTGCTTTTGCAACGTACCACTACTACGGATGGATGCCCGGGTTGCAAGCAGATAGGACGGCATTTGGGGCCGTCGCGTGGTGACCCTGAATGGGTGACAGTCCAAAAGAGGAAGGGGGGGGGGGGGGCAGATGATGCTGCTGTTGCTGCTGCTGACGATGCCATCACAAGTATGCCCCTAGCCCGGTAACCGAGGTAGGCGGCATTACCTCAGGTGCCAACTGCCACCAACGTGGGAAGAAAGGCATCTCGCTCTTTTTTTTTTTCTCCTTCCCAGCCCGCGCCGTTGCGCCGTTGCACCGTCGCTGCCGTGACGGGCGGTTCGCGCGGGCGCCCTTCTTGGGGAGACCCACGCGCTATTGTTAGGTCCTATTGTTGGGTCCTTTTGGAGCCGGGTACCTCCCAGTCGGGTGTTCCCCCCAGCCGAATATGCACAAAGAGAGAGGCAGTGGGAGAGCAGCGACATGCACATACACGCGCCCACGCACACTACATGGATCCTGCATTACACGCGACAGACAGGCAGCTGACGGACGCGGGGCCTCTTGAGTCAGTACCACACCCAAACACCCGGGCCGGTCATGCCTGAGCATGCCAATTTTTGGACCCCCCCCTCCTCCCGTGCTAGATTAGATAGCCAGAATCGCTTTCTTTCTGTATTATTAATGCCACGAGTGCTGGTGGGGGAAGGTACGTGCTTGTATGTACAACAGACCCCATCCAACGCACCATCGTCATGGGCGAATGCCGGCTGCATACCCCGTACGTACCGAACCATTCGCGAGAGAATTTCCTAAGCCCGAGATACCGATGCCCCCTCTCCGGTCCGAGGGCCAGTTGATATCCCTTCCTGCAGGCCAAAGCCCCCTGGGCCAACCATTGACCGCGTGCCAGCTGGTCTCTTGAGCGCTTCTGATGAATGCAACCCTTCGCCCACCCCTTCGCCGCGCATTGCATATGTACCCTGCCTCGTTGCGCACCATTTGGTCCCACTGCTCACTCAAGAGGGAAGCGGAATGTTTCCGGCGATGGAGACGTGGTTTTGGTAGGCCGTGTACGGTAGCGGAAACGCCTATCTCACCACACCCTCTTATCTCCCCGTCTCTCTCGCTCTCGCTCTTCTCTGTGCGTCTGTCTATACTGCCGGACACCTCTGCGCTCACCGTCGCCGACAGTCAAATGACCCCAAGGGTATAAGGAAAAACCCCGAAACGCCTGTAACCGGGTCGCCGCCCGCGGGGAGGGCGGGGCGTAGGCCCTTGATGCACTGTAATGATACCTTGAAACGCCTGTCCATGCCCCTGCCCGTTGCCGCCGTAGTATGCATACGCGCACACACAAACATCGATAGAAACCCGTTGGAAAAGTGATTACCAATCAATAGCCTGCCTTACCAGGCATGGGAGGCAATCCACCTCCGTGGTTCTGTGGCGGCAGATGGTTGTGACAAAATTGTACGTTAGACGCCTTCTTCATGCAGTCCGCCTTGGAGGCGTCGATGAGGACGCTGGGGCCGTCGTAGCTCTCCCGCTGACAGCACTCGATGGATTTGGTGAAGCGGTGGCTGGCCACCTGGGCAATCGTCATGCGCTTGGCCGGATCCGGGTGCAGCATGTTGAGCAGGATCTTGCGGAGCGTCAGCGGCTTGACAAAGGCCTCAAAGGCCATGACCTGGGGGTAAGATTTCTCGTGCGAGTCGGGCGTCTCGGCTCTGGCGCGGTCCAGACCCTCCCAGCCACGCACGAGCGCGTTGTATTGGCTGTTCTTGTTGGCCTCCCACTCGGCCTTCTCCCACAGGTTGCCGCCAAAGATGAGGTACATCATGACAATGGCCGAGCTCCACACGTCCAAGGCCCGGGGGTCGTAATCGGCCTTTTTGCTGAGCACCTCGGGCGCGATGTAGGGCAGACTTCCGCAGATGGCCGGCTTGCACAGTCGCACTTCGCCCATGGACCGGCCGCACTCGCCCCCCGACTCGCGCAGGCCCGGGTGAATGCCCGTGAAGACCTCGGACACGCCGAAGTCGGTGATCTTCAACTTGCTGTCCTTGGTGATGAGCAGGTTCTCCAGCTTGATGTCGCGGTGCGCGATGCCGTTGGAGTGCAGGTAGTTGACACCCTGCACGAGCTGCTTGAACAGGCAGAGGCGGTCGCTCTCGTGCTGCGCGTCGTTCAGATATTTCTTGGACACGAGGCCGAACAGGTCGCCTTCCGAGCAGTACTCCATGACGTGGTTCCAGCGGCCGTGGTGGGTGCACAAGTTGATCGTCTCGACAATGTTGGGGTGGTGGAGGCTCTTGGCGATGCTATACTCGGATTTGATCTTCTTCTCGTACTCTTCGGCCGTCTCGCCCGTTTTGCGACCACGGAACTCCTTGACGGCGTAGAGCTCGCCCGGCGAGCCCTTGCGCACCATGAGCGTCACCTTGGACGTGGCGCCCTTGCCCAGGTGCTTGCCGTGGCGGCCCAGCAGCTTGTGCTGGTACTCGTACTCACGCATCAGGTCGATGACGTCCACGTTGAAGTCGTCGGGCAGGCTCAGGCTCAGGCGCCTGGCCTTCATGCCCGTGCCGGCGTCGGGCGCGATGGCCCAGGGCTGCGGGGTGAGGTGGACATCGCCGTGGGGTTTCTTGTTGCGCTCGACGCTACGCGTGCGACGCGAAGGCTCCTTCCTGTGGTTTGTCACGAAGCCGACGCGGCCGCGAAAGGAGAAGGCGGTGCCGGCGCGGGCCTTCTTGTTCAAGAAGTCGTTGGAAGACGGCACCGACGAAGCCATGGCCGGGTGCAGACCATCGCCCTTGGCCTCGGCGGGCGAGCCGGGCGACGGCGGCGTGTTGGACCGCGTGGTGGCGGCGGACCGGTGCAGCGAGAAGCGTCGCGGCGTGCTACTGCTGGCCGGCGTGCGCATCCCGACGGGCGTGGCAGCAGACGTGGAGCTGTCGTGCGTACCGTCCAGCTCAGGCACGTTGGAGGTGGAACGGCGGAAAAAGCTGGCCATCCTGACGAGAATGGGCTGCGAAGGCTTACGGGAGAGGCTGCGGCCGCTGCCGGCGTTGGACTGCCTGCGCCGGATGGGCGGTGGCGGATCCTGCAGTGGTGACGCGGGCCCAGGTGACGTCGCGGTGGGCGTGGCGCTGCTGCCGCTACCGGGAAGGGCCTGGCTGCAACTGAGGGATTTAGCAGTGGGAGCTGCCGGCGGCTGCAGTTGCAGATGCGGCAGGGTGTTGCTGGTGGGTGGGGTGGATGCTGTCTCCAGGGCCGGCGGCGGTTTGCCGGGCGAGGTAACGTGATGGACGGGCAGGCCTGAGTCTTGCAGGCTCTCCGGGTAGGCGATGTCCTGCGAACTGATCTCGCTGGGGGCGCAGCCGGCCGAATCGCAATGCGCGATGGCGTAGAAGTCGCGCGACTGTCGGCCACTTACCGGCGTCAGCGGCTCATTGGCAGACTCGCTGGCCGTCTCGTCGCCCGCTGTCTCGGGGATGGGATTGGTCAGGTCTACGGGCACACACCGGGGCGAGGACGACAGAGGCGCTGAGAAAGGAGCAGCAGCAGCAGCGGTGGCCGCAGTGGCGGTGGGCGTGCGAGCAAGAGCCGCAGGGGCAAACAAGTGGTTCCCGTCTTGGCTGGGGGTCGGCGAGGCAAGGACCGGTGCGCAGGTGAAATAGGACTGCGAGGGCGAAGGGGAAGGCGAGGGCGAGGGCGGGCCAGCATAGGTTTTGTTGTCTGGCAGGGCGGTTAATAACTCGGCGGCCAGCCGGGGCCTGGCAAGAACAGGGGCGATGATACCTGGGGCCGACGATGACGGAGTGCGGCTTGGAGGGGTGGCCCTGGCCCTGGCCCTGCTGGTGTTGGTGCTGGTGCTGGTACTGGCGCCGGTGCTGTTTTTGGCACTCGTACCGGTACCGGTACGGCTGCGGGTATGGCTATGGCTATGGCTGGATGTTGCAGGGTAGTCGACGGCCTTCGGCGCAGATGACGCGACAAGGGCGCCAGGGCCAATGGTTGCCATGGACCGCGGGGCGGCTGCCGGGGAGGCCATTTTGGACGATGGATCGGTGGATGGGGGTGGGTTAGCCTGGCGGATTCAGGTCCCCCCTCTCAAGGGTGGCTAGCCTGTTTCTGCGACCACGGGCACCACGGGTACCGACGAGGGCTTCGACGCAGCCCGGGGCTGCTTAGGCAAGCTAGAACAGGAGGGAAAGGGAAGAGGAGGGTGGTGGAGGAGGACGAGGACGAGGACGAGGACGAGGATTGGGAACGAGAGGCGAAGGGAGGGGGCGCTGGACCTCGCTCTCCTGGTCGGTTCTGCCAAATGCCCGAAGCGATCAAAGTAAGGCCGGCGGCAGACGGAGCGATTGTCCGTGTGGCCTGCGCCAGTTTCCGCTAGCGAAAAGGGCTGGCCGTCGTCGGTGAGAATCAAGAGGCGAGAGAGGGCGCGCGAGACGGGACTTATCCTTTTTGTTCTCTTTGCCGCTGAAGCAGGCCGGGCCCTCCGGCTGCGTCTGGTCGGCGCGGGCTGAAGGCGACTTTATGGGAGGGGGTGGAAAGGCAGGGGCTGCGAGAGGAAGCGCCAAGACGCATTCGTGGGCTGTACGCGCGCTGGCTGGACCTTTCGACACTGCCGGAGGGGGGGAGGGATACTGAAGCCCCCTCTCTTGGCTTCTTCTTTGGAATGTTCGGTGCAGCGAGGAGGGTGGAGGGCGGTTGTAGGCCTTCCCGATGCAGGCAATCTGCGATTTTGTGTAGCGTCCGCCTCCGCCGTAAGTGTCGTGGCAGAGCCCGGGCAGGGCTGGCCGCTCTCCTTCTCTCTCTGGCTGCTGGGCTGGGGCCGACGATCTGCGCGCCAAGCCGACAGGAATCGCCGTGTCGTCAAAAGATGGGCGCGCCGCGGGGAGGGGCAGCACGAAGTTTAGGCAGTGGGTAGTGGAGGTAGGTTACGTCCCAGGGCTCTGTCAGTTTGAGGGATGGGGAGGGGCCGGATGGCATCTGGGGAGGCCAGCGGTGTTATAGCCCGGCACAGAGGTTTGGGCCATGCAGTATGTCCTTCCGTGGCAGTAATTATATTCTCGGTGCAATATACGTTGAGAGTTGCCGCGCTAGGATACGCTCTCTCACGTCTGGCTGCTGTCTGTCTGCCCGTCCGGGGGGAGAGGGGGTGTTGCTCGATGGGCGGGGGAAGAGGGTGTTAGCCAGCCCTTTAGCGTTATGCACGAGGCAGAGATGGGCGTGTGGCCCACGACGTGTGGATGGTGGCAGGGTGGATGGAGAAGAGGTGGATGTGGATGGATGGGCGGGCGATCAAGGGCTCGCGAGCTTGGCCAAGACTTTGTGGACGACGACGGTACGCAACGAATCCGACTCGCCAGGCCCTTTCCACCCAGTCGAGCCGGTGCCTTCGCGGCACCCATATCAACCAGCCCTCGCCCAGAGGCCATCCCTATCCATGTCCATTACCTCTAATGACCGCCGGCCGGGCGGTGGCTCAGGATCCGGGCCAGAGCCCGTACAAAGTAACGTTTCGAACAAGAGACGGACCAGAGTGTAAGTGAATTACCGGACAGGCAGACCGCGCCAGGGCGAGGAACATCCCTACGTTCTTGACTCTCCGTCCCTCTCTTACCTCCAACCATTCGTCCCGTGGCGGACAACCTGATTGTCGAGAGCGCCGGCCGCCTACGAAACCCCCCCCATGTACCCGGTACAGTATCGAGTACCTTGGGCGCGACACGACCCGGGGCGCTGCGACTTGCGCCCTCCCTCTCCCCATCGTGAAGCGTGGAGGTTCCGCAAATTACATGTATGTGCGCAGCGAATGACATTGCCAAGAAGGGGGGGGGGCATTTCACGGCTGCTGGAGACTGCCTACGTACATGCGAGATAGCTGGCTGGCTGACGGCTCCTCCATTGGTTCAGGATGACTGCGAGTCCGCGCCCCCTTTGCTGCTGCTGCAACGCAGGCCCCGTGGTGGGAGGGAGAGAGCAGAGCCAAGCTGGTTGCTGCGATACCACCTAGCAACAAGCTGGAGAGAGGAGCCGTTTACCTGGTGGATGTAACCGGGGGGGCCGGGGGGCATGTGCATGCTCGGCGGTATTCCAAGGGCCCCCCCCCCCATAAATGCAACTTCGTACCTTATGTGTTCCCGTAATAGGGCCCGTGGCGTCTTGGCGCTGGATGTTGAGCCCTTCCATCCCAGATCGGGCTGGGGAACGCGATGGGCGAGTGTGTACCTTGTGTTCGCACCCAAGGCCGCCAAGAAATGCCCTCCGTCTGTGGCTACGACGCCCGTCCACGACACCACTACGCCCGGAGAAGAGCAACTTGCCCCTCGCCCGCGCCAAAGACAAGACATGGCCAAGCCCTCTGGCCGGGACTTTGGTGAACTCTCGCCTTCTTAGGCCAGTCCCTCCACTGACTCGAACCGTTCCGGCAGGGATGGGCAAATCATCCATACCCAGATGCGTAGGTAGAGAGTCCTGGCCCCCGGTCGTTCTGCTCGGGTTTCGGGGAGGTGTTGTGCGTGCGTCGGGCTGAGCAGTGGACGCTTAGCACAAAAAAAGACCGGAGACGGCAAAGTTGCAAGTGGATTATAATCACTAATGCTTCGTGGCCCAGCCAGCCAGCCCGCCCTCGACTGCTCACGCTTCCGTATGCCAACCAGTGGTTCCCAGACCACCAAGCCAGATTCGGTGAGCGATTTTCACTTTCTCATTTGCACACCCAGCCGAAGCGAAGCACCGGGGAGCTTGGCAAGAGGAATTGCACCGTCACCGCCGTTGCAAAGTACGAATGAACGAGGTGCTGTTTTAGTGTGCGTGTGTGCGTGTGTCGTGTGCCGTGCTGCTGCTGCTACTGCTAATATCCTGCCCGTCTGCCACCCCCCCCCCCCCCCCATATGCATGCAATAGCCGACTGTTCATGATGAAGCACTCCTGGTGCAGCCTAGCCAGGGCCGTCCGTGTATGGACTGGTCCTCTACAGGGATTTCAAATCGACCTGCCTACCAGAGACGTAATACTTGATTACGTCTCCCAAGCTCGTGTACGTCGGTACTTTCCCCATGTACTATCAGTCGGCCAGGGCCAATGGGGTGCCGCCTGCGCGCCGCTACACAGGGCATAGGGGCATAGATATGGGATGAGCAGACGACGGAGCCACGGCAGTCGACGCCCATCACCCCTCCCTCCCCCCCCCCCCCCACACCCCCCGGCTTACACACGCGGTGACCAAGCCTATAACGGAGGCTACCATTTGGGCGAAGCGCCGAGGGAAACGTACGAACGAGCAACGGGGCGAGCGGACACAAACGGCGGTCCACGGCGGGCGGAGCGGGCACAGCGACAGTAGGTATTCATATCCGTCCGTTCCCGTGCTCTTCCATGCCTTGCTTGGCTTATACGCTCCCAGATCCGTACTTGGCGATATGGCTTGACGCCGTCGACGGTCGTCGATACCCCCTACTCCTTCTCCAAACTTCACTCTCTACCGAGCGTGGGGACCAAAAGTACTTCCACACTTCTCAGTCCTGTCAAGCAATCGTGGCCGCGTCCCTTGAGGGGTCCCACACCAGGTACAGCGCGGTGCATATTTGTTTCAAGAAAAAAACCAGGACGTCAACTATCGTCCGTACCAAGAAGCGCCATGGATAACCTCCTCCAATACCAAGAACGACGTGCCAATGAGCCTGCGACTTGGCAGTCCGCTCAACGCCTTGGCGAGAATAAATTTTGAGCCGGTGCGGGTAGAGCAGCAGCGGGCGGCAGCACCGCGTCCTGTTGTGGCTTTTCCTCCCCTCGGTCCCCAATCTGTGTGTCGGGCTTGGCTCTGTAGGCCCGATCGCTCATGATGGCAGCGGCTCTGGCTACACACCGGGCTGGCGTCGAAACGGTGCCGCATGCCTGCTATAGGTATCCTTGCCCTGCTCTCCTACGACTCCCGCCCGATGGCTTTGTTTCGCCCACGACATTTCCCCTGCCTTAACGTGCCTTGGGACGACGCTGGATCCCGTGCCACCAGCCTGCGCGTGGCGTCCCCGCCCCTGGGCTACGAGGATTACGGGAGGTTGTGGCTGGTCCTTTTTGACGTTGTTAGCGTCGGCGGCGGCGGGCCTGCTCTGATGGCTCGTCCGTCATCGTTGGGTTCCCCGTGCGGGCGTGTGTTTACTCATGCTGCCGCGGGGCCGCCGCTTGCAGCTGGGAAGGGGGGTGCAGGTCTTGACCTCCGCCGAGAGAGTCTACATCCCAGCCGTGGTGGTCTACGGTGACGGCCAGGCGCATCAGATATGTACGTTGTATGCACATGCTTCCTGCCTGCCTGTCAGCCTGTCTCGCTCCCTTCCCCTGAACCTTCTTCGCGCGAGGACGGGCGACTCAGTCGGTGGGTTGCAACAAAGGTGGCCCTGCGTCATACTGTAAGGATGTGTGTGTGGTGGGGGTCACGCAAAATCTCATGACCCTTTCAGGGCGCTCCCGGCCTCGGTGCTTGCTGGGCTCCACGACCCTGGTGAGCATCTCGTGGGTCCTCTGGTCGTGTTCATGCACGAGAGGGTCACCAGTACCCGGCATCTCGCTGGAGCGGAATCTGCCAAGGGCCCCCCATCCCACTCCTTCTGTGATACGGCGCAGAGAGGCGCCCAGTCCGGCCAAGATGATAGCACTGCAGTTCTACTCCATGAATCATGGTCTCGTCGTCTTGGCTGGGAGAGCACCAAGCAGCGAAGCGCACATCGCTCACCATCACGCCATGCCAGGCAGGGCTGAGCAGGGCCAGGTTGTGTTTGCCATTCTATTTTTCCGCGTCCCTTCCCCTCTCCCCGCCGGGCGGGTGACCCTGGTTTCGTACCCCTTCACGACGCGGTGGATGGGAGAGACCAATTCTTGACCATCGTACATTAGCACGGCTCCTCGCTAGCCAAGCAAAAGGTCCTCTGGGTTCGGTACCTCAGTTCCGACGTCTCGAGGCCTCGGTTCCTTTTGCCATCCATCGCATTGGGGCGGTTCCACCGTCCTTAAGTACTTTATTCGTAAAGACGCATCTACATTTGTTCGGTCGGTACCGATACACTGTCGCCCCGTGGGCCACGATTACGGCCGGCGGACTTTCCTGCCATCGCAGCAGACGGCGCTGGTCAAGGTGCGATAGAAAAAAAGAACAGGGGAAGCAGTGCACGATTGCCCGCCCCTTGCGCCCCGAGCTGGGCACCGATGGCCTGGATGAGACTAATAAGGCCGTATGGACGGCTTTCGCTTCGCCCGAAAGGCCGACAACGACAGTCAGCCAGGCCAGGCTAGCCCCGACGCCGTGGCGGGCGAGGAGGAATACCGGGGCAGATTCCTTACGTCCGTCATCACGAACCAGCCTTGTCTGCTTACCTAGTTAAATAATGTCGTCTTCCATTTGGTCCGGGATGGTCGGGAAGGAGGGGGGCACGTTTCGGTTTTTTTTTTTTTTTTTCGCACCGCAGCTGCAAGACATCCAACATCCAGCCTGGGTCAGCCAGATCAGTGGCGGCCCCTGGTTGGCCAGCCCCGGGAAGTCATCCCCACCAAATGCAGTCCGACCGCGTATCGGGCTGTCGGGTTTCGGTGTCGGGTAAGGCATTGATGATCGGGAGAAAGGAAGGGAGGGCGAGATGGTGAGGCAAGGCACTCGTAGCAGCCACGGATAACAGGCTGGCATGCATGGCAGCAAGGACGGGGGCAAGGAAGCCAGCAAGGCGCGGAACCGCCTCGTCGCATCAGCCCGGCGCCAGCAATGCAATGGTGTATTGAA
Source organism: Nigrospora sphaerica (assembly GCA_018287875.1). Classification (NCBI taxonomy): domain Eukaryota; kingdom Fungi; phylum Ascomycota; class Sordariomycetes; order Amphisphaeriales; family Apiosporaceae; genus Nigrospora; species Nigrospora sphaerica. The sequence continues at coordinate 1,642,707 of JAGVVL010000018.1, forward strand.
AGACGCGCACACTGCTCCTCGCAAGCCGTGGCCAGACAGAGAGATGGACGGATCATAGCCCCAAAGCCGACCTCCGTCCTCTGAGCCCGTCTTTCCATTCCCCCAGGTCTCGGGACTACAGCAAGACGGGCGCGCAGGCATCCCATCCGGGAAAGAGGTAAGCAGTAAGCGTAGCGGAAGAACTTGATAAGTCCTAGGGGCATCTATCTTGACGAGTGAAAGGGCGCTCCGAGACCCCGGGGGCACGCTATTGAACTCTTCCCATCGCAGCTTTCTTTGGTGCATCTCTCTCCATTCGACCGATGCTAACTTGACTGCTGCAACCCTCGCTTCGTAGATGCTGCGTAAGTACCCCGGGGCGACAGGCGCGTCTAAACGTCCGTCGGCGTGTTCCAAAGAGGCAAGCCGTCGAAGGGCCTGACCACGACTGACGACGATGGGCCGTTGCCATTGGTGCGGCTGCCCCACACGCCACGACGAGTACGATGGGTCGATGTAGGTATGTATACTACCGCATAGGCAGCTGGAGGGCCGGTGAAGGGATCTTCCCACGGGGCCGCGCTCGACTGGGGGGGGAAGGGGGCGTGCAGCCATCCTTTTCTCCGCCCGTCGCAGAGCGTTGGACCGTCTTCCCGCCTGTCAGCCAGCATGGGGAGTCGCTGTGACTGACAGCCGTGTAGGAGAACGATAGTGAGGCCACGTCTTGTGATCTGCAATCGCATCGGCTCCTGCATTAGTCTGAACTCCGTCTTGCTGGACTGTGTGTGGTGAGTACTCTAAAAACCTGGAGTATGGCGAGAGAACGGGTTAGCGCTCCTCATCGCAGGTGTTACCACAGCTGCAGCTTGGGTATAACGTAGCAAGTACCTCAGGTAAAGTACTTTAAGCAAGGTACTTGCTGTTTGCGTTGAGTACCGGTTGCCAGTGGCAACAGGCGTCGTACTGCTTACTTACCTCTACTTACCCCTTTCCGCAGTCGCGAACAGGTAGGGCGTGTGGGAAGTAGATCCCTGTACTCGGTATGGGGGATGCCAATACAAGAAGCATGACAGATGGACGTGCTCAGCAAAACTGGAGGGGCCAAAAACGCAGTAGTAGCCCAAAGAAGTACGGATGGGAATGGGGCAACCGCAAACGCCGCCGGCTCTGCCCCCGGCCGTCTTGGCAACCGAGATGGCCCAGACACAACCACAAGCCCCTCCCGCGATGCTTTCCACCACCCAATTCTGTCCGTCGAAGACGGCGCCAAGCCTCCTCGACGTCTGGCCTGCGCGGCCAGAACGCACGGCAAAATGCAAAGGGCGTGCGTGAGCACTTTGCCATATAACGCCGGTGGCCTCTTGGCGCGGCAGCAAGCCTCCTGATGCTCTTGGCCGAGCACCGGAGCGCCCCCCCCGTGTGCGCGTGTGTGCGTGTGTGAGAGTCTGTGTGAGTGTATGTGTGCGAGTATGTGTGTGCGCCTGTGTCTCAACCATGCCAAGCGTCTACTCCCTCGGCGGATGCTGGCTAATTCCCCCATCCTCAGGGCGATGGCCAGGCTGGGTTCCCGACACTGGCTCGACCGGATCGTCGTCTTGCTCCCCCTGTTGCCTCTCCGAGTAATGCCTGCCGGGCCTGCCCTGCCTGCCAATGGCCCTCCCGGCATCTATCGCAGCCCATGAAACGCGACAACACATTCCCGAACCCGCCGCCATGCCGCCATGCCGCCACATCCCCTTGCGCCTGCAGTGCTGCTGGATGCCGCTGGACCTCTCTGTGCCTTTGCCACCCAGGGGTACCCCCGTACCCGTCACCTACGATTTTGCCTTCGCGGACGGAAACACCTCACAGGTTTCGCATGCCCGCTGCGCCGCTTCTGCTTTTGCCAGTTGAGCCGCCGCGCGGTTAAGTGGCGGTGAAGGCGTCCATCATACCCGCGGTCACCCAAGTCGCTTTGCTGCAACGTCTGCGTACGCCGGCCGGAGAGCCAAAGGAGAGAGCCCAAAAAGGGAGGGAGGGGAGAAGAAGCCCTTTGGGTCCCGAGAAAGCCAAAAGAGGAAGAGCCAAAATAGGGAGGGAGGAGAGAAGAAGGCCTTTGGGACCCGGATGAGAACAATCCCCCCCCCCGGCGCCGGCGGTAACTTACAGGTGCCCCCAGATTGCTTTTTTGCTGTGCTTGCTTCCAAGCACACCATTCGCCGTGGGATTCGCCTCCTATTCTTGGTATTCCATCATCACGCAGATGATTTGTGCGCGTGCGGCTCGCCCTTTTGCCTTGCCCGCCTTTTCCGGCTGCCCAACAAACGCGGAGGTCAATGCCAAGATGGCAGCCATCCCGGGGCTTGCGTCGACGGGAAAATTCCCGGTGCGTGCCTTCGCCCGCCTGTCTGAAACAAAGTACTATACACAGCCACAGTCGGTGAGGGAGCCCGGAAAGTCGTCCAAGCCGTGCTGGCTGGTGGGAATTGGCCTTTCTAGAACAGTTCTGTCTCCAAAAGCAGTTTTGAAACGAATGCCACTCCCGGTAGTTGACGGCAGCGCGGGGCCATTTCGGCAGTCGATTTCTCCCCCGGTCACCAGAGACCATGGCATTTTCTTGCCGCGCTGCGGATTGCTTGTTTGAAGATCGCCCTCAGTGCCGTGCCTGCCAAGCCGCCGGATGTCATGAGCAGTCGTCCCCCTGTGTCTCTCTCGGTCCCTTTGGCTCGGGCACAAACGATCATCAGCCTGGGCCGGACTTGGCACCGCTGCGAGACCATAGCCTGTACCGGCCTTGGCACCGCTGCGAGACTCGGAAACAGCATCGCCTTGGCGTCTTACGAAGAGATGCGCAGCGCCGACACGCAATGATGATGTTTCTTCCTGGGATTCTTTCCGGAGGAGCGCGCCGCGACTTTTGCCTCGTTCGATCCAACGTGCTACGATCGTCATGTTCAACGGCGGCCCCTCTGCCTCCCGCAACAACTCTTCTTGGCAGTCGCCTGGGAGATTGGACGACGCCTCCTCTTATTACGTATACTTGGGCGATACTTCGATCCGGTAACTCAAAACCGTCTCTACCAAGCACACACGGAAAAGGCAAGGCCACAGGGCGATAACCGCAGGCCTTTCGCTACTAGACGCCATGCATGCTGCCAAGCGACGACGGCCGAGGCGGCAGGAAAACCCGTGGTTCGCAAGGCCGGCGGCCGCTTCGTCCGCCCGCTCACTATAAGCAATATGAAAATAGCTTGCGCGCTGCGGGTGCCTCTTCCCCCACCCCCTGGTCTCACCTCGCAAAACGGACGACGACGTGGCTTTCCTTGGCATATACTCGTTGAACCACCAACTCCTATTCGCCTCTCTTCGGCAGCAGGCACCCCTTGAGGCTGTTAACACTTCACATTCCCCCACGCGAGGCTACCTAATAAGTGATGAAGGCTACAGAAATTAACGGCGGTTACATTCACCAACCTGACATTGCCGCGATATGAAGTCAATTTCCACAGCTTAGCATTCATATCCGGGCGTCGCAATCTTCACACCTGGCCCCGTACGGCTGCGTCGCCGAGCCGGGGATGCTGGGCTGGAGCGTCCCGCCGGACGCACCATCCGTCCGCCTGAGCAGCACATGTCCGACTCCCTGCCGTCCGTCCGAGTCTCACCAGCGGTAACCCAAGGCCAGCCTCGGCGGGTGACGGCGACGGGATGGACGCACTGCCGGGCCCAGGATTGTTTGCCTCTGCCCCGCCTCGCGTTTCCCTTCCACAGTGTGGCAGGTCGCCACGAGTGCTGCGTCGCGTCGCACCAATTTCGAAAGTGAGCCCGTTCCTTCGGTCCTCCGGTGGCGTGGCTGCTCGTGGCAAGCCCGATCAAGTCGCCTCTCGTCCATGACTGCTAGGGCCTGTCCTCTCTTTCTGGGCCCCCTTGCGTATATTAGAGCACGTTCTTTATCCAATTTCGGAACACGCGCGAGTCTGCTGGTCCGATAGGAGTTACAAGACACTCTCTCAATGTTTGTCGTATTTCTCCAGACGAGGCAAAGGCACAAGGCGCGAATCACGACGTAGAGATTGGCCGATGCTCTGCAGCAAGCTGATTTGCGGCTGAGGATGGCCTTTTCCGACGACGAGCGCAGGCGTTTTCCCGACGGGAGTAGCAGATCGGCAGCGTGGACGTGGCATGGGTAATCCCTTGTCTCAAGACTTGGTCAGCCGGACCTCGTCGGGACTCGACCTCCGGGTTGTCTCCGATGAGTACTCAGACTGGATGGTGAAAACCCACGGCCATTGGTACGCGCTTAGCTGCCGCAGAGCGGCGGTTCCGAAGGGAAAAAAGCCCATGCATATCTTGTTCTTCGGTGTTGCGTCAACGTACACAGGGAGGGGGCGTCCACAGTTCAGCCGCCCTGCCGAACCGGGGCAATGTCAGTGTAACTCGGCTCTTCACGCATCGCTCTCGACGCCCAACCTACGGCCGTATTTCCATCGTCGGAGCGAGGTTTCGAGTCCTGTCCCGGCCTTCCAGAACTTGTACAGCCACCTGGCTCCTCGCAATCGTTTAGCATGCCTACGCTCCCGTTCTTCGCATAATCTCCCATACATGTGTGTTCTTTGAGGGATCGAATAGGTGCAGACAATGTCACCGCCGTTGCCTCTGGTGCTGGAGTAGCCTCTCCAGCCACGACAGGGCGGCTTTCTCAGTGCCTAGTGTATTTTGAACATGCATGATACCCCGTGAAATCCTTAACCCAGTATCGCCGTGGATAATAGACACGGCTCATGCAAAACGACCGCAAAGAGAGGCGGCGATAACCGGGACCTGGCGATGCATGGTCTTGTTGTGACTCTGGAGAATTTGGCCGAAGTAAAGGGTAGGATGAGGCCCCTGTTCACTGAAAGATGCCGCCTCTTGACCTTTCTCGTGGGGTTCCGCGTGCTCCAGCCATAGGTACTCATTTACATGGCCCAGCCGCCTCTGATTTCAAAACCCACGGCAAGCGGTCCTAGCAGCTGTGCTGTATCTAGCCTTTGGTATGGTGGGTATGGTTGTGAGTTTCAAACAACCCGGAGCTGGAATTTTGGTCTTTCCCATCCCGCCAGGGTGTAGGACACGGAGATACCTGGGTTAATTACCTACGAGCCATCAAACGTGGACGACCCGGGGGTTCTCCGGGTCTGAGAGTTTCCTGTCTCTAAACCTTTGTTCGAGTCAAGCCTTTTCTCTCATGCTACGCCTACCGCAGTGATTCTCATGATGTAGCGTGACCGTGGTTCGAACACCCACAGAGGGGTGTGCCCTCTTGGTCGTTTCGCATGTTCAGTCTCCTCGACGATGTCCACGAAGGAACCAATTCAGAGCCAATTCTGCCGCTTGCAGTCTGATCAAGATTGCAAGAAAATTGCTCAGTAATATCAAACGTATTGAGACTGTTTGCACTTAAAAGCATCAACAGATGACACTACGCCGTGCTACTTCACCAATACTTCTGTTTGACTGGAATGTCACCCTCGGGTATCCGCGATTGCCACGTCTGCTCCCACCTCATATGATAGCCCGCCAGGCGTCGGTCAATGGAAACCCTCGGGGGCTGTGATATTTCTCTCTTGGCTGGATGAATATGTACCTGTTCTCTCTGAAATCGTGCCCCCTGATACGGCTCCGGAGAGCGTTGGCCCGAGTAAATCCAAAGCATCCGGCAATCCTCAAACGCTCGTCGCCATATGCCTACCTATATTTATGTATGAGTTCGGCATCACTTCTTGCTCAGATTGAACCTAGGAAACCTCCAGATGCTGATCAAAGGCGTCGACTAATTCCGCCAAGCAGATATCATGCACCCATTATACATGGCTCAGAGGACAGCCGCCATCTACACAGCCACATTTATTTGCCAGTATACGGCAGGATTTCAGAATGGTTGCGAAACCGCCGTGAACAGGATTCTACGTGCTGTTCCGCAAACGGGCTGGTGAGTCCAAACACTTCAAATTGGGAAGATGGACCCTTCCCCCAAGAAAACACCAAGCGTGCTTGATCTGCGTAATCCGAGACGTTGCGAGTCGGCTCGAGGCTGGGAAGATTTCGACCATGAACTCGGTGGAAGCGATTCGAGTCAATTATTGACGCCCGGCCTACGGTACCAACCGTACGGAATACCTACGTCGAATCGTCACCGGGGTAATCCTCCCGGGGCGACTTTCCCCCAGGCCCGTGAATCATACGGGCTGCCTTGTATGCCATTCCCAGGCGTGGCTTACCTCTCTCCCACGTGACCCCTGAAACTTGATATATGTAGATGATTCCGCTACCGCCAGTCGGGAGCATCAGAGTGTATCCGTCAAGGAAAGTAAACTGGACGAAGATTCGGTCCTCGTGGCCCCCGCCAGGGCGGCAGCAGAGGCTAGCAACGCCGGGTTTTCGCGGCAGTTTCCCACGTGGGTGGATGATTCGGCTCTTCCATGAAGGAGGGATATCGCTCGAGCGCTTCCATCCCTCTGGCCGCATTAGGACCTATGTACGAGATACGGCAGATGGACGATTGTGTGTGGACTGCACGGGCTTCTCAAACATCAGGACTTGCCTGGGCGTACGATGGTACGAGCGCGGAGTCTAGAAGGATATACAGGCCAAGACTAGATGCCGCTCCTCGGGAACCCACGGCTTTTCACAATTCTGGGCGTACTGGTGGATTCGTGTAGGGCGGGGATCTGGACTACTCTGCCGAGGCCGGCGGCCACGCAGAACTGTGTCTTTTCTTTGACTGGTTCAATTTGGCCATGCTTATAACTCCTGGTTGGACTTTCTATGACCTTGTGGGGACTGTCAGCTGGAAGACAGCAAACGAGTGACCGACATGAGAGTCGTGGGGCCTTCGGCAGGAAGGATATCGTGTGAGGACTCACAACCATGCACGCATAGGTAACCCCACGGGGTCAATTGATTGTGGGACTGCTTATATTGGGGTGAAGACTGGGGCAAGTTCAACTATGACCGTGCTATTTACAAAGATCCATGCCTCGGCCTCCTGGACACCCCGTTTTGCCGGCCATCGGGTTCACGTGCCCAATAATGCTCCACGAATGTCTCGTTAGGTGCCCTTCGCGCCCGTGGTGAGCAAGCAGGTGGTCATTTTCTACCAGGGTCGGATGCAGGCTAGAGTGCCCGCATTCTGGTGACACGAGAAAAATAGGGTTAAGCGGCCGCAGGTGTTCCGGGCGAAGCCGCCGTTCGGAAGCCATGTCAGTCACGAGAGCATGTGAAAATTGCCAGTCCGCTTTCGTCCCCACGATTCAGACAGGGGCCGCACCTCGTCCCCGAATCGTCCCCCGAACGCCGTCAAGCGGATGCTCGTGCCAAGGCGTCGATACCTTCTGCAACGAGGCATTCCGACCTCGGCTGCGCCTGACGGGCCTAGCATTGGGGCGCACAGAGGAGAAAAGCTTCTCTCGCATGAAATCGTGCCATACAGGCCGGTCTGGACGTAGCACCGGAAGGACCCTTGGGAAAACGGCGTCGAGCTCCGCGGGTCCCCGCAATCGCCAGACCCCAAGGGCCTGGAGCAACAGGTGAAATGAATGTGCCGGCCGGCCCAGCCGCGCCTGGGGCGTTGACAGACTATTTCGCACATTGGATCCATTGACGAGCCGGCGCCGACGGGACGACGGCCAGTCTGTCTAGTTGTACCTGATAAGACGTGTCTGGGACAGCTTCTCCAAATCGCGTCGGAAAAGTTCCAGAAGCGAGCCGGGCGAAATGCGGGGCCCCGCAACCGGACCGAATGCGCTGCTTCAGAATTCCCCATTTCACTTCCCATGCCACCGCGTGTCCGATGCCTACTGTCTGAGTACGTACTCAGGGCACAGGCCCAAACTGGAAAACTACCTACTTATCTAGACGTACCGAGCGCGAGGGCAGCCGATAAGGTGCGAGCCAGCTGGCGGTTTCGGGTTTCCTCCTTCGTGCGTCGGCAAACAAAAGCGCGTGCCTCGCCCCCTCCTGGAAGGCGCCGGAAGAAAAGCCGGCTGGCGGTAACGCGGTGATACCCAAAACTAAAAGTTGCTTGAGGCCCGTATGATTGGCACCGCGGCCAGTGGTGGCCCCCAGTGTTGCGGTGTGCGAATAGGAGACACCCAGTCGCCCTGCGCCGGCTGCTAGGGGTGGGTATGCGAGAGCCAGCGCACCGCGTCCGACGTGGCTGGGACTACCGCCATGTCATCGTGAAGTTGGGAAGTTTGTTGGGACGGGCCTCCCAGGGAAAAGCTCATTCCCGCCAGCAGTCGACCGGCCCTCGAGGCGAGCGAGTCTTCCTCCGTCCGCCCATGGCCTCCCTCGTTCCCCCCTGTCGGTCCTCCTGTCGGCCCCTGTCCCCCACGTCGATCCCCCCCAGGCCATTCAGCCGGCTCTCCGGGTAGAGTCGCGGGCGCCCAGAGCACTACCGTGGTCACCTGAGCGATGGAAAATGAGACATGGGCTCAGTACGAAGGGCGCTTGAGGCTCTCCTCCCGCACCGTTCGCTCTAGGCGCGCTGGTCCGACGGTATTGGTGGATTGTAGGAGCGAGGGCCGCTTGCAGGTGCATACGGACCGGCCTCCCACAAGTGTGGCACTCGTGCGCTAGCCCCCATGAGGCTGGTCCTGTGCCTGATGCCAGGCATGGCCAGGGCTGCCTGGGGAGGGGGGCACTGGGGGGGGTTTAGTGTTAGTCTGTCTCCAACAGCCGTCGCTGGCTGGCTAACAAGTCTCGCTTGCTTCCGTAGGCTCGGTTATATTGCGGCGAGGGGCCAGTCCGTTGGTCCGCCCACCTGCGAGTTGCAACGAGTATCTGTATGCGACTAGACCCGTCGTTGGTGCGAGCGGTGTGGTATCCGACCGGTGGGTATTGGGAAGGCGAGGGACGAGAAATTCTTGCAAGCGGAGCTATACAGGACCTGCCGGCCGACCTTTTTTTTTTTTTTTCTCCGAACCAAGTAAATCGATGTATGTACAAATTCGTCGTACCTTACAAGGTTGGTACTCGAATAGCTAGCGCGCGCGCACGTTACGACGAGAGACGATGGCAGGCCCGCGCTATACAGTACCTTGAGAGATAGAACGGGAGACCCGTGATTTTGCAAGGCTGCCTAGGGAACAACCGCCTGCATATTCTCAGGCACCTGTGGAATGACAAATGGCACTCGCAGACCAAGCGGCGCCGACGGGTGCACCGTTGGCCGAGAAAGAATACCGAGGTTTCGAAAGGCCAGGCCCCCCCGTTCCCACAACACCACATGCTTGCTTCATGGCCGGGCCTGGAGCGGTCCCAGCTTCCTCAACGGTAGATGGTAGCGCGCCCACATGCAAGCTCGTGGGAACGGATCGATCTCATGTCGCCGCCATGTTGCGGCATCAACCGGGGCACTGGTCCTGAAGGCTGGTATTACACTGGAGCCGACAGGCCTGATGGCCGTCGGTACCTGGACCACGATACGCGGTACGGCACGTGATCTCGACAACGAGTTAGGCACGAATCGACCCTTGGTGACGTGGGCTACTGCCTTCTGGAACCCAGGTCCACGAAGGCGACGAGGTAGTGCCGATAGCACCAAGTACCTCGGCCATTATGGACAAGGGCACTTCGATTTTGAAACAGAGGGGAGAAGAGGGCATGCAACGACGTGGCGGACACGCCCATGTCCGGCCGAGGTACTGTTCAGCCCTACCGCGTTCGATGTTGAATCGTCTCGGACGGCGGCTACGGGAATCGACCGTATGCTATTTCGCTGGAGACGGAACCACCGCACCAAGACGCGGCTTTTCGCCGCTGCTCCCATCCGTGGTGCCTGGTGAATGCCGCTTGCACCGTTTCCTAACTAATCGTGCCGCATAGCGAGCCCCACCCGGTCCGCCGTAAAGATCGGAGAGAGGAAGGGAAAAAGGAAAGGGAAAGAAGGGAAAAACCCTCCGAGACCCTGTAGATCTCTGCTGTGAGAGGCCGGGCGAGCTGACGAGCTGCTTACCGCCAGACCTCGGCGCCTTCGTTGCGCTGGCAGTTGGAGGAAAGAACATCTAGCCACCGTCAAAGACGTGTCTGCGCTACTGCAAGAGGTCGTTTTCGGCCGGGATTGAAGGGGGGACTTGACGGCCTACGTAGGGCAGCAGTTGCTTGGATCGGATCTGCCGGTGGCCTGGACGCTACGGAGTACATGGTAAGGTGTGCCAAAACTTGGTATCCCGTAGGGGCGGTGCGGTCCCATATCAGCCATCCACCATGCATTCGAATATCCTGCGGGTGACTGGAGCCACCGAACAAGGCCGTGCGAATGGAAGGCGGTTTCGTTTGGCATGGAGACTCGGGTCGATTTCTCTAGATATCGATGCGCGTGTGGTACGTGGAGTCTGGAGCGTGGGTGCTTGACCTAGTACGGAGTACGGGGACCCAAATCCCAAGCTACTTTACTCAACGGCAGGGGGAGGAGCTATTGCTTTCCGTAGATGGGCAAACGGAATAGGAAAGAGAGTATTCCCCAGTCTGGCAGTTCGGCGGGTGAGAGGCCCGGGAGATTGGATTCGGACGGACGGAAAAGTAAGATGCGGAGAAGAAAGGGGGCGGCCAAAGACATGACCCGTGGTGCCTGATTGGCGGGCCTGGGGTTGGCTCAAACCCATCGCGCATCACCGGGACGCTTTGGGCGATTCCGCGGGCCGTCCCCTGATGAGGGAGGGCGGGCAAGACGGAGGGAGGGAAACCGGCTGATCTGAGACTCACAGGTTGCTCCGAGGGGGGAGGACGCGTTTGGCCGTCGCTGACACGGGACGCGGAGGACTACATTAGATACCCTGGGGCTGGGCCTTTTGCTGGACTTAGACAGGCAAGCCAGTAAACGAAGGCTGATTACTGATGCAGCCCGGCCACGCTGGCAGGGCTCGATTGGACGACAAACGCAGCGTGGCATGGTGACGGTGAGAGAGCCGACAGGCTCGTCATCGTCATCAGCCGGGCTGGCAAGAGGCCCAAGACAACCCCCGATCGCCCCTCTCCGTGGGCATCATCGCCCGCACACCCTTCCAGACGGGTGGCTTCATGACGGATTTAGAAGGTGACGCAGAAAAGGAAGCAGCTGAAGCTCAGTCTGCTCCAATAGTTGGCGGCCTATTGAGACACGCACACGACGCCATGACGGGGCAGGCGAGCGCACCCGTCCAAGCTTGCTGCTGCAAGGTACACCCCCTCCCCTTTTTATTTTTATATTTATTGAGACCCGAGCTGGCCGGCGAGGGTACATCAGGGTTGCACAAAAGCCAGAGAGTTGGTAGGGTCCCAGGGCCGGCCAACGTCACGCACGGGGAAGGGGAGGGGTGGACAAGGACGGCGAGGATGGTCATCCATGAGTGAGCATCCCAGCATCCCCATGGACCCCATGGCGAAGGCCGGACGAAAGCACCAATTAAGCGTGCTTTGCTTCGGGATAGGAGCGTCAAAGCCCGACCGAGGCGAGCTAGGTACATGACCTCGATGTCCTCGTAGTCGTAGGCGCTGCAAGTACCGGGCCGGTACAGGTCGGGCGGGACATGCGGGTTTGTGTACCGCTGAGTGACCGGCTGCTCCGTCGGTCTCACTCGCTTGGTGCGTGTGCTGGCCGCGCCCTGGCAAAGGTGGGCAATGGAGCTCGAGCAGCCCTGGTACTCCGTCTGGATATGGATGGATGAGTGGGAAGAATGGGGCCTATCGCGGAGTAAAATCCGGTCCGGGCCCCATGGGAGACATAGATAGGTATCCAGTGCCATGTGCGAAGCACAGCAACATCAGCAGCAGAAGCCATGGGTATGCATGGGCACCACGGGGACACTCAGTCTTTTTTCTGAGATCCCTCATGATGTGCCCTCTGGACTGGAACCCGTGGCACCGTCGGACAGGGGGTAAGGCCTTGGCCCTCAGGCCCTTTTTTTTTTTTCTTTCGTCCTTTCTGTTTGGTTGCTGGGCTCCTCCCGGGGGTGCGTGTGTGTGGAGCGGGCCAGGCAGGGACCCTTTTTTCCCCTCTACCCGCACGTCAAACCCACCTGCATTACACTGTCGGCTCGGGCCCCAAAAAGGACCCAATCCAGCCATGACTGGTTGGGTGCCCATATCACCACACGCGTCCCGCCGCAGATTCGATTTTCAGATCCATCTGCCACTAGCCGTGACCGCTGCTGCGTCCCCTGCTTCTCCAGCGCCTTATTACTCATAGTCGCGCCCGTCCCGTACTGCCTTCTGTCGCCCGTTGCCTCATTGCCTCCCACACACCAAGCCGGAAGACGCAGCCCTCGACGAGAACCCGCCAGCGTCGCCGAGCTGAGCTGCCTATTCGTATTGCCCGTGGCTGCTGCCGACGATAACATTCCACTTCCCACCAACTGCCCGACCTGCAACCACTACTACCCTCGACACGTGGGGAACCCACGCCCGCCCGCATCCATCCCACCACCACGGTACCTGCCTGCTTCGCCTCCCCTCGCTGACTACCGACACCAAACGAAACAAGCCTTCCCCTCTCCTGCCAAACGGGTCGCCGCCAAGCACCTTGTCCGTCTCCTTCTCCCGTGAGGGCCTTCCTTCCCGCACCCGCCGGGCGTTGTACCCCGAATTTCAGAGTTGGCCGGACTGGGTTTGTCCTACAACGCAGCGCCCATCTTGCTGGCGATAAGTGGGACCCCACCGTGCCGTGCGCCTATTTTCGTCGTCACCCTTGACATCATTGCTCGCCCGAACCAAATACCGCACCACAACTTTGGAGGCGGCCTTTTCTCCTCACCGCAGCGCTCAATTAAAAGAACAGTCGCCCCTTCCGACCCCTGCTACTGCCGAGCTTCCATCGATCGTCCATTCCGTACGAAACAGACGAGGCGAGCAGGTGCCCATCCATTCCCCCGACCCCCGCCATTGGCACGTGAAAACGCAACCCCATTCCACCATCGGAGAGGCATAGCTACGTTCCTGCCCCGACGCCTCGGAACTCTGGCCCTTCCCGCGAAACTCTGTTGTCGAGACTTGCAAACATCACCGCCACGCACGCCTCCAGTGACGGGCCGCGCCTGCGCCTGCCTCTATCTGCATTGGCACCTACGTCGGCCATATTCAAACGACTCCTACGCCGAACCTTCCCACTCCCCGGGCCCCGTCAGTTGTGCAGTTGCCACCAATGACGCTCACCATGGCAAGGATACCGCTCGACTCCTTTCTGCCGTCGGGCGCTATACACGACCATACCGAACAAAGCATTGCCTATGGTGGACTGTCGCCATTGGCTCTCCCGCACGCCACCGCTCACGCCTCATACTTCGACAGCGACCCGTTAGCATCCTTGAGATCCACAGGCCTAACGCCTACCGCTGGTAGCGTCGCCCAACCGACCTCGCACCCGCGCCAGTCGCGACACCACCAGCAACAGAAACAAAAACAACAACAATTGGAACAGCAGCAGCAGGGACGTTACCTTTCGCCCCACCGAGGCCCCCCGAATGCTCACACTCAGAGATCCGCCAGCTTGTCACCAACCCGTTTCCAGAGCCTACAAGGTTCACTGGAGGCTGGGTCCGGCATCACGTCGCCTTCGCTCACCGCCTACAGCGACCTTGCCTCCCCAGAGCAGACGAGCCTCCAGCTTCGACGCGTAACTCTCCAGAACCGGAGGCTGCTCGAGAACTGGGAGGCGGAACGGATGCACCTCGAGGCCAACCGGGCTCGTGCCGAGGAAATTTACAAGGAAGAGCGGGCCATCATGGATGAAGAGCGGCTGGTCTGGGCCGAAAAGGAGACGCAGTTGGTCCTGCGACTGCGGGAGCTCGAGCAAGAAAACCGCGAGTTGAGGGAGCAGCTGCGGCGTGGCGAGACGAGAAGCCCCCGCCATGATCCAGCGATTTCTGGCATTAGAGGAGGCAGCTCGGGATTGGCAGAGAAGCTGAGCGGCAGCAGCAGCAGCAGCAGTGCTGACCACCTCCCGGCTGTCAAGTTTCAAGGTGCATCCGGCCCCGCGTCTCCCGGCTCGACGCTGCCTGGTCGGACCATGCCCGAATCGCAACCTTTTGTGCCCCTGGATCCGCGCATGCAGATAGCCTCTCCCCAGCCTAGTCCAGGGGGGGCGGCGACGCCAAGTGAGGAGCAAGGCCCGTCGATCGACATCCAGGAGATTCATCCGGAGCTGGAAGGCATTCTACTCAAACCGACAGCCATCCAGAAGACGACATTTATGGACGAGCAGTCTTCGCATGATGACAGCAGCAAGACTGTGCCTCCGTCAGACTCGACTGCTGGCTCTCCGAGCGGCAGGTCTAAGGCTTCTCCCGCCGAGATCACCCAGGAAGCTCTGAAGGCGCCAGCACAGGCTCGTCTTGTGATGCACGCCGGCCACACCCCGAACCACTCCCTCTCTCTCTTCGCCACCGTCGTCTCGACCAAGGCTCCCAATACAGCCGATAGTTCTGGCTCCGCAACTCCGCAACAGGAAGCCGCGGAAGAGACGCAGCCCGAGGCCCCGAGGCAGGGCACCGAGCATGAAACTGGCAGTGAGGATCGGGAAGCAGAGGCTATGCTCGAGCCGAGCGAGGAAGACCGGCCGCTTGCCGAGCCCATGATGCTGCGCAACATGCCGGCCAAGGACGAAATCTTTTTGAAATGCCTGGACGACAAGCTGAAGGAGTCCATCGAGGTCAACGATGCCACTCCGACAGTGTTGAGTGGCGTCGAGGATCCTATGGAAGCAGCTGCACACCCGGCGAACCGGGTCACCGAGGGTGCCAACGAAGGACCCTCTGGACCAAACGCGGGCGACGACGACGACTCCAGTGTCGACCTTGTCGATGTGCCTCTGAAACTGAAGAAGACGGCCAACTTCGGTGCACCGCTCGGGCAGGCTGGCCCCTCGAACTTTTGAGCCACGAGGAGTTCTCCCACATGTGCACAATTCACATGTGCATGCAGCGCTCTTACACCATTTCCTCACGAGCCACTGTTTCTTTTGTATGACGCCCCAGTCGAGCGGGGAGATGGCAGATGGCATTGATTATTTTCCCAGCGGTCTTTTTTAATTCCCCCCTTTTACCCTGAATACCCCCATTGATACCTTTTGGTGCCCCCTTCGTTTTTTTTTTTGGGACTGCTCAGGACGTCGGCGAGTCCGGATACGGTGTTTGGACTTTTGGGAGGGCATATGAACGGGACAGACGCATGACTAGACAGCAAGACCCATTTCCTCAGTGCCACAGCGAAGCGCCACAGCGAAGAGAAACAACATGGGCGCTCACGAGCCTGTCGAGCTTCCTGCTATGCTAGAGGCCCATGTATTTTAGATTGAGAACCTGCTCCAGGAAGACTGGCATATTTGATAACGGGACATCAAATACATTTGAGGCCTGAAGGCCTCGCTCATCACGCACTCCGAGCATTCTCTTTTTCTTCTCTTGTCCCCCCCCGCCGCGCCAGGGCTCGGGTCCTGGGCCCCCTCGTCCCTCAAGACATTACAAACGTGACAACAAAAACTCTCTGGGTGTATTGGTATATACGTCCCTTGCCATTCTACAGAATGCGATGACGAAGCCAACAAAGCCCCAGCGGGATGGAGCGCACGCGTCGGCCTCTCGGCACGCGGAGACGAGAGGGTGTATGGGCGGACGGCAGGCGCCGCGGCCGATTCGGAGAGGGCAAACAGCGGCGACGGATAAGATCGGCCCCTTTGCCGTTTGGCGATCACCCACCCACACCAGAGAGATGGATGCTAAATTACTGCGAAGGCAATGGAGGGAGAGTGTGTCACTTTTATTCATAGAATCTTTACTGCGAACTCACCCACCCCCTTCCCCGGCGCGGGCAGAGTTTCCCAGCCGCGAGACTGTTTCAAGCTGGTTCACGGCGCAAATTCACATCCCTCAGCTTCCCCCTTCCCTCCGGAGATAAGAGCCGGGCTGGGAGGGGGTTCGGTTTCTCCTTCGGACATCCCATCAGAGTTTCTTACCGTGCCCACTCCAGGGGACAGCGATGGCCCCGGGACAGACAGAAACCAACCCCCATCCTGCACACGCCGCCAACTCTGATGCAGGCACGGCCGTGCCCGGTACGACGGTCCTCGCGCCCCCTCCCCCCGGAACCCCGGGAAGACCGTGTTTTCCTTCCCTTCACACCCTGTTCTGCTCTTGTTTCCAACCCCCATATCCCGCTCTCACCCTCTCCCGCACCACGACCCGAGAACGCAAGACCGACGTCCTGCCCTGCACCCTTCCCGAAGCAAGCGAGCGGCCAATGACGCCAGGCTTAGCACACCCAATCCAGTGAGGAAAGAAAAGGTGAAGAATCGCCGTCACGTTTGCACGCGCGCACAGGCACGCCAACACACCCGCTTAGCCATGTGTCAGCCGTATCTTGTGCAGCACCTGTGTCACCACCGGCCGTGTGGGCGGCCGACGCGGGCCGAGTCGCTCGTGGTGCTGCGCGATGGCATCTGCGACAAGCTGCCAGCGGGGATGGCGCCCGAGGAGTGCCCGTACCTCGAGCCGTTCGACGAGGGGCGACGGCTAGCCTTTTACGAGGCGCACTGTTCGGGCCACTGCTTCCGCGAGGGTCTGCGGGCATTGAGCAACACGTCGGCGCTGCTGTCGCGCGACGCCCATCAGCTGGCCGCCCACCAGTTCCAGGCCTGTCGTGAGGACAGCCTGCACGGGCTCGAGAACGTACGCCAGCACCAGGCCTACCACATCCGCCGCCTCGAGATGCTCGGCGCGGCTGGGAGAGGGCAAGGACGCGGGCCCGTGAATGGTGGCGGCGGCGCCAAAAACGGTTACCCTCATCACCAGCAGCAGCCGGACCACCGCGTCGAGGAGGAGCTGCGCCGCATCGCAGCAGAAAACCTCACGGTGCGCCTGCGCTCCGAGCAGATAGACCTAGCGCGCGAGGGAACGGCGCGCGACGTCGCTGAGCTGGCCTCCAAGGTGGCCGCTATGCATGAAGTTATCGACGAGATGTTGCTGAGCTACCAGTACTTGGCGCTCGTGGGCCACAGCGAATCCGTAGCCGCCGCCGAACCGCGCGACCGCGAGGAAGAACCGGAAGAGGATGTGGAAGAGGACGTAGAGGAAGAGGAAGCAGAACCCCACCACGACCAACACCGCAAGCGCTCTGAAGACTCATCGACACCCGAATCTGAGGCTTCGTTCGCGACTGAGGTGCGCGGGGACGCGCGGGGGGACAGATGACGGCGGCGACGGCGGCCGCGGCGCATCCCGGGGCCGCCGTCGGTGGTGTGGGCGAGCCTAGGGGCCGTATCGCTGTATTACTCGTGAAGCTGAATGAAGCATGGGGGCTGGAACTTGCGGGTATCCTCGCACCTCCTGTCAAGATTCATATCCAATTACAAGAAGAAGAGGAAAGGGGGGGAAGGGGTGACGCCGTGCGAGCGGCCTCTCGCCGTATCATGAACGCCCCGGGCCGCAAAGCAGACGCGGGCCGTATACTAGAATACACAAAAATAACGCCAATACACAAAGTCTCCAGGTTCCCCAGCGAGAAGGAAGAAAAGGCAGGATAAATGAGACAGGATGTAAAAGATCAAGGCCGGTAGCCTAGCTGAGCTTCTTGCCCATCAGCACCGCCAGCTCGTCCAGCAGCTCGACCGTCTCAGCGGGGCTGGCGATCCAGGCCGTGGTGCCGACGCTCCGGGCCTTGAAGTCATTGGAGCCGGCGCTCAGGAATTGGTCGCCGACGTGCAGCGTGTTCTCGCCCCGGATCATCTTGCCGTCGCCGCCGCCGAACCATTGCTGGCAGACGTTGACGCCCCAGCTTTTGTCGCCGATGTCGACAAAAACGTCGCGGCCGCCGTTGAAGGCGCAGAAGGGCACGTACTTGTTGTCAAAGTCGCGGCCGCCGACGTGGAGCTCGAGGATCTTCTGCACTACCAGCACTGTCTCCTCGAGCGACTCGCGTGGAATCGTCGTCGCCGCGTTGGGAATAATGCCGACCGCGCGGTCCTTGCGCATCAGCGTGGCCGGCAGGTTCATCGTCTTGATGCAGTCTCGCAGCGCGGCCTCGGCCACGTCGAGCAGGCTCTCGATGTTGGGCTCGGACCATTTCGACATCTCAGCCGTCAGCCACTGCGGCCGCGCCACGGGCGACAGCATGTCGGGCGACTCAGCGCTGAATTCGAAAAGGTAGTTGGCCTCGCCGCCCATGATGATGATGTTTTGTCGCTGCTGCGGCGTCAGGACATCGGTGCGCGCAATCTCGTCCAGCAGGCCGTGAAGACGGGCGTAATACTTGTCGGCCGTGGTGTAGCCGGCGGCGGTGACAATACCAATCTTGACGTCTTTTCGCATCAGATCGATGATCCTCGGAATGACGGGGCTGGTAGGGACCAGCGACTCGCCGTCGTCGTACAGCGTCACGTCACCGTCGAAGGTGGCCAGCTGGAGGGTGCCATACGTGGTCACGGCCATCATCTGGGCCGAGTTAAGGATCAGGCGCACGTCGTTGAACGAGGGCGAGACGAAACGCCTCGACGAAATGAAGCGCTTCCCGTCCTGGTACTTGTACGCGGCCTCGAGGGGCAGTCTGGTGAAGAAGTTGCCGATGCTGGGGACCAGCAGCTTCAACTTGGAGGGAAAGGGACTGGCCTCTCTCTGGTGAGCTATGTGGTCGTCAAGCATGTTTTCCACATCGCGCATGATCTCGGCATATCGTCGGTGGGCCTCTTCGGTTGCGCGCGTGACGCTCACGCTGGCCGTTTCGAATACGCCCGTCGGCTGCGAGTACAGCACAAAGGGCACTGCCAGCAGCCCCTTGATCCATTCTAGCACCCGTCAGCCGGGTAGTCTTTGGGAAAGAAATGAGCCAGCGCCACGAAGCACCATCGGAAGCCGAGCTCTGGCTCGGTGTCTGGGGATGAACCCTTCCATCCCCTTTTGGTCCCGTCTCCTGGGCCTTGCCCGAGGATGGGGTTTCCGAAGAGGCCTGCATCTGCCGGGCTTCTGTGGCTGGTGGCATGAATGAGGAGACGGGTGGGTTAGACGCCGGGCCCTTGCCTCTTGTGCGTATACCGACGAACTTACCGATGAACTGATCTCGCCTGTGAGTCTTGAGGGCATCTAGGGATCCGGTTAGCGGAATGGTGGTGGTGAGAGGGATCCATCCCCTAGGATATGCGGGACGGGATTGGGCAGACCCACACTCAACTCTGTAGCGGCTGGTCATGGTTGGCGCTGTGTGGAATGGCAGTGGAGGATTGGTTGGTCAGGTAGAGGGGAGGGACGGGCTCGGAATTTAAGTAGAAAAAAATACTGAGCGAAAAAGGGCAAAGCAGAACAATGGCAAGACGGGGGGGTATCACGATGTGTTTGTGGGTTGGGGCAGTTCTGTTTGCAGTTGGTGTTGTTGTCCTGTCGGTGTGTTCCTGTTTCCTTTGACCTGAGGAGCTGAGGTGGCAGTTGCGGGATCCGGCGACTGCCATTTCGTCCCATTGGCGGAGGGCCGTCATAGCGTTTGGACGTGGTCACGCGGGCCCCGGCCAAAAAGCCCATGGATTATGGAAGTTATTTGCATTCATTTTTAGTATTCAGTCCATGTGTGCCAAAGAGACTGGACTCTTCCACTTGGTTGATGCTCGTCGGTTTCTTCGTCTGTGGTCTCTCTCCCCTTCGGGCTGTGCGTGGTTGGTTGGTTGTATGTACCTACTGGACTCTGGAGAGGTAGGTACGAGACGTAGAGGTAGAGAGGCAAGTGGTATTGTCCCACGGAGGGAGTCCATGATGCATACAACTGGAAGGAAGGGGGCCCTTACACCGACAGCATCTCATCCTGCACACGGTCCAACCCCGTTCCCGACCTGCCCTACGTTCTCCTCCAGTACCTGCCCCAACCTGAGCTTGAGCCAACTCCTCCAAGATAACGTGTTAATATGTACGAAAAGAAAGAAAGGCCAACAGTCAATAAAAACATCCACACCCTTCCATGATCCACTCCCGGCCGTCCACGCCCTGGTCCGGCCATCTCCCCAAGTCGGCCCGTCCGAGAAGAAGGCGCGAGGGGCGCGCCATGACGCTCTCTTTTTCCCCCCTCTTCTCCCCGCCATCCCCTCTCACCAGGCCTTTGCCTCTCACTATACCTTCGGCGTGGAACACGGGGCGCTCACGGTGCGGGTACGGGTGGCGCACGCGTCGGTCGGGCAGGCCGTCTGGCAGCCCTCGACCTTGAGGACGGTGCTGGGCCCGGCGCAGCCGCAGGGCACCGTGATGCTGGTCTGTTCAGTGCAGCCCGGCACGGGACAGCGGATGGGGTCGCAGTTGGCCGGCCGCGTCGTCCGCGTCACCGTCGGGCACGGCGTCGTCGTGGGCGGCCGCGGCGGCAGCTGCGTCACGCTTGTGATGATGACGGGCCGGCTCGTCGACGTCGTCGTCGGCTTCGTTGTCGACGTCGTCGTCGTCGGCTTCGTGGTCGACGTCGTCGTCGTCGGCTTCGTCGTCGTGCTGGTGCTGGTGGGCCGCGGCGGCCACGGCGGCCACTGCGGTGGCCAGCACGCCTCCTGCTTCGTCGGGAACACGGCCTCGCACCCCGCGTACGGGCACCCGCCGCCGCATGGCGCCGCCAGCGTCGCCACCGGCACCGCCGACGGGCACCCGCATGGGTTTATCACCGTCGACACCAGCTGGCAGTTATTGTCGCACGCCTGTGAGCACGACGGGTTGACGATGGACTTGGTGATGGTCGGGCAGGCCACGGCGGCTTCCGCAACGCCGCCCTGTTCGCCGGAAACGAAGCTGTCACTCTCGGTCAGTTTCCCTCCTGCCCGCCCCTTTCCTCCCCTGTTCGCGGGGTTTTGCCCTGCTCTACTCCAGGGCAGAACGGAAGCCACTCACACAGCAAAGGCGGCCGCCGCATAGGCCACGAGAAACTTCATCTTGACCGCGTAGTGGGTGGACAGGTTGAAACACCGGGGCCGAGACTTGCGATGGTAATACAGCGGGCGTGTCTGGCCTTCTCGACTCCCATTTCCAGCCTGGAGCCATGTGGCTTATATATACGGGTTGCATGCAAGCATCTGTGACCAGCTTCCTATTCGGAATCACCTCATGGCTGCTCCGTCCCCGGCCGATGCAACCGCGCCTCGATGGGAGCAACCTGGTGCACGCCTACCTCAGGCGACCCTGCAGTGACTTGGTGCACGGAACGAGCGGTTTGCTTCTTTCAGCGACGGCGCCGCCCGGATTTCCGGCTCGCCGTGGCCGTTTAACCTGTCGTCACCAGACGTTGGCGGGGGCTCAACGCCCTCGAGCTAGAATTAGGCCAAGAAGGGACTTTCCGGTATGAATGAGAATGGCGTCCACAAGACGACGCCGATTTTATCTCTCTGCCCTACAGCATCTGCTGGGAGCCGACAAGTCGGCGTAAAGGCTCGTCCTCCCATGGCACGTTGGTATTGGTGAGGAACGTGTACAGACATTGATGGGAGCCATGCAAAGCCGTAGACATCCACCAAGTGGCAGGGCGACCAACAGATTGCACGGCACTAGGCCATGATTCCAATGTCGTATCCGGTTCCGAAGCAGGCTCACCCTCCGAGTGCCTTCCTCACCAGTTCCCGTCTCTTCCTCGGAAGCCGGCGAGCCGCGGTGGTAATCCGTCTCTTTAGCCTAGGGTTCGGCTCAATGGCAACGGCAGGGCCGGTTTCATTTAACTTCATCTCGGCCGGCTTGAGAACACTTGGCATCGCGGTCCGTTATTCCTGTTCCCTGTTTGCTATAGCCCTGGCCAGGGAGGGATTCGTGGGTAATAGATACAACGCTGTGCCGTCACGGTTGGAGCCGGCGACACGGTGTTTCAAAGCCCCATGTGACATCGTCGACGCCGACCATGGCCCAGTCGGATCGGAGGCCCGTCGCCCACCGGATGGGCTGGCGGTTGAAGCAGACAAGCTGGCAGGGCTTCGTCGATGCTGGCGTCCCAGTGATTGACATGTTCTCTCGGAACGCCAACAAGACAGGGCAGACAATGGACAGGGCCAGCGCAGTGGGAGACCATCACTACCATTGGGGAAGACGACACAGGCACCCGGGTTTTTTGCTGGCCGAGCCCAGCACTAAGAGGGGGGGATATTGTTTGCACGATCTAAATCTTTCCGACATTCATACCACATAGCAATGCGGACCAAAAGCTCTACCAGCTTCAGTCCAAGCCGTCATCGCGCCCCGCATGGCGTTCTTTTGGAGAGCCAACAAATGCACTCTGATTCCATCCCGCCGTATTGCCCTCGGGCTTGGTAAGCGCACCTATTTTCCCGTTATACCCTTACCTTGTTCTATGAATGGATTGCATTTTGTCTCCACCGTAGTGGCAGCTTCGACTCTCCTCTCCCCCCCCCTCCACCACCCACTGGGGCCATCCTCACCCACACGTGTGCTGGCCGATCCCACTCCCTTACTGGTATCAACTTTCTGGGACCAGCCGGGCGGCCTGGCTTGCCGTCCCGCACGAAACCGCCGACCCTGGTCGCTCTTGGCGCGGCCAGCCTGCGGAATTCGCATACAGGCTAACTTTCCGGCACTGAAGCCTTCAGTTAAGCACCGCCGTTGGGGGCAACCATGCCTTCGGCTGCGTTCTGCGCCGCCTGTGCAGCCGCCGCTTGGGCCACTTGAGCGTTAGTCTCGGCCTGGTGGATGGCTTGCTGAACGATGCTCTGCTCGTCCTGTGACAAAGGTTGTGTGATGGTGCTGTAGAGCTGCGGCTGTTCTTGTTGCATATCTGCGTAACTTCTTGTTAGACCGAATCCCCACGGCGGCCCCGGAGGTGCTTGAACTTACTCATCAAGGCGGCTCGGAAGAGCTGGTATGGCTCGATCTTGTCCAGAGGAGACTCGAGAAGGACGCTGTCCTCGCCCAGCTCATCCTCGCTATCGTCCACGTCCTTGTACTGGTTGTCCATTCGGCTGAACTTGGCAGCCTCCTCATTCAAGAACTCGAGGTAGGCCGTGCTCTCGTCCTTGGTATCCGCCGTATCCTCGGCTTCTTCCACCGCCCAGTTGGTGTCGTCTTCGGCCCATTCGTCGTCTTCTTCGTAGTCGTAGCTACCGGCATCGAACGTAAAGTCGTCCTTCAGGGCTTGTTCCCGGTTCTTCATGGCAATGGGTAGTGTCCTGAAGAGAACCGTAATGCCTTGCAGGAGCCGGAACCAGCCGACAGACACGCTCTGTGGGATCTGGTCGCCGTTGAGGCTAAACAGGGCAACAATGGCCACGATGCACAGCTTCTTGTCGTGCACTCGGGTAAAGTGGTCCATGTTCCCAAACCACAGACTGAAGAACTTGTTGGTCCATCCCTTTTGCTCCAGTACCGTCAAGGTGAGGAGCGGGTTGTAGTAAATCGCGTTGATGACCATCTCCATCAGGTGGATCTTGTACGACTTTACCCTGACGTCCTGGTTGCTGAGCACATTCATCGCCATGGTGATGAAGCCAGTGACGCACTGGTCGATGTGACCACGCAAACTCAGCATGATGGCCTCGGCGAGCTTGCAGGCGCAAATTCGGTCTACACCACCGACCTTCTGGTCCGAAAACATGTCGGCGACCATGCCGTACAATGCGTTGACGTACTCGGGTTTCTGCACGAGCTGGGCGGCGCCAAACTGGACAAAGTTATCGAGGGCAGGAAGCATGTCCTCAAGGTAAAGCTCGGCGCCCGACTTGAACGTGTTATGAATGAGCTCGAAAGCCTGCCACATGGTAGGCGAGATGCTTTTGGCGGCAAAGGTGCAGCTGTCGATGATCTCGAAGACTTCGTTGTAGAGATCTATGCCGGGGTCAGCAAGTTATAACATGCAGTGGAAGGGGCGACACGTACCATAGAGCTTGTTCTCCAGCGTAATTTGGACAACGGGCATCAAAACGGCCTCGATGTGCAGCAGAACATCGGGCGTGCTCTCCAGAGTAAGGATCAACGTTCCAATGGTCTGCAGGACACCCAAGGCCGTGATACTCTTGTCGTCCAGGTAATCCCCGTACTCTCCATCGTCGTCCCTCGAGTCGTTCTTGTCGAGCAGCTCCCGGACGATGCGCATGTACGTGTCCCGCAGCTGCTCACTGAGGGCCACGGCAAAAGGTGTCAGCTCGGTTGCGAAAACCTCGACGAAGTCCTCCATAACGTTGGCGAGCGCGTCAATGTCGCACTCGTTTGCCAGCTTGAGCAGCTGCTGCATGATGGTCGGGATGCTCTGCTGCATGCTAATCCGAATCGCGTCGTGACGAATTAGGGGCTGCAGCGCCAGGGCGGCCGTGACTCGGACAGGGAGCTCGGAATCGGCCATGCAGTCGAGGATGTGGCGGTATATGACGAGAAGGTTGTTCTGGTCCTTGAAGTTGAGCTGCTCGAACTTCTCGATGGTGTCGCAAGCGCGCGCCCGGAGGTAGCCCTGCGAGCTCTTGAAGTCGGGGAAAACATAGCGAACCAAGAAGTACTCGACCTGGTCGGCGATCGGGCTCTTCTTGCCCAGGAGGACCGGGGCCAGAGTGCCGATCATGCGCAGGGCACCCTCCTTGCCGATGTGGTCTTTTTTATCATCGGGAGCGGTCTCGTAGGTGTTGACGACGCCGTTGATGAACTGCAGCAGCTCAAACGTTTGCTTTCTGCGCACCTTGGTGAGGGTGACGAGAAAGTTCGTTGCCGCCACATCGGGAGAGGAGACCTCCTCGTAGAAACTGAGCTTTCGGTGCAGGTACTCCTCGGGCTCCTCCTGGAACTTCTCGACATCCTCCTCGCTCAGACACATCACGGGAAAAACCAGGTGGGTGACCAGGTTGGTCAGGTGCGGCTTCAGGTGCGGCCACATCTCCTTCGGCCGGCAGCACTCGTCGAGGAAAACTAAAGTATACGAGAGGCAGGGCTTGCTAAGCCAGGCAGTCTTGGACACCCATTTTTCGATCTCCTGGAGATAGTGCTTGAGAATTTCGGGAGCAACGGTGGCCGTGAACTCCTTGGCGAAAACCTTGGCGGCCTCGCCGTTCGACGAAACCGATGAAATGTTGCCATGCCTGATCCACAGCCTGTTGAGGTTGAAATAAGCCCACTTCTTGGCCTTCCACCAGTGGTGGCGCTCGCGGTCTTCGAGGTCTTCGGGCAGGGCCGAGGCGGGCATGGCTTTGGAAACCGTGTTGAGGAAAACGGTGCACCAGCCGAGGTTGACGGGCTGCTGCTTCAAGAAGCCGCTGAGCTCAAGCTATTATGTGGGGGCCGGGTCAGTAAAGAAGGAGTCGCTGGGACAGGACCGAAGAGAGGGAGAAGGGGAGGGCGTTTCTTGCTTACCCATGTAGCGTGCTTGTAGGCCTTCAGGGCAATGTGCAACATCTCACCGGCCTCATCACTCTCCTGGGTGACCAACTCGTTGCAGACATCGAGCAAGCGGGGGAAGCTAGCCTCGATGATCTTGTCGAACTGGACGCGGCTGTCTTCCTGAGTGCCCTTGAACCGATAGGCGCGGCAGGTGACCAAAAGGCACTGCAGACCGGCCAAGACGGAGAGGGGATCGTTGGCGTGCAGGAGACTGAGGGTGACAGTCATAAAGTCGGGCCATTTGTCGGGGAAATCGAAGTGCAGGATGCGCTGGATGGTCTGGAGAAGCTGTTGTCGGACGGCGCCCTGGGAGGAGGCCAGGATGGGGAGTACGCGATTTCGGAAGCGAGCCTTCTCATCGTCGTTGATGGTGATTTCGTCGGGGTAGTGGTCCGTCTTGGCCCAGCCGCGGTTGGTGCGGTTCTTGAGGTATATGACCGCTGCAAGCAAGCAAAAGAGCATCGCCGGTCAGTACAGGCCTTCGCAGCGGGAGCGGGAGCGGGGGGAGGGGGGACGCGAGCGGGCAGGATGCGACTTCGGGTCATAGCACACGGCGCGTACGTACTGGAGAGGCGGACGGACTCCTCGGGCTCGGTGGCCAGGATGTCCAGGAGGAAGTCGGTGAAGCCGGCGAGCGACTCGGCCTGTGGCAGAGCGGTTATGGGTCAGCAGGCAGTTCATCCGTTTCGCCGGCGTCACGGCCGGGGGCAGGATCGAGGGCACAACACACGTACCGACTTCAGCTCGAGCTCGGCGGAGCGGCGCACATTAACATCGGGCGAGAGAGTCGCGCAAACGCGGCTCCGGATGGCTTCCACATTCATGTTGAAGGCCTAACCCGAGGGGCAGTCGGGAACGGCCTGAGGTCTCGGGAAGGGAGACAAGACACACACAAAGTAGCGGGGAAGGAAAAAGCAGAACCGCGGGCGAGGGAAACAAGCCAGGCAGGAACCTTAAAAGCCACCGGCCGAGTCGACAGATCAGAGGCCTGTACGGGGGTCAAGGAAGATGGGCGGAGGGCAAGGGGGGAGAGTCGACGACGGCAACGACGGCGGCGACGACGTGGTCAAAGTTGGTGCGGCATGGACTGGACTTGAAGTTCAGTTCTAGTCGGAACGGTTCAGCTTGCAGCCAAAAGTCGCTACGTTGGATTGGGATTTGTTATTTTTTTTCTGCCACTGGAAATGGCGGGGCACCGACAAGGCAGGCCAGGCAGGCCAGGCAGGCCAGGCAGGCCAGGCAGGCCAGGCAGGCACACAGTGGTGGCAGAGGCAAAAGATACCTACATCCTCCAAAGCTCCCAGGGCCGATAGGTTAGTTTGTATGTACCTACCACCTACCTAGGACAAGCACACCCACACCCACCCATCCACCCACCCACACACACACACATACACACACGAGAGCACGTACGTACAAAGGGAGGGAATAGCACCAGCACAAACTAGGACTGGGTTGGGCTCGGCTGGACGACGTAGTTGCCGGCCCGACTCACTGGGCAGAACTGGCCAAGGAAGGTATGGAGGAAGACGCAGGATGGGAAGAAGAGAGAAAGAGGGCGAGAGAGGCCAAGAGAGGCCAAATGGGAGAGTG
Organism: Nigrospora sphaerica; assembly: GCA_018287875.1. NCBI lineage: Eukaryota > Fungi > Ascomycota > Sordariomycetes > Amphisphaeriales > Apiosporaceae > Nigrospora > Nigrospora sphaerica. The sequence continues at coordinate 1,669,574 of JAGVVL010000018.1, forward strand.
ACCTTTTGGGGGGGGGGGGGGGGGGGACAAAGACCACAACACGAGCGTTGGTTTTTGTGTGCTTGGTCTCCTTGGCCGGTGGTTAGAGGAACCTTGCGGTGTTCTGGTCGGAGTTCGCACGTCTGGTTCCAGGTTTTGGGTTGGGCTACCTAGAGGATGTTGGACTTGGGTAGGTTGACAGGCCGGCGGCAGGCATTCTTCGAATCCAATGTAAACACACAGCCAAGGTGAGGATGCCAGCAGATTCAACATGACTGAAAATCCTGGCCATCGTATCCTCGAACACCCTAAAACATTAAGGCCCTGTATCTACGTAGCTCTTACTGACTTCTTATGCACATACCTACTACTTGCATACGTGCTTGTACTACTATCCATTATTCCCCCTGTACGCCCTGCGGTCATGAGGCCATGCCACTTGGGAATCAAGTGCCATCCCCCCAACCCAACAGCAAAGCAGCGAAGTTTCAGTGGGCTCTAACCTACCACTACTAGCTAGTACTTAGATAACGTTTGGGTGCATCACCCTGGGGGCGAATATGTACCTGCATATATAAGCGGCTAAGTGCGCGTAGCAAAATTGCAAAATTTACGACTGGATATGACCACTGGCGCGTGTGTGTATGTGTGAGTCGCAGAACGCGTGTGTGTCTGGCTGCCGAAACCACGGCTGCCTTAGGTACATGCCCACTGTAAAATAGTTACCTCCACTACAGATATTGGTCGACGGACTACCTGACTTGTCGTATGGGCAACTGTGTGCCTTGTTTTGAGAGAGAGAAAGTGTGTGTGTGTGTGTATGTGTGTGTGTGTGTGTGTAAGAGTAAAGGAATGAGCCATCTGCAGATCGGGGCTGTAGGGGACCATGACTGGCAGATATGAATAGATGGGTCGGTCGAGGGCCCTCCTCTTCCCACGATAATGGGAAAATGGGATGTTCCATGACCGCACTGTCAAGAGTTGACAGGCTTGGTCTCAGGTCTGATTCAAGCGGGTATGGGGCCTCGGGGATTTATGTGTATCAAGGCAGTGCTTATTAGCGTCAGGCGCCGGCTGTTGGTCTTTCCCACGATCTCTATTGGGACCTACCATCACTTCTCGACACGAGGGGTGAAAGCCCCCTCCCTTTTCTCTCAGCTCTTCGTCAGGGGCCCAAACGAGATTGAACATGGCCTTTGTGCTGTCAAAAGTCATAAGCACGCTACCTGGCCGGACGTACCGCGCTATTACGGGCGCATACGCGAAATGGAGCCCTCGTTCAGGGCAGCCCCCCTTCCATAGTTGGGCTGGAGGGATCGATAGACAGCCAGTAATCTTATCGCCAGGTGTATACTATAGTACTGCAGGTAAAGTACGGAATCGCTTCCGATCCTCTTCGCTCCCGTCCCGTCCTCAAATCCAACATTACTTCCCCCGTCGTCGTTTGACGCCCGTGGATAAACGCTTTATCTGCCTTGATCATCACCCACCATCGTAATTCTTAGAGGCACACTGGCCTTGCCCCGGGTTCGGCACCTGCCTACCACTATCCCACTCAGGTGCATACCTACTCGTCCGCCCTTGGGGTATGCATCTGTTCAGATCGCCGGACGATTAATGCGCGTATTCTACATCGGGTAAGTTCGTATCCAGCACCGGCTACGATGTAACTATACGCCGTCTTTGGAAGAGGGTCCTTTTTCGGCAGGGGCTTTACTCCATGGCAATCCAGTCATCGGTGGCGTTCCTTCCACTGCGAGAGGCAGCCACGCGGCTGCCCGCCAGCGTGGGCGGGGATGCCAGAAAGAATAAAATAAGAAAAGCCCGCCGCCCCGGTGGCTATCTCCTCTAGCCGTAATGTGTAGTGAGTAGTCGTAGATGGGTGTGCTGATGGTGCCAGTGCACGGAGGAGATCTTCGGCTGTCCCGTCTGCACGTCCCCTCCGACGGCTGCGGCGTCTTCTCTTTTGACATCCCCACAGAATGTGACAATAACTTTTTACGGCCCCCGAACGGCTTCACGTGAGAGGGGGAGCGCGCTCACTTATTCACGGGAACTCTCACAGCAAGCCAGCAGGCGTTATTCCGCCCACCAACCTAGCTGGTCACATGGGAGGCATGATCAAGAAGGAGCCCTTGATGGGCGACCGCGCGATGCGATGATCTCATGCAAGCATGGAAAAGGAAAAAGAAAACCCCATCAGCCGCGTTTTCTATTTCAAGCAAGAGCGAACCACAGACTCGCTGCTGTTGGGCGCCATCGTACATCTACCTCTAGTAGGCACATGCAGGTATCACCTAGGTACAGGTTGTCAACGACCAGGGCCAAATACCCCGGCCCTGGCTGTGATGGTGAGCAACTGTGCTTACGACGCCCAAGCCGGAGACAACCGGGGGCCTCCTATCCCTAAGGCGCCTCTCCGATGACGAACCTTCATTTCAGCGCTTGTCAAGTGCCTCTCCTTACCAGTCTTTCTGCGACCTGCCCCATTGGGTCATCGGGACCATTGGAATGTTCTGGTGCCTAACTCCCTGGGGACCAGCACCAAGTCCGGTCAGCTAGGGCGTCAGCCCGTGCCAGTGCCTCAGTACCTACTACATACTCTCCCTGGATGGCTGAATTGTATCTTCCCGAGGCCAGAAACCAACCCCACTCACCCCCTCAGGTCTCCGAGCGGCATAAAATGTTGGAAGCTATCTAGACCTGTCCTACCGCAACATCTTTCTGCACCTTCGCCATGCTACGTACACGCAGTAACGACTTCCCCAGAGATTAGCCACCAGTAATTGGGGATTAAATCGGTGAGACACAGGATCCAGCGGAGCCAATCTCATTAATCGCTTCGGACCCCCCATTTTCCTTCATCACACCACCCAACGGTATCATGCGTCGCGCCAAAACCTGTCGAAGGCGCAAGTTTCATTCCGCTAGAACATTCATTGCAAGTGGTCTGATGGACCGTCCCTCCGAGTCCTCCCAAAGCCGCTCTTCTGTACATGAGAAAGACAAATAGACCCGAATAAAGATATCCTTTCCATCCATCCACCGCTAGTACGGATTGGACCCATTGAAGAACCTTCCACAACCCCGTATTAACGAAAACGGCAGCACTTTGCTGCCGACTGTTTCTCAGCCACGCTCCATGCAGTGCAAATCCAACCGTCGACTGCCTGCCAGAGTCAGCTGGAGCAATGCAAGTCTCGTGATAACAATCACCATATTCATGTGAACCGGACTAACAGTTCTCAACCGACGGGACAGGGTATGGTGTAGCTGTGAGCAGCGTGCTGCATTAACAGATAGCACAAGGCAATAAATGACTGACAGTTATGGCAGGGGCGCCTTGGCCCAAGTGATGAAGCGTATAATCCAGAGAGCGATTGTCCTTGGCACGGTGTACCTGTGGCGAGTATCCCGGGCAGTATATCCTTGGAAGTAAAAGGCGTCAATGGAACCAGGATCCCAAGGGGCATATCAAGAGGTCTTTGGTTCGATCAACACATGTTGTCAGACCATTCGTAGAAGGCGAATCCCAGGGGGCGGGCCTCAGAAATTGTTGGGCTCCAAAAGACATCCGTCGGGCTGGTACTGCCAAGCGTCGGGCCTAGGGCGGCTCCGGGGATACCTAAGAGAGCCGTTTGGGCGCCAAGGGAAATACGTAAACTTCCATCTTTGACAACATGTTTGGATGAGAGCGTCGACTTTGATTCGAGACCAAACAGTTCGATCCAAATAACCGGTTCCAGATAGCAAGCGTCCAGACTGAAAACACCAAGGAAACTGTCCGTCCGGCAGGGTGTCCCGGCTAACCTCGTCTGCAACATCTGGCATTTGCCTACAACAGATCATGGGGAAGCGTCTCACCAAAAAGCGACTCATGGTCTGTTTCAAATCTCATCTCGACGTGAAGTCAAGCAGGTATCCTGAGCCTCATGGGCGGTGTTTGCTCCGGTAGGTTGACATTCCAGCCTTTGGGCTATCCGTGGCAACAAAGTCCAGACCGGGTCGTGCCACTGTCCAACGGGAATTTGCACAGTGCCGTGTTTGTAGGCTTCCAGGGGAAAATCCAAATGGGATCCGGTCCTGAATAGAGAAGGTGGAATTCCTGTCCGGTGTCCTGGGGCTCCGGGTCCATGTAGAAAGGGGGATGGTAACTCGCACACCTGCTGTCAGTAAACACAAAACGACAACGGTCCAATGGGTACCAGGCAAATGAGGTGTTGCTGGGGAATCCTTCACTGAGAGGTTGGGATATATATACACTGCATCCAGTGCTCACCTTGCTGTCCGGACCACGAGCCCTATCTATTAGTATGACAAATCGTTTCAAACGTCTCACCGATTGACTCCACACGCCGTCGACAGTGGAAGTCGTAACCCAGGAAAAGAGAAAACAACGCAGCAGAGATCCTCCGTGGTGTGGCTTGGATCCGGACAGCAAGCTGGCAGGGGAGATAAGTCTTCAAAAGGTCATAAGCTCCGACAAGAGAGGTTCTTCTTTTTCCCGTCCCAGTTCCCAGGTCTGGTGCAGCATTATGCAAAATGGGCCAGTAGGTAGGAACAGAAGGAAACAGGAACAGTCATCCGCTGGTCTGATCGTCCGTATGCATTCGTAAAGACCCGTAGAGCGCCATAACCTTAATCCAGAAAGAGCCGCGGGCGATTGGGCGGCGGAAATAGTGAGAAATGTGCATATCCAGGAAGACGAACGTGGATGATCCGGGGTGGTCAGGAGGAGCCCTGGGGTATCATCAGAGGGTGCAAACTTGCAGCCCTTGGAAATCATGCGAATCTCGCGCAACGAAAAGTCCTGAAGGCAACGCTGGAATGCCAAAAAGCCGTGGCGGGCTGCTGGGCTCCAAATCCTCGGGCATTGAGAATGAAAAGTCATCAAGGGGATCCATCAAGGAGTCACGTGCGAGACGGGCGTCTCGGTCATCCACGCATCCACCGGGGGAGGAGCGGCTTGCTCTTCACCGGCCGCTGCGGTGGCTGCGATGCCTTGAGTCGGCGTGACGGTCGACACTGTCCCGGTTGTGGCGCGACGATGATCCACTGCTTGCCGTCTGAGTACTGGAAGGAGGAGCTGAGGGACGTGTGGCAGGGGTAGTGTCATACTGTTGTTGGTCGTGCGAGCTGGGGTACGGCTGTGCACCTGCTGGCGAGGCTACAATAATCAGCACCGGCCACTTGTTCACGCCAAGTCGCGACGGTCGTTGTACATACCACGTCCGTAGAAGGCATCGACCGGCTGCCCCGGCGTCGATGCGAACTGAGGCGGTGCCGAGGCGGCAGGCTGGGGGTAGTAGTTGGAGCCGGGGTTCGCGGGGTATCCAGGGGAGGCTCCGGCGGTCACGTAAACTGGCCTACCCTGCGACATGGTGGTTACAGCAACTGGAGAGGCCTGCGGGTACGAAGCATTGGGGCCATAGTCAGATCCGCGGACAGCCATGTTGGCATTAACCTGGGTGTACGGCCGTTCCGAGCCGGGCTGGCCGAATGCTGCGGGAGCACCTCCTGAATACGAGCCATCCTGGGGGGGTGCCGGAGAGAACTGCGGTGCCTGGGTCGTGGTGTAGCCCGGCGCACCTCCATACCCACCCTGGTTTCCATAGGGAGCCCCCGCGGGATATGAGCCAGAGGCGCCATTGTAGCCTCCGTTACCAGTTCCTGGGTACCTCGGAGTAGAGTCATAGGAATCACGGGATGAGTCCTGGAAAGAAGAAGCACCCTCGGTTGGCCCATAGTACTGACGCGACTGGTGGATGTCCGAATTGCGGTATTGGGCTACTGGTGAGTTAGACTTCTGGACGAACACGCCGCTCGAGGCGTTGGTACCTCCGGATGAGTTGCGCGCGGTCTGTTGCCGCCGCTCTTGATCCCACCGCGCAGAGTCTGCTTTCAGGTCCTCGATCATGGCCTGGGGAACACGGAGCGGTTAGCGAGCGGGGCAGCCGCGTTAGGGGGGCGGACGGGTCGCGCTTACTGTCGTTAGGTTTCTGTAGGCGGTGATGAAGTATCCCTGAACAGCCTGGCCGGTCTGGGGGCTCTGTAGGAAGGCAGTGTCAGCGCGACGGTACGAGGCAATCGAGGACCGGTGCGGCGAGGACTACCTCATAGACTCCGGGGCGGACGAGGGCGTCGTTGCCCAAGTAGCGGCAGATGTCGGCCGTGATGACCTCGCGATCGATGCCATCCCGGGGGACGAAGTACTCATTTTGCCGGTTTGACGAAGGCGGCGCCGCCTGTGCCGAACGTCCTGCGCGCGAAGACATGGTGGTGACGGAGGCGTGAAATGGACAGGAACGGGCGGTAGAGGAGGAGGGCGGGCGACGATTACGGTAGGGTGGACGTCGACGGGGAGGAGTGGGAGGATGGGAGGATGGAATAGGGAAAATGGGACGAGATAAACCAAGGAACGGATGGTGAGGGGAGTAGGCGGCAGAGAGGAGAAAAGCGACCAGAGCAGGCGCACTGGCTGGCGTGGTGGGGTCTCGAAAATCAGCAGTACGGCACCGGCTGCTTCTTGCTGATAGTGTGGCCCTCCTCTCCAGGGTTAAGGCGGGTTTAGGCGACCCGACTAAGGCTGGATCGCGTCACCTAGTTGGCTGACGGGGGGGCGGATGGCAGGAAGGGGTGGTGGCAGGAAAGGGCTAGTCTGGGCCCCAATCCTTGAAGCGGGTGGCAATGGGACGGGCTACTGGACCACGATGGGCCGTCGAAGGGGGGGGGAGACCTTAGGAAAAAGGGTGGTGGTACCGCTGGCGGTGCTGATTGCCTGACACACACAACACGTACACATACACACACAAGACAAAGAAGAGACAGACAAGACGGAGAGCGTGAGCGAAAAGGGTACCTAGGCACCCATGTACCGTCCGCCTCTCTCTCTCTCTCTCTCTCTCTCCAGATGAGTCCTCTCGTAGTCTCAGCTCGGGGGTCAGGTGAGATCGGAGACCACTCGGTGCAGGGCAGAATACCCAATGAGCTGGAAGCGTCCCGACACGGTGGAGCCGTGTTACTGTGTGATTCGAAGTGCGTGGGAGTCGCTGGTTGGCTGCCCCAACGATCCCGCGGGTAACGAGGGAGGGAGGCGAAGGGAGGCAGGGAGGAGGAGGGTACGGAGCAGGCTGGGTAGTTCCAGCACAGAGCCTGCAGGAGACTTGCGTCCGGCACCTCTTTCCTGGTGCGCAGAAGGGGTGGGAGGGAGTTGGTGCAGGACAAGACACAAAGGCAAGACCTGACAGGATCCAATGACCGAACCAAAAGGCCAGAGATCGTCGGGGGGGCAAGGCAGAATCCCAGAGGCCGTCCCAGGATCAGGCGTTTGTAGCTGCGAACGCGAAGAGAGAGGCCGAGAGAGACCGCCAAAGCGGGAACGTAATGTTTGGCCGGGACCCCCAGCGCGAGACGGGTACAGGCAATAGATCGTGGCGTGTAACGGCCAACCGCCCACTTTTCAGCCAGGAACCCTGAGCGACGGATGGCTAGGAAGCAGGTCGCTGGCTGTATTCCGGTATGCTACTCGGGTAGGCAGCACGTAAGAACCCTGGCCGCTGCTGGCCTCGGCGCGGCGCAGTGTGTCAGGCAGCGAAAGCTGAATCAATCCGACGGGCAATCGTCGGGTTTCTGAGCGAGCCCAGCGCTTGGGCGATCAGGAGGCGATGGGCAGGATGGCTTCTCCCGGCCCGACGCCGTATGGCCTTACAGATAGTAGATGTTGACGATAGGGAAAATAGCGACCAACGCGCGAGTGGCGGGGTCGTCTGCCGCAATTCCTTGGCTGGGGCGCAGGGCGATGGAAGAAAAAAAAAAGGAAATCCAGTCGTCGGTGGCCAGAATGGGGAGACCGGGAGATGTTGGGCTCCGGTGGCACGGGCAATGTACCGGCTCCTGATGCAACCATGAAATCCAGATAGACGGCAAATCCCCTGAAATAGCGCCCGCCTTAACAAAAATTGGGAACAAGTAGCTACTGTTATACGCATTACCCTGCGTGGAGCTTCAACCGCCTAACAGAAAGTCTATTGTCTCGCTCGCCTCGCCCCCGGCGTCTGCCCGTGGCTCCATTTATACCCTATCGACCAAGGGTTGTCCTGGCAACTCCTTCGTACATGCTCCGGCCGTGCCATGAGAGGCGCGGCAGGGAAGAACAGGGACACGGGCTGGCGGGGACAACGGACCAGCGGGACTCCCCCTTCCTGCCATCCCGCACACAACGACGCCCTCTTGGGCACCCGGGGGGATGCGGCCCCATAGGCTGCGACCTGAGACCACGAGTCCCAGTCATGCTGAGGCCGCATCGGAGCGGAGGGCAAGACGTCACGCTTGGAATCCCGACAAGGCCAGCCAAGAGTGTCAACGTGTCTCCCCAGGCCGACCACCTCGTCTCGCTCATCCGTACCTGGCGATGCAGGCTGGGGCGTGCCTGCTTCGAGTTGGGTATCAATGCTTGCGCCCAAAGAAGTGCGGTGTGGTGCCTAAGCGGCCACGGCCAATCACGGCATCGTGGGTCCATTCCAGATGAGCGCAGCAGAAACGTCCAAGTTGACCACCAGGCCAGTCGCGGCATGTCTTATGACGCCACCCGCTTGGGCGACGTGCCATCTCTTGATTCCACCTCAATATCCTGATGGCCTGTACCTGGTAAAGACGAAGCCCATTCCGCTTCCCATACGAAACCTCGAGGCCCAGTCGAGCCAGCACCGTCATGTCGCCTCTTGTCATGAACGCCTCGGCCGCCAGGCCGTTCGTTAGTACTCGTGCCCGGTGGCGCTTCGCTCCAGCAGAGGCCATGCGAGGAGGCTCGGCTCGATTTGGCGTGAGCGTCGCAGCGTTGTGGACTGGGGATCGTGCCGACCTCCTGAAGTGCTGCACACACACAATGATTTCGGACCCGTAAGGGGCGGAACGACGGAACAATGGAACAATTCCCAAGCCTCCCAACCAATCTGCCAGAGCCCTGGTGCGTCTGCAGACGGCTGTGTCTGCAGGGCCATCCTGATACGGCCCCGTTTCTCACCACGTCGCTGGTTTGTCTCGCTTGCCGCCGTATTATTCTGAACCGGCTGCACGACATGCCCCGTGGCGATATTCTTGCGTCTCGCCGAAAGGCATGCGGAACGAGTCCCTCTGCATGTCAGATTGAAGCCAATGGTTTGGCCCAGGAGGGTCCGGCATCGCTATCATTGTCGATTTTGGGGTGTGATTATCCAAACTTTAACCGCGACTGGCCCTGTTCTAGTTTCTCCTTACCACGTCCTCGGGAGTTTTTTTTGGAAGCCGATGCGATGGGCTTCTGTCCGCGTGGCCCCGCAGATTGGCCGGCTAATGCGGCCTTGCCACGTTCTTCTTCCTGGAGATCTTTGGCAAAGTGCCAGTCGAGGTGACTTTGGAGAGCTTCGGCGCTTGCGAGACCGGCGTCGCAGCGAGAGCACATGTAGCCGGCCACGAGGCCCTGCTGCTTTCCTGCTTCGGCAACTGGATCATCTGCCTCTTCGGGGATACTGGGATCAGCATCATACGAATCGCGGGGCGACGACGTCTCGCGTGAGTTTGGCTCCTCTCTGTGATCAAGCTTGTCGTGATCGCCGCTGTTGCTTTCCGAGGATAATTGTGCTTTGACGAGGAACCGCTGTATCCCCGCAGGTTCAATCCGCCTTTTCTTCGCGGGCCTTGGAGATGCAGATGACTCGAACGCCGTAGAGTTGGGCGTCGTTACCGAGCCGTGCGCGTCTTCGCCCTTGACCAGAAAGGCACCGATACCCATGTTCCCAGTTGGGCCGTCTTCAAACCCCCCTACACTTAGGCTTATATTGGCACATGGCCAAACACGTCCCTCCAGGGCGATCTGGTCCAGTAGACTTTTGGCAAGGGCGAATAGGGTGGCTTCGTCAAGGGCTCTGCCCTGAGGAATGGCACTTGACCGCGACCGTGTCTGGCCGCCATGGCGGTGGTGCAGGTTGATGGTCTTCGGCCTTCGCCTGTTCTCGAGGACACCCTCTTCTACCAAGCGCGAGAAGATGTCGGCAACGAATATCCGCAGCCATCGCACGGCCTGATCCAGGCTGTTGATGCTTGGGCGGAAGGACTTTGCCGACAGCATAGACTTGATTTGCGTCCGCGCGTTGACTTCGCTGGAATCAATACCACGTACTGTATTATAGAGCCAGATGGCAGTCTCGTCGCCTAGCCTCGCCTTCATCTGCTCGACGGGGACCTGCAACAGTTCCTTGATGGTCTCCGTCTCGAATGCAGATACGACTTGCCCGCCAAGCTTGCCTCCCAGGTTGCGTATCTTGGTAAATTTTAGGTCGGACAGAAAGTGCTGCACGGCACGGTTGCGTATGACCGTCTGCTGGTTGGGCTTCTTGTGACCCGAGCCCAACTTACTTAGCATCTTGTTGCACGCAATGCCAGCCGAGCAAGTGTACCCGAGCTTGCGTCGAAGCTCGGCTCGGATGCTCCGCACAATCTCCGAGCCGATGAGGGTGGCCACGTCGTCCCAGTCGGGGTCGTCGGCCTCTGCTTCGACGTCGTCGAGGTCGACCACGGCATCGGCTTGCCAGTCTAAGGCACTGATGGGAGGCAGCGGGAGTCTTTCGCTCGGGTCATCGTATGGAGGAGGGTTAGTCAGTTGGGGGAACCTTTCCAAGAGAATCGAATGGATCTGTGCGGATAGGTCGAGGAAGACTTCGTCAATGGAAGCCTTCTCGACCTTCTGTTTATCCACCGGCAAGCACTCCTTGATGAGGGCAAGAATCCGCCTGGACTGAAGACGATATGGGTCCAGCGAGACCTTGTGGGTTCCTATGTGTGCGGCGGCATCGTCATGGTAAGCCCACTTCTCGTCACCTTCTTTCCAGGTGGCTACGTGCTGGGCGATGAGGCGAGGGCAAAGCTTCTTTGCATCCGTAATTGTGCAGTGTCGCCCGATGCCATATTCTCGTGCCGGGTAGTTGATAGCAATGAGGCCCTGCCTGCTTCCTGTCAGCCGGGTCATCGCTCCGAGTCATCGCTCCCCCATGGGGGGAGCGCATACCACTGCTGAACTGCCAAGGGTTGATCCTCTGGGGTCCCCAGACGAATCATCTCGCACTGGGCATAGAATGCGTCGAGATCGATGTGTGCCACGACCCGCAGTGGTGACGAGGTCGAGTAGGATGTGAGCAGGCCCAACTGTCGGTAGGTGAACTGTGATCTGCCGCGCCCAGTCCCGTACGTTGGAGATGACGCTTGGAAGCCCGTTGGGGAAGACATGGCGCGGGCGGGCGCAGGGCGCGGGCGTGCCGGCACAAGGACCAGGCAAGCGAACGCAGGCTCTCCTCTATCTCCTTTGGCGACTGGAAGCTGAAGTTGCGAGCGAGACGCGGTAAACGCGCGTTGCAGACTCGACGAAGGGAAAGTGGGTCGTCTCCGACGTCAAGCATAGAACCAAGTGCCCGTAGCCTCGGCACCGCTCCGAGTTCCCGATTCATAATAGGCCTCTGGCGACGCTTCAACATCCGGTTGATTTATCCTTTCGACGGAGGATCCTACGGTATGAGAAGAATGTGGTAGGCAGAGTGAGGTCACGGTTGTACTTGTGCCAGGTTGGAATGTAAGCACTTCCAGCCCATCCGGCCATGCTCTTTCCTGCTTGCCCAGGTTTGCTCACCACATTGCCTATAGAGTTGGAAGGCATGGCCAGCCTTCTAAGGCCAAGGACCTAGGTAGTTCATCCTTTATTTCAAATCATCTATACGTCCAAATTAGTGCTGATCGGGCTAGGGGCCAAACCCGCCAGCTGCGTACAATCAAGATGGAATGGATCCCTTACATAGGTTACGGGATCGCACCTGCCATGCACATACCTTCCACCTCCTATATTAACGATTCAGTTGATCCAGTATCGAAATAATATGTACATGGGTACCTTAGGTACCTGGAGAGGTCATTCAGCACCATTGACCCAAGCTCATTCTAGTGGCCTTGCTTGGAAATGTGAGGCTATCAGTGCCCGGTGCCCAGGGGTCAAGACGTGGTTTGGTATGGGTTCTCTGTGCGTGCCTTCCCAGAGCCACTCGCCTATCTGAGCCCCCGACGTTCCACGGGTCTCAAACGAGATTCGCCTCGCCTGGAGAGGAACAAGTTAGATAAGGCAGGATGGTGAGATTCACCACAGCTCTACCTTAGTACCCTACCAATGCCGTTTTATTATGCACGAGGGACACGAGCCCCTTCTCTAATCCTTTGAGCACTTCGTCGTATTGCAGGAAAGGGGCTGCATGATGAGATGCCAAAAATCAGGGGACTGTTCCCCTCCCACCCCATCACACCCAGTCAATCTGCCCCCAATAGAGCTGAAAGAGGAGGGTTCTACTGGGCTGCCTGGCAAGCGGTAAAGTTAGAAACCAGCCTGGCTTAGAGCGCTTACCTCGGTGTAGACCATGGGGGCTGTCCATTTGGGCCGACTTGCTTAGGTCATCCTCTGCGCAGATACGATAAGCACTGGGTGACCACGAGCCGATGGACGCATGCACATGGGGGAGTCCACGCGTGGAGGTTCTGGTGCCACCAAACGATCCTGCAGAGCCTCATGGGGGTAGTTGACGTCGTATGGGCGAGGCATTGTAACGCTGCGGACAGCAGCGCTTCTTTTTCGGCCGAGAAAACCGTCATCACCCACCTTACACTGCACGGGGCTTCTAGAGAGGGGCAGGGTTGCAGCCTAGGAGGCTTGGAACAACCACCGGGCTCAATCCTTCAGCGTATTCTGCTCATAGCGCCACGAGGCGTACATCTGCAAGGACCCAGGAGCGAAAATCAACTCATCATGGTATGTGCGCCCAAAACGGGACGACTTCCTAGATCCTTCTTACTTTTCTAGCCCATCGTGCGGTTCTATGGATTTGTCCCAATGCTCGTCAGGATGATAGTCGACAAGTTTTCTAGAATTGAGAACACAGCGAGTGGGTCACCAGTGTGCAAAGTAAAGGCCCAGAGACTCCAAATTGCTGAGGGGGAAAGATCGGTGACAGCCCTGGAGCCTATGCATCCTGGAAAAGCCTGTCACGTTGCGCCGGCGGCCGCTTTGACTCCAGGTCTTATAATAGAGCAGCTCTTGACCGGCGAGATCGCTCTTCTCGATTGGATGTCCGCATCGGCCTTTGCCGTAGGGCTGTGGCAAGGGGCACGCCATCCCTGCAAGAGTGTTAATGCCCCCCTCTGCCACGCTGACAGGACAAACTACAGGGTGTACATTGGGGGCCCCCTTACATAAGGCCACCTATTCATCACATGAAGTACTTGGGCGGGTAAAATGGCAGCCTATACCTCGTCAGCCTGTGCGGGTATGTAAGAGTGGCGCGCATTACATGCAATGGATACTACCAGACATTGGCGAGTTGAAGGTTGAAGCGTTCGGGCGCAGCACAGCTTTGTGCTGCCCACGCTTCTTGATGTACACGAACCCCGGAGCCAGGGAGAGATAGTCACGCTACACTGCCTCGATTGCCTCGGAGATCGGCGCGCATTGGCTTCAGCTCAGGCACCTGCTCGTAAACCTCAAGCCAGCCTCGTAGGCTAGCCTCGGCCCCTGCCACGGAGGACTGCATACTTGCAACAGGACCGCTTCTGTATCTTGAGGGGACTTCATATCCTGTCGAGGTTGATGACACTGGCACGCGTGACCGTAAGAGCTATGTACAGAAAAGTCTACGCCGAGCGGGGGCTGCCAGCCTTCTCAGACGAAACCCTGGCTGGAGGTGTTCGCCAGCGCTATCCCAAGCCCTGTACCCAAACAGCTAACAAAGAACAGGCACAGGCCAGCGGGCCTGCCCGACTTCTGACCTCCAGCTTGTTGTAGCATGAGAGGCTGGCCCGCAACTCGCCAGGGGTTGATCCCGAATGCAAAAAGAACATGCTGACCGGAGATTCTGGCGCACCTTACCAGCAGTATCCTATCATTCTACACTGACGACTTTGCGCTTCAGCCCCCACGGAGGACGGAAATCGTACCATAGCCATCATACCTGGGTGCAGAGCCGGCCTGGCTAAGGTACTGCATGGATTTGCCTCTCCAGTTTTACCACTTATGCCGCTAGGAAAGGGGCCAAACCGGTGATGTGGTGTGGAGGGTCAAGTTCCCGCTCGGACAGGCAGAACGTTTGGTCCACCAGGCTGTTGGCCGGCCGTTCGAGTATCATTCAGCTTGAGCAAAGGTTGACAGACAGTCGCAGGCCTGGGAGTGAGGCTCCTCGCCGAAACCCCCAAAGGCATCAAGAAACAAGCCCCTTGAAGCTGTATAAATGCCGGAGTCGGGCCCCTCAGACAAGGACAGACGCGAACAGATTGCCATACGTTAAAGGGTATATATAGAATCATCAACTCCTGAGCCACTCATCAGTCGAATCTATTTCGATATACAGCGTCTTCACTCAAAGCTTACTCTTTCTTTCCCCCAAGGTTTCTCAAGTTGGAGTTTTCAAGCAGCAAAAACATAAGATCCCACGATGTAAGGAGATCCCGACAACCCACCCAGTCTCCGGCCTAACCGGGTGGCAGGTCTGGCGCACAAGCCCCCCCCTGTGACTACCAGCACTACCAGGCAACGCAGCAAACAAGCTGGACATGCTGCGAGTGCCGTGACATTCGAGAATTCACGTACAGTCGTCGCTACCACACGTGGGTCTGCTCCGGATGTGGACATGCCAGGGTTGAAACCTGCAGTTGTTACTGAACAGCAACTGGCTCGGGTGTTTGAGCATCGATCCACACGCGAGGGGAATTTTGGTGTGCCTAGTCGTGACTGAGACTACGACTCCAGAAGAGTTGTAGATAGGGGGCTGGGCGTTTAGGGGGTTAAAAGGCGTTGCTTGTCATTCCTTCACGACCTGTCACTTTTAGGACAACAGAATCGTCGTGTGGTGGACCGCACGGTACTGTTTACGCAACCGGTCACATGGGACATGTATCTGTCGTGCCGTGGTGGCCTATCTAGCACACAGACGTATATTTCCTAGAAAAAGCCAGTCCCGCCACCGGGAGACGCAAGTCAATGGTTGTTCATCATAGGATCAAGACCCGTAGAGCGGTATGATCCGTTGGCACACCACGCTAAGCAAGGCCCTTCAACATATTAGAATTATATATTATACAACAAAGCTCGAGATCCCCCAACGCCTGCTGTGCAAAGGGTATCATAGATAAATGCTCCATTTCAAGGCCTGTTTTTTGCAACATCGGCCATCTCAAAGCCCTCGTTATCACCCACCGCCGGCGCGAGGCCATGCCTTTCGCGGAGTTTCGGTAATAGTGGGCCCATGCGGTAGAAACTGTCGGTTTGGTCGTGGCTGATGCATGGCGATCTTCGAATGGGTAAAAACCAATCCACGACACTGGTACCCATGACTTGTTTCCAGTTTTCCCGGAACCCGAGGTCCCACGGGTTTTCCCCAGCTTCCGTCTTAAGGATGGCGAAGGTGCGATGAGCAAGAGCGTCCCTTGCCTCTTGTGACTGAGCCTGTCGCCTCTCTGCCATTTCGACCCGCGTCCCAGTGCTAGCAGCGGTACTGTTTCCTTGGCCATCAGGAAGTGGATAGTTCACGACGTTGTATTTGTCTGTCCCGGGACTCCCACGGGGAACGCGAACGGCCAGCTGGTACACCTTGGACTTGGCGCCTATCATGTCCACATTCGTCATGTTAACGGATATGTATCGTAGGGACGTCAGGGTCATCATAAAGGTGAAGAGCCCGAAGAAGCCGCCCAGGGCCAAGGCTCCGATCATATACCCGTCCACCGACTCCCCGAAGCCCAGCTTTTTCTTCAAGGAAGAGCCATTGGCACCGAGAACAACGGCGCAGTAGCAGCAGGTGTACGCGGTAAACTGGACGAAGAATTTGAAAGCTGGGAATCGTTAGCACTCATCCCATGCATAGGTGCCGGGGCGCCATTGGGCAGGGCTCACAGTTTTCCCCAATCATGCCGCCAGCCCAGGGACAGTAGTGGTCCATCCGCAGTACGCAGCGGTTGAGCTCGCTGCTGTGGTGGGCCCGATCGGGTTTCCAGTTACAGCATTCCGAACACCATTTTGGACGGCCGTCGTTCTCGCAGATGAAGACGTCCTTTGTATAAAACTGCTCCAGACCAGGCGAGTCGGGGTTCGGGTCAGGGGCCGAGTTGTATGGCTGGCCCTCGAGGTCATCGCTGTGCCGCGATCTGCGGGCAGCTTTGGCCTTCTCGCTCTTCCGTCGTTCGAGGGCCAGCGGGCCGAGGGGGACCAGGCCGGGATTGACGTTTATGACGACGACCAGCCGTAGGTACGTCGCTATCATGAGCAGCATGAAGAAGAAGTAAAGGACCAAGACGGCGATGGCGGCGCCATGGTTTCTTTGCGCGCCGATCAAGAAGTCGACTGGGACTGGACGTCAGTAGGGCTGCCCCCGTCTGCCGCGGAGGACGATGGATGGATTGCCGGATGTGCTTACCGCAAGCTCGAACGACGGTGACATAGGTGGTATAGCCCACGGCGGCGGCAAGGACTAGGGGAAGGGTGCGGGTGATCCACCGCGATGCGGCTCGGGTACTTTCTGTTGACATAGCCGGCTCATTCTACTGGCGGCATGTCATCGAGCGGTTTGAATGGCGGGGGGCAGAGACGAGGCAGGGAGCCCCGGCGGGAGAGGAAGAGAGACAGAGAGGGACAGGGAGAGAGAAAAGAGAAAGAGAGAGTGCGACGCACACACGCGAGCGCGCGGAAGGTTCCCGATGGCAAAGACGCAGATGCGTGGCGCCAACTCCAAGCAACTTGGCGAGGTCGATCTGCCTCTGGGCGTATCGCGAATCAAAACACGGCAAGCAGCAGCAGCGAATGTGACGCCGTGGATGCTGGACTAGCAACCTGTTTTAGAGGTCTGCAGACGACGGCATCTGCGGGTATTAAAGTCAAGCCCCATAACATGGGTTAATAGAGCGGAACTGCCGTCGGAACCACGCCTGCGCAGCCCATGGACTGATCCATGCTTGCCGTCTTCCGCTGGCTGCTTTTTTAACTGAGGTAATCTCCCTACCCCCCTGTCAGCCCAACCCCCAAATCTCCCGCTTCGTGCCGTTTGCCCCTCCCTTAGGACGCTGGAGCTTATTGCCCTCTGCATCTGACGTACTGTAGACAGAAATACCACTTCTGGACCAGACTTTATGCCTGGCTCGATCCCTGCATGTGTCTCCTGCCTACCTAGGCAACCAGGGCCGGGTTCCGCTGTCTCTCGCGTGGCCGAATCCCACCGCTACCGGGCCAGCCGAGATCGTGGAGTATGTATGCGATGCTGATATGGATCCCTCCTTCAACTTGGGTACTGGTATGGATCCCTCCTCGAACTTGGGTGCAAGTCGTGTTACCTGCATCGTACCGGAAAATCGCAGGCTTCGTGTCAATGGATCCGCGTGGCCCGGCCGACTCCAAAATCCAACATTAGAAATGAGCCTTTGCTGCACGGGCGCGCCTTCTACCGCCCGCGGTTTTGCGCAGCACGCATTCTCTGTACGCCATCATTGGGGTCCGAGTATGGATCTGGCTGCCGCTTTCGTCCCTACTGTGCCCTGTGATGTGTGTGAGTACATGTACTTGCTGGGCCACCAAGAACTTGGCACGACCCCATGTTTCCGTGAGACAGCCACGCATTGGAGGATCACCAGGTAATACGCCCCAAGTCGAGCACGACTTGCTGCTTGACGCCCTTGAGGGCCGAAGCACTGTCATGTTGATCGGACTGCGCGGCGGATCCAGTGTCTCGCATTGCCGCCCGAACATATTCGTACCGTTAAGGATTTGGTAGAAACCCCCACACGCCATCTACAAGATGGGGAAATGAGGCTCCTCATAACGCTTTTCCCATGGCGTGCGTGATTTGGTGCCAGACCCATTAAAAGGCTGGCTATCGCGACTCTCGCCATTTCTGGCTCTAGTCCCTGGTGTCGAGAACCGCCCCGGGAAGTGTTCACAAGGCGGCAGAGCCTCAAAAAAAAGAGGTTGAAGTCTCGCCTCTGCATATGCCCCCTTGGCTTGCATTTTCTCGCGTAGCCACGCGCCTGTGTCAGGTGAGCCTTGTATCGAGTGTTTCCCCAGCTGGTATTGTACATCATCCCGCGAGGTCGAGATACTTACCAACATCCAACTCGCGGTCGCTTGTGTGCGTCTCCTAGAACCTGGAGAAGATCACAGGGATCTGCACACCATCCGCTTTCATCACCGAAGGTCCAGAGCCAGCCCAGCTGGACTCTTACGAGGCAAGACGTGCGGCTGACAGCACCTCTTCCTTCATCTTATGTGTGTCTGGTCTGGGCTCTTGGGGATTTTCGATGTATAAAAGGGAACCTGTTGGGTCGTTTTCTACCGAGGAAAACAACAGGTTGTCCCCGGGGTCAGAGAAGACCGCATATGGACATAGCCGACCTTTGGCAGAATCGTACCTATGTCAGTAGCTCCGTCGACTTGTGACCCAATTACCGCTGTACGATCACACTCACCTTCGAATGACCGCACGCCTCCAAAACCAACCCACGTCTTTGAGTGAATGGCATGCCGCTGTCTTCGACACCCTGATGGAAAGCCATGATGCACCACGACTCTGCAACAAATTTGCGATCGCACCTAGGGACCCAGAGGGCAAAACACAATGACAGTTGCTGTTCACGCGGCTGATGGCCGTGGGCTCATCCTAGCATATTTCATAGGGCTTCCTTCCCCTCCTTCACGCGAGCGCGCTACCGCGCCAAACCGCCCTTGCTTCAGCTCGATACCATCGAACGCTTCATATGAGCAACTGCATACCGAATCCTTCACCGGAACGAAACCCGCAGCGCAATTCGTCGGCTACCGTCACGTGCCAAGTTTCGCCACGGTGAGAGAGGTGACAAGGCTTGTCTGTTCCCCAATAGCTGAAGGGCGCAGCCGCCTTGGCCGACGACAGCTCAGCCACTGCCTTTTGCCCAGGAGCGGGCGAAACTCTCCGTAGAATCCTGGCCGTCCTTGTTCTAAAGCATGTGCCAGGGGATTGAGGCTCTTACGTAGCACACACATGAGGCTCTGCGGCGGGTCTGTGGATATCGGTGACCGAACATGTCATGTCAGCTGGGTCGTTCGCCCGGCCAGACGAGGCTGTAGGCATACTGGGTTAGTACACATTCTCTACGATATGCAGGCAAATACGAAGTTGACCACTGACCGAATTTAATCTACACCGCAAGAAATATCTGACCGTCGCCCAGTGGGCACTATGCATCTGCGAGGCCACTCACGCGGCAGGCGAGACCTGCAAGGAACGAAGGGAACGGGGCTGTTCGATAGGTTTGAGCCGGCGCTTCGATACTGAAAACCACCAGTCCTTGTCCTAATTGAACCAAATACGCCGCCTCGAGGCATGTACAGCCAAGCTGCACACGCCTTGAAGGTCATCTATATCGCGGAGCTGCCGGTGTCGGTCCAAGGATCTCCCGCCTCATCCAACCGTCTACCCCCAAACCCCGATCTTATGGCGCGACCAGCAAGTACAGACAAAAAACGCCTTCCGAGGTTTTCCAGGCAACCGATATCAGATATCTCGTAAGGGAGTCCTCTCGCTTTGCTCTCGGTGGAGCTCCGCGTCGGTACCGACAGAGGCAGTGAACCTCATTGCCCAGGACGCATCCGTTTCCGATCATGCGGTTAGCTTCGCATGTGTGTTCTTGGTTGTGACCCAAATGTTGGACTGATATCCCAGAGGCGGTCTACGCTACGCCTTTCACCGAACGGCTCAGCCATGGCAAAGACCCTATCACGGAAATCGACCGGAAGCCCTGGGTCTCTAGTGGTTACGATGCGATGCTGCTAATCCTCAAACCATCCTCATCTAGGACTACAGAGGGCTGTGTTAGGTATTTCCACGACGGGCCCAATGGAGACAAATCGGACGACGATGGCCGCCCGAAGACTCATGCTGCGATTCTCGACCGTAGAGACCTCACCGAGATTTTGCAGGACGAACGCCGAACATATAAGCTTGATGATGTCTAGCAAGTGAATCCACCACTATCATCATCATCACCACCACCTCCTTGGATCTACACTCCTCAGAGAATCTCAGTTTCTGCTGGCACTGATTGTCTTATTATACTCTAACCGCCCCGTCCACAAGACCAGCTCGGTATTTTGTGCGAACTCGGACAACATGGGGAAGACCAAGCACATCACTGTTTGGTACTGCGTGAGTTGTGGACTTTCCAGCGTACTCTGGGCAGCGGTCACTCACAATTGTATAGTGCCAATGCAATGCCGGCCCAATGAATTGTGCCACCACTGTCGTCTGTTTAAACGTTCATTGCCAGCAGCAGCAATGCGGCTACTGCACCGTCGAGCACCACAAGATCCCGTCGAAGCACTAGGATCCGTACGTTACGATATCTAACTGGCGCCTTGCCTCCTTCTCATACTAACCTCTCTCTAGCAACGGTCTCGCTTCGCGCGCCCTTTGGAGGAGACAGCGGGATAACAGTCTTTGGCGGTCACTCTCGGCGGGAGGCCAAAGACTTATCGGTCCTCCGTCACTGAGGCCGAGTTTCTCTTTCCCTGTCAGGAGATCGCCGCGCGCTTCTCTCACGCCCGTCTGGTTTCATTTGGTCCTCTAGAATCGCATAAAAAGCTTTGGTATTTGCAGAATCGACTGGGCTCCACGGCACCACAACATTAGACGGCTCCCAAAAGCTTTCTTCATCCTTCCCCAGATATATGTGTGGGTTATCGGCAGGGTGGCTTATCCATTCTTTTCCTTTGTCGGTGTCCAGTACCAGAGGCACCATAGCAGTAGATCTCCTTTCGCTTGACTTGCTTGCAATACACTCCACCCCCCCAAGGCCCCAGACTCATGCATATACGTGTGGATTCCTGTTCTGTACTTGAGTGCTTGCCCTTGGTTCCCGTCCCCGATACCACTTCAAACCCACGCACCTGAGTGATATCTTGGCTGGGAGTTACAGTGGCCTCGGGCAGCTACAGGCATTTGGCCTAGTATGCTAGCCTTGTGTGTATACTTGTGAATGCGTTGCCCTTGGCCACGTACAGAGAGTGTGCCAAGATCAGCCATGTATTTCGTGCGAGCTTTCACAATCAAGGGCGTTCATACCGGCGGGATGCGATACTGCACATGATTGGAAATTTAAGTAGGCATGCATCATGTCTGCCGCCTGCCTACTTTAGGTAGGTAGGAGGTGAGCGCCGGTCTCTCAACACAGCAGCGGGACGAGTGACCGGCCGATGTTGGTCACTTCGCCAATTACGGTACCTGACACGCCAAGTCGGGGTGCTCAGCTTACATACACGTGACATGCACCGTCGCAAGTGAATTACCCACTAGGGAGGGGCCCAACGATTTCAGGACCCTCCAGCGGGGCTGAAGCTGGGGTCGGACGGATCGAGGTCTTCCAGCATCGAGGTACTCAAGCAGTGCTGCCGCAACGGCTTCCTATTCACAGCCACCTTCTCAGGACGCGGTGTCGGCCGTGGCCAACATGGCATTATGGATGCGCCCGTGGAGGTTTCTCCGGCAGCCTTTCGTTCCCAAGACTTTGACCACCGTCTCCCGTGTCCCGCTACAGAACAGGGTATAAGTCCTTGTGCGACCTAGAAAGTCACGATACATGCAAATCTGCAAAGCTGTTCCCACGTCGGGTCCTTTTCTGCCGATAGTGATGCAGGATGCCACAGCAAGGGTATGTTGGTTGGTACGGAAGAACTGTTTACTGGGCATCTTTAGGTCTTACAGGCAGGAATGGATTGCTCTGGACGCGGCGGGTTTTGCCGACGAATCACTTGCCAGTTGCAGCCCAGAAGGAGCGATGCCCCTGTGATAAATCGGACAATTACTATTGGCCATCCAGGACTCTGCCTCGCTCGCTTGCATCCCAATCCGTCTTTGTGGGATTGACAAAAAGAATGACTGGCTGGCTGCCCACCTGCGCCTGTGAGGTACGGTCTATGAAGGGCGACAAGGCCTGCTTACTGTGGCGGCTGTGAAGGGGCCCCGCGCTTACTTGCCGAGCTACGATCCGCTTTATAAACGAGAGAGCCCGTCCGTCGGCTGACGCCCTCGGAATGCCAGAGGCCGACTGACGGACCTCGCGATGGGCACGCCCACCAAGAAATGCCAGCGTTCCCGCGGCACCAGCCGCGCGTTGCGCAGCAATGACGACGAGGACTGGATCGACTGGGACGACCCCAAGCGGCGACGGCAGATGCAGAACCGGTTGAACCAACGTGCCGCAAGTGAGTGAGTGGGAAAAGATGACGAGCCGGGGGGCCGCGAGGTTTCCCGAGGACGTAAGAGAAGCCCGTTGGGGTCAACCGGGCGGCTGACCTCACATGGTGTCGACTTGTGTAGGACGACGACGAGCCACGGCCCTGCAGGAACAACGGTCCCTTGCCGAGCGCAACAAGATCCAGCCGCGGTCCCTACGGCCCAAGGAATGCCAGGCGGCCGCGGGCATCGACGAAGACACCGAGCTTCAACTGTCTTGGCTCTTCTTCCGCCGCGTCCCGAGCTATCTGGGCGGCTTCGGGGGCATGGACCACCCGGCTCTTAAGGACCCCCGTGTGCGGCGTGTCTTTCATTATGGTACGCCCGACGCCCGTCAAGAAATCGCCGTTTTCCGTGCCGAGGGGTCCGAATCTAACCGTCTCTCGGATCAGGCTGTACGGTGGCGTGGCCAGGCCTCGAATCGATGGCCCTGCCCGCGGGCGAGTCGCTCGCCTCGGCTCTGTATCGAGCCTCCATCCAGGTAGCGGGCGTAATGGAGGCCCAGATCGGCATGCTGGCGACCGAGCGGCTGCTGAGGTCCCAGAGTGTCGACGACACCCACGTGCTTCTGGAGTCGCACGCGAAGTCGGCCGGCGGGATACGGAGGGATCTCGCCGACAACGCCGCCACCGACACCACTCTACTGGCCATCATGGGGCTGTCGCTCCAGAAAAACCCCACGCTCGCGGCGACAGATCCGTCCGAGCTTAGCACGGGTTCCTTCGATTCGCCTATTCGAAGCCTCGGTTGGTTGGATACCCTGAGCCGTTCCAACTGGGCCGCTGAGCATCTGGATGTCCTGCGTCGACTCGCGAGAGCCCGGGGCAGCGCTGGCGCCATTACTGTGGCCGGCGTAGCGGAACAGATGCAGTTCCTGGACATTGTTCGGGCCAGCGTCGCACTGGAGAGGCCATACCTGCCTCTCTGCGCGACCTACCAGTCGATGGCGGCGCACGAAGTGGCCTCGGCCCATCTGCTGCTCCCGAGGATCGAGGGCCTCGACCTCGACCCCGACGTCAAGCGCACGCTGCTCGACCTGCGGCTGTGCTGCCGGCTGGTCGAGCAGTACTGCGAGCAGCCGTCCGACGGTCGGCAGGCGGGCCTCCTGGCCCAGTACCGGTCCCTCGTGCAGTACCGGCTACTTTCCCTGCCCAACTCCGGCATCGGCGCCGACGAGGTCTGCCGCCTCGCCGGCACCATCTTCAGCTACGGCGTCACCTTCCCCATGGCCGACCCCCGGCCCCTGCGAGCGTTGGCGAGTAAGCTGTGCCTGGCGCTGAAACAGCCCTGGACCATAGAGGACAGGGGGTACAGACTGCTGCTGTGGGCAACCGTCGTCGGCGCGCTGGCCGCGGCCAACACTGACCTGGAGGAATCCTTTGCCATGCACTTGAAGCAGTTGAGCCAGTGTATGCAGATCTACCACTGGGCTGCCGTCAAGATGCTTATGCGGGCGTTCATATGGCTTGATCGGGCCTGCGACGAGGGGGCCCAGTCGATATGGATGAAGTCGCTTGGTGTTCGCCGGACCAGGGTCTTCATTTCAGGAGACATGCCCAGTAGATTCCAGCCGCCGAGGATTGCGGTGTGCTTGCCAGCTCTTGGGGAGGCTGGTGGTTAGGTGCTTGGGTTATTTCCACGACATCCAGTCAGGGAAGCGCTCTCTCGGGTAAGGGCAAGTTCTACGCGGGGCTACGGAGGTTCGCGAACAATAAATTCCCACGGTCGGGAACGCAGCCAGTGAATTGACGCGCACGTAGGAATCGACCCGATTCGACTTCTTAACCAGAAGTACCAAATCCATGTAAGCCTGGGCTCAATCCAGCTCGGGTACGGGCAAATGGTCCACCAGCTTCATTCTTAGGCCAAGCTTCTTCATTGCCTCCATGGCGTTCTTGTCCCTCAGCTCCTGTGTCTCCTTCTCAGTGACCAGCACAAATTCGTGGTGCAGCAGCCAGCAGCCCTCCTCGACATCGTACTTTTCTGCTATAGCTTTGTCGGCTTTGGCCAAGTCCACAATCAGACTCTTCTTGACACCGAAAACAGCATCCGAGGTCTCGTAGGGGTCACCCCGGAGATATAGGGCTCTGCGCCCACGTTAGCGCCTTGCCCTTTCGGCTTTGGGGGTGGACATACGTGACCAAATGATCCCAGCCCGGCTTCTCAAACATGAAATGCAAATGCGCCGGCCTCCAGCAGTGGCGTCCGAGCTTCTCGAGCAGCTTGCCCACCGGGCCGTCGTGCGGGATCGGGTAGCTGACGGGCTTGATGCCCTTGAACCAGAAGCGGCCCTCGGCGTCCGTCTCCATAACGCAGCGCTCGCTGGGGCCCTTCTCGTCCCGGGCGGCATGCTGCACGTCGTAGTGGCCGCTGCTGTCCGTCTCCCAGATGTCGATCTTGACGTCCGGGACGGGCCGGCCTTCGGTGTCCTTGACGGTGCAGATGCAAAGCAGCGGTTCCCCTTCGGGGTCCGACGACATGGAGCTGCCGTGCGGCAGCGTGGGCGCGTCGTGCGTGTGGAAGGGCCCCAGGACGGAGCCCTCGGTCGAAGCCGGGGGCTTGGGGTGGTTGATGCTGTCGACGAGCAGCGACAGGCCCAGAACGTCGGAGAGGAGAATGAACTCCTGTAGCGGCACGGCCGGGTCAGCCCGAAGCTCGCCTCGGCGCGACGGCAGCGGCATGGGGCAGCGGCGGAGGACCGGGGGGACTCACATGGCGGACCTCGTTGCTGATCTGTCCACAGGCCACGAGGAAGTTCAACGCCGCCATCCACTCATCGCTACTAAGACGCGTCTCGCGCGCAAAGTCGTGAAGATGCGTCACCAGCCGCGACATCAAGTACACCATCCGCGGATCGCTGCATTGCGAGTTGATCCTGTTGGTGTTGGGCGTGATGTTGTCGATTGTGAGGTCCAGGAGCGGTGGGGCCGTGTTGCTGTCGGACTCTGGAGCCATGGTGTTGAGGGGTTACGCGGTCGATGTGACGGGCGGGGAAAAGAAGTTGACAAAAAGGGTAGTTGCCGACTGGAGGACGGGTAGCAGAGACCAACGACAAAACGCTTGATCCCCCAGGAATACGACGGCTTAATGTACAAAAGAGCAACAGTCGAAACTTGGGGGCCCCTACCTCGACCTCTAGCTTTTGCAATGCGACGGGATGTCAGTCAGTACTTATGTAATTCTCGGTAATCTGGGGATCCCACCCAAGTGCACCCTAGCCCGTCCACCCGGTCCCGTCTCACGGCAGATGCGTCATCAGACCGAGTCAGCGAGTATACCGACGAGGGCAGCGGGCACTGAGGGGTCTCTGAGGGGTCTCGGTTGACCGTCTGGGCCGCTGGAGGGGCGCGTACGGAGGCATTCGTCCTCGGCTCAGTGCGCCTGTTTTCTGCCGCAGCCCAGGGCGCCCGCATGGGCTCATTCTCGTGCCGGCGCGAGCTTCCGGCGGCTCCAGGCGCCGTGAACGCGTGGAGAATGGTTACAATGGGGAGGGAAAGAGGGGCGAGCTTTTCCTGTTGTCGGGCCTATCACTCTCGGGGTCAATCGTCGGAATGCGGGGTCAACTTTCTCCATGGGTGTTTTGGTGGTGACGGGAACTACGTCAATCTCAACAATTGCATGTCGGGGTCCGGTCACCGTCCGCAAACACCCCCTTTTGCTTGAGGTCCGGTAAATGCTTCTCCCCTCCCCGTCCATCCGCTCCGAGACCAGTTCAAATGTGATCATTCACTTAGCAGGCAAGGCGTCGATGTATATAGCCTAGGCACATCCGTTCATAAATATCTACTCGAAATCAGGCGGTAACAAACCCTCAGCTGCCATGTCCTCTAGCTGCTCTGTTGCCCACGCCGGCCCGCCGGGGCTCGCCACGACGAGTTTACCACTATCGTGAGGCCGGCCGGCTGACAGGTATTCCGCCACCGTCTCGCGCAAACTGGCCACCTTGCGCTGCTCGGCATCGGGCGCGAGGGCCTTTGCGTTGCGGAAGAAGACCGTCGCATTCTTCAGCAACTGTCCCGCATTGTTGATAGCCGATGAGTACGAGGCGGGCGGGTACTGGAGGTTGTGCAAATACAAAGAGCACTCGCCGCGCAGCATATGGGTCGTCGCCTTCTCGCCCTGGTCAGCCCCCGCCATCTCTGATGCTGCCTTGAGGTGCTTGATGGCCTCAGTGAGGGCGTTCCAGCGCGCCGTCGACAAGGACTGCGGATCGGTGAACTGGACGTCGGCCAAGGCCATGTTGAAGGTCATCAAAGAGCGCGCGTTGCTCATCAGCGCCTCCAGCGAGCTTGAAAGCTGTAGCTCTGGGACTGTAAACACCGCATCTCTCTCGCTCTTGTACGTCGCAGCTTCTAGTTTCCCTGATCTGTACCCGGCCTCGAGCAGAGCCGAGCTAAAGTTGGCCTTGGTAAGCGCAATCTCCTGGAGTTTCTCGGGGCTGGCCTGGGACAGTGTCTGCAGCTTCGAGAGGAGAGTGGCGGAATGGTTCTCGGCCCACTGCAAGGTAGTCGAGGGCGCAGACTCTGGTGAGCTGCTTACAACCCCACAAAGGGTGGTGAGAGTTCCCAACTGCGCAAGCACGGTATCGATGAGCGTATCTGCGGTGACAGGCTCAACCACTGTGAACCACTGATCTTCTTCGGCGGCAGGGCTCGGTCCCGCAGGGACTGCCGCCTGGGCCGCCGCCTCGCCACGCAAGGGCACATCTGCCTGTTCCTCTGCAAGACGTCGGTGCTGGAGGCTTTCTTCATATTTCAGTTCTTGGATGCTGAGACACTTCGTCTGCATCTCCAGTGCCTCCTCGAGCAGCTTCAGTACCTCGGCCTCAGGAATGTCATCATCCTCGGCCACGTCCTCGGCAATGGTGGTCAGAACTTGGGAAGTGTTGAAAAGGGTGTCCGCATTGTCAGGGTCCAGTTGCAGAGCATGACGATGTGCCTCTAACGCCGCCTGCAGCGTCTCTAGCAATGGTTGCTGAAGCTCCTGGACCAAGATGGGATGCGTGGCGATCTCCAGCAATACGCGGGCTCTGGTGGGGGGGGCGTCTGTTAGCTTTCCATGGCTCATCGGTGACCGGGGAGAAACCAACTTGTTGTAGGCGAGGTCCAAACTCGAGGGGAAGGACTGTAAGCCCTGGCTATAGGCGTCGATGGCACGCTGAAAAAATCTCATCGATTTGGTGGCATCGCCGGCACGCCATTTCCCGGCCCTCTCTTCAAAATCAACACCAGCTGCCTCGGGTCAGTACAGAATACTGCGGGGGTCCACAGATGTAACTTACCTGCGAGGAAATCGTCAGCAGTCTCGAGCTTCTGCTCTTCTTTTTTCGTCTTTGGCTTGGTCTGTTTCAGGAAATCCTTGGGACGGCGAGACATTGTGTTCGCGGCTACCAGGGCAGCACGGCCTCGGTTGAACGTATAAAGAGCTACGCTCGCTATTGCGAAAGGTCTTATTCGGCGTCAAGGTCTCTACACCGGCATGTGGTGTCCAAGTCTTGGCAATATGTATGCGATGCTCGCTGTCGAGAAATTCGACTTCTTTTGGCGCTCGTCAGCGAAGTGGGAGGTACTTTAGTCGGTACCTAAGGTTTCTTTGTCGGCTTGGTCCGTGCGCGTCCCGTAAACAACCATGTACTTCGCAATCTACACGGCCCAGATATTACAGTACAAACAATGATGGATATGGTCTTCAACATGAACTTTCTGAAGTCACCCTACACTTCGCTGATAAGCGCAATCCGGCAACCCGAAGCCCGGAGAAGCCCTAGGTCGACAGCAGCAGCTACTTGGTTACGGCGTACGTAGCAGAGCCCGCCATGAGCTAGCAGTGTGCCATGTGAACACTGTATGCACAGCGGACAGAGTCAAGATAAAGGCAGGGTGGGCTGGCCGTGGATTGTAAACTCGATCCAATAATACTGTAGCTTGCGGCTGGAAAAGGCGTTGATGAAAAAGCACCGTCGAGCTGGGAGAGAGTATATTCGGAGCCCACCACTTACTAGGTGTTTCAGCTGCTTTGTCAGAAAAAGAAGACGGAGCTTGCCGCCCGAGATCCGCGAGATCATTGCCCCTCTACCGCCGAGCCGATTGCAGCCGCGCTCCGGGGTCCGCGTCTGCATCCGACGGCCGAAGAGATCCTACCTACCGACGGCCGCTAGGTGGGCCATGGTGGACCCACGATATTGCGGGCTACATGAAGTCTCTCACATAAGGACACTTGCCGGCATTGGATGGTGATCTATTGCAGCCTGTGTAAAGCCATGGCCTGGTCTGCGTAGTATACAGCCATACCCTGGACTCCTGAATTGTGTAGACTGACGGACGGAGCTTTCGTGGGAACTCAACATCCAGCACATCTCGAGCACTTGTCAAGGACCAAAATCAATGGATGGATATACGACACTGCTGTAGTGTGTAAGTAGCCATGCACAACCATCAGTGTCCAGACGGTTTCCGCGGAGCACATCGTATGTCCTACCTGAGGACGGAGCAGCGGAGTACCACTCCATCGTCGTGCAGCCACTCAAGAAAGGCATGTCACCTACGTGGGGAAGGAAAAAAGCTTGCAACCCCATTTCTGGGGTGAGCAAGGTGACGCTGGCGAGACTCGGTTCTGACCGACTCTGTCCCGGCAAGTGCAAATCAACACTTGTCCGATCGTAAGACGGTGCTTTTTGTTGCGAGTAGCGTAGCAACACAGCTTTTACAGTCGTGGCCAGAAATGTTGAACAATATTCCATTGCATCTGTCAGGTGCTTAAAGAGATTGCGTGTGTGGCCTGAAATCTCCATCTTTAACACAGTGTTGTGCCTCTCATTGGCCAGTGGGGCATCATGGGGCCAGACGACGGATATACTGCGTAGTATACATGGCAGTACATCAAGCTGAAGATGAACTGTAGACGACGGGAATGCTGGGGGCTATTGGCCCCCTGGTCACCGCACTAGCAACTAGGAACAAACGCAGGTTCCTTGTCTGTACGAGTCGTCACTCGGCAGTCGTCGTACCGAATAGTCAACCGGAACCAGGACCCGTGTCTTCGGGGTCTGCCGTGTCTCTTGCAGCAAGTTGTGGCGGCGAGAAGCTCGCGCAGTTGTTGTTGTTGTAGATCGAGTCTCGCTCGTCACAGATTTCCGTAAGAGCTCCACAGCGTCGCCCCGTCATGGTCGTACTAGGGGAAGAGTCGTTGTGCCAATGCACTGGAGTCCAGATACGACCGAAGCGGGAAGAGTGGAGGTCATCGTGGGGGGGGGGGGGGGGGCTGAGGATGTAACCCCTCCAACGCTTTGCCCCTCCAATACACATAACGCAAACATGGCCATGCCATTGCTTGCGCCTTGCGCCTCTTACGGTATTTGGCATTGACGGTGTCTCGAGATGCCGCTAGGGAGCCGGGCAGCCGGGCTCTCGCCAGGCACGAGTCGCCACGAGCCTTCTTCACCTGACTTCCGTGATCAGTCCTGACTGAGGGGCACTGCCGCCAAGTAGTCGTTCGCCGTGCACGCGACTTCCTACTACTATGCCCAGTCAGCCCGTCCTTTCCAAGGAACTTTTCCTCCTTCCTCGGGGCTGAAAGTACCGGGCAACGGCATAGCGGAGGTGAGGCGGGCATCTTTGAGACCCGTTGCCGGCGGCCGTTGGGAAGAGGAACAAGCGCTGGCTCCTCCACCTCACTCTCCCTGTTCCTGACATGGAATGCTGACAGATGAATCGCCCACCTGAATTGGAATCACGTCATCAAGCCAAGCTAGTAGTAGTTCAACTCGCTGAGCACGCCATCACAATCCAATCCCACCCAATTGATTAGAAGGTTCTCCATAGGGGCACTCGCTTGGGAGACTCCTCCCATGCAAGTTGGGTACCGTGAGGTACATGCACTGACAAATCGACAGCGAAATTTCCTCGCGCCAGCGGCCGGCGGCTAGCCTGTCCAAAGGCCCTTTTATCCCTCTCCGACATCGTCCTCGGACAGGCCTGACTTTGCCCCCTCGACTATTGTGCTCTTCCCCCCCGGTTGATTTTCTTCTTTTATAGACCCCGGTGCCTCTGCAGTCGTCCGGAGATCCTGCCGTTTCCCCCAGACGGCTCTAGATCCAGACAAGTTCTTTCGCAGCGCCTTCACCCCACATACAACATGGCCAACCCTCCCCATGGCGGCGTCCTGAAGGACTTGCTGGCGCGTGATGCGCCGCGACACAACGAGCTCGCCGCCGAGGCCGAGACTCTGCCGGCCATCACGCTGACCGAGAGACAGCTCTGCGATCTTGAGCTGGTCCTCAATGGCGGTTTCTCGCCTCTTGAAGGTATGTGCTACAGTGTATTCAGGGCACCCTAGCCATCGTCCGCGGGGCAGCCGAAGGCCCCGCCATCGCTGCCAAGCGACCTGTTCGCGTGGGTTCCGCGCAGATGCGCGCGAGCGACAACCGACGACGACGACTTGGCGGCACCCGTCCCTGAGACCCGGATCGAGCGCACAATGGCTAGAAGGCGGACGTACGCTGACCTTTCTCGTTCTTGCAGGTTTCATGAACGAGGCCGACTACAATGGGTATGCGACTCCTGCGAACGTTGGGCTGAACCAATCAGAAGCTAACAGTGGCGCTCTATAGTGTTGTCAAGGAGAACCGACTGGCGAGCGGCGTCCTTTTCAGTATGCCCATTACCCTGGACGTCTCGCAGGAAATGATCGATGAGCTGGGCCTGAAGGCTGGCGCGCGCGTCACCCTGCGCGACCTCCGCGATGACCGCAACCTGGCCATCATTACCATCGACGATGTGTACAAGCCTGACAAGTGAGCCCGCCACCCGAATCCACCGCAGTCTATCTGAACGGCGTGTCTAACCAGCATTTCTCCAGGGTGCTTGAGGCCAAGGAGGTCTTTGGCGGTGACGAGGAGCACCCCGCCGTGGCGTACCTCTACAACACGGCGCGCGAGTTCTACGTGGGTGGAAAAGTCGAGGCCATCAACCGCCTGCAGCACTACGACTTCGTCGATCTCCGATGTAAGAGCCCCTCTTTGCCCCGGCCTGGCGCGCGCCTTCGATTGCTAACAGAGCGGCGCGACAGACACCCCCGCCGAGATCCGGTTACATTTCGACAAGCTTGGCTGGACCAAGGTCGTGGCTTTCCAGACGAGAAACCCCATGCACCGCGCCCACCGAGAGCTGACGGTCCGCGCCGCCCGCTCGCACCAGGCGAACGTCCTCATCCACCCCGTGGTCGGCCTGACCAAGCCCGGTGATATCGACCACTTCACTCGCGTGCGTGTTTACAAGGCGCTTCTGCCGCGGTACCCCAACGGCATGGCCGTCCTGGGTCTCCTCCCCCTGGCTATGCGCATGGGCGGACCCCGAGAGGCCATCTGGCACGCCATCATCCGCAAGAACCATGGTGCCACGCACTTCATTGTCGGCCGTGACCACGCTGGCCCTGGCAAGAACAGCAAGGGCGTGGACTTCTACGGCCCCTACGATGCACAGTACGCCGTCGAGAAGTACCGTGACGAGCTGGGCATCGAAGTCGTGCCCTTCCAGATGATGACGTACCTGCCTGACAGCGACGAGTATGCGCCCATCGACACCATCCCCAAGGAGACGCGCACCCTCAACATCTCGGGTACCGAGCTGCGCGCAAGACTGCGGAGCGGTCGTGAGATCCCGGAGTGGTTCTCGTACCCCGAGGTCGTCAAGGTGCTGCGCGAGTCTCACCCGCCGCGCTCGCAGCAGGGCTTCACCCTATTCCTGACGGGCTACCAGAACAGCGGCAAGGACGCTATTGCCCGCGCCCTGCAGGTCACGCTGAACCAGCAGGGCGGCCGGTCCGTCTCGCTGCTGCTCGGCGAGACGGTCCGCGCCGAGCTGTCATCGGAGCTCGGCTTCAGCCGCGAGGACCGCAGCCGGAACATTGGCCGCATCGCCTTTGTCGCCAGCGAGCTGACGCGTGCCGGCACTGCCGTCATCGCCGCCCCCATCGCCCCTTATGATGCCGACCGCAAGGCCGCCAAGGAGCTCGTCGAGAAGTTTGGCGATTTCTACCTGATCCACGTTGCCACCCCGCTGGAGTACTGCGAGAAGACGGACAAGCGTGGCATCTACAAGCGCGCCCGCGCCGGCGAGATTAAGGGTTTCACCGGTGTGGACGACCCTTACGAGGCCCCCACCAAGCCCGACTTGGTCGTCGACGTGGAGAAGCAGGGCGTGCGCGCCATTGTGCACCAGATCGTGCTGATGCTCGAGAGCCGTGGCCTGCTGGACCGCCTATGATCTTACGACGAGTTAGACGTGTTATGTTAGACAGACCGAGCAAAGAGCCGGGCAAAAAGACGTAAAAGACCCGACGATGATGCCACCCGTCGACTGAAGTGAAGTAGTAGTAGTAGAGGCTGCGGCTGTGCAAAGACGGAACGGAGAGGTTTCTGCCGTCTCGTATTCGCCGTGCACCCACACGGCACCGTGCCCGTCAAAAAGGGGGGTTACGACGTCCTGCCGTCAATCTTGACATGTCTTGAATTATCGTTTCGCATAGGAGGACCGGTCGGAGACGACGCAGTCGTCCGTTTGGAGCCAACGCATCGGGTGGCAGAAGGAGCGCGCTTGTGGCTTGCGACGAGCCGACTGAATGGAGGGCAAAAGTCGCAACTAACCTCACACATGCGCAGAGGGTTTGTTGGTGAGGCTGGCGCATGTAGTGAGGGTGACATAGGTATGTAGGTACTTTGCCTAGGCCGGTACGTTTGCCCACAAGATCAACGCTCGAGGCACGCCGCGGGCCGTGTTCGTTCCCGCGCAAATCATCAGGCTGAAGGCGCTCGCGGGAGCAGACGAAGCAGCTTGGGTGACTGTCCGTATGACACGAGGATAGCACCAGACAAGCTGAGGAGAGGGGGCGCTGAGGCGGCATCGAGGAACCTGACTGCCCGATACACTTGCGGTGAGAGGGGCGGGTACCCAAGACCTGCCTTCCGGCCTTTGGACTGGGGGCCAAAGGGGGGGGGGGAGACGACCATTGGAATGCTACGGTACATCGTATGTGCCACCAACACAGTTAAGCCGGCCGGCTTGGGATGGGGCTGGGATGGGATGGCCGACAAGCAAAGCCTGAGTAGATCTTACAGTGTCCCTCGGGTAGTAGTGGTACTGTATCGCAGGATTCCCTGCCGTATTGTACAAACATAGCCGAGACTAGCTAGGGAAGACAATGGCTAAATAGTCGAGAGACGGACCCTACGAGGAATTTCCCCTACGGCCCTGAGCTGTAGTTTATCAGAAGAACCATGGGCCAAGACGGCGCCGCAAAGCTGATGGGTACTTTGACTCTAGACACGTTGTGCTGTTAACCATCCCTTAACCGCCGTGGCATTCCTGTTGTCTAAGCTTCTCCGGCGCCCGGTGGTTGTCTGTGCAGTAGGATGCTTTCACTTATAGAGGTGCGATGTAACTACGGACTTATGTTTTTCTCTCCTCTCTACCCTTGGAGTTCCTTGGTCGTATATGTCTGTGTATAAAGATACCTACTTGCATGTGGAACACAATAACTGTGGAAGTAACAAGGACATACCCGTGGAACCAGCCTTTCGCCCTCCAAGATAGGAATGACGCTCTGGTGCAGCAGATTTTCCACCACTTTGAAAGTTCCTAGCCAAAGGATGGATGGCTGGCCCCTGGTACTTCACCGCCTGGCGGGATCCCCGCCCCGTCCAATGCAGCCCAACTTCGCCTGCTCGTCAGCCTGGTCCCCAGCCCAAGGGGAGAGTCAATGCAATAGAACCCGATATGCACCCCGGGATGCAGCGAGGAAGAGAGCATGCAGGCGATTCTACATGAGTTCCCGAATTCAATCGCCGTGTCGATGGGTTTTCGTTCCCTTCACAACCTAGGTGGTGATGTCGGGGGCACCTAAAGCTTATATGGCCGGGGGGGCGCTGTCGACTTGGTATGTGCTGGAGAGAGATGGATCCGAGGTACCTCTAGTACCCAGCCCAACCCCCGTGAGCGGACGCACTGGAACACAGTGTGCGTGGTCTGTGGCCTGTTCTCTCCCCCCGACCCCTCTCGCGTCAACTGGGGCGGAAAGGCCTTCTCAGTCCACTCACTCACTAACCCCCTGCTTCTCGGCCCTGCTCCTCGTCCTGTGATGACAGGCCCAGTCGTCGAATCATATCGAACTGTGTTGGTTATCAAGTCACCAACAGCCGCCGACCAGCACAGCACAGCACAGCTCAGCAAGCACAAGCTGCATCTGCATCTGCTGCACCTGCGCCTAAGCAAGTCCATGGGGGGCGCCGTATGACTGGCAGCTTTCCCACCTTTTTCTTTCCGCTATCCCATTCCATCGACAGAGAGCTCTCTCTCATGACGACCCGACACGAACCAGCAAGACACGACCATTTCTAACCATCCCGCAGGGCCCTGCGCCTTTTTTCATTTCTGCCTGCGCAGATTTCCCAGGTGCCCACCGACTGGCCCGTCTGTTTATATACGGCCAGTAGCGACGACCGCGTCCCTGTGGCCGCAATCGAAAACCAGCGCCGCTGCCTGGCTCCAAACCAGCGGCCGCCCTGCCAAACCTTACCGACTCCGACCGAGCCCAATTGGGCTCCCACCTATGGTACCATTATCCGCCACCAACGGCCGCGCGTGTTAGGCACTATATACCGTCAGATCGACATCACCGACTGCTACGGCACCCCGTGTGCCGCTGAACCATGGGCACCTCGTCCCGGGAAGACCTGGTCGCCGGCAGCGCCCTGACCGCCAGCGACGAAAAGCTCCGGACCGAACACCTGCCCATCCGCAGCAAAAGCGAGCGGGTCAAGGGCGAACGGGACCGCGACCGAGACCGCGAACGGGACCGAGATCGTGACAGAGATGGCTCCCATCGCTCTTCGCACCACCGCCACAAGTCATCGCGAAGCTCCAAGCTGGCCGATGGCGACTCGACCCTGACTTCCTCTACCACCGCCTCGGCGGCTCAACGTCGTTCCCACCGCAGTGTGCGGGAAAAGACGGGCGATGGCGACGACAGAGACCGTTATCGAGATCGCGACCGCGACCGAGAAAGGGACAGGGACCGAGACCGGGCCAAGAAGACGGTCTCTCTCAGCGAGCTGGTGCCTGAATTGAGCCGCATCAGCGGAAGCCGCGTCAGCTTGCCCTACCCAACATTCAGCAAGGCGCACAGCAAGGAATCCACCAGGGACGACGCCTCGTCGCCGGCGACGAAGGAAGCAGATCCCTTGACTCCCGAGCCGACTGACCTGGGGGCTGGTGACCGGTCCGAATCCAGATCGGCTGAGAACTTGCTCAACAGAAAGCGGAGCTCCAAGAAAGAGAGTCGCCCGCCCAGCCCTCCCGAGACCGACATGTCCGGAGAAAAGAGACGAAGCTACACCTCGACTCCCCGGTCCGGGGGCCGGCTGAGCCCGGCTCAAGACCGGCCCGCGTCTAGGACGTCGGGCATCTCGCGGTCGAGCTCCAAAAGAGATGACAGGTCCAAAATGTCCAGCCGCGTATCGAGCCAGGGCACCTGCATTAAGACGCCCATCTACGATGACGACTCCACAGTAAGCGACGACAGAACGGCTGGTGCTCGATCGGCTGCCACCTCGGTTCTTCCGAAGCGGTCCGCGTCGAAGAGAGACAAATATTTGGATTCCTTCGACGTTGACGACTCTCCCGAGTCCGTACAGGACTCGTCTCCCAAAACCCCCACCGGAACCGCACAGTTCCCGCCCGGCCTACTCTCCAACGAAAAGCGGCCGTTGTCGACTCCGCAACTCAGAGTAGAAGAGCACGGCCGCCCTTCCCCAGCAGCGACGCCTATGACCGACCTCAGCCCACCGCCGCCGCCGCCGCCGCCTCTGAACATCCAAGAAGTGCCGCGGATAGACTACCTTCTCCAAAACGGCGGTCTCGCACAACCCATTTCCAAGAACTTCCTTTCCGCTATACCAAAACAAAGTGCGCAACGGCCTACCAACCGACCTTTGACCGGCCCCGAGGCCATGTTTGCGCCGCTTTTCAGCATTCTTGACCAGTATCAAAACGTTCTCCACAAGCAAGGCTCCGTCGCCGTGGCTACCGGGCATAAGTCTGTAGCAAGACGGCTGCTCGACAGATTGGAGGACGTCTTCTCTCGGGACCTGCCCGAGGAAGGGTGCATTTGTGTCATGTGCGAACGCACACCCGACGAACACCAAGGACTGGGTTGGGGCGAAGTTCTGGAGAGGGTGGGTGGTCGTATTGATTTGCCCGCATGGCCCCCGTTCGACCTCGCTTCTCTCGGCGCAAGCGCCGTCGATCAATTGGGCGACCTCCCCCCTCGGCCCTCGTCACCGGTTAACCTCGATCCCGATATCGCCGAAGAGTTCAGAGAGCACTACCTGCGACAGTCCAAGAAGGTCAGGTCTGCGGTGGACAAGTGGATGGAGACGTGCGCCGAGGCGCCCGCGCCGCCGCCCACCGAAGTTGACGACGAGACACTCACATTTGCTATCCTGACCAGTCTGGAGCCTGAGGAGCGGCCGTACTTCAACGCGTTGCTGTCGGGCGCCAAGGAGGTGACGCACAGTGTCCGGGCCCCGACGCCCAACGTGCGAAAACCCCGTGTGGACTTCATTGTCAAGTGCGGGTTGTCTTTGCAACGACTGTATCGCCTGTCGCAGGCGCCGCGCGATGCCGAGACGGCCATGTACCTGGTCAAGAACCCGTTTCACCATGACCTCCTGGTTACAATTACCGACATAAGCCCCCAAGAATGGGAAATCCTTACTTCTGGACGTTTTGATGGTTTCCTCTGGTCGGGGGCGGAAGGCGATGACGGCACGACGCCGACAGCAGAAAACCCGGGCTCGCGAGGGCCGACGCCCGCCAGTGGCTTCTTCTCCCCGCCGCCCTCCCGCAATGCCACGGCCTCGGGCATGGGCTTCCAGCAGATGTCGGGCTTGGGCACCTCGAGGAATACGACGCCCTTTTCCGGCGTCTACAGCCGCGGCACTACCCCGGCCTCGTTCGTGTCGCTATCGTCGTCGGCGGGTCCCATGCATAGCCGCCAAGCCGTGTCGCATGACGAGGAAGTCGAAATGGCCGTTTTGGCGGAAGTGGAACGGGAAATCTACCAAGGCATGGAAGCCCTCGAGGACGCGTTTGAGAAGCTGCACCACCGAGCTGAAATGGTGCGCAATGCTTTGCGGCAGCGGAACGCGGGCCTCATGATGAGCATGCAGAGCCGCCGGGCCGGTGGGGGGATCGACGTTCTGCCGCAGCTGAGCGGCGACAGCTCGCAAGGGGGCTACGCCAGGCCTCCCTGGGCCAACGGCGACGAGGAGAGCGAAAGCGACTGGGGCGACGACGTTGAAAGTTTGGCGCCCGACGATAGTGCCAGCAACATAAGCAGTAGCAGGCACCGGCGACCAAAGAGGAGGACCGAGAGAAGGACGCCGGCACCCATTGAGGAAGAGGACGAGTGCTGAGAGGGAGGAATTGGGCACGGGACAGGTTTTGGGAACACAGGAGGAATCTCTGCTGCGGGCAAGCCCACGAGAGCCGGGGGACGCAACATGTGCCTCAGCAGAGAAGGACCACGATCCCCTCTCACCTATTCAGGCCACATACCCATTTGGTTTGCTCAAGCATCAAGTCACTTTGCATGGTCAAGGAGTTCACACTCTCTTTGCTCGCGACGATTGGGTTCTCACGGTACGGTATCGAGATACGAAGGCACATTTATGATATACCAAATAGTTAAGGGTCCTAATTCAACGGCGGCACGACGACGGAGTTGTGTCTCAGAACTTACAGAAGATGCGCAATGAGAGATTGGACTCATTTTCGGCTCGATCACGAGGATGCAACGAATCGAATGACAGTTGGGGGAGGCCCTGGGACTGGACACCAATGGGTAATGAATGCATTTTGAGGTTGAGAAGGAGAAAAGTGGGGGTGGGGCAATGGGATGGGATGGATGTCCTTGCCCGTTAATTAACAGCAGGCCGGCCTGTTATCACACCCGCGGTTGCTCCATCTGTTACCCCCCTTTCGCCCTTCTTCGTATTGGTAGCCTACTTGTTCCGGTGTCGTGGCTATCCTTCTTCACGGGACGTGTCAAGAGTGGTGAGTCGCAGGAACAGTGACCAGACCTGGCCAACCTCTTCCTCCCACGACCCCCCCGGGCAGGTGGTTTGACAGCTCGACAGCTGCGTGGAGGTGGGGAAACAACAAGAACAACAACGATAACAACAGCCGGGGCAGGGGCGAGTCACGAACAAAAGGCAAGGCATGCCTACTTTCTGATACGCTCTGCGTACCACTGTCCCCTCCTATCTGCGGGGGTCCGAAGCGCCCCAATCACGGCAGCCATCTCTGGGCGACGACCTGAGAAAGGCGATCTTCGGGGGGGCAAGGAAGAGAGGCCTGCGGCGTCCATCATGCAGCAGAAAAATACCCCGCCGCGGCCGGTCTGGTTTCCGTCGGTATTTTCGGTTCCAGCTCGCGGGGCAATGCAAGCGGGAAGGAGGAGGGAAAGATGGGCGAGTTTGGCCTCTTGCCTGCAGATGAATGACATCGCCGGCCCCCGCCGTACCGCTCCTAGATACGACCTTCCTATTCCAGGCGGCCCCAAGGTAGCAGCAATGCCAGCAGCTGCAAGCAGCAACAGCGAGGCTCTCGTAGGGGGGGAGGGCGTACTACATCTACAAAACCTACCGGTCCGGAACGGGCGGCTCCCGGGAGAGGGGCAGAAGGAGACTGGCCTGGCTTCGCGGCCGAAGGGACAGAGGAAAGCCGGGGCGGAGAAACATCCACACACATACGCATATAACACACACCAAAAGCATGCTGGGCTCTAACATGTGGCGCCGGTACCTCGTCCTTCTTCTGGCCGGGCTCCTCGTCTACGCCCGCGCCGCCGACGGCGACGGCGACGACCAACTCGGCCTCGGCCGGGGCTTCCGCAACCTGACGACGCGTCACTTCGAGGCCGTCCTCGCCGGCGAGGCCCAGGTGCTCGTGTCGCTGAAGCCGGCCGGGTTGACCTTCGACTTCCTGCCCTTCGACTACCTACCTCTGCGCGCGCGCGACGGCCAGTATCACTGGGGCGACGTCACCTTCCGCTACCGGACCGTCGGGACCGCGGCGTGGGTCGACGGAGACTCGGCGGCGGCGCGGCGGCCCGTCGTTGCCGTGGATGAGGAGGACGGCGACGACGACGACGAAGACACTCGGCGGCTGGCGGCGGCGCGCATGGGGCCGACGCTGCCGCGGGGCCCGCTGAACGTGACGCGCGAGTGGCTCGACGTGGCCGGGGACTTGGGCCTGCGCTTCACCGTGGCCAACGCGGGCGCGGCCGCCGTCGAGGTGGGCAGCCTTGGCTTCCCGGCCGAGTTCAACAGCATCTTCACGGGCCGGTACGCCGCCGACATGGCGCGTCTCTGCTCGCTCGCCGACCCCTACGTGGGCATGCACGCCGGCCACCTCCGCGTCGCGCCGGCCCGGGGCGACGGCCCGGCGCTCGTGGTGACGCCGCTCGGCGACGCGCCCCTCGAGGCCTACCGGAACCTCGCCGAGCCCTACGACGCCGGCACGGCATACGGCAGCCAGACCTTCGAGGGCCTCTACGAGTGGCAGGTCCTCTCCAAGGCCTGGGCCGAGGACGAGTGGCGCGGCGCCGAGCCGTGGAACCCGCCCTCGTCGCGCGTCCTGCAGCCGGGCGAGTCCATGGCGCTGGGCGTGCGCTTCTCCGTCGTGCCCGGCGGCGTGCGCGACATGGACGCCGCCGTCGAGTCGACCGGCACCCCCGTGGCCCTGGGCGTGCCGGGTTTCGTCATCCCGCGCGGGTCCGCCGCCTCGCTCCGCCTGCGCGCCGGCTCCGAGGTCCGCACCGTCACGGCCGCGCCCGCCGCCGCGCTGGCCGTCCGCCGCGTCGCGCCCGGCACGTACGCCGTCACCCCGGACGCCGCCGCCTGGGGCCGCGTGCGCCTCGACGTCGCCTACGCCGACGGCCGGGTCCAGACGGTGCACTACTTCGTCACCAAGCCCGGCACCGAGGCCGTCGGCGACCTGGGCCGCTTCGCCACGACGGCCCAGTGGTTCAACGACACCTCGGACCCCTTCGGGCGCGCCCCGTCCGTCATGACGTACGACTACGAGGCCCGGGCCCCCGTCACGCAGGACGCGCGCGCCTGGGTCGCGGGGCTGAGCGATGAAGGCGGCGCCGGCTCGTTCCTCGCGGCGGCCATGAAGCAGGCCGTCCAGCCCGAGGCCGCCGAGGTCGCCAAGCTCGAGCAGTTCGTCGACGGCGTGCTGTGGAAGACGATCCAGACCCCCGATTACTCGGTGCGGAAGAGCATTTTCTTCTACGACCCCGAGGCCCTCCCGGGCTACGCGTACGACGCCGCCATTGACTGGACCTCGTGGACCTCGTGGGACAGGACGGCGGCCTATGCGACAGATCGCGCCTACGATTATGTCCACGTGGCCGCCACATACTGGGCCTTGTATCGCGTGGCGAGGGCCTATCCTGCGCTGGTGAGCCACCACACCTGGGACTGGTACCTTAGCCAAGCATACCGCACCATCGCCAGGGCCATGCAGGTCGATGTGGGATACAACCGCGTCGGCCTGATGGGCGAGACCGTCTTTGGGGAAATTCTGGAGGATCTACACAGGGAGGGAAAGACGCCCGAGGCAGAGGATGTCACCGAGAAGATGCGAGATCGTGCCCTGCAATGGGACTCGGAGGAAGTGCCCTTCGGCAGCGAGATGGCCTGGGACTCCACCGGGCAGGAAGGCGTCTACTACTGGACCAAGTTAGTCCAGACCGTGCTCGATAAGACGCAGGCTATAGAGACTAACGAGGAATCTTCTTCAAAACAGGTACTTTGGGCTTACGGCCACAGCGACGAAGACAGTCAACAGCGTCCTCGGCTTCATGCCCACAGTCCCGCACTGGGGCTGGAATGGCAACGTACGTAGCTTTCCGAACCTCTCCCATCTGGCTCCTGGGCTGTTGGGGTTCCTTTGATCGTCGAGAATGACCTGCTGAGACTGATTACTGACTCCGCTCAACAGGCGCGGCGGTACTGGGATAATGTGTATGGCCTCTTATCCCCTGCCCCAAAAGTATTACGACTGATCAGCACGCGCAGGTACGCCGGAAAGCTCCGCAGGATAGAACGCCAAATTCACCATTACGGCAGCGGCCTGAACGCGCTCGTCCTTCTTTCCGCCTTCCGCAGCGACCCGTCCGATACGTATCTCCTCCGCGTCGGGTACGGGGGCGCGAGCGGGCCCGTCTCCAACATCCACCAGGACGGCTTTGCGGCCGCTTCATTCCATTCATGGCCCGGTACTCTCGAATGGGATGGATACAGCGGTGATTACGGGTCGAATTTCGTTGGGCTTGCTCTGGGTTCGGGCACCTACATGGCACATATGGAAGGCGTCGGACTGGTGGCGTTTGGGGGTACGATGGCGGACGATGGCGGCGACGGCACGGGCGCAGTAGTGGTCATTACTGCGGATCCCGTGCGGCGAAGGATCTTTATCGGGCCTCTTGGCGTCTTGGTGTCCGTCGACGCGGGCATCATACGGGCGTTCAGGTACTGGCCGCTCACGAGAAGGGTCGAGGTGACGCTGTCGCAACTTGAGGGGGCCCCGGAGGCTGCAGCAGCCGTCCTATGGGTTGAAAGTCCCTCGGGCTCGGCCAATTACACTGTGACGGCCCCTGAGATGGTGCGGGCGAGGCTGGGTTGGCGTGTTCCGCTATCGTCTGGCGACGCCACCGTCACCATCAGCCTCCAATAGGAATCCGGCCGAGAGTTGCAGCCGGTCCCCAGCAGAAGGTCGAGACGGCCGCCGCCGGGCTGCGACGACGGAGCATGACAGCACGCCACGATGGATGGCATAAAGCGGACGTCGGTGGATAGGCTAGGTCATATACTCGACAAAGGGTTTAATGCTTCTCGGTCCAAACACGCCTGATCGGCTCTGGTTGTTTCACGAACCCGGGCCCCGCGGGCTACCCGCGGTGTGGGAGAGATGATAAGGCAGTCCGCCCGCGTCCGTCCG
Source organism: Nigrospora sphaerica (assembly GCA_018287875.1). NCBI lineage: Eukaryota > Fungi > Ascomycota > Sordariomycetes > Amphisphaeriales > Apiosporaceae > Nigrospora > Nigrospora sphaerica. Next base: position 1,711,923 of record JAGVVL010000018.1, read on the forward strand.
GACCGAAGAGCACGGGTATCAGACCGCCGGGCGATGGATGTTACCCCTGACCGGTATACGTCGCCCAGCCGAGTGCCGGTTGCCAGTCACTCCGCATGAGCTTGCCGGCCATGCATCGTGATGGCGATATCGTAAGCGGCCACAGACCCCCCCGACACGAGCCCCTGTAGCGACCGCGTCAGCACTCTGACTGGGGAGGCGCAAGTTGTGGCGACGTTGCCCGTCATACCGCGGCTTTTGCCCCGTGGACAGCAGAGGAAGGGGCCTTTCAGCTGGGCCCTCCCCACCGCCGATTGACTGGGCCTTACGACGGCCGTTGGGGAGAGATAGGCGCACAGGGTGAGATAAGCCTATACAGCGAGATTGGCAGAGAGAGCTGACTTTCTGGGCCTAGTCTCAGCTGCTAGCCCAGGAGGCTACGCCCCGGGGCGAACGGCGGGAATAACCTCACGCCCCGATCCCGTCGGTAACCTGTCATACGCAGTACGGGGCGGGTTATCGGCTGGCACACGGCAACGCAGGCTTCCCGTGGTTCAGATGGAGGCATCCAGCACGACGATCGTGTGTCGCCACCGGTTTCCGCGGGGGTCGGATCAGTGGAGAGGGTATGGTACCCAATTCGAGTGATGCTTCTTTCGCCTTGTATCTTCGCTCTTTTCTTTACTCCCTCCGTCTTCTTCCAGCTGAGTGGGGAATGTGTCACAAGAGTTGAGGGGCTCCGATTGGTTCGATTGGGTTTGTGGGCGGCGGCGCTGACAAGTGGAGCTGGTGAAACCGGGTGGGCCGACAAGAAATCGTCTGGACCCTCTCCATCTTCGTTATCTTCAGAAGAGACGGTGCCATCCCAGTCGGGCACATGGCGTCGGAAAAGGCGCAAGGCAGTTGGACGGCGAGCGATATCGCATCTGTGAAAGCAACTGCACCCGCTTGCGACATCCCTGCCCGATCAACCTTGCTGATTGCCATCCGCGGTCTCGACCCCACTAGTCGCCAAGCCGCTTGGCTCCAGCCATGTTCCCAAGCCGGCACACGCGCCGGGTCGAAACCGCCAATTCTTTTTTTTTCCCTCCGTCCCGTCCTTGGTGGTTCGGAGGGCTGGAAGCTCTTGGCTCTCGAACGAGCTTTGGTGGTTTCGTAGTTAGCCTCTTATTTCGACCCTCCATTTGGGCCCTGCCCAGGCGCTTGCCTGTTGGCACTCGGATAACCCTGCTTGTACTTGCCCAGGCACGCCTAGGCTCCGTTTACGCCGCCCGTCAGCCGTAGGATGGAACCCGAGTACATTCCATTACACGACGAGTGCGTCCGCGTTGCGTAGTATTCCGGTCACCACAGCGCTGGGCAAACAGGTTTGCGATTATGGGATTGGATCTACAACCGCGTCGCCTTCCACCGGCGCGCGCATATTGGGACGGCTGGGCGCCCTAGCAAGGTGCCTACTGCTTATGTGAGTTCGGACATTGGAAACCTGGGGAAGCAGCTAGGGGAAGGTCGAGGGCGGAAGATGGAGGCTCTCATCTACTTCGGGACGGGACATGTACGCACACTCACCCATCCACCCAGAACAATGTGCGCCCCTAGACCTCCCCGACGTGACAGAAAGTACGGAGTACTCCGTAGTAACTGACATGGATGCGCGTCTCAGCTCCGGCAGAGCGGGCCACGGCAATACCACGTATGGGGCTGCCCATTCAGCAGCGTTGCCGTCCGGGTTAGTGTCCGATAAGAGTTTGTGCGGTCGCCGTCTCTCGTCCATGGGGGTGTCGCCTCCTCCTCTCCACGCCCTCCGGCCCTCTCACGCCCGTGTACATTCACGTATTATCTCATTCGATTAGTTGGGGACCCCGTCAGGAGATACTTCCCACCGACAACCGTCCCTGCCGTGCGTCGTCCCGGCCCACGTACGGCCATCGTCACCCTCGCTTGGCCTACACCCTATTCAGTCTAGACTCACCACGAACGATGCTTCTTGTAGTTAAACCCCACGAGCATACTGCCATTTGCCCGTAAGCCTCCATGCCTTCTTCCCTACATCCCTGGGGGGGGGGGGGGGGGGTGCTTCCGGACCCTTGCCCCGTTGACTCGCCTTGGTTCAAGCGGAGACCTCGATAGATGTCCTTTTTCGTCTCGGTCTTGGCCCTTCGTGCTGAGCCAGTGGCCGGGGCTCATATAAGATGCCGGGGCCCCGTCGGCCCTTTCACGTTTTTGGCTCCCAGTGTTCATCTCGTAACGGCGTTGTTGGAATACTCGCTCGTTCGTGGCGCTGCAGCTTCGTCCACCCACCCCTCAAGTCTGCCCAGCTCCGGCCTGTCACTCACCGTCAGCACCATGGCTTGGACCGACACGCTCAATGCGAAGGTCGCAGCCGGCCCGGTAGGGCGGTGGTTCCAGCTCGAGGGATCCGGCCATGTACGTTATATACTCTTGCCTGTCGAGCCGTAAGTGGGAGGAGCGAGTCCGGTTGCTAAGTCATGCCTCGTGCCTCTAGCCCAAGGAGCGAAAGGGATCCAACTTCTGTACCGAGATGCGCGCCGGCGTCGTGGCCTTCTTCGCCATGGCCTACATCATAGCCGTCAACTCGTCCATTGTGGCCGACAGCGGCGGCCCTTGTGTCTGTAACGGCGGCCCCGACGACCCCATCTGTACGGTCAACGAGGAATACGCCCTGTGTACGGCCGTCGTCAAGCGGGATATGGTTACGGCCACGGCTGCCATTTCGGCCCTGACGTCCTTCTTCATGGGCTTGTTTGCGAACCTGTACGGACCCATTGGCCTCGCCCTCCCTCTCTCGGGCTCAAATCAACCTGCTGACCTTGTCAAAGGCCCGTCTCCCTGGCGCCCGGCATGGGACTGAACGCCTACTTCGCTTACACGGTGGTGGGATTCCACGGCAGCGGAAGCGTCCCTTATTCCGTGGCGATGACGGCCATCTTCGTTGAGGGCTGGATCTTCTTCGCGCTGGCCCTCTTCGGTATGCGCCAGTGGCTCGCGCGTGCCATTCCCCGGTCCATCAAGCTCGCCACCGGCGCCGGTATCGGCATGTTCTTGACCATCATCGGACTCACGTACAGCGAGGGCATCGGTCTGATTGTCGGCGCCCAGTCGACGCCCCTGGAGCTGGCCGGGTGCCACCCGTCCCTCCGAGGCACCGTCGCCGACGGCGACAAGATCGGCCTCTGCCCCGAGAGCGACAAGATGCGCAACCCGACCATGTGGATAGGCATCTTCTGCGGAGGTATGCTGACTGTCTTCCTAATGATGTACCGGTTCAAGGGCGCCATCATTGCCGGCATCCTTTTGGTGAGCATCATCAGCTGGCCGCGAACGACCGAAGTCACGTACTTCCCCCACACGGCCGTGGGTGACGACGCCTTCAACTTTTTCAAGAACGTCGTCGACTTCCACCAAATCCAAAAGACGCTGGTCGCGCAGAAATGGGACGTGGCCGAGTACGGAGGCCAGTTCGGCCTCGCCCTCATCACCTTCCTCTACGTCGACATTCTCGACTGCACCGGCACGCTGTACTCGATGGCCAAGTTTGCCGACCTCATCGACCCCGTCACCCAGGACTTCGAGGGCTCCTCCATCGCCTACATGGTGGACGCCATCGGCATTTCCATCGGCGCGCTGCTGGGCTGCCCGCCCGTCACCGCCTTTGTCGAGTCGGGCGCCGGCATCAGCGACGGCGGCAAGACGGGCCTGACGTCCATGGTCACGGGTTTCTGCTTCTTCATCGCCGTCTTCTTCGCGCCCATCTTTGCCTCGATCCCGCCCTGGGCCACGGGCTGCGTGCTCATCCTGGTCGGCAGCATGATGGTCAAGGCCGTGACCGAGGTCAACTGGCGCTACATTGGCGACGCCGTGCCCGCCTTCCTCACCATCGTCCTCATGCCCTTCACCTACTCCATCGCCAACGGTCTCATCGGCGGCGTCTGCTCCTACATCCTGCTGAACACGACCGTCTGGCTGGTCGAGAAGGCGTCGGGCGGCCGCATCGTTCCCCACGACAAGGCCGAGAAGGATCCCTGGACCTGGCGCATCCCCGGCGGCATCCTGCCCCCGTGGGCTCGCCGCTTGAGCCAAGGCAAGAAGGACTTCTGGCGGAACCACGAGGTGCCCGTGACCGAGTCCACCGCCGACGCTCCTGAAAGGCAGACGGAGAAGTCCATCGACTCGAACGAGGGTGCGAAGGAGCCGTCAAAAATCACCAACCTGCCCGACGCCGACCGTGATAGGCTGTAAGCGCCGGGACCTCATAGGGAGTGCCATATTTTGGTCTTGCTTGTGGTTGATCATGGGGGACTTCTGTTAGTTGGATGACGCAGGGCGACTAGTGGGACTGTAGCCTTGAAAAACCCCCCAGCTTAGGTCAACCCTTGAAAACAAGGCAGTCAACTTGTGAAATTCGTAAAGCTCCAAGAAAATCATCGAATGCCCGACGGTGCACTTGATCAGCCCGTAAACACCCCGCTTGCGTGTAAGTACCTAAATATAGGTAGCAAGTGGTAATCACAACCTTCGTCTGAATTAAGGACGCAAACAGGGCCAAACATGCCATGGGGGCAAATCTCCACCCTGGCTTACAACTGCCTTCATGAGTCTACCTATATGATCAAAGAACGCTACTAGAGTCTCCTTATATGGCGTTCCACCGCGTCACCAAATGACAACATTATACGAAGCGGAAAAAGACACGAGCCGCAGCAAGACAGACCAAACCCGACAAAATACGCTGCGGTGAAAATGCACGCGTGCATGCTAAGTAACAAGACGGAGCATGGTATCCGCTCCACCAACCCCTGCTCTATAGGAGCATCCAAACGCCGGACACCGTTGGGCAACCGCCACATCCTTGGCTAACCTAGACGCCCATTGTGAAATCATGCTCAATGCCGGGAGTGACACTGGCCATGAACTTCAAAAACACCACGAGGTACTGGTCCACGCGGATCGCTACTTCCTGCTCCTCGGCATCGGCCTCGGCCTCGACTTGCTCCCAATCATCATTGTTACTGGCCTCGGCCGCGGCTTCGGCGCTCTTGACGTCCAGCTTGTTGATCTCGTCGACAAGACCTTCCATGCCGGCATCGTACCCCACCGCCTTGCCAGCCTTCAGCTTTTCACGTCGGATCTTCAGCGCAGCGTCCGCGCGGTCGAGTAGCGTCTTCATAACCGAGGCGTGCTTGCAAGGGTGGACGCTCGCCATCTTGACGCTCGTTGCGAAAAAGGGGAAGTCCTCCAGGGTGACAGTCTTGTCCTTGTAGTCGCCAACGATATCCTCCATCATCAGTGTCGGGGCGAGGGGTTGTCCGTTGCTGTAGCCCGACAAATATAGCCGCGGGGTGACGTAATACGGGGAGTACATGATGTACAGATTATAAGTCCGGCGAGCCCTGGATAAGAGACAAGGTCAGAAACTATCCCGTGGGGTGGGAACTTGTCGCGGCCGTTGCTTACCCGCCCTTCTTGTGTGCATCAGCGTCGCGGATGATGGCTTCATCGTCATCCTCGTCTTCCATGTCCGGGATGTCGTCGTCATCCTCCAGGTCACCGACGTTGCCGGCGTCGTCCACGGTGCGGACTTCTTTGGCCTTCAGCGGTTGCGAGCTGCTGAGGCCGCCGGTGCGCAGCCAGCCGTCATCATCGTCGCCGCCACCAACAACGGCCTCCTCGTGACCCGCGTCCCCGGCGAAGTTGTCGTCGAGTCGTCGATGGCAGGGGACATGGCGAGTGACCAGGTACTGTTTGTCAGCCGGGAGATGGGTAGCGCGTTGCGCCTCAGTTTCAGCGGCAGCCCACTGCCACGAGGGAAACTTGAAGACGAGGTAGTCACCAGCGGCCACGAACTCCTCAGGGGTGATCTGGCCCGTCTTCCGGAAGGTGGATTTGTGCGTGGCGGGCGTGTACTTGTCGCGGATGCTGTTTACGGTGGAATACAGGAAGTTCATGCTGGCGGAGATGTCGGCCGATGTGAGCCGTCGTGGTGGAGATGCGGAGTCGTGGAAGGGATGAACAGGAAGAAATGGGAGTGCGAATGTAGGTAAGCAGGGATGATGTAGGCAAAGATGAATGTATGTGTGTAGCGATGGATGATCTACGTAGCCGCCTAGTCAGTAGGTACGCAGATAGGCAGGTACCGGAGCTGTGCGGGCTGCCTGGTGTCGGACCTCGACGTGGATGGATGCGCAGGCGACGTGGGGTCAAACTGTTGAAACGCGTTCGCTGTCAAGGATGAAAACGGCGATGGCAGAAGAAGAGAAGAATAAAACGAGGATGATCTCAAGGCTGAGTTGCTGCTTGCATGAGGCGAATCGAAACGACCCGGCCTTTGTTCGTTTGTTCATGGGACCTGCAGGTCCGGTGTCGTGTCTGTTGAGCTTCGCCGGGAGCTTCTGTCACATGGGCTGGCTAGGTAACGTAGTCGGTGTAAGAGGGTCAAGTTATCACCAGTCACAGTGAATGGGTGGGTCCTTCAACAATGGAGGGGCAGAGGAGGGAGGTATGTAGTCTGACCCGCGAACGTGGCCCGCGTCGCCTTTCACTATCGTAGTACCTGATGTATTGATGAGTGGGTGGTGTCCAGCGGCTGTACTACCCCGTAAGCCGTAGTAGACCGGGAACGATGATGGGTTGGGGTCTGGATGATTGAGGTGCCTAATTTGTAACGTCCCGGATGCGTAGGTACTTAGATGTACGGAGTAGTTCAAGGCTGCTTGCGGGCTGGAATGAGAGGGGCGGACAGAGGAGGTTATCTTATCGTCCCGAGGGTGTTGACGACCCATCCGTATCCAGGGCTATGGATTAGGTGATTTGGAGTCAATGTGACAAGCAGTAGTGGGGCCAAGCGCCATCCGGTGAGTACCCAGGTACCTCCGCTGTCAAAAAGTCCAGCGCCATCTGTGGCTTGCCCCTCTCCCCCACAAACGGGGCGCAGCAACGGAAGGGCACAAACTCGGGCCAACCGACAGCGGACACGGTCACATGATCTGGGATCCCACACAACCTGCGAGCCTCCCACTCCATCGAAAATACACCCCAAAATTTCGAGCCTTTGTACTCTTCGACGACAGACCGCAACCAACACCCAACCCCCGACCACCACCCAGTCAAAATCCCGGGATACTAACGTCCAGAAGGTATGTCACCCTCATTGCACGCGGCCCCTCGCGCCGACGCGACCACCACGGCCTGCCCGAATTGAAGCCCGTGTTGCTAACCCAGTCGCAGTTTCCAAGATGAGTTCGTAGCCCGCCCTGATCGACGATGCCGCCGACGCCTCCGCGAAACACGACGATTCACTGACACCGACTGCAGCCAAGGGTACCTCCAGCTTCGGCAAGCGCCACAACAAGACGCACGTTCTGTGCCGACGATGCGGTTAGTTCGACACGAACGGAAAATTCGAGGTGGATCAGCTGGGCTGACATGGGAATCTCTCGCCTACAGGTCGCCGCTCCCTCCACGTCCAGAAGCACACCTGCGCTTCGTGCGGCTACCCCGCTGCTAAGACCAGAAAGTGTACGTTATTCTGACCGCCCACGACACCCGCGCGCACGCAGGAGGCTGACCTCAGGCTCGTGCCACAGACAACTGGAGCGAGAAGGCCAAGCGCAGAAAGACCACTGGTACCGGCCGCATGCGATACCTCGCCGACGTCTCCCGCCGCTTCAAGAACGGCTTCCAGACCGGCATGCAGAAGAACGCCCGCGGCCCCGCCCTGAAGGCGTAAAGGGAGGGTAACTCGGGGATGGCATCACGGTAAAACGACAGGCGGCTCCGGCGTGATCAGGTTTTGCGTCATTTGGACTGGTTCATGGGTTTGATCTCTCTGCCTGACTAAGGGGGGCATGTTACGCTAGCAATTCCGACCCAAAATTGCATTTCCGCGAGACTTGACTGGGAACACCAGCGGTCCGACAGAGAACAACTCTGCATCAAGCACATGGCATGGGGAGGTTGTCCAACGTGAGCCGAGCCGGGGAGACGGGGGTATTACTGCATTGGAGGCGGGGGAGGGTGTCATCTGCCGTACGGCCTTCATTGCAGGGCCCGGCGGATGATGGCTGGGGAGCTTCCAGAAAGACCTAGCTAGCACCTATTGCCCACGCTCGAATACACGAATGCTCCCGTCGCCACCGACAAAGTACAGCAGTTCCCGTTCCTCTACCGCGGCGGCTGCGGCGGCGCCGCCCCGCGTAGCTCTGAGCACTCCGCTGACATCCTTTGCCGTGCCCGTGTCCAGCATGCGCAGGCTCATGACCATGTCGGCCTCGTGCGCCGTGGAAACAGCCAAGGCGGCATGCTCCTTCTCTAGAGTGGTCGTTTGCGCCGAGACCAAGGGCTCATCGGCGGCCAAGGTGACGACGGACGAGTGTACTTTCTACAATGATGATCAATATCGCCTGCACCAGTTGACGAGGATGATACGTAGTTCATCTGTCGTGGCCGGCTTACCTCTCGCACGTCAAGCAACACGTCCTGTAGGGCAGCCCCCGTCATGGCCTCGCCTGAAGCCGCAAGCAGAAGGTCGGGGCTGTCGAGGACCAAAACAACCTTGGCGCCGAGCGCTTGGTGTTGCAAGCTCGTGACAGCCTCAAGCACCTGCTTACGCAGCTCCGCCAAGGTCGGGTTGGCCAGGACCCGGCTTCCCGGGCTGCCGCTTGTCGCGGGTCGCGCAGCGGGGGCCTTGGGGTCAGAAAACAGCCTACCAAGACCGTCGACGTAAGCGAAGCGGCCTTTCCTGGCCAGGACATCGAGATCGACGCCGGTCTTGCCGGCGCCGTCTTTCCAGAACGCGTAGTCCCGGAGAAAGCTCACCAGCACGACGCTCACGGCGTCCTCGGGGGAGGTGGCGTCCGGGGCGGCATGGCGGTCGGACGAGGACGAGGCCAGGTAGCTGCACAGGAAGCGGTGGACGAGCCAGTTGGTGCTAGCTCCCACGACACCCGTCAGGACAATAAGCGAAGCCTCGGGGGGGAGGCGAAGGTAGGGCTCCAGGAGGGGGGGAATCCGGGAGGTCATGATTCGATGGGCCCAGGCCTGACACGGCGGTCGAACGCGATTTGACTCGGGGGAGCGTATGTAGCGATCAGCCCACTCGGTGCCAGCAGGCGGTGATGGCCTGTTCTGGGTTTTCTCGGCGGCGGAGGCAGCGAGAGGGGTGATCGTCCGGGATATCAATCAAGGGCCAACGCGGCAAGCGTGGTGAAAGAGCCGCGCACGCCAGGTGTTGGAGCCCTAAGAAGCACTTGGGATCCGTAACGGGCGGAGGCCTGTTCGGTTTAGTCGTGCCTAGCAGGCCCAAACTAGCACAGATATGTCCTTAGAGTACCTACATCTCACCAACTTCACCTACTAGGCGCCTAATACCTTACCTTTTTTACCTAAAGTAAGTGCCAATATAGGTAAAAGAAAGAAACCACTCATTCGTAGCTCCAGCTCCAGCTTCCAGTCGCCGATCCGGAAGCGCTCCACACTAGCTTGCGGTGAATTGAACCCAGGCGAGCTACCATGGTGAGGCTGCAGGCCCTTGTCTATATACGTGGTGGTAGGTGGTGGCGTATCATTGCGGGAGGCTGGTAGCTAAGCTTGAAGACAGGGAGTCGATGGTTGCTTCTCCTCTCCAATTCTGGGGTCCATCCTCTCGGCTCCCCACTGGCGGATACGCATCTGTAGTCGTGGGGGGAAGGCGCTGGGAATAGAGGCGCGAAAGGCGCCCAAAGGGAAAAAGGAAAAATCCATGGAAACGAACTGGCACCCCCAAAATGGGGCGTTCCTCATGCATGATTGGCGAGCACCTCCGGAAAAGGTCCGCTAGACGAGACGGGATCTGTTATGGTGCAGGTGTGTAACGGCGGCTCTAATGCATCGGTCCATATGGACTCAAATGCACTCCATTTCAATTACATGGGTTGGGTACCAAGGGAAACCAACCCCCCTGTCCGGCTTGTCGCGCAGAGAGAGTAGTTGCGTGCAGGTTGCTATTTGATCAGGCTGCCCATCATCCTCCAGATGATCAAAACAGACCGGAGCTAAGGGACCTGGCAACCCCAGACCGGTGGGCCTGATCATGTTCTTTCGTCATTGTGCGTCTGTTCAGCCTACAATACCCTGCGTTGGCTCTGGCTGGTTGGGACGACCAGGTTGCCGACTGAACGAAGCGCTGGGGGTCAAACCTGTCCCGTGGCTCCAGTACGCTGAGCTTATCTGACTGGCCGGCTTTGATTTGCAATCCAACCTATCTCTATGAAGGTACGCCGTAGGTATACCGACGGGGGACTTGCTGACTGGGGTAAGTGAGATGTAGGCAAGGTAGGAAGGCATTGGACCCAAAAGACATACGGGAATCATCCCCCTGCCCGTCTGGCCACATAAGCTTCGTACGGACGGCTTTTCACATTGTAAAGCACTGGCATCTCGGCTATTCCACGGCCCATCAAGACGGAACCGGAAGGCTGTACTCTGACGTTTAAAAAAGCTCCACGAACGGGTACGTGTGCGTGCGCGCGGTGGCGTCATGCCGCTCCTCTGATGCGGACATGCGCCGTCGTTCCCTTGTCTTACACGCCCGCGATGCACATGAATGGTGTGCCATGCGCAAACGCATGCCAGCGTGCCACAACATGGCCCCCCTTCTCATCCCACCCAAGGAGCCAAGGTCCCCACTGCGGGCGGGCGTGGGTGTTGAACGCACAGCGGCTCTAGTGACTCGCGACGATCAATACGGGCTGACGGGCAGTTAGGTAGTCACGGGGTTTTCGCCAGTGAGTCGAGTTCAGCATGGGCAATGGGCCGCCTGACCTGCCGGCGGTGGGTTTGGTGGCAATCGGCCGATCCGCCAGCATCATCACCTGCGCCTCCTGATTGGGCGCCGCGATAGATGCCAGAAGGGCCTACCTCCCTTTGTGGTGGGCCGACCAGACCGACATGTCTTGGAAAACGGCCAAACAAGCGCTAGGTATTGGGGCAGCCGTGCTAGCACGGCCGGCCGGCACCCTGGGAGTCCAAGATATACGTTGTAGATCGGCCTCGGGCGGTACTCAAACTTCGGTTTATATTTGGCCAGCCGCCGGGGGGCCAGAGTGTCGTCGTCGTGCCTTTTGTCTTCCGAGTTGGGTGGTATCATTAGTCTGTCTCCCCTGAGCCGAGCCTTCGTCTGCTAGGCAGAACGCCAACGGGCAGCCGTTGTATCGTGCGTTGTTGACCGACGTCCTTTCGCCCCCCTCTCGAGCTTCCAACCTCTCCCGCTTTCCCACCACCAGTGTGTCCGGGGACGCCGGGGCTCGGTTACCCCTACTCGGGCCTACCCACGCCCATACTTGGTACTCGAACCACGCAGATCCCTACTACAGGACCGCAGACTGTTACAACCCGTACTAGAGCACTTTTCGCCCGGGCTCCACACGAACACGGTGAAAGACGAACCCCCCCCCCATGCGGGTACGGACGAGATAGGCGGAGGAATCTTGGTTGTGGGCCATTGATGTACGGCGCACCAATTCATCCACCAGCCGAGCTGAGCGGCACGCGTGCCAAGTGAGTCCCTGCTGATGTCCCTCTTCACAATCCAGCCAGTACAGGATCCTTCAACCGGAAGAGAAACGCCGCAGCAACTGCCATTGGCCCCCATCATCTGAATTCGGCAACCGTAGCAAGGGACTAACCGCGTTACCCAGCCTCGTGCTCAAGCTACCACCAAACCTTATTGGACTTGTTGGTCTGACGTGCACTTATATTGCGTCGCCAAGCATGCCATATCGCCCTTTCTTTCGCTTCCCGTCGCGTCTCTGAACCTCGGCCCTCTCGCCTGCTTCTAGCCTACTCGTTCGGCGCCTGGCATCCGAACTTTCACCGCACCTCGTGCACCTAGCTCCTAAAGTCTCTTGCATCTCCTGGCTCCTCCCGGTTGTCCTTCCCTGCAGATCCAGCCCGGTTGTTGGGTGAATGACTCGTGAGGCCTAGTATCTTGGAAGACCCCTGACCTAACGCGAACTTGACCTATAACGCCCGCCCTATCGCTAGCCGCGCGGACCTTATTCACCTGGGTACTTGGCCTTTCCGGTTCCTATAAACAAGCACCTCGTCGCAACCCGCGCAGACTCGTCCTCTCACCACCGCCCTACAGGTGACCGGACTGCGCTGGGTGGATTGCACATCCCATCACGATACTCACCTGCGTGCCCAGACAGTTCCTTCAACATGGCCGACGAGGGCGCACAGGCGCCGAGGCGCCCTTGGAACAGCCTGTTCTCCAAGAAACCTCGGCGGGAAGAAGCATCCTCGGCGGACAATGAGGCAGCCCCCAAGAATCCGGTGTGGAACATGGGAATGCTGAACGACAAGCAAACCATCGAGGTGCCGGGTACGTCCACCGGTCTTCCCGATACCATGATCTCTTGACGTGGAACTAACAGACCCCCAGGCTCGGTTCTGCTCCTGGCGAAAGATCACAATGAACCTCTGGGTCTTCGCAATACGCCCGCGAGGACGTCCCACTCGTCCTTGCCTACGGCTCGGTATCATGAGCCTCCTCCACCGGCAAAGAAGATGACCAAGGACGGTCAAATGATTCTCGAGCCTCAGCCCGACGACTCGCACAATGATCCTCTCAACTGGGCATCATGGCGGAGAGACTGTGCCCTCGTGTCCTTGGGACTCTTCTGCATGGTGGGGGGCGGCATGACTTCTATCCTTGCCGCCGGCTTCACCAACGTGGCTCACGGTTGATTTACCTCCCTATATAGCCACGCGAATCGCCATGCTGACTCTGAAGCAGACTACGACGTTGAGGTAGAGCAAGTTGCGCTGACGACGGGGTTGTACATGATGGGCCTAGGCATCGGGTGCGTGTTGTTTTCGCCCACTGCTATCCTCTACGGTAAACGGCCCGTCTACCTCTTTGGGGCTCTGGTGTTTATCCTTACGTCGGTTTGGTGTGCCCTGTCGCCCAGCTACACTTCGTTGCTTCTGGCGCGAATCTTCCAGGGTATCGCCGTGAGCCCCGTCGAGTGCCTCCCATCCGCCACCATTGCGGAAATCTTCTTTCTGCACGAACGTGCTTTCCGCATCGGCATCTATACACTGTTGCTTCTCGGCGGCAAAAACTTGGTCCCGTTGGTCAGTGCCGTCATTATTGAGGGCCTCGATTGGCGATGGGTGTTCTGGTAAGAGGCCGAGACAGAGGCATCCGACTACGTGGAGCACGTCAAACTGATGCGTTTTGCAGGATCGTCGCCATCGTGGTCGGCTTCTGTGGTACTCTACTTTTCTTTCTCGTCCCGGAGACGTTTTGGGACAGGTCGCCCGTGCCGAGAGATCGTACCAAGCCCAAGAGGCCACGCATTTTCAGCAGGAAACCCTCCCACGCGCCCACCGCTGCGGCTCTGGAGAAGAAAGAGGAGCCCGTGCCCCTGCCAGCTGGTGATCCAGAGAAGGTAGAAGCGCGGGCACATGCACACGAAGAGGCCGACATCACCCCCGCGACTCCGAGCCACCAGCGCCCGAAGCACGCCCACGTTGGGTTTGCGCCCGAGGTCGAGGCCGAACCGGAGAAGAATGGCGAAACTGGAGCGGTGGCTCCGCAGGCCGACTCAGCTGGCGATTCATTGGCAGTGCCATCGCAATCCCACCCCGGTTCTCACAGCGGCACCCCCGGTGCCGTCTCTCCCCAAGGAGCGCATTCGCCTTACCAGCACCCTGACAGTTACTTTCCGGAGCACAGCAGTACGGCCGGATCACGGACCCCTTCGATCCATCCGGGCCACGGCACCATGAGCCCCGATGTGGAAGGGGGGTCCATTTCCAACATGGCGGGCATCACGACTGGGCAGATCTACACCCATACTCTCCGCAAAGCACCCCCCAAGTCCTTTGTCCAGCAGCTCAAAGTTTACCACGGGCGGCTCAACCAGGACAAGTGGTGGAAAGCGGCATTGCGACCCTTTATCTTGTTCGCCTATCCCGCCGTTCTCTGGTCCTCGGTGGTCTACGCTTGCTCGATCGGCTGGCTGATCGTCATTTCCGAGTCGGTCGCCATGATCTACCGTGAAGGCCGTTACCAATTCAACGCCTTGCAGACGGGCCTGGTGTATATTTCACCCTTCGTCGGAGGCATACTGGGCACGGCGGTCGCCGGAAAAGTCAGCGACATCATTGTGAAGGCCATGGCCCGCAGGAACGGTGGCCTGTACGAGCCCGAGTTCCGTCTTGTCATGGCGATCCCGATTGCCCTGACAACCGTGATAGGACTCATGGGCTTTGGCTGGTCGGCCGAGGCGGGCGACGCCTGGATCGTACCCACGGTCTTTTTCGGCATCATCTCGTTCGGCTGCTGTGTGGGATCTACCACGTCCATTACGTTCTGCGTCGACAGCTATCGTCAATATGCGGGCGAGGCGCTGGTCACGCTGAACTTCAGCAAGAACATTTTCCACGGCCTTGTTTTCAGTCTGTTCGTCACCGAATGGCTCACGCACGACGGAACCAAGAAGGTCTTCATCTGGCTTGGAGTGATCCAGCTGATTACCCTAACCTTCACGATTCCCATGTATATCTACGGAAAGCGGGCGCGCATGTGTAAGTGATGGTTCCACAGCCCCCAATTTCTGGGTACAGACTAACTCGAGCATCACAGGGACCGTCCGCAAGAACTTGATGGAGCATTTTTAGATGTGCTGAAGCTATTGCACCAGCGGCGAACAGCCGTGGCGCACGTTTATACCAAGGCACTGATATACCTACGACTGCATTAGATCGACTTTATCCCTCGAGGGGTCCAGACGCATATGGGCACTAGTTGCAAACTCGGCGTTCCGGTTGGTTGGGTTTATGATTGGGTGAAAGGCCTAACGGCCATGATGAACGGAATATACCACTGCCTCTCTTTTGGACACGGCCATTCTTTTTTTTCTGACTTGCGGAACTCGTAACTTTTCGCGTGCGGGCCGCCTTTGCAGGATCTGCCCGTGGATAGACTGGACGGATTATCGTAGCATTGGATGGTTCCACGTACGTAGGCTATTCCCTATCTCTTACATTGTAGCACGGTGTACAGAGAGGTAGGGGTGGCACTTGAACGCAGTCTGGCCTCGGTACCTACCTGACCTAAGTAGGTAAGGTAGCTAGGCCATGCATGGCATCAAGTAGGGACCCCTGGGGGTGGCAGCTCCAAGGTTCCATACAGACCGTTTACCTGCATAGATATACAGAGTATATTGGATGCCCCATTTAATAACCTCGCACGCCAAGCTTTTACGGTTACAACGGGCAGTGCTACGTCATTCATGGTGCATCCCGTCACCCCGTGCACCAAATATTTTGTACCTTCAATTCGATTGCCCCCCATCAGAGAGCTCGGAGCGTCATTCCTCGGTCGCCTAATCCAGCCCCCCATCCTCCACCGCCGTCCTGCCACAGCGCCTAAATCGACACGTCTCAGATATCCGTCTCTACCTACGCGATCCCAAATCATGCGCACCCCCTTCCGAGCAGCGGTGCTCCTGCCTGCTTTCAAACCGACGGCGGCGGCGACAGCAAACGTGGCCGGCCCCCGCGCGTTTTCGACGACGCGACGGCACGCCGCCAAGAACCAGATCTACGACGCGTAAGTCTGCCCTCGTCGCAGGACTTCAGAGGCAGGCGAGAACCCACGACTGACGCGCAAGCCGGAACCGCACGCCCCCGAGGCCAGTGTCCGACGCCCCTCCGACTTCCACACGTACCTTCTCCTCTCGTCGTCGGCGCGCACGCCGCTCGTCACGCTCTGGACGACGTCGTGGTGCGCACACTGCCGCACGGTGGGGCCGCTGCTACGCGAGATGTTGGCGTCGGGGGTCGGCGAGGCCGAGGGCGGCCTCGCCTACTGCGAGGTCGAGTACGACGCGCCCGACGTCATGGGCGAGGGCCTCGGCATGGACTACATGATCACGTCGATCCCGACGCTGCTCAGCTTCGACGCCCAGGAGGCCCAGACCCAGACCAAGGTCGTCGACGCCCGCAAGCTGGCGGACCGCCGCTTCCTTGAAGAGTGGCTGCGGAACGAGGCCCGGCGCCACGGCGGGCGCGGCGGCGGCGGCGGCAGTCTCTTGGGGGGCCTGTTCAAGAGCTTGCGGAACTGATCTTGCCTTTGGCGCCAAGACGCGGCACGGGGAGCGCAGGGCAGCACCAATCACGAGCGCGCGGGAGACGGGAGACGTGGGACCGGGTTCTTGCCGTCGAGCAGCATCCCCCTTCGGCTATTAAAATCCTATTTCGATATATACCCAAGCACGGCTGGCTAAAGCACCCGGATCATGGCTGATAAAAAACCTCCTCGACCCCCTTCCACCAAGATGGCTCGCCCGACTCGCTGCTTTTCGCGCCCGGGACCATGCTCTGCGAGAAGAGGTCAGATCAGATGATTTCATCAGCGGCGCATGGTTGCTCGTTGGGGAGGGGGTTTGCACGCTTACCTCTTGGTAGCTATCCGTCATGGCCCACCACTCGCGAACCTTGGGGTTCTCGCGCATCCGCTCCATGTCGCCCGCGTAGTCGTATCCGACATACTTGAAGCTCGCAAAAAGAATGCTCGTCTCGGGGTCGTGGTAGATGCTATCTACAGCGGAGGCGCAAGGGATGATTAGCCGGCGGGACTCGCCGAGACGCATAGGCAGCGCGGGCCGACTTACAATCCCGGATGTTGCAGGCCTTGATCTGTTTCAGGACCTCGGGCCACACGGCGGCATGGCACGCCTTGTACTTGGCAACACACTCGGGTCTCAACTTGACGATCTGGGCGATGCGCCGACCGGGGTTGGGCTGCCGGATCGAGTCAAACGGCGGCGACTCGAGAGGCGGCGGACTGACGGAACCCTCGGGGGGTGGAGAGGCAGGCTTTGGGCTCCAGAGCTGAGACATGTTTGGATGTGCGAGGATGGGGGAAAAGGGAAAGGCCGTCCTGTGGGAAGGGCAACTATGGGGGTACGACGAGCTTCTTAAAAGAGCAGATGACTCGGGCCGGAAATTGCCAGGTCCAGGTGGTCGCTCAAAAGCTAAGATCGTGGGGTATCCAGGCCGGGGGGGTCAAGAGGTGCCGCCGGCTCCGGGATAATGGCGGGCGTTTAAATACCCAATTGCGGGGTATCACAATGGCCCAAGTGGGATACGGACGGGACACGCAAGAACAGCCTATTTCTCCGCTGAACACGTTTCCACTGTCTCCCAGGGCGTGGGGGGTGGTTTGTTTGGGGTCAGTTTGACTCCCTGCAGACGACAGCCTCGCGTGTCGGCCGGCGGGAAGAGGACAGGGGAGAGAGCGTCGGTTGGTTGGCGTATGCGGTCGTTGTACCTTGTTTTGCAAGCACGTGTCGCCTCGAAAACACCGAGTAGGTTCTTACCGAAGGAGTGGCCATGCCGCTGTGGAAGCTACATGTTATATACCTGCCCACCTCTCTCTTTCTTGCCCATTCACATCCATGTCCGTCGGAGGGGGCCTAAGTTCGGACCCCCAGTAAAACAAAAACAAAAACAAAAAAGACACCCCCTCGTGACCGCAAACGCCTCGGCCCCCATTTTGTGCGGGACTCCGGCGGCGGCGGTGGGCGGGCCAAGGAAGCGAGGGCGAGCCGAGGGCGGTCGAAGCGCCCACATCGTCGGCGTCGTAGGATTAATAATAAGCAACTTTTCGGGGTTTCACACAGGCACCAGGCACAAGGCACAACCCGAGGGGTGG
Source organism: Nigrospora sphaerica (assembly GCA_018287875.1). Classification (NCBI taxonomy): domain Eukaryota; kingdom Fungi; phylum Ascomycota; class Sordariomycetes; order Amphisphaeriales; family Apiosporaceae; genus Nigrospora; species Nigrospora sphaerica. The sequence goes on from JAGVVL010000018.1 coordinate 1,729,627, forward strand.
GCTAGCCACCGTAGGTACCTAGGCAGCTAGCGCGCGCGTGCGAGAGAGAGAGAGAGCAAGAGAGAAAGAAGAGTGCCCAGTCCAACTACCCGTGTTATCCACCACCCATCTAGAACCCCCAGCCCCGCCCCCTCCGGCAGTCCGCCCGAGGAAACAATAAGTAAGCAATGACCGGGGGGCAGGGCACACCACGGAATCCTTGGAAGGACGAGGGCTTACCTATCCGCTTCCTTTGTGCGCGCATGTGCGCGTGTGTAGGTGCGTCGCCCATTTGTGTGTGCGTGGGAGGGCACGCGCGCGGAACGAGCGGTAAGGGAAGACGGCCCAGCATCCAATGCCAGGGCCCCCGGCCTTTGGGTCTCCGATGGGCGATGGATATATAGATGGGGGCCGGTAAGGACGTAATTACCGGGCGCGTGGCACACCCGCACACCCGTTCACAGAGACACATACACACACACACACACACACACACACACACACACACCGCGGATGGATGCTGGGGGGGAGAGGGAAGAAGCGTGTGGGGAGGGCGTGCCCGAAGGAAACGAGCTGACTACCGGGATGGTTTGGCTGGGGGGACCTGGGCAGGGGGAAAGGCGTTTAGGTTCTCGGGAGATGGAATCGAGGCAGACACCGGGAATCTAGACCTCCGGGGACCCCAGAGAGGCGAAAGCTAGTTAGTAGAAGGTGGCGGCGCCCCATGCCAGGAGGACCGAGAAAAGAGAGGAGGCGGGGAGAGACTCGAGACACCAAACTACATGCCATCGTCCGAAGAAGGATAGGCCGCCTGTGTGCTCCCCGACGTGTGAGTCCTCCAGGGCTCCCTCTGTTCTTCCTAGCATGGCCCGTAGCCCCAGAGACTGCACTTACTAGGCTGTATGTAAGGTAATCAGTCGCCTACCTCCCCTGCCTAATGCAGTCATACACAGGTAAGCCTACATGTCAGGCGGGGGGCATTACTTTTTTTTTGGTGACCCACGGACGGGGAAGGAGGAATAGGCGCTGCGCGGCCTTCATTTGACATGGCCGCACCGTTTCGGCCAGCCCAGCAGAACACCATCGAGGGCACGACGTAGAGGCGGCGGGGGAAGAACGGACGAGCCAGGAAAACACAAGGTACCTTAGGTACGTAAGTCGGTTTCACAACATGAAAGCCCTGAATATACCGGATAGAACCAAATCGGATGCGTGGTTCTGTGGACCAGCTCCGCCCACGCTTCCCGTGGTCCTTTTTATATCTTGCCTATACTGCACACGGACGAAACGCCCCCCCGGTCCGACTTTGCTCACCGGGACCGTTTTATTCCAGAACTCCGCCCATGCAGCAATGTCTCGCTTTCCATTATAACTGTGTGCCCTTGGCCATGTCGCCGCCACAGCCATGCCATGATACAATACAGACCGACGACCAGAGGGGGGCGTTTACACAAACAAAGCCTCGTACAGATAGATGAAGCCGAAGAACAGGAAGGCGACGGCACCGCCAATCGTAACTGCATTCGGGTTAGCCATCGACGTGTCCTGCGGCCCGGCGCGCGCGCCCGTAGGGCCTGTAGCAACTCACCGACTCTCATGCTGACCTTGCCAGCAATGGCTCTCCCGCCCACAACGGCCACACCAGTGCAGCAGGCGTGGCCCAGCATCGCGCCGAGCGTCACCCACCACCAATCCTGACCAGCAGCCATGGCGATGGTGGCGATCTGGCTGCGGTCGCCCCACTCGCCCAGGAACGTCATAACGAACGTCTGCACCCAGGCCGGGCTGAGAAGCAGCGACGCCAGGTTGGAAAGACCGCTCGCGACATTGCCAACCAAGCCCCCGCGCGGCGAGGGGCTTCTGGCCGGCGACGTCGAAGGGCTCCGGGGCGGCTTGGGCAGACGTGACTGGGACCGCGACTTCCGGTTGTCCGCCAGCCCCAGTTCCATGTCGTAGACCGAGGACCGGCGCTTGCCTTGCTTCAAAGCCTGGTGCTCCTTTTCCGCCAGTTCCATCTCGACTTCCTGCATCTCGGCACCCACGCCCTCGTCGGGGCTCATGGCCAGACCCTCGCGCAGCAGCTTGGCACCGAAGACGAAGAAGAGACCGGCGGCAAGGAAGTTGGTAATGCTCTTGGGAATCAACGCTGGCACCGTGTGCCCGAGCACGGCGGACAAGACCGTCATCACGAGAAGAGCGCCAAAGGCAGCCGAAAAAACCAGCATCCTGTCGTGCTTCATCGCCATCAGAGCGGCGACGAGGAAGGTCTTGTCGCCAACCTCGGAAACCAGAATCATGGTCAGCGACAGCACGAAGGAATGGAAGGGCTGGATGATGCCCTCCTCCTCCTCTTTGACGCTCTCCTTCCAGTCCTTCTTGGGCGCCGCCTTGGGCTTGGTGACGTCGAGGTGGTCTTTGTTGGCCGAATGTGGGACGGGATTGGGGCTATCGCGGAGCTTTCCCGGCAGGTCGGCGGGTTTCTCTAGGCCCACCACATCGTCCGTGGCCGGGTGTGAGTCGGCTTTGGTGCCCTTCTCCGACTCTTTGCTGGATGCCTTCTCGCCCGTTATCTTCACCTGCTCGCTCGGAGGCAGCGGCGGCTTCTCCTTGGGAGTCTCGGGGACGTTTTCGACCTTTTCGCCCGTTTTGCCCTCCTTGGCCTTGCGGGCCTTGTCCTTTTCGCTCACACCGCCCTCGGTGCCGGTGGTGCCCTTCTTGGGGCGCAGCCGGTCGCGGTCGTCCATGACGCCGTCGTTCTTGTCGGGGACCTTCTTGCCCTCATAGATGGTAGGGTCCGCTGGGGCGTCTTTCAGGGGGGGCAGCTCCTTCTTGGAGCCCGTCGTAGTTTCCGATTTGTCGCCCTTCTTCAAAGGATCGACGAAGGGGCCCGAGTGCGGCTTCCCGTCCTTTCCATCAAAGGGTGCATCTATGGTGCCGACATCGTGGATGGGCTTGACGGCGGAGCCAGTGACGGGGTCCAAGGCCGACGAGGCGTCCTTGTCCTTGCCCTGGCGAAGCTGCGACGCCGCATCAGAGGAGGCGACGGCCAGGACCGGCAGCAGGAAGAGAAGCGCGTGTCGTTGGCGCATTGTCGCGGTGGTTGGGGACTTTTAAGGTAAGGACCGTCGGGTTCGAGCCACGTTGGCAGGCGAGGTTAATGCAGCAGGAGGCTGGGTTGAACCGAGATGGGACGGTAGATATGCTTCTCGGCCGTACAAGGCGACCGCACAGGTGGCCAAAGGCGGGAGTATCCGACTCGTAGCACTGGCGTCTGCAGTGGAGAGAAAAGCGGCCGTAATAGAAGGACCCCGTGAAAGAGGGTCGGGGAATTAGGGGGAAGAGGCAGGTTGCGGGGGGCAAGCGAGGAAGAGGAAGCAAGAGAAGAGGAGGAAGGAAGGGAAGAAGAAACGAGGCAGGCGGAGCACCTGCGAATGGAAGCGTCTTAGGTCGGATGCAGCGAACGCAAGTTGAGCCAGCCAGAGAGAGTCGTGATAGAAAGATTCCAAACCGATGGATGGGCCCAAGCGTACTGGTATGGAGGCGCCGTAGCGTCGGGGGTTATGTAGCAGTGTAGCAGCGTGGCAAGTGTCCCCATGCAAAGCGTGGCACACACGCAATGCCCACTAATTTGCTAAGCTCATGTACCTCTTGCTGGCCTTGGCGACTAAGGATACCTAAGGTAGCTGTTGACCGGTACCCCGTACTGGCCCGGGGGCTACATCTCAGGGTGAGGTATGTACTGCATATGGCACCCGGGAAGCCCATCTCATTCCTTCGAAGCGCATGCAAAATCGCATGAAGACCCTTCGGCAACCCATTCTGCCAACCAACTCTCAATAAAAGAGGGGAATCCAAAGAAGTCCGCTGCGCAAGCACCCTGCTGATCATCCTAGAGGCTCTACGCGATGGATATCCAGGTAGTAGGTAAGGTAAGTATGTACATATGTACCTAAGTCATGTAGGTGGCCTTGGTAAGGCCATGGTACTAGAAGTCACCGGCCATGCCGTGCCAGACAACCATGACCTAGGTACTTAGGTGTTTAGGTACCTTACACAGGTAAGCGGATGCACGATGTGAGTATTCCAGCGCTTCATACAGACTGGGTGAGGTCCCTTCGCTTGAGGCGTCGTTTTTTGCGTCCCCGAGATGACAGCCAAGGACGGCATCCGAGGCAGGCGAGGCATGGTACGCAGCTGTCCTAGGCCGGTGAAAGGAACGCGCGGCTTGCTCCAGGCAAGCTTGGAAGACTCCTATGCTAGACATGTACGAGACATGCAGCTTGCTATTAGTGACTGGCAGGCTTCTCGTGATTCGTCCAGAGACTCCCAGGAAACGACCAAAAACACGCTCAATGCCTGTGCCGCTTTGCATCCTGTACTTCTACCCGTATCCCGCGTCGCGATAAACGGGCTTCTACAACGAAGGGTGTGCTTGTGAAGGCGGATGGCAAGAGCCAATTGACAGAGCCCGTATGCAGGGGCAAAAGGACTCCCAGGCAGTTTAACCCTTTTTGGTCCATCGTCGAAGACACAGCCACAAAGAAATTTGCCGCGTTAAATGAAAGCCCCTTTCTCGTATCTGACCAGCTTCCCCCCTCCAACTCTTCTCCTTGCCAGCACAGATGGAGATGCTGCAGCACGGCCGTGGGTGCACCAGTGACTTGGAACAATGATGCAGTTGTCGTCACCCCGTACCCCCGTAACTCCATGAAGGGGTACGCTGATTGGCACGTTGCGCCATCTCGGAACATCGTGTCTCTGATTCTTCCGAGTTCCGATCTGCCGGGTCCCGGCTCGGCCCAGCGTGGAGCACTCCGTCCCGGCGTATCTGTACATAACCGGGGCCTGGAAATCCAAGCTTGCCACGGCCAACCGCCAGAGAAGCATGGCATGTGCTCGGCTGGTTTGAAGCGTACAACGCCTATCCCATCACTCAGTGCCGTGGGCTAGACCATGCTGGACCGAGAAATCCTCATGGCTCCTCTGGTTGTGCCATGTCTTCAATATAGCCGGCGAGGTGAAGTTTCCAACAGAGGTATTTGGAATAAAGACAAGCTGCGCTGAAGGCACAGATGGGCTGCTCTGAACGAACCTGTTGCCGGGGAGCTTCCATGGGGTGGGTATTGATAACCATCCATCCATCCACCTGCATCCACATATATCCATCCATACCTTGGGTATATGTACATAAGTAGCTGTAGGTATGCTGTATGGAGGGGATACGTATGCTTTCTGGTTGGTCAACTTTTGCCTGTGGAAAAAAGAAGTAGGTACCTCATGTGTAATACCTACCTACCTACCTACCTATGTATTCCATTACCTTTACCTCTTTACCTACCTGCAAACATGGAAACATGGCTACTCGCAGATGGGATGCTGGCACCGACCCTTCGTCGTTCAAATACGCTTGGCCAACCTACCTTTCCATTGGATAAATTAGACAGGATATCCCCTCAGTGGCAGGGATACTAGGCAACGAGGCACTTGAGGCATCTATCTCACTTGACGGATCTATCCCTGGACCCGGTGGCCTCGACGATCGCCCGTGAGATCCCAAAACTCCAACTGGAACCAACTGCATAGATTGGTCCGTGCTCACGTCCGGGGTTGATACTAAAGTTTCAATATCAACAACACGCGATTCAATTCCCAGTTTCCAACTTTGCACCTCCAGGCCTGCAGAGCTCATTGTTGCGTCGCGTTTGTTCATCTTGTTCCGCTTTGCGCAAGCTTTTCACGACCATGGCGGGGCCTGGAAGCAGAGACCAAACGGCCTCGGCGCGCTCGGCCGAGCCCGCTCGCCCAGTGCGCCGGACGCGTCAGGCGTTGAAAGCTCAGCGAGCAGCCGAAGCCGCCAACTTCACCGCCGATGAGCCATCTGCTTCCCTGCAACCTACGTACGATGTCGTTGAAGTTGCTGCAAAGAACCCTGCTGCCAATGACCGCTTTACTCCGCCCGCGCGCCGGTTTGCGGCTCCTCGGGGGCGGGACGAGGTCATTTCCAGCCCGGCCTCCAACGATTTTGACCCCGACACCATAGAACTCGATATCCCGACACCAGCGGGAGGCAGTACCAGTAAGTGCCCCTCGGATTCTACTTCTAAGTCCCCATTTTGTGAGCGATGCGGCACCATATTAACATATGGAACAGTCTCTCCAAACCGTCAGCCCAGGGAATCGGTTGGGGGCCAAGAGTATGCCACCGGTGACGCCCGATTCACGGCCCAAAAGGCTCAGGAGGTCATCTATTCTTTAACAGCTGGAGCTCAACAAGACGATGGGAACCAAGTTGACGAAGACGAATACGTATCATCGTCTTCGGAACCAGAGCAGCCAATTCAACGGCGGCCGACTGTGCCACGGTAAGCTTCATTGAGAATCCAGCCCACAGTTTCATTAGATCAACTAACCCTCTCAAGCCGAACTCACTTTGATGACGCTCACGCCTCCAATGAGCTGACGATTGGGGTGGTAACGGGCCTTGGGCGAAATCCTCAGGCCAGAGAAAGCAGGCCATGGGCGGACAATTCCGGAACGACCCCCAGCCATTATCGACGAAGCATCCAAAACCCCTCGGAGTATCTGAGCGACGCCCGGGCCAGTTTGCCGATGCCCAACACTCCCAGGAGATCAAACCAGAGCCCTAGCGGAGGCCCGCAACATCGCATTAGCCAGGCCAACCTGCTGAAGCGACAGCGAACTATCGATGAGAAGGAGGAGGAGGAGAACGAAGAAGAGGAGGATGGCGAGTTCGAAACGAACACGCGCCCGGCAAAACAGAGGGTGACCGGGCGGGAGAACGAAGAAAAGCTCGACAGCTCTCGCGGTTTCGTGCCGCCACCACCGGAACCTCTGATGGACGACCGTCAGAGCGCTGCGTCCCGTGCCAAGTCCGCAAATGGCGCTGAGGACGACCACTCTGAGCACAACGAAGAGGCAGGCGCTCGGGTCGACAACGGCGACATAAATGCTCAAGATGCCATCGAGGTCAGCGTGAAGGCGAGGGAAACGGCGCTCAAGTATCGAAGTGTGACCAAAAAACCCCAGAGTCGGAGTCCCTGGACGGCGGGAGATGTCGCAAAGCTCATTGCAGCAATCAGCAAGCACGGGTGCTCTTGGACCGTACTTGAGAGTGACCTCAAAACACTCTCTACGCCTCGCAACCAGCAGCAGATCAGAGACAAAGCACGCAACATCAAGGTTGACTTCTTGCTGGGTGACGTACCTCTACCGCATGGATTCAATGGGATTGCGCTAGGGAAGAAGGAGAGGGAAAAGGTGATATCTTGTGAAAGGAATCCGGACCGGGAAGAAGCCGATGTGGACGACAGCGGTAACGCCACCAACTGCCGTTACACGAGGTAGATGGGATGCCTGGCCAAGAACTCGTGGAGTAAAGCTGACATACTGTGCTTGCGCTTTGAACCTCGAGAGGAAATGTTCCCACCCACGCAAAGGGGCTACGGCACGTCTATAAAGGGGGGGCTGGAAGGGAGCCATCGTGCATGCTGCCAGGAAAGTCTGTTTTGATACCTCCGGCGTCTGTTGTTTGGAAGCCCTCCCTGCCTCTCAGCCGTTTGGTGCGAAGCTAGGTTGTTGATCGCTTTTTGCCGGGCAGTCTTGCGAGAGCCGCCAAGGGCATGTAGATGGGCGGTAGGCATTGGTGCACTTGTTTCCCATCCCATGGTACTAGGGCTCAAGCAACCCCCTGATGTGGCGCTGATTGCCAAATGATCCGGCACACGATGAGGGCTCTGGAGAACCCTAATCTCATTGCAAAGGCAAGGAGATAGCGCCCGCGCATGGCATTGAAACTTGGTGCATCGTGAATGCCCTCCACCCCGTCCCTACAGGTATTGATAGCAAGCAGGGGTTGGGGGAGCGTGGATCGTCACTAGGTTCAAAGCTGGAGGTGCCGGTCCCGACTCCAATTTTATCCAGGCGCTTGCAGGTTTCCCCACACGTGGCGCTTTGGGCTACCTCACTGACGTCGGTCATTTGTGACGGCGGCAGCGCATGGCGGATCGTGGTCAGAAAGACCAACTCGCCATAAGAGAGCCGGACAGGGCTGGACAGGCGAGGGGACAGAGCAGGGAACAAGCCGGAGGCCCAAACAAGTCAAGACTGACGATCGAACGAGCCCACGAGACGAGACGAGCAAGGCCCGGGGGTGAGCGAGTGGCCACTGGCAAGCTAGGTGAGTATATAGTACCTGTATGAGGGAGTACTTAGCTCTTGATTACCCGTCAGCCCTGCACGCACGCATGCCGACACTTGGAAGCCTGTCCAAGAGGTACCTGCTATTGGAAGCAAAGGTAAAATACATAACTTGGGCAGGGGCGTGGTCATGACCGAACATGTTCTCTCTCTCTCTCTCTCTCTCCCTCTCGTATTCCCTTCCTACTACTGACCTAGCTCTACACTCCTCCTCCTCCCATTCTTAAACTAGACCTGTAATCTACGTACCAAATTACCTCGCGCGTCTCGTGGCGTCCCTCGTCCATCCCCCCTTCACAGGTCCCGCGCGCTTCCGAAATAGGCACACCCGGTGCCTCCGTACCAAACCAAACTTTCTGCTTCGGCTTTTACTACGTCCCATCCGTCCATGCTAGAGCTGGTTGGTACTCATTAGCACTGCCCGCCCGCCCAGCCTGCCAGCCCACCCAGCCTATTTACATAGCGACCGTGTCCCACCCACACCGCCGAGGCAAGCCTAGGCTGTGATCGTCCTCGTTGCTGTGCAGCATGTAAACACTTGTTTCCTCTACATATCGCCTAACCGCTTGTTTCCCTTGCGCCGCCCGTCTTGCGCTCCCATGCACGAGACCTGTCTTTCGGCAGCTATCCTCCCGTTCCGCTTTCCCATGAGCCCCGACGCCCTGCCGACATTTGAGTTAGCAGACGTGCATCCTGCTGCCGGCCCTTGCACGCCGAAGCCATGGGCAGCTGGACCACCTTCCTGGTAACCTACCTGCTGGGTGGCATCACCTTCATTCCTCTACTCCTCGCCGCCGTCCTTCTTCACGCCCACCTGACCTTCCCGACCCGTGGCCATGCCGACGCGAAGCCGGCCGACGATGCCGACAGCATCGTCCAGCCCGGCGATGACACGACTGACCTGAAGGTCGCCTTGAAGGACCAAAAGGACGAGGCCCGGCCCTGAACCACCGACGCCTCGGGCGTGGCCGCAGGCTACTTTGCCGTGTGCCGTGAGTACACCCCCATGGGTATCAATGCGAAGCCCATAGAGCGGTCGACTCCCGTGGGATCTACCACCGTGGCCGCCCCCAGCCAGAGCGTCTACCAGGCCATGTACCGGAGCATATTCGAGAGGAAGCAAAGCGCCACGACGCTTGAAGCCCACAGTGCTTCAAGCTCGCGGCCTAAGAAGGCCGGTAATGTCTTTTATGTGGTGCTCAGGTACGACGTGTCGCCCGCCCCGCCCCTTCCCTGCCGCCGACGCCGTTGCTGACCGCGCCATTGGCTGCATACAGACACGGCCATCTTATGCTCTTTGACGACGAGGAGCAACTTGAGGTCCGGCACGTCATTTCGCTGGCCCACCACGATGTCTCGATCTACTCGGGCGGCGACAGCACGCCCGAAGGCGAGCTGTTTATCAAGAGAAACGCCATACGACTGGCGCGAACGGCGCATGGCCCCGAGCCCTCTCCGGATACCCAGATGTCGAAACCCTTCTATCTCTTCTCGGAGAACTGCTCGGACAAGGAGGACTTCTACTTTGCCCTCCTCCGGAACCAGCAGCAGGTCTTTGGGGCCGCCTCCAAGGCGCCGCAGCCGCAGCAGTTTGAAGTCAGGGACATCATATCCCTGGTGCAAAAGCTGCACGCCTCGGAGGAACATATGCAGACTCGATGGCTCAACGCTCTGCTCGGCCGTGTCTTCCTCGGTATCTACAGGACGCGCGATCTGGAGAACATGATCCGCGAGAAACTCACCAAGAAGATATCCCGGGTCAAACGCCCGTCTTTTCTTTCCAGGATCGCCATACAGGATATAGATACGGGGAACTCGGCCCCCATTATCACTAACCCGCGCCTTCGGGACCTGAATGTCGAAGGGGAGTTCGTTATGGAGGCCGATGTGAAGTACACTGGGTGCTTCCGCCTGGGGGTGGCCGCTACGGCCAGGATCGACCTGGGTCAGCGTTTCAAAGCGCGCGAGGTTAACCTCCTCCTTGCTGCCGTGCTGAAGAAGCTGGAGGGCCACATCTTGTTCAAAATCAAGCCACCTCCCAGCAACCGTATCTGGATGTCATTCCAAACGATGCCCAAGATGGAGATGACAATAGAGCCTATTGTTAGCTCGAGACAGATCACCTATACCGTGATCCTGCGCCAAATCGAGAATCGGATCAAGGAGGTCCTGGCCGAGACTCTGGTGCATCCCTTTTGGGACGACATACCCTTTTTCAAGACGGAACACAAGGAATGGCGTGGGGGCATATTTGCTGGCGATGACGCGGTTGAGCACTCGGAAGACTACGAGGAGATTATCGCTGCGTTGGGCGACGTCGATGAAGTCGCTCATCTCGAGGAATCGGGCAACTCGTCGCTTTCTGCGATGCCCGAGATCCCCATGGTCGAAAAGAGTCATACTATGCCTCACGACACTTCTCAGCCGAACACACTCTGGGGGCGCAAGGCGAATGCTAGGAAACAGGCGCTTTCAGGAGCCCAGTCAGCTTCAGCATCGACCACAGCTTTGGAGTTGAAAAACTCTCAACCCACTGGGGCCGAGAAGGCTCCTCCTATTATGCGGACCGGCTCATTCTCGGCCTCGAGTCCGTCCATTGTGACCGATACCGCTCACGCCGAAACCTTCAAGGCAACAGCGGCATCCTTGGAAACCGAAGATGCGGCCAGTGCCATGGCACAAGTAGCGGCAAAGACGTCGCACGAACCATTACTAGACACGCCTATCGACATGCTGCGCCGCATGTCTTCGGCTACGGACAAGTCCTCCAATTCGTCGTACGAAGCGCTCCCGACTGCGCTGGGGAATGACCAATCACCCGGTGCACCGCCGCGCCGGAATACTGCATCTTCCATGGACAGCACTGGCAGTGGCAGAGAACCTACCGCGCCCTCGCCCGTACCGTCGACTCGGAGTTCGGTCAGGAGCGCCGGGGGCCCGATTGGCAAGGACTTTTTCGGGCGCAAAGAAGACTCGTCCTCGGACTTGGCCAACGGTAGCACGGACCTGAAACGCACCAGCACCCTGGCGGCCGTGTCGAATGTGGCGGCTACAGCGAAACGATGGGGGCTGAATGCGCTCCAGCGTCAGAACGGCCCGGGGCCGGATGGCCGGAAGCTCTCTGACCCCCCATCTGTTGACCTCAACCAGCCCATGGGTCGAGGCCAGCCGTTACCCCCGCCGGGCACGCCGTTGCCGGGGCCGGACCGGAGGTCGAAAGTCACGGCGATTCCGGTGCCGCCGAAGAAGACACTGGCACCTCCCAATCTCCCGGCTCGGCAAAGCACAACGAGCGTGGACCAGGCGGCCAAGCCGGATCGTCGACCCGTACCCCTCCCTCCTCTGCCGAGGCGGAGGCGCGTCTCGGAGCATCATGGCGACGAAGGGCACGAGGAGCACGTATTGGTGGTGGAGGCGCCGGCCGATTCGCAGCCGTCGACGCCACTGCACGAGGAGTACGAGCACGAGACACTGTCTGCCCCGAAACCGGCGTGGGTGGAAGACGCCGACGACAGCCCCGGTGATCAGCCGACGCCGGTGAAAAAGGAGCCACCGGCGCTGCCTCGCCGGCCGGAAGTGAGTCACTGGGTATCAAGCAGCCGGGCCGAGGGCAACGACGACTACGCAAATTGGCTAGACAGCCCGGGATCCAAGGAACAGGAGGATGGGACCAAGGCACGGGAACAAGGCCGGTAAAGCTCTGGTGCATTAGCTGGGGAGTTTGGGCTTTCTGGGCATACCTTACAGCCTCCAGACCAAGGCTGGGCTACGCGTCGCACACATCGTCATGCAACGTAGCAGGTAAACTAGGGGACAATAAGAGTATTTTCTCCACACGCGTGTTTGGCGTGTCTATTTGCAAGCCTCCCGGGGACAAGCTTGCGATAGGGGCGGAGAGACAGGGTGCACAAATGTGCCGTTTGGTTGATTCGGACGGCGGGTCTACCGACGCACGCCCATGACAAAGGGGAGAAGATATCTACAGCCTCACACAGATGTGGCGTGCGGCCATTGCATGCTCGCCATGCTGAAAATAGGCCATCCCGTCGCTCTATTGATTTGGACACCCAAACCAAGGTTCCCGCCACTTCTGACATTAGGTTCCCCTTGGTTCGCTGGCTAGCCCGGGCCGCCGGGACCGGGCTCATCTAGGTGGTCTTGTCCTTGTTGTGGTAGTTGACTTTGTCGTTCCAGAAGATGGTCTTGTCGCCGTCGCCCCAGGGGAAGTTCTTGGTGCGGATGTTCTGGTAGGGGTACTCGACGCGCTCCTCCAGCGGGGGCATGTGCTCCCAGTGCTCCCAGTGCTCGTTCCACAGGTTGTAGGCGTTGACGCCGGCGAGGATGAGGCAGGGGGCGATGCCGCTGTGGTTTCGCGCGTTAGCCAGCCGTCTTGGATTGCCATTGTGCGTTTCGTCCCGGCGTTGCGGGATCGTGCTCCCCCCCCTTCCACTGTCCCTCCGTCCCCCGCCGCTTCCTTGTCCGCACACCGTCGGCGAGATATCGGCGAGGGGGAAAGGGGGTGGAAGGCAGGAGAAGCATCCCCTCGGGAAGGGCGGGCAAACACGGGCGAATGAGCACAATTGGATGAATGGTGGGTCAGGTTCGGGGCTTACTAGACAGAGATCTTGCGCCAGAGCTCTGAGGCACAGACGGATCAGTACAGTGGAGCGGCAAAGGAAGAGAGGAGGGGGAGACGGGGGTGGAGGAAAGACGCACCAGTGGTGGCAGCGGCGTGCTCCTTGACGGCCTCGCGCTCCTTGATGAAGGCGTTCTCGGTCGAGGCGAAGCGGCGCTGGACCGTCTGGCGGACGGCCGGGTTGCGGAGCTGGGCGCCCACGCGGGGGGCGCCACGCAGCATCTGGCGGGCGGCGAACATGGTTGGTGAGGTGCGATGGGAGGGGAGATTTGGTCGGTCAATTGGGCGGGTTTTTCGGTTGAGGGTGGAAGAGGTCGTTCGATTGCCGTCCCTCGGATGACCTCAAGTTTGGAGAAGCTCTGACCCGGTGCGGCGGCCTGACAATCGAGGCCACCTATTTTCTGTCGGGGAAACGGTCATTACCTAAGTTAGGTGCATAAGTACATGTAACTTACTCACCAAGTTAGCGCGTTAGGTTACCTCTGTTCCATTCCTAATGCGCCCGCCTCTCAGCAGGTGTGGGTTCCGCATTAGATGTAAGTACGGATGTACTTATGTATCTACTTGGAAGGTGCGACTGCTCCCGTGTCTCTCCAGTGGTGACGCCGGTGGGAACATACCAATCCCGTGTACGACGGGAAACCAGCCCGGTGCTCATCTACTCTCCATCCCTTCATTCACAACCAGACGGCCCGCGATAGAGAAAGACCAGCTTATAACGTGACGTGACAGGCGTACCAGCTAGTGGAATATACCTCCCACTACCTCAATACTCACGTCACGTCAGTCCCTAAATACAGCCTCGTGCCGCTGCTGGCCAGCCAGACCCCGACCAGCACCGGCTCTCGCACTTTGCAGCTGGGCATGAGAAAGGCTGGGCAGTTATAGTGGCCATGATTTGTCCTGCACGTATAGCCGCTCACGCCCCGTCACTTTCGTAAAATGGGCGTCCGCATAACCTCGTGGAATGGTGAGCCTTCCTCCCCACATGGCCGTTTCCGCGCACAACGCGACTAACACGGTTTTCAGTGAACGGGATCCGGTGGGTAATAGCGGGCTGTACATTGTGAGGAGGCTTGCTCGCTCACCGTGTCTACAGCAACCCGTTCGGGTACCAACCATGGCGCGAGAAGCGATCTTTTGAGGTGAGCCCCCGGTTCCCTGCGGCGCTGCCACTGTGGCTAAAAGACATCGCCACCAGGCCATGTTTGACATCCTCGAGGCCGATATTATCGTCATGCAGGAAACCAAAATCCAGCGCAAGGATCTTCAGGACGACATGGTCCTCGTTCCCGGCTGGGACGTCTACTTCAGCCTGCCCAAGCACAAAAAGGGTTACTCGGGCGTCGCCATCTACACGCGCAGTGCCGTGTGCGTCCCCATCCGCGCCGAAGAGGGCATCTTGGGCATCCTTTGCCCGCCCAATTCCTCCACGCCCTACTGCGAGCTGCCCGAGGAGAAGCAGATAGGCGGCTACCCGCGTCCCGATCAGCTCGCCGGCATCGTTGACGCCGATACGCTCGACTCGGAGGGACGCTGTGTCATTCTCGAGTTCCCTGCTTTTGTCCTCATCGGGACATACAGCCCGGCCGCTCGCGATGAGAGCCGTGACGACTTCCGACTGGGATACCTGGAGGCCTTGGATGTGAGGGTGCGTAATCTGGTGGCCATGGGTAAGAGAGTCGTTCTCACGGGTGATCTAAACGTTATCCGCGCTGGCATCGACACCGCCAACATCGACGAGAGACTCAGAAAAGAGGGGGTCTCGGTCGAGCACTTCCTGTCCACGCCATCTCGCCGCATCTTCAACCAGATGCTCTTCGAAGGTACCGTCTACGGCGAAAGGGACGAGGGCCGAGAAGCGCCGGTTCTCTGGGACATGGGCAGGTTGTTTCACCCCTCACGCCAAGGCATGTTCACCTGCTGGGATACCAAAAAAAACACCAGGCCGGGCAATTTCGGGAGCCGCATCGACTACGTGCTTTGCAGTGACAATATGAAGGATTGGGTGATTGATTCCAACATCCAGGAGGGCCTCATGGGCTCGGATCATTGTCCAGTCTATGTAACTCTCGCCGACATAGTCAAGATCGACGGCGCCGAAGTACACTTGCGAGATATCCTTAACCCGGAGGGCATGTTCAAGCAGGGCCAGCGGATGCGAGATTGGAGCGCCAAAGACCTTTTGCCCATGTCAGCCAAACTGATTCCCGAGTTTGACAGGCGGCGGAGTATTAAGGACATGTTTTCTAAGAACGCCGTTCCTAAACCCAAAGTCGCGGCCATCCCAGGAAACAGCGAAGGGCTTGCCATGACCGCTGGTAACTCGGAACCGTCACCATCGCCAATGTCTGAGGGGGGCATACCAATCGCTTCCCAAAACGGGTCACCAACGTCGGCTTTCCCTGCCAACGTTCCGACAGTCAAGTCGACTCCAAGCTCGTTAAAGCGAACACAATCCACCGCTTCCTCCAGCGCCAGGCCACAAAAAAAGTCGAAGGCCGCTCCTCGGAAAGAGCCTTCACTTGCCAAGGGGCAAAGTAGCCTCATGGGATTTTTCAAGCCCAAAACGGCTGGGAGTCCCAGTAAGCCGTCGAAGGCCGACAATGAGCCCGAAGGTGGCATAGTCATCGACGCTGCTCAGGACGAACTCCCAGAAGCCTCCATATACAGTCAGGCGTCCGTAGATGTGACGCCAGAGGCGAAGGACGAGGACCCGACACCGCCCATTCCAGCCAAGTTTATTGACCCCATCGAATCCAAGGAGTCGTGGGCCAAGCTTCTCGGCAAACGGGTGCTGCCGAAGTGTGAACATGGCGAGGATTGCATCAGTCTGACTACCAAGAAACCCGGCGTGAACTGTGGTAAGTAGCGACCATGTCTTTTAGCTCCCGTTCCGGGAACCGTGCGGTACCGTCCCCCCAACGATAGAGGTCGCTAACCGATGCCGGGTGCAGGGAGAGCTTTTTTCATCTGTCCTCGGCCCCTTGGGCCCTCGGGCGAGAAGGAGAAAAACACGCAGTGGCGTTGCGGGACGTTCATTTGGAGCAGCGATTGGAGCAAGTCGGCAAGCGAATGATGGGGGTCATTTCCACCACGTGTCGGACCAACTCGACGACTGGTCCGTATGCCGTATAGCAAGCCACGTTGATGGCAGGGTGCCCGAGAACGGTCACAGGTCACTTTCTGCCTCGGATACCCCTAAATCGCAGCTTCTAGCCAGCTACCTTTGCTGTGGAGCGGAAGAGAGATGAAGGGACACGAATAAGAACCCCCTGCCTAAGGCCCATCGAGATTCGGACATGTTGTTGTTAGATTCCGAAGGCAGGACAAAACAATGGTGGATAAATACATCAGTGCTATGTACTAAACCCTTTCGCAGAGTCTGGACAGAGGCATTTGCCGCTACGTAGCTCCTACTGAGGGCCTGGCGAACCGGCTAGTGTAACAAAACCATCGTAAGCCCGTTTTGCTTTATCCTGGCCGTTCTTTGGGGATACATGCCCACTTCCCCTGGAATTCCAAAGCAGGAGCCCTCCTCGTCTAGCATCTCCTCGTTGTTCACAATCCTGCTGAATCCAATCCGGGGAACAATCCAAACACAGCGCCGAGTCGCTACGGGGCACCAGAGCGCGAGGCAAGCCGGCCATGTATTACCCCCCACCCCCTCCCCTTTCACCATTCCAGGGCGTCCCTCCGCTCGACGGCGGCCACGAGGCTCTTGATGACGGGCTCGGTGAGGCCCCGCTCGGTGCGGTAGCGGCCCTCCTGCTTGGTGCGGGTGTAGAAGACGGGGCAGTCGCGGCTGTCGCAGGGCACGTCGTCGACGGGGGCGTGGCCGGCGCAGCTGCGGCACAGCGCGAGCACGTCGGCGTAGCTGCGCTCCTCGGCGGCGAGGCGCGCTCGCAGGCGGAGGACCGAGGCATCGGCGGCGGCGCGGCAGCGCTGGCAGACGGGCGGACCGGCGTCGGCGGCGCCGGCGGCGCGGGCGCGCGGCGGGGCGGCGAGGCGGCGGCCGCAGACGTGGCAGGCGGCGGCGCGCATGTACGACTCGAGCGTCGTCTTCTTGGCGGGGGCGGCGCCGCCCCAGTCGACGCGGCGGGCGCGCTGCAGTTTGGGCATCTCGTCGTACCAGGGGCGCACGGGGGCGCCGACGAGGCTGAAGATGCGGTCGAGGGGCGGGATGAGGTTCTTGGTGATGTAATACTCGGCGTCGAGGCGCAGGTGCGGGCGGGTGAGCAGGTCCTCGGGGGCGACGCAGCGGTCCAGCAGGCGCGCGCCGGGGGCGCCGGCGACGACGACGTAGGGCACGCGCTCGCCGTATTGCGGCTCGGCGCGCGCGTCGGCCAGCATGCGCCGGGTGCTCAGCAGCGCGCCCGGCGGCGGCGGCCCGCGGTCGCTGTACGAGCCCAGCTTGACCTCGCGCGCAAAGGCAAAGTCCTGGATCGAGACGGCGCCCTCCATGATCTTGCGGCACTGCGCCTGGAAGTAGGCCTTGACGCGGCTGAGGTCGGCCGTCTCGAACAGCAGCTTGAGCGCCTTCTCCTCCAGCATCTGCTCCGCCGGCGTGCCGTCGCGCCGGACCGTCTCGATGCCCTTGGCGTCGAACTCGGGCCGGCTCTGCTCCCGGCTCTCGTACTTGTAGCCCACGTACCGCTTCTTGGCCAGCAGCACGCACGGGTGGTACACCTTTTCGAACTTGAGCTTCACCGGCCGCGGGTTGATGTCCGTGACCGCCGCCGCGATCTCGCTGCCGATGTCGAACGCCTGGTCCCTGGTCCGTCCCGGCAGGTAGACGAACAGGCTGTCCGTGTCGCCGTAGACGACCTCGGCCTTCCACTTGCCCACCGAGTGGATGAGCGCGATGGCCCGCTCCAGCGTCTCGCGGCCCGTCTGGACGATGCTGTCGGCGATCTCGGAGCACGGCATCCGGCCCGAGAAGGAGGCCGACGTGTAGCCGTACGTGACGTTGGCCAGAAGCTTCAGCGCGAGCTGCCGGTTGTTGAGGAGCTGCTGCAGCGCTTTGTCGTCCTTGTCTCTCTTCATCCCGCTCTTCACCATGACCCGCGTCTCGAGGATCTCGGTCAGCATCTTGGCCAGCAGCGACTTCCGTATCTCGGGCTTGCAGTACATCATGCCGTTGGGTGCGACGTTGATGTGATCCTGAAGCAGCTCCAGGAGCCGATCCTGCCGCTGGTAGTCGGCGAACCCCATCTTGCTCGCCCCCCGCCAGTTGACGATGCGGCCCAGAAACGTCGAGTAGCAGTAGTTGTACGCAATCATGACGCTCGGGTACAGGCTTTGGAAGTCCAGGACTACGAGGGGGCTGTTGTAAAAGGCGCTTTGGGGCTCCATGACCAGTGGCAGGCATTCGAGCGCATTCTGGCTACCGACCTGCCGCCTATCGGGCGACGGCAGGATGAAGTTCTCGGGCTTGGCTATACGGAACATAATGGATTCCACCTTGAACTGAGAGCCACGCGAAAAGACGGAGAAGAAGTCGACGCCGAGAAGGCGAGCCTGTTCGCTGGTCCGAGGGACGAGCTCGTTGGCTTCGAGAATCTCAATGTCCAGCCGGGCCCGCGTCAGATAGTGGCGAAGGACCTTGTCCAAGTCTCTCGGCTTGCCACTCAGGTACCAGTCGGAGAGCGTCCTCCAGGAAAAGTGTGGAATGCGTCGGTGTAAAAGGTGCCACGTCACGTTTTCTAGCGTGTACTGGAGGAGGTTGAGCTCGCTCCGCATGGCCCTCCAGACGTTGATCATATGCCGGCCCGTCACCCGGATCGTGGAGGTGGTGTTGAAGCCCCAACGGTCTGCTTCTTTCCCGATTCGACCAAAGGACTGCGTCTTCATGCGGGAGAATTCATCGCAGAGGTTGTAATCATACTTGTGCCGGGCGCGTTCGATCAAGTAGCCCCAAGAGCTCCCGTGGACTTCGTATCCGGTGAGCAGATCAGGGTCATGCGTCCGAACGATCTCCACCATCCTGACGAACAAGTCAAGCTCTGATATTTCCTCCATGACTTCGACCGTCGACTGACGGCGCATCCGCTTCGCCACGACGCCGTCTTCGGACACGACAATAATGCCCGAATGTAATCCCGGCGGCGGGCCATCTCCGGAGCCGGCAGCGTCCTCGGATTTTAGACACCAGAATATACACTGCACCTCGTCCTCCTCTGGATTCGGCACCAGTTTTCCCCTGGTGTTGACGTGGATCTCCAAGCTCATGGTGCTCATGTACTGAGCTTCAAATTGAACGCTCGTCGACTTCTTCTTCTGCGAGTATTTGAAACCGTGCTTGGTCCGCGGGGTCGATCCATCTATCTGCGAAAAATATGGCTTCGTCTCCGGATTACTTCGGACAGGGAGAGCCCGTCCCTGGCTGTCAGGTTTGGCTTGCCCCTCTGTCCACCATTTTTCCACCTCCGCGTAGGTCGGTGGCGGCTGAGCGAGTTCCCAATTTCTCAAGCTACATTCCCGCCTGTTTTTGGCATGTTTGGCTTCATTGATAGCCCTCAGGGATGAATTCTCTGTCTCAATTCCGAAAGTTGCGGGGGAAGAGCCGGTCTCGTCGAATGTGGGTAGGTAAGGAACCGTGTTGCTTTGAAGCCGAAACTCTTGACCGGCGTATTCCCGAGGACGCAAAGGTACATCCTTCTCTTTGCTGTAATATGCGTTCTGATATATGACATCTGGGAGCTTGTTCGCCTGCATGGTCGTCGTAACATGGGTGGCCGACGGCGGCGGCAACGCAAAGACGAAAAACTTTGTGCCATCTTTTGAAGGGCACCCGATGTCGATGCTTGATGATAGCTCCGCTGGACCAGAAGAAGTCGTAGGTGAAGTCGTCAGCACCGGATCTTCCTGTGATGAGGTGAAGTGGCCACTCGGCGGTGGCTCCAAAGACACTTGCTTCCGATAAGAACTACTGTCTTGATTCTGTTGGGAGCTGGACTGTTGACTCAGGCGCAGTCTGGTGCTTGGGTCCTGTGGATCTTTCACAATCGGGAAGTTGAGCGTCTGACTGCCGCCTATTTTCTTGGGTTGACCTCTCGGCCTGGCTGTAGCACCGTCCGAACTCGTTTCTGGGACAGGCTGGGCAGATGGTATGGCAGTCAGCGCATCATCAGTTGGCGACTCTGAGTCGCCTGGACGCTCAAGCCCCGTGTCCAACGAAAAGCCGACCCTTGGTCTTTTGGACTCAATATGTTGGAGCACAGCGGTAGCTGGCCGCTTTGCGCTCCATGTTATCGGTTGGTGAAGATTTGGGCCACGGGGAACTTTGCTGACGAGTCCGTACTCCTTGGCAACCAGACGCAGCTCGTCCGGTATGGCAATGTGAGATAGATCTCCCGATTTCAGTCGACTGGTATAAACCCCCCGAGGGAAGCCTTTGGGGGGCGGTAAATCAACTGACTGTACGGCCGAAGACGAGACATGTGTTTTCGAAGCGTCCGAGAGCCGCTGCGCGGTCTCTTTCCAAGCGGAAACTGCAATGCTATCTCGTCCTGTGTTCGAGTATTCCTCGTCTGGCACTTGTGGCGAAGTACTGGCAGAATCTCCCTTTTGAGGCTTGGGGACTGGTGTTGCTTCTTCGTCCGAATCGTCTGGGAATATCCCATCCTCTGCGTCGGTGGCTTGGACCAGATGTTCGTCGACGTCGATGCTGCTCTGCGGGTGGTTTCCTTCTGGTGAAAAGGGAGCCAGTCCCATGGAGGATCTGAGATTCTCGGGGAACAGGTCCTCTACCGACTGTAATACCGTTTTCACAGTCTCTTCCAAGGGGACTGGCTTCACAAAGTCGTCAAATGTTACGTCGCTTCCACCGAATTGGCGACGTTCGCTCTGTATCAAGTCGCCAATCTGCTCTCGGTATTCTTCTTCATGGAGCCAACCGGGACCCTGGTCGTTCCGGGGATCTGCTGACATGGAAACCAGACCCTCTCCGGCAAAGGGGCTACCCGCCGATGCCACCTTGTTCATCTGCCTTTTCCGGCGCCTTGTTTCGTCTCGCCAAAGACCAGCCATGCTGTGGACCAGCTTCATATCGGTGGGCAGAGGCTCGCGTCTCTCGATGAAGTCGTGGTGCAGATGTCTTTCTTTGATGTCTGTACGATTGAGGATGTCCTGGACACAGATATCCACTTCGACAGAGCAGTGGCTGACGCGAGGGAGGTTTGCATCCTCGGTAATGTAGGCCCTGGAGACGGTCTGGCTGTTCCAAAGCTGAGACGGGTCCGTCTCGTCGTGCTGGGGTACAGGGGCACGGAAACAGGCTTGACGGGATTCTATGTAGCCACAACCATAGAGGTTGTAATCCGCCATGAACTGGAGAAGGTACTGTAGGTGCGCCTCGTATGGCTGAAATTTCTGCTTCATGATGACGCCCTGTTGCAGGAGTTCGGCCAACCGGGTCATGACCAGAGGATTGAGCATGTATATTTTGAGGTAGAAGCGGTACCCAACATGGAATCCATAGAAGGGGACGCCTTTGACCAGCGTGATCCTGGCCACGAACTTAGGCTCTTCGCCGTGCACATTGCGCCGGTAGCTTACAGCGAGCGCGTGATCAATGGAGAGATGAAGGCGATATATGTATGCGCCAACTAGAGCAGGAACTAGTTAGCCATCGCCGGGTTCGCCATCGCGTCGCCGCGCCACGACGTGTCTGGCAGAGGCTCACCGTCGTCAGGCCGGAGGCTGCCGTGGTACTCAATGTACAGATACGGGAAAGCGCCGTGGATGTGCGCGCAAACCTTCTGTCCGGTTTCCGTCGATCCAAACACGCGGACGACAGGGACCTTGGGCTCCTTGAGTAGTTGCG
This sequence comes from Nigrospora sphaerica, assembly GCA_018287875.1. NCBI lineage: Eukaryota > Fungi > Ascomycota > Sordariomycetes > Amphisphaeriales > Apiosporaceae > Nigrospora > Nigrospora sphaerica. The sequence goes on from JAGVVL010000018.1 coordinate 1,751,286, forward strand.
AGAGCCGTACATCTTTGCGCAGTTGAGGATCATATGAGGTCGGTACGGCTTGGTAGTGGTCTATGCAGTTCAACCGCACCCTGAAGATATCCATGATGTGCTGCGCATCCCGGTGGGACCAACTTGCAGGACGGCAAAAGGCGCAGCAAGGCGGACAGGGAATGGACCCAAGCAGCGAAACAAAGAGCTATGGGCCACGGGCTCGCCATTAGAACGAACGGCTTCCCCTTCGCAGCGTAGCTCCGTTGCCACTGAGTGACGCGCTTTCGGGGGCAGAGACGCGTTAAGTGGTAATAGTAGCGGCGCGAATTCACTTCCGAGCCGGGTACTTCAGGTACTTGGGTACATGACGATGCCATCCCCAAGGATTTGGAGGCCAAGTCGCGCTAATTGGAAGCTACTGCAGCTACTCTGTACTAGCCACGCTCATGGGGGAAATCGACTCAGCCACAATTTATTGACGAAGTTTCCCGTCTTGGACTACCCATCTCCACGACGACCTGCGATTTCCCCCCCACGCCGCGAGCGCATCAACAAAGCCAGCGCGTCCTTCCGCCCGTTCGTTTTCTCGCCGATTTCACGCGAAATCATCCTCACCATGCCGCCGCCGCCCCCGCCGCGGCGCAACCAAGCTGGCAACACAGCTTCGGCCGCCTCCAAGGAAGAGAACATCTACATTCCCTCCTTCATCAGTAAGCGGCCGTTCTACGCCGGCGAGGAGGGCGAGGATGCCACCGACTACCTCGAGCATCAGCGGATTCAGAAAAACAAGGACGATGAGCAGTCAAAATGGTACGACCGCGGCAAGAAGGCCGGCCCCGCGGCGACCAAGTACCGCAAGGGCGCATGCGAGAACTGCGGTGCTATGACGCACAAGGCCAAGGACTGCCTGAGCAGGCCGCGCGCCAAAGGCGCTCGATGGACCGGCAAAGACATTCAGGCCGACGAGGTGATCCAGGACGTCCAGATGGGATGGGACGCCAAGCGCGATCGCTGGAACGGGTACGATCCGCGCCAGTACAAACAGGTGGTGGAGCGGTACAACCAAATGGAGGAGATGCGGAAAGAACTGCAACAAAAAAAGGATGAGGCCGAGGATGATGAGGACGCCGGAGACAAGTATGCCGAGGAAGTCGATATGGGCAAACACCAGAGCACCGCGACCAGGCAGCTTCGCATACGCGAAGACACGGCCAAATACCTGCTGAACCTGGACCTCGAATCGGCCAAGTACGACCCCAAGACGAGAAGGATCGTGGACGCCGGCGCCACGGCCGACAAAGCCGCAGAGTTATTCGCAGAGGAGGGCTATTTGCGGGCGTCGGGCGAGGCGGCCGACTTTGAGAAGGCCACGCGCTACGCGTGGGAGGCACAAGAGAAGGGCGACGCGAGCAAGCACCTGCAAGCCAACCCAACCGCGGGCGAATTCTACCGCAAAAAGGAGCAGGAGGAGGCTGAGAAGAAGCGGGCCGAGCGGTTGAAGGCCCTCCGGGACAAGTACGGTGGCGACGAGCACACCATGCCGGCGGCCTTGAAGGACTTGGCCGTGACCGAGTCGGAGCACTTTGTCGAGTACGATGAGGCCGGGCTGATCAAGGGGGCGCCCAGAGCGTCAGCCAAATCAAAGTACGCCGAGGACGTGTTTGCCAACAACCACACGTCTGTGTGGGGCAGCTGGTGGTCCAGCTTCAAGTGGGGGTACGCGTGCTGCCATTCTTTCGTCAAGAACAGCTACTGCACCGGAGCAGATGGCATCCGTGCATGGGAGGCGGCCGAGCTGCAGAGGACAGGGGCGAACCTCGTAGAGGAACAGGCTGACGAGGGAGCTCAAGACGACCAGGGGCGCGAGGCTGAGCCTCCGGCGCAGGCGCAAGAGCCCCCGAAGCCAATCGCGAAGAAGCGCACGGCCGAGGAGATGATGGAAGAGGAGATGGAGGAATACAGGAGAAAGAAGACGGCCGCCGACGACCCCATGGCCAAGTTCCTAGGCAAAGACGAACTAATTTAGCCAGGGCCTATACAGGCGGGTACCAGGCATGGCTTTTCGTTTCCCAAACATCGCGAGCCGCTTACGTACACATGAGCATTGGACGGTCAAGTGAAGCATGGCGTAACGTCGTCATTTCACGTTGTATCAAAAAACAAGCCCAAACTAGTAGGAGTATCATTGGCGAATGAAACTTTTTCATGCATTCCGGATTCCCCTGGCCTAACGCCTTGAGCTATGGTGGCAATGCCATATGCTCGTTGTGAGAATGACCCAAACGCTTCCGACCAGTGGAAGCAGATACCCGTATTTTCAAGGAGAGCGTGGATGGAGCATTTACTCCTCATCCTCCTCATCACCCTCGCCGTCGCCCTTCTCGGCGGCCTTGGCCTTCTTTCTCCGGACACGGCCGGGGCGGCCACCACCGAACGGCGAGGTCAGGGAGAAGTCAATGTGCTTCTGCGAGTCGAGGCGGACAATGAAGGAAGGCACGTTGACGATCTGCTTGCCGACGCGGATGTGGCGCTGGCGAATGAGGACACGGGCGTGGTGGATCGACTTGGCGAGGCCGAGCTTGTAGACGCAGGTCTGCAGGCGGCGCTCCAAGAAGTCCTCGACCTTGAGGGCCAGGACGTAATCGAGCTTCATGCGGGACTCGTCGAGGACACCGACGCGCACGAGACGGCGAATCAGGGCATTGCCTTCGAAGAGACGCTTCGGGTCCTTCTCGTCGAGGGTAAGGAGCTGACTGCGGAGAGGGTCAGCGTACGAGGCCCCGAGGCAACCACGAGGAGCCGCGGCAGGCGGGGAAGGACGTGGGCAGGCGCGAAGAACATACCGGGCAGCACGACGAATCTTGGACAGGGTGAGCTGGACACGCCAGACCTCACGCTTGTTGCGCAGACCGTACTCGCCGACGAGCTTCAGCTCGGAATCACTGTGGGACGCAGACGCTGGTCAGTTTCCGAACATCACGACATGAACAGAGACAAGCTCGTGTTCAGTGGCCGGTGAGTACTGACAGTCGGGCGGCCTCGAAGGGGCGACGGGGGACCTTGGCGGTCTTGGAGTACGAGAGAGGGGCCATCTTGAATGCTCTCCTTCAGTTGGGCGGGAATTGACGAAGGGAGAGGAGAAGAGATGGGTGATGATGGCGTCTCGCGAACTGAGTAGATGGAAAAAAAGAGGACCACCGAGATTGGGACAGTGTCTGCCAGGGCCTGCGGGCTGTTTGGGGCCGGGAAAATCAGTGCGTGCGTACGTGCGTGTAGCCGCTAGGGAGCGTGTGTGCGGTGCCGTGCGTGAAAGGGAAAGCGCGATTTGGTGGGTGGGTCTAGGGTTTTCAGCGACGGGCAGGCACTCGAGCGCACTTTTGCAGGCCAGCAGCCGCAGGGTCGGGCCGACTGCCAGCTGGCGGGGAAAGCTCGCAGGGATGGGCCGCGAGCAGGCGCGATGGTGCCGAAATGGGCCGTATGGCAATTGCGACCGCAGCGCAGGTGCGTGCACGGGCCCCACCCTCATTGGCCTCGCCCGGCGGCTGCCACAAAAAATTGCCCTAGCAAAGCCCAAAATTGCCTGCTGTCGACCGAACGCCCGCGAAGATCTGAAGAGTCAAGATACTCAACCCATCCAAACCGACGAACCCCATACTCACCTCCAGTAACGACACCACAACACCGTCGCAATGGGTCACGCCGCAGGTCTCCGCGCTGGTACTAGAGTACGTCTGCCGCCGCCGTAGTTGAAATCTCGGCATACCCCCCAGCTTGGCGAGCATGCCGCGCCGTCAGGAGGGAGCCCGACCGCTGACTTGGTTTTCGTCTCACAGTATGCCTTCTCCCGTAACTTCCGGGAGAAGGGTATGATCCGCCTGTCCACCTACCTCCGCCAGTTCAAGTACGTTCGGAACCAGCCCCCGCCGACGAGGACGAGCAAACGCGTGCGTGGGGGAACTTCGTATCTGACCAAAAGTCTGGCAGGGTCGGTGATATCGTGGACATCAAGGCGAACGGTGCCGTCCAGAAGGGCATGCCCCACAAGGTCTACCACGGCAAGACTGGTGTCGTCTACAACGTCACCAAGTCTGCTGTTGGTGTCATCATCTACAAGAAGGTGAAGCACCGGTACATCGAGAAGCGCGTCAACCTCCGCATCGAGCACGTCAACCTGTCGCGGTCCCGCGAGGACTTCATCAAGCGCGTCAAGCACAACGCCGCCGCCAAGAAGGAGGCCAAGGCCACCGGCAACCCCGTCCAGGTCAAGCGTCTGCCCGTCGCCCCCCGCGAAGCCCGTCTCGTTTCGGCCAAGGACAACAAGCCCGAGACCCTGGTTCCTCTCGCCTACGACACAACGATCTAAAGCGGTGTTCGTGTGTTTCTGGGGGTCATCGGTCGGTTTGTTTTTCAACTGCATTGGGCTTTTACGAAGGGTCAGGTCTGATAAAGGTCAGCTCTGGGCCGGGACTGCAAAATTCCTTCAAGCATGGCATGGCTTAGGATGGCATGGACAGTTAATGCCGATAGGATCATGAAGACACAAAAAAGTCATCCCAACACCCCATGGCCGTTTCGCGTGTGACAGTTTGCCCTGGCGTTCTTGGTCTCGGTCTGCCGGGAACAGTAGGCGCGGGTGGCGAGTGCGGACGGGCTGCCGTCACGATGCCGTCCCGCGACAGCGCCACGATGGGGGTAAAAGGAGCGCAATGGTTTCAGGGAACCAGTTGCACAGCCCTTGGAGAGACGGTTGTGCCCATGGCCGTCGTGTTCCGTCCCTGAGGCAGCGCGGGGAAATCTTGATAGCAGCCCGACACGTCGTTAAAAATGCAGGTCCGTCCCAACCAGACAATTAAAACCCATGATCCGTATACTACAGTGCTCTTTACCTACTCATCTTGCCTCGAGCGCGAACTATCGTACATGACGCCACTTCCAACTAAGCGAAATTCCCGACCCGGTGCCGACTCAGGTCAGGCGTAGTGGGCCGGCGACGCGGCGGCGCGGAGCGCCTAGCCCTCGGGGTCCAGCTCCCCGTCCGAGGCCTCGCTCTCGACGAGCCAGTGCTTCTCCGTCGCGGCCGCGGGGTCGTAACCAGCGGGCCCGAACCGCTCATCCGAGGCGACCTGCGGGCCCAACCCCCGGCTGTCCCGGCGCTGCGCGCAGACTCGGAACGCCCGGCCGAGGAACCCGCCGGACTTCTTTTCCTTCTTCTCCTCTTGTGTCTTCCGGCCCGCGGGCATGGACGCCGCGGCGAAGAGGGACGGCACCCGGCGCTTCATGCGGCAAAACATGGTGGTGGGCGGAGGTGGGCTGCCGAGCTCTCGACCTCGCCGAGGATGGTGAGAGGGGACGGGTTGCTGGGACAGGGAACTGTCGATGGCAACGACGACGTCGAGGAGACGAGGGCGTGTTGCGAGCACAATACGGTCCAAGCGAGCGCTTCACGGCGGTCAAAGAAAAGGAGAGGGGAGAGGGGAGAGAAGGGTCGGGGAGCGAGGTTGGGTGGAAAAGGTGGGAGAATGTTATGCGATCCGACAGCCTCGATGCTTCGTACGGGGTATTTGTGCCCTTACTCCTTCCCATCTACATATTCCCCCCCTCCCTGCGCTCCCTTCTGCGTCGGTTCCCGCAACGGCAATGGGCGAGACGAAACAATCCTGACGTATGTTCCCCTTCTAAGCCACGAGGCGCCCGTGTCAGTGCGAAGAGCCCGTGACCGCCGGTCCTCTCCCCCTCAGACCCCCTACATCGTGGCGAAGTAAAACTCGCAAGTAGCAAAAGCGCCTAGCGGCCTGGTCAACCCGGCGTCCTGGGCTCGAGAAAGTTACACGGTGAGCGAATACGATGCTTCTCCCGTCATCGCGAAAGGGCGCCATCAGCCGGCGCCGTCTGGAGGGACGGGAGCATCGGTGCCCCGAGCGCGTGTGGCCCGGCCTGGTCGCATCCCCCGTTCCGGCTGGTCCATGCCGGCTCTAAGCACTACCCGGGTGCCTACTCAAGCAACAGTTGGCGACCTGCCTTCCGGTTCCCTCATCCCTGGCTTCCTTCCTGTCGTTCGATCAAGCCTGTACGGAAGGCGCAGGCGGGGCCCGCAACTGGAGAGGCACCACTTGCACCAGCGCAAATGCGACCAGCGACCCCTAAGACCGTGCCTGCGTGTTAAGGAACGAGGCAGCTTGTCCCGCCTTGACGAGTGGAAAGAAGAAAGAAAGATAAAATAAGAAGGGGCGAATCCGACGCATCCAATTGATTGGTATCCATCGCCCGTCGGCTGAAAATCTGCAACGCTGGTTGTTATCGGGTTACATGCCTTCCTTTGCACACTAGTTTCATGTCTCACCAAAAAGCTTGTCCTATTTGGGCAAGACCTTGTACCCAAGTGATAAAAACCAGTGCTAATTATTTAAGAGTACGGAGGAACGGCAACGGGAAGTACGGATGTCGCCAGAGGAAAGAACCAGGATGAAAAGTAAGGAAGTGAAGGAGGAATGCAGAAGCGGATGAAGATAGGAAAAAGGGCAAAAAGATAAGGTTGAAATACTCCATTTGATGAAGTGCATCAGGAATTGAGCCCAATGCGGGGGTCGAACCCGCAACCTTGAGATTAAGAGTCTCACGCTCTACCGATTGAGCTAACCGGGCCTCGTGCTCGAGGCTTGCTGTTGGAAGAAGTTGGCTTATTGTAAAACAAGATGAGTAAAGCCCAGATATTGGCGTTTCAACTTAAAGGGTGGCCGACGACATGGTAGATTTCAGGCTCTGACTCGCAACAGCATAGTCCGGGCGAACCGGCGTGCAAAAATCCACTAACCAATTCATAGTTGCGTTCGGACATGTCGGGGGTATTTTCATCTCTAGGTGATCGATGCTGTAAGTACCTCGTAAGTAATAGATACGCGTCTGTTGGCCGGACAAGGAGGTCTACAGTATCACATTTCTTTGAAGGGTAGTAAGAGTCGTAGCGAATGAGCCTACAGTGCGATGCCTGTGGGAATCAATAGATAAGCACCCAAGCCATATCGTTGCACTCGCGGACGAGTATGTCGAGGAGGAGAGACAACCTGCTAACTAGGGCAAAGAGGAACTTCAAGGTACCCAAGTACACGCTGAGCGATATGAGAGCTACCCAACGACCTTTGACTATAAAGCTAATCTGGATCACACGTGATGGCCTTGTCGCACGGCTAGAAGCATAATTTCGAATCGTATTATAGGCTGTTTCATATCCCAACGTCGTGACGTGTTGCGATATGTACAGCAACTATTGCAAGATGGCATGGCTGTCGTCCAAGTATACGTCAAGCGCGTTCCTGTGAATATATAGGTCCACAAGCAGCGCGTTCCCCCCACATGCTGTGCTCCTGCTTCCATTTGCTACTAGACACTGTCCTGTCCGCCATTCAACGTGAGACTACTCCAAGCCAAGGCCCGTCAAGATGGAAAAGCAAATCTTTGACGCCATTTCATCGCTCAGAGGATACAATGCGCATGCGACTCTCACCGTCGTCATCTACTAGGCTGCCAGCCAGTATCGAGCGACGAGCCTCCCTCGGACGCGCTACCCTTGAGCATAAGGCGTCTCAAAAAATACAAAGTTGGTCTGGTCGAGAATCATCCCGGCCGGCAACAGAGCCGCCGGATCCCGGCCTGATAAAGGAGTCGTGAGAATAGGGGTATCGAAGTCGAAGTGAAAGCATGACAAATGCCATGCGCATTCAATGGGCTAAAATCCCCACCCGGTGAAAAGAGAAGAGGTGGGTCGCTGGCAAAAGCCGCTATAAATCATGTGCATCCGTGTCTAATCATGCATTGGACTAAAGAGATGTTGAATATGGTCGGGAAAAGGTCGGCAGGTTATGCGCCAGGGTATCCCCTTCCCGCGTTGCCGCGGCCCCCCGGCAGCTGGAAGTCGGGATTGCTATTAAGAACGTTAACGTCATTCTGCGGAGGCGGTCGTCGGGGTGTCTGCTGGCCAAAACCCGGCGGGGGTTGGTAGCGAGGGTTGACGGGTCTTTGTGATATCGAGGTGAAGGCCGACCGCTCAGAAGCAGCGGGGCTCTTGGCGCCGGCAGCGGCATGGGCGTCTTCGTACTCAGCCCCAAGATGCTGCGACTGGTCCATTCCGGGGAGCGATGGGCGAGGGGGGTTAGGCTCCGCAAACCGCGGGTCGATGTCTTCGTAGTAGTTGGATTCACTAGCCGCCGGCGGCGGCGGTGGCGTTGTGTGCGCGGCCACCTGAGGGTTGATGTGGAGCGGCGAAGGCATCCGTGGCGAGTTTCGGCCGGGTCCCTGGTTCCATGCTTGCCTCGGCGGGACGTATTGGTTCCTGGGGTGACGTTAGTCGAGGCTTTCCTGAGCAATCCTCTGTCTTAGCAACTCACCCTTCCTGGCCGTACCTGCTGCCGTCGCTCATGACGGTGTCGTTTCGTTGTGGCATCTTCCCTTGCTGTAGGGCAAGCATACCCGCCACATCGGCATCGCTATCCCGGATCCCGTTAAACTGGCCAAATCCTTGAGGGGGGTGAGCAGGGCTACCCGTAGTCGCACTCATCTCTATTGCCTGGCCCACGGGTCCCGAAGTCCCATCAGTACCCGGCAAGGGTGGAGGAGATTCAGCCCGGGGCAAGTCACTGGCTCGGTCAGGACTGTATGCCTCGTAGCCCCCCGTGCCAGTAGTGCCGCTGGAGACGCTAGGCATGGAGGGGTTCGCGCCGTAAGGTACCGCCGAGGCTGGAGATCCCTGCCGGCCCGGTGCGGGCCCGTAGTTTCCGTAGGCATCGGGAGGCGGAGGACGACGGTCAAAACCGCCGTTACCCGCATAGGCGGGAGGTCCACCGCCCCGCCCGCCTCTCATGCTTCCGCCGCCGTAGCCGCCCCGCGGCCCGTAGGCACCTCTGTTGGGTCCGGGTCCGGGTCCGTAGCCACCACGCCCGGGTGGGCCGTAGCCGCCTCTTCCGCCTGGCGGCGGCGGTCCGTACGGCCCAGCGGGCCCGCCATATCCTCCTCGGCCTGGATAGCCGCCTCGTCCACGGAAGCCGCCCGGCGGAGTGCCGCCCCGTCCTCTCGAGTTCATGCGATTGGCGGAGGGGTCCCTTCGCACACCATACGCGGCGCCTGGCGGGGGTTGGATAGGGTTGCCGTACTGGTCCCGTGGGAGAGACGGGTTAGAGGCGGACCGTGACGGGGCACTGTAGGCTGTATCGCCGGTACTCATATCCGCAGGCATATTGTTGGGAGATCTCTGGGATGGAGTCGTGGCAGTCAGAGGGATACGTTCATCGCTGCTGCGGTCGTCCTTCTGCTCATACGATGCAAAAGTTGCCAATTTGTTGTCGGCAGGTCCATTTCCACCACTGATGACAGGTACAGTTGGCTGCAGCGCGGCTGCTGCGGCTGCGGCTGAAGGCGAGTCATGGGCGGCTGTGCGGTTATAGTAGTTTTCGCCGCTCATTTCCGCGTTTTCAGCAATGCGCTTCTTCCGCGCCTTTCTGCTGACGATAGTACGGCGCATGGCGCACGAAACCAAGCCGCTCAGAGCCACGAGCACAGTTGAAGCCAAAACAATGTAGGAACCCCATGCCATATGAGGTACGAAGAGAAGAACATCGATCAAGAAGGCCAAGAGGCAGACCAGGAAAGTGAGGATGCCAAAAATAAAGAGGACCAAGAGATATCGAGAAGAATGCGACGCCGAGTGCGTGTGGGCGATGATGGCCAATATCAGCATGATCAAGGTGAAGAGAGCGGCCACGGGATGGACGATCAGAATGGCCGACAAGGTGCTTCGCGCCGGCACGGGGAGATCGAAGTTATCCCCGCCGTTGGCCTGCTGATCCTTGAAGGCGCCGCCATCGTATCCGATCTCTATGCCACTGCATATTTTGTTGTTCTCGTGACACCAGCCAAAGACGCCAAAACTGTAGCCATCCACAGTACCGAGGGGTATGGCCTTGATGATGGGCGTAGACAGGACCGAGAGCAGCAGCATGGCGAATGCTGCAGCCAGCAGAATCGCCAGAGGCGTGGCGGGGCGCAACATGACAGGCGACGATACGGAGCGCGCCGACTCAGACGAGCCGCGCTGACTTGGGTGTGGATGCGCTCTTAAGACGGTGTGGTGCGCTGGTGCACTGGGCCGTCGCTGTCCGTGGTAATTGGGCCAGGAAGCTTGCTTGTTACGCGGGTGAGGTGAGGCAAGGCGTCGCTAGGAGCGACGACATAGACAGGCAGCGCGCCGGAATCACGCCTTCTATCGGCGTTGGCTTTGAATCCTCTGCTGCCGCGTCGTCCTGAGTCCCTCAGGAGCCTATGGTCCCGTTAATCAAAAAGCGTCGCCAATTACCCTCCCCGGTCGTCCAGTGTTGCGTACGGTAGTGCAGATAGGTTTGGAGGCGCGGCGTGCGTGCGTGCTGCGTGCGTGTGTGTATGTGTGTGTGTGTATGTGTGTGTGTGTGTAAGTGATCCAGCACGATCCCAATCTCCCAAGGGCGGGTGGTTCTTTTCCTGGATTAGGCGTTACGAAATAGTGGGAAACGCACCAGCCGAATGGCTGCACTGGTTCCGACGGGAGGTCAAGAAAGGGCAAGGCGGCGAGTTGTTGGATGAGAGAGTGTGAATTGGACGGCGGACAGCATGAATCAAATCGGATTGATCGAGTGCCAGCCGAAGTCCAGGCGAGTCAATGGTGGCGGGCTGGTGACGCCTGCTAATCGTGGCAGTGCCAACTTCCGCACCAAGGTTTTCCGAAGGGTGGTGAGCGAGCGACGACACGACGAACAGAGCGTGCAGTTGGGACTAGGCAAACAGAACAAGAGAAGCGAACGGGAAAGTCGAACGAGAGGGTCGGGTGGAAGGGAGGGATGGCAGATGGGACGGCGGATTGGCTTTGGGGGGAACGGTGCAATGTCGCCAAGCGCTGTAACGAACCAGCCAGGATCCCCGTCAATGTGCAAGGGCAGGCCGATGGTGTGTGTCCTTGGACAGTGTGTGTGTGCGTGTGTGTGAGCAGGTGGTGTGTGTAGGAGTTGAATGTACCCAGGGTCAATGCCGTGTACCTCATTCGTTATCTCTTGGGGGGGAGGGCAGCGCCCGCGCCCGGTTCCTTCTGCCGAGTGGGGAAACGTCGCGGTTGATATGGGACTTTACAGCGCGCTACCTGGAAAAGGTAGTCAGATCCATCCCGAGATGAAGTCGATATTTTTCTTTTCTCTCACGCGCCTGCTCTCTCTCTTTCTCTCTCTTTTCCCTCGAGATCTAGTGGCAAAGCCCTGCTACAGTCCTAGGCGGAAGCGGATGGAGTACAAGGGTGAACGTCTCGTTGTCCCGAAGCAGCTCTCGAGAGGCACGTTGCTGGGCCCAGTCGCTGGGGTAAAAGGTCGCTTACAGGCATAGATGGGGGGGAGGCTTGTCCAGTTCCAGGGCTGGGATGGATGGATGAATGGATGGATGGATGGATCCTTGATGGATCTCGGGCGGGCAAGCGGGGGTCGGGGACTCGGAGGGGTTTCTGCGGGCTCCCTGGCGAACAGCGGTCGTCGCGCGCGTGGGTCTATTCGTACTATGTATACTTCCGTGCCGGACCAACACGCATACCATGTTCCTTGGAATGGAGAAAGAGGTACGGGTTGATGTAGATAATGATGTGTGTGAGCCAGACGTGTGCGACAGGGCCCCGGGTTGGCTCTGCTAGCTCTGGCTGTCTCCTATGCCTATGGGCTGGCCGGAGTTGTTCTGCATGTACCCCCCGGTACGTCCATGCCGTCCAGCGAAAGAGACAGCAACCCCCCGTTCATACTCTCTCCACAGCGTAATCTCCCGCCTCGTACACAAGGCTCGAGAATCAAGCACGCAATCTTCCTTCGAACCCTCCTCCCCCAGAAGATCCTGCAGCTAATTCGGGGCACATCGAATTCGCACATTTGCAGCCCGTGCTATCGATTGCCAGCAGCGAACGGTTGCTGTCATGAGTGCAATGCAAGCCCGCATTCGCGCCAAGGACGACATGCAGCTTTCAGGCCATCAAGCACTTGCTAGGCGGTACACAACCTGCTAGTAGAAGTATGAAAATACCTCTAGGCAGGTATGCAGGTGGGTACCCACGTCCCTCGATTGGAACCTAAGCCCTGCCCACTCGGAGAGAGGCAGGTAGGTTGGTTCCAAGGCCGATGGACCTCGAGGCACCCCCGGTAGCCAGACTGTCCGTCCGCCATAAGCGGGCTACCTTGGTATGTACCTACTGGATTCCAATGGATGCCATAAATGCATGCTGCATACCAACATGGATCTCACCCACTCAAAGAGGCGACCAAACACCCACCAAACACAGCGCCACATGGATGGAGGGAGGGAAGGTAAGGACGAGAGAGCTGAAGGCCAGCTCACCATCTTTCATAGGCAATTGCCTAGTGAGCTTCTATACCGGGTAGACATGCGCGCACAAGGGAAGAAACCCTCACACGCGGGGAGGGGAGTCGGGATGCGGAGGAAGCGTCGGCCAAATGTACTGTTTCTGCTGATACTGCAATAGGTCAAATAGCCGCCAGCACGGCGGAGCATGAGGCCGGCCAAATAGGACCGCTTCGCCATAGTGAGCCTTCTAACCATGTGCTCACGTGCCCCACCCATTCTGCTTCTATTCTTCGTATGAAGAACCGCTAGAAAAGGGACCTCAGGTACTGGGTCCAATGCGCATACGGCGTGTATGGCACTGGGAACACATAAGGTAGATAGGTATCTGCAGACGAAATAAACGACGGTAGTGCAAAGCAACTATTGCCTACTGCAACGCCCGACCTGCCCCTAGGTTTGAAGACATTGCGGCTTGTCAGTTGAACGGGCTCAGGTCTTACGGCGGGATAGAATTGGCCGCAGGCTCGCTCAACCCGTCGGCCCCGTTGTCGTTTTCTGTACCGGGGCAGACCCGTAGCCCCACGGATCCCATCCTACCTTTTCACCAGTTGGGAACGATGGCCTGTCCGCCAGCATACCATCGTTTCTCCTCGCCAAGCTCGCCTTCAAAAGCCCCCCCTGGGGGCTTGGTCCATCTATAATTGTACATCTAGTGGTAATAATGGATTTACAGGACACCGCCTTTGTAATGGAGGGCTCGGGCGGGCAGCTGGTATCGTCCACCTGCGGATGCTCACAAGGGTTCGGGGAGGATGAGCTTGAGCTGCCTGGCCGCCCGGCAAACGGAGTGGACGGGATGGGTCCTCATCGCGTACAGACTATTTACATGTGCCAACCTCTTCACGAACCAGACTTGGAGCACGGATGGCTCAACAGGCTGTGCTGTGCTGTGCTGTGCTGAGCGGCCCGTTCAAGTAACTCCCCCCCCATGGTGCGCATCACGAAACCGGCCGCGTCTCCCGAATACTGTTTGAAATGCAGAATCTATGTGGACCCAGCCTGGAACTGGTAAGGTCTCAACGCCTGGCAGCGTCTGAGCAATGCGATGGGCACTCCGTCACGCTGCCAGGCCTGCCAGGCCTGCCGGTCCACTCGCTGCAGGTCACTCACTCTGGCGCGCGCGCTCTGGGCGCCCGATGTGGCCGACGGGGAAACATTAAGCGGAGACGTCACATCGTGCAACTGGAGCGAATAGTCTTGGCCGACTCGAGACTCTCCGACGCAGGTGGCTCACTGGCGGCGCGTCCGCTCGTGGCGTTCTGCACCAACCAACTCGAGGCGAAAGCGTCGCGGCTTGACACGAACATGGCGCGTTGCTTCAGAGGAGAAGATTCTGTGGGCGCAGCCATGGTATGCGTTATATTGTTTCGCTTCCCTACTAACCTCCCCAAGTAAGATGAGGAGGTACCTACTTGGTCCAGGGGTGTCGGTCCGGCCAGCCCACGTCGGCCAGCCCACGCCAGTCTAGACGATCCGCCGGCACGATGCGAGAACCTGTGGGATGCCCTACTAGTCGTGGCTTCCATGACGCACCCGGTATAGGCGCCCGTTTCCGTGCTTCTTCAGGCCCGTAATTCGCTCTGCCATGGATCCGCTTTTGTAATCTATATAGGAAGGATCCGCTGTATACGTAGCTATTGTATACTGCTCCGTGGTGTCTTGAAATAATTATCAGGAGCAACAGCGCATAAGCCAGCAACGCCGTCTCGGATCCATACCTACCGACAGACCTGCCTCCTCTCAACGAATCAAGAGACGGGACGTAGTAGCCGCCGATCTTCACCAGACATCAAGTCCTGCTTGGGCCAGAGACGCAACGTTTCCTCGGCTCATCTGTTACTAGTGAATGTAATCGGTGTTAGACTAAAGACTCCTTACCCTACGAGTACGACCGCCAGTAAGGATTGGATCTACCTCGCCACCATGGCTAAGCTAGGTATTGCACAGTCCCCGAGAGGCTGCACATGGAACTTTAATGTGGTCCGCACGTGTAGGATATACATACCGGAGCACACTACCTCGTACACGAGCAACCTCCTCTTACTCACTTGGGCAAGGTTACCTGTTACCCAAGTACATGATTCAAGAAGTAGGTAACCAGTAGGTATGCGCGCGATCGCAAGCCACTCATACAGTCTCACGCTCCTGCTCTCAGGCGACGATCGGAGCATTGGATAAGTAAGCTAGGGTAGTGGAGGCAAAGAGATATTGCTCTGATAGCGCCAGCGCCGGGATCGCCAGACTTCTTATGGAGATAGCCGCAGTTGCTTCTATCTGCGGCGGCACGTGCCACACATCTCGACTTTATATAACTCCTGCACCTACCTACTGTTCTAGCTCTTTCCGAGCGTTGTTTTTGCGGTCCCCTAAAGTGAACCTGTCGCGCCAAACAAACAAGGGGCCATCACCGGTGACGTTGCTCACTGATTCCGGTTTCGGCGATGTAGACCCAGTGGCAGCAGACGGGATGCATTCACGTCATTCCGAATGATGTTGATTCCCAGTTCGAAACAGTGCACGCACAAGACACGTTTCAGCATAGCTCCGAAAGCCGAGTCGATACGTGAAAGAGATGTAAGCCAGGTGAGAGTCATGGGCCGGCTTCGTAACCGCTGCAAGTTCGATCTGCCCTGGAGACTACGTGCGGGTTTCCTCAACCCGCACGGAACCTAATAATAGCTATTATCGACGGCCTCTGCATGCAAGCTCGAATAGCTAAATGGGTAACCGGCAGGTATAAAATGGCCAAGTGTTCGCAGTGATGCCGGGCGCCAAATTCTGTTGTAGGCCAAGAACGACCGACATATCTTGATGAAGGGGATACTGGCGGATAGGCCCGATGCCTTCACTTCCTCGCCATGCCACCTGCCTAGTCACAGCAACCTGGTATGCCCCGTACCGTGAGAATATGGTCTGATCTACATCCAGGCTTGCGAATAGGCCATCGGGAAGGCCCCAGCGGGATTGTAACACTATATCCCGCTGCTCTAAACTCGGCGGACCGGAGTGGTGGCACTGGTCAACATAAAGCCAACCAGGTATCAGCCCCCGAGACCCGAATCTCAGAATCCAGGGCTTCCGCTTCTGTCCGGCTGGATGTAGCCTGCAGCCTTATAAGTCGACATCGGTATGTTTCAAGGCAACGGGCTTCTACATTCGACCGCGGCAGCCCCCTTTCGGAGACTAGCGGTACAGAGCCCCTGGTCGCTGTGTCGTAGACCGCGTAGGTTTTCGAGATCTTTTTCTTTGTTTGCTTACCTAGCTATTTTCTTTTCATTTGTACCACAATACACGCAGTTCGTACCAAGGCAAATTTCTTGTAGCGCATAGTGGTTGTCTTGTTTCGCCGGTTTCCATTTCTTACTGCCCGCACTGAAAGGGCAAAGACAAAAAGGCGTCACCCAAAGCGCATCAACTAATCAATATACCGCTACCCGCTTGTTCCTTTTCTCTAGTGAGGCGCGGTACGTTGCTTTGGGTTTGACCAACAAGCAATCATGCACGGGTCGTTGAGAGGTTTTTTTTTTTATTAAAAAAAAACCACGGAAGAAATACTGATACGGATGTCTTTCTCGAGAATCTCACCCCATTGGCACTCGGGCCCGATCGGGGTAATCGGACTTGCTTAAAATAAAAAAGAGGGGCCTGAAGCGAAGCCGGGTCAAGAAGTCGAAAGGACGTTAGCTCTGGCCTCCAGACTGGAAAACTATAGCGCGTAGCTGAGCAGCGGAAAACAGCCGTCAGCCTGCTTTCCACTTCGTCATTGATTCACGTCAGGGCCTTTTTCTTCTTTGCCCGAAGCAACACCATGCTGAGCGCTCGGCCTGCTGCCTCTCTTTCCTTTCATTTGGCTTTCTCTTCCCAGTGATGGCCCTGTTTCGCTCCATAGCCGGGCGCTGGAGCCCGCTGCGAACATGCGCCAGTGCCAATACGTCATCGCGTGGGCTGGTTCCGGCTTCCGCGATCACCACGAAGCCGACGCCGTCGCGATCGCGAACGCCCCTCGGCCAGCGCTATGCACAGACCCGCAGCCAGTTCGAGCCGCTGCGTCCGCCCTCTCCCGAGTCCTTAGGGGCGCCCACGACGGCGCGAGAGTTCGGCCGCAGCCGGAAATGGCTCAGGCGCATGCTCGCCCTCGGCGCTGTGGGCGGCACCATCTACCTTGTTGACCGGCAGGTGTACGCGTCGGGCATCGGCCGCTCCCTGCGCACGTTCGGCAACGGAATATACGTCGCCCTCGACTACAAGATCAACTTCCGGCCGGAGCCTCTGCTGGGCGGCTCGATTGAGGATCTCCACCGCCGGAGCGCCGAGCGTCTTTTCGAGCTACTCCGGGTGAACGGCGGCCTGTACCTCAAGATAGGCCAGGCCATTGCTATGCAGTCTGCTGTGCTCCCCCCCGAGTTCCAGAAGATGTTTGCGCGCATGTTTGATGACGCGCCCCAGGTCTCCTGGGCCGACGTCGAGAAGGTCATTAGGAAGGACTACCACGGTAAAAGCGCCGAAGAGGTGTTCGGTGTCAGCTTTACGGGGGAGGACGGAAAGGGCCTGATGGAAAGGAGAGCACGTGCGAGTGCCAGCGTCGCTCAGGTTCACTGGGCCAGGCTCTCTGACGGGCGCGAGGTCGCCGTCAAGATCCAGAAGCCCGAGATCGCCAAGCAGATTGGCTGGGACTTGTGGGCGTTCAAGGTCGTCATGAACGTCTACTCGCGGTGGTTTGACCTTCCTTTCACCGGCATCGTGGGTTACGTCACGGAGCGTCTCCAGCTGGAAACCGACTTCGAGGCCGAAGCCAAAAACAGCGAAACGATGAGAAGTCTCGTCAACTCCGAGCCGAGCCTGAGAGGAAGGGTGTACGTCCCGGTGGTTTATCCCGAGTTCACCACCAAGCGAATTCTTGTGACGGAGTGGATAGAAGGCGTGCGCCTGTGGGACAAAGCCGCGATGACTGGACGGTGGACCGGGGGCTATGGAAAGGGCTCCCCGGGTGTCCATGGAGCGCAGCTGGACCCCCCTGACATGACTACCGTCCGGCAACAGCTGCGGCAGAGCCCCCTGACGGCTAAATTGAAGCCGGAACGCGAGATCTGGAGAGGCCGCAATGGCAAAGGCGGCCTTGGTCTGACGGGAAAAGAGGTCATGTCCACCATCGTCGACCTGTTCTCAGCTCAGATCTTCAAGTGGGGTGTCGTGGTAAGCTCTCCTGATGCCACCGTGACCCTTATCTGGCGCCCCAGCGATCTCGCCCTCCCCTCCGATCTCGACCGCCTTGGGCCGCTACGGAGACTCGGTACTGACTCGACTTGCAGCACTGCGACCCCCACCCTGGCAACATTTTTGTTCGACGCCAGCCATCAGGCAGAGCTGAGGTGGTGCTCATCGATCACGGCCTCTATATTTACATGACACCAGAATTCCGGCATCAGTACAGCCTTTTCTGGAAGTCGCTAATGACATTCGACAATGAGACGATAGCGGAGGTGACCAAGGAATGGGGCATTCGGGCGCCCGACTTCTTCGCCAGCGCCACACTGATGCGGCCCTACGAGGGCGGCGACCAGCGAACGAAAAACGGGATTCTGAAAGAGTTCGAGGGGAAGACACCGGCTGAGCGGCATTTTGAGATGCAGCAGCGCATGAGACAGGGAGTGCGCGACATGCTGGCGGATGAGGAGAAGTGGCCCAAAGAGCTAGTGTTCATCGGGCGCAACATGCGCATCGTACAAGGCAACAACCAGTTCATGGGCTCGCCCGTCAACCGCATCAAGGTCATGGGGAACTGGGCGAGTCGGAGTCTGTTCCAAGACCCGGACCTGGCATGGAAAGAGAGGTTGGTCAACGCATGGAGGCATATCCTGTTCAAGACGGTTCTCCTCGCCACCGATGTGGCCTTCTACACATTCAAGGTTCGGCAATGGTTGGGTTATGGCGGCGGCATGGAGGACGCGCTGGAGGCCAGGATGAAGACGATGGCGAGTGACATGGGCTTTGAACTGCAGCATGACGTTTTCGACGGTTGAAGTAGAAAAGATCCTCTCCCCTCACCCGCACTTCGATAGACATGTATTATCAGACACAGCGCTCTTCACGGCCATGGAGGTTGCCATGGCGAGCTGGATACATGGACGTTCACCTCTGTTGAATCTCCGACACGGGGTTGATGGCTCGGGCACTGCTTTCTTGTACCCCAATGGGTGGGAGAAACGCGGGTATAGAGCGGCTGTCCCTGGGGATAGAAGCATCATGCACGGATGCGGGTGCTTCCGTTCTGTTGCTCATAGTGTGGCCATAGGCCAGCTTCCGGGTTTCCGGGCTGCTGGAGACCCAGGCTGCCAAGTGGGAAGCTTCCGGCTTCGTTGACAGTAGCTAGGAAGCTGCCGGCGCAGGCGGGCTCCAAAGCAAGTAGAGGTTGTTTTGGCATGGGCAGACAGACGCTGAGAGGCCGAGAGGCTCGCATTGCGATGGCACAAGCCGGTACGCGGCGGGCCAGGCTCCGCGGGGTTGAGACCGCCACACTTAAAAAAAAATAGAGCCATAAATGCAAGGACTGTCCCGCCCGCCTAAACACTGAACGCATCCGGGGTCGTGCCCATCGTGGAGCCTGAGCAGACTGGAGGATGACAAACGGCGGACGCACCACCGCCGGTTGCGATTGGGCACACGCGAATATGCGAGTGGCAATCCGGGACTTGGGAACATCCATAGTTACTCGAATGCATATATCTATCCAGCCCATCCCTGGCCTCCACGCAAGGGGTTAACGAATCCCCCACGGCGCGCGCGTACGGGTAGGTTGTGTGAGGCGAGGGTGGTTGAATGGCCCGACGTGTCTCATCAAGACCACTCACTCTCTTGATGGGTCCCTCCATGTCGTTTGCATTCCCCACCACATGCAGCTTTTGCTTTTGTACATCGAGGATCCATTTGCAGGAAGCTGGCCCCAAACGGCAAGGTCCAGGGTCGCCCCTCCCCCCAATCCCCGGACGAGTGGGCTTGTAAATTAAAGGGGTTCTGTGGTCGCGGCGGTTCCAAGGGAACCCTCCCTGGGCGTGGGTATCTCAGCCCGGCGCGCGTGTGGTGGTCACACCGGGCAGGCGAGGGCGGCTGAATGGCCAGCAAGCCAGGCCGGGCTCCGGGCATTGGATAGATGGCATCCCATGGCCATGGGCCGTCGGAAGCCAGCAAAGGCGCCGGGCGAGGAGGGGCGTTTGGTGTTTGATAGTGGCTCAGTGGTTGGCCTTCAGGTCTAGGTCCCCCCCACTCTGTCGGCAGCCATTCTGAGAGAGCCAGCGCGCGCCCCTCAGGCCACCTGCTGAAGGGACTAACCCAAGGTGGGTGTTTAGCTCCCGATCCCAGAGCCAGTGGGACACGTGGGATTGGAAGGGACCTGCATATGGAGGCGGCGCCGCGGCTGCTCGCCTCCACTGGGCACACACATCATACCAAGCCTTTCCCATCCATGCTTGCTTAGGTTCGTCCCTCCGTCTGAAGAGAATCGGGAGGAGAGGGGTCGTCGGCTCGTGTCCCAGTCCAGCCCGGTAGGGCTTTCTGTCTCCGTGTCCGTCTCTCTCTTTTATTCCCCCCTCTCCCTCCTCCCTCTCCCTCTGTGGTCTCTGTGACCATGTACCCGTCTCCCGGTCTGCGTCATGCAACCGGCTCAGAGATGCCATTCCTTTAGGACGACGTGTCTGACTTCCCATGCCATGGCATCGCATGGCGTGACGCCAGAAATATGCGCGTGGGGGAGGAGAGTCGGAGATTCGTACCCAAGAGGCAGGCCGAAACCAGGCACACCCTGCACGCCCCCCAATACCATGGCCACCTACCGAAGTACATGTAGTTGTACCTATCTTAATCGACGTCCCCTACACCCGTTCTCTCCTCCATGCAGAATAGTGAATACTACTCGAAGTACAGTACTTGGATCGGGCAGGTATTCGTCGTAGCTACAACTATAGGGTCATCCGCCCAGCCGGTGTCCCCATCCCAAGTCCCACTCGCCTAATGTGCGATCCCGGTTGATGTTTAATCGGGATATTTCCCTCCCAATGCATTTTTCTGGGCCAATCGACTGGTTGCGACACGCCAAACCCCAGAACACACACGCGCAATCTCACCAAGCCCGATCAGGCTGGTCCTCGACCCTGACAGGTCGCTTACTAGGGATCAAGTACAGCGCCTAATTCGGAGAGTACCTGACTACCACTGGTCTGCCTCCCGCTCCATACCAAACCACTACTGAAGCAGGTTACTGCTACCTGAACTGGCTGGCTGGCCTTGCCTTGGATGTGCGAGCGCGCGCTCTTCCCCCTTTCGAACTTTTTTCCCTTTCCCTGCTGGCATTGCGTGGACGAAGGCAGGGCATCTTCTTCCCATCTGAGGACATCGAATGTGACTCGTGAAGATAACCCCCCCCCCAAAAAGAACTAAGAGACTGGTTGCTCCGTCCCCTACAGTGTTTCGTTCCCTCCCAGCTCTAGGTCCGCTCCCAGACGGTTGGTCTCGTCTATGCCTATGTCCAGTCTCCCGTACGAAACTAACGAGGCATTGGTCACGAAAAGGCAGGCTGTCGGGAATTACCTAGCACAGGTGTTTGCTCGACTGCGTCCGACGTTTGACGTGGGTTGGCGCGCGGCTGATCTTCCGGCCATTCCTGGATACTACATACATGGCAGTGATTGACACGCCGGGATCCCTCCAGCTTCCCTCAGTACCCCCGGCCACTACCCCCTTCTGAAAGCCGTGCCGTAACACCAACAAGGTGCCGTTTCGCCCTTCGTGCTTCTCGGTTCTCAACTCTGCGACCCCCGCGCCATCACGAACCAGCACGCCCGGCCAGCATTGCCCTCACCACCGTCCCTTATTTTCGATTCTGCCCATCCGCTCCTTTGATCCGAGGTGAGTTGATATCTTATTCTTCTTCTTGGGCGGGCACCGTCGCCTGCACACACTATCTATCTCGCACGCCACTCGGCGGCCGGCGACGGTCAATTTATACGTCGGGATGGCGAAGAGGGCTTGGATGGCGGGCGCTGAGAGGCGGTGCCCGCCCACCATCTTTCCATGCCTGCGGACGACACAGCACTTCTCTTCCCGCCGCCCAAACACCCCCCTTGATCCTCAGAATCCCCTCGGGCAAACGCCTGAGCCAATTTGCCGTTCGGCTGCTCAGCCCAATGGATGCGCTGGACGCGGTCGGGGAGTGCTTCCTGGCCCTGGTTGTGTGTGTGTGCGTGCGCGCGCGCATATGTGTGCGCGCGCGCCAGCCCGCGCTTGCGACAGGATCATCTACCTTTGGCTTTGTTGGCTTGCGCCGAGGTCTCTGGAATCCGTCCACTGTGGCTATAGTGCAAGCTCCATCACCTCCCGGGCGAGGCCGCTCCTCTGCCAAGGGCGACATCCCAACTGCGGGAACCGGCGTGTCGACGGACTGCCCGGCCGTCGAGCGCATGCCTCGTACTCTGTGTGCCTGCTTCTTCTGAGGATGCATCGCGTCGAGCCCGAGCCCACGCCGACGTGAGACAGCACGCTGACATTTGACGTGTTGAAACTACCTAGCCCAAACATTACGTCGTGTGACTCTGCCCGTCAGCATCGACACTCTCGTCTGCGCGGCGTCGACCAACAGCCACACGCACACCCGAACTCAACTCACATCCAACTTATACCCACGCCCGAGCCGACAGTGCCTGCGCCGCCCAGCGCTCACGACTAGCTCCAACCTTCCGCGGCATCCCGGCCTCGCGCCATTGATCGGATCACCGCCGAACGCCTTCTCCCAAGCCGTCTGCGTGCGCGCCGAGTGTGCAGCCATCACCGCCGCGAGCCGTCCGGCGCTTGCCCACCCCGTGCCCGATCCGCCAGCATCTGGGACCTCTTGTCGCAGATCCAACGTGCGCGTACTCCCTCACCCTTGACCCCGTCTTTCCTGCCCGGCCGTCAAGACCTACCGCCAGGAGCGACGAAGGCACGCGGCCCCGGCATTCTGGAGCGTCACACCGTCCTCTGGGCCCGAGTATCCTGTCACAACGTGCCGCTCGCCTCCCCTTGGCTGAGTTGACCGTGCCTGTACATCGCTACTTGTGCTTACTCCGCAAGGGCTTCACGGGGCTGAACGTAGTTTCCCCTCTGAAACAATTCTCGGCTCATGCTAGGCGCCTCCCTGGCATAGAATACAGTTATAATGAGTCCACCGCCGACCCATCGTTCCAGCATCGGAATGTTGCTCCGTCGTAGCAAATCCGGTGACCTCGGCAAGGGAGGAAGAAAGCACTCGCAGCAGCAACCGAAGGAAGTCGTCCCCAATTCCCCCCCCCGCCTGCCCGATCTTTACAGCGGGGTGGAGTCAAACGAGATGTTGCAGTCGTTCGGAGGCGATGCGCGCCCCGACTCTCTCGCCATCATCTCTGGCAGAGTAGACAACCACCATTCCTACCATCCCCAGGGCAGCTACCAGACACACCACCAGTACACCCCCAGGGCGTCCATGGACCCTGGCCGTCCGTCCATGTCGTCTCTCGCCAGCGCTCCTCCGATGCCGCCGGTTCCTAGTGGCAACTCGATTGACCCTTATGCCCGCACTGAGAGCATGACCCATCGCGGGCGCTACAGCTATGCCAGTAGTGCTGTCAGCAGTGTCAACAGCCCGAGGAGGGTTCGCCGACGCAAGGATCCCACCCCTTTCAAGTAAGTCTTTCCCTCCGGGAGTTATATCCTCCTTTCCCCGTAGCTGACAACAAGTCTGCAGCATCCTCATCGTTGGGACGCGTGGGTCCGGCAAGACTTCCTTCTTGGAGTTCCTCAAGACAGCTCTGGCCCTGCCGCCCAAGAAACGATCACAGCGGGCCGCCGAAATCGACCAGGAGGTCGTGACCAAGGGCGCTGCGTCGGGTAACTTCATCCCCCACTACGTGGAGTCCGAGATTGACGGTGAGCGCATTGGCGTGACGCTCTGGGACTCCGAGGGCCTGGAGAAAAATGTGGTTGACCTGCAACTTCGCGAGATGTCGGCCTTCCTGGAGAGCAAATTCGAGGACACATTTGCCGAGGAGATGAAGGTGGTCAGGTCCCCGGGCGTGCAGGATACACACATCCACGCAGTCTTCCTCATCCTTGACCCAGCAAGACTGGACCGCAACGTTGCTGCCGCAAAGGCCGCTTCCGCCCTCAATGGGCACGGAAATAAGCCCGGTGACGAGCTGCGGGTTATGGGTGGCCTCGACGAAGACTTGGATCTCCAGGTCATGCGGACCCTTCAAGGCAAGACCACCATCATCCCGGTAATCTCCAAGGCAGACACCATTACCACTGCACACATGGCCGTTCTCAAGAAGACGGTATGGTCAAGCCTCAAGAAGGGGGGCATGGACCCCTTGGAAGCACTTGGCCTCGAAGACGACGAGGATTCCTCGCGGGATCCCAACCGTATCGATGAGGGCGAAGAGGATGGCGTGTCAGACCTTTCGGGCGATGAAGAAGCAAGTGGTGGAGAGGGAGGAGATGAGGGTTTCAAAAACGAAGAGGGTTCAGCGGATGCCAGTGACGACGGACTGCCCATCCAGGGCGGCAATACATGCAGCCCCAAAAGGCGATCGGATATCTCTACACGCAAGACCAAGCCGTCTGCGGAGGAGCCCGACGAGCTCCCGCTCATTCCCATGTCCATCATCAGCCCTGACCTCTACGAGCCTGATGTTGTCGGTCGGAAGTTTCCCTGGGGCTTCGCCAACCCGTACGACGAAGAACACTGCGACTTTATTAAGCTCAAAGATGCCGTCTTCAGCGAATGGCGTGCCGAGCTCCGTGAACTGAGTCGGGAGCAATGGTACGAGGGCTGGAGAACGAGCCGGCTGAAGCACCGCGAGCCTTCGATGCGCCGTCGATGAAGCCGGGCTGGAAGCTTCTTCATGCTTGGTACTTTGGGCTTTCTGGGCTCGAGCTCCCCAATGATCTCCCCATCCTTTCAACTGCACGTCTAGCGAGTTTGTTGGCCATGGTTTTGTTTCCCGCCTTTCCATTCATACCCATCATACCCCTTTACTGTTCTTGACTTCTCCTACGTCTTCACGATGGCGACTTCAATTTTTTTTCCCCGGCGGGCAAAAAAACCCACTTCTGGTCTTGCACATTCGGGCCTCTATCTTGGCCTGTTGCAGGCACCTAATGTCCCACCACTCGACACGCTGCAACGCATCCATCTCCTTTGTCATGTCTCGGACATTGCATGTTCACCATTGCTGGCACAAAACTACATCCCACCGGTCCCGGGCGATCGACCCCTTCTTGTCTGTTTTCTTTCCACTTCTTCAGCAGCAAACGATCGGTCTCAGGATTTCCCGCCGCTCTTCTTTTTCTCTCGGACATTCGAGCTGATAGGGATTGGTTTGGCGGAGACGGCGGGGCAGGTTCTTGCGCAGCGTGTTGCGGACTTCTTTGGTGGCGAGAGGAGACTGTTCCTCCAGTTTGTTCACAGCGTTTCGTGCGTCTTCTCGGCGGTGTATTCTTTTTTTTTCCTGCGTCGTTCTTGGGGGGGAGTAGATGATGGGAATCGCCGCTTTGTACAGTATGTTGGCCCCGAGGTTAGGGAGCGGGCGGCTTAGCTGCTTGGCTTTCAGGCCGGAAGCCCAGGAATATGCCAGCGGGCCTGCCGGCTGTTGCAAAACCACTTGATGATGGCACCGTCCCCATCTTTGGAATACTATTCCCGTTTTCTCCACAGGGACAAGGCTGCGGCTGTCCTTTGATCACGTTCGTGCACCGTAATACCCGTGCCACCCGGTGAGCCAGCCGCCTATGCGGAGAACGTGGTCAGGTAGGCTTCAGGTCGGAAGGGAGTTCGATTCCATGGTCCTTGGCCGGATGGGGCACATGTCAGACAACCTCTTCCAAGGCAGGAAAAAGTGCAAAGTAAATCAGCGCGTGTAAGCCGCGTCTATTTTGGTCGCAATAGTGCAATAGCCATGTATAACAATGCAAACTACATGCCACTATTCTATTTTGGTCTCCGTCGCGCTGTACAATTGCCCCTCCCCATTCACCTAGCCTGGATGTCTCGAGAATGCCCATCAACGGCCCGGCACAGAGGCGGAAGCCCCGGCCACCAGATCTGGTCGGTTTCAGATCCCCAACCGGCCAACATCTAACGAAGAGAATCTGGGTACCCGTTCATCCTAAACCTCAAACATCTTCCCAAGCAAAGATAGAACGGAGCAAGCAAGCCGAAGCTGCTACTTCCGATCCCAAGAATACTTCCGTCTCCAAGCCTGTTATCTCACAGTCCTGCTCCGTGTTTACCCTGTTTCGTTAAACGCCGCCCACTCTTGGCCATTGCCCCGTCTCTTCAATTATCGTAGAACGGGAATCTGGGAAGCTTGGAGTCGGGACTGAATTCGGGGTGGTTGATCAGGGTCTGGTAAAGCATGCTGATAAGAGGCATCGCGTGCTCGCTGACAGGCATAGCCTGGGCCTGGGCAAGGGAAATCTTCTGGCACGGCTGCTTGCCATGTCTCTCTGGCGTTATATCAATGCCAATGGTGCGCTCCAGGTCGTGTCGGTTCTTCTTGCGGACTACCGCTGCCATGCTCTTGTTCATCATGCCACTTCCTTCGTACCAGTCGAGGTTGACCTTGTTCTGTTGGGCCCACGTATTGTCTTGTGAGCGCAACCGCGACAGACCGAAACGGTTCAATGGATAATCCAGCGTCCAGTCCCGAGAGATGGGGACCGTGGCGTAATTGAAGTCCGCAGGCAATTGCTCATCCTTATAGTACTCAATGGCCTTGTCGGCGGGAAGGGTGTCAATGATGGCAGGCTTCTTGGTGATACTTTGGATACCCAAACCGAATTTGATAGGTTCTTCGAGCTCGCCGCTATGGCAGGGAATGGGATTCGGGTCCAATAAAGGTCGTGTCTGCTGGGAGAAATTCCACGTGGCCGTCATGGGTGAAGTGGCGGATCCGGCACCAGCCTGGGGCTGTTGAAGACCTATGGCAGTATGCACTGGCGACGAATATCGTTGGAAGGGGGCGTTCGAGGACTTGTGCTGACGAAGGCCCGGAGGACCGGCCTTGAGTGGCTGCGGAGCGCCTAAGCCGTTGGACAGAATAGAATCATAGATGGACTGTCCTTGTGGAGGCTGGAAGTCATATTCGCCGACTCCATCCGACCCAAGAGAGGTGACAAGACCCAAGGGTTCGGAGCGAGCGCCTCGCAAGTTGGCCAGGGGGGCGGATGGACGACAGGACAGCAGTCTCTGGGCCCCCTTTTGGTGGGGGTTGGGGTAGGACGCCAGGTTTGTAAGTGTCTTGACGCTGAATACCTTCAGCGCCTCGTCGTCCTCTGACACATCCTGATCTTCGGCCATGCCTGACTCGACGGGGAGGGCAGAAGGTACTTTAGCCGGGATGGAGGTGCTGTAAGGCACCGGGGGTCTGTTCAATCCGGCGGCACTGGTGGTAGGGCTGACGGCTCGGGCTGAGTTCTGCTGCAGGGGAGAGTACCGCAGCAAAGGCCGGCTGTTGGAATCAGTCGATGGGGAGGTGGGTTGGTTTCTTGAAGCATAGGGGGGGCCTCTGGACGTGGCAAAGTCGGTATGCTGCGGCCACTTGACAGCCCGACCCCGGCGAGTAGGAGGCTGCAAATGAATGGCACTCGGGTTATAGATGGAGCCCACAGTGGTGTATTTTTGCAAGTGTTCCTGCTGCCGTTGCTGCCGTTGCCGCTGCTGCGGCGGCTGCTGCTGCTGGGGGTGATTTGCCGTGACCATGGTTCAGGAGTCGCCAGATCGAGGGCAGGGTGGAGCAGAGGGCAGTAGGGACAGATACCAACGGGATATAGACTGGTGGTGAGCAGGCAGTTGGGTGTTTGTAGCCGTGTTTGGCAGCGACGTGGTGCAAACGATGCTGCAGTGGGTGGGTAGAACCAGCACCCAGGCATCGGCGGCCGCCTACGTACAGAGGCAGAACGAAGGTGAAAGCCGAGTGGTTACAACCGGGAAGCAGGACACTGGAAACCAAAGGAATGGGTGAATGAAGGTCTGGACGGTGCGGAATTGCAGTGGATTGATGGTTAGTCTGCGTATGTAAGCGAGGGAGAGTATTCGGGGGAAGCTCTCAACAAAGTGGAAATGACGAGCATGTATAATAGGCAGGTACCAGAGAAGCCTTGGTCCACCTCGTCCTGTCCAGTGCAGGTCAAGCTATCAGTCTCGTTCGTGCCTTCCTGACCACCAGAATGGTTGCCTTGGGACAGGCAACATCCATTATTGACCTCATAGGGGCTTCCAATATGGAATCCAGCTCCCTGTGCTTCAGACAGGAATATGGACGGCAATGGTGTCGTTAGCAGAGCCTACCTAGGTACCCAATGGACCGCCTGTATCCTGCATTCCACGCCGTGCCCGAGATCCACGCCCGGCTCTGGGCGTTTTCCCCGTAACTGTAGCACTTGTATTCAATCGCTTCATAGGCAGCGGCCATCATACTTCTGACAGCCCCGATGCGAACTTTGAAACCCCGCGGTTCCTGCGTAGCGGACTACGGCGCCGTCACGGGCCGCGCATAAAGACGGCAGCCTGGGAAAGCAATTCTTCAAGGTTGTCCCGGCAGCTGGGCGTGCTGTTCTGTGTATTGGTTAGCCCTGTTCACCTGCCAGAATAGGGGAGATATCTCGGCCCTGGTTTCATACGTAGCTTGGACACCCACGCGTACAAGCAGCAGCCTCCCCGTCGCCCTGTATCCTCCTTAGCTTGTGACAGCGTGAGCTGTCATATGGCAATGGCTCGACTACCTCTCGCCGTAACCACAGGCAGGACGTTATCGGATTCGCAGCCATGAACTCTTCCATACTCGGGCAAGCCTTGCGGGGCGACCAGACAACGTCTTTGATAGCCTCTGGATGAATGCGCGAGTCTTGGTTACCAAAAACCGCTGAAGAGGGATTTTGCTTCATGAAAAGAATTTCCAGAGCAAAGCCGCAAGATAAACGAGGTGCTAATGGAAAGCTGACAGGCTGATTGTCGGGTAGAAGTCGAGGATATACCATCTCCCCGGGACTGCCCAGCAAGCCTATACCTACTGGACGACTGCCAGCAGATACAGACGGCAGCGAGGCGGATCGAGTCCAGCCGTCCGTCGCTTTGCACACTGAGGAAAGCAGCGTCGGAACCCATGGAACCAGAGATCTGTAAGGACTGACCGATTGTTCCCCCATCAAGAAACCAGTTTTCAAGAATTCCTCGGCACCGACGGGAAACGCCGTGTCCGACTGCTTCCACACCGGCATCTACCAGACAGGGGTTATGTACCTTGGTTGTGAGGGACCTGCGGATCCGAACGTCGTTGTACTCGCACGGCAAATCTTTCACTGCCGGCCCCAACGTGGACCGGGATCACCAAAATAGAGGGTCGTGCAACATTTGCCGATGAATGACAGAC
Organism: Nigrospora sphaerica; assembly: GCA_018287875.1. Classification (NCBI taxonomy): domain Eukaryota; kingdom Fungi; phylum Ascomycota; class Sordariomycetes; order Amphisphaeriales; family Apiosporaceae; genus Nigrospora; species Nigrospora sphaerica. The sequence continues at coordinate 1,780,109 of JAGVVL010000018.1, forward strand.
TTTCAGCACAATCCATGGGTCGAAATTAGCACCGGGCATACGTGAAGGGGACAGCTTACGCTCGCCTGCCCGGCGGATAACGTCATGTTTGACCCGGGTGGGCTTCTGACCAAAAGCAAGCGACAGGTTCGACGCACGGTGGGAGTACGAGAGGTATCTGGGCGGGCGCCGGTGGTGGTGCCGAGCACAAGAAGTTATGCGATAGTTAGGTAGCCATGAACCGCGGATCCATCCATCTTGCGGCCAAGTCCAACCCCCACTATCTGGCATGGCCTCCCTTTCTTCCATGAATCGAACAGGGCCAAGTCATAGAAGCAAGAGCGGACGAAGTATGGAGTACCTGACAACGTAGGAGGGAGACAGTCTTGGCTGGCAGAGGCATGGGGGACCGGGGATGCAATTAGCATGCAGACGAGGCGACAAGGCACTCCATTCTAGCTTGCCTGCTACGTACGACGACCACAGAGACGGCGACGACGGCGTGGGCGTGTACGTTGACGTTGCAGTGGGTGCGGGCAGGCCGATCAGCGATCAGCATCGTCCCCTTCGCGGTATGGCCTGGCCAGCTTGGCCTCGTCCCTCGAAGGCAGCCAAGAGAGGAGGAGGCCGTCCCGTCCCATCCCGGCCGATAGTCAAGTCGCAACCCTGACCCTTCCCCCCCATGGGGTTGGTTGATTCCATCAACAGGTTTCGGTTTCCTTCGTTCGTCTTGGTACAGCCATCACCTTCCCACCTTCCCTCTGCATGTACGCATGTCACCATGTGTTGCATTAGAGCGGTGGCACCAAGTGTCAATATGCGGAAGTGGCGGAGCGTGGGATGGGAATGCCTGGCCCCAGGTGCTCAACCCCGGGGGGTTCGGCTCCTCTCCCCTGTTTGTAACTAACATGCACACACTGGATACATCGTACATATCAGCACCTAACGCACCTCAGGGTTCGGGGCTAACTATGTGCTTACCTAGTGTGTAGGTAGTATGCAGGTCGCACATTAGCTGGGGGACTAGGGAAAACAACTTAAATCCTCGAGTGCCTAGCGACTTCCCCTCAATATGCGAACTACTGGTTTAGGCATGACCGGTCGGGCGCCCATGGCCGGCCGGCAGTGCACAGAGGCACGCACGAAAACAGGGAGTATCAGGAACCTTGGTAGCCAGTCTCGCGGGGGGGGGAATAGGCAGAGGCCCCCGCACGACACAGCTTGCCGTCTCTCTCGTCCGCCTGGGGACGGTAGATAGCGCTCTGTAGCTGTAGGTACAAACAGACAACTATACTGGGGGCGGGGACTGTTCTAGGCACTCTATTCAAGACCCGGGCCTCTGCCCGTCCCGACGAGACTACGGAACCCACCAACCACATATGCAGCCCGGCGGCGACCCGGATACCGCACTTGCTGGGTAGGGACACAAGTACCTTGACTACTTGCCTGCCCGCCTGCATCTTTCTCTTGTCGCCCATTCTGAATCCGTACGGGCTCAAGCAACTCCGAAGAACTAGCCAGGGGGACTAAGCCAGAGCGAGAGAAAGAGAAAGAAAGAGAGAGAGAGAGAGAGAGAGAGAGAGAGAGAGAGAGAGAGAGAGAGAGAGAGAGAGAGAGAGAGAGAGAGAGAGAGAGAGAGAGAGAGAGAGAGAGAGAGAGAGAGAGAGAGAGATAGAGCGAAGGAGAAAGAGCGCCGTGTCTGTACCCATCAATCACTGCGTTGTCCGTGGCCAGTGCCAGTTCCAAGTGCCTGTTATCCTCTCTTCCTGGCATCTCTGCTCCCCTCTACTTTACTTTTACGGGGGAGGAGTTCGTTCACTTCTCATCCCCAACCCGCCCGTCCGTTCGCCACTCGAAACCCGTCAAATCCTAGGGTGCCTTCTCTCTTCTTCCCGTCGCGCCAACGAGCAAAAAGCACAGATCTGAAGCCTCGCGCCGCCATCCGCCCCAGCCGCCGCGCCCATCATGAACTTCTCGCACCAGTACTACGGTGGAGCGCAGCCATACCCCTTCATAGGCATCCCGCCGTTGACGCCATCGCATTCCAACTCGGCGGGATCAGACGATTTCAACAACGCCAGCAGCAACCAGTCTCCGCCGGTGCGTGTGCCTCCCCGCGCCTCATGCCTCTGGTGTCGCTGCTGCGTCGCCGACCTGCGCCGCTGACAAGCTTTAGCAGGAAGTATTTGACGGTTTCCAGAACCCCGACCATTTCCAGAACTTCGACCAATATGCCCAACTCAATCATGCCGCCGCCCCGGGCTTTCCTGGCCCCCCGGGACCGCCGACGCCGCCGACGCACCCTATGCACGCCCAGGGTCACGCCGGCGGTATCAACGCCAACCTCGCCCACAAGAACCCCCAGGCCGACATCCTGCCCATGAGCAAGGTCGACCCCGACCAGAGCAGCCGCAACAACGCCTCCAACTCGGATGAGGACGACCTGACCCCGGCTCAGTCGCGCCGCAAGGCCCAGAACCGCGCAGCGTATGTTCCTGCCGCCGTCCCCCGAGTGCCTGTGTACCGAAAGAGGGCCTAACCGAGCGCGCGTGTGTGTGTTGGTGTCTGTAGGCAACGTGCCTTCCGCGAGCGCAAGGAGCGCCACGTCAAAGACCTCGAGGCGAAACTGGCCTCGCTCGAGGCCGCCCAGCAGCAGACAACGACGGAGAACGAGCAACTGAAGCGCGACCTCCAGAAGATGAGCACCGAGAACGAGATCCTCCGCGCCACCTCGCAGATCCAGGGCGCCAACGGCCCCATGTCGCCCGGCGCCGCGCCGACGACCACGGGCCCCATGCGCTTCAACCCCACCGACTTCTACTCGGACCTGCTGGCCAACCACACCAACAAGACGCCGAGCCACCGCGTTGTCGAATCGGAAAAGGGCGAGCGCCTGCTGGCGGCCGGCGCGACCTGGGACTTCATCATCAACCACGAACTGTTCAAGAGAGGCCTGGTCGACGTGGGTGACGTCAGCGAACGCCTGAAATCGCAGGCCAAATGCGACGGGCAGGGGCCCGTCTTTGAGGAGAGGGCCATTGTGCGCGCCATCACGGAAAGCGTCGCCAGCGGAAGCGACGAGCTCCTCTGAGCTGCCGCGGGAACGTCAACGATCCCGTTGGGCGGGAGAGAGCGAGAGGCCGAAGGCGCTTCTGAAGCCCCGAAAACGGCTTGGGATGCCGTGGTGTTTACCGGCGCGGAGCGGCGTTATAACGAGACACGGGCACATGATTGGGATGGGAGGAGGCATCGCGGGCAGAACCAAAAGGCGCGCCCGGCATACGACCTATGCGGCTGCTGCCCCTCGGTATCGGGCGTTCTGCGTAGAACACGAGCCCGTCTGGCGGCCGCCGCCGCACGCAGAATACAAGGGGGAACGCCAAGCACCGTGGGATGGGACGGAGAGTTGGTGGCACATGGGGACGGACTCGATAGCCAAACCGCACCGCCGCTCTATAGACTTCCCGGTGCAGGCCGGGCTGTCCCAGGCGCGGAAAGACGGTACCACGGGCCCCTTCGCGGCGCATAACTTTTGGGATTTGGGATGGCCCTGCGGACAGAGTATTTCATACGGCGGGTTGGTTATCTGTCCACATGTTTGCCAATGTAGCATTCGGTTTTATTTTTTTTGGGGGGGGGGGGGCTGCTTTGGGAAGGAAGGGAAAGGGGAGAGGGACCAGTTATGGTGTTTTGCGGCTTTCGTCCCGGTCGTTGGGTCGAAGTGCTTGTCGCACCCCCTGTGTGCGCATTGTCGCGTCGGCAACCTGTTTATCGTATGGATGTGGCTGGGACGGTCTCGTGAGCCGTCCCGGCTGAAATCCCCCCAAAAGTCGACGCCATATGTTGGCATTTTTCATTGAAGAGCACATCGGAAAAGAAGAGTCAAGCGCTTCTCACTGTTTCCTTTCGTCAACACCGCCAGGATGTGGTAGAGAACCTATCTAGCAAAACGCCCCCAACTTGCAAAACGTGGCACATGTACACATGATTCCGGGCCAAAAGCCCCAACTTCGCTCGCATCCCTTCGTATCAGTCATTGTTGGAAGGACCACGCCAACCAAACCAGTCATGGGCGTCCCGCACACCGACCCCGGTGTCCGGGCCGTCGTTATCTTCTCTCCACCCGCGCAAAAGGCTACTCGGAAAGCCTTCTGCGCCTCGTACACCCTCTCCCCTGGCTTCCGTTCCACGTCCCAGCTAAGAGCGCACGCGCGCACCCTTGCCGCTACCTGTATACACACGCACGAACGCACGCAACACGCCAGCAACAACCTCGCCACGACCCAAGCGCGCTCAACGTAGCGCGGGTACGCAGGTTTCGGATTATTCGGGCACCTATTTGTTCTTCTTGGCGCCCGCGTAGTTGGAGTTGCTTCCGGTCTTGTGCTCCTCGACCTCGACGTAGGGGTGCTTGATGGTCAAGCAGTAGATATCGAGGTAGTCGCAGATTGTGACGATAACGTCGACGACGAAGCTGCCGTAGACGCCGACGGCCATGCCTAGCATGCAGAACATAAAGGCAACCTGGTAGACGCCGTCGCCAAGGGCGCTGGGCCATCCAAAGGTCCAACCCAGGTGCGACTGCAGTACGGGGCCCAGCGAGTCGAGGACGCCGGCGGCCAGGGGCAGGGCGAGCACATTCCAGTAGGGGAAGCGCAGCAGGACGAGGTGGGCCGTGATCATCTGGCCAACGCTGTAGGCGTTGACGATGCCGCAGAACAGGACAAAGGGCACGAGGTGCTGCGTCAGGATGACGGGCTGGAGCCAGAGGTAGGCGACGATGAGGACCCAGGTGCCGAAAAAGGGCAGCAGGCCCAGCAAGGCGCCGCGGCTGCGGTCGCCGCGGGCGCGGCGAGCCTTGATGACGTTGCGCGCGCTCTCGACCGTGTTGAAGACGAGCACGAAGGTGCCCTGCACCATGTACCACTGGGTGAAGCTGAGGCGGTAGAGGAACTCAGGGATGCCCCACGTCTCGGGCACGCCTAGCGTAGCCAGCATCGACTGCTGCCAGAAGCTGGCGCCGCCCTTGTAGCCTGTCAGGGCATAGACCCCCACCAGGATCAGGATGCCCTCGACGGGCCCGTTGACGATGCCGAGCGTCAGCGTCTTGGTGTGATACTCGTCCCACGTCTGGACGTAAAAGGTCAGCAGCGAGGCGAAGAGCGTGGCGACCGTGTACCACGACTGGCCCATGTTCTGGCTGCCCGCGAACAGCAGCACCTCGAGCGACGTGTTGAGGGCGTCGACGCCATGGTCGAAGAGCTCGCCCAGCGGTCCGCTTTGATGGGTTCGTCGGCTGTGACGGCGGTGGCGCCCTCCCGGTTAGCCAGGCCCCTTGAGACGGGAGACGTGTACACTCACGCTTGCGTGCCGTCAACGGCGTCAAAGGTCTGGTAGAGGAAGAGGCCGACGGCCCAGGAATAGTAGACCCACGGCGGACAGTTTTGGTCCAGGGTGGGGTTGTACCAGAGCAGGGTGAAGAAGTTGAAGACGACGAACATGAAGCCGCTCAAGGTGATCAGGTTCGGGGCCATGGACATGGGGAAGCACTTGATGACCACATTTGTGTAGAAGGGCTTGAGAATGTACTTGGACGTGAGTGAGTGGTCGACGCCAGAGTACTTGTACTTCTTGAGGTTGGGCAGATACTTTTCCCGCACGTAGACCATGATGGCGGTGGAGGGGCCGACGATGCCGTCGACTCGCGAGTATGAGTGAGTCCTGGGCGCGCACGCGCGCGCGATAGAAGAGACCGGGTTGGACTGAGGGAGAGAGTAGAGGGAAGAAGACTCCTTGATGCCGTGCGAGGAAACACGTATGCAACGATCAACCTTCCCACAAGAGGGCCCGGGAATGAGCACGAGCACGTAAAAGCAGCAAGCAAGCAAGCGGGCAGGCAAGCAACTCGATATACCTCCGGCAGTACCTAGACTCCGTACACGCAGTCGCAACGAGCAGCGAAGAGACAAGCGACAACAGGGGAATGGGGGGGTGAGAGAGGATGGAGCGGACGCGGAGACGAGAAGACAAGCGGCAGGAACCCGAAGGATCAGGTGTTGTTGGCGTCGCGCGTCGACCCAAACGAACCAAATAATTTTCTATTTTACGACTAGCTTCCCAGCTCGACGTTTTTCGGAGCGGGATGGCAGGCACATGCCACACACACAGGACTGACCCAACCCAACGTCATAATTGGACCCACCTACGTATTCACCTAGATGCATATCGTACATATACACATATAGTTGCCCAGGCATCCTCTTCATCTATACACAGTATTCATCCAACATGGAAACCCACGAGTTGTATCCAGCTAGGGGAGAAGCATGGAAAGTCACATGGCTCACCCAACACACGCGGTGCTCCGTTAGTTGAGAACCCGGCGTGGCCGACGAAACCTCCATCCCATTCCGCATTGAGAGAACTAGCCTCTCTTCCAGGCCGTATACGAAAGCGCATACGCAAACACAAAAGCATTCGCACTCACCGGGAGGGAGGGTGGCATGCAAACCGTGGTGGCCCTCTTCTTGTACTTTGCGTTAGCTGCAAGCCCATCACGACCGCCGTCACCCAAGTAGGTCCATGCATTGTCCTCGATAAATCAGCTAGACAGACATCGCTTGGTCCTATTTTGCAGCAGGAATAACGCCTCCATCTCCCAAGACACACAAAGGCCGACCCCGTCATTAAGCAACCGACGCCACCATCATGGCCGCCACGTTCTCCTCCTCGCTGCGCACCACAATCTTGGTCGTGACGCCCGATTTCGACGAGTAGGCCATACGGATGTTGGCCACCACCCGCCCGCCGTTGACCGTCTTGCCCAGCAGCTTGAGCTGGTGAGTCGTCTGGTTGACCGGTACGTCGGTGCCCTCCAACGCCTGCAGGGAAAGCGTCTTGGCCAGCTGCTCTGTCGCATCTGCATCGCATTCCCGTTAGCAACCCGTTATGCGAACCGCCCTCGCCGTTACCCATGCACTCACCTGCGATGCTGTTCATGCCCGACAGTTGTAGTGTCTCCTCGGCCTCCTCTCCGGAAGCCCCGACCTGCTCCCAGATGTGCGCAAAGTTGCCCGCAAACGCAGGAATCACGTAGTCGCTGCCGGCCAGGTCGAAGTCGCCCACCTCGTACTCGTCGTCGTAGCCCGTGTCTTCCGGCTCGTTGGTCGACGGGTCGATCTCCTTGGTGGTGAACTTGAGGATGTTGGAGAAGGTGCTGGTCGGCATCGATTTTTCCCCGCCAGTCTTCTTAAACGCCACGTACACCTTGCCGGGCTCATCTGTCGGGAGCTTCTCGGCCGGGATAATGAAGTCCTCCTCGAGCTCCTCCTCGTCCGCCGGTATGGCCACGATCGAAACGTTCTCCAGCACCGTTGCCGGGAGCGTGTTCTTTACCTCGTATTGGAGCACAATGTGCTCCTTGAAAATGTGCTTAACCACGCTAACCACGTACTCCGTCTCGGCCTCCGTGAGCTCCACGACAGGCGACGACTTGAGCACACTGCCAAACGCCTTCATTTCGGGAATGGCCATAAGCTCCTGGGCGTACTTCTGGGCTGCTGCTGTCGCCGCCGCTTGAGCTTCGGCGCCGCTTGCCGGCGTTTTGGTGGGCCCTGTCTTGGGTGGCTTGAGCGAGGGCGTGGTGGCCGTGAGCTTCTTGGTACGGTCCTCGGCATCCGCCTGCTCCCGAGTGACCACCGGGATCTTGGCAATGTCGAAGGCCGCATCGAACGTCGACTTGTCGTCCGAAGTGACGTACATGACCAGTTGGTGCTCGAAGTAAGGAAGAGAGAACATGTTCTCTGCGCGTCTGTTAGATCTCGACTTCTGGCTTCCACCCATGCGCTCGACTTACCGTTCTTGATGAACCGCTCCGCCGTCTCATCCTCGTCGTGCATCAACCGAAGGTTGAGGGCCGCGCGGTCACGAACCTCATCATCCACGTCGTCCAGGCATCGGGTCAACAGCACGTCAACACTGCGCTTGACCTCGGGGTCCTTTTGTCCCACGCCGAATTTGGCCAAGGCCGTGACCGCCGCCGCTCGTACAATAGCGTTCTCTAGTACTACTCGGTTGTAAATGTATCGGATGTACTTGGTAGGTTGCGAAGTCTTGGGTCCCTCCAGGCCAAGGAGGTGCAGGATCCGGACAGCCAACTTGGTGAACTCGCAGTCCTCAATGAATTCGCAAAGGTGCGCAAGCGCATCTTCCTTGGACTCGGGAACGAACTTGATGAGGTCGAACATGCTCTCCACCACAGCCCTCTTGAACTCGTATCCTCCCTCGTCGCGCAGGATGCCGCTGAGGAAAGCAAGCATGCCGGCCTGTTTGCTAGGGAATTTCAGGCAGAGCGTGCGGATGGCCTCGACAATGGTAATCTTGAACTCGTCCGTGATTTCTGACATGAAGCCGGTGATCTGCTTCATCAGGCGGTCGACGCTGGCTTCGTTGCCTGTCTTCAGGAGGGTCGTAATCGCGAAAGTCGCAATCGATCGGTTGCTGTTGGAGATGAGCAATTCGATATCCGGGTTGCAGACGTTGACGGCTTGCGGCTTGAACGAGGCGAAGTTGTGCAGGATGCGGAGCGCGGCAAACTTGGTTACGGCTCGAGGCGACGAGAGGAATAGCTGCAATACGTGGACGGCCTGCGTGACCTCGGCGTCTGTCACGTCCCTCATATCGCATATGGCCTTGGCCGCCTCGAAGTTGACCATTTCACTCTTGTGGCGCAACCAGCCATCCAGCAGCGACATCATCGGCTTCCGAAGGGAAGCGTCCTCCTCGGCCAGCTGCGCCGCCAGTCGAACCAGCATAACGGTGGCCGCGGGGCTCTTGACGGCTCCGGGCGTGCCAAATTGCTGGACCATCTTAACCAGCGCCATTCTGTCGTGCGAGCGCATTTGGTACAGAAGGCCAATGGCGTGGTACTGCGTCATGGTGGAGTTGTTGACCGGCATTGAGCTTGACGAGGACGAGAAGCCCAAGGAGAAGCCGCTGGAGGACTTGGTGGACGCGGCGGCTTCCTGCGTTTCGGACTGCCAGCGGCGAACGACATCTTTGGCGATGGGCAGGAGGTGGTACGAGGAGACTAGGGCGGCCGAGGAGACGGAGGGGTTCTTATCGACTATGGCCGTCTTCATGACGCGCTCAATGGACTGGACCGTCGTAGACTAGTGGCAGAATCCCGTGTCAGCAGAGAGACAGGCATCGCCCATGGGCGTCAAGCCGAGATGTGACCTACATCGATAATACGGCACAGGGCGCGAATAGCGTTCGGTCGGTAGATGGCGTCGGTGCTGCCTCCGGTGTCCTTCATGATGGTGCTGGTGACCATAATAATGTCCTCGGCCGACGAGGCCAGCTCCTTGATCACCAGGTGAACCATTTGCCGTAGGCTGGCATCTTTGTTCTGGAACAGCTTCGAGATGCCGAAAAAGAGGGTGGTGGCCTCGTTGGTCGGGAACTTCTCGCCCGTATACAGGAGGAGGGCAATCTTTGTGAGGAGGATACGGCATCGTCGGGGCTGGATGGGCGAGCTGTTAAAGAGGCGAGCTGCCGTACCATCGTCAGTACGTCCAGTCGGCTTCTTGAGGGCCTGCGAAGGAGTCGGGGAGGGTGCCAGGGCGGCTCCTCCCGACTGGTCGCACACACACACCTTCTTGAAAAACCTGGGTTCGGTCGACCTTGACCAGGCCAAGGTCGGCGTCTTCGTCTTTCTTGCCGTAACTCATGCTGGGCGGCGTACGGCTTGTTGTAGGAGGACCAAGGTTGACGATGCGGTCGGTGGCCTTTCGGGGCGATTGACGGCGCTGTCGTGGACTTGGGGAAAGCAGCCGCGACAGTTGTCCTCAAGTCCCACACTTGGCAGGTGCCGCCAATCAACCCCTAGTACGCATGTACCCGAGCTAGTAACCCCTGATTCCTTTCTTACTTGACAAGTACCTTATATTAGTACTTTACATAAAGTACTTGGTTGAGGGAGAGGGGAAGGGAGTACTTTGATTACTTACCTACATCTTTCGTTGAGGTTAAAAAGCACACCACTTCTTTAGCCGGCTTCCATTACTTCCATACAGATTGGTCCTCATTTTTTGGTTGCTAGGTACCGAGGTCTACACACATCCTAAACGGAAGATGGAAGTATCAGCTACCGTAGCCTTGTATACCTGCCTCCCGTCGTACCGAGTGTTTTGCTCAACCGTGGATCCTATGGACGGTTGGTAAGGGCGAATATAAACACTCAATTCACCATGGGCTTTCGAATGCGGCATGAAACCCATTGTTGCGCCAGCTTTCTCATGTCCGGGGGCCGTCAGTGACCCCTGGGTGCTACTTTGACGAGCTTCATGACGTTCTCCGCAAAGCCTTCCGTTCCACCGTACTTTCGGATCAACGGGGACAGGTCTATTTCGCCGTAGTCTCTCGTTCGTCTCCGGCCGATAAGGCCTGTGTTCCTGGTGCTCGGGATCCGCAGCATCTCCGTCTCGACCTCCCAGCCACACTCAGCAGCGATGCCCGAAACCCAGGCAACAAGTGACGAATACGCCGAGGGCGACTTGTTCTGCTGTTTGGGAGCCGGCGCCCTGTATCTCGCCCCGGTCAGGTCGTGGCTGCAGCACGGGATCATGATGAAAGGACACTCGGAGATGGTTGCCAGTATGGGCGTCCAGGGCGTCAGTTCGTCGGCGTGGTTCGAGATGACAAAAGTACCCCGGGGGAAAAGACCATCATGCACGAGCTCGTCCGTACTCTCATTTCCAGTAGCAATATCGCCTGCCCAAGCGGTCACCTCCTCTTTTGGTGCTATGATGGATGGCAGGAGGACGTGTTGTCTGAGACAAGAAGATTGCATGCTGGGGTTTGGGGCCGAGTCAGCAGTGGCACAGTAATGCTCCCAGGACTTCCGTTTCCTGGCATCGAAACCCCATCCCTGGTAGCCTTCTTGAAGCAGGATATAGACCAGAAGTCCGTTCCCACAGCCAATGTCCACAAAGCCCGGGAAGGGTTGATCGCGGTACATTTGCGCCCAAAGTTCGATGAGGAACGCAGCAATGCCAAGGTCCTCGAATACGTGCTTAGCAGGGTCAGTGACTTCGGCCCATGTCTCGATCAACTTGCGGGCATATTTCTCCTTCAGCCTCGCGTACGTAGTCTGCATCGTGGCTTGGGGGACCACTACGTCGTGGTTTACTCGCTTGACATAGCCGGCTACAGAGCCCTGGCCGTGTTTATGGAGGGTGGAGAGAAGATGCAGAGCAGTCCTCGCCAACTTTGGTGAGCGTTCCAGCTCGGTTTCAAAGAAATGGTAATGAATGGAAACAGTACCACAGCTGTCGCCGGCGTCCCATTCGTGGAGAAAAGCAAGGCCAGCCACGCTGGGGTGGTAGAAGGGCATCTCGGCCGGGTCGGAGACATGGGGGACATACACGACCATGGACCGCGTCGTTCCATCCGGCCGGCCCTGGCGGTAGAACAAGCACGACTGGGAGAGAGGCTGGTCCCGTTGCGTGTTCCGCGGAATCAACCTCCGCACAAGGGCCCTCTCCAGCTCCAGATCCCTGAAATGGGCAAGGCGCAGCCGGGCATCAGAATCGGGATCGGGATCGGGCGAGGTGCTGCCCCCGTCGGCACCGCCACGCTCGTGCAGGATGTCCGCCCGAAACAGCCACGACGAGTTGATGTTCGGGTTGCGGACAAGGTTCATCATCACGTTGAAGAACAGGGCCGGGCCGAAGGAGCACTCCTTTCGGTAGAGCGGCGTCCACATCGCCCCGGAGAGGTCCTCGATCACGGGCGGAGCACCGGCGCTGTATTCTGTCGGCTCAAACCCCATCTTGACACTTGTGTGGCGGAGGCTCCTGTGTCGGGCGAGTTTTGAGGGCGCGAGTGGAGTGAAATCGAGTTTATGATTCCTAATCCCATTGACGAAGCAAGCTGGAAATGGCCTGCGGCAGATGACAGGCAGATGGTGTGTCACCCACGTTCGACTCGCCGGATTACGTCCTGTGCCGCGTTCTGCTTTTCGGCAGATACGGTGTGAGCTATAGGTGATGATGAGGCTTTGTTTCGTTCAGTTGTGGTCCCAAGGCATTTGAAGCGCTTGCAGCTTCTGCTGCGCGGCGAGCTTGGTGGGTGCCCATTGGGCGACTCGAGCGTGCTATTCGGCGTAAAGTTGCGTGTGCGCGAGTACCTAGGTACCTCTTCAAAACATATGTACTTATTAGCTAACAGCCCCCTAAGCGATGGTGTGCGTAGAGGCGGGTTTATGAGGCCACTGCACGCAGTATACCAGGTGCTTCCGCAATCAGGGTAGATAAGTACCAACGTAGAAGAAACAGCATCGTTACGACGGAGGCAACGAGTCGGTTGGTGCAGCCAGTCCACCGTCAACCAGTGTAGATATTGCTGGCGACGGGCAACACACGAGTAACCAACATGTAGTGATGGGCCAGCCGGAAACAACCAACAACAAGACGGGCTTCCAAGTACCTCGGCCGTGGGCCCATACCCGAGCTCGCCGAGCAATACCTAAGAACAGGTTGTGTAAGGGTAAGTGTAAGTACCTACCTACCTATGTAGTAGTCGCACTTAAATGTAATGGATGACTCAGTCTGGGTTCGGTAACCTACCTACACCCAGACCGCGATAAGCACTCTCGTCGTCGAGGTCCGGGCACCCGCTATGACAACGTGACCGCCATCCCAATGTCTACCCAATATCTCGATACGCAAGCACCTACGCATGTATGAAGTACGTACACGCCGATTTCAGGCGGCGAGACCATCCCCTGAGATGGGACTTCGCGTTGCGGCTGAACGTTGGGCCCAGTCCGCCGCCCCCTTTACCCAGCAGGACGTGTTGGGCAAGTACAAGTACGATGACTTGACGAAAGGTATGGAAGGGGATGGGAGGCCGTGGGGTACCCCCTCTGAAGCGATGGGGCGAAGCAATGGCATTGTACTCGTTTGGTACCTCTCTGCTGTCGGCATACGCGCAGGGCCGTGCAGGTGTGCGCGAATCAATGAGCAATGAGCATAGAAAACGCAACCAGAGGAAGGAGGGATGACCCTTTAGTCTTTTGTTGCCACCAACAACCATCCCTAGGGCGTTGTACCCAAGGTAAAGGGAATTTAGTAACGAAGTAAGTAAAGTACGTAAGTACTTAGGGAGTACTTGGTCAAGTACACAGTACGTGGAAATCTGCCTGTCTACCAGCTGGTGGTCAACCAATGGCGCCACAGCTCGCGCTGGGGGCTTGGGTGCTGCCACCTGTCGGCGGCCCCGAAGGAGGCCAGACTCGTCTCCAAGGTACCCAAAAGCAAGTACCCAGTCAGTCGACAGGGCGCTTGGACTCGTCCCGTCCGCCGCCCCCGTCGGACAATTGACTAAACTGCAACAGCCAGGGCTGGCAGCAACGATTTCATTCCCCGCCTCCCTCCCTCCCCCGGTCCATTTTTACCTTCCAGGACACAACATCCATCACCCAAGGCATCCCACATTCCGCAGCCATCCATCTTGCCATCCATCGTTTTTCGTCCATAAGAATCCCCGAAACCGCCAACCGCGTTCTTCTTCGTCCTTCCCAAAACACCGCCCACCACCCAAACCCCCGACCCCTCTGACCTAAACCTAGCGAGACGTCGTCGTCGGTCGCACCCCTCCGAGTCCCTCTATACAAACCCTTTCCCCCGGTCACCCAGGCAAACTCGAGTTTATGTCAATCGAAAATCTCAAGACTTACGGTACGTCGTCGATCCCCCGAGTCTCCGCCCCTCCTGCCGCTGCCCGACGACTTGCGAGACCACCCGCGATGCCCCCGGCACCCGTTAAACGGGCCCGGGCCTTGGGCTGGTCACCGCTTCCTTCGGCTTGCCAGCAGCCCGAGCCCCTGATCCGGACTTGGCCACATGCCCCCGTCCTCCAAATATACCGACGCAGAGTCAAGACGCTGACTGTCTTGCCACCCCGCAGACCCCTTCGCCGAAGCCGACGAGGATACCGGAGAATCCAAACAGGCGCAGAATTACATTCATATTCGCATCCAGCGTACGTCTAGCTTCCTTCCCCATTTCGTCATCTGGCCGTCTCACGTGCGGCTTGTTCTGTCCCACGTGCCAGGCCCCCCCCCCCTCACTCGTCATTCCAACCCCACCATAGCTTGGATCGTTGGTGTATTCTCGCACCACGCCCGCCCCCGTCGCCGCACCTGCTGACTCTCGCTTCCAATAGAGCGCAATGGACGTAAAACCCTGACTACGGTCCAGGGTCTGCCCAAGAAGTTCGACCAGAAGAAAATCTTGAAGGTCATCAAGAAGAAGTTTGGTAAGTTTGTCCACCGCCCCAGAATGACCCTCTGCGCGCGCAATGATGAAGGCTCGTGCTCCACAAAATGCTGACTCGTTGCCAACGTAGCCTGCAATGGCACCATCGTCAATGACACTGAGATGGGCGAGGTGATCCAGCTTCAGGGTGATCAGCGCAAGGACGTCCAGGAGTTCCTCATCGACAAGAAGGAGGGTCTGGAGCTTGATCCGAAGACCATCAAGGTCCACGGTTTCTAAGCCCGCACTGCACATGCCCCGTTGTCTGCTCCGAAGTCGTCTTCCTTGGCGTGGCCATGCGGCGCCGCGCCTCACTGCCTGATGGTCGGGCAGTCGTCTCCCGCACTAGCCCTTGCTGGGCGGCGGGAACCTCTGGCTGGTCTCTCTCGTCCCTGGCAGATGGGGGGAAACGACGAGGACTTTGATTCGCGGAGTTGGCACGGATATAGGCATGATACCCCCTTGTTGCTATGACAGGAATACGTTCCGGATTTGGTTTTTGAGATTCTGAGTGGGACGTTGCAAAGCTCCTTCGGAGGGTTCTGCTTGAGCGACGGCATTCGATACAAGGGCCCGCCACGGCTTGCGAGGCTCTCGTTTACGGTTCCGCAAGCATGCGGCTGTATAGGAATCATGAGACATTTCTGAGCCTTTGCTGAACCCCCTTATTTCCGCAAGTGAATGAAGTACCGCACAAGCGGAGCGAAGACCGAAGCCCCTGGGACCTGACTAACCCCCAATACAAGCCGGGCGAGATCGAGACGCTATCGGGGGTGGGTTCGGCGAGCATGTATAGACGTCTGTTGGTGCGATACAGACCTAGCGGAGGCGAGGGCCAGGGCCAGTGATTCGCGTGTCCAGTTGACACTAAGGGCAAGGCGAGAATGGATAGATGCTTATACATGTATAGTTTATGCCTCGCGGTACAGCGTAGAAACGGACATCTATTTACCTACGCAGCTCGTGGAGAGAGGGGCACGGTGCTGTTATATCCCATCCTTCTCTCTTTGCACGTCCAGCACGTAGACGACGGCGCGGCCGCCGATTTCCGCGGCGCGCCGGGCAAGGTGAACGAGCGGCACGGTGGGGTGGTCGAGCTTGCTGGCGTGCTGGTGGACCAGCAGGGCGACCATGCTGATGAAGCTGGCGATGGAGAAGACGCTGATGCTCGCCGATGTTTCCTTGCGGATGTTGATCTTGCGCTGGGTGAAGTGGTAGCAGGCAGTCAGGGTGGTGGCGATGGCGACCCAGGCGGGCAGCAGCAGCGAGGGGTCGTCGGCGCCGCCCAGCAGGTGGACGGTCCAGCTCGAGACGTACGAGAAGATGCCGACCAGGGTCACGAGGCGGACGACGGTGGCGTGCGCTGTGTAGTTGAGCAGCCAGCGCGACATGAGGCAGTCGGTGAAGACGAAGGCAAGGTAGGCTGAGGCGCCGCACTGGAAGAAGGGGGTGAGCGAAGAGGGTCAGCCCACGTTTTCTTTCTGGGGGGTAGGGGGCGTGATCGCCACCTCTCCCTCTGCTGCCGGGGAGAGGCCGAGGGGCCAACCGGGGGGGGGAGGGGCTTCGCGCGCGCTCGACATACCCAGATGATGGACAGAGCCGTCTCGGTCAGGCGAAGGCGCTGGTCGACGCTGACCTGCCAGTCGGAGAAGTCGAGACCGAGGAGGCGCAGAACATCGCGGTCGTGGCGGAGGAAATCGCCAATGAGGAAGCGCAGGGCGAAGCGCAGGCCGAGCCACAGCGCGGGGGCGATGGAGACGAGGCGGCAGAGGGACAGGAACGGGTGCCAGAAGCGGGGGACGCCGAGGGCGACGGCGATGCGCGGCTGGAGAAAGGAAACGGCAACTACAGGGGCCGACGAGGACGAGGGCGCGGGGGCGGCGGGCGGCGGGTAGTGGTGGCCATTCGGGGCGTGGTGGTGGTGGTGGTTGCTGTTTTGCCGGGGGCGTGTACGGGCCAGGTCGGCCGGCTTCGTTGTGGTTATCGTCGCCGTCGTCGGCGGCAGCGGCGGCAGCGGCGGCGAAGGGGTGGCGACGGAGCGGCGACGGGCGCAAGACGACGGAGGGCCGGCCGACGCGGGGTTGGCCATGAATCAATCGGGGGGGGCCTTCGAGAGCGAGTGCTGCGCCAACACGCTCTCAATTGACAAGAGGGAGAGGAAAGGGAGGAGGGAACGGCGGGCGTGCGAAGGAGAGGGAGTTGGTGATGTGACGAGGGCGGGCGATTGGTCGATGAGAGGGGGGGTTTGGTTTCCTGGTCCCCAGGGTCCTGTTCCTGTCCTAGGCTGACCGTCTCGTCTTCTACGCTGTATTCCCGCTGCTGTTGCCCACACGGAGCAGGCGAGGAAGCAGTTCAAGCAGTGCGATTTACCTCCTCCCGAGAAAAGTAGCCGTAGGATGAGGGCGGGCAAAGGATAGTGGTGGCATTCCCTCTTGGGGAAGATAAGAGAGAGGTCACACTCGGTAGCGGCCCAGTCCTGAGCGGCTCACCGACGTACGAATGGCGACGGGTTGCGATAGGCAACGCACACGGGACGGGAAATATGCTCGCCGGTTTCCCCCAGCTGGTTGCCGGGCGCAGGGACGGGACGGGCGAGGGCAAAAGGATTGGAAGGCAATTGGACTGGCACCAAGAGATATTGAATATGGCGATCTACGTTCACGGCCGACACTTCTTTCTGGGGGCGGCAGCAAGGATGGTGGTGCACACAGACGCAAATATATATACACACGCGCCCGCACATGCACATACATGTATATACCTTATATACTTATATATAAATGTATGAGCGCACGTACGCAGGTACACACACAAACACATGCACTCGGCGGCCCTGCAGAGTGCGGAACTGCAAACGAGACAGGCCCTGGCCGAATGGGACCTCGAGCGGACGAACTCTCTCTCTCTCTCTATCCCTATGTTTATCTATGGCTACCCTTCTATCTCTCTGCCGCGCAAGATTCAGAGCCCAGACGAGCCCGACGAAGGTTTACCTGCTCGGACAAATACGGGACGCACGGCATGTACTTTCGACCCTTACGCCAAGTCCTTTCCGACTGCCCCCCGCATCCCTTGTGTGAGCGATAGAGGAAAAAAAAATAGGCCGAGTGGCGTTGCTGGCAGCTGGATGGCCGGCCAGCGGGGTAGGCAATAGTGCCCATCTGATGTATGTGCGTGGGTTTTTCCAGGCGGGCGCTACCGCTTATAGCTTTTGTCCCCAAATGGACGTGTAGTAAGGCTTGGAATGCGGCCGCGGATCGGAAAAAAAATGGTCGTCAGACGGCTCGTTCTAGCTTTCGGCTTGGCCGGTTGGGGCCCGCGCCGAGTTTGAGCACGTATCACGAACTCTGGGGTGTCAAACTCACACGGGGTCGAGGGTATAGCTCGTGGCCTGTACCGTTCACACGGACTGGCGTACCCCTTTCGTCCCAACTGACCTCTCTCCGCCCGGGTCCCAATATCGGCAGGTACGGATTCAGGCATTTCCACGGTGAGGTCATTCCGTCGCTGGCTAGCCCGAAGCGATCCTCGAGAGGCCCCTTGGTCGCGCCTAGCGAGGTTCGTATGTGGGGGGAAGGGCAAGGGTAGTTTCGACGCCCGGTTCATCGCCCATTCCATATCCACTGAGCCACTCAATTGGGAGGGCGTTGCTCTGGATTCCCATGTATGGAAACTCCACGGGGCTGGATTGCTGTACGCGGTTCCCTGGCCGTTCATTGGCCGCCTCGTCGCCCGGGCCCCGCGCCTGTCCCGCGGGGCCTCAGCCTTGGGGAAATTTTGCCGGAGCGGCTTCTGCTTCGCACTGGAGCAAAGGCATATCCATGCACCGAATGGCCTCGTGTGCGTAAAGAGTCGAGCCGAGGCGAGTCGACCCAGAACGCACGCGCCGACAGCCCGCCCGGACTCGGCCCTTGTTCTGCTCTTCCTGCCACACCCTCCCTCCGTCATCATGGCTGCCCGCCAGGTCGCCCGTGCCGTGCAGCAGCAGCCGTGGCGGCCGGCCTCGACCTGCCGTCTCCCCGCCTCGCCTGCCCTCGCCATGCTCGCCGCCCTGCGCCCGTCCGCATCCGGCCCCGGCCCTGCCCTCGCCCGCCGCGGCTTCCAGACCCTGGGGTCGCCGCTGGCGGCCAAGAAGCGCGAGTACGTCGGCTACGCGCGCAACAAGCGCCAGTCACCCGAGGTCGACAAGAGCACGCTCCAGACGTCGACCAACAACATCTCGGTCCTGCTGCCAGACACCATGGTCAAGCCGCCCGTCTGGAAGTACCCGCGGTCGCCCGTCAAGTTCGCGCAGATGGCCTGGCACTGTCTCCGCCACAGCGCCACCAGCTGGATGACGCTCGTCTTCTACAAGATCTCCTCCAAGCCGTCCTTCCTGGGCCGTGCCAAGTTCCAGATCCGGCGCGGCGCCCTCGTACCCACGGTCAAGGCGCTGCACCTCGAGCTCAACGACGCGCTGGCGCGCGGTTCCAAGGACGAGCTGCGGCGCATCTGCACCAACGAGTTCTACGCCAAGCTCGCCGCCATCATCGACGCGCGCCCGCGCGGCTACCGCGCCGAGTGGGAGCTCGTCCGCTACAAGCGCCCCTGGGCGTACCCGCGCCTCGCCGAGCACAAGATAGGCGTCCTGCCCCTCCAGCCCCGCGGCCAGCGCGCCATCCGCCAGGCCGTCGTGAGCCTCGCCAGCGAGCAGCGCGTGACGCGCTACGACGCCGCCGGCGCCGTTGTCGCCCAGCAGGCCCGCGATGTCGTCGAGCACCTCGTCCTCACCTGCGACGTCGACGAGAAGACGTACGAGTGCTCCCCCTGGAAGATCTGGGGCACCCTGCCCGAGACCACCCTCGAGGCCTACGTCGAGGCCCGCGCCGCCGAGGACTGGATGATGAAGAACAAACCCCCGGGTGTTTGAAACAAAGCAAGAAGGTTGGGGGGAGCAACAAGTGTACGAAATTCGAAAGAGAACGGAAAATAGAAAAAGCAGCCTGTACCATATGTAGACTAGTCGACTCGGACCAAGGGACTTCCATATACATGAGAGGGACTGAGCGGGGGGGGGGGGGGGGGGGGGGGGAGGGCGCCACTGCTCGCGCTTCCGGGGCGCGTAGAGGAAGCAAAAAGATCTATAATTCGAAATCAGCCTCCACACCGAGTTCCATACGTCCCCATCCGGATGTCTGGTCGTCTGGGTCTTGGTCCGTCGGCAGGAATAGGGGTGCGTGAAACGCTCGAGCACATGGACCCCAGCCAACGTGCTTTGCCGGCTCAAGAAACACGTTGACGCGGCCCACGCGAGGATGCGCGCAGCCGCCATGGCACCTTGGGCGCCCATGGCTGGGTGGCGCTCTCGACGACAGCCCTGCCCGCTTCATGCTATCTCATCCATACCCGTGTGCTACGTGGGCCGCAGTCGACCTCTTCCCGTGACCGGCGACGGTGCTTATCCGTCGTCTTCACATTGGCCGGTCCACTCGAGCCTAAGAGTTGCCAGATCGGTGGGGAGCTTTTACAGACAAGGCCCGTATTTCCACACGTTTCGACGGAATCGCCGGTGGACTACTAGTAGGGACGTCAAGTGCTCACAAGAACAGGGGACGTGTGTGCGTTGTAACGTCCAAGGTATTATGGAAACTGGTAGCGTAGGGTCCTAAGATTCCTCCCTTCCCCATACCTGTCTGATCTTCGACGAACCTCCTTCCCGCCGTCCCGCTGTCTGTGCGGTCGAGATCCCACCAATACTCTCGTCTTTCCCCGGGAGCGCCTAACTGGTATCGTATGTGCATTGTTAAGCAATGGCGCCGACACCAAGATTCGCTGATAAGACACCTCCCTCCTCCGCGCGCAACAGCCACCGTTTGAGCACGGGTCGTCCCACTTCTTAGAAGAACTTGCCCGTCACCTTGGAGATGCCGACGGCTTCTCGCTGGTAGGTGATGGAGTCAGTTTCGTCACCCTCGATCCTGGCAGCTGGGTCCGGGAAGGGTCGGCTAAGTGCATCGAAACGCTGGTGCGTCCTCTTGGCACGAATGTACTGGAATGACAGCCGCAGGCCGAGTGCGCCAAAACCCCAAAGCAGACCCCCCACGGGCGCTGCCACGAAAGCGCCAAAGGCGCCCCAGTCCTGTGTGTAAAGGCCTTGCTGGAGAAGGATCAGCTCGCCGCCAAGCTGGGCATCGCCGTAGTAGATGGTGCCGAAGATAAAGACAGTGAGGATACCGCCCAAGCCACCAACCACAACTTCGAATCCGCGCCACCAGTAGAAGCGCTCCGACAGACCCAACACGAGAACTGGGATCGTGGCTGCGGCCAACAGATCGGTGATCAAGTAGATCTGAAGGATGCTCGGGGCGCGGATAGCCAGGACCACAACGGGGATGATGATTAACACAACAGCGCCGCGGATGTACCAGACGTTGAGGCGATTCCGAAAGAGGTCATTGGAAGCGGACGAGACCATGGCAGACTGAAGGCTGTCGAAGGCAGCGGTGCTGAGGGCAACGGCCATTACAAGCACGATACCAACGACCCAGTTCGGCAATCTCTCGAGTAACAGAAAGAAAGCCACGGAGCCGTCCTCGTTCGGGGGGTCGCCAGGCCAGGCCCCAGACCAGACGGCAATGAGTCCGGTGCAGCCGACAAGGGTGAGGACGATCAAGATGACGACCATGGCCGCCGAGACGCCAATCCAGAGGTCCCTATCCGTCTTGGAAGCGAAGGTCCGCAGCCAAAAGCTGGACAGGAAGAAGTCGTTGGTCAGGATGGCAATGGGAAAAATATACATGAGCTGCCATCCAAGTAAGTTGGGCTCGAGAAGACCAGACGACTCGATAAGCTCTGGTTTGATTTCCGTCTTAACCCCAATGGTGATGGTGGCAATAATGATGAGGAGCACAATCATGGCGCCTTGGACGTTGTCTGTGATGAAGGAAATTCGGAATCCTCCCAAGGCTGTATCGCAACACGTCAGTTTGATTTGGGGGGGGGGGGGGGGGGCAAAGCGGGTCTGTTCACTGACAGGTATACCAGGTTGTGACAATGCATTGCACGATGATGACGGGTAGACCATTCAGGCCAGTCAAAGCATTTACAACTTGTCCCACTGCAGACAGCTCTGCCACCATATACAAGAACAGCGTGAGCATCGTCAGAGCGCTGAGGTACAGGGCCGTGATGATCCCGTACCGCTGCCTTGTCCATTCGGTGAGGACAAAGCCTTCTGGACATTTCCTGCGGATGACGGGGCCGAGCGCAGCGAAGATGAGCAAGGGCAAAGCTGAGGAGAGGGCGTACACAAGTACGCCTTGGAGACCCGATATGATGGCTAACTGGGGGTATGAGAACAGAATGCCAGAGCCCATGGCTGCAGTTGACGAAACACCTGAGTCAGTACAACCGGAACGAGGTGGAAAGGGAGGGGGACGGGGGGGATTGATCGGAGCGGCAGCACGTTTCCCACGCAAGCATTAACTTGATCGAGTATTACGGTACAATCTCAGCTTCATGTCCACAGCCGCCGGCGATCTCCTCTGGAACGAGCCCACAAGAGCTTGCCCAGAGGTTGGATCGTGGCAGGCTTGCTTCCAATCCGCGCCCGTAGTGAGCCGCGGCCGCCAACCCCCCGGCCCCGAGCGCCAGGAGACGTCTCGGGGTCCCGGGAGGCCGGAGACCTTTGTTGATCTTGGGTACAACGAACCTATGGGTCAGTCTGCGCAGGTCACCACTCTGATCTCATACCGCTTTGCTCGTCGTGGGTGGTTGCTCTCGGGCGACCGCCGCCGCATCGGCCGTGCCGGGCTCAAAATGCTGTGCTACCGCCCGGGATCTTGGGAGAGATGTGCTACTGCGTAAGCATGTTTGGCGTCTCGACTACTCACCAGAGGCGATGAAGTTGAGGGCCAGCGGCAGAGCTGTGGCTCGGGTCAGCATGATATTCTACAGTGCGGGGGCGCGGAAGATCATCTGCAGAGGGCCGTGATCTCCCCTGAAGCTCTGGTCTGACCCGACTGTGTCCTGTTTCCCGCGAGAAAGTCCGCTTTGGGCTGCTTTCTCATCCTCCAGGCGAGCCCGGTGCCGAGTATACTGGGGCCCACGTCAGCTCGCGTCCGCACGTGCGCTCCAAGGCTCCCCGATTTGGGCTCCCTTGGGGGATGTCTTCCGTACAGAAACGCTGCATAAGTCACATAGATGACGGCGTTCGACGCCGCGAACGAAGGCTGGCCCATGATGGCGTGTGTGCCGTGGCAGACGGATGAAGTAGGTTGCGGGATATATAACGGGATCTGGGGGCGCGACGATGTTCAAAGCAGTCGACTCTTAGTAGGAAACGACAATGAATCCTGAATTAACGGCCAAATAAGAATTAGGAAGTTGTGGTCGTTTCTGTGTCGTCCTGCCTCGATGCTGTATCGGGTTCAAAATTCTTCGTCTTGGCCAGGAGCAAAAATACCGGGCGTCCAAATGTGACTAAGCGCCACCAATGGCGGGGATCAAGTCTCTCTCGACAGGTGAGGGACATTACGACTGGAGTACGCCATCATCGTACCTTCCAGTTCTCCCCTAGCGCATGGCATGGCGCGTCGTCCCATCCAGTAATCAATACTACATGGCCTACTTTGCTCAATGTCGGTACTTCAAGTACACTCCATGCGGGCTGCCAGGGCGTTTTGGGAGGCCAAGTATAACAAGAGATCACCCACCTACCTCATTGTTAAACGTGGACAGAGGAATATTTCCTCCGTTTTTCTCCTTGTCACCACCTGCGACGGCTTCGAATCCCGCCGTCGTGAGTTTTTGCTTGCCGCCGCGACACGAAGGCGCCGAGACCGGCGTCTGTCGTTCCAATTATTTGGGATCAACCATACCCGGCCATCATACGATATGGTTCCGTCATGTCCATGATGCTCCATTTATTCCACCGAGGTACGCCCCGAAAGGTGCGGTTGGATCATCAGCCGAACAAAGGGTACGCGATGGGTTCATTGAACGTCCGTGTTCGATCCAATGAATGCTCGCCGGACAGGTATTCCCGGACTTTCTAGTCAGACGTCGCGTGCATGTCGCTAGTGGGGATGCAATTTTCACAAGTCGGTCCGTCACGAACCCTCATCAAACGTAGAGACGCCTGGTTACTGTCTATCAAACCGAACAATCTATCAGTGGCGAACATATGGACGGGCCGCAGCAAAGAAGAAAGACTCCCAAGGAGCTATCCTGCCTCGTCCTCTCTATCCACTTGTGCAGACGGGGGGCTATCATGAGTGCGTTATATGTAGTCCAGCACCTCAGCAAAGTACCGGCAATCACGGTACTCGCCAACCTGGATCCAGGAAAGAAGATTGGTGTGGTATGGCTCGGCACGCCAAGTCACAGCCCAGCACCAGACATCCGTACCGCGGTTAAGCAGCCTCGCTATTCTCAGCACGCTCTTGGGCATCCGTGGCTTCGTCTTGTGCGACGCCACCCGCAGCAGCCTGGGCCTGCTGGGCCTGCGTCATCAGGTGCCAGTACGCCATCGGGGCCAGGTTGGGATCGTGCAGATAGGGCGTGGCCCAGCTGTACGCCGGAGGCGGCAACATTGTGTAGGGAAGCTGAGGCGCGGCAGCATAGTTGGGTGTTTCCATCTGTCCAGGCGCCAGCGAGTACTGCGGGCTGGTGAAGGGTGTGCCACCATAGTTCGGCATCCAGCCGAAGGGCGGAGCGGCCATGGCGGGGCCATCTCCGCCGTGGAATGGCGTCGGATGGGCCGGGACTTCCCTCGGGACCGAGTCGGCCGACGCTGCGTACTTGTGGGACTCTGCCGGCGTCGTCGGGCTTCGCTTGGTCGTCTCGACCCGGCGCTGGCTGTAGTGCTCCGGGCTGAGATAATGGTCGTTGCGGGCGGCACGGCGGGTGTGGTGATTGCCCACCTCCTTGCTGTTCTTGCGCTCGACGCGAATGGAGGCGCCCATGACCCTCTCTCCCGTCTACTTTTGTCAGCATCCCTATCGAATTAAGCCAGAGAACAGAGTCAACGTACCATGCGCTCGCAAGCCAGCTCGGCCATGTTAGGACGTGTAAACTCCACGAACGCAAAGACGTTGGCACCTAGCAATCACAACATCATCAGTCACCGACTTCAAAGCACGAAACCACGCGAATGTGGCATACCGTTGCGAGGTCCATCCTTCTGGATGACCTGAACATTGTGCACATCACCAATGGCATCGCCCAAGCTCCAAAGCCTGTCCTTCAGCTCCGAAGTGTCGCAGTGGTTCGGAAGGCCACCGACGAAGACCGATCGACGGTCGATCTCATATCTTGTGAGGAAGTCTTCGTCGTGGTTTCTTCGGATGTTGTGCCGTCCAAGTCGCTTTTCGTCGTGCGCGACGACGCGGAAAAAAGCGTGGTGCTTGAACGCCTGTTCCATCATGGATTAGCTATGCCCGAGGGGAAGCCTCGTTGTTGCGGGTTGCCACTTACAGCCTGTACGTCTCTCTTCGGGTCGAAGGCCGTGAACTCGACCATCACAGCGCGGCCGCGAATCCCCATGGCATCGGCAACGGACTGGTTGAGCGTCTGGATCTTCAGAATGGGGCCAAATGGGCTCAGCAACTCGTCGGCGTCCTCCTCGGTAAGGTCACCGCCGCAGTGATTGTACATCACGAATGTTCCTGGGTACATTGGCAATCAGCACAGGCGTTCGAAAAGCCGAATATGGCTTGATTGGGTGCATATTTACGGTTTGCCTTCACCATCTCCGTACGGCACGCACGACCGTGAATGACGGCACCTCTGCCCACATTCATAGCCTCGCGTGCGTCTTTGTCATTCTAAGGCGCCGCAGGAGTAAGAATAAATCCTCAAATGTATCAAGTGCCGCAGCTCAACTTACGGTGAACTGGCAGAATGCGAAAGGCATGTTGCGCGGGTCTCTGCGAATCTTGACGAAAACCACTCCAAACTTGCTGAAGTGGCGAGTTACCTCTGCCTCGAGGGCCTGGTCGTCGACCGCCTCCGGCAAGCTAGATCACATTAGCAGGCATGCTGGTATCATCTCGCAGGTAAGACACTTACTTGGCCACAAAGACGCAGGAACTGGCTGGGTAGAATTCCTGAGCATCAACGCCGCCGACCTGGTGTCGGGTGGCGTTTCCTTGGCCCCGGTGGCGGTGACCAACTGGCGAGTCCGGGATGCTGCCATGGCGCAAGTGAATCGGAGGTCTGCCACCGAACTTGATGCCGTGGCCGGCAGGACGGTCGTACGACTCGACCGGGCCCGAGAAGATGTCTGCCTCCTCTGCGGCCGGCTCGATGCTGTCGAGGCGATAACTCTCGGATTCTCGGCGGGTTGCATTCCGGAGGACGTCAGCGAACGACTGCGAGCGGCCAGGTTGCTTTGACGAAGATCCGAAGAAGCCCCTGGTCAGGTAGTGTAAGCTTAGTATGAAAACATGCGACGACCAAGAGATTTGGTTGCTCACTGGGACTTGGAAACGGGGGAGCCCTTGAGGCGCATGCTAGACATGCGAGTGGTCAGAGGGGCACCGCCATCTAACTGTTGAGTTAGTCGACTTCGAACGCAAGCGTGTGAGATATTCGGCATGGGGGTCATGCCGGTGAAGGTGACGGCGATAGCTTTCTGCTGTGGAACTACCGGTGGGAAGGAGGAAAGAAAGAGAAACAGATTGAGGAATCCGTGTCATCAATAGGAGCAGTATACCCCAGTGGAATCCTCGAAGGCCATTGGAGGGAAGGTGAGGAAAAATATGAAGCAAGGATTAAATAGAGAGAGATGGAGACGGAGATGAAGCGGTGATGAAAAGACGTCGGCTTCTCGTGTGGTACACCGACCGGAGAGGCGATGATGGTGATAGAAAAGGTGATGGTGATGTTTTGGCAATCTTCGGAGGAAGGAGCGATCGAAGAAGAGGAAAGACGAAAGAGAAACGGAGAATCTGAACTTACCCTCGACGTCGGTCTCACTCGAGATGGCGCTGGGCGACGTGAGGCCCTGCTTGCCACTCTTCGAACTTGCAATGCGCTCGCCACCTAGTCCGCCGGAAGACCAGGATTTGGTGTCGTGCCTCTTGCTGTAGGCCATGATTGCGAACCTGCAAGGTTCAAGGTCAGAGAAGCAAACCTGGTGACTGGAAACGAGATCGTTGGATAGTGTGGTGTTCAAACCGTGGGAGGGGAAGGTGTGGGCTGGGACACCATTAGTGGGACGGGAAAACGTGAGTGGGAGGGGGGACGAACAGAAAGGATGTTGGTTGAATAGAAGCTGGAACAAGATGGAGGTGTGTCAGTGGAAACAAAGATCAATGCAAGTTAGGCAATGAGGCCCTCCAAAGATGGTAGAACAAAGGAGAAAAAGTAAATGTGTCCAGGCAGGGAGTGTGGAAGGGTGCAGACCCTGGCGGAAGACGGCGGAAGACTGCAGGTACAAGCGACGTGACCCGGAAGGGGAGAGAGGGAATGGACTCGCGAGGGGTAAAGGACAATGGCAAAGAAGAGGGCGAGAGGAACATGCAATCAATAAGGCAAGGCACCATGTGAATCAAAACAGAGCAGGGCAGTGTAACATACGAGTGATATGGGCCGGCCTGCGTAGGCAAAGTTATGTGAGCAGAGTCATGTGGACAGGGGAATGGTTATGGAAACACCAAATCAAGTGTAGGAAAAATGCGAGGGCGAGAAATATTCTCAAAGAAATCAAGGCAACGCAACACCAACAGACACAGAAAGTAAAAAGGGCGGTTGTATAAGGTCCTCCACTGGAAGGTAAGGTAAGTGTGAAGGAATTCGGAAGGGCGAGTGCAAATGAGGGACGTCAAAGACCAGGTAATGGCAGTAAAAATGGCGGGTACATGAAATGACCCCCGGGGGAGTGCACAACAGTCTGGTACCGGGAAAAGGTATCGACATGTAAGTTCACACCTGTTGTTGATGAACTTGTTGGTCCGTGCGAAGTATAGAGGAATACTTGAGCGCGGATTGGTGGCTCCCAATAGGCGCACGGGTACCCGTGCGGATAAAATCGCACGGGACCCGTGCGGATTCTGTTTATAGCTTAGCGTGCCTTGGTTCCGGCCGACATCGCACCTCTCCCTATGTAGTATGGTAATTAGCACAGCCCAGCTTTCGTCTAGGATACCGCAACCAGCTCGTCGTTATCCTGTACCTCTTCAATTACTTTCCGCTATACGAATCTTGCTGCGT
The DNA here is from genome assembly GCA_018287875.1 of Nigrospora sphaerica. Classification (NCBI taxonomy): domain Eukaryota; kingdom Fungi; phylum Ascomycota; class Sordariomycetes; order Amphisphaeriales; family Apiosporaceae; genus Nigrospora; species Nigrospora sphaerica. Next base: position 1,807,603 of record JAGVVL010000018.1, read on the forward strand.
ATATAGTCTGCTGCTCCTCGCAGTCTTGTCCTGCCCTTCTCCAAAGGCTTCCCATGCCTCTCCGGTTAGGTAGGCTGCTTGCCGACTCTTCTGCCACCTGAGCATCGATCCGCTCTGTCTCAGATCGTTCCCAGTCTAGATATGCCATCATTTCCTCCTTCGTCCAGTCCCGTCCCCCTTTGGCGTTAAACAACGCCTCGTCATTTGCTTATAATCTAAGCACCAATCGTACTCCGCTTTGCTATACCGTAGTGGTAACCCCATTGCCTTCCTGTACATCTGGTTATTAGAATAAGTGCCCGGAGGTAGGGTCTTCTTCCAGACCTCTCTTTCTACGACATATCTTTGGTATATCGCTTTTGGGTCGGTGTACTTTATAGGCTGCTCTAGAGCCTGCTGCTGTTCTTCGACTTGTCCTGAGGCTTGATCTTTAACTCGTCTCGAAGACTGGTTATTAACCTCCTCTGTAGGTCGAGCTTCGATCTCCTCTGAAAGCTGAGCTTCGATCTCCTCTAAAAGCTGAGCTTCGACCTCCTCTGAAAGCTGAGCTTCGATCTCTTCTAGGATATATTCCGTGGCATCTTCTTGAGTCGGCGAGTCGGACAGGAAGTCGGGGGCGGGAGACTCATGTGGAGGTCCAGACGCTAATAACTCGGACATAGCTTCAGACATCGGTGTGTCGGCTAGGGGTTCCGGTACTGTTTGCAGCTGTTGTGATGCCGCCGCCTCTACACGAAGTTGTAGCTCCGCGTGCCTTAGGGGGTATAATTGAGACACCCTCGAATGGCCTAGACGGTTGCATCTGGTACATATTGCTGGACCATTTCGTTTAGTTGCGGTTTCAACGGCCTCAAAGCCGCTGGGCTCCTGTCGATTGCTTGACCGTGGTAAAGAGGACTTGGCAGCTGTTAAGTCGATACGCTGGCGAGGCTCTTAAAGGAAAGGTTTGGCACCACTTCGGACTAGGTGCCAATGAGAATGGAAGTCCCCGAGATAGAGAGCTTTACCTTCGGATAACAAAGCCTTAAGTGTGTGAACGCATGGCAGGCCTTGCGACCGAGAGAATGCGCCTGTGCAGCATGGTAGCGGACCGCTTATCGGGAGGAGCTTCCGCTGCTCTTCAACCTTTCGAAGAGCCTCTTGTGATACCCAGCCCCGTACCACACCATAGAGTGGACCGGACAGTTCAATCGGGGACCGAATCTGCTGCTTTGCCTGGTTGGACCTTAGTTCTCCAAGTTGGTTTATCAACGCGTGCTTGATAGCCCTCTAAGCCTCAAATAAATCAAGTGTTAATTTTTTTAAATGGCTTTTAAGAAGAGCATGAATGCCTTCGACGCGCGAAGTGACAACATTGCCGAAATGAGGGTAGCTGTCAACCCAGGCCTTCACAAGCTTTTCCTTATATAAGTCGAGCCATGTCTCCTTAACGTAGGCCACGTCCCGAATATGTGTCGTAATATAGCGCTGTTCAAATATAGACACACGGGTGTTAAATATTTCCTCGGTAGGAGAGCGAATAATTTGGTGCCAATGCTGGTAAAAGTTGTTCCACTCTTTAAGGCTTGCAGATCTGTCGGCTTCGGAGTCTCGGAGTTGTGGCTAGGTAGCAAATGATAGCTGACAGTAACGAAGGACGGCTTTGTTCGCATGCTAAAGGCATAGCAATGAAGTAGCAGAGGGAAAGCATACTTTAATCGCGTTAATGCAAGCAAGACATCGATCGGTAAGAATAACTGAAGGTGGGCGGGATTTGCTGATTTCGTAGAGTGACCGTAGACGCTCTAAAGCCCAAATGAAATCTCCCTTGCTCTCTCCACTAAGAAATGCGAATGCGATGTAGAAGGACCGTTAAGAAGCGTCTACCCCGATTATATCTAGGAGCGGCATTCCGTACTTGTTCGTTTTGTAGGTACAGTCGAGAATCAAAACATCCGGATAAGCCTGAAGATAGTTCAGCGACTTTGGATGCGCGAAAAGTAAAGCCTTAACGCGGTTCTCCGAATCGAGCTGTAAACGGCTCCAGAACCCTTCACGGTTAAGCTGGTTAGCTAGGGCATTGATCGTGCTCTGCCCTTCGCATATCTCGCGCCTGCTGTCCGCGATACGGTTGTAGATATCTTGCTGCGTTGCAATGGAACCCGTGTTCTGGCGTATGTACGTTCGAATCTCCTTAGGTGGGACGCCAGCATTCGAAAGGCTGGAGAGGCGGGTCTTCGTTTCGGTATCAAGTGCGCGATGCCTAGGATGGGCGGATGGGTGTAGACTCGGCTCGTGGTTGTGCTGGGCAAACTGCGGATCGGGCCGGTGTCGCAATGTCCATGTATCCCCGCCTCGTGATTCTTTTGCTAGCACCGAGAACGGACAGTTGTTACTGCGCGTAGATGTTTTTCGCTGGCGGGCCTTTCCGGAGGCGTATTCGCGGCATGACCGATCACATGCGTACACGACCGAGAGCCTGCCAGTCTTCTCCTTTGTTGACCTTTTTGTAACGAAGGCGTAACCTCTAGTGTATGCCCACTTGTTGATAGCTGTGACTAAGGCATCTCGGGACTCGTAGGTGCTTTCTGGAGGAAGACAGTCGTCGGGGAATTTTTGGTGGATATTGGTAATAGCTGCCATTGCAAGACAAGTCTTAGGATGGTGATGGTGACAAAAGTAACACGCGAGCGCGTCTCAGCGCGTTCTATAGCGCGTAAAGTGTGCGATGTCGGCCGGAACCAAGGCACGCTAAGCTATAAACAGAATCCGCACGGGTCCCGTGCGATTTTATCCGCACGGGTACCCGTGCGCCTATTGGGAGCCCGGATTGGTGGGTGTATCTTCCGCCTGGTGTTTCTGGGAGGTCCGTGCGAAGTATGTGGGTGCAAAGGCTCCCAATAGGCGCACGGGTACCCGTGCGGATAAAATCGCACGGGACCCGTGCGGATTCTGTTTATAGCTTAGCGTGCCTTGGTTCCGGCCGACATCGCACCTCTCCCTATGTAGTATGGTAATTAGCACAGCCCAGCTTTCGTCTAGGATACCGCAACCAGCTCGTCGTTATCCTGTACCTCTTCAATTACTTTCCGCTATACGAATCTTGCTGCGTATATAGTCTGCTGCTCCTCGCAGTCTTGTCCTGCCCTTCTCCAAAGGCTTCCCATGCCTCTCCGGTTAGGTAGGCTGCTTGCCGACTCTTCTGCCACCTGAGCATCGATCCGCTCCGTCTCAGATCGTTCCCAGTCTAGATATGCCATCATTTCCTCCTTTGTCCAGTCCCGTCCCCCCTTTGGCGTTAAACAACGCCTCGTCATTTGCTTATAATCTAAGCACCAATCGTACTCCGCTTTGCTATACCGTAGTGGTAACCCCATTGCCTTCCTGTACATCTGGTTATTAGAATAAGTGCCCGGAGGTAGGGTCTTCTTCCAGACCTCTCTTTCTACGACATATCTTTGGTATATCGCTTTTGGGTCGGTGTACTTTATAGGCTGCTCTAGAGCCTGCTGCTGTTCTTCGACTTGTCCTGAGGCTTGATCTTTAACTCGTCTCGAAGACTGGTTATTAACCTCCTCTGTAGGTCGAGCTTCGATCTCCTTTGAAAGCTGAGCTTCGATCTCCTCTGAAAGCTGAGCTTCGACCTCCTCTGAAAGCTGAGCTTCGATCTCTTCTAGGATATATTCCGTGGCATCTTCTTGAGTCGGCGAGTCGGACAGGAAGTCGGGGCGGGAGACTCATGTGGAGGTCCAGACGCTAATAACTCGGACATAGCTTCAGACATTGGTATGTCGGCTAGGGGTTCCGGTACTGTTTGCAGCTGTTGTGATGCCGCCGCCTCTACACGAAGTTGTAGCTCCGCGTGCCTTAGGGGCATGATTGAGACACCCTCGAATGGCCTAGACGGTTGCATCTGGTACATATTGCTGGACCATTTCGTTTAGTTGCGGTTTCAACGGCCTCAAAGCCGCTGGGCTCCCGTCGATTGCTTGACCGTGGTAAAGAGGACTTGGCAGCTGTTAAGTCGATACGCTGGCGAGGCTCTTGAAGGAAAGGTTTGGCACCACTTCGGACTAGGTGCCAATGAGAATGGAAGTCCCCGAGATAGAGAGCTTTACCTTCGGATAACAAAGCCTCAAGTGTGTGAACGCATGGCAGGCCTTGCGACCGAGAGAATGCGCCTGTGCAGCGTGGTAGCGGACCGCTTATCGGGAGGAGCTTCCGCTGCTCTTCAACCTTTCGAAGAGCCTCGTGTGATACCCAGCCCCGTACCACACTATAGAGTGGACCGGACAGTTCAATCGGGGACCGAATCTGCTGCTTTGCCTGGTTGGACCTTAGTTCTCCAAGTTGGTTCATCAACGCGTGCTTGATAGCCCTCCAAGCCTCAAACAAATCAAGTGTTGATTTTTTTAAATGGCTTTTAAGAAGAGCATGAATGCCTTCGACGCGCGAAGTGACAACATTGCCGAAATGAGGGTAGCTGTCAACCCAGGCCTTCACAAGCTTTTCCTTATATAAGTCGAGCCATGTCTCCTTAACGTAGGCCACGTCCCGAATATGTGTCGTAATATAGCGCTGTTCAAATATAGACACACGGGTGTTAAATATTTCCTCGGTAGGAGAGCGAATGATTTGGTGCCAATGCTGGTAAAAGTTGTTCCACTCTTTAAGGCTTGCAGATCTGTCGGCTTCGGAGTCTCGGAGTTGTGGCTGGGTAGCAAATGATGGCTGACAGTAACGAAGGACGGCTTTGTTCGCATGCCAAAGGCATAGCAATGAAGTAGCAGAGGAAAGCATACTTTAATCGCGTTAATGCAAGCAAGACATCGATCGGTAAGAATGACTGAAGGTGGGCGGGATTTGCTGATTTCGTAGAGTGACCGTAGACGCTCTAAAGCCCAAATGAAATCTCCCTCGCTCTCTCCACTAAGAAATGCAAATGCGATGCAGAAGGACCGTTGAGAAGCGTCTACCCCGATCATATCTAGGAGCGGCATTCCGTACTTGTTCGTTTTGTAGGTACAGTCGAGAATCAAAACATCCGGATAAGCCTGAAGATAGTTCAGCGACTCTGGATGCGCGAAAAGTAAAGCCTTAACGCGGTTCTCCGAATCGAGCTGTAAACGGCTCCAGAACCCTTCACGGTCAAGCTGATTAGCTAGGGCATTGATCGTGCTCTGCCCTTCGCATATCTCGCGCCTGCTGTCCGCGATACGGTTGTAGATATCTTGCTGCGTTGCAATGGAACCCGTGTTCTGGCGTATGTACGTTCGAATCTCCTTAGGTGGGACGCCAGCATTCGAAAGGCTGGAGAGGCGGGTCTTTGTTTCGGTATCAAGTGCGCGATGCCTAGGATGGGCGGATGGGTGTAGACTCGGCTCGTGGTTGTGCTGGGCAAACTGCGGATCGGGCCGGTGTCGCAATGTCCATGTATCCCCGCCTCGTGATTCTTTTGCTAGCACCGAGAACGGACAGTTGTTACTGCGCGTAGATGTTTTTCGCTGGCGGGCCTTTCCGGAGGCGTATTCGCGGCATGACCGATCACATGCGTACACGACCGAGAGCCTGCCAGTCTTCTCCTTTGTTGACCTTTTTGTAACGAAGGCGTAACCTCTAGTGTATGCCCACTTGTTGATAGCTGTGACTAAGGCATCTCGGGACTCGTAGGTGCTTTCTGGAGGAAGACAGTCGTCGGGGAATTTTTGGTGGATATTGGTAATAGCTGCCATTGCAAGACAAGTCTTAGGATGGTGATGGTGACAAAAGTAACACGCGAGCGCGTCTCAGCGCGTTCTATAGCGCGTAAAGTGTGCGATGTCGGCCGGAACCAAGGCACGCTAAGCTATAAACAGAATCCGCACGGGTCCCGTGCGATTTTATCCGCACGGGTACCCGTGCGCCTATTGGGAGCCGGGTGCAAAATAGAGAATGAAGCTGCTTGGAAGTGCCAGGGCCAGCAACCACCAGATTGTCAAATTGTCCAAAGCCACCAGCATGACCACCGCCAAGCAGCATAATCTCATTGCTCTCATGGGCAGGGTAAATTCGAGTGGTGCAGAAGTTGGAAAGACGAAGAAAATAAATCAATGAAGCGGACACGAGGAAGGGGTTCACGTACCTTGGAGATGGGGATGCCTGGAAAACCGAGACTCCGGTGAGGTCGTCTGCTGGCCGCAGTATTGATATGGATAGAACGAGAATGCGAAGGGTACTAGGAGAATTCATGGGGTATTTCTCGTAGGAAAGAGGAGAGGAGGGGGAAGGAGGGGAGAATTAGGCAGCCCTCTCGAGCAGGTAGATATGGGGGAAAGTTGACCGAGATACCTGGGCGACTGGATGATGGGGAAGGCGGACAGCGCGAACCACAGAAGCGAGATGGCGGCACCCCAAGGACAACAAGTCCGTGATTTCCGGCCTATCTCAAAGTGAACACCGTTTGGATAGTTTTGAAGTCGTCTTTGCGAGGGCGAGGAGGGCGGGGCAGTTGCAGGCAGAAAGAGGAGGGGGATAGAAAGCGGCGAGGTTTACTTACCGGTTCGTTGCTCGCTATGGTACCGCAACCTGATGCCGCCTGGCGATACTGAGCCGGTGAGAATTAGGTGATAGACCACGGGCGTTTTGTGATAATATAGAATAGCCAGGAACGTTGGAGGAATCTTCACGCCAAGGAAACGGGACGAAGCTGTGGTGACGCAGTACGAATCTACTTTTGGCAGGCTTAACAAGGCCATCAGGTCGACGCCACGACGCAAAGATGTTCTACCAGGCAAAAACCGTCTGTATAAACCGGGGAGGTTGTTTTTGGGTCATAGGGCATATGTAGGTATCTTATCACTTACTTGCCTTCTTACCTACTTACCTGTCCTTCCACAGCATGTTATCTGGCCTTGCGACGAGGCCTTGAAGATCAGCTACGTTTTTATCGCCCTTGCGTAGTCATATTCAGGACTTCGCAAGCGCTGTGCTGCCGGTGCCCCCGCGATGTACGTCTCGCAGTACGACCCGTTTTGGTCCCGCATGTTTTGCATCACTCCCGGACCAAGAGACGCGGCGGTTGGTCTTTCTTCTGGAGTTCTCATTGGGGCACCGTCATACTACCCAAGGGTCGAGGCGGGTACATAGAGGAGATTAAAGCCCGACGTCCAGCATCCTTGGGCCAGCCACTATCGAGCAGGAAGGACAAAACCCAAAGGCAACAATGCCGATTCAAGTACAGTCTTACCATGTGGCGCTCGCATTGCCATTCCGCATTATTGGGGCGCAGACCGCGGAAGTTTGTAGCAAGTGGGATCTCCTGGTAGGGCATGAGCATAGTATTCGACTGCGCATGTCCACCTTGGTCAGGTAGCTCAAATGTGGTATGGACATAACGGGGAGGGGGAGGGAGAGACTAATATAACTGCTGCCGGCAGTGCCCGACTCAAAACTGGAAAACATATCGCGGAGCCATTGTGATTTCAGGTTCAATGAGTACGACGGGTGGGCACTCGAGGTGACGTTCCTATGATTTTCACTAGCCGTGTTATTGTCACTTATTGCCTTGAATTTCTCTGGATGAGACAATATGTCTATCAACGACCTCGGGTGGTACCCATAATGCGGCGCAGACCCATGTCAAGTATTTTCGGAAGCATCTTGGCGAAATGGGCTTTCGGAAAGCTACTGCATAGTCTGTGGTACGGTATAGGTATTTATTGAACGTTGGGTTGTGTGGGTAGTATTCTCTTGCTCGCAATGGTGAGTGGGCCGTGAGGGACGACAGCAGCGATCAGGGTGAGTCGGGTGGAAATACGCCGAACGGGCAACAGAAAACATGCAATTTATCATCAAAACCTGCCCGCTTACCAACAGGCCTTCGCGGATCTTCTGTTGGACTTATCATGGCGTGGCAGATCGGACCACTGTATTAGGTAGTGATAGATGTTAATACCTCGGGGCGAATTGAGAAACGAGGGACCAGAAGTTAAGCAAGGACGAGACAGCCTCAATTCGAAGAATCAGTCTCCCAGAGATCCCACGACGACTTCCGGTGTCTTGGCTATACAACTCAGGCCAGAGTCTGCCGTCACCATTGATTATTCGTTCAGAACAAACCTGCTTGAAACCCGAAATTGACGAAGCGAGGCTGGCATTGAGTAACCAAGGTATAGAATATCCTGTCGCCGCGATTATATGTCATGGATTGATAGCATCCGAGCTAGCCGGGTCTGGCATACAAGACGTGAGGACCAACTATGCCGAAGGCAGGACGAAGACGGGCCTGTATTGTCGGAAGTGAAGGTGTGCTCTCAGCCTCGGGGGGGGGTGGTTGGTGATTGTCGTGTCTGTACTTTGACCTGGTGGCCCTAATTCCGCATTCCACATTATTTGGACGCTCAGGTGGGATATGAACGAAGGGGTAGGTCAAGGCAGGCGAGTGAGCGAGGGGCATCGCCGTTGGATAGACTTATGAGCGAGGGGTTGCGAGATGAGGAGGTGCCTGACCTCGATGGGGCAGGCACCTCTTGTACAAGGTAGAGAGCGGCGACGGTAACATTTCCACAAGCTGTCTCTTCCGTAGTATATCACATGTCGGGCATGGGGCGGGGTTCCTGCTCATGGATTATATACCAAGGTTACTAGATGAGCTTTGGGTTTTGAGCTGTGGCCACAACACATAGATGCTCGGATGGTACATAGATAGGAAGGGAGAGGAACGAGGAGTTGTATGAAGATCCAGGATGGCTTGGATTGGATTGACTATCAACCCGATCACCAATGGGGCAGGGGCAGGAGGATGGATATTCGCAGAGATGTATAGAAAACTAGCCGCCTGGGGACCGTTCGTTACATGCCATACGTAGCGTAGCCCCTTGGCCAGGCCAACCTTCAGCTGAGAGGGACAACGGCTTTGCGGTGAAGAGACATAAAAACTAAGACGCCGACCTCGGTAGAAGCCGCCATGGGCTGTGGCTTCAGGTCCCAGCAGGGCGCTCAGGCTGTGTGTGTGTGTCGCCCCCTGTACCTCGTGTATTCTCATCCCATACTCTCCAGTTCTTAGTGGCAGGGGGGGAAGGGGAAGGCGCTAGTTTGGGCGGCGCTGGCCCTCGCGCGCGTTTCCCAGCTCTGCCCACGAGGAGACGAGAGAGGGAGAAGACTGACTTTCCGATAGCCCGTTTCAAGGCCAATAAATCGAAACCGGGCGCCCACGCGATATTCTCCCCCACTCCCCCTTCTGCCCCATTCCCTGCATACCGTCGGAGTAGGTGAGGGTTAAGGCCAGCCAATCACTCCCGGGACCGAGCCATCCAAGCATAGAGCGAAACGGACGGAATACCCGAACGGACAGCGGCACCTGGGGGACTATCACACACGCGCGCCCGCCGCCCCTCCCCCCCAAAAACGATGCGCCCTCCCGCTCCGCACCACCCGCCGGGGGGTCTTCTCCCTCAGCCCCCACCCGGCTTCGCCCTGCGCAAGCGGGACATCCTGGCCCAGCTCGCCCGGCCCGACGCCGAGTACACCGACGCCTCGCCCAAGGGCTCCGTGGACGCCGGCATCCGGGACCTGCTCGACGACATCAACCGGCTCGACGGCTTCGTGACCACGAGCAGCTGTGCCGGCCGCGCCAGCGTCTTTGTCGAGGGCTGCAAACAGCAGCAGCAGCAGCAGGCCACCGCCGCCTCGCCCGGTGCCAGCGGCGACGACGACGACGGCGACGACGACGACGCGGCCCCGGATGGCCTCAGTGCCCCGGGCTCCCGGCCCGAGGAGGCGGAGGACGACGACGGCAACGTGACCATGGGCGGCACGGCGCCCGCCACCGTCGCCGGCGTCGGGGGCAAAGGCGGCGGCGGCACCTGGCTGTACGTGTCCCACGACCCCTTCCCCGAGGCGTACAAGGCCGCGGCTGCCCCGGGGGGGTTGGAGGCGCTCCTCGGGCTCGTGTCCGGCCCGGACGGCGTGGGGGCCGCCTTGGGCGAGGACGCGCCGGCCACGCCGTCGCGGCTGATTCACTTCAAGTTCGAGCCCATGGTGAGTTGGTGATCCGTTGGCGTTTTTTTCCCTCTCGCCCCCCTTCGAGTCCCTCCCCCCCCTCGGCCGGGCGCCCGGCGGCTTACTGACGCCCCCCCCAGATCTTGCACGTCCTCACGGCGTCGCCCGAGCACGCCCAGCTCATCCTGAAATGCGGCCTGCAGGCCGGCTTCCGCGAGAGCGGCGCCATCAACCTGACGCCGGCCCGCGGCGAAGGGACCGCCATCCCCATCGTGGCCATCCGCTCCATGGGACTGAGCCTCGAGGCCCTGGTCGGCGCCCGGACGGAGTCCGCCGTGGAGAGTACCGTGTCTTCCGACTACCTCCGGACCCTCGTCGCCATCAGCAACGAGAGGTTTGCCGAGAACACGAAGCGGATACAGCGGTTCCGGGCCGCCCTGGCCGCGGCCATGGAGCCCGTCCGGAAAAAGGACGGCACCGAGTGGGAGGACGCCGAAGCCCGGCGGCAGAGGAAGAAGGCCGAGGGCCTGCGGAGGAAAGCGGAACTGCAGAGCCAGCCGCGGGATACCGAGCTGGACGAAGCGCTAGATTTGTCACTGAATGCAGACATGTCCTAAGTTTAAACGCAGCAGCTCGCGAGCCGAAGCGTGTGCGGAACCGACATCTCTTGCTCGTCTACAAGCTCCTCTCTCGGAGCTCCTCTATGCGGTAGTAATGGTACATGCGTTCGAGGATTATGAGGCATCCCCCCAGGCTCCCACTGGCCAGTCCGTTTCTTTGCACGCCGGCGTTTCTCTCTCCCCCTTTCTTCCACCCTCTTTTGCTCTTTGTCTCCCTCTCTCTCTCCACGGGGCATTATAGTTTCTATCGCACGATGCGGTCGACCCACTCCTTCTCGAGCCGGCGCACCTCCTCCTTGAAGGCCTCGACCTCATGCCAGCAGTTGAGGGGGCGGCGGTCGTTCTCGCGCAGGCAGGCGAGGACGCGGGAGCGCGAGGCCTCGACGCTCTCGGGCAGCTGGCGCAGCTGCTTGCGCTTCTCGAGGCGCGCGCGCAGGGCTTCGACCTCCTTGGAGACGGTGTGGCGGCTGGGGCCCGCCTCGGGCTCGGACTCCTGCTCCGCGGCCGCGGCCGCCCGCTCGTAGGCGGCCCGGAGCGCCGCCGACTCCTGCGTCTCGAGCTTCTTGAGCTCCTCGGCCACGCGGGCCTGCACGGCAAGCTCGATGGTTTTCGCACGCGAGTGATCGGTCTAATTGGGGAGCGAAGGGCGGGCGGACCCGGCGGCGGTTAGCTGGCTGGTTTGGCCGGGCAGGGGAAACGGACGAAAGCGACGTAGGTCGCACAAACGGGAGGAGGCGAGGAGGCGAGGAGGGGAACCACGGGGTTCGACCTGAGGGCATATGAGCACTTACCTCGCTGCTGCTCTGGAGACGCTCTACGACATCCTGCGAAATGCCCACGGGGCCGTTGCTATCCCGGGCAAACCGACGTCAGTACGCATGCGCATGCGGCCGGAGGGAAGGGCAGAGAAGAGCTTACGCTCTCCACACGTGTGCCGACTGGCTCTCCGCCGGCTTAGACGAGGCCGAGCCCATGGTGTGTCGGGGAGGATGGTCAATGGGGAGGAGGAGCGGGCGTGTGAGTTTTGGGCGCGACAAGCTGCTGCTTGGGGGTGCTGGCGTGCTGCTGTGCTGCTTTGGGCCCGAAAGCTGGAAATCGATTGAGGCGGCAGTCGATGGTTTCTTTGACCCGGCGCGGCTATTTCCGAGCTTCTGGCGCCGCTTCCGCTTCCCAATTGACTGGCGCTGAAAAAAAGTCCATTGGGGGAACAGGCGATCCGCCCCGACACCGTGCACATACTTTAACCGCCGCTTCTGACGTAATCTCTCGCACGTTGATCTCCCTCCATTGCACTGGAGGGGATGGATGTTTCTGTACTTTCCTCGACCCGGTATTCGACATCGGCCTTCAAACGCCTTTGGGCTCTAGGTGTCGCACGACGCGGCTTTGATATTGCTTAGGAACGTCTTGGCATATCAACCAAACCGTGGTCAAACTGTCGAGAAGACGAGAGCAGTAAGCATCACAAGGCCATCAAGTATCACCGAGTTTTTATTCGTAAAGCATGTGCTTGATGCATGCACCAGGTACTGGGCTACCTCCATCCAATATACCACTACGATCCCCTCCCCCCACCCACTAAGGCCGTCATGGGCACCCGTTCACCACTCCAGCACCACGCTGTCCCACATGAAGCCGCGCCAGGTCGTATTGCGCGTGACCTCGAACCGGATCTCGTTGCGGCCCGCAGTGAGCGCCGCGGCGTCAAAGGCGAACTCAAAGTACCGCCACTCACCCGCCGTCGTCGCCGAGCGGTACACGGACGGGTCGTTCACTAGCGACGCCGTGGCCGTCTCCCCGGTCGCGCCGCTCGTCAGGTTGCCGATCCGCACGTCGTTGGCCCAGACGTCCGAGCTGACGCCCGCCGAGTACCCGGCGAGCGAGACGATGAGTGTGGCCTCGGCCGCCGCCGTCGCCGCGGGGGCCGCCTCGAGCTCGAAGGCGATGGTCCACGTCCCCAGCTTAGACTGCCCGAAGCACCAGTCGCCCGGCTCCGACTGGCCTACCGTGAAGGTCAGGTTGGCCGGGCATTTCTCGACGGCGCCGTGTTCGTACGGGGACCCGCCGTACCGGAAGCCGTAGCTGGTGCGGTCAAAGTCGCCCACTTGGAAGATTTTGGTCCGGTTCGACACGCTCCAGTCGAGGGTTCCCAGTTCGGCGGCCTCGCCCTCGGTCACCACGACGCCGTTCTGCAGGAAGCTGGTCGTAACATCGGCCAGCTTGCTACCGTTGGACCAGGCCTGGAGCCCGTAGGTACCGACCCGGACGTCGAGCAACTCGAAGGCGCCGTCGGCGTCCGCGTAGCCCGTGTAATAGTAGTCGGAGCCCATGTCCAGCGCCGTTTTGTTAGGCTCGTTGTCGCCGAGGAACACGGCGGCGTATGCGGCCGGCCGGCCGTCCGACAGGACCAGCTTGCCCTGGACCGAGCCGCGCTTCTGGTAGGCCTCGTCGGCGAACCAGGCGTAGGGCCACGCGCTGAACTCGGCCTTGGCCCTCTGCTCCGCGTCCGCCTTGGAGCCGTCGTTGAGGTACCAGAGCCACGGACCCCACATCTTGCCGTCCGGAAACACGTCGACTGCCGAGACCTGGAAGTGCGTGCCGTGGATCATGTTGAGTTCTACCGCATCGCCGGTGGCCGACTCGCGGTGAATCTGTCGTCAGAGTTGGTTAGCCTGGGGGTCAGGACCGAAGCGCCAAGTCGTCGCGACTGACCATCAACTCCTGCTTCAAATGATTTCCATTGTAGTAGTCCTTTCCGGCGTTGATGTACCAGCTCCCAAACCCGCCGCCGTACACGCCGTAGTACGTCTGCGTGCGGACCCAACTGGTCAGGTCGTACTTGGTGATGTACCCCTCGCCGTCGGGCGCGCGCCACGTCTCGTCCTGGACCTTGTTCCCGGGCAGGTAGTCGCTCAGGGGCGGCAGGGGCTCGTCGCGGACGTCAGTCTTGCCGTGCGTGAACGTCGTGTTGTCCAGCCGCCACAGCGTCCGAAACTCGCCCAAGGTGGGCAGGTTGTGGTTCACAAAGTATTGGTACGCCCCCGCGAGCCCTGACACGATGATCCAGTGCATGTCGCCCTCGCGCGCCGTGAACTTGACGTCGATGTACGGCGCGCCCTGCAGCGTGCCCTCGTGGGCGATCGACGCCGACGTCCAGTTGAGGTCACTGGCCGCGCCGTCTGCGAATGGGGGAAAGGCCTCGGTGTCAGCAGCCCCAAACACCACGCGCTTTCGCCCGCTCCGGCGCCGACTTACTGTAGCTGACGTAGTGCCCGACGGCATCCCCCACGCAGTCGTGGTCCTTGTAGTACAGCTTCACGCCGTACTGCCGGCCCTGGGTCACATTCCAGAGCTCGTTGCCCATTACCCACGTCTCGCCGTCCACTTCCTCGAGGAAAGGGGCCTGGCGCGACCCGCTCGAGGGCCGCCCCAGCACGCTCCCGGCGAGGAGCGCCGCCGCCGTCGCGAAGGGGGCTCTCATCCTGTTTTCGGCAGTCCCGCAGGCACGCGTCGTTACGGACGGCGGAGGAGGAAGGACTAGAGTAGCAGGGCCAGATCGCCTCACTCTTTGTCCTTTCGCCAGGTGGTTCGGCCGCGGCATCAACCCTATTTATACAACCGCATCTTTCCTCGGCGGCAGGACGGTCCGACGCCGAGGGCTGCCAACCATGAGGCAGCCATTGGTCAATGGCATGCTGGCTAGAACCCCAGGTGATTGCGTCCGGGAACGACCAGCTTGCTCGCGACCAGTCCAGGGACGGGAGTGGCGGCGAATGGCCGAGTCTCTATGATGCCCAGGGCACAGGAACGGGCCCCTCCCTCCGGAAGCGACAAGGGCCGTCTGCGAATCGTGATATGTGGAAGAAAGTGCTGTCATGTCGATGGCGACGGGGATCATGGGGTACCTGCGGGGCCCCGCACGCTCTGCTCGGGGTAATGGAATCCGGCCCAAACCTGGAAGGCCGTACTTAGCAAACTTGGCTGGGCATCGCGGGGAATCTACATGCGTGTGCACTCCCCGCGTTCTACTTGGCGGCTTGCAAGCATCATTGGACTAGGGCTATACCGAGAGAAACGGAGAGGCAAACAAGTCATTCCGCGTTTTCTCAACAACCCAGTAAGAGAAAGCATGCGACAGGGTCGAAGTTCTATTCAGAACTGGTGTTATTTTTCTTTTACGACGCTGGGCCACCTACACAACTTCAAGCCCTCAGGATCGCCAGGGGCTTACAACCGCTACATGTACATATTGAAACAGAGGGGGTATAAAAAGAAGACATTACGGGGTGGTAGACATCCGTGGATCATGAGAATGGCTTTCAAGCAGGCCAAATGCGTGGAAAGGGGGCAAAAACAGACTAAGGTTGCGAAGACTGGGCCGTGTTGCGCAATGCAGTCGGGCCCTGGAAGCCAGACGAAGACAAAGGCGGGACGTTTTGGAGTTCCACGTCTTGGCTGTGGCCAGGCATTTTGGGTTGACGCCGGTCCCGGCGTTCTCCAAAACGCTGGTCGCCCTCTTCGAACCGGCTTTTGAAGCGGTAGTAGGTGGGAGGACGAGGTCGGCAAAGAACGGTAACCCAGTTCTTCCAGGCACTGCCCTGAGTGAAGGCCCGGTACCGGTCCTTCTTGAGGAATTTGTGCGAGTTGAGAAACTCGCGCGTCGTCTCGCCCCGGGCCATCAGGAACAGGTGGTAGCCCATCAGAGCGGCAGGGTATATGGTGGCGATGAGTCCGTAGATAAACATGGCGAACGGCACCCGAAATCGGTCGATGGATGCTCCGACGGAAATGCCTTCCTGGGAAGCGTACAGAACAACATGAGCGAGCGAGGCGCCGACCAAGTAGAAACCCAGCAGGGTGGTGGCCGTGACAAAGGTGAAGAAGTAGCGGTAGTTGCGGCGGCCAACACAGTTATTGAGCCAAACGCAATGGTGGTCCTGTGTTTCGACACAGTTGTCGCACAAACGGCAGTGGTGAGCCCGCGGCGGTCTCCAGAGACTGCATGTCTTGCAGTACTTCGTGGGGACTTCCATAGCGGCTGTCGAAGATTCGGCCGACTTAATCAGTGTCCAGTCATTCATCGGAGGGGCAAGGCGCAGGGGATCCTCGTTGTCTGCTGCCGGCGGGAACCTATGCAAGTTCCTCGGTAGAATCTGGATCGGGTTGTCAGTCAAGCGGACGTTGCTCCTAGTCGCGGGGCTGCTACTCACACCAGGGTCAGAGCTAGATGCATGGATAAACGAGGATATGCTGAGGTAGAACAAGTAGGCGAAAACGATGGGCACGACGGGCGACACGCGGTACCAGTAAAAAGGGCCCGAGTAGACGAGAAAGAGAACGGCGGGAATCACGACAGCCAACGCCGTCGCAATGCTAATAGGCCGATGGCGTGTGTTTTGAAGCCGGCCACCGAGAGCAAAAACCGTGTTTCCTTCGAAATACTCGTAGTTACGGCCCAGCTTACGTTTCTGCGCCTTGGCCGGCGGGGGCTGCTTGGCTCGTTCTGTCGTGTCTATGGCGCTCAGCTGCGGGGATGAAGCGCCGGACGAGAGCTTCTCGGCGCCGGGCATATTACGGTGGCTTGCGTTTCCCGACGGCTCGCCCCGCGAAGGAAGCAGAAAACTGGACCGGAAGGAACGCGGCGTCCGGGACGGTGTGGGCAAGTTGCCGGCGTTCCCAAATGCGTTGCTCTTGTTCACGTCGAGACTGAGGCCCTTCATCTCGGCCGTGCCTCGCTGCTGCAAAGGGCGCACGCTATCGGTGAGGCTGCCGGCGGCATAGTGGCCTTGGGTCGGACTGGTCGTGGCTGTCACTCGGTCGAACGCTTCAGGCTCGGTTATCTCGGTGCCCCTGGAGGGCGGAAGCGGGCCATCTGCACTGTTCTGCCGCACGAGAGGGCTGATGGGGCTGAGCGGGGCACCCGGCACGCTGGTGCGTTGTTGGGGGATATGCACTCGGCTGTCGGCGGTGGTTTCGCCCATCGAGCCATTCCGTTGGTGGAAGCCCGAGGTCCTGACTGCTCCTCGTTGTGCCTGCAGCTTCTGCGAGCTCATGGGATGGAAAAAGGCATGCGATGTCAGGGATGGAACATGACTTTTGCTGGCGGCACTGGGCGGTCTTCCGGTGGACCCAGAGATGCTGTTGTTCAAGCTCACCCTGTGGAGGCCGATTCGATGTGGCTGTCCGCCTCGCGACGACGAAAACCCCGTCTTGGCGGTTCCTGGTCGCGATTCCGAGGCAATGCCGCTGCGTCTTTGGGGGTTGGCGCTGCTGGGTTGGAAAGGCTCGTTGCCGAATTCATCGCCATCTTCCGAGGCGATGTCCGTCATCCGTGAGGATATTATACTGGGAGGGCTCGCGGGGTATCGAGGCATCGCATATTCGCCACCATCTTTGGGCGGCGTGGACCGGCTGTCTGGATCGTTTGCGGCCATGGTGGTCTGGTCTGGTCTGGGAGCCCAAGGATCCGTGGGATATGACGAGTCGCGGGGGGATGAAACGGTCTATGGTAATCGTGCGATGCCGCCTTCTAGCAGTACGCCATGGAAATGTTGCCTAGTCTTTTGCACGCGCACAATCCAAGCCGAAGCCTCCGCGATACGGCCAGAGTCTAGATACACCTAAGGGAAAGCGCCGGTAGGTGGTTCAAGACACGAGTGGACAAGATCCCGCGAGTCAAACAGTTACAGAAGAAAAGAAAGGCTGGGATAAGGCGGTCGGGACGGCTGAGTCCTTGGGAAAGACGGAAGGGTCGGACAGAGAGGGAGCGGATGAAGGCGTGCGTAATTCGGAGACAGCGACGGGCGTTGAGGGATTGACTCGGGTCGGGTCGGATCGAAAAAGCGTTGTGGCTGTGATGATGTTTGTTCAGAAAGAGCGAGTGTACAGCTGTAACCTGCGCAGCGACGATGTTGTTGGTTGTATTTACCGGTTTGGCGGGAAGGGGGGGGATGTCAGGGAGCGAGAGGGAGGGAGAGACGGGTGGTGAGGGTATTAACTAATAGGGTGTAGTCGAAAAAGGAACCTTGGAAGGAATGAGACGGATGATGGAGGCGGTGGTGGTAGTTGGAGGAGCAGACCAAAACCGAGCCGAGCAAGGAAGGCGATCTCGTCAGCGTGCACGCACGAACAGACGCACGAACGAAGAAGACGTTGGAGCGCAGTAGCAACAGCAGCAGCAGCAGCACCTCATCTGCTTCGGCATGGGAAGATGGCCCGGCGCGAGATGCAAGGAAGATGGCGCCCCCCGGGGGGCAGATTCAGGTCGGGTGCTGGTTGGTCGGGCGCTGGGCCCCAGAGTAAGGGGGGCACGAGCCTGGAGTCTGCGAGGAGGGCCCCGATTGGAGCAGCACAATCTCATCTCACATAGTTCGCAAGCGTGTCAGCCCGTCCCATAGCCGATCCGGCCTACCACATCCAAGCCGCATTTTCCTGCGTTACGTCGCATCACTCAGGCCGTACGTCCACAAACTCCCAAGGTTCCCGCCGTGCCGGCACTACATCTGGCGCGACTGGCCTGGAGCGGACGCCTCCTTCGCACAGTCACATCGGCGGGGAGCGAGCGACGCAGCCAGAGGCACATGCATCAGGATTAGGCGTCAGTGACTGTCTGAGAAAAAAGCAAGTAGAGACCCAGTTTGCTACCCTGTACCTACCAGTTTGAGTGTCAAGCCCTGCCGGCACCCTGTCAGCCCACCCGTTCGATGGTTGCTCACATGAAGACCAGACGGGACGAACGGGGCATCCTATGATGAGATGGACGGATCATGGGCCATTACGGGGCGCGCTGTTCTCTATGGTAACCATGGTCCTCGGCCGGCCAGGGGGGCTGATAGGCTCCCCGAGGCTCTTCGCTCGTGGAGTCCGACGGGCACGGTTCCTCAGCGCTCGGATAGGATGGAACGATGTGGAACCGTAGCCTCAATCCAGCCAGGTGAGAAGACCAGGGAACCCGAGCCAGGAAGCCCCCTCCGGCACATTTGCTACGAAGTACCCCACCCGCGTAGGCACCTGGGAAAGTGGGGTTAGTATGTGCACAAAGCCACAGGTACTGTCGCAAGGCATTTTATGGAATATGCAAATCCCACGGCCGTCCCAGCCACAGCTCACATGGCATTCAAGCTCCAGCCCGCAAGGCTGTTTTTCGCTGTGGCGCGCCCGCTCACCCATCTCCGCACGCGGTCTTCCCATTGGCCAATGACGGGCGCGCGAAGCTTCCGTGGGCATCGAACGACCTCTTTTGCTGGGCGGCGCATCGACGTTAAGTTACCACTCGATCCTGCGGAACGACCTCTCGCCAATACACAAACTCACCCTCAACACCCAACCACCCGCACTACCCCGTCGCCACCATGGCCTCCATGATTGCACGTAGAGCCTTTTCCACCTCGGCCCGCCGCCTGGCCCAGGCCGACCCCGGCCTCAAGGCCGAGACGAAGCGCAACCCCGAGCTTTACGTGCGTCATATCCTCCTCCTCACGCCGGGTTCCCTCGCCCCCCCGACGACGCCCCCGAATGCGACCGCCGTCCCGGCCTTCGGAGGGCCTGCTATTCCGGACACCGCATGCTAACATGAGCTTTTGATAGATCCTGGGTGGTGTCATGTGCGCCGCTCTCGGTGGTGCTGGTCTCTACTTTGGTACGCCGTCCCATCCCCCCATGCTCCTCCTGAACCCCCGGAAGCTCGCAGCAGCCATGCACTTCGGAGACTGATAGACCGTCTTGCCCCCGTGGTACAGGCCGAACCCCCACTGCGGCTACCTCCGAGGCCCCCGTCGGCATTGCTCGCGAGGCCATGCCCTGGGAGAGCGGCTCTTCCGAGGGCAAGTACCGATACCACCCCGGTGGCAACCCGGCGAACCCCCCCAAGGACGCCCCCAGCGCCGTCAACGTTGTCGTCATTCCCGATGTCAACCTGCCCAAGGTACGTGACGGGCCCTGTCCCGGCGCTGGTAACGAATCCATCCCGCTGACCACGCCCCACTCCAGCACCTGCACGACAAGTACAACAAATGGGGCAAGGACGGCTACTAGATGTCTATCCGCGTGGTTCGTGGACAGCATTTCGGCGTACAGCAATAGACGACACGAGAACACTGTCTCCTCTGTGTACTTACATAGCCATGAGTTGGGCATGGCTCGATGAACTGAGAGAAGCCTCTTCTAACCGCCTGCCTTATTCACAGGGCCTTGTCCGACGCTGGCCAGAGTGACATGAGGGGGGGGCCATCGGCAATGCGTTACCAGCCCAGAGAAGGGAGGCTGCGGTCCAGCAAACTGGCCGCCTGCAGTCCACGGTATGGCCGAAGGACGTGACGTGGCTATGGAAATGCGAGGACACTGGCAAGTATTCGTATCTTTGCCCTCCCGAAGCGTCATCTCCGCTACTCCCAGGAGCTGCGAGAGCAAGCTTCGGTGACTGGGTGAATGCCGGACTATTTAGAAGGACCACCCGCCAACGCGTCCGGCGTCGTATTCGCCCTAAAGCCTCGACACATAACAGCTGTGACCAGCGTCCTGCGTGGCCCTCCGTTGTGGGACCCAGTGGTTGAACGGCGGACCGGGACCCAGAAGCGCAAGGAGCACCCGGCTTTCTATCTTCTGCACGCAGAGGCAGACGGTCCAGCACTATTGACAATCCAGGGTCAAAGCCGGGGCCATCGCCTGGAACCGGCGCAGTTGGATGCCGGAATGCAGTCTGCAAATTGGCATGCTGCATCCTGGTCTACAGCCTAGGTTGTTTGGACTCGTAAAGTTTGCCGCAACGCCTGCCGAAAGGCTCGGCTATTGTCTTGCTCAGCAGCATGTGATGCCGTAAAAGTTCATTTGTCCCTTCGCTATGAGAGCTTGTGCTCTGTCCTCTAACTCTCTACTGTGCGCTGCGTGGCCGGGCCGGCCCCCACTTACCGGATGCACGCTCAGGCTGCGAGCAACTCGGTTTCCTCGCGTGTGAAGCCGAAGAGGTAGAGCAAGTCGGTCAGGCTCTCGCCATTGAGGCGGGCGCTGGCCTCCATTTGCACGCGAGGCTTGGCATTCCATGCTACGCCCATGCCGGCCGTCTCCAGCATGAGGAGGTCATTGGCTCCATCGCCCACGGCCACGACCTGTTCGAGGGCAATGCCCTCCTTGGCGGCAATCTCGAGAAGCAGCTCCTTCTTGCGCTCCTTGCCCACGATGCGGCCCTGGACCTCTCCCGTTAACTTGCCGGCATCGTCAACCACCACCTCGTTGGCGTGGGCGTAGTCGATACCCAGTTCGCCCGCCAGCCAGCTCGTCAAGGGCAGGAAGCCGCCTGAGAGCACGGCCGTCTTCACGCCCAGTCGCTTGAGAGCCTTGAGCAGGGCAGGTACACCCTCGGTCACCTCCAAAACGGGGCGCAGTTGCTCGAAGACAGTCACTGGCAGGCCCTTGAGCAGAGCTACGCGCTCCCGGAAGGCGGCGTCGAACTCCAGCTCGCCGAGCATGGCGCGGTGGGTGATGTCGGCGACGCGCTGCGCGAGGTCCGGCGGCTCGGTCAAGGTGGCGGCAAGCAGGTCGATGACCTCCTGCGTGATCAGCGTGCTGTCCATGTCGAAGACTACGAGGCGCGGGTGCCGCCGCCACAGGGTGTCGCGTTGCAGGGCCACATCAATGTTCCACTCGCGCTCGAAGCGGTAGATGAGCTCATGCTTGCGCAAGTCGGTCAGGGGTAGGAAGTCCTCGGCAGGCCCAGGCGACAGCGTCAGTTCCACAACTAGGGGGTGATCGGGATCGTCGAGGCATCTGTGCGAGGAGCTGGCTTCGAAGCAGCCCGAAGGCAGCGGGAAGGAGGACATCAAGTGCAGGAACGAAGTCACGCACAGGGGCGAAATGTACGAGCCGTACAAGTTGTCCAAGGGCTCGGGCTCGGCGGCTGCGCGCGGCTCCAGGGGGAACTTGTCGATGTTGGTGGTGGGCGCCATGTTGGCGGGAATGTCCGAGTCGGACGAGGGCAGTCTCGCCCCGGGGCTCGTCTCGTTGCCGTGTGAGGGCTGCTGCTGGCTGAGGGTAGCGGCCCTCTGCTTAGACTTGTACATGAGGGTGGCCACCAGCTTGCTGGGCGTCTTCTCGCCCCTCGGAGCGACGCAGTTGGGGTGCGCATAGTCATGGCTGCCACCGTCGACTATACGGGGCGGGTCGTCCTTGGAGGGCACGCCGTTAAAAGGGGTAATGGGCTTGACCGGAGATATCCTGGCCTGAGCCAAGTCCTCGACGACGGTGTCGATACCAAAGTGACTATCGAGCTTGGTGGTAGGACCGCGGTACTGCTGGTTCTCCTGCAGGTACGACGAGCTGCTGCGCATGGCGCGCAACTGCGGGCGTCCCGACGGAGCCTGCTTCGTCGTGGCGGTATCCTCGGTCATGGCGTACGGTGCTCTAGGAGCCGTGGAGCAGAGTGGCAGAGAAGAGGTAGGGATGTAAGAGAGGAGGAGAGGTACGAGGCGATACGGAAGACGGGGCGCACCGGGCTTGTAGGGCTGGCTATACGAGAGCGGCACACAAGGACCCCAGGCGCAATGGTGAGCGGGAGAGGGCTGAAGTATGTAGCAGCAACGTGCAGTAGCGACAGCGGTCAGCGGCGGCGGCAACGACGGAGGCGACGGTGACGACGACAACAACCCTGAGCGGCGGCGACAGACAAGTCAAAGAGAGACGGGAAAGAAACAGCTATCGAGCAAGTGACTTTAAACTTTAGTTGCACTACGGGGAAGAGGGAAACGATTGTCACAGCGGGCCCGTGAAGTTGCGCAGCAGCTGCGAAAGGAGGGGCTGGCTGTATGCAAGCCGAAAAGCGAGCGAGCCCCTCCCCACTTGGTTGCAGCCTTGGTAAGTTTAGAACCAGCGCGCCGCGGCAACGACGGAGCAAACCGCGCGCACCCATGACATAAAAGTACCAACCACGATTCGCTATCTGCCCGGCCAGGTACGAATTGTGTGCGAGTATATGCAGACGGACAGATGCGTGCTGACATAGTCGGCCTGGATTGATAAGCACCGGCATTGCTGTCCAACGAGGAGGAGAAAGGAGGGGGCCCTTTTGCTCTCGATAAGCCGTCCCCGAGGTAAGTTTGATTGTTGCGAGCGTCGCCAGGCAGGGCTGCTAGGCTCACAACATCAGCCCACGGTCCAATTCTTCGAGGCCGGCCCTGCCGAATTGCACTGGGCATATGTATAAGAAAAAGGCAATGCATGTACATGCGGCCATCTGCCCTATCTGAAGGGCCTACCATATGAATTGGCCAACCAGGCGACCGGGGAGGGTTGTGAGTCCATGTCTTTGACAGCGGCAGAGGATGCCATTTGGCAGGCCGGCGTGAGAAAAGGAACAAGTCCTCGCGGCGGCCGGGTTTTTGCTGCTACTGCCGCTCGCGCCAAAAAGAAAGACGGGGTAGGCAAAGTAGTGGTGCCTACTAAAAACCTCCATGTCCCCATTATATGCGCGCTTCTGCAGCGGAACGCAACCGGTCGGGCTGTTGTCAGGCTCGGCCGAACAGCTCGACCAGCTCCTCCCCAAGCCTTTTGGGCTCGTGCGCATGGAAGGGAAACCGTCGGCCGTGTGGCTTCACCGCATGTCCCCTCCATGGGCCAGCCCCTCCCCATACACAAATTACAACTGCGTGTCCGGCCCCAAGGCGGCTGTCGCCAGCGCCCGAATATCCCTGGGGAGTCTGTGGTATTCTCGCTCACGACTTCTTCCATACTTGTGCCCCGTCGTCGGGGGCCCCCAAGCCTGGATATTCCAGGCGGGCCCGGAGGTCTGGAGCCAATGGGAACAAAGTACCCTAACCTAGGTCAGTTATTACCGTCCACTGTTAAGAGCCCGGTTGGATCATACCTGGGTAGTAAACCCCCACCTGCTGAAGTAGGTAGGCATGTGGTTTATTTAAGGCTCCTTCCATTCCTCCCCCTGGCCTAGAACCCGGCCTAGAACGCCGACCACCACGACAAGCTCACATAACCTCTGCCGCACCGGCATCCGATCGAGGGCCAGATGACCTGGCCCGCGGGGCGAGAGCCAAAGCGCGTCGCCCGCCGTGCTTCGTCTTGGACGTTCTAGAACTCGCATGCTGTCTCCCCGGTCTGGACCGCCCTCCGGCCGTGTGGCTTATATCCCGTTTCTCCCTCTCTGATGGAGCCGGGTTAGCGAGCTGGCCCGGTTTTCTTGGGTTCATGCCGTCGATGACGAGCTCAGATCCCGATCATCTTATGGCATCCTCATTTCGGCGTCCACGAGGGCGGGAGAGCGGACATGGTTCAGCCCCTCACGTGCTTCGAGAACCACTTGCTGTCGCTAGGCTAGTCAGTCTGCTCTCTCCGTACCGGTCTGTCAACAGCTCGACTTCTAGCATGCCCTACTAACCGCCCCGTACGTATGCCTGGGTTTCAGCTTGCGTTACACAATCCACGACCTCGCTTCCCTAGGTCAAGCTGACCCTTAAGCTGGTTCCTGCTATCATGGCTTTGGTATGGACCTGGTATGGACTTTTTGTGTTATACTGTACCACGCGACTTCCCAGCCCAGGCCCCCAGTATAGTACGCGGGAGGAACGTCAATTACGGAGCAGGCGGAGCACGAGTCAAGTTCCTACAGGCCAGAGCAACCCGTTCCCATGCCAGGCCCATCGTTAAATGCATGCTGTTAGTAGTCGAGCCCGGCCGATTCTGGTTGACCGGCCTGGTGCTTCAACATGTGGCTGGTACGGCTGCTCAGCTGCGTTCCCGCTTCGGCTGAGCGTCCTCGACACGAGCATCCAAGTTGCAGGACACTCCCCCCTGCTGCCGAAAAGCGATGGTCCTTCGCCTCCGCTGAACGTCTGCGGCATTGTAAGTGAAGACAAGATAAAAGAATGCGCGTGGGCAGCGCGTTGGGCAGACCAGGCACGTCTGCGGCCCGCTTCCTGGCATGAGAACGACGCGCTGCCCTAATTCGCGTCCAAAGAACAAGCACTCCTTCTGCTTTTCCTCGCCGAATTCGCTAGGTGTATAGAATCAGTGCATGGTACAGCGAGCCACGGGTTAACCATCTGTGTACGGTTTGGCCCTGCTGACAATGGGCCACGGAGGAATGGCCGGACCGGTCCTCTTCGCATCCGGCCTATCCATCTTCTGGGCCATAATCAAAGCTGTCAGAGCGACAAAGGCATCCGTAGCGCGCGCCGGCGGTGCTAGGAGACGGTCTCCAAGGCCTTTAGCAAGGCCTCCAGACCCTCTCAAGAAGCCGAGATTGGGTTCTTAAAGGGGAGATCGCCTCAGACTGTCACCGCAAGCCTCACATATTCAATATGGTGAAAACAATCCAAGAAGCGGTCTAAAGGAGAACGTTTTCCTGTTTAGGATATCTTCCCTAGCCTTTGCAGCGTCTCCGGCTCCTGCCGATGTCGCCTTCGCCAGCGTCTCCAACCCTCGCACCGTTTCCATCTTCGGTCATTAACACTACTCGCGAAACAAAAAGGCCTCGTTTATTCTAATAGACCATAGCCTCTTTGATATAGCCGCGTTGTCATATCTATCGTAAGAAAGATTTATATTGAGTTGAAAACAAGCAAAGAAGTGAATGTAACAAGAAAGAATATATGAGCGTGCCTTTAAAAAGAATTCCTTTTTTCCTTACTCGGGTCTTTTAAGATCGCCTCGAACTTCGAGCGCATCTTGGAGACGACATCGTCTCAAGACAAAAAGCTTCATTCACTTGGAAACTCCCATAAGAAGGGCCTTCTTCTATGACAAAATGTCACCCGCTCGACACATAATGAGAATGTCAACGTGGGAGACATTGTCTCAGCCGCTCAATGAAATCCCCAAGGCCGTCTTCTCACAACCTCATGACCCAGTGAGCCGCGAGTTATATTGGCAGTGCACCACCCCTTCTTTCTCCAGTGCTATTCGTACCTGACCTCCAAGCCTTCTTATTCCCCTGTTCAAACATGTCGGTACGACGAGGCCGAGTAGGAGGAATGTCTTATATCGCTCATGGGTGCGCTTCTTCTAAAAAACAGTCCCAGCGTCCACACCAAGTTTCGCAGCTGACCCGGCAGTCGTGCCTCCGATGGCATGGGAGCGCCAGAGGTTCGCCTCGCACACAACCCGGGGACTGATTAATAAGCAACGGACCCGGGACTTGGCGAGGTAATACGGGCGCCAAGGAAATCAAAACCCAAAGACTGGAGGATATTGCGAGCTCCGAAACGGACCGAAGCGGAGCCCGCTGTTGGTTCGGCTGGCCTTCTCAGTTAGGAAGACGGTTCCAAACTGCCACTGATGTCCATGTGGCGATTTGCCCTCTGGGCCCTCCCTCGGCTAGTGAGAGAGAGAGAGAGAGAGAGAGAAAGCGGGCGCCAATGGGTCAGAGATGGATGCATCCACCATCTTCCGGGCCGGGCCTTCGGGAGGCAGCCCCGCACGGGGCATATTCCCTCCCGACCAACTCAAATGGGCGCTATAAGGAGCATTGATGTGGTAATGGATTCCGGGGCTGGTGGCATACGGAGCTGCGAAGTTCCTGGCGAGAACGGGACGAGTTCGAGCTCGAGTCCTGGTTGCGGCCAAGCTCCTGTCTCACCAACTAAGACTGACGTCGGGGGTGGCCAAGAGAATCTACCAGAACTGGTCGGGGCGTTCTCGAGGCCGACCTACACCAATGAGACGCACGGAACAAATCACAAACCGTTCTCGGGTCCCGCATGAGACAGGCCAGTGCTTATGTAAGCACATTGTTGACGCGTGCCTAGGAATCAGTGCCCATCGGCTGCCCTTGGGGGGGGGAAGAACGCCAGCACGATGCGGGTAAGAGAGAAGCTAGGTTGGGCTTGCAAGGTGAAGGTCTCTACTTTCCGGCAGTCAGTCACCGCGTGTCTGGCTTGAGCCGGAGATAGAGAGAGGGAGGGGGAGAGAGTGTGTATGTGTAAATGTGTGTGTGTGTATGTCTGTGTGTGTGTCTGTGTCTGTGTGTGTCTGTGTCTGTGTGTGTCTGTGTCTGTGTGTGTGTGTCTGTGTCTGTGTGCGTGTGAGAAAATACAGGCGAGCCTCACCTGCACGGCTCCGCGACGAGGTTATCCCTGGCAATGGGCATCCCTGGCAAAAAGGCATCACCCTGGGGCCTGGGGCCTGACCGACGGCCGACGGGCGGATGTCGGCCTTGCGGCTCAAGGCCCGGCTGTCGGAGGCGGCGGCAGTTGACGAGACCCTGCATGTCCGCAGCAAAGCCAGTGTAATACCGGTCCAGAACGTTGGCTATCGGGAAGACGTGTTGCCTTGCTTTGCCGCCAGCCGCCAGGCACCCATTCATCTGAGACCCCCCCTTTAGCGGCATGGAATTTGCGAGCACGCCATCGCCAACAGCAAAGACGTGCTTCTCGTCGGCGTCTTTTCTTGCTTTGCGTACTATGCACCGGCTGTCCGTGCCGGCACCTGGCCCCACATTGGCAGGCCGAAGAGGTACACAAGCACGCGCGGCCATGCCTTATACACACATATCCCTAAACGGCACCCAACCCCCAAGCCATAAACAGAGAGGAGTATATGTATGTGTGTATGTGTGGAAGCAGAAGTCTCGAAGCGGTGGGATGCGCCTCGAATTTATCCCCCGCCCGTGAAGGGCGCTGCCCACTCTACTTTAGGACATGACGACGCGAGGGCGGGGATTGCGTACTCGCGAGCTGGTTTAATCCAAGCCCACCCGCGTGCTTGGCCCCAGCCGAAAGGGAGGACCGTGGTTGGACTGACCCTACTCGTCCTCTTGCGTCTCGAGTTGGTATACTACCTAGTATGCATTCCGGGCTGCCATGCTGGCCGTCTTGGGGCGGGGGGAGCGCAGCAGGGCGCGTACAGGGGCTATCTGACTGAACGAACCAAGCGACGATGATGCGTAGAAAGCACCTAATCAACCGCCTATCATCACATCATCGCCGCTGCGGCTGGTAAATCCGGGCCTCCGTACAAGTCGCGTGCTGGCCCGTACGTAGTGGCTACCGTGTATGGTAGATGTAGCGACACTCCCGGTGGGGCTCGCCTCTTCGCCATGAGACGAGGCGAGAGTCAGAGAGAAGGGGGAAAAAGGTCTGTGACGACGTTGAAGCGAGGTGGAACTTTTGCCGTCCCTCTTGTTTGGTGGTATAGGTAGACGGACGGACCCAGAGGCAGACGAGCTTGTACCAAGTACGCCGTCTCTGGGGGCGTCGGCGCGGCGACGGCAAGTTTCTCTACACCAGTCCTCAACGCGGCTTCCGCCTTCAATCGCGCAGAGAGCCCCCCCCCCCCCCCCCCCGGCGATGCCCTTCCGGCTGACCAATCACCAGTTGCCGTTCCGATCGCGTTCGGACTAGCGTGGATGTCGTGATCAAACTGGCAACTCCTTCCCACCCAAAGGCAGAAAGAAAAGTTCAGCACCCCCTAAGGAAGAAGCGAAACTGCGTAATCACGCAATCCGGGTCCCAAAGCGACTTCCGTAGCCATAGCCGTAGCAGCCGCTCTCGTCCCAACGATCCCGATCCTGAAGAGTAGCCGGGCCCCAGCAACGTAAATTACTAATTCACCCCCTCTGTGGTGTGCTGTCCTGGACCCCCCGTGTAAGTCCACTGAGCAACCCGAAGCCCGGCGGACAGACGTACCTCCCGGCTTCTCCGCCCTTCCCCATTGTTGCAGAAACTCCTCCTTATTAAACGACGTCTCTGCTTCCTCCCACTGCTCTCTTCCACTTGGTGTTTTCCCCCCCCAGACTGCTGTTGGAATACCCCAGCTTCCCCCCATTGCCACCTCACGCGACCCTGTCGTCATCCAAAACTGTACCGTCGTCCGTGCCGGTCTTGTGTCGTCGCCCACGCCCATATCCTGCCTGCTAGGCCGTCGTCCTCCCTCTCTGCGCTGCCCCGGCCCGTATACCGTCGGGCAGTGAGAACCCCGGTGCTCGACACAGAGTAGTCGCCGTATCCACCATGTCGTCCTTCGTCACCGCCTCCCACACGGTCCGCTCCGTGCCTGACTCGAAAACCTCCGAGGCCGTGGACCTCGAGTCGGGCTACGCCTCGGCCACCTCGTCA
This sequence comes from Nigrospora sphaerica, assembly GCA_018287875.1. Classification (NCBI taxonomy): domain Eukaryota; kingdom Fungi; phylum Ascomycota; class Sordariomycetes; order Amphisphaeriales; family Apiosporaceae; genus Nigrospora; species Nigrospora sphaerica. Next base: position 1,836,233 of record JAGVVL010000018.1, read on the forward strand.
GCCGCCGGCTCGACGGCCGGCCTGCCGCTGGTCAGCCTCACCAAACCCCACCTTCGATACCTCAACCAGCAGCTCGAACGCATGTCGGTACCGGACCGTCTGCGCTTCGCCAAGGTGCTCTTCCCCAACCTGTACCAGTCGACGGCCTTTGGCCTCTCGGGCCTTGTGACCATCGACATGCTGTCCAAGCTGCAGGCCGAGGACCCCAACTCCAACGCCATCGACCTCGTCTTCCTGGACACGCTGTACCACTTCCAGGAGACGTATGAACTGGTGGACCACGTCAAGGCCAAGTACCCCAACCTCCGCATCCACGTCTACCGGCCCGACGGCGCCGACACGGTCGCCGAGTTCGAGGAGCGCTATGGCGAGCGCCTGTACGAGACGGCGGCCGAGCTGTATGACTGGATCGCCAAGGTGGAGCCGCAGCAGCGAGCCTACGCCGAGCTGGGCGTCGCGGCCGAGCTGACGGGCCGCCGGCGGTCACAGGGCGGCCAGCGCGACAAGATCGGCGTGCTCGAGCAGGACGACGAGACGGGCATCATCAAGATCAACCCCCTCGTCGACTGGTCCTTCGCCCAGGTCAAGGCCTACATCACCGAGCACGGCGTGCCCTACAACGCCCTGCTCGACCGCGGCTACAAGTCCGTCGGCGACTGGCACTCGACGAGCCCCGTCGCCGAGGGCGAGGACGAGCGCGCCGGCCGCTGGAAGGGTCAGGCCAAGACCGAGTGCGGCATCCACAACAAGAAGTCGCGCTACGCCCAGTTCCTCGAGCAGGAGGCCCGCAAAGAGCAGGAGCAGAAGGCCCGCGAGGACCAGGAGAAGCTCACCGCGGCCCTCGAGAAGGTCGAGATGGATCAGCGGACCGAGGTCGTCGTGTAGGCACGAGACTGCCTTGCTATTTTTTCCCCTGTCGTCGAGAAGAGGAAAGATGAGGAAGCCGGGGCCGACGGGGCCAGCGGCGGCAAATGAGCGTTCATTGCATTTTCAGGAGTTCGGAAAGGGTTGCTGGTATGAGATTTCCTGGGCAAGCGGCGGAGTTTTTGGGGTATCTGGCGCCCCGCGCCTTTTTCCACGGGGGATACACGCGCAGCAGGCGTCTGCCATGCCCGGCGGATAGCAATGTAAACGGAAAAAAGAAACCAATACGATTAGAATAATTTCCGAGACGTACCGATCGTGTGGCTTGTTTTGATTCGTGCTTCCGTGGTGTTGAAGCCCAAGGTTGTCGACCCCGCTCATGCTTGCTTCGCTCGGTGATGCTTGCTCGAGCACCCAGGCCCTGGTTAAAGAGGTCGGCAGGAGGCCAAAGTTTCCACTCAGCCACGGCCTCGGCCGAGGTCATGGCTCGTGAGGGCGAACTGCTCGTCGTCGTCGTCAGTGGTTGGTACTACGTCGTACCTTGTCTGTCGAGATAAGGTAAAAACCACCACCGGCCCAGGGGAGAGCGGGCGCACTCGCTACAAACATTTGGCCGTCACGGGGGCCTAAGATCGGATCTAGCCGCTCTCGTGAGGCTGCCGTCGTCGGGGCAGCTGATTGGCCCCCAGTGTCCGAGTGGAGATGGGATCGCCGCGCCTGGTCTCGGTTTGAAGCTGGTGGAAGCCAAGGTGCCAGCCGATGCAATCCGCCTACTTCAGTAAAGGTTGCTCTAACACCCCGTCACCTCGTACTACCCGCCTTGATGTACTGGATTTATACGTGTTTAGGCGCTGTCAGTTTTACTTATACTAGGCAGCTTTGCACATCGCTGCAAATCGTCACTTCTCGGCCTGAGATAAGAAGTGATGCCTACGAACCTGGCTGGACCGTGCTAAACAGTACCACTATTCATAAACGTAATCCTACCCTCCTTACTTAGGGTGCTCTTTCCGACACCAGGCCCCAATACGAACTGCTCTTTTCACAGTTTCTGACCCAATCTAGTTGGTCGCGGTGGACTCTTCAGGCTTCTGCTCCACAAGCATTTCATCAGACGGTTGATCGCCCGGCTTTTGTTCTGCCACTGCCGGAACGCCGTCTGCCGCCTCCAGGACCACATCGTCACCGCTGGTGGCCCCGGTGGGAATGCCCTCCTTTGCCTCGGGGGGCGCAACCTCTCGCTCAGCCGCGCCCGCTGTAGTTTCCGAAGGCACAGCTTCCCCTTCAGTTGCTGGGCCGGGTACCGGGGCCGGAGCCATCTCGCTATCAGCCGCCTCTCTAGATTCGTCTCCATGACGATCCAGAGCTGCTTCAAGCCCTCCTAGGAGGTCGGGGCTTTCAGGCATCCTCCCGTTGTCTCCTGAGACTTGGGAAGGCAGCGTTAATGGCAGTCCCGATGCTTGAACAGACTCTCCAGCCTGGGCATTGTCTGCCTGGGAATTTTCCACAGTAGGAGCCTCAACAGCCGACGACGGTTCGGCCGAGGCTCCCAAAGCCGGCTCCAATGTTGGCGCTGCCAAAGGTGCTTCCGGTTCGGGCTCCTTGCTACTGCGGCCAGGGATAGGGGTTCTGGCTGTCCGGTCAGGTATTGGGTTTTCATTAGGCTGATCAAGCATAGGCACATCGACGGTATGACTAAGCCCCGTCGTGTCCATGACTTGGTCGGGTGTGGGCTCTTCAAGGGCTTGACTAGGGGCGGATTCCTCCATGGCCTGAACGGGTTCGGGCTCCTCCATAGCCGTATTGGACGCGGGTTCTTCGACGGCCTGGCTGAGCGCGGGCTCCTCAGTGACTTGGTTGGGCTCGGCCTCTTTGATGCGAGTGCTAGGCGCAGGCTCCTCGCTGGTCGTACTGGGTACAGACTCCTCAACGGGTGGGCCACTGGGCAGGTGCTCAACGACAGGTACGATTTCTGGTATCTCAGGAACCCTAGGGCTTTCGGTCTGCTGAACTTCGGCTGCCTTTGCAGCTTCATCAATAGGAGGCTGGTTCGGCAAAGCGTCATTCGACTGGGCCCTTGTCGGCTCTGCAGTTCGTTCCACGACCATTTCGGTGGGCTGTGGTAATTCGTCCGACATATTCTCTTTCATCGATTCCTCGGTCTGGACATGGACAGTGAAGGGCGCATTTTCCATGGCCACGTCTGGTGACGGCTCGGCGTCAGTGATGGGTAGCTCATGCAGTGCTTTACTCTGCTCAGATGTGTCCTGCACAGCTGTCTCCTGCATAGATGCCTCCTGTACGGGCAGTTTTTGCTCGGGACTCTCGCGCGAAGATATCTCTTGACGTGTCTCCTGGGCAGGGGCATCATGGGTGGGTAATTCCTGGGCGGATAATTCCTGGGCGGGTGTGTCTTGGGAGCCCTTTTCTTGGGCAGATGTTTCTTCAATGGACGTCCCTTGTGCAGGTGTGTCCGGGGGGGCCAGATCTTCAAGTCGCGTGTCCTGAAGAGGTGTCTCCTGAGGGGATGTCTCTTGGACGGGCGTTTCTTGCGCAGGTGTCTCTTGCGGACTCGCCTCCAGCACAGTTGTCTCCTGTATGGATGTGTCTTGAACAGGCATCTCCTGCACGGATGTCTCCTGCACATGGGTTTCCTGGACAGCAGGCTCTTGGATATGAGTCTCTGCGATATCAGGTGTCGGTTTCTCTTCAACAGACTGGACAGGAACTGGGAGCGGGTCAGATGTAGACTGCAGCGATGGCTGCGAAGAGGCTCCGGCGTCGGCGCTTTTTGGTACCCAGGAGTCGTCGTTTGGCAGCACCGGGGGGGCCAGTTCTGTCGGCGACGGCACAACAACATTCTTCAAGGGGCTGCCTTCCAGATGCGACAGAGATAAGTGCGAGGGCGGTAATAAAGGAGGCACTTCTGGTGATCCCTGGTCCATCGCAATGTCCATGGCATCTGGGTCCATAGGCTGCGCGGTTATGGCTGGCGGGTCAACCGAGTGGGAGTTCTTCAAATCCTGGTCAACGCTGCTCTCCTTGAGCTGTGCTGAGGGGGTCTCGTTCGCTGGGGTGCCGTTGTCATTGTCGGGGTTTTCGCCATCTTCCTCGTCATCACCTCCCTCCTCGCCGTCGTCGCCGTCGTCACTGCCATCCTCATCGTCATCGCCTTCGCCCATCTCAGTATCGGGGTTCTTGGTTGCGTCGTTGTCGCCCTCCCGCTTAACACCCTGAACCGGGTTAGCTTGGTACGTTTTCGGGCACGCTTTGCAAACTTACATCAGGACCGGCCACACTTAGCTGGGTGCCTTCAGCGGGCGCCTGGCCGGGAATGACGGGACCTTGGGGCTGCGCAGTTGCTGGCAGCGGCACCTTCTTCTTGCGACCTCTGCCGGGGCCCCTGGGCTTCCGTTTCGGAGGCGGCGGGCGCCGCCTCGCTGGAGTGGGCGCCACATTGCCCTCAGTGTTGGCAACAGCCTGTGGCGCGGGCACCACAGTAGTCGAAATGATCTCGCCTTCGACATGCTGGCCTTCGGCCAGTGTAACTTCTTGGGTATAGGGATTGCCCGCGGCGTCGATGCGGCGTACTGTCGCCCTTGTGACAGTCGGTCCCGAGGTCTGGACAGCGGGCAGGTTGGACGACAGAGTCACAACACTCTTCCTCTTCTTGGCCAGGTGGGATATGGTCGGTCCTTCGGCATTGCGAGGAACTTGCTTCCACACCTTGACCATGAAGCCCTTGGTGCTCTGGTCTTCCTTCTTCTCATCGGGCTTCTCGGGCGCGGCGTCGCCATCGATTTCCTCTTCTTCTACTGGGGCGGGCCGCTTGTATAGCCTTCCGGATCTCGCGGCACGGAGGAGTTCCTGTGTATGATTCGGCAGGAGTTGGGCGTCTTTCGGCATACCGTGAGGCAGTTCAATGTCCCAGACATCATTCTTCTGTACGGTTTCGGCCGGCGGAGGCGGCGCAATGCTAACGTATTCCTGGCGCCATTGCCTAACGGGCAAACCTGACCTTGCTATCAGTTCCACGAGGTCTTTCGGGGCAGACAAGGCCGTGCCGCGCGCTCTTACCTTCGAAATCGTCGTGCTCCACGTATGCGCCTCGATTGCCTCGCCGCGTCTGGGTAGTAGACCGCACCTGCAAGCTTCTGGGTCAGGTTTGGACTGCAATGGAGCACTACAGCCAGGAATACTTACAGCAGGCGGCATTGTCAGTTGGTTGTACGTCGCTTAGACGAGACGGGCTCAGAAAGATGGCTTGGAAGTATCAACGGCGACACCAAAGCTGTAACAGAGCAGAATGTGATCGAGCAACCATGTGGGAGTGGGAGGCGATATAGACGGGCGCACTGGATGGCAGAGCTGCGACGCGAGTCGATTGACTAATGGGACGTGTTTACGTTGTTCGCGATCAGCCTCGTGCAGGAGAGGGAGAGGGTGTGTCGCATTTGGCGAGTCGCGCCTCGGAAGAGTGGTTGGAGTCTGTGCACGATTACATAAAGTTCATGCTGACGCGAATTTATGCAATACGTACGCCAACTCAAGTACAGTTAGGTATTACTAATTTATGTATGCAACGACGCAGGTATCTGCATATTTGGAACCTTTTCTAATAACTATCCTCAGACAGCTTAGCACGTTCAGCAGCAACACTATACCAATCTCCATGAAATGTCGAAACTGGTACTTTCTACGGTCATACTTTGACTACGCAGTTACTAAGGGAATATATATAGCAAACATCTCGTACATCAGTTATATAGGGACGGGCGTGGTTCCATTGAGTTAATTTGGACAGGTCATATGAGGGTATCGAGTTTATCTCGTGTTGGTTCCGGAAGAATACTCTGTATACCCCATCCGATGCTTCCGTAAGTACATACCTGTTGAAGGGAAATGGGACTGACTGGTGGTAAATGGTACATGTTACCACGAAACGGTAAATCTGTATTGGAAACCTGTAACAAGTGCCGCAAAGGAGCATGCCGGACCGGGGAGACCGTGGGGAATAGTCCGTAGGAGAACACTCCGTGTAAATCCGCGATATCCTAACATCTTGCCTACACACCTGCGGGAGAAGCCCGATACGGGCTAGAATTACGCCTTGATAGCCCAACCCCCGACGTCCTCGAGGTGTGTACATATACACTTTTCTGGAGTGGACAGAACTGGCCAGTTGAATGAAGAACACCGCTGGCCCAACAATACACAAGCATTCATGGTGGGCTTTGGCTTGGTATCAAAAACACCAAGATCACGGCGCTCGAATGCATGCAGTATGGCAAGGGGTCCTCGGTGCTGATAAAGTAAACCCCAATGAACAAACGAGAGCATGTAGGGGTAAATAAACGAGTGCGCTTGCTTTCAGCTTGCCGATTAGAACACCCCGACATTGAAACGCGACCTATTTGCTTTGGTCCTAGACGGTCTTCGCCGGCTGACGGGAGCCGAGACGCAAACAAGCTGGCCCTCTCCTGCACCATACGACTGGCTTGATGCGTTTCTACCATATCGCCGACCTTTGGCCCCCACCGAAAGCTGAGAGAACTTTGGGGTGGGGGTATTCGCAAGACACAGCCCACACTTGTCTGCTATAACATCACAGGTCTCGCGTGCTCGTTAAGATTATGGAGGGGGGTCTGCGGAACGAGACTGGGCTCGCAACTCACTTCCCACGGCTATTATACAGTCCAACATGGTACATCTCGCATTCGTGGCAGGGTGCCGGTATCTTCGGCTATACAAGTCTCCGGATCTGCATCGGCGGCAATCAAGTCCAGCTGATAGCATGTTAGTTGCATGTCCCCGGAAGCACAACAGTGCAGGCTGTACATACCCCTGGTCCTTTTGGCGCACGATGTCTCCCGAATTGCCCGATTGCTTGCCCTTGTCCGTGTGTCAGTATTCCCAGGTCCCCTGAGCACCAAGTCGGGGGGTAGGAACATACCGACATGCCGCCTTCGACTACTAACCGATCGAGCTGGAAGAACTGGCTGACAACGGTTTGGCGCTGCGACACCCGTTAGCCCTCAGGTCCTCGCTCACACCCACAGGCCGGGGCCCGCCCCCGCCTGTGCGTTTCCTCGTACGGATGGCACGACCGCGCCGCGGGGGCATAGCGTACCTGCATCGTCTGCAAGTCCCGCAAGCCCTTCTGCATCAGTTCCTGTATCTGCCGCGGGTCCGAGACGTCCTTGTTCTCGCGGAAGGCGTAGGTGGTTCTTCGCTTGGCGTACTCCCGGAAGTTGTAGGCGTTGAACTGGCGGCTCTGGCGCAGTAATGACCGGTACTGGAGGTGGGTGCGCCGCGCCGTCAGCATCGCGGCCCGTCAAGTTGCATCATACTGGAGCAGCGAGTTGCGGATAGCTTACGAGCGATCGGACTTGGTGGGGCAGGTCGCCCTTGAGGGCTGTGACAATGGACCCATTAGTGGTCATGATGGCGGCGGTGGTGCGGGCGACCGAGGAAGAGGGCGTTTCGAGCGTTGGCGAAGAGCTGGAGGGCAAGATTGGGGTGGGAGGGCCGTTTGGGATATGGCCGCGCAAAACGAAGCTCTCCCGGAAAACGCTATGAAGAGGTATGGGGCGTGATGCAGAGGCGATGGCAAATTCCGTTTACGCGCTTCCCTAGCGTCGGGGCCGTCATCGGTGGTCGGGCTTTCAGAAAGTCGGAGCTCCAACCCCGCCAAGAGCACCTGCTCTTGGGACCCCGGGGGGGGCGGCCTGCATTGTCCTCTGGAGTGAGGTAGGTAAAAATCACTGGACAAAAGTCTGCGCACAGGCCACCCCCCTCGTGCCAACTTCACGACATCAACATAACCACCCTATCTCTTCATCTGCCCATAACTCGCTTAATTAGCCATGGATATGCACGAATTTGGTCGCATTTTAACCGCAGAGCGCAAGCCTAACGGACAGTTTAGCCCTGAGGCTGTCGCGGCTATTGTAGCTTTCGCTATATGCGGTCAACCGCATAGTGCCATTGCAAAGGCCTTCGGAACGCGTCGACGCGAAACTATCACCAACCTTGTGAGGCGCGTCACTCAACGGGAAACAACAAAACCTAAGAAAAGAAGTGGTCGACCGCGTAGGTTAACCTCTCGATAAGAGCGTTACGTATTTCAATTAATACGGAGGAAGCCGCGCGCCACGTGGAAAGAGATCTGCGTCGAGAGAGACGCTCTCTTCGACCCTCGACTTAGGACCTTCTCTGCAAGGACGGCGAAGCGCGCTCTTCGTAAGAGACATATCGGCCACTGGCGCGCTGCGAAGCGTATTCTCCTCACTAAAGAAGACGCTATACAGAGGCTTCGTTTCTGCCGTGAGTGGTCCTCTAAAGACGCTCAAGAGCTGCTTATGCGATGCCTCTTCTCCGACGAATGCACGATTCAAAACGAACCCTCTAAACCTGGCGAATGGGTGTTCCGGTACGCGCGCGAGCGCTTCCGTGAGGACCTCGTGAACCCTCTGCCACACTCAAGGCCTCGTATCAGCCTTATGGTATGGGGTATGGTGTGGCAGAGGGATGACGAGTCTGGGATGTCCCCCTCATTTTCTGTGAGGGTGATCCGGACTCTGCACGTAAGGGCTTCACCTCTACCCGCTATATGGAGGTCCTAGAGGAAGGACTCGTGCCTCTATATGAGGCTGGAGACCTCTTCATGCAAGATAATGCGCGTATACATCGCTCGCATGCGGTCCGGGACTTCCTCGAAAGTAAGGGCATTTGGACGATTAAGTGGCCTGCTCATAGCCCCGACCTCAACCCTATTGAGCAAGTCTGGAGGGCCCTAAAGCTTAAGATATATAAAATCGAGCCTCGTTTTCAATATCTGAAAGATAACATAAACGATTACGCGTATGCGAGGGAGATAATCGAGTTGGCGTGGAGTGAGCTAGATCACGGCCTCATTTTAAAGCTATTAAAGTCAATCCCACGGCGTATAGCAGCGGTACTTCGCGCAAGAGGCTGGTATAGCCATTATTAAACTACAATTCGAGAGTTTTCTTTTAAAAAAACCCCTACTTAATTTGCTATCGAATTGAGTGCGTGAGTTGTAATAAAAGTTGAAGGGTAGAAATTAGCGAGTGGTTGGTGATGTAGTCTGTGCGCAGACTTTTGGCCAGTCACTTTACCTAATGTAATTCACGTAAGTGTTTCAGTCACCATCCATTATCATTACCACGACCGTACGCGTTCTCGTCTCTTTCTCTTTTTGTAGGCGCTACAGCGCCGTGGAGTTATTTGATCTTTAGGTACAGGCATACAAAAGTACATATGTCGGTACACCTGCGCAGGTATTTACATCAGTCAGTGGTAGCACTAAAGAAGAGGGGGATACGGTGTTAAACAGCTGGAAGACAGCACGGCACAGATGTAAGCAAGGTATCTGAAGTAGACAGTATTTGCTTATACACAGTCACACCATGGATGCCTCACAGCATGGGTGGTCCAGTACACCACAGGTGGCCACGGCCAGCGCCCACTATTGATCCTTCACGAAGCGCAGATACGGCCTGAACTCCCTGACCTCCCCAAACTTCTTCTTGGCATCCTCGGTGCTGACCGAGGGCGGGACAATCACGTCGTCGCCAACTTGCCAGTCGATGGGCGTCGTGACGCCCTTCCTGTCCCCCGTCTGCAGCGAGTCGATGACCCGCAGGACCTCGGCCGTGTTGCGTCCGGTGCTGGCCGGGTACATCATGGTCAGGCGGATCTTGCGGGCCGGGTCGATAACGAAGACGCTGCGGATGGTGAAGGCGACGCCGTCCTCGCGGTTGAACTTCTTCAGGTCGTCGTGGGAGATCATGTCGTAGAGGAAGGCCACCCGGCGGTCGGCGTCGGCGATGATGGGGAACTGCACCCGCGTGTCGGCGAACTCGTTGATATCAGCGACCCACTTGTCGTGGCTGCCGAGGTCGTTGGCGCTGAGGCCCAGCATCTTGACGCCGCGCTGGTCGAACTGGTCCTTGAGCCGCGCAAAGGCGCCGAGCTCCGTCGTGCATACGGGCATGAAGTCGGCCGGGTACGAGAACAAGATGGCCCAGCTGCCGCCCAGCCACTCGTGGAAGTTGATGTCGCCGTGCGTAGTCTGGGCCTCGAAATTCGGCGCCTCCGAGCCCAGCCGCAAACGGGGCTGCTCTGCGTAGTTGAACCCGCCCGAGGCGAGTCGTCGCTGGATGGGAGCCGGCGACGTGGGAACCCGTCGCACCGATGGCAGCGAGCAACCTGTCCGGAGAGTTCGCGTCGAGGCGAGAGACCGGCCCGCCGTGGCCAGAGCCCGCGTGAGAGTTCGGGGAGCAATGGTGGCCATTTTTGCTGCTTGAATCTATTCCATTGGGAGTAGAAAGATGCAGAAAGCCTTCCTTCTATAATCACCTTTGTGATCTTTCGAGTGACGAGCTCGATAAACACAACCACTTCCAGTTACGGGCATACAGGACTCCTCTTATTACTGCTAGATCCATCCACCATCCAATACCTGAGGTCCCGTCTTCTTGGCCAGTGGGGCCTATTCTGACCCCCAAGTAACGTCATCATAGGCACATCCAACTGTAGTACGGACCGACCACTGGCCTCTGCCTCTTCCGAGTCAAACCAAGACCTAGGGTTGCCAGAGAGGACTTGAGATCAAGCGGGAAAGAGAGCGTCCAAGTCAGAGACGGCTTGTGGGCGGAGTGCCGTTAGACAACAGCCGAATCTATGAACATAACGTAGCAAAGATATGCTCTGAGCGGCTACTGGATCCCGTACCTAATACATATATCGTGTTTGGCCTAGACTGGCCGGCCTCACGGGCTCCGAATCGCTGGCGACCGCCTAAGTATCTACCTGCCTACCCATACAATAACACGTCCCACAAAGCATGGCGACATGGAACGCTACGCATCTGACGCCTTCGGTTGCCTGCCAACGGCCCCTTACTTTCCATGATGACCGCCGTTCATACTTTGAGATACTCTGAAACAGAGAATTTGGGCACTCAAGCACTCGGTTCTTCTGGGACCAAGCTTGCTCCTTCATGGGAGCGTCTTCCCGCCGTTCCAGCGCTTTCTTTCCCAATTGGCGTCAGCGTCCTCCCCTTCTTCAACATTTCCCGAGAGGCTTCTTGGCGCAAGTTATATGCTGGTCGCTGGGCCGAATCGGCCGACCTTTGGTAACTGCGGATGACCTGTCTTGTTCTTTATAACTCGGCTGCCCCTGTCCTCTCCTGGTACTCGCCCACGGCGTCATCCAGGGTGATGAAGTGTTCCTCCAGCTTCCGGGCCCGGTACGTCGACTTGTCTTCAGATGTAAACTCGAGCTTCTTTTCGTCGTCGACGTCTAGACCCCGCTTCATCCTCGCAGGGAGATGGACTTGTTCTCGGTGCCGCTGGAAGTTGGCATCGAAACACCGCGGGGAACAAAATAAGCTCGGCAACTTCAAGGACTCAGCACATTCTTGGCAAAATAGAGCCAGGTGTCCTTCCCCGTCCATGTCCACGTCTTCATCCTGTATATCTGCGCAGTCCTGACCCGCACTGCAGCTGTGTGCGTCCTTAGCGTGGCAATGTGCCCTCTGTATTCTGTTAGCACGGCATGGGCCCAGCCGGAAGAAGAGGCACTTACGTATCCCTGCTGGTTGCAATCCTGGGAACAGAAGACCAATGGCTCTTTTTGCAGCTCAAACAGCTCGGCCGATACGAAGCAGATGGGGCACGTGTAGAAATCCTCGGGGTCGACCGTTTTGGCGCATACGGCGCATGGCGGGAGGCTGTCTTCCATTTCAGCGGCGACGGCGGCCGCGGCGGCGGCGTTGGCCTTGTCCTGTCGTATTTTGGCCTTCTTCGTCTTGTCCACTTCGTGAGCAGCCCGTGCTCTTCGAAGCTCCTCGAGTTTCCTCTGCAGAGCTTGTTTCTGGTCTTGGTTGGCCTTGGCGACTTGACGGTCGCGAATCATGATATTGACCACCTCGAAGACCCAGGTGCCGCTGCGCACCATCTCAATGTACTTCTGGTACTTGGCATCGTTTTCGGCGTTTTGGCCGGGCTGGAAGAAGAGCTCAATGCAAATCTCCTTCCGGGCGTCGGGTGACTCGGCCGCGCGCAATCTGTCCAGAAAGCGGTGTACGGCGGCGTCACTTAGAAGCGGGTTGTCATTGAACATGCTTCTCAGTTCAGAGGCGAGTTGATCGACGGTGATAGACCGATCGTTCAGAAGCTCCTGCAAGGCCTTGGCCTCGTTTGGCGTCTTGGTCGCGTACTGTAAGCCGAGGTTACGGACCCTATCTCGAAACCATTCACGCTTTTCGTCAGCTATCCTTTGCTCTATGGTCTTCAGATCGGTTTTCGCCTCGTGGGCTTGGGTGAAAAGCGTGTCGAGGTCCTGGAGGAACAAGCGCCGTCCCGAGAACCACTCCTTGGTGGCCGAGTTGAGGTAGCGATCCCGCATCCGGTTCAGGATCCGACTCCAACACTCCGAGCACTCGCTGATGTGCCTTCTGCCATGGTCTGCGGCGCATGCCGTCTTGATGGCCGCGACATCGTCGGCGCATAACTGCCACTCCTTTTCCAACGTAAGGATCTCATCCCAGGGCTCCAACATGGTGTCGACCAGAGACGACCGCGTCCCTTGCACAAATGCCTCCTTGGAGGCGCGCCGCTCTCAAAACACGGGTCCCAGCCTTCCTGCGCGATGGCGACAGAAATGCAGAGCCGTGGCCGCGCGAGTGTATGATCCCCGGGTCGGCGCGACGACCACCATGCCTGGCGGAGTACACAGCCCAGCAAAGAGATGCTATATCCGAGGATAAAAGACGGGAAACTGGAGTGAGCTTCGAGTTGCAGCGTTCACAAATACCAAATATGCACCAAAGATCGACCGCGTACATAAAACGGATCAAGGTGAATCTGGAGGGTAGAAGATGGGTGCCGTGGTCTAAAGAACCAAATTGGAGGACGGTTGGAAATGGGATTGGAAACAGCCCGAGTCAGTCCAAGCTCACGCCACACAAAACGACACGGGGTAGCACCTGGTAAAGTTAGTGAGTACATGTACATGAGGCACTGTGTTTTGTACGTGCTTTATGCACAAATAACCGACCTACTCAGTTGAGGAGCCGGTAGGTTATGCACGCTAAAATTTATGTTCCCATTGAAGTACATTGACGGCACATCGCCCGCGTCCAGCCACACTCGATACTTGGGACGCTTTTCTCGTGCTTCCGTCGCCCCGACTTATTCCATGCATCGCGCACGTTTGTAGAGTTCCAGTTTACACAGCACTTGGCTTCCTCTTCCTCCTACCGTCCCAATACGACAACATGGTGCGTTTCCTCCCCCTCCCCTCCCGACCCTGAGGCTTTCCAGTCCGTCTTCGCGAGCGGCCTGCTAACCCTCGCCCAGGCCGACAAGCTCCGTACGCAACAGGAACTCGAGCGCCTGCAAGCAAAGTACATCGGCACTGGACACCCCGACACGACGTCTTGGGAGTGGCGAACCAACATCGCGCGCGACACGTACAGTTCCATCGTCGGCCATCCAGCCCAGCTGGCGTATCAGTGCCTCGCCTTGAACGAGCCGTCAGCCAAGTACCGCGCCCAGCTCATTCGCAAGATGATCCAGCCCTGCGGACCACCGCCGCCCCGTGAGGGCGACGATATTCCCATGCCCGCACGCGATGGGCAGGGGCGGGCGGCCTGAGAGATGAGGTGGTCCGACTGATACCTAACCCATGACTTGCACCGATCACATACGGGATGTAGAGGCGCTCCCCGACGCTTAGTTGCGATCTGCCCATTCAGTATTTTATGCCGGACAGCTGCCAACATTATTCAGCAAGGCCGAAGTTCATGCTGCTAATCTGCTTTGTACTTGTTCATCCGAGGTATGAGTGGGTTTTCACCCTCCCAATGGCATCCATCCTGTTTCCCCCGAAAAACTAGAGGTCGCAGTTCTGCCACAGTACACGCTACGAGCCAAGAGAGACGGTTGAGCGCTCCCGCATTGGCGTGGAAGTCAAAGGACTTCCTGAAATCACAGTATTACCAGGGCTAGGACAGCGGGTAGTCCCGCGGACGCAAGATACCAATACCCAGACCTTCCACTTCCTTCCCAAACGCCCAACAAGTGACATCTTCCCGCCTGAACGCCGGACTGTTTCCATAATTCATTCAAGTCATAATGACCCCGACGCCTGTACCCCTCATGTTGCACCATTGGCCGGCGGGGGCTCTCGAAGCCCCAGGCTTTTGCTGAGTTTCTTCTCAAAGTCATCGGGTATCTCGCCCCACACGGCGCGTACGAAGTCGGCGATACTTTCGGCTGGTATCTCTGACTTGCCCCTTGGCCCAACACACCACGTGACAGTATCCTCCTCGCCATGGTCGGACTTTTCGACGACCTTGTCTACGTAGCCTTGCCGAACTACCTTGGTAAGCACATTGTCGGTCTTGTCCATGGGCAGGTTTTGGGCTGCGTTCATGCGGCTGAGATAACGCCGAAGCTTTGAGTCGCTGAGTTCGCCGCCGCTGAGGACAATCAACGAGACCATCCAGGTATAGAACCCCACGTATTCGGCCTCTTCGCGCGAGCTGGGTGTCCGCGAGGGGTGGACAATGGCTGGTGTCCTATAGGCTTCGGGCAGGATGGAAACTAAGATGTACTGCCTCGAGGAGACAGGATTCTGAGAGGCGCCACCTTTCCTAGCGGTGGCCTCTTTACGCAAGTGTCAGCAGATGGCGTTCGTTAGCCGTTGCCATGGGAAGGTCTCACTCTGCTTCTCCTTTAGCGTCCTTTTCTCTCTCGATGGGAGCTCCGACAGCTCCATGCCGAAGACGTGACGCAGGTGATGCTGAGCACCGTCAAACACGCGCTTAAAGGGCCTGCCGTTGTTTCCCAGAACCTTTTCTCTTATACCGTCCCTCTTGATTGGCAGCCTGGCGTACTCGCATGCCAGGGCGTATCGTACCAGCTTTTTGACCAACTGCTCCTCGTCGCCGCCGTCGGCCCCGGCCATGCTCAGGTCGCCTTCTTCTTCATGTGCCGATTCTTCGGCGTCATCGTCCGATTCATTGCGTCGGGCCTGGCGGCGGCGTGGCTCGTCGTCATCTTCGTCTGCGGGGTTCGCGGTGCGTCGCCGCCTCTGCATGGGCGGGGGCATCTCTGCGGTCGCGGCACGTTGGCGCGGAGGATGCGACGGGGAAACTGGACAGTAATGCGAGCTAAAATGTAGGTATTAATGATCCAGGCAGTTGCCTTGACCTCAGCGCAGGGCCCTGGTAGCTGTGACAATGTGTAAACTACCGAAACAAATGCTCGCCCGTCGCTTCGAGCTGTGGGCAGTCTGAGAGTCCGGGTCGTCCCTTTAAGGTGGGGTCTTATCTTCGTCCATAAACGAGGCTCTGGGGGAACCAGAGACGCGTCGAGCGCGTTGCCCATTTGAACGGGGAGGGGTCGTGTTTTGGTGGGGCTAAGAGCTTATCAGGCGTTATCGGTCGCAAAAAAGTTGGAGTGGGCATATCCATCGCATGTAGGTCGGGTACTAAGTAAAGCCCTGCGAGCTTCGAGTATAGATGCGAAGAGGCAACGGGATGCCCTTGCCCAGGACTACTCGTTCGATCACCAAAACCCTTCCCTCATGATTGCCAGAAACCTGCATAGCGGGGCCGTGTGTCTTGGATGCCGGCTACGGCTTCTTAGTCGAGCAACTCGTCCACAGCGCTCCCTACTTTCCGCCCTGGGCCAGCGGCAACGTCTGCGATGGTTCACGACTTCGCCAGCTCCTCCGTCCCAGGATCCGGAGCGAACTCGAGCAGACGACCGCTCTGTTGCCGCCGATACGCGTAATGCGCGCGACTCAAAAAGTCCGGAAAATGACGAGCCTATAACCTTCCGCGAACGGCCCGGCCATGACGATGAAAGCACCAGGTTTCGCCCAAGATCGCAAAAAGACAGACTCGAGACCGAAGATGAGAGATTAGCTCCATCCAGAAGAATCAGGATCAAAAAGAACTATTGGACCAGAAACAGGCTGCTCACGGAGACCGCCGCAAGTCTGGGCACGGATATGCTGGGAAAGCCGGCCTACGCCATTGTCATGAAAGACCGCGGTCTCTTCAAGGACATAAAGCTCAGCAAGCAGATGCCTGCTAAAGAGGATAAACCAAACGAACACGAGGAACAGGAGGAACAGGATGAGCAGGACGAACGAGACGAGCAGGACGGAGAAAACGACGAGAATGAGAGCATAGATATCGAGGCTATGCTCGAAAAGCAGCGAGAGCCTGCAACGAAAGACGAGGTCAAGGCAAACATCGAAGGGCTGCGGCCTGGGTTTGCCAAATCCCTCCCCCACAGAACATTTCACCGGATCCAGGACGCTCTAGAAGAAGGCTTTCTCGCCTCTCAACTGCAAGACTACATCAAAAAATACAAGCCGACGGTCAAGATGAGCAAGGAGGTCATGCAGACAGAGGTGGAGGCCAAGCCGGAGCACCACGAGTCTACGGAAGCAAAAGACGCCAGAGAGGCCAAGGAGGGCGAGGAGGCGGAAGAAGAAGAAGAGGACGGCCCCGAAGACGCTATTACCGATGTGCAAATGGCCGCAAAGGGGGCGGTGCGAAGAGCCGAGTACCCCTGGATCAGGGGGATCACGCCATGGGTGCGGCTGAACTCGCAAGACGTTGAATCTGGCGGCCTCGCCGAAGATACGGATCGACGTTTGCACGGCTACGTCGCAGAAGCCGACTCGAACAAGACGAAACTTGCCGTACGAATCATGCGCGAGTGCTGGGGCTTGCAGATTGAAGAGCTCATGACCGGAATCGGCGAGGTTGAAGTGACAGTAGACAAGCGCGAGTTCTCGCTTCTCATGCGTGGGAACCAGCGCTTCTTGAGATACATCAGCAACAGGTGTCTCGACCAAGGCGAGAGCCTGGAGGCTTTTCGCAACCGCAACACTCTGCGCATCGTGGCCACACGAGCCAAAACCGAAACGGTCCTCAGTCAGTTGGACGAGACCTTGAAGAACATCAAGGTCCGCCACATTCCGACAGTTCTACTAGCAGATCCTAAGGAATGGATCGATCCGGATTTGTTGGAGGAAGTTGGGCGCCTGACCAATACCCGGGTCAAGCAAACGGCCAACAAGCGGCGGGTGAGTACTTTCCAGATATCCCACATGTATGATGACCTGCTGACACCGGTACTCTTCGTCAGATACAAGTTACTTGGATTGAAACAAAGAGTCGCGAGGACGCCGACTACGAAGTCGAAGACCTGCGCCATGTCGTCCATCGCCTGCTCTCCGTCGCCCTTCGGCCGAGCAACGACCTGTCGATGCTGTGGGGTGCAGAGCTTCCCATGCCCGAAAGCAAAGGACGCTACCTCATCGATTATGCGAACAAGGCGAAATGGGGCTGGAAAGACAGGTTGGGCACGTGGGCTCGTTTCGTGCTTCCGCGGGGTCCCGGCATTGCGAATGAAGCGAACTCAGTCGAGCCCGGCGATTCAAAAGCGCTGCTTGATGACGCGAGCTGGAAAGAACCCTTTGCTAAGGCTTGGGACGAGGCAGAACTGGACTCCCGTAACGAGAAAGAACCAAAGTCGGCTGAGCAAGACGTCGAGGGTTTCGATAAGGAAGACAACATCGAAACTCATCGCGAGGAAGTCGAGGAAGATTCCTATTACCCAGAAGAAGATATCCCCGAGGACAAAGGAGATCTTCTTCACACACTACTTGACATGCCTGTCGAGCGTCAAGCACCCGTGGCCGAGGCACCCCAAAGCGAGTCCGGCCTACCGTTGCCCGACGTGATCCCCATCGTTGAGGCTGAGGACCTGTCGCCTGCTGAGATCTCCCAGATGGAAATCCAGCAGAGAGGAGGCGACTACCCCTACCAACCAGTCCGCTGGTCACCCGAATTAACTACCACCACGACGGCCTTCTTCGGCCACGTCTTACAAGCCGCGATGGATGCCCCCGCTTACTCGTACTTGCAAAAGAATGGACACTATTGCGACCATCCGCGCATCTTTTCCGCTGTGGCACCACATCCTCTGCGGCTGGCGGCCCTGGGTCTAGGTCGCGACCCGGCCGACTTCCCGGTCTCCTCCTCAATACTCATCCGCTTCAAGCCCTCGGTGAGCCCCAACCCGACCGACCCCATGGTGCCGGCTCCGCCCCTCGAGCTCCGGCTCTCGCTGTCCAACACGGTCGTGCCGAAGATTACCGGCGTGCACTCCTTCCGCGCCCTGGTCGACACCCACGTCCACGATATCATGCAGCCCGCCCAGCCCGTGGACCTGCGCGTGGTGCAGACCTTGTCCGGCCACCTCCAGGGCCGTCCCCAGGATCTCATGGACTGGCAGCCCATCTGGGACTTCCTCCGCCGCGCCCGCCTGGAGCTCGAGCACAACAAGCTGGAGATGCCCGACTCACAAAGGTTCCAAGTGCCCCCGCGTCTCTTTGCCGTGAACAACAGGCCGCCGCCCGATGACCTCGACCGGGTCAAGGGGCAGCCCGGCCGCCGCCTCCGGAAAGAACGGTTAATCACCCGCGTGATGAACAGCAAGATCCCCGAGGACCCCAACGAGAACGTCAGCGTGCTTTACGACTTCCTCGGCCTCGAGCTCCACCGCAGCGTCCGCATCCCCCACGGCGGCTTCGACCTGACCTACACCTCGGTCGAGGCCGGCCAGGGCGGCGGCCGCCGGGCCGAGCTCAGTCTCACGCCCGTGGCCCGGCCCGGCGCGCCGGACGCGCAGGCCCACGAGGCGGGCCAGGATCTGCAGAGAAGCTTCTTCGAGGCCTGCTACAAGCTGGCTGCGGGGCCACTGTTCCAACCCCAGGAATAGACACCGGCAGTGGGTTATCCATCACCTATATGTCCTCATACCGTTTCGCAAGGCTTGTACGTTATTGCCAGAGGCTTAGGCGCACTGGCCCAACCATACGAACTGGGTGGATAGATCTGCAGAAAGACCGGAAATCGGGCAACCGGACCCCAAACATGTACACTATCAAGTACGAGCTGCACGTTAACAGTGCTTCGTCGAATGAGAACGACCAAAATCCTCTCATTGACTACATCGCATTTCCTATGATCCTTGATGCAGAGGGAGAGGGCAATGCTGACTACCGAGACATTATAGAGCACGGCCAAGCGACGTAGCAGGAGTATTGATTGAGGCATCATTATATCTCGATAACAGAAGCCAAAGCGCACGATGGTCATGGCCAACGTGAATCACGCCTTAGACTACTGATGGGAAAATCACATCTACGGACGGGCGAAGGTCACGAAAGCAGGCAAAAAATGATTTCGGTAGACCACTTGTCTATTGACTCTATTTTCATACTACTAGCACACGAAGAGACTTTTTTTTGGTCATAAAACCCATATCCCTTCCGTGGTGTGCCCCCCAGTCAGATGTCGTGATCATCGCGAGAGCAAAGAAGATTCGTGTCGTAGTCGTGTTGTCATGAAGCGGTGGGGGAAATATAGTGCAATGTGAACATAGGAAGCCCATGTATCAATGCACTTATTTCTTGCCAGCCTTGGCAGCGGACTTGGTGACCTTGCCGGCGGCGGCGGCAGCCTTGTCGACGGACTTGATGACACCGACGGCAACGGTCTGGCGCATGTCACGGACGGCGAAGCGACCCAGGGGAGGGTAGTCGGTGAAAGCCTCAACGCACATGGGCTTGGAGGGAATCATCTTGACGATGGCGGCATCACCCGACTTGACGAACTTAGGAGCGTTCTCAACCGACTTACCAGTACGGCGGTCGATCTTCTCGAGAAGCTCAGAGAACTTGCAAGCAATGTGGGCAGTGTGGCAGTCGAGGACGGGGGCGTAGCCGGCACCGATCTGGCCAGGGTGGTTGAGGACGATGACCTGGGCGTTGAACGAAGCGCAGCCCATGGGGGGGTCGTTCTTGGAGTCACCGGCGACGTTGCCACGGCGAATCTCCTTGACGGAGACGTTCTTGACGTTGAAGCCAACGTTGTCACCGGGGAAACCCTCGGGCAGCTGCTGGTGGTGCATCTCGACGGACTTGACCTCAGTGGTCACGTTGGCCGGGGCGAAGGTAACGACCATACCGGGCTTCAGGGTACCGGTCTCGATACGGCCGACGGGCACTGTGCCAATACCACCGATCTTGTAGACATCCTGGAGAGGCAGGCGCAGGGGCTTGTCGGTGGGACGCGAGGGAGGGTTGATGGAGTCAATAGCCTGGAACAGGGTCTTGCCAGTCTTCTTGCCACCAGCCTTGGTCTCCTTCTCCCAGCCCTTGTACCAGGGCATGTTGGTGGACTCCTCCAGCATGTTGTCGCCGTGGAAACCGGAGATGGGGACGAAAGCGACCTCCTTGGGGTTGTAGCCGACCTTCTTGATGAAGGAGGAGGTCTCCTTGATGATCTCCTTGTAACGGGCCTCGGACCACTTGGTGGTGTCCATCTTGTTGATGGCGACGATGAGCTGCTTGACACCCAGGGTGAAGGCGAGCAGAGCGTGCTCACGAGTCTGGCCATCCTTGGAGATACCAGCCTCGAACTCACCAGTACCAGCGGCAATGATGAGAATGGCGCAGTCAGCCTGCGAGGTACCAGTGATCATGTTCTTGATGAAATCACGGTGACCGGGAGCATCTGGAGATAACGTGGTTAGCAAACATTCCATACACTTGGGCGCGGATGAACGGCGACTAACCAATGACGGTGACGTTGTACTCCTCAGTCTCGAACTTCCACAGAGCAATATCGATGGTGATACCACGCTCGCGCTCGGCCTTGAGCTTGTCAAGGACCCACGCATACTTGAAGGAACCCTTGCCGAGCTCGGCAGCTTCCTACATTGGGGGTCAGTGTCGTGCTTACAACAATTTGGCCGTGTGTATGTGCATGATTAGTTGATGCAACCCTTTTGGGACGCCGCAAAAATTTGCTTGGCGGGGGTGACCCAAAAGTGTGCCGAGGCGGGGTAGGCCGGGGCGCGGGGTCGAGGTCAAGACCCAGACCAACCATCGCCCGACAGTGAAGTGAAAAAAGCGGATGATAAGAGAGGGCTGACTGACCTTCTCGAACTTCTCGATGGTACGCTTGTCAATACCACCGCACTTGTAGATCAAGTGACCGGTGGTGGTCGACTGTAGAGGTTATTAGCAAAGCGATAGCGGGGTCACGGGGCGCTGGGGCCTAAGGCTTACCTTGCCGGAATCGACGTGGCCGATAACGACGATGTTGATATGAGTCTTCTCCTTACTATTGTAGCACCGTCAGTGATGATCGCGGGCCGTGTATGGAGGATGTGCATCGTACCCCATGGTAGCGGTGTTGGATGTTGATCTCGGGAAGTTGTTGGTTGACTTGCGTCGGGATGCTGCGAGCGAACTTGTCAGTCGACGAAGGCAACAAAGATGATGATGGAAACAGAGCTGAGCCTCTGATGGGGGTGGGATGCGAGGGAAGGGCGCCTACTTTTTTAGCAGATGGGTGCTTGATGACCACGGTATGCCTGACGGGATTCGAAAGATCAAGTCGGAAGAAGGTCGAGGAGGACGAGACTCCGGTTATGTATTCTTTTTGGGAGGGGTTGGCAGACCGCGGGGCTCAGATCAGAAATTTTATCAGAAAATGGGACCTGTGCTCGCCCAAGCCCGCCTTCTTGCCCTGCTCGGAAAGCTCGGGCCACAAGGCATCCCTGTCCGTCCGGTACCCAGCTCGCCACCCAGAATGCGTCACGGAGCAAGTACCCCCATGCGGCCTGACTCATTCGGGCAGCCGTGCCCAATGCCCACTCACCACAATGGACGTCACTGAGGCAAAGTTTGCTCGGCGCGAGTGCCCCTCATTGCCGCGTCAAACTGAAGGTTCGTCCAATGGATACCAGCGTGTCTGCCCGTCCACGAAAGGACCGAGCCCAGGGCGAAGCAGCTGTTCTACGATAGATGACTCCCCGGTCACGAATTCCGTTCCGCTGGACCCTGTTACCCTCTGGATGTCCTGTCCTGCTCGTCGTTGCGGTCCATTCTGAAGGCGGCTACGGGCCCAGATCCGGCTTGCAGCAGGCAGTCTTGCCTGTTAGTACGTAGCCAGCAACCTTGTTGGAGGGGCAGCCCATTGCCCGGGATGTATGTATCATGTTGGCGGGGTATCGCCCCCCCTCGTGGCGCGCGCCTGTTACTGTGTACTGAACCTGCTTGTTTCGCCAATGTCGCCCATACAGCCTCAACAAACAAGCGCAAGCACTTTTGAGCGGGTACAGAAGGGTGTGCCTAACGACATCGTAGACGCTGTCGGGGGCCTGACTGCTCGTAAGGAGCGGATTTCTTTCCTTGGGCGCGGACGGGCAAACTCACTGAAATCATCTATCCTGCCCGTTGCCCACTGCTTTACGGGAGCTACTTCGTACATCGTACATACTACTAACACATCGCACATTCAGATCCGAACGGTGGGTACGAGCGAGAACCGGTACTTCTTTCATGGCGTGACAGTCCGTACCATGTACGGAGTGGCCGTACAACTACTGCATTTTTGGCAATCCGTGGTATATACGAAGTACGTCCGCAACCTTCAGCCTTGCACGGCGGCCCACTAATGAGGGGGCATTCTGGTAACTGAGGTCCCGGGTAGAAGGTCTCGAAACTTCTCCATCACGAGAACATCGCCATCTCTCGGCGTGTCGCCTGAGGTTGCCAGCCAGCGGTATGGGATTGAACCCCCGATGGTGGCCAAGGCGGCCTGGCCATCTACTACGGCGCAGACGAGCAGGCTATATCGGGTTATCTCACCGATGCGCCTTGGTAAAAGCAGCGACCGGCAGGTTCTGCGCACCTAACATCCAGGGACCCGTCGAGCAGCATATGCCCCGCTCTTCAGGGTGGAGTTGGCCACTTACGAAGCCCGTGGTAGGCAGCCGTAGGTGCTGTAAGTACTGCGATAAGGTGAGTACATCGTACTTCGCCTAGGGTACATGCACAACTGCAAAGCCTAAGGCGGGCTCGGCGGACTTGGTGGGCTAGACTCGGCTGGAATCCCTCGTACCAGGTCGCCAGGTCGTGCCGTCTCATAAGGCGGGCATGGGCAAAATTTGACTGGTAGTACGCGTTACACTGTCCCCATCAATTTCTACTTTTGGATGTCTTGGTGTCCAGTCGGTTTCGCGGCCTCGTCCGCGGCGTCGTGCGGGGCCGAGGTGGCGATCCACGGAGCCACGATACGTTGGTGGTGTAGAAGCGTGGGTGATTCGGTGGGTATCTCGGTATAGGTACACGACGGGCTCACAAGGGATCGCCAGGTGAGAAGTCAGCCTCGAGGTTGTCTGTGTATTTGGTAACCATACCTAGCCATACGAGCCTCCCAAGGTAGCATTCGGTAAAGTGTGTTTCGGGCGTGCTCTGTCCAACAAATATTGTAGCCCCATTCCATCGTCTACTCTACGCATCAAAATGACCAGCGGCTTCTCTCCCGGCTTGGACTAATCATTAGTAGCCCTAAGAAATTTTCTTCGTTTTTTGGGGGGTGATTTTTATGGCAGGCTATTGACAGCACATACCGTAACGACCCTTTGGCCAGAACAACCCATTCATTCTGAAACCTAGACTAACTTGGCTCATACTTTCCGCCGCATTCACCTGTTGAGCTTTACCGAACGGCTAAGGGCTGGCGGTGCCAAGGAAAGGAAGTATACGGTTGTAAGGGTACCTATGATTAGCCATAATATAGACCCTCGTCTCTGTCTCCTGGACATGCCTACCATACACCGCATTTGGTTCGAGTTATCACGGCGAGGCTCTGCAGGTCTGACGCAGACTCTGGTTTGGGATATACAAGCAGCGGGCGAACCGATGGACTGAATGGCATCAACCCCCAGGGGCTCTGTACACGCAGTTCCGCCGCCCATGATAACCCACCGAAACTGATTGTTCCGTAATAACTCTCAGGAATCTGGACCGCGTACTTATGGCAGAGCTGTGGGAAGCCGGGCTAGGCAATGCCGGCTAAGGAGCGCAGAGGCCGCCAAGTTACACATATAGACAGACGATGTGTTTAGAGGACTACTCGTGTTCGGGACACGTTGTACGAAATAAGTGCTCTAGCTTGAAGCTCAAACCTCTCGGGGTTCTTCACGACTGCCTTCTCTTGGCCCGCGTCGTTGAAGTGTATAAGTAGTTATCGTTTTGCAGGCCAAGTCCATCAACACGCGAGCCGATGGTACCGGTGATGGCAGCTCTGCGAAATTGTTACTGCCGTAGTACCCCTGGGCACAATTACGGGGCGCAATAGCCATGACACATTGACAGTCTGCAAGTCCGACTGATTGCTCTTTCGTCTTCAGGGGTTGGCTATGAAGCTACGACGGTACTTCACGGGGCATCATACAGGTACGCACGCTTGCTATTCATAATACATGTCTGTTTCCCTGCCCGCAGGTGGAAGTTCCGAAATATGGCACACAACGCAGAACAACGCAGGCTACATCACGACTACATGAAGATATCTGGAATTGCGTCTGCATTCAGCTGTCGATCATCCTTTTGCCCGAAAAAGGCGCCCCATGCGGCCACTGTTGTGGTTCAACGATGTCTTCAACTTCTGCTCCCACCGCTGCCGTTTTCGTAAACGAATTCCTGGTACAAGAGAAGCATCCTGTGCAAAGGCCACCATATACAACGCCGCTCCTATGTAATTATCTGCTTAGCGCCATGGAACATCCCAACGTGCTGTCGAGTCTGCGAGCGCGGAAGGACTCCCGGCCCGCGTTGCCTTGCAAATCTGGGAAAGGGCCGCCCTGCCGCCAAGCTGGAAGTCAGGCCAGAGTTTCAGTGTCGAGGTCGAGGAAGTTGGCAATATCCAAGAGCTCGTCGAAGCCTTCAGCAGTTTGCGGCATGGTTGGGAGGTATTGGTCAGCAAACGACGTCTGCTCAGGTTTCTGGCTGTACACCTGATCAAGCGTTTGGTGAACCACGGGCTGGTCTATATCCTCAGGCGCCGGATCAGGCATCCCGCCGAAAATATCGTCCATCATGAGGTTCAGCTTCTCTTCCTTCATCTGAGGCGCCTGCTTAGGCATCTGTAGGTGCTCCTTGTCGAACGCATGTTCGTTCATCTGTCCGGAAACCTGCTCGAGCAGAAGGTACGGTTCGATCTTGTAGGCCTGCTGAAAAGAGATGGTCGGCTCCGAAGCAGACTTCGGCGTGCTCTGTGGCTCCGATTTAGACTGAACATCCTGTTTTGGTGTATGCTGAAGCTCGTTGGATTGACAACCATGGCCAAATTCGGCATCGCCAGCGTCGGTCTTTTTGTTCCGCGTAGCCCGTGGCGTATACTTGTAGTCGGGGTATGCTTTCTCGTGCGCCGCCCGAACCAGCATCTGCTTCTCCTTCCAGATGACTTTCTCCTCTTTTCCCAGAGCGTTCCATTTGGCGGCAATAATCTTGGCTGCCCGGCAGTCAGTAACCCAAGCTCACAGGCTAATAAATTTAAGGCATGTAAGGACAAAGGCCAGGGTATTCGGCTCACATATCTCGTTGTTAGAAGCTTCGGGATTCTCAGCTTTGACCGCGTCTTTCATTGCCGTGCGGTAGATGATAAACTGATTCGCAGGACGCGGGGGTGTGACAGGTTTCTTCATCTTGGACTCGGAACCAAAGTCGGCTGGCATTCCGTGGTTTCCACTAGCAATTGCGTCAGGGCCCTGCGATCGGGACTCCTAGTCCTTCTGGCGACCATCGACGGAACGCTTCGTGTTCCTACGCTTCTTGATAGGAGGGCCGTCTTTTCTGCTCGACGTTGCTGTTTCGTGAAAGGCAGAGGTAACCAAGGGAGGCTGAACGGTGTGGTTGACCACCTGCGGTAGAGCAGATGATGATATTTGCTGAGAGTGCTGTAATATGCCAGGCACTTGTACCTGCTTGCCACCCAGGCACAATGCGGGATCATAAGATGCCATAGGCAGAAGGTCCCATGGCGTGCTCATGATGGTACAAATGCTAGTGTTCAGCGCGTCGGCAGGCCCCAGAAAGACACGCTCGTTGAAAACCGCATCCCGAGCATACATGACAGGTCGACCACAGACGCGCCTAAAATTAATGGGATTAGCTCTGATGGTAGGCGTGCAAGGCAGAATTAGTACTGGTGGGCGAAGGGAAGATTGAAATGTGACAGAAGCGCACAGCGAACAAAGCGAAACCGCCTTCCATAGTACAAGTTGAATTTGTATCGAAATTCCCTGGCCATGAAGATGGAACATGTATAGGAGAAGGTGGGGATGAATAGGGAGACTTTGTAGAGACCAGTGGAATGAGGACGTGAGTCGAGCGGACTTACTGCATCTCGGTCTTGACAAACTCTATGGTGGTATCGTCCCAGGTATCGTAGGCGCCGTGGGCCAACGAGATGACATTGCAGTAAGGGCTTAACTGGTACTTGATATTCTCCCAAATGTGCCGTGGCGAAAGTCCGGTTTCCTGCAACGAAGGGTCGATCATTGGGTCTCCCTGCTGCTGCAAGATTAAACCCGGGTGGTATGGGTACCAAGACATTGTGACTGCCGTTTGTATGTAAACAAAGATACTCAGGAAGATGCGTAGAGGTAACTGTTTCTACTCGGAAACTCTGCGAGGTTTTTTACCTACCTGGATAAGGGGGTATCAAGTGTGGAACGTCGTCTTGTCGAGGAACAATGTCTAGCCGTGGTACGAACCGGCTGGGAAGAACCGCCTAGTTAGATCTGATGCCGAAGTTTCCAAGAAGGACCCAGACTATTTCCTTGAGCGAGGTGTAGGCGGAAAGGAGGTTTGTGCGAAGCGGCCGAGAAAATCCGGCCAAGGATAGATGTTGGGATTGGGCAGGTTGACTTGAGGAAGTTTGTAGGAAGAAGGTAAAATTTCTCCTGCTAGCAGAGAAGGGGAAAAGTCATAGGAATAACGGGTACCAACGAAGCCATTGTATAAAAAACATTCAGTTGGAACTCAAGGCCAGGCGGCCGGGAATATGTGGTTGCCTGTCCCCTGGCAAACGATCTTCCCCAGCAACATCGCCACCCACTCATTGCACACCTCGTTCCTCGTGGTTTGCTCGACCGTTCCGCCAGAAAAAAAGTATTGAGAGGCTCGATGCTACTTCAATATCTGTTCACGATTGATCCAGGCCAAAGTCAAGCAAGCAAGGGTGGCTAGCGAGGCGTTGTCACCTGAATCCTGACGAGCCACCCCACTGGCTTGCCACCCACTGCAGGTTGTAGCTACGTGACTCGGATTCTGCGACATGAAGGTTGGAAGCCGTGCCTCCTATCTTCGAAAACGAGCCGATTTCAGGTGAGGTATGTCAATTTGTGCCTATTCGTCATAGAGCGCGCCAAGGATCTCCCACACTGTTTGACTAGTAGCGTTGCTAACATCCACAATCTCAAACATGCAGCTTCTCTTTCTGTAGTGAGCGACCTTAGAAGCCTTGATCTATAGGTGATGGGGGAATCGAACCAGGAGCAGCCTTAGGGCTCATCGTCTCGGTCTTCTTCTGGTACGACTAACTGTCGGACCTAACGAAAGCGGTCTGAGAGTGGCTCATCACTGCGGGCACCGCCCTTGTTCTATTCAGCGAGGATCGTACAGACATAGTATTCCTTTACATCGAGGTTCACTCCTGGTATAGCACCACCGAGAAGCTTATGAGGAATAGCTCGCAGCGGCTTTGTGTTTCGAACACTCCGTATAGCAAGCAGTGCACACGGATGGAGAGAACCTACGCCCGGGATCCGGAGAATTTCATAGTCAACTCCTTTGCGAGGCCCTGGCTTTGGATGAGTGCATTGTCGACTTCCTTTCTGAAGGATTCTGGCCACGCATGACGGGGCTCTCACGACCTAAACTACCCATGGGTCACACTCGACGCCATATATAGATCTCTGAGCCTTTTCCAAGTTGCGGAAAAGACACGCGAAAGTCAAGTAAATGTATCCTATCCTTCGAATTTGGTAGCCGAAAGCCACTGAGTCACTCAGAAGCTATGTGAAGAGGGCAGAGGTTGTATGCGTCCCGCCGATGACGACTAGAATCAACGATATGTCATTAAGAGAAACTAGCGATCAAATACGAGCCCTGCTAGGTATGTCTAAGACGTATAGGTTGGAGAGGTTGGAAGTATGTCCAGATGTAGGTGTAGCTTAATTGAGAGTAAGAGTGGGTGCTTCTGGGTCCTTAGTGGTTCGCAGCCAAAAAACAAAGAAAGTGGCGCCTGGAAGGGCTGGTTGTACCTACCCTGGTTCCGTCGCCCTGTTCGAGAGCACCCGACAACAATATTAAGGTAGGCCATTGTCCTCAGAGGAGGCATCCAATACCTCGAGCGAAACTTCCAGGCAAGTTACTTTCTCAGACGACCACGTCGCGGAAAGCAATCGGTTTTTCCTCCCACTCTTTGGGGGGGGGGGGGGGGGGGGTGGTAAAAACGGTCGGTCAATCCCGGCGTTGGTTCATGCCGCCTGTCATTTAAGGCAGGTACATCTACCTATGTTAGTAGGTACATGTGTGCACTCCCCATCGCAGTTCACTTGGAAACGTACGAAGAACGCTCCCCTCGCAACATCTCGATGACACAAGGCCCGATCCGGGCTTCTCCTGAGACCTACAGGACGGAAAACGGGGTGGCCAGCCTGCTTCTTCGACCCGTCTAGCTGCTTGAGTGGCAGCCATGTCACGTTTTCTCACTCCGGCCAAGATAGGCCTCCTGGCTCTCATCGAGCTGTATGTCGACAAAGCCGTCCCTACATCGTCCATTGTCGAGGTGCTCTCATTCATCACTTCTCATTTGATCGACTGCGATGTCTCCGGGCTGCCAGCCATGGGGGACGAAGGGTCCTGGGCCCGCGCTGAAAGGACCGTGAGCCTTGCCATTTCCATCACGGATTTCGAACGCGTCCTCAAGCCGCACACCGCCGCGTCCGGCCTACCCGGCCGCAACTTATGGTATGTTTTCCTCGAGAAAATATGGAGAGTCGACTCGCTCGATGCCTTGCATGACTTCTTCGAACGGCTCGGGGGTCTACTGGCCAAAACGAAGGACGAATTACGACGAGATGCCGAGCTCGGCCTTGCCCCCCCCGGGCCCGAGACCATACTGCTTTCCAGGACATCGCCCTTTGGCGCGTTTCTGCGCAGGGCGCAACTGGAATTCACGCGGCTGCGGTTTCACGACGCGTTTGAGTTGTGGAAGGACTTCGTCAAGTACCGCCAGACCACGGCGGCTTATTACCGGAAAAAGACGCCGAGCTTTACGAGACTCAGCTTCGACAACGTGTTGCTCGAAGGAGAGAATGCCTGGGGCCCAGGTGTAGAAGCGGTCGCTTCCGTGGCGTATGGGGACATGCTGAGAGACGACCCCGGATCGACACTGCCTGTTAGCACAGATGACATCGAGAAGCTCCTGGAATTCCAGATTGAGCAGATGCAGAGTAAGACGTGCCCCTGGGTCGTAGTCGTCGTGGCTTTCGTTGCTGACACCCTCAGAATATGGCAACCGGATTCCGCAGGAGATTCGCCACCAGTTCCAAGACCTTCTGAACGATAGCTACATGATCCCAAGCCTCTCGCACTATCTCAGGTACGTCAGGTTGGCACGGCCACGGGGTTACCATGCTGATCGCTCTCAGTTATCTGGATGCTTGGCGGGCAGGTGATTATTCGACGTCCTTCGATTACTTGCACCGGTACTTTGACTACACCATGCAGAACCGGGACCGGCTTTTCTACCAGTATGCCTTAATGAATCTTGCCGTGCTCCAAGCCGATTTTGGATGCTATAAGGAAGCCGTATCTGCTATGCTGGAGACGGTTTCTACAGCCAGGGAAAACCGAGACATGACCTGCCTGAACTTTGCGCTGAACTGGCTGTTCCACTTTGGCCGAGCGCATCCCGAAGTGACCCGAGAGTTCGAGTCCAACAGTATGCTCGGTACTCGCAAGGAATCGCTGGCCTTCCTTCGCAGCAAGGCCAAGGAAACCGGGATGTGGACGCTTTGGAGCTCCGCCCTTGTGAGCGAGGCCAAGATGAGCCTCTCGAATGGCGAGAGTATTGCCACAGCCATGGAGCACATGGTCCGTAGTTCCCAAATCCTGGCGGAACGCAACATGAAGAGTATGATGGGACCCCAGCTCGCCATCAGCATTGCATTATGGGACCGGCTAGGCATCTCCCACCTGTCATCGACCACCTGCGAGGTCTTCCTTCGCTGCCATGCAAAGCATTCAGTGTTTGATGACGAGCTGAAGGTCACGTGTCGCCAGGCGTCCATGCTGGCACTCAAAGGAAAGTACGACGAGGCGCTTGGCATGCTGGAAAGCATGGACTCGAATTCACTCCGGGCTTGGAAGCCCAGTCAGTACTGGCACAAATTCCGCGGCATTGTCAAGCTGCGGCGTGATCTGCATCGCAACGACCTGGAGGGGGCAGAACTGCTCCTCTCACAACTCCTCCAATCCAAACACGAGGACCTGGAGCCGGACCTCTCCTTCGTCGTCGACAGTCTACACATCGAGTGTCTTGTTCGCCGCGGCAACTTTGAAGATGCCTTCGCCAAGGTGGAAACACTCGTCTCGGAGCTTCGCGACGAGAACAAGGACATTGCGCTTCGGGTCAGACTGTTGCTGATCAAGGCCGAACTTCTGGATAGGTGCGGACGGCCCCAGAAGGGTTTCACGATAGCCGTTCGCGCCGCAAATGTGGCTTGGCGAGCCCGTCTTATGCCTTACCTCTGGCCAGCGATTGGGGCCGTTGCTAACATTCTTTCTTCCATGGGGGAATTCGAACCCGCCATCCAACTGCTAACTGCAATCATTCCCCGCAGTCTCGAGTGCGAGAATGCAGCCATGAGTGCAAAGCTGTACTCGGCGCTTGGTGACGCGAATATGGGCGTTGCTGGCACGTTCCCGCCCAAGTCCCTCAAGAGGACCGAATGCATGACAAAAGCGCTCGAGTCGATTGAGAGAGCGTTCAATTATTACTCCGACGTGGAGGATATCAATAAGCAGTGCGAGATGATGGCCAAAAAGGCCACCATCATGAAGGTTGCGGGCGACAATGTGCTGGCGAACGACTACGCGGCAGCATATTTGGCGCTTAAACGGGACAGTGGACAGGGTCGGGGCTGAAGTACGGCGAACGGAATGGAGGACCTGGAAGCTAGTAGTCTTGTAGGTCGATTATCTTGCTAATCAGCCATGCCGGGGATGGCGGCAATCCTGGGTTTTTTCTCGTATATGAGCACCCGAAGTACAATGCTACGCGATGATAGTTTGTGCCAGTTTCCGCTGTCTGGGGCAGCCGGTACATGTACGCATGCACGTATCCAGTGGTGGGAGCAACACAAGAGGGTTGGCTTCAGGCCAAGAGGTCTAATCTTCGCTCCATTTGATATTCTTGCCAGCTTTGGTCTTGAGCTGGCCCTCTTTAGATGGCGGAGGGGCCTTTTCTTCGTAGCCATCGGCCTCGGTTGGGTCGTTGGTGGCCCAGATGTTCTGAATGCATAGCTCAAAGGGGCCCGGCACTCGGTCGGTCAGGCCGATACCGATGCTCTTCACTTTTTGCCGTAGCATTTCGGTCTGCGGCTCGACGACGAAGCCGTGGTTCGTTCGCACAAAGTCGTTCCACTTGATCAGCACCGTCTCCCACTCGCCGGGCCGGCGGGCGAACAAGCGGTGCTGGTGCAGGTCAGACGGCACTACCGACTCGGTCTGTATGTTCACCAAGTAGCTCCGGCCGTCGGACCGTACCCGCATGGCCAAGTAGGCGTACATGTCGATGTCCCACAGCGAACGGCCGAATATGGTGGGCGGGCGGTCCAGCGTGCGCCAGGCGGCGAAACCAGAGCGCTGGACCTCGGGCCGTTTGGCCGGCAGGGCCGTGGATATGCTGCCATGGAAGCGGGCGTGGGCGGGCGTGCCCGTGGCGCCCGGGGCCGAAGATGCGGGCACCCAGTCGAGGGAGGCTTTGGAGTAGCCACCGATGTCGACGTCACACATGAGCTTGCACTCGGCGATGGAGTCAGGGTCGGAGAAGGAGTGCAGGGGCAGCGGACCCGAGGGGCCTTTGATGCCCTCCATCTTGATGGCAATGTTGGACAGGCGCTTGAATTCTTCGAGGCTTCGGCCCCAGAAGCCCCGGGACATGAGACCGGGCGTGGCGCGCATATTGATTGGAGCGTCGGGTGGTGAGTCTGGCTGCGGTTGTAGAGGAAAGATGGATTGGTCGGTTTTCGTGGGCGTCTTCAGGCGGAGTGGAAGTTCGGGGAGCCGAGAGGCTCGATCTCGAGACGGGACATCGGCTGTCGCTACCGCTCCTGGATGCTTCCTGGATCAAGACGAGGGCATCGGCAGGCGCAGGCCGGACATTGGGGTTCTGCTTGTGCGCGAGCGAGAGCTCTACCGGCGATGGATGCAAAGGTCGCAAGCGGAAGCTTGGGTGGGACGCAAGCTCCGTCATCTCATTCTGCCAATTCTTTTCGGCGACAAGCGGGCCATCACCACCCACCAGCACCCGCCTTACTACTGCATGCATGGGGTGTTGGTACGAGGTACCGATGCTATAACCGAATCCCGTTCGCCTTTTTTCCCAGTCTGCAAGGTCACCTATGTGGATGGCTGCTGGTGTACTTGAATATTCTATCCATCCCTCCTGTACGATGGCTTCTCACCAGGACATACGGGATCCCACGGGAGCTCGGGCAGCCATACAGTTGGCGATGGAACGGGAATGGGGGGCTATGATTTCTTACCCCTGCCTGCCAAAGTGCCTTTTGCCAAGCCCTTTCGGCTCATTGGGCTGCCATGCTGCGTGCGTCACTGCTCATCCAGATTGCCTCGTCCAGCCTGGAGTCCCAATACATGACCCCCAACCCAGCCGCAGGCGCATGCGCAAACAGAACGAGCTTAACCAGCCAATCCCCAGTTGTTCGCGTCGGCTGTCTGACAGCTCTGCCGCAAGCTTGCGACGGAGGCTGACGTTGCTTCGAGCTTGGCCTCCTGTATATCTCACGGGGAATCTTCACATCCCATCTGAACCTGCTGCTGCCTTCTGCTTTCCTGCCCGTTTTACGTACTTGACCTCCCGTCCTTCCCCTCCGTTTCCCTGGCGTGGCCCGTCTGTCTTTCCCCTGTTTGCTACATACATACCTCCTACTCCGCGCTTCGCCTAATGCCCAACGGCGCACCTGTACAGAGTGGGATGTGCTTGCGTTGAATGCCCGTAGCTCGCCCGCCCGCAATCTCCTGACCCGAGGCTCGTTGCTCCTTTTTCTCCCCTCCTCGCAACCAGCGTCCCCGGCGGCGCACACATACACGCACGCATACACGATCTCACTGCAGCGATTGGCGCATCGGCCTGCTGTGCCACCGCCCAACATGTCTTCCCAACGTAGTTTCGACCACACCAAGTACGTACGACCTCAGCCGTCTATGCCGTCCCCGGTGCGCTCGCTTCGTGCGGGCAGGGCCCCCCTTCCTCACCCACCCCCCCGACCCTCTGCGACGCCCTTGCGATGGCCACTGTGAGTCGTGCTGATTACCTCGCACCCAGGTCGGAAGCCGAGCTCGCCATCAACATCAAGAAGGCCACCAGTCCCGACGAGACGGCCCCGAAACGAAAACATGTGCGCAGCTGCATCGTCTACACATGGGATCACAAGTCCTCCCTGTCCTTCTGGGCCGGTATGAAGGTGTACGTGGCAACAAGCCCCGCGGGTGGGAAAGGGGGACACAGCTAACCTGCGAGCCCGATGTTCAGGCAGCCCATTCTAGCCGATGAGGTTCAGACGTTCAAGGCCCTGATCACCGTCCATAAGGTCCTGCAGGAGGGACACCCCGTGACGATCCGCGAGGCCCTAGCCAACCGGGGCTGGCTGGACAGCCTGAACCGCGGCATGGGAGGCGAGGGGGTCCGGGGATACGGGCCCCTGATCCAGGAATACGTCTACTTCCTCCTCGCCAAGCTGTCTTTCCACCAACAGCACCCCGAATTCAACGGCACGTTCGAATACGAGGAATACGTCAGCTTGAAGGTCATCAACGATCCCAACGAAGGCTACGAGGCCATTACCGATCTCGCGGCGCTGCAGGACAAAATCGAACAATTCCAGAAGCTCATCTTCTCCCACTTTCGCCATGTGGGCAACAACGAGTGCAGGATCTCGGCGCTGGTCCCCCTGGTGCAGGAGAGTTATGGCATCTACAAGTTCATCACCAGCATGCTCCGCGCGATGCACTCCACGACGGGCGACAACGAGGCATTGGAGCCGCTGCGCGAGCGGTATAACGCGCAACACTACCGGCTGTGCAAGTTCTACTACGAATGCTCAAACCTGCGCTATTTGACCAGCCTTATAACAATTCCGAAACTTCCGCAAGATCCGCCGAATCTCCTGGCCGAAGACGAGAATTCGCCCGCGCTCCCTGCGCGACCGAAGCAGGAGATCGAGCGACAGCCGACGCCCCCACCGCAGCCCAAGACGGAAGAGCCAGACGAGATTGCCGAGTTCTGGCAGGGTGAGCTGGACAGGCAGAACAAGGAGTACGAGGAGCAGCAGAGAGTGCTCCAGGAGCGACAGCAACAGGCCTACCTTGCGCAGCAACAGGCACAAATGCAAGCCCAGCGAGATTTTGAGGAGCAGCAGCGGCGCCTGGCCGAGCAGCAGCAACGGGAGCAGGAAGCCTTGATGGCGCAGCAAGCGCAGTGGCAAACCCAGGGCAGACTCGCGGAGCTGGAACAGGAGAACCTGAACGCGCGTGCCCAATACGATCGGGATCAGCTTTTGCTGCAGCAATACGACCAGCGGGTCAAGGCCCTCGAGGGCGAGCTTGCTCAGATTCAAAGCAGCTACGGCCAGCAGATGTCGAGTAAAGATGATCAGATCCGGGCCCTTCAGGAGCAGGTCAACACTTGGCGGACAAAGTACGAGGCGTTGGCGAAGCTTTACTCCCAGCTGCGTCAAGAACACCTCGATCTTCTCCAGAAGTTCAAGTCGGTGCAGTTGAAGGCGGCGTCTGCTCAGGAAGCCATCGACCGTCGCGAGAAGCTGGAGCGCGAGATTAAGACCAAGAATTTGGAACTTGCTGATATGATCCGCGAACGCGACCGGGCACTTCATGACAAGGACCGCCTCTCTGGCAGCAACAAGGACGAGCTCGAGAAGCTCAAGAGGGAACTGCGCATGGCGAACGACCGGGCCGACAACCTCGAGCGCCAGAAGGGCAACGAGCTGTCCACCATGCTCGCCAAGTACAACCGCGAGATGTCCGACCTGGAGGAGGCGTTGCGCACAAAGCAGCGCGCTCTCGACGAGGTCTCGGCCAAGCTCCGCGACGGCGACTCGGACCTCGAGGCGTTGCTGCGCGAGAAGGAGGAGGAACTCGAGGTCTACAAGGCTGGCATGGACCAGACGTTGATTGAGTTGAACGAGTTGAAGATGAACCAGGGCGACACGGACAGTGCCCTCGATGGACAGATCGACGCGCTCATCATGGCCAACTTGGACAAGATCAACGACATCATCGACTCGGTGCTACAGGCCGGTGTGTCGCGTGTCGACGATGCATTGTACGAGCTCGACTCCACCATGCAGGCTGGCAACCAGAACGCATCGCCTTCGTATGTTCTCTCACAGATCGAAAAGGCCTCGGCCAGTGCCATGGAGTTCGCTACTGCCTTCAACAACTTCATCGCCGATGGTCCCAATGCCACGCACGCCGAGCTGATCAGAGCCATCAACGTCTTCGCCGGCGCCACTGCCGATGTTTGCGGCAACACCAAGGGTCTGATGAGGTTGGCCCCCGAAGAAAAGAAAGGCGATGCTCTTTTGAACGGCGCCCGCCAGGCGGCACAGTCGACCGTGAAGTTTCTCCGAGGTCTTCAGAGTTTCCGTTTGGAGGGCATGGATCCCGTGCAGAAGACGGATGTCGTCATTAACGGGAACAACGACGTGCAGATGGACCTGCAGAAGCTGAACAAACTCGTCGAAGGGTTTGCACCCACGGCCCGGCTGTCCGCCAACACGGGTGACATCTCTGACCTGGTCGACGCCGAGTTGACCAAGGCGGCCGATGCTATTGCGGCCGCGGCTGCCCGTCTGACCAAGCTCAAGAACAAGCCTCGCGATGGCTACTCGACATATGAGCTCAAGGTCAACGACTCGATCCTGGATGCTGCCATGGCCATCACAAACGCCATTGCCCAGCTCATCAAGGCCGCGACCGCCACCCAGCAGGAGATCGTGACGGCTGGCCGAGGCACGGCTTCGAAGCAAGCCTTCTACAAGAAGAACAACCGATGGACGGAAGGTCTGATTTCGGCCGCCAAGGCCGTGGCCAACTCGACCAACACGCTCATCGAGACGGCGGATGCTGTACTCTCCAACCGTGCGAGCCCCGAGCGCCTTATCGTGGCATCCAACGATGTTGCCGCCTCAACCGCCCAGCTCGTCGCTGCGAGCCGTGTCAAGGCCGGCTTCATGAGCAAGAGCCAGGACAGCCTGGAGCAGGCCAGCAAAGCCGTCGGCGCTGCCTGCCGTTCTCTGGTCAGACAGGTCCAGGCCATGATTAAGGACCGTAACCAGGAGGATGACCAGGTCGACTACTCCAAGTTGGGTGCTCACGAATTCAAGGTCCGAGAGATGGAACAGCAGGTAAGTTTGCCCTCCCCCCTCTTCCCGACACTTCCTCGCCGAGCGCCATCCCGATCGCTCGGTGTTTTTGGCTGAGAGAATTGACATGCTGACTGGTTCTCCGCCGTAGGTCGAAATTTTGCAGCTGGAGAACGCCCTGGCGGCCGCCCGACACAGACTGGGCGAGATGAGGAAGATTTCTTACCAGGAGGAGTAGGCTGTACC
The DNA here is from genome assembly GCA_018287875.1 of Nigrospora sphaerica. Lineage (NCBI taxonomy): Eukaryota > Fungi > Ascomycota > Sordariomycetes > Amphisphaeriales > Apiosporaceae > Nigrospora > Nigrospora sphaerica. Next base: position 1,872,961 of record JAGVVL010000018.1, read on the forward strand.
GCCACAAACAGATGTACCAAGCGCTTCATTCCCCAGCCAAGAGACTGTTGGCATTTACCGTTCTGCTGGAAATATTAATAAAGTTTGCTATCTTCCATTGCCTGCTCACTTTGAGTCATGTTAGAATGATTCAGACATCCAACCGATGGGCCATGTGTTTGGCCCCCAGTAAGGGGTTAGGTAAAAGAGCCGCATGGGGTCGTGCTTGCAGTGCTTTCCGGAGGCGTTCCGATTCAATTATACTGGCGTGGTATTGCCGGACAGTGGACAAGGCATGCATGCGGTTGAGCTGCCGCCGACGTGGTTCGAAGACGCCGTTTCAGCTTGCGGGAGGGAGCTTCGACGCTGCCGAGGCTTGTATTGATTTCCCTGGTTCCCGACCTTGGGGTTTTACGGGAGAGGCTAGTACACTATGGGAGAGGACGGAAAGGTTGGCTGTGACCGCCTCGCATCTCGGCACTTTGGCGGCTCGCCCAACACATTGACACAGAAGCCTTGCCTGCGCACTGGGGTCGTCTCACACATGCGCATTGCCCGTGGGAACGGCTGGACGAAAAGAAGTAAACAACGACAACCATGAACCATAAAGCGCGTTCCTGGCGAGCCGCAGGTTGAGTAAGCGAGGACGCCCCGTCATACGACACTTGGTAATATTGCCGGACAGGAGAACGTCGCGCCGAGCCTTGGCCATGCAGGTGCGGCGGCCTGCAATCAAATCGGTGACTACGCAGGCCCGACGGCCTCACTCACCGCGCAGCCGTGCCGTCGTCGCTTTTCTCCCATGCACGGCGGGGTCAGGTTCAAGTGTGGCTCCAGCCGGGGGGGCGGTCGAGTCTAATCCTCTGGGCAGGGTGGCCCTACCCTAGGGTGACTTGAAGGGCCGAAGTTTATGTCTGCACGGTGGACGGCGGGGGTGATTACCGTTTCCCCAAAGGCTGCTGGTGTGAAAAGCCTGCAGTTCATATAGAACACCTACCGAGGCCGTCGCCCTCCATGTGCGATGGGACACGACACTCGGCCGCGCCAGTGGTTTGTGTGTCTGGGTCTCGGCCTCGGCCCCTCCACGCACCGGCGGGGACGGTACGACCCCCGCCGATAGAGTGCAAGATAAACACGTGTCGGCGACGCTGGCATCGCCGGGCGATTGATATGACCCGGCGCCCCCCAAAAGAACGAAGGGCGGATCTGGCGCGTCTCCCACGGCGATCTACGATGCACGGGGGCGCCGCTGGGGTTGGTCATGCAGTCAGGATCGTGTGTGTACTGCACAGCCGCCAGACTCGGGTCGTGCGCGACGCCCCCCCGTCGCAAGCGGCCGGAGTGCCGGCCGAAGACAGAAAGGAATGTGTGGCCAAATGGCGCATAACACGATGGCCGTTGTCCAGGCTGACGGACGGGGAAGCGCTCGGTCCAAGACGACCGGGAGACAAGAGATACCTCGCAACGGTTGGGTGGGGTATGTTTGATTGTAGGGACGGCCGCCCCCGAGGAACAAATCCTGACGCTGCATGGGGATGGCATGATGTGGTTCGCAAATACGCCGACAAGAGGGGGAAGATAGCGAGGCCCGAGGGACGGGGGGATGAGCGGCCCCGTGAACCCAACGGCCTGGATTCAACCCACACGCGCGCCGGCGGGACGTACCCAAACTAACCACAAATAGGCGCCGACGCGCTGCTTATTCTCAACACTAGGCGCGCATGATGATGTGGGCTGATGGGGGAGAGTACACATGTATTCGGCCATGCGTGGGCCCCGCGGTAAGCCCATCTTGAGATAGATTGAATGCGATATCCACGCTCGGAAGAAGCGACCGGGAACGGCATGGTGGACTGGTTCCCGCCGCCGCCGTTGCGCTGGCCGTACCCCGGAGGGACCCAGGTTGCCCAGGTTACCCAGGTTGCCCAGGTCGCCAAGGACCAGCTACGGCATCAATCATCGCATGCGCCGCGGATTAATAACATCCTCTGCATCGAGGAAGCCCAACAGCCTGTGCCATGGCCCGCTTTATAGTGCTCGTGGATACGGGAGGGGGGGAGCACCCGACGGAAAGGCGGGACGAGCGAAGAAGAACTTCCCGCTTGTCATCCCAGGCCGTCGGCATTCACACCTGAGACATGGGAAGGGTGGTGAGTGAGCCGCCATAGTCGATCCGGTCCAGACCACGACTGGGCACGCGGCCGAGGGGGCGGGCGCGCGCTGTCAGCCAGGGCGATTCGCCTCCCGGCCCGAGACGTTTCTCGACGCGACGCACCGAGACAGCCCGGCCGACACGGGATGGCAGGTTCCCCGTGAGCAATCGTGTGGGATGAGTGCACGTCATCTACCACATGGCCCGCCACCCACGGCGCAGGACGAGGACGAGGTTTCCCCGGACTGTCATGGGTGCCGCTGATGACGACGGTGACGACCATCCATGTGTGTGTATACCCAGGTGGGATTGCAACTCAGTCAGTTACCGACAGGACTTTACCTGCCTACTACCACCTTACCTCGAGCCTCCTACCCGGACGAGGTGGTAGCCGTCATGGTGTTGGGTGACGAGAGCAGAGCCTCAGCGCTCGGATTCGTCCGAGGCCCGCGACTGCAGGAATGCCGAGGCACCAAAGCAGTGGACGACTAATAATAATTAATTACATGTACTTCGGCGGCCGTGCCTCTCTGGTCAGCGTCAGCGCCCTGTTCCTGGCAGCAGGGCTTGACCGCGCTGCCTTGATTGACGAGGCGTGCCGAAGTAGGTACAAAGTACCGGCTATGGTCGCATCGAGCACGGGTGGGGGGGCGGGCGCAGACAGGGCAGTGTCGAGGCTAGATTGTAACCCTCTACCCAGTCATTGGTTTCTTCACCGTCCTGAGAGCGGGCGAGGGCCTTCTGGTCGGCCGGTTCCAGGGTGACCCCCGAACGCCGCGCGAGAGAATGAACGGACGAGAGAGGCGGTCCCGCAAATGCCACCCTCCCCCCCGGACTCCCGTATGCCCCGTACCTCGTAGTAACGGAAGGGAAGAAAAAACAAGAAGGCTTTCACCTCCAGGTACTGTCCCTGCATCAGCGTGCAAGACCTGGTGGCGGTCTCGAAATGATTGGTCCAAGAGCAGCTTTCCCGCCGCCTGGGCGGCTTGGTCTGGCAGTTCTGGCCAAACACTGGACCAGTCACTTCGTTCGAACAGGGATCTGCCAAAGCTGTGGGGCACGCCATGCAGCTGAGATCTCAGGGCCAAGCAGGGGAAAACAGGCCTCGTGTCCTATCAGATGCCGCCGGTGTCACTCCCCTGAGCCAAAGGGGGCCGTCGTCGTGTGGTTCCTCGTGTCCGCCGCCGCATGCTCAGTAACGATAGGCCGCTTCTGAGCAGCGACGGCAAACGACGGCCAGGTACACCCCCCGGCGAACATACGGACGGGGGCCACCAGCTGCACCGCTGACGAGCTTGGCGGCAGGTCTTCCCTAGGCGGGCCACCCAAGCCCGTACTGTCCCCACCGTACGGCCCATGGGATCCGGCATGGCAGATGGGCGAGGGACGTGTGAATGGATGGGTAAGGAGGTGAGGTCGCAATCGGTCCTGCCACAACAAGGCCGGCGAGCCAAGTAGGTAGTCTGCCCACTAGCGCAGGTGTCGTCGCTCCCAGGGGGAGGACGCCAGCGAGTCGCTCCCTCTTAAACTCCAGGCCTCCCTTCCTGCCGCCCTGGGGATCGTTGGTGTCTATGCTTCTTGTCAAGTCGCTGTCCCGAAAAGAGCCGTCGCTGCTTGTCCTCCTCACGCGTCGTCTGCCATTCGTTCTGTCTTCCTTCTTGGTGGAGACGGCCTGTCTGGAATTCGCTTGACGACCTCGACACGCATCGCTGTCCGTTTGTCTGCCTTCCTCGTCTCGTCAGACGCTCAGCTCCTCCTTTTCGGCTGTACCAAAGCCACAATCGGAAACCTCTTCACCACCCACGCTCTCTCTCTCGCTCTCACACTCTCTTACTTACACTCGCTCCCTCCCCCGTCTTTCGAACAATCGGTTTGGCACCTGCCTCTCTGCCGATTCATTCACCTTCCGAACCGGACCGCCGCCCGCCATCTTTCCCAGCCACTCACATCTACCCAAACCTCCAGCACGCGTGCTGTTCCTGCGTTACGCTGCAGTTCGGCCTCAACAACCTCGTGCCCCGGCCATTTCTTGTTCCATTCGTGAAGCCTCCGAAACACCTGTTCTAGCTGATTAAGATCAGCCGACCTCAGGCCGGTTCACCCAGGATCGACAGGGTACCCACCGTCCTTTCCGCGTCCCGTACGATTACAGCCACGCGCTAGGATTGCCTGGGGCACCTCATATAAAGGTATAATCACCGATAACCCGATTCGCGCGCCCGCCAATTTACTGACCTCCCTTTTCTACTTCAGCCTCTGCCCATCTGGACATCCCTTCTTCCATATTGCCCTCCTTGGCAATCGGGCCACTGCTTTTCCTTGGCACGGCACTGCCCGCAGTCCGAGTTTAGCCCTCTCAAGGCTCCTCGTATCATCATCATTCCCACCCTCGCCACACCCGCCTCGTCTCTTTGTGTCGACCTATTGGATAGTGACGCCATTGCAGCAGTGACGAGTAACAAAGCCCGTCCTTGAGCATATTTCTTATCTGCTTCCGGCGTCCGCCAAAGAATGCGTTGATCCTCGGGTTCACTTCGATCCTGTTCAACGTTGTCCTCGGCGCTTCCAGCGAAGCAGCCGGCCCCCCTCCCTCTAGCCTGCAACCGGAGCCCGAACCTCCACAACCGACCTCTTTGTTGAAGGAGACACTCAGATAAAAGGCCGTGAAACGATATGTCCGTCTTGCGGCGCCGGATCGCCGCCATGGAACCTCTCACGCCCTCACCAGTCCTCATGGCTCGCGAAGCAGCCATGGCGACAGCAACCGAATCGTCAACCGCGAACCCCACCATCGCGCCCTTCCACAGCGGCTTGAGCGGAGTCGATCAACCCATGAACATGCTTTTCAAGGATGCTCTGTGGCTGACGCTTGGCGGCATCGCTTGCACTATACTTACTATCCGACTCATGGACATCGTCTGGAGCAAACTGCGTCAGGTCTCGGCCATGACACAGGGTGGCGAAGGGCAGAGTTATTGGAAGTTCTCTCAGTGGAGCTGGATGCCCTCTCTGAAGAAGAACCTCATCTACGCCCCGTTGTGGAGGAAGCGGCACAACCGAGAGATACAACTCTCGGGAGCCATCAGCATTGGCACGCTGCCCTCGAGGCTGCATTTCGTCATGCTGGGCATCTACCTCCTAAGCAATTTGGGCTACATGTTCGTCCTCAACTGGAAACAAGAGAACCGATACGAGTTCTACGCCCAAGTGCGTGGCCGCTCCGGAACTCTAGCCGCCGTTAACATGGTTCCTCTTATCCTCATGGCCGGCCGTAACAACCCCCTGATTACCATGCTCCGAGTCAGCTTCGATACTTACAACCTTCTCCACCGCTGGATGGGCCGCATGGTCGTCATCGAGGCCATTATCCACACCATCGCCTGGGCCATCGTACAAGTCGCCGACGGTGGCTTCGAGAGCATGAACTACAGGCTGCTCCACGACGACTTCGTCGCCTCGGGTTTCGCCGGCACCCTGGCCCTGGCTCTCTTGTTCATCCTGTCTCTGTCCCCTGTGAGACACGCCTTCTACGAGACGTTCCTCAATGTCCACATCATCCTGGCATTCATCATTTTCGCCTGCACCTGGGTCCACTGTGCCACGGCCGAGCTTCCGGGCGGTCTCCCCCAGCTCTCGTGGATGGTCGTCATCTTCGCGCTTTGGTTTGCCGACCGCTTCGCCCGCATGATGCGGCTCGTCCTCATCAACTGGACCAAGACGGGTGTCACGGAAGCCGAGATCATCCCCATGCCAGGTGAGGCCTGCCGGGTGACTCTGCACATGCCTTGCCACGTGGACGTCAGGCCTGGCACGCACGCCTACCTTCGCTTTTCCCGCGTCAAGCCCTGGGAGAACCACCCGTTCTCCATCGCGTGGGTTGAGCACTTCCCTCGCCGAAGCCATGAGAAGTTGGAATCGGAGGCGGCCACGCGGGCCGAGATCCAGAAGGGCACGACCTCAGTATCCTTCGTCATCGCTGCCCACACCGGCTTCACCCGATCCCTGTACGAGCAAGCCTCCAAGGGAGGCATGGACCCCATCTACATGAAGGCTGCTATGGAGGGTCCCTACGCTGGCCACCACCAGCTGGACTCGTACGGCCACGCGGTTCTCTTCGCTGGCTCGTCGGGCATCACGCATCAGCTCTCGTACCTGAAGCCTATCATCGAGGGTTTCAACGCCGGCACCATCGCCACCCGACGGATGACACTCGTGTGGGTGATGCGCGATTACGAGGCCCTGGAGTGGGTGCGGCCCTGGATGGACGAGGTGTTGCGCATGCCCAGACGACGGGAAATCTTGAACATCCGGATTTTCATTACCAGGCCGAAGAACCCCAAGGAGATTCAGTCTCAGTCATCCACGGTGCAGATGTTCCCCGGTCGTCCCAACTGTGTGACGATCCTGAAGAAGGAGGTCGAGGAGCAGGTCGGCGCCATGTGCGTGACGGTCTGTGGCCCCGGTGCGCTGGCTGATGACGTCCGCATGGCCGTCCGCAATGTTCAGGACGAGCAGTCGGTGGTGGACTTTGTCGAGGAGTCCTTCACCTGGTAAAGATGCCGAGGGCCGTCTCCTTCGTCCTCAGCCTCGCATACGATTGCATTGCCTGTTTCGGGCCCACGTTCAGAACTCGGCGTACGGTTGGCCGGCTCATCAAGGCACAAGCGGTGACTAATGGATAAGGCGTTCAGGTTGTCTTGATATCCCTTTAACTAGAGAGCATCCGAGCATTTGGAAGCGGCTTCGTGCTTTGTGCATATAGACTTCGGCACTCGCCCTTCTTTCCACCGCGGTGGCTGCTTCCCAGAGAGAAACCTTCATTTCTTGTAAATACATTCCTCGTCGCGTCGGTGCTCAAAGGGGCACACGCACTTTTTTCATCCACACAAAGTTCAATGTCACACTACCTGCCGATCAAGCGTGTGTCTCTGTATGTTCAAAGCGTTCAGGCTGCGGCCATCGTAGCTTTTGTAGCTTTCGTAACAAACACTGGCAAAGCCACATTATACCATTCTCCAGTCATATGGTACGGCACTCGGTGCAGTAGCCAGCGTCCTAACAGCCAGCCACGCGACCACAGCCCAAAGTGTGTGGTCATGGCTGCTGCATAGTTTTTGCATGGCAATAACACAGCATCTTGTTCTTACAGCCCACCATGTCTTGCATCTGCTGCCGGCTGCTGTCACGTGGCGCTCATTCTCTACAACCAGGGGTAATTATTCTGCCTCAATGCCTTTACCAACCACTACCACCTTCTCGTGGCTTGTGTCAGTCGTTGGCTCGTTTGGCTCGGCTGGCGTCCGATGGTTTTTGAAGCAAGGTCAGCAGCACTCCCACCGCCCCTGGTTGCGTCTTCGTCTTCGCCTTGCCGGCCGTCACCCGTGATGAAGTGGCGTCCCTATTGTCTCCGCGGCGCTCTCTCGCCGGCGGCACCCTGGGTTGGGGGCTTGACATAAGGGACTTGCATCGCCACGGCCTTCTCTCGTTGCATAGATCGCCCTCTGCGGTCAGTGGTGGCAGAAGACGTCCGGATAACGTGCTAAGCAGGCCGCCCCAGGCACGTGGAGGCCTCGACACCGAGGGTCGTTGGCGGGCTGAAGCGCGATTGCGGGGTGGGTTATGAATATGTGGCTTTCGATCGTGGCCTTGCTTCCGTCTAGGCTACCACGCTCGCTACTGTTTCCGACCCGGCACACTGGTCCCGGCTCAAGTGCCATTGGGAAAAATCTTCATTATGACCTACCTCAGCGGTCACTAGAGGTATATAGCTACTTAGAGAGGTACCTAAGAAGAATCTGAAGGCGAGGAGGATGATTTATGTGGGCCTCAAGCCCTGGCGCCAAGCATGAAGGCTGTGGTAGGCAGCTGTCACATGATTGACTCATCACCTGGAGAGCAGAACGTAAAAAACTCTGTGGGGGCCGTTTGTTTCCGTGGTTGCTAACCTCCGGTATCCATGCTGGATACCGGCTCCCATACCTAAGGATGCTGAAGAGGCACTCTGGGTTTTGATGAGGAGGCGCGCAATTCATGACCCAATCATTGCCCGCATCTCATATTGGGTACATAGGCACCGGACGGGTTAGGTATCTATCCGTGTCGGGCCGTCAAGGCTGGTTGGGTTCCGGGTCGGGCCACCGCCACCAGGGATACTGCTGTTTTCTTGCTCGTTATGCCGACCTACCTCGCCTACCCACGAGAACTCAACGATGCTTGCGGACACGTCCTAAGAGTTTCTGGGAAAAAAAGACATAGCCGGAGAGGGTAAATACAAATCAACAGCTAACTTAGGCGGTCGTATTGAGTGTCTAGGTAGGGTGTAGGTACTGGGCCAGTAAGAGGTACGTAGAGAGTCAAGTGGTGGGTGGGTAATGAGAAGTAGGTAGTAGTGGTACCTACTTACACACAATGCTTGGGTTTTCGCAATGCACCTAGCAACCATCGGCCTGGTGACTGGGGGCCTTTGTTTGTTTTCTTTTTTTTTGTTTCCCCTTCCGATACCATCATAACAAAGGCGACGACCCAGCTGCCTCATGGGCGCTTATTGATCCGTCGCAGCGCACCCGCTGTAGATGAATTGCCGAGGAAGCAGTTAAAAACCGTGGTGGGCGGACGGGCAAAATGGAGGTACTTCCCGCTTGCTGTGTCTCGACGTTTGCCGTGGGATGGATGCCGACTGCCTCCGCCAGACTTATCTTCTCGCTTCTCGCCCGGCTCCCGACGCACCCATTCTCGCCATCCAATTGAACGGAAGCAGGTGAGCGAGAACGGAGAGAAAGATGCAGAAAGGCAGCGGCTACTACGGGTGTACTTGCAGTATTAAGAGGTCAACCCGCGCCCCTTTCGCCTACCTGAGCATAGGGCAGGAGGGTTAAAAAATCAGGCAGGGTCGCCTAGTCGTCGCAATAGGGTTCCATGGCCTTCTTCTCGTTTCATGTGCCCTGATGTAGGCTGTCGACGGTAGGCGCTGGAGTGAGGCAAGCTGATTTCGAGGGCAACGCGAACCCGTTCACAAGGCGGTACCCGGGGGTAAAGTGGGATGGGAGAGGTACATGACCGCATTCCATTGGGGGCTCCCACGCGGCCATCCGCCGCTCACTCACGCACTGGGTTACTCTGGACCGACGCCGCAAAAGCGCAAGCCCCGCCTTACCCCTCGCATTCTCCAAAGTACCTAACCTGCCTAGTATATATGTTAGTACCAAAGGTAGGTAAGGTAAGTAGGTAGGTAGCATTACGGGCAGCAGTGGTGGTGGCGGCGGAAGCAGCAGCAGCAGCAGGAGCACCCGCAGCAGAAGCGCCCGCAGCACCCACCGAGAACCCACCAGCCCGAGCAAACAGCAGGAGCAGTACTCGGGGGGGGGTGAGAGTAGGTAGGTAGTGTGTGTGCCCGGCACCAGCACCCACCCACCCACCAACAGCACCAGTACCGGCAGCACGGGCAGCACCGAACAACAGAGAGGACAATCGACCATCTCTGCTTTTGAAGGCCCGGTGGGTGGACGCACGCTTCAGATTTCTCAATCCTCCCCGTCCCCTTCATCCAGGCCATCCACCAACACGGCGGTCCAAAGCATCGACGCAGGTACAATCACGAAGGCAGTTACATCTCCGCAGGCCGACTGCCCGTCACTTGCCATCCCTATTTCCTACTCTCTTCCTCGCTCGCACCACATCCCACCATCGCCTCATCATCCCCCGCTTTCCACCACCCAGAGCGCCCTCCAACAACACCACCGCCGCCGCCACCCGTCCTGGATAGTCACCACCGAAGCCCTTCTTCGCAGGACAGCCTGTTGAACAGACAAGATGGCTGAAAACGGTGGTATCAACACTGTCCTCAGCAACTCGCTGTCGCCTGGTAAGAAAAACTACTCCCCCCCCCCGCCCGAGCCGTCTTTTCGCTGGGCTTCCCCCTCCGAGGTGCGAAGTCCGCCGCCTCGCCGGCGCCCCCATGCTCTCTTGACCCTCTCTGGCCGGCTTGGCTCGAACACGGCTGACCCTCTTCCGTAGACGCAGCTACGCGAAACGCCGCCGAGTTGCAGCTCACCCAGGCCGCCGAGGGCAACTTCGTAAGTTCCACCGCCACGCCGTCGCCGATGCTGCCAAGGGACCGCCCGTTGCTAACAGCCTGATCGCAGCCGCTATACCTGGTGACCCTAGTCCAGGCCCTTGCCGACGACAATGTCGACGGCACCATCCGTGTGGCAGCCGGTCTCGCTCTTAAAAATGCTTTCTCGACCCGCGAGTTCTCGCGACAACACGAGCTGCAGGCCAAGTGGCTGCAGCATACCGACCAAGAAACCAAGACCCGAGTGAAGACGCTTGCTTTCCAGACCCTCTCCTCCAGCAATGCGCAAGCCGGCCACGCCGCCGCTCAGGTCATCGCGGCCATCGCCACCATCGAGCTGCCGCGCGACCAGTGGCCCGACCTGATGTCCACTCTGGTGCAAAATGTCAGCACCGGCGAGGCACACCAGAAGAAGGCCTCTCTGGCGTGTCTGGGCTACATCTGCGAGAGCCAGGACACTGAGCTGCGGGCTGCTCTCATGACCCACTCCAACGCCATCCTGACGGCTGTTGTCCAGGGCGCCCGCAAGGAGGAGACGAACAGCGAGGTCCGCTTGTCCGCCATCTCGGCTCTCGGCGACTCCCTTGACTTCGTGGGAAGCAACTTCAAGCACGAGGGCGAGCGCAACTACATCATGCAGGTTGTCTGTGAGGCCACGCAGGCCGACGACACACGCATACAGCAAGGCGCGTTCGGCTGCCTCAACCGCATCATGGCTCTCTACTACGAGAACATGCGTTTCTACATGGAGAAGGCCCTGTTCGGCCTGACCATCCTGGGCATGAAGAACGAGGACGAAGATGTTGCCAAGCTCGCCGTCGAGTTCTGGAGCACTGTCTGCGAAGAAGAGATCAACATCGAAGAGGACAATGCACAGGTGGAGAGCTCGGATCAGATGCGTCCCTTCTATAACTTCGCGAGAGTCGCTACCAACGAGGTCGTGCCCACCTTGTTGGTCCTCCTCACCAAGCAGGATGAGGACGCCGCCGACGACGAATACAACCTGTCCCGCGCTGCGTACCAGAGCTTGCAGCTGTATGCTCAGGCTGTCGGCCCCAACATCATCCCCCCTGTCATTCAGTTTGTCGAGGCAAACCTTCGGTCTGAGGACTGGCATTTCCGGGAGGCCGCTGTGGCCGCTTTCGGCGCCATCATGGAGGGTCCTGACGAGAAGGTGCTGGATCCCATCGTGAAGCAGGCGCTTCCGGTGCTGATCACCATGATGGACGACAGCTCCACGCACGTCAAGGACTCGACCGCGTACGCCCTTGGTCGCATCACTGAGAACTGCTCCGAGGCCATTGACCCCAACACTCACCTCAACCCCTTGATTCGATCGCTGTTTGCCGGCGTGCATGACTCCAAGATGGCCAGCTCTTGCTGCTGGGCTCTGATGAACCTGGCTGAGCGTTTCTCGGGCGATTTGGATGCTTCCAGCAACCCTCTGACCCCCCACTTCAACGAGAGCGTCAGCACTCTGCTGAACGTGACGTCGCGCGCTGATGCCGAGACGACGGTCCGTACCACGGCCTACGAGGTTCTCAGCGCCTTCGTCCAGCATGCCGCCACCGAAAGCTTCCCGGCCATTGCGTCCCTGTCGGACGTTGTTCTGAAGCGCCTGGAGGAGACCATCCCTCTGCAGAGCCAAGTGGTCAGCATTGAGGACAAGATTGCGCTCGAGGAGATGCAGACCAGCCTTAACACGGTTCTCCAAGCCATTATTCAGAGACTGGACAAGGAAATCACTCCGCAGGGCGACCGCATCATGCAGATCTCTTTGCAGATTCTGAACACAGTTGGTGCCAAGTCGGCCGTGCCGGAAGCCATCTTTGCCACGGTCAGCGGACTGTCTAACGCCATGGAGGAGGAGTTTGCTAAGTACATGGATGCGTTCGCGCCGTTCTTGTACAATGCTCTCGGTAACCAAGAGGAGCCCAGTCTCTGCTCCATGGCTATCGGCCTGGTCAGCGATATCACCCGTTCCATGGCCGAGCGAAGCCAGCCTTACTGCGACAACTTCATGAACTACCTCCTCAACAACCTCCGAGTCAGTACTCCCCTTTGCTACCAGTCTGACCAACCTACTTGTTCTAACCTGGATGCGCAGAGCACCGCCTTGGGCAACCAGTTCAAGCCCGCCATCCTGCAATGCTTCGGTGATATTGCCTGCGCCATCGGCGGCCACTTCGAGACTTACCTATCGGTCGTGGCCCAGGTCCTGCAGCAGGCCGCCAATGTGACAGCCAGCCCCGAAGGCAGCTATGAGATGTTTGATTACGTCATCTCTCTCCGCGAGGGTATCATGGATGCCTGGAGTGGCATTATTGGCGCCATGAAGGACAGCGGAAAGAGTAAGTACCCGTTGGATGAGCGTAATGACGGGCTGAACTAACGGCCGTTGCAGCCCAAGCCCTCCAGCCCTTCGTTCAGTCCATCTTCCAGATGCTCAACATAATATCGCAAGACATGAACCGCAGCGAGGCTCTGATGCGATCGTCTATGGGCGTCATCGGGTAAGTACATCGAAGCATCACTGGGGCTGGACCTGTCGCTAAATATGTTCTCTAGCGACCTGGCCGACGCTTACCCGGGCGGCGAGCTTGTTGACATGTTCCGATCCGACTGGTTGACGGCCATGATTCGGGAGACGAAGACCAACAGCGAATTCCAAGGTCGCACCAAGGACACGGCTCGCTGGGCTCGAGAGCAGGTCAAGCGCCAGATCGGTGGCCAGCAAGCCGTCATGCAGCAGACTTGAGCGCACCAGCTCGTGGTCGGACGGACTTTGAACGCAGACCCAAGCTTGATGCCGATCTGGAACGCAAGCCAGATCTTCTCCAGTTGATTCCATTCCCGCCAATGCCTCTTCCGCGACAACCGAGCCAGCCTGAACCGTGGAAGACATCACCCACCCACCTCCTGCCTCATTTTCACAGCACTCTCTGCTCTGTCCACTGCGGGCACGAGACATTGTGTATATAGACCCATTGCCACAGCCCGATAATCCTATACCCCCCAGTATCCCCCGCACCTCAACGTCACTACACCATACATTGCAAACAACCCCCCCCCCCCTCCCCCCTACACACACCCACACCCACCCCAACTGCACCCCTTTTGCCTCTGGAGTTCTCGGCTTTGACCGCGAAACACATGACGGACATGTGTCACAGCTAGAGAAGATCACGTCATGTACGCCCCGTTCTGCACCAGCAGCGGGACCACGAAGTCATGTAAGAGAGATGAGGAGACGACCCGAGGAAGACAAGGCTCGCGAGCCTGTTCAAGTGAACAGCCGCTTGAGGATAAACGCCTGACGAGGGTCACGGCGGCTCGTGCGGCGGCTGCGCGGCGGAGCTGGGGAGAGAAGGTGCTTCTCCTACGCTTACTGGGACGGCGGATCGATGGCTGCCCCGGTGGGTGATGACTCGACTGATCCAGGTTTCTCAGAGAAACAATGGCTCGCCCGGATTTGTCGTCCGTTTAGACGGCACCATGGGCGAATGAAGCGTATGGAATGCTCCGGTAGCCCAGTGCTCCGATAACAAGAATAAAGCCGTTTCCCCCTAACGCTTGCGAGCAGTTGCACTTTGGTATCTGTGCCGTGTAATCCGCTCTGCTCTGCCTTGTATATTGTACGCTGTCAATGTAAAGTATTTACCGGACCGAGCAGAGCGTGTTGGCAACCGGCTGTTGGCTGTTGTTTACTAGGCCCTCCTTACCACCGTGATCAAGAGGCCTCTGGGCCCTTTCTAATCGCGTGTGGCCGTCATGCACATCCCTTACATGAAACGGCGCTGAAGCCACGCTCACGGTTTGTTCATTTGTCCTTTGTGTACACAAGCTTCTTCGTATATAAGATGATGTGCAGAGTAGCGACCATTGCATTCGACTTGTTGCCCCACCCCCCCGAAACATGAAGTTTTCCCGCGCAATTCAAGGTTTCCGCGATTTCCAAACAAGACTCGGAACAGGGTATATAAACGACATCAGTCATATGCCTAAATAGCCGTAAAAGGCCCGAGATTAATTCCTTCCGAAAGCAAGATGGAGAAAAGGCCCCCCTCCCAAAAAAAAAGAAAAAGATGAAGAAAAAGACCGGAACGACTCAAGCCGCGATGGCGGTGACGTCATCCTTCCCACTACCACGCCATCCGCCGGCGGCTCACGGCGTGTGGGACGGAACGTCGTTCAGGTTATAAGGGTACAGGGGGGCGGCGGCGTCGGGGGCGCTCCAATTGGGGTCCATCCACTGCTGGAGGTGGTAGTTGAAGCCGTCGTTCATGGCGATGGGCATGGGCGTCGCCGCAAAGTCGGGCAAAAAGGCAGGCGGGTATGGGTCCGCGGGGGAGCCCACGTGCTGGCCGGCCTGGTGGAGGGCGCAGAAGCCACCGTACGGCTGCTGCTGCTGCTGCTGCTGCTGCTGCTGCTGCGGATGGCCCTGCGGCGTGGTGGGTGGCATGGCAAACGATGGGAGGTCGGGCGGAGCGTGCTGTTGTGTCTGGTGAGCGTGGTGGGTGTGCTGGTGATGAGAATGGCCCGGCCCAGGGGTCATCGAAGAAGGCACTGGGGTAACGTGGCCGGGCATCAGTGGCTGGTGGATATGGTGCGGAAGCACCTGCCGTGGCGGTTGCTGCGGACTGGCGTACTGCGGGAGCGGCGGCGGCGGGAGCGAGGGCGGCGGCGCCGGCCGGGCCAAGCTGGGCTGCGGTGGTTGCAACGGAGGGAGCTGGGCCGGTTCGGGCTCCGGTTCGGGCCGGGTCGCGGCCGTCTTCTGGCCCTGCAAGTTGAAGGGCGCGGACCGCGGGGACAGGATCCCTGGCAGCTTGTTCGTCCAAGGCGATGTCGACACCGGAGGATGCAAAAGCGCGTAGGGTTGAGGGTCTCTCTGTGGGCAAGTAAGGTAAGCTTAGGTCAGGCTGCAACGAACTGCTGGGAGCGACTTGAGATGTGCGACTTACACCGTCCGTCATGGAGCCCCCTTCATACACCTTGGCCGTGCTCGTGTCGCCGCGCCATTTCTTCAGCCCCTGCAGCCAGCTGGACGCAAGGGGCCAGATGGTCATGGCCAGCTCCAGAATGGCGACGGTTCGATCGTACATGGTTTCGGGCGAGGGGCCGTTACCAGGCCGTTGGTAAGGCCACACTACTTCGCTATCAGCATTGCCCGCAGTCTTGGACAGGTGCGGTACGCCTGGAAACCTACAATAGGGAAATTTGATGAGGTAG
The DNA here is from genome assembly GCA_018287875.1 of Nigrospora sphaerica. NCBI lineage: Eukaryota > Fungi > Ascomycota > Sordariomycetes > Amphisphaeriales > Apiosporaceae > Nigrospora > Nigrospora sphaerica. Next base: position 1,888,392 of record JAGVVL010000018.1, read on the forward strand.
GATGCGAGCAAGCCGCAGCTGTATACGCAGAACGACTGTAGGATGTCAGCTAGAGCCCGCTGCTCAGGTGGTCATGAGGGGAGCACGTACCGCCATTTGGGACCCGACCAGTTCCTCTAAAGGGCGCTCATCGTCGAAGTGGGCATCGATCTGCTCAAAAAGCGACCAGACGTTGGAGAAGAGCTCATCGGCCATCTTCCGATACGTCCGGGCTGACGTGTCTACCGGCTTCTTGCGCAGAGTATATACCATTCTAACATGCCCTCTCGTCAGCAGCTGTAGCACGCGCAGGCAACGGTCGCCACTCACTCTTCCAGGTACGCCTTTCGTAAGACGATGTTGCTCAGCCGCAGGGTGGAGCAGACGTTGGTATACGCCTGATGAGATGCACATTAGCCAGACCCTCTCCCAGTCGGGCCGTGGGGAGGCACGTGTACGAACCAGGTCCTCGTGGTCTGAACGGTAGCCTTTCAGCAGCTTTTTGTTGAATTTGTGGAAATCGGGTTTCGCAGCTTCAAACTCGGCCAACTGCCGGGCGATCTTGGCGTAGTCACTGTTGCTGTCGTCGGGGTGGGGGCTTTTCTCGTTGGCAACGGCTCGACGGGCAACCAAGCCCCACAGGTGGTGTGTTTGAATGAGGGTTGCGAACAAAGACCGGTCTTTCAGGGAGGTGAGGGCCGGGTTGCGCTCAGCAGGTTTCGTGCCCACAAGGGCGGCTCGGCTGGGCGGTATCCTCGCCATTTTGAAGTCCTCCTCGTCGCAGGGAAGCAAGGCTGTCACGTCGCTGGAAGCCAACGACACGGGCTTATATGGCCCTGAGTGCAGATTGTCCTGGCCTGGGAATCGGGTGTCAGCTTGTGTTCGTCGAGCACCTACGTTAATGACGCTGTCCAGGCCCCGACTTACTATGTAGCATCCACTACGTGAGACACAGGCCAAGGTTAGCTTAGCTTGATAAAAGGGGGACACGCAATAGGCAACGGCCCGCACATGGTGGAAGGGGTTGCGCTACGGGGCGTGATGCCGTCCGAGGGGAACATATGACATACCATGGTGCGTCGGGCAGACTCAGCCCTGATGATTTCCTCGGGGGTCGAGCTTTGTGTGATTCTCTCGTACGTCTCCTCGCGGTGCAGCCTCATCAGCGACGCCATTCTGGTGGCGATGCCCATATTAATCTGCCACTGTTAGTATGCTGCTGTGAGAGCGGGGCGAGAGGCGGCGTGGGAAACGCACATAGCTGGAGTTGGTCATGCCCATGCCGTGCTGGGCGATGCTCAGCAGGTAGAAGGCTTGGCAGCGCTCAAGGGTGGGTTTCTGGTAGAGCTCGCGCATGGCTAATTTCTCGGCGCAGCGCGTGAAGAAGTCGACGGCGCTCTCCCTCGAGCTGTCCTGAGCCTCGAAGCGCTTGCTGAAACGGGCCGAGATGCTCAGAATGCTCAGCAGCAGGAAGACGCTGACGCTCTTAGGATCCTGCTCTATCTGCATGGGGAAGCGCTCTTTGGGAATGAAACCGAGCTGGAAGTAGTGCAGCGTGAAGTCCACGACGCTCTCCTTGACTATGTTCACGTCGGGAAGCAGCGCCCAGTCGTCATCCTCCCATTTCGGGGCCTTGGTGGACACCAAGCTGCCTTGGAGCAGGCTGGGCGAGGCGACGGATTCCCTCTTCACCCTTGGGACCTCGGCCTTGGGCCTCCTGTCGGTCCGCTGACGCGGATGGCGGAACTGGCGGTCCTGGTCCGATTCACCGCGGGTTGGAAAGACGCTTTGGACAGGTCAGCAGGAGGCACGGCAGGCCAGTACGCAGGGCGAGGCGCGCCTGGCGGCGGGGGCGGCAACAATTACCATTCTTCGGGTACGCCAGCCTCGAGGCAGGACTTGCACGGGGGGTTCCTTTCGTGGAGGCATTTGCTCCTCATGCGGCGACATCTAGCACACACTCAAGGCTTAGTCAAGATTGGTCTGCGGGCCGAGGTGGCGGGCATTGAGATTTACCTCCGGCAGGCAATCGGTGCTCTCCGCTTGATGGGAGCGGCCTGCTGATCGTGACCGGCAGGCGGCACCGATTGCTGTGGGGACGGAAATCTGACCGACGAGTCGTTGTCGGGCCCGGAAACGGGCGACATGTCCATGCTGTCCATGGATTGGGGGTAGTTTGACGGCTGCTTGCGTGCTGAAAGTGCCGACGAGGGCGCGTTCCGGAGGGCTGGGTTTTTGCCAGCGTCTTTGGATGCCAACGGGGGAGAAGGGGAAAAGAGAGCAAGCAGCCGGGTCCCCGTCTCTCGCGGTGGTGAGGCGAGGTACCTCTTTGAGTATGTGGGCGTGTCGGACGTGTGCAGTAGGTACAGTACGTATGTATGTATGTACGCACAAGGCTGCCGGGCTATACGGAGGGGGGGACAGCGCAGAAGTGACGGGGTATGCGTGACGGTGCTGCTACCAACTGGATGGACGGGACGGACTTGGTGTAGGGATCCAGACTGGGTGCTTTTTGCTGTGCGGGCAGGTCATGCACCGACGAGCCTTCCTGTGCATGGGGTAGGTACTAGGTAGGTAACTGATTGATCTCTGCTTGTCGCCGGGGGTGCGTGCGGCCGCCGCTGTTGCTGCTGCTGCTATTGGAAGCCAGGCTCGCAAGAATAGCAGTAGGATCTACCGGTAAGAGAGGTTACTCGGTCCCATAAGGGCGGTACAGCCAGCCACGCAATCGGCGGCGGAGGAGGCTCCGGCAGCGGATAGGCCGAGTCGCAGGATGGGGCCAATCGCAAGGACGGGAACCGAGGTTCGCGGGGGGGGGAAGAAAGGGGAGCTGGAGCGATCACTCGATGGTCACTACAAAGAATTATTCAGCAGCGCCAGATTAAACCCGCCGTCAGATCTATCTGACCCGTTACTTTCTCCCCGTTGTGCGCGCTGGCAGAGATTGGATAGGCCCACCTGTGGCAGATCGATGGATGGACCGGGGAAGAAACGGGAAAAGAAAGCAAAAAGCTGGGACCACACGCCGGGCCGCTGTACGTGACGGCTGATGAGCTCGAGAATGGGAGGGGCAAGGCTGGGATCCGGCTGGACCGGCTGGGATGGATGGATGGATTCCCACTCAATTGCGTTGAATACTGTGTGTAAGTTGGGGTGGGAAATCGAGGGTGGGGTGAACGCGAGAGGTCCCCTCTCCCGATCCAGAGGCAGGAGGGAAACCACTTCGTAATGTACATTCGGTGAAGGTAGGCGTCCTCGCTCTCACTCACTCTCTGTCCGCCTCTGTCCACGCGCCTACTTACCTTATTACCCACTACTACTACGACAACAATAACTACTCACATATGCACGTACTGCTACTACATCGGGCCCTCCCCCCTTTTCTTGCTATTTTGCCTCCACGACTATAGTCGGGGACACGAGTGCTCACTTACCCAACCTAGCACCTTGGACCTAGATCATCGCCATCATGTCCCCCTACTCTATTCACCCCTCAACCCCTTCCCCGTGCTTACCGTCATCAACCATTGCCACTTGGTTGCCCGGCGTGCGGATCTCTTCGTTTCCCCCGTTAGGTAACTAGATGGGGAGGGGATGCTGGCGAGGCTGGTTGGATGCCCATCCTGCTGCGACTCAAGTTTGGCCCCCCCAAAACGCTGGTCACCCACCCGCGATGGCCCGCCACAGGACAAAAAGCTGAGAAGCGTCCATATTAGGTAGATGTTGATCATCGAATGATGCCACACCAATCAGCCCAACCCACGCGGTCTGGGCGTTCATCACGAGCCCGCTGGCGAGTCGGTCAACCACAAGCCTTTTGCATTTGCCTGCTGCTCGGCCGGCGTCCCTGTTGGAGACCAACCGGCGCGCGGCACTTGCTTTTGGGCCCCTGGTTTTCTCTGGTCCTCCCCCCCAACTCAGCGCCGGGTCAGCTGGCCGGAGCCAGAACCAGAGCGAGAGCCAGGCCGAGAGCCTGGCAACATGGTCGGGAGTCTTCTGGAAGCCCAGACTTGGACGGGCCGAGGGAGGGGGCCACAATCGGATCCCGAACTGCCCTGACCCTGGAAGAGGGAGCGAGCGAGGGAAAAAAAAAAAAAAAAAAAAAAAAAAAAAGGAAGTGATTTGAAGCCTTGTGCCCTGTGCCCTGCGCCCTGCTTGTTGCCCCTCTGTTCCTGTCCGTCCACTACCAAGCAGGCCCCTGCCCGCCTCGTCACCCCTGCTTTGCTGCCCGCCTTTGAAATGACGTACGTCCGTCACCCCGCCCCCCAAGTCGCCTACAATTCGCCCCATTGTGTATGCGCGACACAAAAAAACGGGCAGCATCGCAGCGCGTGCTCCCGCTGCCGCTCTTGGGTGGCCAAGGTCGATCTACTGCCCATCATCATCAGCCGCCGCTCCTTGTTAGACCCAGGACGGCCACTTAGCGACCTGACAAGCTCGCAGAGCTTCCCCCTCAGCCCCCTTCCCCTCGAGCCCCTCGAGCCCTCTTGAACTCTCTCGCCCTCTCTCCTCCGTCCCAAAACCCTTTTCTTAGCGCCAGGCCGCCTGGTAACGCCTGCCACCGGGCTCTTGGTTTCCCCTTCGCCTTCCTGGGCGTGCTGGGATGAGATGGTATGGGCGGTAAATTCGGCTGCAGCCAACCCGGGCTATACAAGCACTAGCCTACCCATGAGCTGGGAGCCGAGTCAGTCGCGGAACTTACCGCCAGCACTCGAGCACTTATACCTTTTGCCGGACCCCTGGTAGTCTCGCACGAGCCCAGACGGCGCTACAGATATAGAAACCGCTTTTTGATGCTCAAGCAACACCTGCCATCGACGTTGCTGGAAGCTTCATCCGAGCTTCATTCGTGCGTCTACCGACAAGCCTCCACCTCGTGGGAGATGGCCATGGCGAACATAACCCCTAGGGGTTTGTTGTGCAATATTACGATATAACCCCGGGGGAGCTGACGGCAATCGGCGGCCACCCCACGGCCCGTCTCCTGTCTACCTATCTCGTATTACCAGTCGTGTCGGTCCACCCCCTTTCTTGACGCCGGCATCGTAACGCCGTTCCTCTTCCGTCTCCGTCTTCGTCTCCGTCCTGTCCCTTTCTCTCCGTCTGACAAACCATCCTGCCGCCGCCGCTGGTCATTTCTTGTCGACGCAGGCTTTCTGCTCCGGCTTGGCAAGACAGCACTCCACTGACGGCACAGAAAGAGATCCACTTCCACGTGGGTTCTCGCCTACAATTCACCTCTCTGAAACGTGAACCGCACTGCCGGCATGGCACATTCGAGCAAGCGCATGCAGGAGTAAGCGCTTTGTCGTGCCACCTTGCCGCCACCATTCTTGAGTGTTAATGCCCAACTTGCCAACTTGCCAGCGTCACCAAGACCGGTAACGTGCCGTTGGGTCCCCATCACGGCTCCCTAGCCTCGCATCCCGTGCGTCTCCAGAGTCCTCACCAAACGCATGGCGGCCATATATAACGGACATTGTGTCATGTGAATCCATGTCCCGAGGGGTCCTGGCCAAAAGCCAAGAGCTCTTTCAGGCCTGTCCCCCTCCCCGCAGCGACCGTTGGAGACACCTTCCCTGATGGGCGCCGACGTGACCTGACTCCCTCCGCATGCAGTCCCTTCGGCCGGCCAGCGATCCATCGCTTGGCTGTACGCCCAATGCTGCTTAATCTCGCCATACGTACATCATGGCTAGTCGTGCTGGAAAGCAGACCACTAAACTGTGGGGGCTCTTCGCCGCCGACTCGGCGGATGGCTGGGCTGGGGAGCTGGAGCTTATTATTAGTACGAGGCAAGCAGAGGTGGAACCGCCGGTTTGTCCTATTAAACTCCCCTCGCGCAGCATTTTTTCGAATGTTGCGAAAGGCGTCCCCATCTCCAGACTGGCCCTAAACCGGAAGATCCTGTAGGCGCTTGAGAGCAACGTCGCGAGACCTGCCCCAATACTGCCATCCCCATCAGGACGTCTGCGCGCGTGCTATGGCTTTCCGCATCAGCCCTGGATGCGGCTTGATAGGAGCAGCCCTCGTATCGGTGGTACTGTCCTTGCTGTACCGGCACATCGTCCGCGCCCGGAAGCCGTACCCGCTGCCCCCCGGACCGCCAGCCAAGCTGCTGGTGGGAAACCTTGGTCAGCTTAGCGTTGATCATCCCGAGCAAGACTATATTCGATGGGGGAAACAGTACAGTCAGTCGACACCTGCCAGCCCGTACGCTGTCCGTCGTTTCCGATAGATGGCTGATTAGCCCAGAGTCGGATGTCATCTATACCAAGGTCCTCGGCCAGCACATGGTCGCGCTCAATAGTGTGCAGGCCGCAACCGATCTGCTCGACCGCCGCGGGGCCAACTACTGCGACCGCCCGAGATTTACCCTATTCGAAGTGTAAGTGAGCTGGCACAGCGTGGAAATACCAGGAGGACAAACTGACAAGCGGCTAGGATGGGATGGTAAGTACGGCCGTGGATCTTCCTTCTTTACCCCTCTTCCCCTCTCTCTTTCCCGGTCGGTCTTCAACCCCTCCCCGTCAGATTTGCGCTCCAACACACGCGGTAAGGGACGAGGGAGCGAGGGGGCGAGGGGGGAGGGCGGGCTGTCGTCCCAGGTTGTTTTCAAACCCGAAGCTCCGATGCTGATCCTGATGTGCGGGCTACAGGGGTCTCACCTTGACTTTCCTGCGATGGGGGGCCCGATTCAAGCTTCATCGCAGGATGTTCCAGAGCGCCTTCTCCCAGTCCAACATTAAGGCGTTCCATCCGGTGCAGTTGCACGAGAGCAGGAAAGCGGTCCGATCGCTCGTAAAAGACCCGGATAGCTGGAACGAAACGACGCTGCTGTGGGCAACAAGCATCATATTTAGCATCTCGTACGGGCAGGAGATTGAGAGCAAGGATTCCAAGTACTGCCACATGTCCCAGGCGGCGAGCCGCGCCACGGCGGACGGGGGCATCGCCGGGACGACCCTTGTGGATGTGTTTCCTCTGGCGCGCTTTCTGCCCAACTGGATAAATCCGTCCGCGGCGCTGCGGCACGCGAGAGCCAGCCGAACAGCGATCCGCGCCATTCACGACGTGCCATGGGCCGCCAATATGAAGAGCATCGAGGCCGGGACGGCACGTCCATCTTTCATGAAAACGCATTGGGAGAAGCTGGTGGGAAGTATGCGGACCGGGACGGCACTGGACATGACGGAGGCCGACGTCAAAGGCGCGACGGGGGCCATTTGCATTGCCGGCGGCAACAGCACCTGGGCGCTGGTATTGTCATGTATGCTCTTTCTGACCAAGTACCCTGCCGTGCAGAAGAAGATGCAGGCCGAGATAGACCGGGTGCTTCACGTCGAGGGGCGGGCTCGTCTGCCGACGTTTGATGACCGCAAGCGGCTGCCGTGCATCGATGACTTCATCATGGAGACAATGCGATGCCTGCCGCTCAATCCGCTCATCATTCCGCACAGGAGCCTGCAGGACGACGTGTACAAGGGCATGCTGATCCCGGCTGGCACGACAGTGTTTGCCAATGCCACGGCCATATCGACGAGCCCGGAGACGTACGCCCGTCCCGATGTGTTTGATCCCGAGCGGTACTCACGCGGCGAGCCCCTTCCCCATGGAAACTTTGGGTACGGGCGCCGCAAGTGCCCGGGCAACTGGCTCGCCCTGGCTAGTGTGTACATGTTCCTGGCAACCTTCCTGGCGACGTTTGAGCTGGAGCAGGCCGTGGACGAGGAGGGCAAGCCCAAAGTGCCGGAACCGGGCGTGACGGTGGGGATCGGAGGGTAAGTTGCTGCTTCCCACAGCCGACTGTGCTGGCCTAGGCCGACGCTGACGGGAGATGGACGGGCAGGCACCCGGCGCCGTTCGAATGCAAGCCCAGGATTCGATCGAGAGAAATGGCCCGGTTGTTGATGATGGAGGCCTGAGGAGGGCCACGTGCCGTCGGGGGAAATGGCAGTGAAGGAGAGGGCGGGAAGGTAAGCAGGCGTCCACTACTGATACGGCGCAGTGACAAGGTGCTGGACGACTGGTACCGGTCAGAGTGAGCAGGGCCAGGGGTCTGCCTTCAGCCCGGCAAAACGAACCGAGCGGAAGCAAGGAGCAAATCAGGAGCGGTGCCACCATGCAGAGGGCGAGTATAATCACACGCCGGTAGGCACGTGTGTGGGTAGGAGGGCTGGTCTGTACGAATAGCAGGCGGTTCTGCTGCTTAACTGTACCGTCGGGCTGCAATGGGATCTCTACCGAGTGGGGTCGATCTGAGAAGATCTAAGCGATCTCTTCAGGACTTGTCGACCGGCACCATCTCGTCATGCAGACCACAGTCGGTCAGGCGGACCAGTTTGGGGGGGGGGGGGTTGTATAGGGTGCGTGTACGTATGCGTGTGCACCTGCAGACGCCCGCGTGCCATCATTGGGAGCGTTGGCGGGAAACTTGGGGAAGACGGGAGAAGGCGGGTGTGTGTCGGGATGGGATCGTGGAACAGAGAGATGGGGAAGAAGGTGTAAAATTGTATCTGCCACGGAGGCCGCTCCGTTCGGCCGTCCTGTCCCTACAGCGCTACGCAAATGCCCACCTACTGCCGAACAAGAGGTACATGGCCGAGTACCTACCTCGCGTGTTATGTAAAGAGGTAAAAGTCGGTAGGATGCGCATATATCCATGTATTCAATGCTTGACTATGTAGGTTGATACTTAGCCCTTATGTACGGATCTTGGGACCTGCAGTGCCCTTGTGTTCTGCTTGGATTTGCACCTGCTCTTTACCTAACCCCGATGGGCGTGCAGGCGTCTCACCAACCTCCAATGCTATCTGTGGGCTGACCTCCCATCGCCCGTCAGAGCACCATGTGAGGAGGGTGGCAGTACATCCGTCTGCTGCATTCCTACAGTACGAACGGCTGCTCCTACCAAGTTGCAATTCCACCTAGCTGTCATTACCAAGGCACGACCAGCCAACGCGTCCGTCCCTACGGTCGAGGAGGGTTGGACCCCAAGAACGAGCTTTCCATGGGTCATTGTTTACCCACAGGTTGGGAAGACTTGGCTGCGCAGTGCAGACTTGGGCCCGTGATAAGTAGGAGGTACTTGGTTATGCAAGTGTGTGATGTACAGTAGGTAGGTAAGTAGGTAAGTAGGTACTTCAGCAGGCCAGAAACCAACCGTTTGTACATGGATGGTATGGTAGTTAGTGGCATCCCTCTAGGGGATCTAGTGTAAGACGGCCGGGTACGCATCCACGATGCCGGCAGTGGCCGGACCCCAAGGCTTCCATGGCCGCACGCCATACGCCGTTTGGCCGCCGTGTTCCCGTCCCGGGACCTCCAAGGGTGCTGCTTTCCTGTCGGTCGCAGGCTGTCACGTTCGAAGCTGTCCAGGTTGGCGTCTCATGCCCGCGGCATCGATCCTTCACCTCCACCGCCATCGGATTGACAGACAACGGCAGCCTGTGCAGCGCCGACCGAAACCGCCCATTTGACGGGCGCGGCGGCAGTGGGTCCTGCGGATCGGGTTGGCCATCCCCTATGCGGACGAACTAACGCGCACCACATCATTGCCCGGGAGGGGCTTATGGGCTTGTTGGTTAGACCGTCGAGTCTGAGGTGCCCCGTCAAACTCTACATGGCAATAACACTGCCACGATCCTGAAAAGGATAAGACTCTAGAGGCATGGGACATATATACCCTCGCTACGAATGTTGCCGGTGGAAAGATCGGATTATGCGCAGGGTTACCAGCACATGCGACCTCCAGGGGGGCCATTACGAACGGGCCACTTCCGAGAGGCAGCCTTATCCGGCGGGCTGCAATGGGATCCATCGTTCGGCTCACCCACTCCCCATCTGCCTCGGTCGAATCCCAGCCTCTCCCGTTCACCGCACAAGCGCGTCTGGATGGGTTCGGTGTGGCCAACAGGGAGCGTACCTTGTATGCAACATACCCGGTCTGTTCCATTGCCATAGCCCAAATATTACAATGCACTCGCTACTGTGCGGCCGTACCCGAACGGGGACTACCTTAGGTACTGCGCAAAATAAGGCGGTACTTAACCTATGTGGCACCCACGCCACGAGGGTCCGACAACTCTGGACAAGTCCACCTTGCGGGGGCAGCAGCCGCGCATCCAGGGGCAGAGCCGCAATCCGGTTTCGATGGCTTCGGTCCTTCCAAGCCTCCAAGTTGTCCTTCCGGCACAAGGGAGCCCTTCGTCGACGTCATGGCCCCTCCCCGGGGAGCGTCGCGCCGCCCATGTCTACCTCAGTAAACGCTCGTGCTTCCCATCGCGTTGGGCAGGACCTGTAGCAGCGCTGGGCCACCCGCAAGCCGTGATACCCGGCCCGCGCAAAAACACTACGGGTCAGCATGTCTTGACCTGTCATCCTCCTTCTGCGCCTCGCCTTTCATTGGCCTGTCAGCAATGCGCGTCTGTCTCGTGTGTCCTTTAATGAGCCGAGTGACGTTTGGGAGAGGGCGGCCTGCTGCTAAGTGGACAAGAATCTCCGGGAGAGTGGGCGCCGGCAAAGCAGCATCGTGTTCCACGGGCGTGCCTGCTAGTTGCCTTGATGTGGACGGCTAATGAAGTCTCAGCGATGCTCAATTGATATGGCAAGTCGTGGAGGCCGCCGTTTTCAGAAGCTAAGCTGCCTCGACAGGTTTAACAGCGCGCTTACACCAGTCACCTACCCGTCCGTTCTTTGCCCTCGAGTTTGCCATCGCTCCGTCTCCTTTCATGATCACGGACCAAGGGGTTGGTGGGTTGAGTGCGTAGTTTGCCTCGCGTATTAACCCAAACTGCCCGACAGTCTGGCAGACCCTCCTCAACCGTAGATCTCTCCATCTTGGCTTCCGACATGCGCTCGTGTCCCCTATCTCAGGAGAAAATGGGTTGCCAGCCCGAAGAGAGCCCCTACCAAAAGTCGGCTCGGACTGGTTCGCCGCTTCACCAGCAAAGGCCCCGGAGATGGCCGAATCGATCCTCCCCGCTGTCCTTTCACCGTTGCGCCATATATCGGTTCCTTTTTGCCGTCGCTCTGGTCGGTGCTTGGTTCCTGATCGACGCGCACCGCAGTTCGAAGGCGTCACTACGGGCCAAGTACCAGCCGACCTACTTTGGCGCCTCAGAAAATAGCCTGTTGAGGGCTGGCGGTGTTCAACGGGAGGACAACCTGGGCCGTCCTGTCGCCTCCGGTCGGATCGGAAGAAGCGGCATATGGCAGCCCCGCGAAGATTGGACGCCGCTGGGCTCTGGCTTCGAAGGCGACACGTTCCTCTACAAGAACTCGGTCATCAAGGCATTCAAGACGATTCAGAGCCCGCCACGCAATTGCTTCCCCGCTGATGTTTCACCCGCTCTCGCACCCGACCAGAGACGATGGCCCTCGGAGATCCCAGCCTCGCTGCTTCTGGGGGGCCTGGCCGCCGGGGAGCAGCGGGGGGGGCAGGCCGTACCGGACAGGGTGGACTTTGTCCCGGTCCAGGACTTCTTCCTGGCCCCGGCATCGGAAGCCGGGCCGGCCACATGGCACCTGGTCTCGCCCTTCCTCCCATCTGGCCATCTCTACAAACTCGCCAAGCGGCTCTCGTCGTCGCCCACGCCGCACTCGGCGCGGGCCTTGGACGCCCGGTTCCGGCCCTCGCTGAACCGGCTCCTGTCCGCGCTGGACCGCATGCACAACGAGCACGGTCTATGCCACGACGACATCAAGCCCGACAATATCTTCGTTGCCAGCTATTCGGCCGCCAACGAGAGCGAGGCCTCGGTTGACACCCACTGGCTGCTGGCCGATCTCGGCAACGTGCGGCAGGTCGACCACCCGTACCACAGCTCCCAGCTTTGGCGCTCCCGCAACGGCCAACTGGCCGACTGCCGTTCGAACGACGTGGTGCACCTGGCCAAGTCCTACGTCAGGTTCCTGCAGCTGGGCTCGTCCGCCGCCGGGGCGCCGGCGCCCGGCTTCAACCCCGCTTTCCTCGGGGGCACCGAACCCTGGTCGCGGCTCTACTGGGACGTCCTCGCAGACCATAACACACCAAAGGCCGGCGACGCTGCCGCGGCGGCGGCGGCGGCGGCACTCTCCAAATCCCAAGAGCACGTGCCGCGCGCGACCCCTGACGCGGGGTACAGCAACGGCCGGCGTGGATGGCGCCTGGACGTGTTGGCAAACCGGGAGCTGCGAAGGGGTATGACGAACGGCGAGAGATTGACGAGATGGCTCGGCGCGAATGGCGTTCCTCGGACTTTGTGCTAGCTGACGGGGGCGCGTATGTTTTGCAAGTGATACCCGTCACGGTGGTTTTGCTTGATGTTTGACGCTTGTCCATTGCAACTATATTTACGCATATAGATAGGTATGCGTAATACAACTAGGTATTTCTGTATATATAGGCATATATGCATGATATATCTATGCATATGAGTGTGTACATATGCACGTATGTGTAAGTAGATCTCGGGCAGCGGACGAAGGGGCAGGAAGCCTGTGTATTTCTGTTTGATTTTGGCAATGGAGAATGTTCAGAGGCGTGTCAATTAATAAGGCCTGCCAGCATACCCCCGGGTAACATATACCCGTCGTGAAACCTCGCCTGAACTACCATCGTCATTCCCATCGGTTCCACGGACCCCCAACGCCGTCCAAGCCGTACGCCTCGTACACCGGCGAAGACCGGGGGCAAGGCCCTTCCCAAGCCCTTTCCGCGGCTCCGCGCCCATGCATTCGTTCCAACGACTCCCAAGCAGCGTCGGTGCCAGAGAACCTCCCTCCCCATAACGCCTTTCCATGCTCTATGCTGTTAGTGCCCAAACCCAGAGGGCACCGTCGACGATCTAGTAACTAGGTAATATTACACATGACAAAGTAGAAACTGCGGCAAGTGCCGGATTAACGAAAAGTGCCAGGCTTTCGCGGGCCGGGAGCAAGTGCCCCAAGAAGGGAGAAGAAGGGCGCCAGACGGCAGCAAGTGATGAGAGCCATAGTCCAACCACGGGGCGCTTTTAAGCCTCGAAAGCACCAGGTATAGCCAGAGACAGGTGCTTGACGGCATCCTTCTCGGCGTCCTCGGGCACCTCTAGTGACGGTATGGGGCCGCTCGATTCGGCAGGCGACGGTGGCACATGTTTTGCTTCGCTGTGCTCGGCCATAATGGGCGTCACCGGTGTCACCGGCGTTACCGGTGTCACTGGCCGTACCGGATCCGACGTTTCGGGCGCTTCGATAGCGTCATCCCCCACAGGTTTCAGCGTCACCTCGGATGGATCCCTGGCCAGCACTCCGGGCTTGGGCTCTTCAGCGCCGGCCGGAGTGGGTCGAGTGTATGAGTCCTGGCTTGACCGAGGGCTCTTGTCGTCCATGCCCGGCGGGGCGGCGTGCGAGTGCACGGCGGGCACCACGCCGCCACCGATACGGCTCCAGAACATTTGCTCCCTCAAGCGTACGCTCTCTTCCCAAGCGGCGCGCTCTGCCTCGGCATCGTCAGCGCGCCAATGGCCGTCCTTGATCATACGCAAAAAGCCCAGGAAGCCACACGTAGATCGGACACGGCCAAGGCAGTATTTGCAGAGTGGGTAACGCTGAGCCGAGTCTGCTTCGCTGGTCCGGAAGCGGTGGTAACGCAAGTGGCTTTCGTCCCGGCGAGACTCGCCACATAGCGTGCATGGGTAGAATTGCGGCTTGCTTATAGCCGCAAAGGGTCCGTTCGTCGGCACCGGCTCGACCACCAAGGTTCCATCCGTCACGGCGCTGAGAACAGACCGGCGCGCTAGCCAGGACAAGCCGGGGGCGGTATCGAGCCGCAAGGTCGGCTCCACGTCTTCGGCGAGCACCCGCTTGTAGAATTTGGACTCTTTTAGCGGCGGCAGTGGCGTCGAAGCCAGGTTCGAGTTGGCGCTAACCCCCGAGGCTGGCGTGTTCGGCGTCTGCGGCGACGACGAGGCAGTGGCAGCTGTATAGGTAGTAGAGAGAGACGTTGTCGACGTGTTAGACGGGGTCAAGCCGCTGCCGGCCGAATGCAACAGCAGATTCAGTCCGCTGTACGGGCCTGAAGAGGCGCGGCTTGGTGCCATCTTGCACGTGTTGGCAAGGGAGATGAAGTCGTCGTAGGAAGCCAGGTCTGTCCTGACGACAGGCTGGAGGAGATGCGTCAGATTCGTGGGGAACGTCGGGGAGGGCGGCTCGATGATGGCGCTGTGGGCGGAGCTTTCAGAGGTGCGACCCTCCTCGTCCCTCGAATCGAATTTGCTAAAACCCGGTGACGACGGCGTGGTCCCGCTGTGGTCATCATGTTCCGCCGTCATTTGTTCCATGACAAGCTTGAGTTCGGTCAACTGCTCCTGCGACGATTTCAAAAGGCTCTGTGTGTCGGAAAGTTGGGCCTTGAGCGAGTCGTTCTTGCGCTGGAGGATATCGTGCTCCTTTTGGGCCTCCTCCTTGGCCGAAATGACCATCTTGTTGGCCTCCTCAAACAGAGCCTGGGTTAGGTTTTCCAGTTCCTGCTCGATCCGCCTCTTGTCTCTCTCGACGTTGTCTCGAAGCTTCTTCTCGTCGGCCAACTGGGCGACTAGTTTGCTCTTCTCCGCCTCGGCACTCGAGCGCCTGATCCAAACGTCACCAGCCATGATTTCCCGTTGACGCGCTACCACTTCCTCGAGCTCGCGTATTTTGTCCTTGGATGCGTCCAACTCTTGCCTCGTCGAGCTGAGCGTGTCATCGAGCGTTGTTTGGTGGTTGAGCGCGTTGACAAGCTTGGTACTGAGAGCAGCGACTTCATCGTCCAGGTCTGGGTGATGGGCTGGAGCGGCATCCTCGTTTATGCTGCCGGCGGGGACACCAGTGGCGGTGCTGGCCGCCCTACTTCGCGGTCCAAGGTGGGTACTGAATTCATGGTCTTCGGCTTGTAACGATTGATGTGACGACATCCTTCGAGGGAAAAGGGACACGTCCAGGGAGCTGTTCCCCGATTCGGACGCGCCAGACGTGCTAGGGAGTTGCGACGACGACGGTGACCGGAGATGCGCGGGCGATTTGGACCGGCTCGAGGTCGGGGACCCTGTGAAGGTGGAAAGAGAGCGGAAATGGCCATAGCCGCGCTGGGGGGTGGAGGCGCCGGAAGAACTCTGGTGCGACGTCCAGGCCGTCATGTGAATGAAGCTAAATCTCGCCATGTCAGCGGGCGTCGTGGGGGAAAGAGGGCCAAGTGCAAGTCGCAGGAGGGCAGGCAGCGCGGGTTAAGGAGAAGAAGTTCCCCTTCCAGGTGGGCAGCCATGCTTCTCCCAGGGCGCACGATGTGACACGCCACGGGTAATACAGGCGAATGGGAAAACAGCGCGAGGATAGCACGTACCCGTCCATGCTGACGGCTTGTGGCCCTGTAAGCCCTGGATATGCCGGAACCTGCGCTTCGTGGTGGCCAATCGGTCTCAAGCCCAGCGCATAGAGTTGACGGCCAGGAGGGTAAAGGGCACGGCGGGACGCAAAAGTCGCCAAAGAAAGGCTTGGCCAAGGGAGTTGTCTTTGGGGTTTGCTCGCTCGCTCGCTCGCTCGGGGATGGGTGAAGCCTATTGTCGTCGGGAACCTAGTCCATCCTTTCTCCGGTTCTGAGGGTGACGCGTTAGAGTATCAGGGGCAGACCCAACTCGGTGGAGTGAGTGACTGGACCCTGGGATTCGGGATCCGGTGCAATGGGTGCGCCAGCAATCGTCGGCCCGTGACGAAAGGAAAGCGTGAGAGGGAGGCGAGGGAGAGGGAGAGAGAGCGAAAGGTAATAATGTAATGATGGGCGGCGCGTGCAAGGCAGACGGCCGGGTAAGTTGGTAGGTACTACATAGGTAAGTTATCGGGCAAGCTACCTCTACTAGACTGGAAGTGACTGCCCGAGTCCCATGTGCTTGCGAGCGGAGAATGCTCGCTTCTGCGATGGGAGAGGCAGGGCGCCTTCTGGTCAGGCCCTGGTCAGGCCCTGGCCAGGAGGAAACGAGGTCTAGGCTTGGCTTGGAAGATGGGAACAGACACACCCATTCCCCGATGACATGGGGGGCTGAGTGACTTTTCGCTATCGCGACGGTCTTGGCGCAGGGGGGGACGGCGTCTAACCGTATAGCGCTTACTGTCGCCGAGCTGGAGGCATGGGTGACGGGAGGTACGGAATACCAAAAAAAAGCCGCCTGCGACTGTGCGCCCCAATGTCGTGGTCCCAGCAAAAGGGAGTGACCGGGATACATCAGAATGAGCCGACCGCAGCAATTCACATCCATTTCACGGAAGAGGGAACGAGTCAATCAACCGCGCCTCGTACCCATGATCTTTGGCTACGGCCACCGCAGGATCCCATGCCACCTGGCAGGTTGATTGCATGCATACACGCACACGCGGATGCGGTAAATTTAGGTGTGGTGCTGCCCTGTGCCACTTTGTGTGTACACAGTACATTAGGAACCCTGTACCTGGTATTTGGGGAGGGGGGGTTGTTCAAGACAGCCCGCGGCTGCCCTGTCACCCAGTAGAGACAGTCAAGGGCCGCCGGCGGGCCAAATCATCACGGATGTGCGGACATAAGGGTGCGCGAGGATGGAGTCAAACTCTCGGCTCGAAGGGGAGAAAGAATGTACGGATGACAATGTACCTGCTCGTCTGGGTATCACAAGAGTGGGTTCTCTACAATTACTGACGTCTAGATCCGTCCGCCCCAGGGTCTGCTCGGTCTGGTGGCGCCCAGGCGCTGGGAAGAGGGCGGGCGGCTGGGCAGCATGCGCCAACCGCTCCCACCCCCGTGAACACCCTAGCCGCCAACGATTCACGAATCGAAAAACTTCGCTGCGCGTGGTGGCGTGGGGAGACCCAACCGACAGACGTTGGAGACAGCCTGACTTGCGTCTTGTCTGCCTGCCCGTCTGGTTGGCCGGGGGCGACTCGTCCAAGGTGTCCACGCCGCGTGCTAGGGCCAGTAAGGCGGCCATATGCGGTCGTCTCGGTGGGTGGCGATGCAATCCGAATGGCTGCATGGGCTGACTGCGGCCGGCACCTTTTCCAGTCGTAGTCGTCCCCGTCGTCGTCCTCGTCCTCGTCCTCGTCCTCGTCTTCTTCGGGGGCATGGCGAGACAGACGGGCAGACTGGCGAGACAAGCAGACGGGGCCACAGACTCGCCGGAACACGCAAGACGAACGCCTCGGAGCGGTGCCGTGTCGTGCATGGCAACACGGGTCGTGCCTCGTCGGCGACGTCCCAATGTAGGCAGCACACCATCTCACCTGCACGAATCGCCCAAGTTCCGCGGTGCCCGTAGACCCCCAGTCACGAGTCCCCTCTTATCCGCACCGTCATCGGACGTGGTGGCCGTCCGTCGGCCGCCCTCGCGGTTTCCAAGCTTTTCGGTCGCCAGCCCAGCATCATCCCAGCGACATGGATTCGACTGGCTGCCCCCCGCTGATGGGGACTTGTATGACGACGATTGCGCCAATACTACCTACATTAGGAACATGTGTCGATCATCGTGAGACGGCACAAGCGCACAAACACATTTCTGCTGCGCGAGCCAGCCGCCCCAATCCACTCGCCCGGCTGCCACTGGCCTATGTAGACGCTCTCTGTTCACCCTGCCACATGGCGTTGCCGCCGCAGCACCAACTCTGCATTTCCAGTGCACATCCCGACGTCAGGGACCGACCGAGGTCAGGGCTTGAGTGGATGATGACGGATGCCCGGCCCTCTGCCAGCATCATGGCCCAAGCAAACCTTGCAGGACGGCAATTCGTCGATGGGTGTGTTATGCTCCGACATCTTTTTTTTATGTATGGGCAGGCGTCCCGGTCGCGCCCAGCCTGGCTCGGAAACAAAAAGCAGAAAAAGTCGCAGCTCCCCTTTGCCAGAAAGTCACGAGAGGTGCAGGGCCTGGTCAGCTGCCACTTGGCGTTTCCGTTTCCCCCTCTCAACATCAGCGTCGCATCCGCTTTTCCAGCCCATTCCCCCGCCAGGCCCAACGCGACCGTCAACTGAAACTCTGCATACGAACCAACACGGCCGGGGCATGTTTGACTAGAGACGGTCGAGGTTATGCGAGGCAGAGCTATAGGAGACGGCCGCTCAGCTCTGCACCGGGATTCACGAGTAGCGTACGGCCTCCGGCCAGCACACATGCTAGGACTAGGTGCTGGAGGCTCAGGTATTCCGCCGGTCGCCATCTGCGGTAGCGCGACAATGCGCTCTCGTTGGTCCCTCCCTCACGCTGCTCCGTAAAAGCCCCGGATATACGGCTCCATGTTAGGCTCGTTATCTTGGACGGCCCCCGCAAATGCTTTGCATCGTATCCATCCGTCCCAGCAAGGGAAGGGAAGATCGCGCCAAGCCTGGTTCCGCCCAGCCGCTTCGAGATTCCTCGCATCAGCGGCTTTCCTCTAAAAGACCGAGCCGTTCGTATTTCCGCCCATCCTCATTCGTATCTGTCGCTGGGCTGCGGCCTTTTTCTGTTCTTCGCGTGGTCTGGTTTTTCTAGGGGGGGGAGACGGCGCGCCCGCGCCCGCGCTGCGGCGGCCCGCTGGACTGCCCAGCCTCCTGATTAGCAGGCACCGTGATAGCCCCGGCCCGGATTCGGTCGCGACTCCGCAGCGCTTCTCTCGTCCGCTGCTAGAACAGGAAAGTGTCGAGCTGCTGATACCTCAGTGGGGATAAAAGGATACTTTATCGGTCTAGGGCCCCCAGGCCAATGATGGCGCGCAATCCCTGCGACCAAGCAGGCAGCGTCCGAAATCCTGGTCATCGTGGTGGTTTTCAGTTTCCCCGTCCGCCGTCCTGCGTGCGCGCCGAGACAGAGAGGCATCGTTATCTTCATCGAGTACATATAGCCCCGCGTCAAGACCCGCGAGGCCTCGCGCCCGGAGTGCCATGGTGGCACACAAGGCGTGCTGTGGCCCATTCGACCGATCCCGATAGGCCCTCGTCTGGGGCCGTCGTGACCGGGGAGGCCCGGGAAAATGCTGGGTTGGGCAGGTACCGACTTATGGGCTTTTAACCATGGGAATTGAAACAGAACGACCGAATGCGATGCTCGTTTACCTTTCGGTGACAGGTGCCCCTAACGTTTACAGCGTGTACGAATATACCAACCCCCCACTAGCCCTGCCTCGGCCTCCTAAAGCCCGCAGAGCATGAACGCCTGTGTGCCCGGCCCTGTCTCAGAGTTGATGTCCTGGGGCCGCTAAGGCGGTGCTCGTGAAGGCATAGGAGCTGAATGCAGACAGAAGCATGGCAGCGTCTCTGGCGGCAAAACTATCCGACATGGTGTCTGGGGCCGGCATGAACGCCTCAAGGAGGCCTGCCACGCCTGACCAAGTTGGCTCTGGGGGGGCCAGCCGTTTGCACAATAACGAATGCGACTTGCGCGGCCCACTGTCGTTCACGAATCAGGAGGAATAGGAGGGGCACGGTTGCTCAGGAACCATCGCCTAATAGAGGCCTAGCGAATGGACCAACCAGCGGTTTGCGCCCTCGAACCCCCCCTGTTCGTGTTTCCCCTGGCGTTCGGCGGCCATGCCAAAATAGATCGGACGACATCGCGCCCAAATAAGGGGTCCTCTGCGTCAGGAGTTCGTTGTCCGTCTGTTCATCACGCCGCATCTTGCTTGCTTTTCCGCGGCCATGCCGTTGATTCAGCCCCTGTTTTCCAGGCAACCAGACTTGGGGCCGCATGAGACTTGCGAGAACGCCGAGACCCGTGGTCGTCCATAAACTGACGGACAGGATCAAGACACGGGGAGAAAGGGGAAAGGACAATGGCATTTCTTCCTTTGCCATGCACGCTCATCCTAGCAACAAACAGGCGTCAATTGGGTGTAGCTAAACAAAAGCTGGGCCCGAAAGCCACATAATCAGCAGACCCTATGCTCATCCAGATTTACCCATCGTCGGCTGTCCCGTCCCGTCCTCATCGGGTCGTGCCGCGTATATTTCGCAGACAAGACCCTCCTAAAATGAACCCCACCAGCGGCTCCGAGCCCGTTTGCATTTCGTGTTGCACAATGACCCATGGGAAGCACGGAAACCCCAATCCGAAGATAAACATGCCCCTTGAGGCCCAAATGGCCCAGTCCAGCGAGATGTGCAGGCTCTCTGACACCAGGCCTGCACCGCACTTCGTGACCGCCCCTTGCGTCTAGACCTGGGAGGGTGTGGTCCCAATCGTCGACGAGGGAACCGCCACGGATGCCTTGGTCATGGCAACACAAACGAGGAGGCACCTTTCAATGCGCAGTATGAGGCTGTGAATGCCGCTGTTCTCGCCTGCGCAGTTCAGAGCGCAGCTTTAGCAAGCGGAAAGACCTGAAGCGGGCGGCAAGGGGATTGCGGAAATCGCCGTGGGCAGTTCGGCGCCAGTGGTGGTGACGGTTGGGATCGCCGGGCGAAAAGCCGGGGGTCGAAAAGTTGGGAATAGCCCGTCGCTTCTGCTCCATCACCGCCGACTCAATCTTCTTTCGGCAACCGAGCAGGCACGTTTTCCAGCGGAGAAAGCCAGACGAGCCATCTTCGTCCTTGCAATAACCGATACAAGCATTGCATTCCACACCAGACAAGGGCACCGTCGCGTTGGGCGCCTTGGTGGGTAAAATTGATGCGGTGGTTGTGCTCGGCATATCGGTAGACTGGTAGGTGGTAGCACGGGACTATCTGTCGACAAGTCCTCCCCGAGCAGCTGGCGCTTCTCTATCCGCAATGTTGGTGTTGAGTTGTCCGTCTCGACTGCGAGGTCTCTGCCGGTAATTATGGCGGATAAGACCGGAGGCGCATCCTCAGTCGACACAGCGAGCTCGTCAGTCTCCAGCGGAATGCCAACTGTAACGATCTCCGAAGTGTCGCAAAGAGCATCACTTCCTACGAAGTCATTGTTGTGGCCTCGGGCAGAAGATCGTCGTTGTCAGCGAACCGGTTTCGGTCGGGAAGGCCCAAACCACCGTCAACCACTGGTGTCTCTGTTTCCGGAGTAACATCGACGGTAGACGTACATGTCTGACTGCGGCGAATCGTGATGGGGGATGGCATTGTCAAGGAGGCGTTGAAACCCGGAATTGTCTCATTGGCCTTCGCCTTGTTGAGTACGGCCGTGGACTCGGCCGGTTCTATAGGAGCGGTAGTCTTCTTGGTGATATCCGTCGAGTTCTCTGCGTAGTTCATGGTATGATTGTCGCTTCGACGCGGTCAGTTCTATGTGATGTTCGGTAAAGAGACCTGAGGGCTACGAGCTCACTTCGTCGGCTTCGCCGTGATGATGGGCACCAGGCTTGCAATGAGGGTGAGATTCAACATGTTGATCGCTGACGAGGCTTTACTTGGAGTAAAGTGATTTCAGGGCAGTTGATGATTCACGGTGGTTATCGACATTGTCTGGACAGTCTCACCCATTTCTAGAAGTGTAGTGGAATGTCCTCTTTACACAGCTCATGGTCGCGATAACAGCAGCGCGGCATTCCCGTGGTCGGGCTGTACATCCTTCCACTGGCACCAAGGACTGAAGATCGACGATCGATGTTTGCGTGAGGCCAGTGGATTATCATTTTTCTGCAAGGCCTAAGGGCGAGCCCACGCCGCCCAAGACACACGAGCCGTGGAAGTGAATGGCATAGGCTCATTGACAACGGAAAACTATCTGAGACGATGAACGGCCTGATGGCGGCCATCGATCTGTGGCCGGCATTGCCCACTCCGGGACGTTCATGCATTCCTCCGCCCCTCGATGAGGCGAAATTCGAGCCGTACAGCATGAAACAAACCGTCCCGTAGGTCTGCTGGTGACAGGTCGAGGGGTTTTCGGTTGTTCAAAAGTAGCACGCGCTCTTTGTGGTTCGTGATGGGACCCGATGGTTCGTTGGTTACCAGATCATCGTGTGGCTGCCCTGCCAGCAGCGGCCTGGCGTCGAATACCATTGATTGGTGACGATGCGCCCTTTCTCTTCCCACCCTTCTCGCCCAAAGAGATGCGGAAGCAGAGAACGGAAACATCCATTCACAGAGCGCTCGTCACCTTTACCTCGCCACTTGTTGGTCGTTTAATTTTACATAGTTTCCGGATATTCACCGGCGCAAACTACAAGATATGGACGAAAAACCATGGGCACGTTGCCGTACTTAGAGTGATTCATCGGCATAAAGGTATGCGACGTCCTTGAAAGAAGCAGAAGTATTGGCAGTTGCGTCAGGTATAAACTTTGCATGGGGACGTGGAAGAGTCTGGAACCAGGGAGTGGGCGAGCAAAAGAACAGACTCGGACTGGTGCGATTAAGTAAGTAGGTTTTTAACCCAAGTAGGCACCTACTTATAGATCATGTCGATAAATGTGCTCTCCCGGGCATGTTAGTTAGTCTACACAAGGTATGCTTTTCAGAAGAATGGGTTGATTGTGACACAGGATGAGGCAGTCGCTGACTTCTTAAGGTTATGGACTCAAGTAAAGGCAGGTAAGGTACATTAAGTAGGTGTCTGTGGTGTCTGTGATGTCGTATACTGCAACTTCTGGATAAGCCTTGACGGTATCCAGGATGGGAAGCGGCTCTGGCCAGGATCAGCAGGCAGGCAGGGCCAGAATCTCCAGGATTGATGGTCTCTCTAGGATGCCACCTACCTCATATGGAAGTCGGAAATATGGACTCTAGTCGGAGCTCGGCAAGCACGGACCGCTACCAGCTCACCACGTCGGGCACCTAGAGCAGGAAAGCGCCTCCAACAACTGTCGCCCCACTTACCAAGCTTTCGTCCAACCCCAGGCTCGCAATCGCATCGCCAGCGCATCGATTCCCTCCATCCCTCCCGTCCCGAACGGAACAGCAACGGGAGAGAGAGAGAGAGAGAGGACAGTCACCATTTGTCCGGAATTCGAGCACTGCGTATCGCCATGCATCTGTACAGGACTCCCCGTATCGCGGGTGTGAGTTGTCTCGAGCACTGCGCGTGCCGGCCATGCGTGGCAGGCCCTCCGTTGGCCGTTATGGATCGCTGTTGCATGCCCCGTAACGACCGGGAGGCTGGGATGCATCCCCAACCACCAAATTCTCCATCGCCAGCCTCTAAAGGCCATGACAACCCGCTCTGCTCCTGCAGACTTCCACCCTGCATATCCCACCACCACCACCACCAACACCCAACTCACATAGACGCGCGCCGTACCTTCTCTCCCTCCACCTCACACTGTCTCGCACGCCTGCATTGGACCGAAATCTTGATGCTATCCTCGTACCCTGGCCACCCATGCTAGCTGGATTGGTCCGATAAGTCAGAGTGGAGCTCTGGCCTGCTGTACCATCCATCATGACCTCGAAATACCAATACCAGAACCTGCCCTCCAGTTCTGACTATGCCGACCAGAACCGTATGTTGCTCATCCTCACTCCCGCGAGAGGACACCATCCCGACTCATTGCTGTGTTGCCAGGGTCACCCTCGACTCAGCGAACCTTCCCTTCCGTTGCCACGGCGGGGGTAGCCAGCGCATCCCAGGACGCACCTGAGTTTGGTCACCTGAGGCGGCCGCAGAAGCAGCAACGGCAGCAGTATCGCCAACAGCTACCGCCGCACGACCCTTTGCCCTACTCTCCTCTGCCTTCTTCCGATTTCTCCAGTATCCCCCCCTACGAACCATCGCCACTTGCGCCTGAAGACGAGCCATTCGACCAGTCCCGCGCCGTAGCTGATGACAAGCCCATGATCTCGCCCAAGCAGCAGCCCGCTGCTACAGCTGGCCCGACATACTCGGCCATGGCCCTCGCCTACAACGACGAGCTCGTTCGCGATGCCAAAGCCTCCATCACGCCAGGCATCGACGATACTCCTTACATCCAACATGCTCTGGAGGCCCTCTCGAAGAAGCGAGACAGCCGTGGCGTATCGCAAGTTCCATCGTCTAGCACGGACGAGACAAACCCAATGATGCGATACATGCCCGACACCGTTCCCGGGCTCTTCCAGACCGGCCCCGGCCAATACTCGGCTCTCCAGGCCGACCCAGAATCCCGAGCGGCCGACGATAACCCCGCGCATGAGTTGCGAGCTATGCGGGCCCTGCGGGCTAAGCGAGCCGCAGAGCAAGGCCCTCATCCGTTAACCTTGGACAGGCAGTCAGAAACGCCCATGTCCAGACCCTTTGAGCCACGGACACCACAGAAAAATAGCATGGCCCGGATGCAACTAGCTGAGGAGCTCGCCAACCCCCCGATGACTGATGGCCTCCGGCCCCGCGACTGGAATTACTGGCAAAGCGCCCCCGACGACCCGGAGAGAGCACGGGGCAACCATCCCCTGACGTTTAAGCCGTGGCTTCTGCGCACCGAGTCCCTCTTGCTGTTGATGTGCCTCACTATCTTGATGATCGCCGCGCTGGTGTTCTGCGCCATTTACAGCACCCGCAACAACGGCCTGGTAGCCTTCAGCGGCACCATATACGGCGGGCAGTACTTTGTTTTCCGCATACTCCCCCAATGCCTTGGTGCTGTGTTGCTCATCTACACACAATGCGTCATCACAACCATTTTCCGCATCTTGCCGTTCTCCGCCATGGCTTGCGACGACGTGCGGCACCGGCAAAACGTTGGCTTTCTGCCCCTATACCCCAAATCGTTCCTTTGGCCCCAATTGGTGAGCACGTGGCACGTTTGGGTACCCGTCAGCATTACCTGGGCCCTGAACTTTACCATACCGTTGCTGAGCAGCCTTTTTTCCTGCATCCTGGTTGACGGTACCTGGACCTGGGCGACGGTGCAGGGAGTGGTCTGGGTCCTGGTGGCCCTGTACGTATTACTGCTCGTGTCGACCGGTATCCTCATTGCGTACTGGCACCGTAGGCGGACAGGCTTGTTGCCTCATTGGGACATGAGGTCAGTCGTCGACATCATCTTCTTGGTGTCCCAGAGCAATTCGATGCATCGGTATGAGGGTACCGAGGCGGCTGCCAACAGAAGCGACTTGCGACAGATGCTGTATGGCAATGCGGACCGGCTCGGATACTGGACCTCGCCCGAGGCACCTGGAAGCAGTTGCTGGTACGGCCTAGGACAGCCGACAGGCGACGAGAAGATTGATATGGACAAAGTCGGTGTGCCCGTCCACGTGAGAGATCCTCGTGGTGGCATGGCCCACAAGCCCCTGAGAGGCCACGATGGAGCCGGCTATCTGCCTTGGTGTCTGCGGACTGGCCAGCTCGCCTTTTTGGTCGTTACCGCCGCGGCCCTCCTCATTGCCCTCTTCGTTGTCTCGTTCCTCTCGAGCACAGATATTCGCCGTGGCTTTATTCCCGGATTGAGGGCCGGGCCGGTGCCGGGTGCATTCTCGGCAGCCAACTTTCTGTACTCGTTCATTCCGTCTCTCATCGGAATGATACTCTTCCTCCTGTTCCAGTCGCTGGACCTTACTCTCAGGATCCTAACGCCATGGGGAGAACTGAACCGCCCGGGTGGCGCGCAGGCTCAGACGTCGCTCCTGGTGGACTATGCCGCATGCTATCCGTGGATGGCGACATGGAAGGCCCTCCAGAACAGACACTGGCGCGTCGCTGCCATTTCCTTGCTTGCGAACCTGTTCATCCTGATTCCCATACTGGCCGGCGGCGTCTTCATGGCGCTGACACCTCCTTCCGCGCCTGTGCGGATGTATCCCAACGTCCCGGCATATGGTATTCTTCTTGGCCTCCTCGTGTTATACCTTGTGGGTTTTGTATCATTGTTGCCCAAGCGAGAGCAGTTTCGTCTTCCTCATGCCGTCACTTGTCTTGCCGAGATCATCAGCTTCTGTTCCAACGACGAGCTGCGGACCGACAAGGCGTTTGATTTCCCGTGGGAAGCAACAGAGGGGGAGCGCGGCCCGAGTGCAAACGATAGGGTCCCGGATCGGAGCAAGTGGTACTTTGGAAAAGGCCCTGGCAACATCGAGAGGCTTGGTATCAAGCGCCTGCCGAAACACGGTGGCCCTCCGAGACTGCACCCCAAACTACAGGATCCCAACACGCTCGAGGAGGCCAAAGCCGCTATCCTCCGAGGGCCACGCCGCACAAATATCTCCCAGCCCGTGCCGGAGGGCAACAGCACCATGTTCTAATGACGGTTCCTCCCGTTTCGAGAAGCATGGAGATCTCTGCGATTCGACTTTCTGTACATGCTGCAGTTGCAACCCGAAGTTTTCTGGCGACGGTGTGACACGGCACAGGCAAATTTTCGAACTGAGCGGGCATGACGACCTCTCGCTTATCTGGTGTTTGATTTTGGTGCGGGAACTGAATTTTATCCGAAAGTACGAATGGAGTTCTGGGCAAGACCTGGTTTCAAGGGACCAAAAGGCGTTACGATAGATGGTATTACGGCGACACGAGGCCCGAAGCTTACGATATATGATGTTAATGGAGACTATCTGTTCAGCAGATGAACATAATACCAAACGTTGTATTCTGTACTTGTCGGCGCCCAGTGCGACCTCCTCGCACGCTACTTGGCAGTACGTGACGTGAGTTTCCCCCCCCGACTATTCAATTTGACTGGAGATATAAAAGGAGCGAATGCACGGCAAAAGAGCATCGAGGGCGTACAGACTCGGCCAAGTGGGATCAGCCGGGGTGCTTCCTTAGTCGCAGGGGATAGATAGTGAGTTTGATGGCTTGGATGCTTTCAATTCGTTTGGTTTAAAATTGGTCTATCTAGCATTTGGACAGACACGGATGGTTGCCCGGCGCTGCCTCTTTCTACAGTGTAGGTGATGGCCGTTTCTGGTCTATGTACATTTAAATGGCGGACGTTTGGTGTGGTGTGTATAGGCCCGAAGGCAGTGGCAGGGGCTTCGCAGTCGTTTTAACGCCGACGCCGTACTGCTTTGGAGGGAAAATGATGAGTGGGGATAAAAAAAAGACAAAGTCGAAGGGAAGAAAGAGAAAAAGCATGAACGAGATACCCAGGAATAAAGAAGCCCTGCCGAGATCCTCCGAGTCTATCAAGTCTGACTCCTTCGCTGTCCTCTTCTCATTAAAGTCGTCGTGGTCTGTCATGATCATTTTTTATTCCTCGTTTGTACTTTTTTTTCTTTTGGGGGCTTTTTTCGGCTCTTTCTCTCGGCATCCAGTCCTGGTGGTGGTGCTCCGTCATTATTCCTCTAGCAGGGCGTGAGAGTGTTTCGTTCGTTTTTTCCGCACCAGCCGCTTTGTGCATGGCACATGGAATCGCAGCGCCAGCCACACGGGGGCGCACGGCCACGAGAGGCGTGTCGACTATGTGGAACCCAGGTACCTGTGAGGGCGAAAGCGCACAGGCCTCCTACCCCGAGGATTCGACTTCTTGGGTCGCCGCTGCCCCCCACCGTTGCCCAGTGGCGGGGCTTCGACAAAATGGCCATATGGTGACCGGTCTGGCCGTAGATGTGGGTGTGCGCAGGGCGACGGGGATGCCATAGGGAGAGGGCGGAATGGGCAGACGGGCAGGGCGGTTGGGGTGGGCGTGCATGAACAGGTAGGTACGTGTCGTTTGGAGAGGGTTTTCCTCACAGGGTCGCCAGGGGTGCCGCACAAGGCGCAGCGGTACCTGAAAGTCGCATGGCCATGACATCACCCCCTGACGCACTGGGGCCTCAGCGCCCCTTGAGCCCCAGCATCCGCCCCAGAGACCCGCCCCGTTTTCGACCTTGGCTGTCATCCCTGGCGCCATGGCCTCGCGGCTCCTCTCCACCGCCCAGCGAGCGGGACTGGGGGTGGTGCTGGTGATGGGCTTTACGCTCGCCACTATTGCGCTTCTCGCCGCTCGTGCTCTTCTTGTGCTGCTGGAGGCCCCGCGCCAGCCGCTTCACGAACTTGGCGTTCTCGGCGTCCGACTCATTGTCCGAGTCGCACTCGAACACAGACACAAACCGCTGGGGCTCCGGCCGCACCGGTCGCGCGCCGAGCTCGACGGGCCCAGCCAGCGGCGCCAGCGGCGCCGTGGCGTTGTGGTGCGTCGGGCTGGGGGCGGCCCTGGGCGTCTGCTGCTCGCGCATGTTGTACGCCGACGCCGTGGGACGCAACCGACCCGCCGCCGCCGGGTAGAGTGGTGAGACGGGCACCGAGCGGACGGCCTGGTGTTTGATGGTCGCGTTGGAGCTCGCGGCGACGGGCGCCTCGTACAGCGGGTGCAGGCCGCTGGTCGACCTGCTCGAGTGCAGCTGGGCCGACGACTTGCTGGGCTTGAGCGATCGGCGGCGCAAGGGCCCAAGCGGTTCCGGTGTGAGAGAGCTGGTGCGCGGCGGGATGGGTGCTGGGCGGTGAGGAATCCCATCTGCGGGCCTCAGGTAGACGGTATCAGCCGTAGCTGGCGCTCTAGCATGCTGCGGCCGCAGGGGAGCACTCTGGTTGCAGGGGAGGGGCCATTCGACCGTCCCTGTCTGATGGTGCTCCTTTTCCGGGGTCAGGGTAATGGTATCGTCTTCGGGCTCGTAGTAGCCATCTGTGGGGTTGGGGATGGAGAAGTAGTCAGGTGTCTCGGTCTGGAGATGAGCAGCACTCTGTGCCCTGTGGATCGACTGCTTCTTGGCGGCGTCGGCGGGCCAGAAGCTGTCCCAGAGCTCGCTGGCCGAGGCGTTGTAGTGAAAGTCGTCGTCGACAGACGCCTCCGAGTCCGAGGCGTCCGTCATGCCCGGCACGGAGCCGTTCGACTGAACCGAGGACCGGCTGTCGGAGGGTTCGTGTCTGGCCGCTCTGCTCTCTGGCCGGGGGTAGGAGAAGTTGGGCTTGCTTGACTTGGCCGACAGCCCTGGCTTATTTGACGCGTGCTGTGCCTGAACCCGCGCCTGTGCCTTCATGACGTCTGACGAGGCCATCTGCGCCCATCCGCCGGCGTGATTGTCTCCGCGGGGGCTTCCGAATACGCTGGTAGAATCCATGGTGTGCTATGTGGCGAATAGTCCTCGAGCGTGGCTATGAACAAAAACAGTATCCTGGTCGTCCTAGGGGGTGGACTTGGATAAGTTTTTGAAGGAAAAGAAGAGCAGAACGCCCGGACGCAGATTTGGACGGCGTGGGAGAAACAGGATCGCCAGGGAGGAAGCCCTGGAGGATATATGGTTTGGGGATGACCGAGACAAGCGGGAGGGTGGGAGACTGTGTTTGGCTCAGTCAACAAAACACGAGGGATGCCACAGCGAGCCCAAGCAGGCCGAGGAGCTAAGTGATGGGCAAGGTATGCCCTGCGACACTGCGTGGGCCGAGCGATGCTGGTCGACTAGCCTCGAGGAATGTTTGTACAGAAAAGAGCACAACAGCAAGGGGAATTCCAGACGCTAGGATTGTCTTGTGCAGGCGCCAGAGGTGTGAGTGCCCACCTCGTCCGCCCTGCCTAGCGGCACTCGCAACGCCACGGGGCCACGGAATGCAACCGGCCTTGGGGCTTGGGGTGGAGCAAAAGCGACCGAGTGGGCATGGTGAGTGGGAAAAGCCTACGACGACTCCGTCAATCCGGGTACAAACTACCTGTTTGGGGCTGGAGGGGTTTATCTGCCATGTATCCATGCATCTTGGGCCGTCAGGTACAGCCAGTTCCAGACGGTGCAGCAAGTTCCGCTGGACCACCCACCATCCAGACCCTCGGGAGGGGAGGCCGTGGAAACATTGGGCATATGGACAGATGCTGGATAGACAGCGAGTGAGACCCGGGGGGGGGGACCTCGCGCCCCTAGAGATAGGGAGTGTGGGTGCGCGCACGAGCAAGATGCTGTGCAGAGAGAGAAGGAGAGGGCGAGACCTGTAGCCAACTGCCAGGGTAGGAAGTAGCTCCCTTCCTTTCACTACCTCCCATTGGGTGCCGCCTGAAAAAAGCCCTGCCTTTTCCCTCCTGCGACGGGGAGGAGAGGGGGACAAACGCCGACCCGGCCGTGGATTATTATTTTTTGTCAATTATGACGGCGCCCCCTCGCAGTCTTTGGCCCCCGTGATAGCGTTGGCGGCGGGGCCCAAAAAGGAAAAATGCGGGAGAAGCTGGGTTCCCTTGGACCTGAGCGCCGGCAATGCGACCAGGGCGACGGACTGTTCTGACATGGGAAAGCGACCTGACCTACTGCATGTACGTTGTAGTAACCCGGTCGTCCATGCACGCTGGACTTGAGCTGGGATGCCCAGAGCTTCTCGCGCTCTTTTCTCAATGGCTGGCTCCCCGTATGTATGACGACAGCCAATGGCGACAACAATCACCAAAACAACAATCACAACAACCACGACAACAACAACAACAACAACAACAACAACAACAACAACAACAACAACAACAACAACAACAACAACAACAACAACAACAACAAACACACAAGCCCTGTTGCTACCGGGACGGACAGAGACGGTACCGCGAGGCAGAAGGGCCCGCCCGAGAATGTATCGGCTTGTTTCCCGTCACGTCATTCCAGCCACCACTGCCCGGCCCAGTAGCTGAGTGAGGATGAATGCTCGGACATGTAGCCGGCCCTAAGTCGGTACCTGTCTACGTCCTCCCCCCGTGGGGCCCCTCTAGAAGCTTGGCGTCGTCGAGCCTGCAGCTCCCATGAATAGTAGGTATAGTCAGTAAGGGGGGGATGGAATACACCGGGGGCGATGCGCAAAGCAGGATAACGCGGGTCAGCAGGGGAGTCAACAACGGCCATGCTGCTAGTAATGATAGCCCCTCCCCTTTTCGACCCACCGGGACCAGACCCAGCAGCAGCCCGTGCCCCCGGCCGATGACGGATGAGCATCCGAGATGGACAATGCGCCCCCCCGGTCGTCTTGTCGCCCGCACACAGGCAGATAGACGGGACAGACACGGGCAGCCGGGCAGACGGGCAGTGCCGGCAAGTTGGAAGCCGGTGACGGGTTGCGACCGTGCTGCCAGTGTCAGTGGGACGGGGCGCGTGTAAACCCACCCAAGGACCACGGCAACACGCAGCACTGCCCGCAAGCTTTCCCTCCCGGCCGCGCCACGGCAACGGGCGGCACCGCGGAATTGTGCCTGAGTTCCAGGGTGGCCGAGGACAGTGTAAGAGGCCGAGAGCGCCGAGACACGCATTGCCACCAAATGTGGGAGCCTATGCGGACTGCGACGGCCCAGATGGACAACGGACCTGGCTTTTCCAAGCGCGGCCACCCTGGAAGGCTGGAAGCGTTTGTTCCCGCCGCGCGCGCCCGCAGCCCCGGCCCTGCCGTTTTGCTTTTGCAGTCGTTTGATGGCGGCTGATCGCCACAGTGGCTGCTGGAATGGCTGGCAACCAGCCGTGGCAACATGCCGCTTCCCCCTCCCCCTGCCAGGCTGTCCGTTCGGCATGTGTCTTCAGAGTTCGAGGGCGTCGAACCTTGGCCGGCTAATTCCTGCTGAGCGCCCCTCCCCAAAGGAGCGTCTCGTACACACGGAGATTTTCTTGTCCGCAGTCACTTTGCGATATCTGACGATGCACGCCGACTGCAGCCCAAGCTTGCGAGAGGAGCCAGCTCCTCTCGTCTTCGTTTCGGGCTTGCTGGCCTAGCTCTGGCTCCGGCTCCGGCTCCGTCTCCCAAGCTCCCCCCCACCGCAGTGTGTTGGCTTGAAGCAAGCTTGTTGCCGGCGACCAGGCCGCCCAGTCCGGCTCGTGGATGGGGCCATGGCCCGTTGCTGAAGCGCACAGCTCGGCGGCCCAGGGGGTGAGGGTCTTGAGGGTTCCCAGGGTCTCAAGGGTCTCATGGGCGCCCTAGACTGTGGTGATTCGACTAGGCAGGGTGAGAGACAGGACTAGCCACGCCGTTCCAGGATGCCGGACGAGGCGGAGGCGTATGAGAGACTCGTCTGTCGCGTCGGGCCCGGCCTACGTGGAGGAGAGTGTTGGAGGCAGGAGGGTTCTTGAGAAGTCTTGACTAGGTTGTGAGAACCCCTCCCTTCAAAACAGATGGCTCACATTTTGTGCCTTGGCCCTTCCTCGATCCCTCTCTACCGCTAGGCTTACCTGCGTCTAGACGGCTGCTAACTCCAGCTTGGCGCCGCGCGGAGAGTGCCCATTGGCGCGAAATAGCCCGTAGCCAAACTTCGGCGGAACCTGCCCGGATGGGGGCAGGGCACGGGATGCGACGCAACTGCAAGTGATGCGGCGGTGGTGGTGTTCCGGAGGTCAGGCTCACCAGTCGGGCTTGGTGTCGGCCAACTGCCTGACTCACATATTGCCTACCCTACCTTAGATACACGTATCTCGGACTTATATGATATGTACTCACATTTGATCCCATGCCGCATTCCGTATGGAAGCTGAACTGGCGTTGGTGGGTTGGCACCCAATCCCGTAGCAGGTACGTCCTTCGCCTTGCTTCGCCCCGATGATAGTCCCTAAGTAGGGATCTGCGCCGGCCCACTTAACTAGCTGGCTCGAGTCGGCTTTGGCGCACGACCCCGTCTTGGGCGTAAATTCCTTATGTTTGACCCTTGAAGATCTCGCGGCGCCCTTCTAAGTCATGATCCGCCGCCCTCGCGTTGGCGTAGGCGCCCCCGTCTCAAAGTTGCGACACTGCTTATACAAACGGACCCTTATATAGCGAGCCGCCTCCCGCCTTTACGTACACCCATCTAGCGCCGCCACTTCTGACGATGGTTGGAGAGAGGGGCAGTCGTGCAGCCGTAGCTCGCGAGGTGGTTGCACGAGGTTGTACGAGGTTCCATGCCTCCACCTTGCACTGCAGCCCTCCCGCCGTCGTAGCCTCCAACTTTCGTAGGTTCAAAAGGTGATGACAGCCCAGCCCTCCACCATGTACCCCAGGTCGCCGGATCCCTTGGTCCGCGGTGGCTTGTCTGGGTCCCACCCGTGGCGAGAGCCGGTGCCGTGCGTAGTGACATGCGATTCTTGCTACCGGAGATTCGATTTCAGGATGGCTCGGATGGTACCAGGCCCTCTAGGCCCTGGGGATGCGCCCGCGTCCGGGACCGCCTCTCGTTTGTTTCCCCCTCGCCTAGCGGCCAGCTGAAGCAACGTGGGCAGTGAGGGCGCGTCCGGCTCGGGGGTTCGACGGCGCCCTGGCTGTCCCACAGCCTGGGGGCATGCGTCCCGGAATATACCATTGGTCGAGTCAATCAGAAAACGCAGCCTTGCGCCGATGGTCATGCCATCATGCCGGCTCGTGCATGAACAAGTCCTAGCAAAGCCCCCCGGTCCGACCATGTAGATCCGTTGGTACCTACTGTGACTTAGCTGTGGGGTCAGAACACCATCCGTTGCTACTGTTCCTGCTGCGCAGGCCTCTATTTTGGCCTCTCTTCTCGACTCCTCCCCCCCTTCCTCTAAAAGTAGTCCGCCCCTCCGGCAACACGGCTGGTGCGTTTGTATCTGGGAGAACGGAGCGGTTCTGT
This sequence comes from Nigrospora sphaerica, assembly GCA_018287875.1. Taxonomy (NCBI): domain Eukaryota; kingdom Fungi; phylum Ascomycota; class Sordariomycetes; order Amphisphaeriales; family Apiosporaceae; genus Nigrospora; species Nigrospora sphaerica. Next base: position 1,921,671 of record JAGVVL010000018.1, read on the forward strand.
ACCGTTGTGGGCATCGTGACGCTGGGAATGCGGTCCAGACTTCATGATGCGCTGTGCACGGCCTGGCTCGCACGCGGTGGCGAGTCAAGTGGTTTCTGTTTTTTCCCCCCCACCGCGTCGACAAAACGACAGACGACGGGCCCAGGGGCCCCCAGGGGTTCCCAGGGCCTCGCACTGCAGACAGCGCACGAGTCAGTGGGCGAGGCATTCTAACAAGACAAGCCCGGCTGTCGCATGAAAATCCATGCTAGCGAAAGATGATGGAAGGCTTCCATTCCTTCTAGCCCGAGTTGAGCAGCGCACCAGCCACGCGCCCTGCAGCAGCCCGACAGTCTGCCCAATGTCTATCGACTGGAATCCGACGCTGAATGACATGGATCGCGAGACTGAATCGATCGGCCGAAATGACATATATCCTGTTGCCCCTTCGAACGTGTCGTACGCAAACATGGTCCTTGTGACCGAGAGGAGCCACTGACCAAATGATCTAGGTTGTTTCATCCAATGCCCTCCATTGATGGTCCAAGTACCGACTCTGCCTTCTTGCGCCAAGTTGAGTAGCCTACCTGGGAACATCGTCGTCGGGATACACCCCTACTAGACTGCGCTCCGCTGCGGCTTGCAGTGGGGGGAGAATGGCTCCCTGTCGCCGGCAGGCAGGGAGGGAAAGGGCGAGCACCCATTGCCTACATCGTGAAGCTAGTTGCCCGAGCTTTCGCAGCCGATGACAACAGCCGTCGTGCGTCATGACATCCTCTCGCGATCCAAGCGAAAGCGCGAGCTGTGGAGGGAACACTGTATCCAACCACGGCTCCACGGAACCTGAATCACTTCCCCAAGGCCATTTCCTCTTGGAACCCGATGCGACGATGAAGCATCTGGCCAGATGGCTTGTTTGTTAGCTGGCAGTCGAAGACTCGACGAACGGCAACCTCCGCTTTGCGCTCAGAGCTGAAGTGCTGCGGAGAGAACACTCCTGCCGTCCACTCCGCGGCAGTATACACCCTACACCTTGTCACTCGAGATCTCATATTTCGGGGGTTCGGGATAGCTGGCCTTTACGTAGCCACTTTCCCGTAACTAGTAACTATTCGCTCATGCGGGTGCGTATGCTGCACACCATTGGGCCTTCGTCCAGGAGACGGCGCTGTTGGAAGAACAGCCGGAAGAGCAGAGACGGGTTGTCGTCCCTTTGAGTCCAAACCACCATTGCCGGTTCCGATCCCATCTCGTCTCCCCTTTGCCGCCTTCCACCTCCGTACCCCTGGCCGTCATATGGGATAGGCTCGCCCTTGCGGCTTTGGGCATTTTTGAAGCTCGCGCAAGCACCCTGCGGGATGTTGCTTCTTCCGGCGTCAGTGTGGGAGGCAGTTCTTTGTACGCCCCCAAGGAGGGCCAGCTCGCTATTGTTTCTGACAGAATGAAAGAAGCGCGACTCGGTACTCTGGCTTGGATATGCAGAACAAACGCCGACACACCGCCTGCATGGGCCCTGTCCCGGTTTGTTCCACCGATAGGATGCCGGGCTGGGACGCGTTTACGGTCCCGGAGTTGTTGCTGGGCTGAACCGAGCAAGCGGCTTCCGCAAACCCCCACAGAATCCATCCTCAGGTCCGTCTTTGCAGTTGGGCCGCAACGCCTTCCGTCCTTCCCCGTACAAGCGCGGACAGGTTCTCAGCTTCCTCCCGGATTCTATACGATGACCACTCTCTGCGCCGTGATGGCGAACTACGGAGGGCGGTATGATACCAAAGTTGTTGGTGTCTGGCCAGTACCCCCCCGGTCGCCCGAGATCAGCTTGGCAGCCCAAAACGGGTTTACGTGCGCACGATGCGGTCCCTAGGCTGCCAATCTCGACCTGAGGAACCAGTTCTCCGGGTCGCTTGGGCCGGGTCGTCGAGCAGGGGGTAAGACCGAATTAAGCAACCAAGGGACAGGGTTTGCAGGGCTCATGGACGCTAGAGCAGGAAACGCTTCGTCAGCAGAGTGCCAACGCACAAGGTATGATTCAATCGGAGCACTACGCCTTGCTTTCCCAGCCGGCTTGGACCTCAATCGAAGGAAGTCGAAGTCGAAGCCACAGCGGTGTCCGCTGCAGGATGCAGGAGGAAGGGTTGGCCCGGTCATAATGACCTGGAAACATGACGATGCGGCCTGGATCCGAAGTTGGAGGGAGGAGGGGGGTGGAAGCGGGTCTGGCGTTGCCGACGGGCACGGCAATCGCGAGCCCCGGGTTGGACGTGTACAGACTCGCTGCCACGGGCCGGAAATCTGTCAGAATGTGCCACCCGCTCGTATTTCAGGTGGTCTGAGGCAGGATCGGGTAGTACAGAGGAGCACGGCTGAGGGTGACGTAGACAGTGGTGCTTTGCTGTCTGTCACCTATGGGAAACTGGGTAGGAAAAAACGGAGGCTACCTGGCATGGGAATCTGGAGATGGATGTTTCCAATAGACCTCAGGCACCTCAACGACGAGGGTTTGCGGACGCCTACCGATGTATACACATGCACACCTCCCAAGCGCATACGCATAGAGCATCTACCGGCCTCGGCACTTGAACGAGGCCATGTTGGAAGGGCACTGGGTACTCGCGAGGGCTGCGCTGCGAGCCGGTGGAAATAAGGAAGCCCATGTACTGGAGCTATATGCAAGCACATACGCGCATACCCATCCTGTCTGTACTCGTCCTTCCAATCCGACAACATGCACTGCAGAGCCGAGAAGCGGGGGGGAGAGGGGGCGTGCGGCTGGCATCCGACCAACCTCAATGGGCACTTTCGGCCTGGTAGGACGGAGGACCTGGACACAGCATCGTGTTGTATACGGAGTATTCCGTACGAAGGGGATCTCCCCTGCCAGCACCCGGTTGATAATAAGTGGCGGTAGGGCATAGAGCAACGCGGCCGCATTTTCCCTCCCCGACTGCCAATGGCCACTGACTAACTCCATTGGCATCGCTGCCGAAAGCTGAGCCATTGTCGGGGGGTGCATGAGCATCCCCGTCCCAGGTTGTTGTTGCTTCACATCCCATCCCCGATCCGTCGTGGCCCCGTACCGGTCAGGCAGCGAGTGGTGTAAGTGAGCCCTGTATGCAACATGTAGGTCAGGTACCTGCCTCTTACACACATGAAGAACTGACCGGGTGGGAGGAAAAAAGGCTGCGGAGGAGCGGGCCAGGCCAGGACCGAGCTGGGTCAGGGACTGATCGGACTTCGATTTCTTGTTGGAGTCTGGCTTGCGTCGAGTCGGTGACGAGAGACGGTGACGGTCAGAGTCGGTCAAGACGGTGACCATCGGGCCTCCCCCCATTCGAACGCGTCGGGCAGCAGCTGGTCCAAGCCTTGGCTGGGCAAAGCGGTTGGAGCTCCTGCTCCTCCTCCTCCTCCTCTTCCTAACTAGTTGTAGGTCCCGGCCGAAGGCGAGGGCACGAGCGCGCGCGCGCGGGTGCAGGGCCGCGGCATGGCTTTTGTACTGTAGCCAGCCAGCATTGTCAGTTGTCACCGTCGTTCCCGGGGCAGCTTCAGGTTTCCTCGAGCAGATCCGGGAGCAGCGGCATCGTGTCGTTTTCGTGTGCTGTGTGCGTGTCGCTCGCGCGCCTTGCCCATCCCATCATTTTCCTCCGCCCAACCCGTCCCATCCCATCCCCATCGCACATGCACCCATACACACTGCACGCACACACAAACCCACCAAAGCAGCCCCGTCACCACTGTCCACCACACGCGCACCCCCCCGAACCTCCTCTTGCCTTCCCGAGCGAGGCAGCACTTCTCATTTTCTATGCCGGCGTCGTAGGGGTTCGGATGAAGTTCTAAACGCTCAATTGGGCTCTGGAGAAGTCAATTGACCACGGGCGCGCCGTTTGATGGTTGGTCCGGGCCTGTTCTCATTCGCCCAGCCATCTTGATTTTCCCCAAACAACAACTCTAAACCGCCCGAAGCCCAGCCTCCCGGAATTTGGGACGGCCATTGTCACCTCCTACCGCCGCAAGTCCGCCGCTGTGCACCAAGTACCGCTGCCCACACACGTCGGGGACACTTCGCTACCCTCCACACGACGACACGACCACCCATTGCCCTGGCCTGCTGTGTTCCTGAAGTAATTTCGGCCGCACCGCCCCGACCCTCGCGTCGCCCTTCCCGTTCAGCGGTACCCACGGCAGACCCAGGCAGTTACCCGGCTTCTCGTCCGCCGCCGCCGCCGCCGCCGCCGCCGCCACCGCCGCACCCGCGACTCGCGCCCCGTCCACTTGCCTAATATTGCTCACCACGGCCGTGGTGAGGCCTTCACCTTGTTTTCTCCGCGCCCCCCCGGAGGCACCGCAGCAAAGTTGACCGGCCCCAATTCTCCGGCGCTACCTCACGACAATCACGACCACCACGACTCTAGCATACACCCTACAAGCTTTCACCAGCGCCAGCAGCGCCTTTCCACCCAACAAAACCAAACGCCACCGCCTTCGAGATCCGAGCCACGGTCGACGCCCTCTCCGTCTCCCCACCAACGGGCCCTGCGTCGCACACCGCGTTTCTCATCGACACCGAGCCCCAAACCCGTCGCGGCGCCACCGGCCGAGCTCCCTCGCCCCCAGGTGGCCGTTACGCTCGGACCCCAAGGCAAGTACGTCCTCGCCGGGCAACAGCAGAGGCAGGCAGGACAACATCAACAGCCGCCGAGGCAGCAATCTGAAGCCCGTCCGCGTCAGCCTAGACGGAAATTGTCCCAGGAGTGGAGCAGTGACGAGGAGGACGAGGACTACGAGCAACCCGCCCGCGCGCCGTCGCAATACCACCGCCAACCCAATCCGTCTCACGGCCCTGCCCCCGAAGAACCTCACCCCTCTCTTCGCATATCGAAGCGTACCCACAGCGCCATCCTATTCGCCCTCGAGGAAACCTTGCGTGGTCCCCACCCGTTGAGTCGCGATCTGGTTGAGGAACTCGCTCCGATGAGTGACCTGCTCGGAGGCAGTGCCGTGGCCACAAACAACGGCAATGGTGTGTCGTCGAGAACCGCGACCTCGAGAGCCCCAGTGGGCTCGCCGTCAGGCATCCGAGGCCCGCGGATGATTATGCAGGAGCGCCAAGCCCGCGAGGCGAGGCAGCGCGAGGAAAAGGAGAGGGAGCGTTTGGACCGGGAACATGCCGAGGCGGAGGCTCTCTTGTTGGAGGAGACACAGCGTAGAGAAGCGGAGCGCAGAGCTGGCGCTGGTGGAACAAGCACTACTGCTGGCGCTGGGGCGTTGCCTACAGACGTAAATGCGGGAAGAAGAGCTGCAAACAATACCGCTGCTGCTGGCCGTATACCAACCGACACAAGCATACCTGGAGGAGACGGCGCCGGCGGTGCGCCGCGTCTTGGGCGTACCCAATATGCGGCTGGGCAACCTGCACAGGCAGCGGCGCCTGCTGCGGGGACGTCCAAGACGCAATCGCAAGCGCCGGGCTCCGATCCGGCGACGGCCGTCGGGCGGAGTAGGAACTCGTTCCCGCATGCCTTCGAGCGCTGGGAGACGCTCTCGGCGCATTGGGAAGGGCTTACGTCGTTCTGGATCCGGCGACTCCAGCAAAACTCGGAGGAAATCAACCAGGACCCCATCGCCCAACAGCTGTCCCGCCAAGTAACCGACCTTTCCTCGGCCGGCGCCAACCTGTTCCATGCGGTTGTGGAGTTGCAGCGCCTCCGTGCGTCCTCGGAGCGCAAGTTCCAGCGCTGGTTCTTCGATACGCGCACCGAGTTGGAGCGCAACCAGGAAGTCACAGCCATGCTCGAAGCGGCGCTGGAGGAGGAGCGGCGGACAAAGGCCGATGCAGTCCGCGAGGCACTCGAGAATGCACAAGGCTCTTCCAAGATTCAGAAACAGCTCAGCGAGATGCGAAAGGAGCTCCAGATTTCGAAGGAGGAAGCACGACGCGCATGGGAAGAGCTCGGCCGCCGGGAGCAAGAGGAGCGGGACCGTACTGCCTCCCTCCAGCTCGGACAGCCTACCATTGTGGGTGGTGTCCAGGTCGTACCCATGACACATGGCGTCAGCCGGCACAACAGCCATCGTGATCCCCAGGCGTACAACCCCGGCGACCCCTCCGACTATGCCCGAGGGCAGGCGCCCCGCCCGGAATACACCCAAGCGCCGGCTGTTCAGCCCGTGACGTCCGCCGGCGGTCCTCCGTACGCGCAACAGCAAGGCCAGGCCATTCATCACCAAGGAAGCTACGGTTCGGAGGGGACCTACAGCGAAGGTGAGTACACGATCGATGCGCAGGGCAATTTTGTGCGGGATTCCCACGGCGATAAAATTCCTTTCCGCGCTCCCGCATCGGATGGCGGTTCTGACGCTGGATTAGAAGACTTCGAGACTCCGGCATCGCAGCCCGGCGGACCTCACGGCGCCGGGGCCGGTTCCGCCCAACAGCAACATCAACAGCCACCGTATTCTTCCGCACCCGATTACTCAGGATCGGCGTATACCACCCCCACGTGGGAAGCTATGCCGCGGCACCATCACCCGACGCGCCTCAGTGATGTGATTGAAGAAGAAGATGAGCGAAGCCGCACGAGCGCGAGTCACAGCCAACTCAGTCGTGGTTGAGAACCCTGCTTTAGAGAGGACGGGGGGTGGTTCTGCGCGCGAGAATTCTATGAAGACCCATAATAGTCGGCAAGAGCGCGGGATTCTGGGGAGGATACGCATATGGACTGACGGCACGCATGAACGGCCTGCCAAGAACCGCCCTGTCCCACGCCGCGCGAGTCGTAGGCCGCATGCCAGGCCCGGTCAGACCTCGGTTTTGACGGCACTTGTCTGAGTTTTGGTCGATGGGTATTAGAAATGCGCGACGGGGAGCCACACGAACGACGTCCAGCCAGCGTATGGCCATGAGAAACGGCACGAATGATCGGATCGTTGGGCTTGGGGTAGCGGAAAACCGACGACGGGAGAGATACCAGTGGGGGGGCACTGGTCGGGCCTTGGAGGCATTGGGAGTTTCCTTCTTCTACTGCTTTTTCTCCTTCTTCTTTTCGCCTCATACTTGATGCGGTTTAATTACTTCTTTGCGCTGCTTCCGACGCGTGCATGGTTCGCGGCAGGTGTTGGAAGAGAGGTCACTACGGGGGGGTTTGGCGAAGTGAGAGGGAGCCTCCATGGCGCGGCGGCAAGAACGAAACCATCTGCATCCCGCATCTGCTGCGGTTACACTTGTATTTGTAGTCTAGTAATACTGGAGAGCGGTCGAGAGGCCGGGCTCATGCCTCCCTTCTCGAAGCCGCGATGTCCCGCTGGCTGATATACGTCGAACCTCGCACAACCTCGTGGCAGTTCAGGGCCGGCCAACCCACTCGATGTTGGGGGTTCTCGTGGCAAGTGCTTCGTGGGAACGAGAATATAGCGTTCGATGCACTCTCTGAAGTATGAGCTGACAGCCGCGGTCGTAAATATTGTGAGCTACTGGTCGGGAATGGTCGAACATGGAATTGGCCATAAATCGAGCAGGTTCGTGAAGCTCGCGACACGGAAGTCTCCGAAAGCTACCTTTGTTACTCGCCCCATTGGCGCAAGGCTCCACAGGTCAGTCAATTAGCAAGCAAGTAAGTACCTTCGCACGCATTAGTGTATTGAACGAGTACTTCGCCTATTTTCGTCCGAGCTCCCCGAAGGTCTGCCCACCATCATCACCATCTTCCCGACTTCGATGCCATAGAAAAAGGCCTTGCGCCCGGAACCTATTCGCCTTAGCATGGTTGTGGCCGCATCCACGACGCGCTCCATGGCGACCTCATCGGCCAGCGTGCTGCGCTCCCTGCTCCAGAGCCCGACCCGACAGAGCTCCAAGCGGTTCCTCTCCACGGCCCAGCCATCCACGCGCCGCCCCGTCCCTTCGGCCCCCCAGCAATGCTTGCGTTCGCGGGCCCAGCTGCCCCTGGTCCAGAGGCGCTGCAAATCACGAACGGTCGAGGAGGCCAAGAGCAGGTACCGGACCGGCCCGTTCTCGTGGAAAGCCGGCCTGCTGTTTGTCCTCGTCGGCGGCGGGCTCGTCTGGTACTTCGAGCACGAGAAGCAGCGCATGCAGCGCAAGCGCATCGCCGAAGCGACCAAGGGCGTTGGAAAGCCCAAAGTGGGAGGCGAGTTCCAGCTGGTGGATCAGGATGGCCGGCCCTTCAGCAGTAACGACCTCAAGGGACGGCACTCTCTGGTGAGTTTTTCCCGCCCGTGGCTTCTCTTCGCCGATTCGGACCGCCCTGGCCCTGCGAGACCAGACTTCTCGGACACCTGTCGAGCCTGGCGCTAACGAGGACGGTTTCCACGCAGGTCTACTTCGGATTCTCGCATTGCCCCGACATATGCCCCGAGGAGCTCGACAAGATGGCCAGCATGTTCGACCTGGTCGAGGCCGAGCGCCCGGGCGCCTTGAAGCCCGTCTTTGTCACCTGCGACCCCGAGCGAGACGATCCCAAGACGCTCAAGTCGTACCTGGCCGAGTTCCACCCCAAGTTCATCGGGTTGACGGGCACGTACGACCAGATCAAGGAGATGTGCAAGGCCTATCGCGTCTACTTCAGCACGCCGCGGGACGTCAAGCCCGGGCAGGATTACCTGGTGGACCACAGCATCTACTTCTACCTGATGGACCCCGAGGGCGACTTTGTGGAGGCGTTGGGAAGGCAGCACAGCCCCGAGCAGGGCGCCAAGCTCATCCTGGACCATGTAAAAGACTGGCGAGGCCGGTAGAGGGGAAACGCGGGGCTGACGGAGATGACGGAAATGGATCCCCCCTCTCGTGTAACTTTGTGTATGAGTCGTAGTGCTGGACAACCCGCGCCAAGAATCTGGATGCGAGCTCCAACATGCCGTAGGCGAAGAGAGGGCCGAACCGCGATGAGGCAAGGGAAAAGTACCGGGTGCGTACACGTGCGGGGGAGTAGTCGGCCACGCGAAGGCGAACCTCATACTGCACACGCCCCGGACTGACCGATGGATGTGCATGTGTATGGCCTTATACAAACCAAGTGCGGCACCCACCTCTTGCCGCATTCCTGCCGCATTCCTGCTGCATACCTGCCGCATTCCTGCCGCATTCCTGCTGCATACCTGCCGCATTCCTGCCGCATTCCTGCTGCATACCTGCCGCATTCCTGCCGCATTCCGCAGATTCGTGGCAATCCAGCATAAGCCTTACGGTCCGGATGTGAAGGAGGGCTTTTCAGCCGGGCCAGTCGGTGTGTCTATAAAATGAGGGATCGAAGGGGCCGAGCGAGTACGGAGACCGTTTCATCGACGGAGTCTGCATGCTCCGATGGGGGATCGATCAACGGCCCCTGTTGCCGTGGACCTCGACCCAAATTGGAGCCGACGCTGGTGCCTACAAGCTAAGAGGCAGGCGGGCGACTGGCCAACCAACTACCTACACTTACGACTGCTATTTAGGAAGGAAACGGCAGTCGTGCACGTCGAGGGTCCCAATCCTCACCACCCTGCCTCATCATGAAGGCATCCCTGCGTTTCCCATCGGCGTCAACGGGCTGTGCCCGGCTTCTCAGCTCGCCGTGCCGCACTGCTCGGCCCCGCTTTCTCTACAGCACGCAATTCGGTGCCTCGCGGCGCCCGTCGGGAAGGTTGTTTGGTGATCAGTGTGGCTTCGCAGGTCGTTGCGCCGTTCGCTTCTACAGCTCTGCTTACCCTGGCAAGGACGCGGCCAAATCGCCCCCTTTCGCCTTCGCGTTCGAGTAAGACGTTACCGCCGTCCCCCAGTCCCGGAGCTCCGTAAGCCCACCCTGGGAGACTGACCATCTCACAGCATCGACGGCGTCTTGCTCCACGTGGCCCGGCCCATTCCTGGCGCCACCGAGACCCTGCGGTACCTACGGGAACACAACATCCCCTTCATTCTCCTCACCAACGGCGGCGGGAAACATGAGAAAGACCGCGTGGCCGACCTCAGCGCGAGGCTGCAGGTTGAGCTGTCGACGGACAACTTCATCCAATCCCATACGCCGTTCCAGGAGCTCGTCCACGGGCCCGAGGGCCTCAAGGACAAGAACATCCTGATCACGGGCTCGGATGCTGCCAAGGCCCGGACCATCGCCGAGACATATGGGTTTAAGAATGTCATCACGCCCGCCGACATTCTCATGGCCCACCCCACCATCTGGCCCTTCGAGCCGCTCATGGAGGAAATCTACGCCGCCACGGCGCGCCCGCTGCCGAACCCGCAGCCCAAAATCGACGCCGTGTTTGTTTTCAACGACCCACGCGACTGGGCGCTCGACATCCAAATCATCACGGATCTCCTTCTGTCCGAGCGCGGCGTGCTGGGCACGTACTCGCCTAAGAACGGCAAGGCGGGGTGGCAGAGCGACGGCCAGCCGGCTCTCTTCTTCTCCAACCCCGACCTCGTCTGGGCGGCACACTACTCGCTGCCGCGACTCGGACAGGGCGCCTTCCAGGCCGCGATCGCGGGCATCTGGAGGCAAATCACGGGCGGCGAGGAGCTGCGGCGGACCGTTATCGGCAAGCCCCATAAGCAAACCTACCAGTACGCCGAGCGGGTGCTCAGCCAGTACCGGGCGCAAAACCTGGGGGTGGACGTGAAGGAGCTGGCGCCGCTGCGCAGCGTCTACATGGTCGGCGACAACCCGGAGAGCGACATCCGCGGGGCCAACGATTTCCACAGCCCCGTGGGCACGAGCTGGAACTCGGTGCTCGTCCGGACTGGCGTGTGGAGCCCCGAGCGAGGGGAACCGGCTCATCGGCCCAAGATTATTGTCGACGACGTGGCCGCGGCGGTGGACTGGGCTCTCAAGCAGGAGGGCTACCGGTAGGTCGTCGTCGTGGGCGCTCGGTGGTAAGGGCTGGTGACCTGCCAGTATCAGATGGACAAGGCGGGCGGCAAGCACCTGATTGTTACGCATCTCATCCCCTCTACATGTTATGGGAGTACAGATAGCCATCTTGAGTTAAGGGAGTACCTTCTAGCTCGGATATGGTATGCAGGGGGTTTGTGATCAACGTTGTACACTTAGGGCAGGTAGCACCGAGGGATAGAAAGAACAATATCCAGGGTATACCCGGTCCTTTCCCAGCAGTATCTAGTACGGCACAGTATGATACCACCTACATGTGTACTTTGTACACCATACCTCGGTCCAAGGACGGGGAGCCTGTTGCACGTTGCCCAGGCTGAAGAGCGTATGGGCATGGGCAAAGGAGTAGATATGCGCCCGTGGTGAGTTGGGAGGTGGACTGAAGTCGCCCGTTGGCAAAAGATAGGCTGTTGATGATAGCGGTGAGACACTCAACCCGTCGAGGAATGGCCCGCCTAGCGGACGGCAGAGGGAACGAAAAAAGGCGGCCGCCTCGGCTCTTGCCGCCCATCAGCCAATCGCCTCAGCGTCACGCGGCGCCCCTGCGCGCTCGCGGCGAAGACAACGGGGATGCGGTAGGTGAGGTGCCTAGGCAGGAGGGAGGAGGAAACCAGCGTGGCGGGCCGCGTGTGGGAACGTCATAGTTGAGTGATCTGTGTAGCCCGTCGAGCCCGTCTTTTTCCAAGAAGCCGACCCCAATGGCCGTCGTGATTTTGTTGGCTATGCGGTCCGGCCACGCTCGACTCATGTTTGGAAGCTCCCTCCTACCCACAACCACCCTCAAGTCATAGAAGCCGACCAGCCGACTGACGGCTTCCATGCTGGTTGGTATCTTCTCTGGGCTTCTACCCACCCATCAACAGCGTAAGTTCAGCTTCGGTTCTGCGCATTCTGGGGGGCAGCCTGCACATGCACGACGCAGGTATGCAATACAACATACCATAACCCCTACGACCCTACTAATCTCCTAGATCCCTACAGGACTTACTCCCTGAGATAGCTGCATACGCACACTGAAACAAATATGTAAGTAGGGTGAAGTACTTTCTTTACCTATGGACCTTCCTACCCAAGTATGGAATTCAGAGGCGACTAAGGAAGTATGATGCGGTAGGTAACACCTGCCTCGCCTTATCTAAACCCCCTGCTTACCTACTACCTCACCTTAGCTGCTTGCCTACCTGGACCCTCGCCTTAGCCTCTTAGAAGCCCACCCCCCCCCCCCGGTTACGCACTTGCTGGCGGGGCTCCGAAGGGCTGTGGGATGCAAGTGAACCCGCCCGTTTTCCTTGGCGCCGCCTTCTTCCCAGTGTTGCAAACGAGGGCGATCTAGACTCATACATCCATACCTGCTGACCTTGTTGGACCCTACCCAGCTAGTGACTGGACCCTTTGCCCTTCTCCCACGCGCTTGTCAACTTCAGCCGTCGTGTCCATCCCCAACGTCCACGCTGCTGCAAACGAGGTAGAGCTCCCCATCTGGCCACAACCCCGCGGCTTTCACAGTAAACCGACTATTGACTGACTTCCTCGGCTCCCCAGCCCCCCTCTCACCTCGGATAAAAAGACGGCGGCCCTCGCCTAGAAGCTCTCTCACCTGCCTTCAAACGCTCTCCCTCGCCTCTGTCGTCACTCTGCAGCGCGCCCTCGTCCGACATGTCGGCCGCTCCCAACACGGGTGCGGTGCCCCTCCGGCCTGCCCTCAAGGTTGACGGCGATGGGGAACGGGCACCGTCGTCCAGCACGTCTACTACCAAAGGTCGGTATCCTGTCTTTCTCAGCATCACGCTTTTGCCACCTCGTTTGCGCCGCGGCGCTCGTCCCCGGCCTGTCTTGCGCCCGCGCTTGGACGCGACGGCGAGTCCCCCCGCGTCTGCTTCGCCCACCTCTCCACCACGCCTTGCATGGATATGACATTGGTCTCAAGCTTTTGTTCTAGGCAAACCGTCTGCGTGCGAATGGGCGGCCCGGTGCTTCTTCTTGAACTAGGTTCGAGCCGTGTATGCAGCGGCGGGAAAGTAGTGCGCTGCCGAGCAGGGGACGTCGCAGGCACGTGAGATGCTTGCCTACGTGTATGCCCCCCGTGTGACCCAGAGCCGTCCCGCTGACAAAGCCACAGCTGTCCAGATCGCCGAGCCCGAGCCCGACGCCCCGGAGGAAGCGCAGCCGAAGAGGCAGTTTTCCGCGGGCGTGGGCAAACGTTTGAGCGGCCGTCCGCCCATCATTGCCGGCAACTCTTCCAGGAGCTCTATCTTGCGGCAGCAGAGCAGCCTGGAGGGCCTGGGCGGCCATGCCAATAGCCAGTCGCCCCTGCAAGAGCCCCAAGACGCCGAGAGGCCTCCGTCGCAGCACCAGCACCACCACCTCGACCATCTTGGCGAGCGCCTCATCCACCAGGTGGCCGAATGGCTCGAGCATGAACGCTCCAAAAAGGAGCACCGAAGAGCTGGAAGGAGGCATTCGAAACGGAAGCCTTCTGTGAGTGAGGCGGCCGAGGCGGCCGACGCTACCCCGCCGGAGCAGAGTACCCACCTCTACCGGACTACCTCTATCGACTCGCAAGCCAGTGATGTCTCCCTCGATAGACTGCAAAAAATCATAGACGACAGCATGAGCCACTTAGGCCTCGGCGCCTTCTCACACCATGGCCCTCGTTTCCACCCCAGAAGGCACAGCAAGAAGCGGGCTGTCGCTTTGCAAAGAGCCGCCTCCTCGGATACCGAGTACCACGACGGGGATGTTTTGGTTCCCGGCTGCGATGCCGTGTTGGACAACTCCAAGACGCTTAGCTACACGGGTGGGAAAGCGTCGGGCGCGGATGATGGTGCTTCCGTGTCAAGCAAGCGGGAGGAAAAGGAACGTAAGGCCTGGAGCCAGTTCAAGGGCGATGTTCTCCGCGTAGCCCACACGCTGAGAATCAAAGGCTGGCGCCGCGTCCCTCTGGACCGCGGTGACAGCATCGAGATAACGCGCCTGAGCGGTGCCTTGACCAACGCCGTCTACGTCGTGTCGCCGCCCGAGGACATGGAAACCCAGGCGGAGCCCGGCAGGCGGCCCCCTGCTAAGTTGCTGCTCCGGGTATACGGACCCCAGGTCGAAAACATTATCGACCGCGACAATGAATTGGGCGTTTTGCGCCGTCTGGCGCGCAAGAAGATCGGCCCCCGGCTTCTGGGCACATTTGAGAACGGCCGCTTCGAACAATTCTTCAATGCTTTCACTCTGACCCCTGCAGATCTTCGAGACCCCGACACGTCCAAGAAAATTGCTAAGAGAATGCGGGAGTTGCATGACGGGGTCGACCTGCTTGAGGAAGAGAAAAACGACGGCCCCTCTGTCCTGAAGAACTGGGATCAGTGGCTGGGGAATGTTGAGAAGGTAGCCACGGAGCTCGACAAGATCATCTTGTCGGGCAATCTCGCCCCTGTCCGAGGCACCGGCGACGCTTGGAGACAGCGCGGCTTTGTATGCGGCGTTGAGTGGGTCAAATTCAAGGCCGTGTTCGACAAGTATAGAGAGTGGCTCGGCGCCCAATATGGCGATACCAAGAGCTTGCGAGAGCAACTCGTGTTTGCCCACAATGATGTGAGTGGAGCGTACACGCTTCGGAGGGGGCTGAACTGACTGTAGCAGACCCAATATGGCAACATCCTTCGTACGAAGCCTGACGATGAGAAGTCGCCGCTCTTGCAGCCCCGAAACGAGCACAAACAACTGATCGTCATTGATTTCGAGTACGCCGGCGCCAACACGCGGGGCTTGGAGTTCGCGAATCACTTTACCGAGTGGACCTACAACTACCACGACGCCCTGGCGCCTCACGTTTGTAACACGGCGCAGTACCCTACACCCGAGGAGCAGCGCCGGTTCATCCGGGCTTACGTGGATCATCGGCCCGAGTATCCTAGCGCAGGGACGCCCAAACTCCGTCCGTCGGATGGCCCCATCGGGACCCCGAGCCTGAGTGCCACAAACCCGGGGGCCAGCAGCTCGATTGTCGAGTTCATGCTTGATGCGCGTGTGCCGCCAGGCGGGTGGAAAGAGGACGAGAAGCGGCGCGAGGAGGAGACGGAGAAGTTGGTCAAGGATCTGATGGATGAGACGCGCATCTGGCGGGTCGCCAACAGTGGCATGTGGGTAGCCTGGGGCCTCATGCAAGCCAACGTGCCGGTACCCGACGGGGCGGGCGGTAACGAGGGCGCAGCCGAAGAGTCGACGCCGACCACTACAACATCTCACGAAGAGGAGGAAGCAAGCGAGGATGTGTTTGATTACCTCTCGTACGCCCAGGATCGGGCGTATTTCTTTTGGGGCGACTGTGTCTCGCTGGGCTTGGTGAAGCTCGACGAGCTACCCGAGGACCTCCGAGCCCGGATCAAGGCGGTAGACTACTAGGGCAAGGCGAGATTGGGGAAGAGGCCGGAAGGCGAGGACGTTGGTGCGGCGCTGCTGAGGCAAGGCCTGCAGGTTTAGGCCGCGAGGCTTGGGTGTGGGGTGGAAACCCATTGTCAGTTTGTTCCGTCGGCACTTTCCCTTGCCTAAGAGATATTCCATTCTGCATCCTAGTATTTGCTATGAGCGACTAGGGAAGCCGGTGTTTGCGACTGGGAAAGCCGGTACTTGCGACTAGATTGGACGCGCCTTTTGACATGCACCTTCGCCGTACGGCTGATGTTCATGTCACAAAGGAGACCGTCATGTTTATCGATAAGAATATGTGCAGGAACGCGAGAGTCGGAGAGGCGAGAATGTCGGTTCCGCTCTCGTATGAACGCATCTCGGCCAGGCATCAAGGTTTCTGTCCTGCACCCTCTTCTCCCTGCGTTCCGGTCTCGGCCTAGAGGGCCCCTCGATTTTCCAATCGCGTCACCTTGGGGACCGAATCAACAATGTCTCGGTGGCTTCGCGTCTTCGCGGCGCCCACGTACCAAAACACAGGCTCGGTGGCGCGCGACCATCTGGCATCCGAGCGCACATTCCTAGCCTGGATCCGGACGGGGCTGGGCTTCATGGCGCTGGGCATGGCGATCGAGCGCGTCTCGCAGCTGGACCTCGAGGAGCTGGCGGCCGCGGTCGCGCGGGGGCCGGTCACCGCCCGGGCGGAGGCGGAGGCGGAGGAGGAGAAGCAGCACGACGAGGCGCGCAAGGCGCAGAAGAAGCGCGACGCCCGCGCCCTGGCGGGCGGGCTGGCGGGCCTCGGCGCCGGCAGCGTCCTGTACGGCACGGCGCGCTACTTTAGCAACCTGCGGGCCCTCGAGCGCGGCCGGTTCCGGCCCGCGTACCTCGGCGTCGCCGTCGTGGGCGCCGCCGTCGCCGGCCTGGCCGGGGGCGCGGGCGGGCATGCCCTGCGGGCGAGGGGCGAGGCCGAGAGGCCCCCGCGTCGTCGGCTGGCGAACGGGGAAGAGCCCTAACGGGGGACGCGGGCCCTCGGCGCTCGCGCTCTTCCCCCGGCGGGCGGCGGGCGGTTGCCCCGGGCCTCATGGATGGAACGTGGACGGGACGGGTACGGAGAGCGGGTACGGGTTGTTTGGCACGAGGTCCCCCATGCCTGCCCGCGATCAGGGATGCCCTGCGTGGGTGACGTTACCCTCTTCAACCGCCAACGGGCACATGGATCATCTACATATCACGGTTGGGCTTGGCAGCCGTGGGCGTAATGCATGGACTCTGCTACGGGAGTGTTCTCTCGCGCGATTGCATCAGTTATTCGTGTTTCATGTGTACCTCTATAAATAAAGCATGCATTCCTGGGTTCTTTTCGGGGTGACAACGCGAGAGAAGTCTGGAGGTCATTAGTAACCCTGTACCTGGTAATTCTCGGCTGTAGTTGGGTTTCTCCCTAGCGGTTGCTGGCGATAAGCGTGCGACGATAAGGTCAGAAAGCCGCCTGGCACTTTCCACATGGTGTCCTCCCGTGATCTCAAGGCTTCTGCGACCTGCCGCGCGCCACAACGGGAAAAGAGAGAAATAACAGGTCCCCGATTCATTCCCAAGCCTTCGCCTCGGGCGCTGTTTCGCCATACGACGACCGGCGCATGTGTGGATGCGGATACTAGATCAGTGCCTACAGCTGGTAGCGTGTCGCCGTACCCGTCGCAGCACAAAGTGGTTCGGGGGGGAGGGACCATGAGGAGCCGGCCCAACTCACACCTCGACGATTGAGTGAGCCGCGGCCGCACGTGTACACGGAAAAGAGAGGAGCGACACTTGGCCAGCACCGCACCTGCTTTGGGGTGCCCCGCCCGCAAGGCTTGCTTTCCAGGTAGGCTGTCCGGGATCCCATATGTGCAGCCGCAATGGCGGATAGCAGCCTCGGGAGCGAGGGAGGGGTTCCGATGGAGGACGTCGACATGAGCACCGCTGGCGGCCCCGGGGCCGCGCGGGACGAGGGACACATCCTCAACTCGGTCGAGCAGCCGAGCCAGAGCGTTGCCGCTGCCGTGGCCGTGGACATCAAGGCGGACCCGGACCTGGACGAGTCCCGCGCCGCGCCGTCGTCCTCGCCCCTGCCAGCAAACGCCAAAACGGGCAAGGGCACGACTAAGAAAAAGGGCATCGCCGCCATGAAGAAGACGCCTAAGAAGACCAAGATGGCTGGGAGCCGGGCGGCCAAGAGGGACGGCGCCGCCGGCGAGACCTCCGACGACGAGACGGACAACGGGCCCTACTGCCTCTGCCGCGGGCCCGACGACCACCGCTGGATGATAGGGTGCGAAGTCTGCGAGGACTGGTTCCACGGCGAGTGTATCAACCTGGATAAGGACCTGGGCGAGAAGCTCATCGAGCGCTTCGTCTGCCCGCGCTGCACCAACGGCCACGACAACTACACCAGGTACAAGAAGATGTGCTCGCTGGACGGATGCACCGACCCCGCCCGCCTCTACGGCAACCCCGACGAGGCCTCCATCTTCTGCAGCAAGGAGCACTGCGATGCCTGGTGGACCTCCCTTATCCGTACGCTGCCCGCCAAGGAGGCCGTCGAGGAGGCCGTCGAGGTGCTCACGCAAGAGGACTTTATGGGCCTCCTGGCTTCGGCCGGCCGCCAGGACGGCTGGCAGCTCGGGGACAAGCCCTTTGGTACGTGTCGCGCCGCTCTCCTTCCCCCGCATCGTGCGCTGACGGACCTGGCCCTCACAGGCAACGTCGAGGGTCTGTGGGCCAACGGCCTGCCCACGCGGCCCGGCGTGCTCAGCGACGAGGAGCAGGCATTCCTGCAGACGTCGGCGGCCGAGCGCCTCGCCCTCGGCAACGACATTGTGCAGTACAAGAAGATGACGCAGCTCATCGACTGGGCCAGCCAGCGCCGCCAGGCCGCCGTCGAGCTGGGCAAGTTCACCAAGGACAGCTGCGGCTACGACGAGCGCCTCGACGTCGTCTCGGTCAAGCACCCCTTTGTCGCCTGGGCCGAGACGGCCGAGGGCCAGGCCATCTTCGCCGCCGGCCAGCTCGGCCCCCCGCTCGAGCCCGGCGAGGGCGACGCCGCCGTCCGCGGCATGTGCGAGAAGAAGCGCTGCAAGCCACATAACGGGTGGTACAAGATCCTGATGGGCGCCGTGCGCGTACTGGTCAAGGAGACGACGGCGGCGGCGGCCGAGAAGCTCCAGGCCGAGGCCACCCTGCGCCACGAGTCCGAGGCTCGCTACGAGAGGCGCCAGCTGGAGAACAACTGGGTTCAAACCGTCGAGTAACCCCTTCCCGACGGCCGAGCGTGATGACAGGCTGCGGGGGGGAGCAACATGCGAATTACCTCGCAGCGTTGAGGGATTCACCCCATTCCGGACCGTCCAGACTGGCTCCAAAATACGCCATAAAGCGCAATCGGGATAGGCACACGTCAAAAAGGGGTCGGCAGCTCGGCAACACGGTCGTCGGGCAAGGTCTATTGTATTTCCCTT
The DNA here is from genome assembly GCA_018287875.1 of Nigrospora sphaerica. Taxonomy (NCBI): domain Eukaryota; kingdom Fungi; phylum Ascomycota; class Sordariomycetes; order Amphisphaeriales; family Apiosporaceae; genus Nigrospora; species Nigrospora sphaerica. The sequence continues at coordinate 1,940,428 of JAGVVL010000018.1, forward strand.
CTCTCGTATAGAGATACGTCCGCGTCGTGGCAGGAAACCACTGCATACTGGGCTTCACGCTGCTCGGTATCCACGTCTGTTTGCATGCAAAAACTGCAATGCACTACCGGTGCCCGAACGCGGCTTGTTTGTTCACGTCATTCGCCCCACTCTTCAAGCCCCTTTGACTTAACATGTAATGTTTCTCGTTAGAGGTGCTGTCATGTCGCTGTTAGGATGTCGTGAACTGCCGCAACTAGGTTCGAGTATCAGCATGTTCTATGATGATACATTTGAGCTGGGCAAAGCCGACCCATGTTCAAAAAGAGCGACTCCATAGCAGTTTGAGTCCGTGTCGCATGGTCGTAATCTCTGACAGGCAGGAACTTGTGAAAGGCATAGGTGTTCTCCCGGCATCGTCGTCCAAACATGCTTCGATCGTTCCAAAACCTCGGGAGCATGTGTGGCCTCCTGAGGATATAAAGCTAGCCATAGGAGGGGAAGCTTCGAGCTTTGTAGCTAAATACCGCCCGTTCTAGTATTCCGATGCCAGTAGTCGAGGGGCTCGGGCACGAGCGCGCAACGCTGGTATTCACACTGAAGAGCCGCCGACATTTGGGTATGTAAGAGGGGCACGGCCATGCTTTGCCATCCTCTATCATCGAGCAAAATGGTGGTAGATCGGAAGAAGAGAGACTTCAACGCGTGGGGATAGTCTTGCCCGTTCAAACCGTGTCATGTAGGTACTGTTCCGCCCAACGTGGATATTCACACGCCGGGTTTTTTCAAGACCGTAAAGAAGCAGCTGGTCTCTGTTCATCCTCAGCCAGTGGTATTTGGCGGCCTATCCCCAGATCCCCGGCTTCCATTCCTGCCACCGTGTCTACGAACCCGACAGGAGACCTCATGCTCTGGTACACCGGCACCCGACAACACCACCTCAGCCACCTTCCCCAACGTTTCAGCCGTCCAACTTGGCCAATGCGGCCAACGGCGGCCGATCGCGAGTTCGAATTTGCACGCCCCGGCCCGTCCAGGTGTTCTTCGTATCGAGTAAGGGGGAAAGTCCTGGTAATCGCAGGGGGAGAACTGATCTCCAGGCTACGGGGCCGGAGGATCCCAGCCATCTACTGAATAGGAGGTTGCCAACAGGCACATCGGGCGCCTTTGAATTCACCATGGTCCCGGCGCGGGCCGACGTCGGCTCCGGCCCTCCCGGATCATGAAGTGAGTTGACGGGGCTGACGGGACCAGGGAACTTGGCCCTTTCTCTCTCTCTCCCTCGCAGCCGGCCCGCCAACTACGAGAGCCGGTGAGATCGAATCTTCACTCAGGCACAAACCCCCCCGAAGCGAGGCAGCTTTGGGCGGCCATGTTTTCTTCATGCCGCGTCTGTCCCGAGCCACCGCTCTGGGGAGGAGGCTCGCGAAACGGCAGCGTGCAAGTCGGTAGCTTGCGGATGGCCGCCGATCACGGGTGCCTACTTGGATAGCCAAGCGGGCTAGGGAGAAGAATACCAGGCTCAGCGGACGACGCCTTGCTACATAAATTCGGCGGCATGCCCTGCTTATACTGGCCATGGTGATGCCCCTTGAGAGCCCGGGGCGGCGGCAAAGGGGGGCAGAACAGCTACTCGGCAGAGCTGCCGGGAAAGGGAGAGAAGTGGAGAGACCGAGAGCGCGTTGGGTGCCGGGGCGGTAGTGGCACTGAGAAACCACGGCAGGCCATCAACCATGTCACCTCGCCATCGTCCATAACAGCAAACGTCCCATGGCCCGCCGCTTTCGCCGTCGTCGTCGCCCGGGGGCCACACACACACACAGAGCGAGTAACGAAAAACATGTAGGAGCGGCCGGCGAACGTCATATTACTCGTTTGGGAAACGCCAGCCTCTGTCCTCACTTCTCGTGCCCATGCAGGCCCAGCCGGTAACCCTGGCCCTGGACCGCCGGGGCGGGAGACGGTACCACGATTATACAATCTTACCAGTCCCATCACAGCCCCTCGACATCTGTCGATACCCGCCGATCAACACCGGCGGGGGGAGGGCGGGGCCCGTCCAACCACGACCCAGAGGCACACACACTCTCGTACACACTGCTTACTCTGAAGGGATGGGGTGCAGTGCTTCTACTTCCGCTTTCGAATTTTTCTCCCTGGTCTGGCCGAGCAGGGCCACTCGATCCTCTGTCCCTCCCATTCTCCCTTCTTCCTCGGCCTCCCCCCCCGGTCTTCCGGATATGCAGTCATCTACATCCCTTCCTACCGATGTGCCTCCCCCGTCCCCCCCTTGCGGCCAATCGGCGCCTTATACCTACCGTACCCAAGCAGGTACATGGAAGGCCGCCGGGCGGCGGCGGCAGAAACCGGGTGGAGGCGCTGCGGTAGCTGGTATTGGCACACGCACGCACGTACGCACACACACACATACACACGTACACACAGAGATACGCAACCCTCGCGGCTCGACTCTCTCTTCCGTACGCCAGGGTGGGGGGGGAGAGGGGGAGGCAAGAGGAGGGGCCGCAGGTGGGAAAGAAAAGGATTGACGGCAGGGGTTCCGGTACGCTCACGGGCGCAGGACCGGCTGCAGATCGATGCATCCGGCATATACTCCGTTCCTTCGAGGCGATCGGCCGCAGGCGGCGAGAAGAAAGGAAAGAGAGGGGGGAGGGAGAAAGATACTTTGTCGTTGTCCCCAACATGGCGAACGAGTGGTCTATGGCGGGTCATGGAGGAGGGGGGCCGGACGGGGGGCCGACATCACACTGAGCACTACTATGCACCTCGAGAGCTACGGCGGAAGAAGAAGAAAAAAACGAGTGCCTCGTACGGATAGGTAGGCCTACCGGTCCAAGACCGGGAGAAGGAAAGGACTTTAGAGGGAGGGAGAGAGAGAGATAGAGGCTGCAGGGCTTCGGAAAACGGCCCAGCTCCGTCGCCCGCTCGTCAGTTTCCTTCTGCTTCCCCCGCCACCGCTCTGCCTGGACGCCGCGAAGTGACGACAGGGCTAGATGCTCACGCCATGACAAGCAGGTGAGATGGGAAGCAACGACGCATGCCCACTCGCTCGAGTCCTTCCGGTGGGAGAGGAGGAGGCGGGGGCGCGCCACTCCCGGTGGAGGACCCTCTCCCCGATGATTGTGACCGGGGAAGGGATCTTCGTACATGGCTACGCCCCCGGGAGGGGGGGGCAGAAAGCAAGAGCCGAGATGCAAGAAACAACAGCCGAGGGTGTCAGCGGAGGGGGGGCCAAGGCGTCCCGGGATGGTGCCTGGGGGAACGGGGTTGACAGGCGGCCGTCTCACGGCACGCCTTTGTATCACGTCCGCTTCCCCCAGGGGGAGGGGCCTTTTGGCGAGTCTCGAGCGAAGCGAAAGCCCTTGCCCGCCATTACGGCGCGTTCCAGTACGTGCATACACCATACACGTCGTGTACCACGCCGTACACGTCGCCGGGGCACGGGGGCTGTACGTCGGTCCCCCGTCTCTCTATACTTGCTTCCTTTCCTCCAACTCGAACCGGTGGTGGAAGGCCGTTCCCATGGGCCCCCCTCGTTTATTCTCTCGCCCTCCCTCTCTCTCCCTCGCGTGAGGCGGCTCACGAGGCGGCTCGTGAGAAAAAAAAGCTTCGGACCGGGAATGGGGAAAGCCCAGCCGGTCAACGGTTGTCCCGTTCTTTTTTTTTTTTTTTTTTTTTTTTTTTTTTTTGGTCCACGGCCGGGGTTTTTTTTGGGGGGGTGTACCCTTCAAGTCCACGAGGCAGGGACGACAGGGACGGGAGGTAGTAGCGATACGTGGTTTGCTGGTTGGCGGCTTACAAGGTAGGGGCCGACGGGTTACCGGAGGAAGAAAAAAAAAGAGGCAAGGAGAGGCCCAGACGGCCATGGAGAGCCAGACGGCTTCTTCCGCAGGAAAAGCAGCTAGCGAGCCAAGACGCAAAATGAAATGAAGGAAAATGGACGGACGAGCCGTGGGGTTGAAAATGACGATGTTCCCTCGGGAAGGGTCTTGGTACTTTCACGAGCCAAAATCACCAAGGAAGGACAAAAAAGGGAGACAGGGAGGGCGTGGCTGCGAACGACACGCACGGGGCTCGCAGGGCTGGGCCTTCCTCACCTCGTCATGTCATGTCACAAGTCTGTCTGTTTGTATTGGGGGAAAGAGGGAAAAGGAGACTTGCCCATGACCGCGGGAGAGGGTAGGAGAAGGGGGCGGAAAAGAGGGAGGGGGCTCGGGATCGCCAGGCCCGTCCTCCCGGGTCGACCGGTCCCCTCCTTCGCGCGCGATGACGACCGTAGAAAAAAGAAGAGAGGGTCGCCGGAAAGAGAAGCAAGACGACACCGGCGCATGCAACGCGCGCGCGCTCGACCTGAGACGATAGCGGCGAGCCCTCTACGTACGACCGCCAGCAAACCGCTACCCCGAACCCCCCTTTCCCCGTGCGGACCTAGCCCCGGGCGGGAAGAAGAGGAGAAGGAGCTCGCTTAAGGCCTTGGTAGACCGCCCGCAGGACGAGAGAGTCCCAGAAAGCCATTATGCAGGCCATCACTCACAAAACGACCTGTCTGAATGTCTCGGCACTGCGCCTGGGAGCGGGAGCAAAGAGGGAGACAGAGAGAGAGGGAGCCGGCAAGAGGGCAATAGCATCCCGTGAACAAGGTCGAGTTTTAAAAGAAAAAAAGTTGCTTTTTTTTCTTCTTCACCCACTTCCCCTCCTCTCTATCTTGGACCCCCCTCTCCCCCCCCGTGTCTGAGACGGGATGAGCCCAAGCGCCCGTCCACCCCGAATCTCTTTCCCGTTCTTGCCTGTCCCGTCGCAACGCGTGGCGCGGACGGGGCCTGGGACGACGAGCGCCACGGGCGCCCGAGAAGGGAGAGACAGAGACAGAGAGAGATAGGGGGGGGGGGGGGGCATGTCGAGCCGAGGACCCTTCCCGTCCCGACCAACCACGTGAATAAGATTACACGTTGGCGACCGTTACGCGCGTGTGTGTTTGCGCGCGCGCGTGGGTAAGCCATACGGGTGTGAGGTATCCCAAGCCGTGTGGGAGTCCGTGTACTATCTCTCTTCCCCACACCATGCCGGCGTGCGTAGTGGTCCGTTCGGAGGAAACCCCGGAAAAACGGGTCAGAGCATACAGCAAGATGGCAGAGGAGGCCAGGCAGCTAACTACAGTGTTGATGACCTCGTAACCCACGACATGTACCGGGGGGGTGGGTTCACGGTAATGAGTTGGCTGACCCGGGGGGAAGGGAGAGGCAACACTGCCAGACACCGGGCGCGTGGCTCGCTCCAGCTCGGACCAGGGCTCTATTCTATTCGTGGCGTCCGTTCTTATTATCGATTTTCCCTTCTTCTCATTTGCCCGCCACGGGGCGTGTTGGCTCTCGACTAGGGCCGAGGGGAGGGGGCTTGTTTTCCGGTCCCGGGTCCCTGGTGCGCGGCTGGGTGCCGAGCTCTATGCCTGTTTTGGGTAATGTGATCGCGGTGGCTCCCTCGTTTGCTGTTTCATTTTTCGTCTTTTTTGCTTCTTCCTGTCCGCGTAACCAAGCCAGAGATCTTCATATCGACATCGTTCCTGGCTTACAGCACCCAGCGCGTTGCCGGTAACGACACGACCGGGGGACCATATGAAGGTGGACTGGCGGTATGGGGCAGAATCACACCCAGCCCTGCGAAAACCGCCGCCGTTTAGGACAAGGGCACCCATACATCCACACGTATACTACTACACATGCCCGCGCCCGCGCCCGCGCCCACGACGCGCGCCCGCACAAAGTCCCTGGCAGCGTAGCATCCCGGGGGGAGCACCGCCTCGCGCGCTCCCTCAGCCCAGCCCCTCGGTCCTGCCACGGCCGTCTCCCCCCCGGGATTCGTGCAGCTGCCCTCAGGGAGGGGGGGGAGCTGGGTTAATCTCGGGCCCTGGGCAAAAGGGTAAAGGGGATCTGTCTTCCCTGAAGCATGCACCGATTGGGAAGGGAGACATGGGGGGACCAGACCGGAGGGGAGAGGGGCAACGGCCGCGGCTGCGCGTGGGTTTACGAGGGCCTGGCTGATCCTTCTGTTCGGGTTCTGCTCCCCGACGAACACTCACGCACGCCCTACCCTCTCCCTCTCTCCCTCTCCCTCTCTCCGTGCCTCGGCCGGCCTGTCTGCCCGTCTTCTTCCCTTCCTCACCCCGCTCCCCCCCTTGGCCATGGGGCCTGGTCCCATTGCGCACAGAACAATCACGCCCCTCCCCCCCCCGGCCCAGAGGCAGAAGGAGGGTGGCCCCCAACGATCGCAATCGCCATCGTGCTTACATACCGCCACCCTTGGGGGCCCTGGTGCTATGTGTGTGGGACGACAAATACCTAGGTACGTACCTACCTATACAAGTACGGACGGGGAGGCTGGAAGGGGGGGGCAGGCAAGGGGGGGGAGCCAAGGACTCGGTACTTTCAACGGCAATACGAATACATCACCAGCCAATCCGGCCGAGCCTTCACGCTACGGGACATGTCTGCCGGCGCGGTCTACCGGAAGCGCCTATAACAAACCAAACAATGGAGCGGCAGGAGACAGAAGGAGACGCGGCAGCGTATAGTCGGCTGCCGGGACCGACGCGGAAACAGGGCCAGCACGGGGGGAGAGGGGGGCCCAGAAGCAACCATCGTTGAGAAGATCCTGCTGACACACGCTTATCAAGAACCAAAGATCGACAGATCGCTCGCTTCGGAGGGCCCAACCATGCAGGGTGGTGCTTCTGGGAGAGAGGGGGGGGTGGTGTGCTTTGGTGGCCGCCGCAGTGGTGCCGCCAATGCTGCGCGCGCTGCTCGCCCACGGCCTCTGACACGCAAGAATCATCCGTTTCCCGGAGAATGCTGATGTCACTGGACCGTCGCCCCCCTTGTCACCAAAAAGACCAACATATAATGAGCAGGTGGGGGGGGGTCCGCGGGCGGGGGGGAAAGGCTCTGATGAAACCGTTTTTTTTTTTTCCTTTCTTGCTCTCTCTCCCTCTTACTCCCGCCCGCTCTCTCACCAATAGCCCGTGGCAGCCGGACCAGGTTCCTTGCCGGCAGGCAGACTGGCCGGGTCAGGACTCGTGGGAGATCTGCTGCATACACCGAAAATCATGACTCGCTGGGCGGGGAGAGAGTTACATTGGAGATTCGGGATCCAAGGCATTGGAAGCATCGAGGATCACCAGCGGGTAAGGGGGGGACGACGACAGGACCGACCGGGGGGGGGGGGGGAGGGACACGCAGCGTATTTCCACACACTATCGTTCCACCCCAGCACCGAAGTTGATGAGGGATCCGCCGGCAGGGGCAAAGCCATTGTCATCGTTGGCCCAAGGACGACGTCGATGTAACATGACGGCGTGCCGGCCGCCAGAGATGATCCCGTGCCGTTGGGCCATCCATACCCATTGCCGAAAAGTACTTGGGTCTATTGCTGTCGAGTCGGCACAAAGGCCGTACTCAGGAGCTCGAGGCGTCATGAACTCTGGAGAATGCCCATATGGAAAGAGGGGCAGCACGAACGCGTGGCTGCAGCCCCCTGCGGAGCCGGTTCCGTGTGCGTACTCTTCCATAAAGACTACGACTTGTGTAAAGACGACGAGTATGTAGTGGTACTTGCTGCAGGTGGTACTGCCGTCGTACCAGCAGCAGGGATGGGTAGGCAAGGGTTTTTGCCTGGGCCAGGCCCAGTGCCACATGTCCTACATCGTCGTACTTCGTATGTAATCAATCACACAATCTTTCTCAGTGGGTCGGCCTGGGGCGGACTGAGTCTACCCGAACAGACTGAGACGGTATTCGGGACCTTGACGAAACCCTCTCGGCTCTGCTGCTGGGAGCCTGGGACCGACGGATATGCGCTCCCTCTGTTCGTCCGGCCGGCGATGATAGGGTAGGGCGAACGAGATTGTGCGCGGGTGAAGTGGGTGGAGAGGTCTCCTCCGATGTGCGGCAACGGTGGTGGCCCTCGGTCATCGTCATGGGTTCGGTGCGCGGGGTGACATGAGAATTCTTTATTGCCCTGATAAGTCACATCGAGCCAAGATATGGAGGCTTATTAGCTGGCCAGCTGCTGCTCGTATGTACAACGGTACCACATACGAGAGAAGATAGTCCTTAGTGCCAACTCGGAAGCGATGGGACTGGGTACCGACCGACATAGCAATAAGAGGCCTAATATAGGTCTGCATGGCGGACCAGGGTAAATCCCCCCACCTCACGCTTCCTCATCTCACGCCGTTCAAGGTTTCCCATGCCTCCCGGGTCAACGGTTTCGAGGGGAGAGCAAGATAGTCGACTCCGCAATGGGTGGAGGACACCGGTGAATAGATTGACTCTTTTAGGCCCCGTCCTGAGTTCGCCAAGGGGAGCCGATGTGGTGGGCCTCGTTACACAGTACACGGTGCTATGTGAGACCGTAGTTTATTGCCGCGGCGCAGAAAACTCGCAAAAACCCCGTAACAGCTGATGGACGGCCAGTCGAACGGAAGGGCAGAACGTCGATACTGGGTCGCATGGCCCATTAGCCTTGTCGCCCTTAAGGACCGGATCCGCCTCAAATCCCGCCGCCACTGTACGTACAGGGCGAGCAAAGGCCGAGATGAAAGCCGAGAACACCAGGCCCGGGCTGGGGAACGTGGCCCTCTGTCTGGTCCTTGGCGGCAGGCAGGCAGGCAGGCAGCGAAGGTAGGGCAGACAAGCCATCCATCCCTCGGGAGAGCGCGGGAGCCCGATCCAAGCGATGTTTACGGCTGGCTGCGAATAGTGTGTCGGTAGAAAAAGCAATATCTTTAGGAGGCGCCCCGGCTCCCGGGCCTCGAGATGAGGCCGCGCCAGATGCTAGCCAGAGAGCCAAGAACCGGCCAATGCCCGAAGATGTGCAGATGAGCTAGGCGAGCGCTTGACCTGGCCAGCGGGACAGGATAGACTGGCTGGCAGACTGGCTCACTGGCTGGCATCTCCGTCAGGCCATTATGACGGCCTCGACTGCCGTAGAAGCGGCGTGGCGCCTGGGGAAATGGCGGTCATCCTCACTCACGACCCATTGCGGAACTAAGTTGAGCGGCCAGGGCTGGCAGGGCAGCCCCGGGCCCAGGGGGAAGGGGGAGGGGTGAATGCCTGCTGCAAGGGTAAGCAAAGACCCTATACCATGCCTGGGCGCTACTACAGCTATACTGGCCGTACCTGATATGGCTACAGCCCTGCGCTGCTGCGTAGGCTGGCCCGCCGGCTGGGGCCACGGCGCTGGGTGCTCGCTCGTGTCGGTGGACGCCCCGACGGGAAGGGACGAGGCGATGAGGCAGGAGAGGAAGCGGCAGTAGCAGTCGCAGTCGCAGCCGCAGGCGTACGTGATACGCCAGGGCAATGGAAATTTCCTCTGCAGCGTCGATGAGGGGGCACCACCATGTGAACCGGCTGCGTGTGTGCATCGTCCTCGGACTGACCTGTGGGCGGGTTGTCCTGCAAGCAACCCTTGGGTGATCGCCGTGATTCCCGAGAGGTCACCAGGGTACCAAGTAGGTGCCAAGCACCAGTTTGGCTGGACGGGGCCTGTGGCATCCAATCCCAGGGCGGGCGCGAGATGTCGGTCAGGATCTGACCCATCCATCCTCCAACCGTCATAGGTGCGCGGCCCCGTTCCCAGTGGCCGCGATGCCTGCCTTCGGCGCCCCTCCGCCCAGGCCTATGTAAGCAGACGGGCGGCGACGAATCCAGTAAGCATATGAGAGGGCATTGACCAACTTGGGCGGCATGAAGGCTGTGATTGCTCACGAGCTGGGCGGACGCTGTGAGGTGGGGGAGGGTTGGTCGTGGGACGCAGCAGTTCGGCACACCCGAGCGCTGAAAGTGCCCATGCACTCCAGACCACGAGTGTCGCTCTCCACGGAGCCGGGCAAGACGAGACCGCCGCCGCCGCCGCCGCCCAAAAGAAAAAAAAAAGCAGGCGCCGCAGCCGCAGCTAGACGGCTCTGCTTAGCCCCCCACGATCTGTTTGTCGGTGGGAAGGGCTGCGAAGAAAGCGGATCGTGGATTAAGTTTGCCCATCAGCTGCCGTCATTTGTAACTCAGTCCACGTACCTACCTTAGTTACCTTACCTGCAAGTCGACCTATCTACCCACCTACTCCTTACTTACTTTTCTAATTAGGTAGGCACCTTAGGTAAGCAGTGAGCTAGTACCATCCATACCTACGGGGAAGGCGCGCGCGCACACACATACACACACACATCTAGAGACGGGACCGATCGAGGTTCGATAAGATCTAGCTAAGTATGTGCTAAAAAGTCAGCCCGGCTTTGCCCAAAATCCAGGGACCGCCCGTATTCCATCTAAAACCCGGGGCCCGCCTAAGCACACAAGCCCAACCTTAGCCCGGGGCGTCCAGTCATCGCGGGTGCCGACGCCATGTCCGCATTGACGCGCGAATGCACCACGGATCTAGCCATCGTCACGCGCCGGCGGACGTGCCCACCCCTAGCCAGGTCAGCCAGGCCTTTTTTTTGTTCGTGAGGCCCTTGACCGCACGGATGCCACCGCCCGGGAGTTGGGCGGTCTTGAGGCTAGCTTTGCGAGTGGAAAGACGCTAGAAGGAGTGGACATCAGGCCAGCTTGCAACTTGCAATCTGTTGACCGTTTTTTTGGTATGTTTGTGTCGGGGACCCCTCCCCCCTCCCAGGATAGCTGAATGCCCATATCGTGCACTTGGGAACGAAGCACTGCCCCGCTCGCAGCCGCGCGCGCCCTCGCTCATTTCAGGCTCCGCTGCGCCCACGTCAGGGTCACAGCGGCAACACCTCATATCACCAGAGTGGCGGTTAATAGTTGAACTTCATGCGTGCGCCGCCGGCGCCGGGGCGCAATAAATAGGGATGTGCTATAGTAAACCGAGGGTCGCGACGATATAGCTGGGTCGAGCCTATCTTGGTCGGGAAGATCCTGGCTACGATCACCGAGCTGTGTAGATCAGCCCTTACCGCATTCGGGAATACTGTCGCCGGGCCTACATGCAGATTCGGCCTGGCGTGTCTGGCCGTCGCCCGCTCTTTCGGATCAGTCACTCAGCCTTCCGCACACCCCCTTCCCTCCCCCCCCCCCTGGACCTGATTTGCTCCCACTGCGTGGCACACGGGGCCTTCCGGCCTTTGCCCGGTGCGGACGCGGCTGCGCGAGCGGGCGGGCGCGCGACGATGAAGGGGTCATGTGCCCCGTACGGCGTACATGGCCAGGGAGACAGGTACGTACATGAGGAGGTAACTTTGGCGTCGTATCGTGGCCGGCGATCATGGTATGGCTGCTGGAACGGGGGGGGGGGGGGGGGGGGGTGGCGCATCCAATCCAATGTGGCTGTACGGAGAGGGGGGTCTTGCTCACTCAGGCGACGCCGCTTTCGCCCGCCTGCTCTCCCTCTCGCTCCCTCTCTACTCAATATGTATCCGCGCGAAGTGGACGGAGCGGGCATGTGGGACTCACAAGCACCACCAAATATGGACATTGAGGACCGGCCGTGCCCCCCTTAACCTCAGGTACCGAGCCGGATGCCGGGCGATGCTGGTGGACGGCCGCTGATCTGATTTCCACCGTGAGGCGGGACGATGGCGACGATTAGACGACGACACCGACGATCGCAACGTCTGCGTCTCGCTACCCTCACCTATGCAGACTCGACGTTTACAGTATGTACGTACTCGTAGTAGCCGTAACTGCGCTGCTGCAGGCCGTGCGTGCGTACGTGACGGACGTGCTGATGTAGCTGGGGAAACCAAAAACCAGACCGGGGGGGGCTCTCATCAGACGACCCTGATCGACAGTTGGGGGAGGGAGAAGGCATGACGACGGCGAATCCCCCATCTCCAAGGAACGTGGCAAAGCGTGCGCCCATCATCCGTAACAGTTACAGCTTCAGGGCCATCATGCACGAAGTAACCTGCGGTAGATGCGCAGCTCGACTGGCCCGGTCCAGGGCCAGACCGTGGGATGACGGTGACACACGGTCACAGATGCGCTGACCCATGCTGTTTGAGCCCTTCCCAAACAAGAACCAAGGCCGCACGTCATGTCGTGAGGGAGTTGCCGGCCAGTTGGAACGGCAGCGACCGCCAGATCGCCTCCCGCGGAGGGCCCTGGAGATGACGTGAAAGCATCCCCAGCTGTCCTCGCCACGGCTATGTCTTTTGCCGTCCCCATCCCAGCGCTGGGGGTGTTTCGTCTGGTCTCGCTACGCAGCGTGGCGTGGGCGTGTACCAGAGAAACCCGGCCACAGGCCAGACGATCGCCGCGCCCTTGCCATCCATCGCTCAGGGGGCGTGTAATCCTGGCCGCCAGAAGAGTATACTACGTACGACAGGGTTTAGGGGGTATGCACATCATGGTTCATGGTTACGGCGGGTGAAGTTCGATGTGAACTACTTGGTGCCAGTAGCGTGCACGCATATACGAAGCATGAAAGACATGCTTTTCCAATCCCCTTAATGGGAAAAGTTGAGGTTTCTAAAGCGGTATGCGTGACAGCAGGTAGACAAGCGTAGGCGTCTACTATTTCCAATATATATACCCGCCCATGCAGCCCACCGTGTAGAGCAGCACGTTGCTGCATGCAGGTCTACGTACATACACACTATAGGTTTTGATGGATCTATGCCCATCTGCATACATCCCTATTTGTATGCGCTTTGTTTGATCCGAAGAAGCGCGCGGGGGGGGGGGGGTAATAGTACGCAAGGAAAGGACGACGGAGGGACGGGTATTGGCGTGTGCACATGCTTCATACACGTGGTCGGTCGTCGGCTCTAGAAAACGAACCGACCAGGGTGGGGAAGAGGGGGTGCAAGAGAGAGACAGAGCGCGCGCGCGAGAGAGAGAGAGAGAGAGAGAGAGAGAGAGAGAGAGAGAGAGAGAGAGGGGGAGAGCCGGGAAGAGCGTCCGAGGTAGCGCCGTCGTGGGAATACGACCCCCAAACTCGAGAGCCTGGAGCGACTGAGGAGAGGGAAAGAGCCCTTGTCCGAGTGTAAAAGGCCTCGTAGGCTGGATTGGCTGGGTTTGCGGACTGGACTGGGTATGCTTTTGGCCGGCCCTGGGCGGCAGGCCCTTCGACGGGGTCTAGATGACGCAGCCCGGACTGGCCCAAGAGGGAAACAGGGCGCACGATATCACGTTTTTTCCCCAAGCCCGCCAACGGCAGGTCGCGAGTCGAGTCGGCCGGGGTCAGCCCGGGCGGGCAGGGGCAGACGGGCAGGGATCCCAAAGGGCCGCACAAGGGCTGATCTCTCGAATTCAACCGTTGGACGAGCTGCATCCCCCATTCGGCCTAGACCAATTCGACCAGCCTGGCGTCCTTAGCACGTATCAGACAACGAACTAACGGCTCTTGTCTACTTCGTACCAAGCCAACAAGCGAGGAGGCACTGCCGGGCCATCACGTCGCCTGCTGTTCGCGTTCGCTCTACTGCCGGCCGCCTGTCGTCGCCCGTTCTCTCCAACCGCGAGCAATATACTACTACTACTACTACTCACTAATTACCTCGGTGGGCGCGGGCCACGATCGCAGTCGTGCTCGCTAATGCAAGCACTGCGTACGGAGTACCGCGTATCCATCCGCCGTGGGTGCTGAAAATGGGTGTCAGCACTTAGTCGTCCACATAGCCAGACACCCACTGCACACATCCCGTCATCTCCAGAGATCCTGAGTGGTGGGGTCGATCATCAGACGGAACCTCCAGCTTGGAGACCTTCGTGCGCCCGGTACGTACCCATCGTACATACTACAACTACAGGCTCAACCAACCACGATGTACGGAGCGTGTACCTACACACCCACAGGTACGTGCGTACCTACAGAGCCGGGGGCGTGAACAGTGGCAGGCCAGCCACGGGGATAAGGATGTGACGGAACGGGACAGGACTGGATGCCACATGGGGATGGGCCCGGAGCGGCGGGCGTCGATCCCTAGGCGCTGGTGGTGGTGGATTTGCTGCTGCTTCTGCTGCTGCTGCCGCCGCCGCCAGTCTAGGGAAAGCCACCACATTGGGATTTTCTCCTTGTACTTGCATACGCAGTACATCCCATGCTTCCAGATGGATACCAAATCCACGCACACACACACACACACACACACACACACACACACACACACACACACACACACACACACACATACACACATACATACGGCAGCCGAACGCAACGCAGCCAACACAGCCGCTGTGGGCAGCGTTGCACTAGACGTCCCGACCGGTCTGCGCGTATACGACGAGGGGCTCTCCCGTGGCCGCCAGCCCCGGCGCCCATTCATCCTGCAACTAACTGTCTAGAGCTGTCCAGTCCCTGTATGGAGAGATGTTTATTAGGAGTGGGTAGGGATGATATGGAAAAACATACAACCGGGGGGGTGGGTGGATGTGCAACTACATGGATCGTACATATTCGACCGCCCAAACGCTATACGTACTTACTTCTTAGGTAGTACCTACCTACAAACCTTACCTACAGGGCGGTTTAGCCCACGACAGACATACGGAACCGACGTCTGTGCATCCATCCTCCTTCACATGGCATGGCACTTTCATGGGGGGTTAGGGCGGGCGGCAGAAATGGGGACGGCAACGGCACATGTCGTCACCAACGACGGCTCGACCTGAAAAACAGGACGGAAATTTGAACGCCAACGGCCGCGGGCACCATTGGATGGCGCGACGCAGGCGGCACATACACACGGCTTTTTCGTCCAATCTCCCCCCTCAGACGACGGGCTGGCTAGCTTGGCCAGCCCGCCTCGCCTCGAGTCTCCACGGCTGCGTGGCGTCTTTCTGGCGCCGTTGGGCCTTGCAGTGCTAAAGATGCGCCTGTCTTAGCTGGACGCACGTGCGCTGGGAGGCTGTCATCCCATTGTCTGCTCGCGTCTAGAGTTGCAGCATGTACCTGTCAATCCGGCGGCTGTCCTCCCGCCGAGCTGCTGGCCAAACGTGGCTGTCCTTACAAGGTATCTCGATCCCCTCGCTGGTAGACGCCCTGCATGCACGCGCCTCTCTGGGAACGTGTAAACGTCCACATCTCTAGTAGCGGCAGCCACCCGCCAACGAAAAGAAACTACGGGGACCTGTGGTCAGCGTGCCTGAGGTCGACTGATCTTATCCATCCCATGTCCCATCAACCAGCCCCTGCGATTGCACACCCCATTCATCAGCACATCCCAAGTCTACCTTGCGTACCTACATACCTACCTGCCTACCTACCCGTAGGCGGGAATATCTACGGCACCCCTGTGTATCAGTTCTGGTCCTGCCTGGTCGGGGATATGCGCAGGCAGCAATGCCGTCGGAACTGCGGAGCGACGACTACGATCGCTGTGTCGCTCGCTCACGATGCATAGCACAACGAGTCGAGTCTCCCCGGCCTGGCCGGCTGCTCGCCGAGCCCGGCTGCCGCCAGTATCCGACCTGGTTCCGCCTCACTGATTATGCGCACCCGCAAACCTCCCCTGGCCCCCTCTCCCCCCGCGCTCCAGCGTTAGACCTGGGCTGGTTCCTGGGCCTTGGCCTTTGCCGGATGCTGCTCGGAACCTCGTCCATCCATGTGGTTGCCCTCACCTTTGGTGTTTCGTCCCCGGGACACAGGAGTCGAATGCAGGCGGGACAGGGGCCCATGCAATGTATCATGGTCCGAACAACCCTAGCCTCGCTGCTGTAGGGGCGGTCGATCACGGACCCCTATCAGGCCCGGTTGGGTGCAATTCACCATGTAGCGAGTCCGAAGGGAGGGAGGTACCTCCGTCAACCCTGGGTCCCGAGAAGGGCCAGTACCCTGGCCGCGCACTTCCCACCCCCCTAGCACTAAGCGAGCCGCGCTACCTGGAGTCATGTCGACGATCATATGAAATTAGGCTTTTTGTTTCTGGAAAGCTCCGACAGTTAACAGAAACAAGTCGCTCGGCCACGTCCCCGGCCAATGGCCCGGTTCCCACGGCGGCAGAACAGGTACAGACAACGGTTTTGTAGTGATCGCCCACATGCGACAGGAACAGCCCAGGCCGGGCACGGCACGGCACATGCCACGCCTGCCCTCCCCAAGGTTGGGCCACTCGGGGTCAGCCGGCCGGGCGGAGTAGCCGGCAGGTCGCTGGCTTGGGTTCCAGTCCGGCGTTCTTCGGAGGCGGACTGGGCAGGCCTCGAGCCGTCCGATGTGCTGGGCAGAGAGAGGCCTTGAGGCAGTAGAATACGCGACACGAGCCGGCTCTGCCGCGAGCCCGTCCCATCAACCGTCTCGCCAGCCCGGCTCAATCTCCAAATCGTGGCCCATGTGGAGCCCCGCCATCTCAAGTTTGGGAGCGTAGTCCCTGTCTAGATCAACAGAACTCATCAAAGCCCGCCCGTCCGATTGCCCGACTCGTTTTGGCTGAACGGCACGCTCGCGCTGGGTACGGACGTGGGCTCGACCGTCTAGGCCAGTGCGGAGAGACCGCTGGTTCGCGCGCGCCCGTCGTCATCGCATCGGGCGGGCGGGCTCTTCGCAACCCACAAGCCCAACACGTGTACAATGACATGGCCTCCCCAGCGCTCAACGCCGTAACGCGGCTGCTCGTGCTGCCGAGCGGTTTGCTCTGTCGGGCCCGGCCCCATGCGTCGTCGCGTTTCCGTGCCCTCGGTTTCTCCTTGCGGGCGAGATCGGACAATCTGCAGCAAGGTCTAAACGGATCAAAACATTATGGAACAGAGACGCAAGTCATCCGAAAAAGCCAACAGCAGAAGACATGGGCTGACAGCTGCAGGGCCCCATCGAACTAGGCTCGTGGGGACGAACGGCATAAGATCAGCTCGACAATCCGGTCACAGCTCGAGCTGGGCAGGGCCTCCCCGTACGGCGACGGCCACTTGATGAAGCTCTCGCAGCGTCACCCCATGACCAGCCGCCCGGCGCTCGACTCGGTTGTCGTCTCAAGTCGCTCC
Organism: Nigrospora sphaerica; assembly: GCA_018287875.1. NCBI lineage: Eukaryota > Fungi > Ascomycota > Sordariomycetes > Amphisphaeriales > Apiosporaceae > Nigrospora > Nigrospora sphaerica. Next base: position 1,957,356 of record JAGVVL010000018.1, read on the forward strand.
CCGTGGCCGGCAAGGATCCTTGTCCCAAAACATGAACCCTGTCGGGCGTTCAGGGGGGTCACAGACCAAGCCCTCTCTGCCGGCCTCATGTCCCGATAGGGAAATAGTGGCCCGGGAGTGCCATGCGCCTCGCACTCCAGAGGGGAGCCGTAACGGGCAGGGAGGAGGGTACTTAGCTGTCCGCTCCACGACCAGGATGGCCGCCTATCCAGAGACGTTACAGGGAAAAGCTTATGGGCCACTCCCCTCCCCCCATAAGGCCCTCCCTTCTGCACGAGCAGGCAGGCCAATGGCCGTTCGACCACCCACGATCCCTGACCGGCCCCAACCCCAGTCGCTGGGGTTCCTCTCTTTCACACACACACTCACACATCATCACCCCCCCCCCTCCCGATCCAGCAGGGGGCTACGGACTAGTCTATACGTACCGAGGCCCCTCCCCCTTGCTGCGGGACTGGCCTACCCATACCATACGGGGCCACCTGGGTGGACAAGCATCTCAGGGATCACATCGATGCATCTGCGGTCTGAGCTCAGGCGTTAATAGGAGTCGCTATATGTACATGCCGAGGACGCAGGAGTACTTTCGCTACCGGCGATCAACGATTCCCTTCATCCCACCTCGCCCTGCGTCCTCCCAAGTTCTCATCCAGCCCCACCGACAATTTGTGACAGCCGTCTGTTCAGGGATTACCTTGGGGATTGACGCTTGATCGTCCTCCTAGTGAACCTCCGGGAGATCTGGTAGATACATGTACATCCCAACCCTCCTCGTCTATCGTTCACCCAGCCATACATAAGTGCCCACCACCCCCATCCATCCCATCTCTTCTCATCCCACGAGAACGCCAATAAACAACGAGCGATACTGGTCCTATCCTCCCTTGGTCGACACGCACATAGCCCGTCTATACACCACACACTTAATCCACGACAGCCCCCTCCCCCCCTCTGTCAACCGCTATTCTTAATACCAACGTCGGCAATCCACCAACACACCACCATTACTACACCCATCACCAACACGCGAACTCGTTTCTTCCGTCCTCTCTAGACCTCATAAATAAAATGGCAACCGCGATATACGCAGCTCAGCCCGGTGCTCAGTACGGTTACCCGCAACCCCCTCCCTCGCCCCCCATGGACGACACGGCACGATGCTCCCTGCCTTCCATCTCCAACTTGCTGGTCATGGCCGATGCCGGCTCGCCCACCACCGAACAGTCTCCCGCGTCTCAGCAGCAAGGTAAACCACCCCCCCGCGTTTCAAGACGGCGCCTTTACGCAGGATGCTGACCCTCCCGCAGCGCAATCCGTCAAGTCCGAGACACGGCCCAACTCGTCGCACTACAGCTCGCGCACCGCTCTGCCCCCGACCCCGCCCATGAGCTCCGATGCTTCATTTGAGGGTCACCACTCGCCTTCCACCAAGTCGGTGAGCCAGATGTCAGTTGTCTCGGCGCCCAGCTACTACTACGAGAGCACGCCGCCGCTGGAGAGCGACCTGCAGCGCCAGCACATGGCCCCTCGCGCTCCCGTCCAGGCCTCCCCCTACCCTCCGCAGACTTTCCAGCCGCCCCAGTACCTGGCCCAGCCCCCCATGGCCACGTACTACCAGGCGCCGGCACCGCCGCAGGTCTCCGGACTTTACTACCAGCGCCCCCTGCCCCAGGTAAGCAACCCACGCGCGCCGTCCACCGAGGCGAAGGCAGCCGGCTAACCCAAGTAACAGGCTTTCCCTTCGTTGCCTGTGGCCGTCTCTCTGGCACCCGCTTCGGGCCCCAGCCCATGGCAGCACCACCACTACATCTCGCCCTCGTCCGCTGCGTCGTTCCCGCAATCCCAGGACCGGTACATCTGTCAGACGTGCAACAAGGCCTTCTCCCGGCCCAGCTCTCTGCGAATTCACAGCCACTCGCACACGGGCGAGAAGCCTTTCAAGTGCCCGCACTCGGGGTGCGGCAAGGCATTCAGCGTCCGCAGCAACATGAAGCGACACGAGCGGGGCTGCCACAACTTCGAGTCGGCCTCTCTCCACTGATCCAATGGGCTCGGAAAATCTTACATTCAACCATGTCGTTTCGTTTCTATACGACTTTAATCATGTGCGGACTCGGAAGGGACACGAGAAGGACGCGGAGCGTGGACGAGACCGCGACCCCTCACGGAATCACAAGATGTTTCACGGCCGACAACTAAAAAATTTCAACGGGGCATCATTCGTTTTATACCCTCGTCCGGACTCGGTGCGGTGCCGGGCCGGATCGTTCGGAGAACGGCGCAATACATGGGGTAGCGAAGGCCTTCGCACACCTTCCAAGGGCGTTGCCAGGGCGGAGGCATAAGTGGAGTTTGTTTTCACACAAAGGGGCGCAAGGGTCATGAGCATTTACATGGGCGTTCTCGATATTTTTTTTTCTCGACGGCACCGTCTCGACACAGTGGACGGGATGCCGGCCAATCATTTCTGGCGTTCCTGCCCAATATGTAATGTATAGATGGGAGACGCAGACGTCAAACGGGACGGGCCCACGATTCGAAAGGCTATTATGAAAGGAGGCCCCCGGCCGCAGCCGGGGCGGATTGTACGAAGGCTAAGGGACATGGGCAAAACGACTCTGGCCCTGGCCGGGGCGAGGGGCCGGAACGCCAGCGAACAAAAAAGACCAGAGAAGAAAAAAATTCCAGAAGACTTCAACATACTTGCACATGATCTCGGTTCCCTATCGGCGTCTCTGTTTCGTGACCCAAAAATTGTGGTCACACTGGATGCAATCCACTTGGCTACAGCTATAGTGCCCCACAGGTTTGTGGCCAGCCCGGGCCTTCACCAATCTGCGTAACGAGGAGAAGTCTGGAAGATCGCCCGTCTTTTCCCAGCCGCCCAAGTTTTTTCTTCCCCCACGTCAGTCCGTTGCCGCGCATGCAAGACGAATAAGTCCTCCATGAGGGGGCAGCCGTGCTGGAGGCGACGCTACTCTTCTCGCTTTCTCTTCCTCCTCTCCGCGTCTGCCTATGTGTTTTGCGTGCATGTTTCTGCCTGCTATGGGTATGGGTGTGTTGGTGTGGATGGGGCTCAGGGGAGCAATGTGTCTGATCTGTCGAGCACCTGCGTGGCGATCTGCGGGTAACGCAGGATCAGAAACGGTTGCTAAGGCGGAATCCCAGCGGCCGCCTCCTGCGTGTTTCCGATAGCCGCACCAGGGGGGGGGGGCGAGGGAGCGGGGAAGGGGGGGGAGGAAGGGAGAAGAAGGGGAGGAGGGGACGCGACAAGAGGCGGTAAACATTGACGACGACGGCTTCTCATTAGAACTCCCGCGCCCCCCCGTGTCCCATTCCCCATCACAGGGTTGCGGCCGTGCAGAGGAGAAGCAGCGCATTGCAACGGTCGCCGGGTTGCGTTTCGGTCGGCGGCCACCCATTCATTCATTCCATTCCCCCCCTCCCCTGATGTCCAAACAGCGTGCGGCCTGGCGATACCTTGTTTAAAAATAAACTCTAAATGTCCCAGTAGACAAAGACGCGCCCGCGAACCCGCTACGCGGTACCTCGCGAGAGGTAGGGAATTGAAACATGACGCGATGTCACGGCAGATCACCCATGATCGGAGATGAGGGACGACCAAGGCGGCGACTGGGGGAAGGCAAATAATGTAGACGGTGCACACGCGACTGCGGGAAGAGCGTGTGGGTGGAACATGGCAGCTCCTGTTCTCTCTTTCTCTCTTTTCCTGTCTCTCTCTCCAACTTTCTCTTTCTCTCTAACTTTCCCGCTCTCTCTCTAGCCCTCTTCTCCTTCCCCCCTCTCCTTATCTTTCTTCGTCTCTCTTTCCATATGGATGGACCGTCCACCTTGGCTTCCTGGGCTTCGCGCGCGCCCAACTCGGTTGATTCGTCAGCCAGCAAAACCTCTTTGCTAGTGCGCCAGCTCAGTAAATAATCAGCCAAGTATCCGACCGCCGGCCGGGGTCACGTTCGAAGCAGCCATCCCCGTCTCACGACGGTAGAGTTGGGATCATGCCTGCCGGAACCTGGAGGGTAGCGCCAACCACGGCGCTCTCGCAATAAACGCCGTTTATAGCATCTATCGCACACGTGGTGCCCTGACGGCAACGGCGGCATTGCGCGTGGGTGGACTGAGCAGACCAGAACAGGCGTCGGTTGGATGAAAGGCTGGATGCTTGCTTTGGGTTAGACGCTGGCTGGTAGCCCGATCTCAAAAGCCCTGACCACCCGGCCAGCGGGTCCTATACTCAACTCCAGACTATGGTTGCTGCTAGGTGAACACCCATGGAAGGGTGAAGTGAGGTTATCTAACGCGCGGTGGGGGTTTTACCCAAGTAACGATTAGGTAACGTCCAGCGGTGCGAAGCGGCTTGTTCCGCAAGCCGCTGGTGGCTCGGCTGTGTACCGACGCAAGTACCTTTTCTGAGAAGCCGCCCTGAAGTGTGTACTTGGAGGTCTGTGCATGGGTACATCAACGCAAGGGCCGTAGGGCGGTGCGGCGTGCCCCTGCCCAACCAGGGCGGTACTTGCCCGTTGCCGATCGCCTCCCCCGTTTTCTCGCCAGCAACGTCGCCGCCAAAAACCTCACCGTTCTTGCCTATCTTGTCGACCGCGTGGGCTCGATCGACGTACTCAGTACGCTTAGCAGCCCAGAGGCGGGGCGGAGTACCTCGCGAACACTGGCTGCATGGCGGCACGTCGTCTGGGTACAACAGACGGGCCACGCAACGCAGCCGTAGAGAATGGGGAGGCTGGAGTTTGTTACGACTTGGCGCGCCCCGTTCACGGTCCAAGGGCTCGCGCTATGGAAGCAGGCAGGTCGCACGCTGACAAGCACGTACGGGTACACACACATACGCCTACTGAAGGGGGGCCGGGGGGGGGTGAGGTTCTGAATGGCCCGCTGCCCGGCAGCACCGTTGAGTGCCAGCGGGGCTTGCCCAGGCTGACCGGGCCAGGATGCCCTCGCACGACGATGAGAGGACGGACCGGGGGGGGGGGGGGAGGGGCGCAAGCGGTCAGGCTGTGTTCGTGGCCGTGGGCCAGGGAGGGGCGTCGCTGCAGCCAAGTTTGCCCGCCGTGGGCAATGAACATTCTGCTGCTGCTTCTAGCGGGCGGGCCTCTCTGCTGGACATGGCCAACAGTAGCGCGTGCGATGGAAAAAGTCGGGAAGCTTGCGAGAAGGCTGCGGGAGAGGATGATCCCCGTAGCAGCTTCGCCCAGCGGTCGGGTTCCTGTCCGCCCTCGCGCGGCCAGCGGCTCGCCTGCCCAGGACGGCGGCCCTGCCGGCTAACCCGATCCCGCATTGCTGGCCGCAATCTAACCCGATTGCGCATGACGGCCTCGAAATGAGACGAGACGACACGCGATGCAGGCATGGGCCCTGCGGCCCTCCAGGCACCTGATGTCCCCGGGCGCACCGGCGAACCTTGATGACATCAATTGCGATCGCTACCGGTCCCCTGGAACCATGTCGTGCCGTGTGCGCGCCGTGTCCCTGACGGGTGGCAGGAGAGAAGCACCTCCCCATCGCCTCGTATCGTAATAGATCGCAACGTTTCGGCAGCAGTCGAGGGGGGGTGTGGGGGGAGACGGCTTTGGGTGGCCCGGCACGGACGCCGACGGACTTGCGGACCTCGAGTCCACGTGGGGAGAGGGTACCGACCGTACCTACAGGGCTCTCACTCTCACTATTGCGTAGGTAGGTATACTCGGTACCGGATTTTGATGCCCAAATCCGCCCCCCGCCCACGCTGCCACGGACCCTGTAATCGGTCGTGGGAGGTATACAGGCGGGCGGACCACGACGACTCTTTGGGCCCTCCGCTCACTCTTGTGCCCAACACGGTAAAGTGCCAAGTAAATTGCATTCCTCCGTCCCTCATCGGCATCCTGGCCGGCGGCTCCCCGACACCACATACGCCTACCGCTCATTCTGCGAAGACGACACGAACGGTAACTTCCACTTTCAGAATGAGGCTACCCGATCCATACGAACGTCGCATCCAGTGTGCGACTCAAGCACGCAAACGGGCCGGTCAGTAGCCGTGCCGATCGGCCGAACCTGCGCCGCAGCATCGCTCCTTGTTGAATGCCCGACCGAGAGGGTCGTATTTGGTTGTTGGGCGCAGAAGACAGGCTTTCTGCGTTGGTGGTTACGCTGGCGCCCCGACTAAAGACATAGGCACCAATGGAAGTCAGTGGCGCGTGTTGCTACTTTCCTAGATGCCTACATCCCACCTACCCAAGTACCTGGGTATGGAAGTGTCTACAGGGCTTCCGGTCTGCCCATGCTCTCCATAATACCCATACTCGGCCTCCGCCTTGCGCTAGCGATACTTTCAGTCGATGTCATCTGCGCCGCCATCGCCGGCCGATCAGTTCCCATCACGAGATGGTTTCAACTTGACTTTCGGAGACTTATGATAGCTCGCGGCAAGTGCAACCGGCCGGCAGAGCCGCGAGGTCGACGAGGCAGGCAGGACGTCAGCGTTCTGGGTCGCGCGCTTCGGCACAACAGGGGGAAACCACGAACATACGTGTACATGCCCTTTCCATCCACAACCCACAACCCACCCTTTGCCCCACACGGGCATAACCCATACACCCGCTACACACTCACACACACACACACACACACACACACACACACACACACACACACACACACACACACACACACACACATGAACACACAACACCGAGGCCCAACAACGCGACTACTACTAGGTACCACGATGGTCCCATCTAATTTGCCGCTGGCCTTCTTTGGACCAAGCGAGAAACTACCGCTGGTGCCGCCGCAACATCGGACGAGGCCACATCACGCCAAATGCCGATCATCGGACCTGGCCAGCCGAAACGCCGGAACTGCAGTCTGAAATCTGGCCGTGTTTTGCCTCGGATTTGGACTTTCAGGTACGCCCGCCTGGGTCGGGACTGCACCCTGCAGTAGATCCCTGATGGGCATCCCCGGACGATCCTCGACTGCATCGGTGGGATATGTATCGCCATTGCCGCAGCCTTTACGCCTACGGCGCCTCGAAGTGACAGAACCACTGCTGCCTCGCCTGTCCGGCTCTGTTGGGCGTGTCGCTGCAGGTGTAGACAACCAGTTTGATTACCCGCCGCGAGTAACGACCCTCAAAGGTTGTGAAGAATCCGTACTCTGCATGCGTGCGTACGCATGCAATCTGCCTAGCCCTTACGGATTTACAGACTACGGGTGTACATCGCCCAGATCCGCCTAGCTACCCCCCTCCCCCACTGGACGGGCGGGTGTACACGACGACAGCGCAGATCTCTGGGTCCCTTTGCCAACATGCAGCCGTTCGGGCAGCAAAGCGGCGGCGCTGTGCTAGAGAGCTAGACAAATGACGAACCCCTTCCAGTCTCCTCCCCCCCTACCGCCAGCCTCTCTCCTCTCGGCTGATCTCCGCCAACCCCCTCCGACTCGGGCTGTCAGTCAAGCGAGTGCGGCGCAGGCCAGGCCAACCCGCTAACTGGCTGGCTGACAGGGCACGCACACACGTCGGAATAGACTTTCGCTTAGCTTAGCGCTGGAATTGGCTGCGGAACCAGTGAATTCCCACGAGGCCGCTGTCTCAAACGCCAGCAAGACGCCGTCCAACCTTTCCTTTTTCCGACCAGGAACCCGAAGCGAATCCGGCTTGTCGCCAAGTCGCCCGCGAGTCGGCCCAGCGGCAACGACACCCACACCCACGGCACTTTCTCTTCTTAGACTACGGACACACTCGTGGGCGGCGGCGTGCTCTAACCCCCTCTTCGCCCCCCTCTAATACAGGGCTTCGTAGCGAAGGCAGCTGGCCAACCGCTCCCACGTTGTGGGTGTTTCAGGCACCGACAGCCGGCGCGATGTCCGAGGCTGACGCAGGGTCTTCGCTATCGACGAAAGCTAGCCCACTTGCCGGCTTCGCGATAGCGCAAGCGCACTCTTCTAGCAAACGAGTCGACACTGCCACTAGCGCCGGCTTGAGCAGCCCAGCGCGAGCGCCCGATCAAGATAATGCCGTTTGTCAACATCGATCGTCACTTTGAATGCCGACTGATCGGCACTGATAAGCGGGGGCCGTTCAGAAGTCCCAAACAGCCGCACGCGGTGTTGAAGACATGATTGGACTTATTTTGCCTTGGGCTACACTGACGAGCCCATCAATCAGCAACTGGCTGGTGTATGGGAGGGATGGGCCTTCGAGAAGCCTGTCGAAGCAAGCAGGGTTGAAGGACTGCCGTCCCGTTGGTTCCGCACCCGGCCCTCATGGAGCCTGCCCCGAAAATGTCTCGCGATAGCGGCATGCAACTCTGGACAGTCCCGAGTCAGGGGACCACGTCGGGCGCAGGCCCGAAACCGTGGATCAAGGGAAAACCTTCTTTTCGATAGCTTTGATGGCCCTGGCTGTCGCACTGCTTCGGCCTCGTGAAGGTGAGTGCGTGAGGAGTGCATCGTGCCTGGTGGTGACATGGATGCCATGGTAAGCATGGTAGGGATGATGGCTGCCTTCTCTGCCTTCCCATGACTCGTACTCCCCATTACTGAGTGGAAGTGGGACATACAACTTGGGATACCAAGACGGGACAACCAAGAAAAGCAGAGTGGCAGACGGGGTCGGCGTATGTGTGTAGTAAAGGCGGGCAGTGGCGCCATCATTACCACACCGCCCCTTGGCGGCGGCGGCCACGATGTGCCCTGGACGAACATTCATACGTGTCATAGGCTTGCATTCGTTACCACAGCTCCATCCGTGGTGGCATTGACGACAAGGCCTAAGCCACAAGGGGTCCTGTCTTCGGCCGTACCGAGTGGGATTGGGCAACAGCCGAGACGTCGACCGTGGCTGTAGGTCTCATGACCAAGCACGGCTGGATTCAGCTTGGGGGCCTCCTCTCTTGGAAAACCCCCCCTCCTCCCCTGAGCAGGCTTACGGCGTCATCATCGTAGGGAGCAGTGTCACTTGCCGCTTCCACTCGCGATCCTCCCATAAGCTTTATGGGGGGGTGGGAACGGCTTCTGATCAGCGACGATCGTGGGGTAGAGACTTTGCACCTATGTGCGTAGGAACATGTATGTGTCTAATCATAGCCGCCGGTCTGGCTCGACGAACAGGCTCACCCCGGTCTGCTGGATGGAGCGAAGATCCCACAAGATCAACACACGTCACACTCCCCCCGGGCTCTAGCCCTGGCCTGGCATGTCAAAGCGGGTAGCGAGTAAGAACGCGGCCGGGGAGACCGTGGGCAGGGGTGAGGTGTTCCCTCCCGCTTGCTGAAGCCTACAATAGTGCTCCCAAGGGGCAAGGGGAGGGAGAAATTTCCCGCAGCGAGGCGTTGGTTGTGTGTGGACATGCATAAAGCCAGCCAGTCAGCCAGCCGGTCAGCCAACCGCTGGCCGTATCGACGCGTCCTAGGGAATCGACGGCGTAGGAATGGGCCACGAATGTCGAATGGGCGGGAGCGCGATGTGTGGTAGCCCCCAATCTCCACCCCACTGGTGATTTGTGCCGGTGTATCCTGCCATGTATCGTCGAGTACTCGGCTTGTATACAAGCCCGCCCTATACGGCGCGGCACGACGGGGCCCTCGTTGAAGGACTGACGGCTGGTCAGGCTCGGCTATGCAAGGTAGTTTGCCCGGGCCCGGGTGAGTCGCCAGAAACAAGAAAAGTAAATTAACGGACGGGGTCGGACCGTCCTAGCAGCGACGCAAAACTGCGTGGCCATGTCGCCGCTCGAACGCCGCGGTGATAGCGTTGTATGGAGAGAGGACGCGGGCGTGGTAGCGAAGAGGCGCATGCGACGCACCTGGGCTCCGTCGCCGGGGCCCTCGGGCCCTCCCACGCACGTCCTCCTGTGCCGGCGGGCTCAGGCAAGGGGAAGAGCGTCGATGCGTAGTAGTTGGTCGTAATAATGGTGGTAGTTTGACCTGACGCTGACCCCCTCCTCACATGTGCTCAGCAGGTTACGCCGGACTCCTGCCGCAAAGCAATGAAACACGACGGTCGCTGACTGGGGTGATTGCCCGCCCGACCGGACCGACGCGCTGCCTGCTGGCTGCCCTCAACTCGCCCTCGGCGGTTGCTAACGCATAGCACGGCATCCCGGACACGTGGTCGCCAAGGGGCACGGCTTTCCATTTTCCTGTTCGTGGGACGGCAGGCATACCCTCATGTCCGCGACGCGAGGGGATTGAGACGAATGGGAACGGTTAGTACACCCGGGTGATGGCTCCGAGAGCACACACCAAAACAATAAGAAAGGAGGGGGTTTGGCGCGCGACGTTGGAGGGCACCATCGGCGTGGTCTCGTCGAATGGTCGACCTCAGCATGGCATCAAGCAGAACCGGCTCGTCGTTTTCGGTCGAGCGTGGCGCGAAAAGACCGTTGCCTCCTCCTGTAATCACCAAAACAACGTCGCCTCTCAGTGCGAGGGGTGAGCACGCTGTACGGCCCCGCGGAAACCAACCGGCAACTGAGCCGTATATGACGGTCGCCAGGTGATTTGTGAGTTTGGTGGCGCCTGTCTTTGCGCGAATATCGATTGTGATTCCTATGTCGGTGTGCTTGCCTGGGGTCCTGGCCCGGGCGAGGAGGTACAGAAACGGGCCGGTCGGGGGCCTCTTCAGCGCCGAGAGTCCCTCTTCGCGGCCCCGCGTAGACGGGAGGGGTAATCGGAATGATGGGGCGTTGGGGTTGTGCGCCCGTGGACTTTGTGCTGATGTCCGCCTTGGCCAGCGACGCAGCCTTTCATACACAATGGCATGATGACAACTCTGGGCGCCGGGAAACCTCCCATGTGCCCCCCCTCTCCCGGACCAACGCGGCTGCAAATGAACGTTAGATTTCCTGTGCGGTACTGTTCGCTTATGTTTTGCCTTCTCTTCCTAGATTTGGAGACGGCTACACCCATGTTGCTCCTATCTGGAGTCATGGTATCCAGCGCAAGTTATACCACATTACTGTGGGACATAGCAACTGAGGCTTGGGTTGACTTGCCTTCCTAGATCAAGGGTTTGCCGCCCTTGATCTGAGCGGCAGAAGCCATGTTGAACTGACTTGAAGAAACGTCCCAGCGCCATCATCCCTTGAAAACCCACCATCTCCCTTTGAGAAATCCATCATGTGTCGTGTCAGATAGAAAAGGGCTGCGAAGGGTGTCAGCTCTGCAATTTGGAAAGTTCGAATAACCGAGTCAGATCGGCACCCACCAAGGGAACCGGCATAGGACACATCGGGGCAGAGGCGCATATATTAGGCAGGGTTCGCCACGATAGAAAATTCAATGTCATTTCGGCCAGCTCCAAAAACACAGGTCGGACCTGAGAGCCAACCATATCGTGTGTGTCGGGTTGGAGGGGGGATTGTTGGTGGGTTCGACGGCACTTCGGAAACTAGAGACCTTGAGCAGACCTTAGCCATCGGCAACATAGAACTTCTCTATCCGGACACTCAAATCATTGCATTAGCCTGTCTTGACTCCGACCTCGAGGGACAAGCATGGCAGATTTAGGGAGAATCGAAGTGCATCCTCGAATCACAAAGAAAGTAGACAAAGACACACGATCGGGTTTTTGGTGCTGGGAAGGGGCATAGCTGATCACCGGGCATGTGAAATCTGTTTCTTTTGGTGCCATAACCAACGGCGACATTCCCACAGGGAGGTCCAAAGGCGAGTGCAGGGTTCTGAAGAGAGTTGGAAGGGACCCTCCTCAGTCACGCCAAGGCATGAGAGTCGCTCGAAAAAGTTGAGAGCTTCAAAAGATCTTCCGAGCCTCGCTACTCTTTACAAGAGAGTCGAGTGGCATTTTTTTGGTATCGGTGGTGGCGGTTCTCAACCTCGTATGGTTTACCTTCTTGTCCGGTTAGTTGTAGGTCTCCAGTGGCCTGATCTCGGTATGGCTACCCTATTCAAGGACAATAAGTAAACCCCCAAGTCAAGAAGAGACAATAAAACATCAGAAACAGAGGGAGGTCAGGCATGTCAAGCCGGCGACATGGTTCTGTATCAGAATGCGCTTTGTCAGTCTCCCTGCTGGCCAGCCCGGTACCCTTTCAGAGATTGGGCCTTACGTCGACGAATATGAAAAGTTGTTGGCCATCTCATGTATACGGGGGAAGGGGGGTCATGTCCCAAAGCATATGACCGCACAGGGCGTAGAGAAAGTACTGGGGGGCTACACCCAGTCATTTCTATCAGTATCAAGCAATTGGGTTCGCCATGCGCATGGCTCCCGTTGGGACTGAAACGTGACGGAGTTCTGATATACCCTCACAAGGGGTTCTTCGCCATGGCGCAAGCCAGGGTGTGCCCAGAGAACCTGTTGCCCTCTATGTATGCGCTAGGCAGGACTGAGTGGCGTCGTTGCCTTCTGGCTGGAAGGGCGAAACTGCATCGTCGCCGCGCGCGGGTCGTGTACTAGACGTGTGTAGTAGGGAGAAGAAGCACCGTATCCTCTGGCTCGAAACCCAGCGGTATTCACGGCAAAAAATTGCCCGTAGGCACGATGGGTGTAGGTATATGCAGCTTTGTCGTTCTTCTCCTATTGGTGCTGCAGGACAGCCGGCAGCTTCTCTCGGCGAACTTGGACACAGGCAATGAAGCTGCAGAGCGGGCCTAGGGCAGGTGATCACTCAGCAGGCCGTCGGTTAGATTGCAGACGCCTGCCAAAGTACTTGGCTCGGCGGGCATGTTTCCGGGCAGCACACCAGCGGCGGCAACTGGTAGTGGGGGAGCGGACCTCGCAATGCTCGACTGCAGGACGGGTACTTTGCATACTGCGCATGCGCGTGTGCCCGCCCACACCCGCCCCCATGACTTGCAGCGACTTCTTCCCCTCATGTCTTAGGTGAATGCGAACGCCCGCAGGCGAAAGAGAGGGCAGTCAGCAGGGTGTTTCGGTTCGCGCAGCGGCTGCATGAGCGCAAGGGGGGTTCGGTCTGCCATGCCATGCCACATGCGAGCAAGAAACGCCACCCCAACCCGCTGGTAATCCCGGGCACCTCGGCACCTCACCCACCCAGCCGATAATGGGATGTGACAGGGCTGGCGGTGTTCCAATCTTCAGCGACGCCAGCTCGGCCGCGAGGAAGGACGGGGTCGGCTGGAAAGCCACGCGGGAATGCGCATGGAGCGACAGACGGGCGGCCAACCCAAGCGTCTGGACCGACAGCGCAGCCGGGCTTTCGAACGAAGGGCAGCGGAGGGCAACGAAAGGGAGGATGTGCGAGATGAGCAAAGAGATGGATTTTAGCCCGTGTGATATGCCCCGGAGGTGACAGATAAAAAGCCGGCCACCCATTCCATTCCGGCCTCCCACTCGCACTCCCACACGCTGACCGTGCCTGCCATGCAGGCGACTATGTTGAAGTTAGGTAGGTACACTACCGTAGCGCTGCCGTAGCGTGCCTGCGACTTTTTGTCCATCCAGTCACATCACTATTCCACGGAGTGGTGGGTGGGTCTTTGGGAAGTCAATCGGCTGCCGACTGTGCTCCGTATGGAGTACGGAGCAAATGGATCCCAGACGGGGTTGACGTCAACGTCCGACTTCCTTCCGGCTCTTCATCAGGGAGGTAGATATATTCAAAGGGAGCTTTTCCTTTGGCGACCTCGACGTCTTGACCGAAGCGCCCTACCTAGATACGGGCCTGCATACCTTGGAACAGGTGTGGGGATTGATGGCAGGCTGGGTTGATTCCGCCGGCCGAGGCCAAGCCGGCAGAAAATGGACGGAGGGATGGATGGATGAGTATCGATGGGAACGGTGGTGGGATGGGTGGATGGGGTGGAATGGGAATGGATGGCCGGGTCGACCACCCGGACGCTTGTGGGCAGACCCATTGCAGCGCCGTACCTACATGCTTTCTGACAAACTTGCAGGCGTTATGGGTTTGCCGTCCTGATGCTTTTGCCGCCCGCCGGGAAGAGGGTCGATAGCGATCGCGTCACCCCCAGGCACCGCATCACAACAATTGGCCCGCTGCCCCTGGGCCGGTGTGTTGAGAGGCCTCAGCAGTGGCCGTCGTATGCGCCTGTCCTGACGCCGTCCCGCGCTCGACCGGGTTGACGCCTCACTCCCAACATTGCCGCACTCATGGTTCCCGGCGCAGAGTTTACCTACATGCATCATCGCGCATGGACTCGGTTCACACAGGTACAGGTCAAGCCCCGAGTGCCGGCCCTTTGCACATTTCTTTCCCTCTTCTCCCGTCCGCTGGACGGGCGGTTCAGCCGAGGCACCGAAAAGGAACAACCCTCTCCGGTTCAGCCCCGCACGCATCTTCCACCATCCTTCCTTTTTCAGTCCACCGTGGGAATTGAGCCGGCCGAGGGTGGCTTCGCGAAGTGGTGTGTACGCCTGTAAGTGACCTATGTGGGTGTGGGTGTGTGATTGCGTGCGCGCGCGCGCGCAAGGGTGAGGGACGGAAGGAACCCGAGAGAGAGGGACAGAGGGAGAGCGCGCACGCAGACAAGAAAAGAAGAAGAAGGTGGCTTGGGTATCCAAGCCCGGCTTTAGGTGTGGGTGTGGGTGTGGGTGTTGGTGTGCGTCGGCTCTGTATCACCAAAGGCTAGCAGGAAGCTGGACGTTCGTCTATACCGAGATGTCTATGTACTTACCTACTGCCTATTACCTGCCGGTCTGCCCGACCCGGTTGCTGCCCTGGCCCCCGATTCCCTCTGCCCCAAAGTTTCCCATCCTATCATCGATTGTGCCGCCGCCGCCTCCACCGCTGCCAATCTCACCACCAACAAGCCGCCCTGCCCAGCCCAGCCCAGTTGGAACCCAAAAAACCCGTCCGCCCCTCTCCCCTCACGACCCGAAGGACCGACAGACCGACCGGCCGACCTCTGCCCGACCGAAGAATTGCCCACCGACGCTCTGTGTCTCTCCGCGCCAGCGCTCAAAACCACACCCGCTTCCCTTCCCACCCACTCCCGCTCGCAGCTCTCGCAGCTTCGCGCCAGCGCCAGCTTCCTCCCGCCGCTGCCGACCACCGTCCCCCGAGCTCAATTCGATGCCCGCTTTGTTTTCCTCCAGCAAGAGACCATGAGGCCCGTCGTCGCGCCGCTCCATCTGCCGCCGCTTGACCACAGGGTGTCGCATCCGCATCTGCCTCCGTCCACGAGCACCGCCCACCAACACCGGCCCTCGGCACTGCCCCTCCTCCCCTCCGCCCTCGTCGGCCCGCCGCCGCCGCGGCCCTGCCCTCGTTTCTAGCTAGAAGAGCTAGCCCGGCAGGCGTCGCTGCCCCGTCCGCAGTGGCCCCCAGGCTTGTGCCCCGGCCGTGCCAATGCCGTCGACCGAGGCCAACACGGTCCCAGATACGCAATTGGGCCTCACCGAGGAGGAGATTCAGCTCCTCCGCTACCACCAGACCCAGGCCGGCTCGTCTTCCTCCCGCGCTGCCAGTCGCGCATCCTCCCAGGGCCGCCTGCTGCTCGACAGCTCCAGCCTGGCTGCCCTCTCCCGGCACCTTGACCGATTGATGGTGCAGATCCAGGCCCGCATCGAGTACCTCACTGAGCAGACCTCCATGGTTACCGTGCAGCAGTACGACCATGCCGGGAACCTGATCGACAACGCCGACAACGAGATCGCGCGCTTCAACGATATCATGCGGCAGCTGGACGAGCTCGAGCTCGACTTTGACCGCATACGTCACATCCGGGATATTGTGCGGGGGTACCGCCAACGCGTCGAGGAGCTGGATCGCGAGCTGGAACACTCCAGTTCGTCGCGGCGGGACCGTGAGGGGCACCGGCATCACAGTCACGGGCACAGTCATTCGCACCGCCACGAGGCCAGCTCCTCGGGGCGGCGACACCGGCACTGAGGGGAACGAAACAGCAAGCCAGCATGTTGATTTACGACCCACTTGCCCCGCGGGCAACCCACCATCCATACATATCTGTACTATGAAGCACCTCGGTACTGCTGCCGCTGTTGCTACTGCTGCCGCCGCCGCAGCGAGGGCCCAGGGCTCATTCGAGGGCTCCAGCTTCGAGGAGCGCGCCACACTACGGCGGTGCCGATGGCGGCCGAGGCAACAGCCGAAGTGATTCGTTCGATTTATTGTTTACGCTCGAGCCAAGGCGGGAAACTACAGCACCGCCTCGGGGCCACCTGCTGTTCCTTGTTACGAGCTACGATCGGGTACTACCAAAAAGATTGGCGAAGCCTCGCGGCTGAACAAGAGGGACGGGCCTCACGGCTGATCTGGGAAAGGGGGCTGGCGTCAGGAATTTCCTTTTTGTCCAAATCGGCTGGGCATCGGGTTGTCGACACTTCTTTTTTCTTTGTCACCACGCCAAGGCCGCCTGCCTTTTTCGCGGGACGTGGCGGACTCGGTTGCCGAGCGCCTTCTGTTACAATCTGGGCTCTCTACCCGCAGCAAATGAGCAATATACCCCACTGTCTTTTGACTCCGTTCCCACCAGACGAGATGAGGCCGTCCGCCCTGGGGGCACTGTACCAGACGTCGCCGGCTGTCGCGCACGTTGCTCGGTTCCATCGTTGGGCCCAGCCGTCAGGGGCTGGGCTGGAAGGAAGTAGGGGTTTGGGCGGGATAAGGGGGGCATGGCATCGTTTGGGCCCGCAAGCTACCATCACCGAGCCCAAGTCGAGACGAATCCCATAAGCCTGGGTGCGCGGGAGGCCCTGCGAGTCCGTACTACGTTACAGATCGGAATCCACCGGCAGCGGGACATTGTACGGCGGCGCGAAGGTCGTCTCCTAGGGCCCGTCTCACCATGGCAGCCCCCCTTCCCTCCGGAGCCACCCGGGTTGGCAAGGGAAGGGAACACGCATCGCCGCGGTGGGGATGAGATGACAACCGATCTAAAGGTGGGGGGGTTTCTTCCTTCCCTCCCGGAATGCGAGATTTTCCTTGGATTAATCTCCCCCCCGGGATCCTTTGGAGCGATAACAACCACCCGCAGGGTTCTTGGTGCCAGCCGGACCTGGCCGTTTGCCACCCCTCCCCGCCATCACCACCCTTTACATCTTCACCTTTCCCCCCGTCGAACCGCCCGTCACATGGGCGGCGCAGGATGACCGATGGTAGCCCGGCGACCCCCGTGGGCCAATCAGAGCGCGGCGGTGGCTTGCGGATTGGAGGGGAGGGGAGGGATTGGTTCGAGGCCAGCCTCGAAAGCGTGTGCAACTGCGTGGGAGCTCAAAAAAAAAAGGAAAATGAGACAGCCGACGGGACGGCATTCGCTCCCCTCTTTTGTTCTGTAGGGGGGAAGGGAAGTGTCGGACGTCCTACCCGGTTGCCCGCCGTCTTCTTTCCCCCCCTCTCTTCCTTGCTCTATTTGCCCGGCCCGTCCGGGAGGAGGTGCGCGGTCTGAGACCCACGAACCCCCCTCGTGCGCCGACCGAACTGCCCCACCCCCGGTCGAGACTTGCTACGTACATGGTGCCGCGTGTATTTGTGCCGTATGTAGGTGTGACAGGTCGGCGATGTGCCTTCTTTTGCGCGGCCGTCTCGTACAAGCCACGGGCCCCTTGCCGGGCTTGCGACGGGTACACGAGGGGGGCTGACTGCTTACCTATCGACGCCGCCGAGCAAGCTCGCCACAGGGATGGGCTTGGTAGCTTCGACAGACTGCCGTGCACCACGTGCTGACCTTGTCGTAAAGTCCTCACCAGGGTGGAACTGCTGTCGAAAGGACTGCCTGTCTGCTCGGTCCCCCTGCTTGCTCTATATGAGTTGCCCCCCCTCCCTTTTTTTTCTTCGGCGGAGAAACACCACCGTGCCATGAGCTGTGGACGGGCCGCCATCATTCACGACTAGTCAGGTCTGCGTGGGGCAGTATTCGCGAGGACCGCCAACAGGGGCGGCCGGTTAAATCAAGAGGATGCTGCTGCTGTATGACTTGTACGGTAGGCAAAAAACACAATCAGCACTCCTCCGGGGCCAGCGTCCTCCGGGGCCAGGGTTGCTCATGTGAATTATATACAATAACCGGTGGGGTGGTGTAGTATTTGTCAAAGTAGATCCGTACGCCGTTTCTCCCTGCCCCTTTGCGCCCCCTTCCCTAACTAATTGTACACGACCCACCGAGTCGCCGCCGGTCGCCCTTGGTATCTAAAAATATGAAACGTTGCTTTATCGTTCCCTCATCACACGGTGCATAACCGTGGTCCCAACCCAACCTCCCCGGTCGCCGAGGGAGACGGGGGTTTTATATATACAGAATGCCGCGACCGCCCGTTCGCTTCGACTACAATGCGTAATTCTCGGTGTGCAGAAAGATCTCCTCGAGCATGTCGTCGCCCCAGATCTCGGCCTGGAGCCGTGCCACCGTGTTGGCGACGCCCACGCGCATGCTGGCCGGTCCGCACACGAAGACGGCCGTCCGGCGACCCAGGATGCCGCGCCCGTCGGCGCCGCCCGTCGCCCACTCCTTGAGCATGTAGCCCAGGTCGGGCCGGCCGTACTCGACACTCCACCCGCCGTCGATCTGGTGCGGCACGGGAAAAGCGAAGCGCATGAGTGACTTCTGGAACTCCGTCGGCGTCTCGGGGAAGCCAAAATCGAAGCCCGACGGCGGACCGAACGTCGACGTCGGTCTCGGCGCCTGGTCGGGCAGATTCGTCGTGCGGAGGTGCGCGAACTCGGGAGGCCGGAGCACGTCCTGCGGCGCAGCCGCCGAGTCGTCCTGGCCCGGCGTCTGCATGTTGGACTCGTCGGCTCTCCGCGGCGAGGGTGGCGCATAGTTGAAGTGTGGTTGCATCTCGGGCCGCAGTTGTGGCTGGGGGAAGTGGAATCTGGCCTTGTCTTTCTTGTCCTCTGGGTACTCGGACGCGGCTGGCGCAGGGGCGTACTCTGGACCCTCGTCGTAATACTGCTGGTCCTCGAGCCCCTCGAGCCTACGGAGGGACTCCTCTTGGACGGATTCGCGGTCCGCCGGGGCCGGCCGTTGGGGCGGGAGGTGATGCGGCTGCAGATAGCGTTGATGGGGAAGTGCCGTTACTCGGTCTTCGTCTTCGGCCCGCAGTTCTTGTTCGTAATCGACATTGCCCTGGGCCTCGTCCCGGATGTACATGGAGTTGCGCTTCGAGGCTATGCTCGCCACGAAGCCGTCCAGCCTGTCGTGGAACATGGTACTCAGTGGCCTCTGCACCCGCCCGGCCGTCCCGGCACCCGTGGCCACGGGCGGGCCCATGCGGCCATGTTGGCGCACGGCCGACGTGACGAAGAACTTGCAAGTGACACTCTCGGGTGGGGCAGACTCGCGGCAGATTCGAAGCTCCTCGCGGAACCAATCCATGGCCTCGAGGCGTTTGAGGGCCCACACGACAACCACCTTTTTCGTAATGGCCTTGCCGTCCCGCATACGCTTGATGAGGTTCAACAACTGCGACATCAACGAGGTGATGCCGCTTCCGCCCGCAATCAAAATGCACGTGTCAAACGCAGCCAGCTCCCGGCGCATGCCGCCATACGGCCCGTCGAGGTAGGCTCGGTATGTATGAAGCGGCCCCTTTTGAATCGCAGTCTCCAACACCCTTCTGGTGAAGCCCCCATAAGGCTTGAACACGAGGACGCAGTCGCGGTACTGCTCACCATACTCGGACGGGAAGTCCTCACTGCAGAGCGAAGAGATGGTAAAGGGGTGGTTGTCGAAGAAGGAGATGCCGGGCATTCGTAGATAGACGTATTGTCCGGGACTCCACCTCATCTGGGTGGGGATGGTGACCTTGATGGCGTTCTCCGTAATGAGAGTGATGGCCGCTTCATCCCCGACCATGAAGGATAGCCTCCACGGCTTGGTCCAGTTCAACCTGAAGAACCGTATCATGTAGCACAGGGCCCATATGGCAAGCGAAGACCACAAATAGTCCCACGAAGCCAGGAAGTTCTTGGTGTGCCAAAAGAGGAGACCGAGATAGGCCATGCCGACAGGTACATGAAGAGTGACGAAAACCTCAAACGCCACCCGGCGGATAATGGGCAGCGATGCCACACAAAGCCAGAGCAGCGGGACTAGGCAGGCAATGCCGGTCCCGTAGATGACGCCGCTTCCTTCGGGAAACAGCTTGGAGAACACCCGCATGCCCCCATCATCCCACACAGGCTGGATGTAGAACGGGATGGTATGCACGAGGGCCAGGAACAGGCAGATGTAGCCGGCCCATCGGTGGAGCACATTGAGTCTTTCCGGGCCGATGCCTGTGATGTAAGTGAGAAGGTTCGCTTTCATGCTGGTGGCGACGATCCAGGGGGTCATCGCAACAGCGATCATGCCGGCGCGAACAGCCACGGGGGGCGAGCCGTACTGTATACTCTCCCAGTAGAGTGGCTGAAGCAGGAACGTGTACAAGGCGACGAAAGCAAGCGCGATGAAACCAATCATCAACACAGCAAGCGACGAAAAGGTGAAGCGATGCTTCCGCCAGACCAAGTCGGGGATGGGCCGGTAGAAAATCCACCTAAACAGGGCCAGCGCGTCCAGAATGGGGCCAATAGACGCCATGTCCGTCTTCGGCTTGAAGTCGGTCTTCTCCTCACCTGTCTCGGGGAAGAAATGCCGCCCGGTTTGGCCCGTGGGCGCGCTCGCATCTGCATGTCCGGGATTCCAGCTGTACACGTCGCGGTAATGCCGATCCACCTCCTGCTTGTAGATGGCCTGCCGAATTTTGTCCTGCCACCAATGCCATACTCGGACAACCACAACCGAGACCATCAAGGCGAGACAGAAGTACGTCCATCCTAGGCCGTATTTTCCCGCCTTGTCCCAAGGGTCCACGGTCAGGGCCTCCACCAAGCCCGGGGGGCTCGTGGCTGTCAAGGGTATGTGTATGCGCTTGACAAGTTCGTGAACAGAGCGCGATGCGCTTTTCACGGCGCTGTGGATCTCGGCTGCCATGACGTTCAGGTTACCAGCGACAATGCTCGGAGTCGCGTCTGTTGGATCCGGATGCGCTGCGCACATGGAGAGGGGGCGCGACAGGGGAGGGTTGGCTATACGGGCGACATCAAGAGCTTGGAAGCGACGGCTGAGGGATCGCCAGCTGCCGTTCCAAGTTCGTGGCCGAGGGGAGGCCCGCTTCTATACAAGCAGGATCGATAGAGTACGTTGCCCTGTTGGCGTAGAAGTCGGCGGGCCAGTAGGCTGTTATATCCAGGCCGGGAGGGCAGCCTCAGAACGGGGCGGATTGCTGTGCAACGAAGGTATACCCGACCTCTTCTCGTACTGAATCAAACGGCACGGGAGAGTAAAGACAGGCAAAAAAGTAACAACCGGTACTTCGAGCTGAGAAAGCGAAGTTGGGGGCCTTTGGGACGGGCCGGGCGGATATAGGTATGGCAGCAAAGGTCGGGTAGCCGGGCAAGGTGTGAGTGCAGCCGAGTAAGGTGAGAGCTCGTATCCCTCGCTTCGGATGTGACTGGGGCCCAGCTTGACAGATTGGGGATGCTAAAACGCTGCTCTCGTCCTAGCTTGGTGGGCAATAGCAGGGCATGCGAGATTGACCCTCGTGGGAAACGGAACTGTGCAAATCAAGCACGCATTAGACCAGTCAATCAGGGCCAAGAACGGCCTTGCGTGGGATGGGGGGTCCCGCAGAGGCGATGTGAATGGCACAGGGATGGCGACAGGCCCAGCGGCTGGCCGATCTTTAATATTGGTTGGTCTGAAAAGCGGTCATTCCCCGCATACTGCAGGTTGCACCGGCAAGGCGTAGGCGCCCGAGGGAAAAGGTGCTGGGCCCCGGGTGATGCTTGGCGGGCCGTTATCACACGGGTAGGCCCTGGAGGAGAGGAGACGGGAGGCGTCGGTCGGGGTGGTCGGGCCCTGCAGGGGTTCGTGTCTACCAGATATGGCATGCAAGGGTTACCCACCCCGAGGCAGATCTCTGAGCCAGTGGTTGGTGATATGATGATGGGCAGTTAGTCAGGTGCGCAATACCTCTCTGCCTGCCACCGTACGAGGGTGTAGGCCGAGATTGCCTCGGTGTAGGTTGGCCGTGGTAGCAAATAGTGAGTAGCAGTAGTAGGCCTGCACGTCAACGACGGCCAGAGGGTGATGAAGAATAGAAGGAAAAGTTTCCGTCGGGGTCCGAGGGGTACGCTGCTGGCTGCTGACAGCATCCTGTGGATGCCAGCTCTCGTGGGTGGTTGCACCGCGTCGGCGTGCTCGGCCCCGGAGGTATAGCACCTCTGCAACAAGAAGGCGTCGTGAAGCACAAAGTTGACGAGGTGAGGGGTTCGGCTGCGGAAGCCACGGGCAGGTCGCAGACACGGAGGTCGAGGATAGCCCGTGATATGCGAGGATATGCCACGCCCCATTCGTGGCCGTGCCATCGTCCCGCGGGTCCGGCAGCGTTGTTTGCCTCGCCAACAGCTCCGGCCGTGACGGAAGAGGGCGACGACGGCGACGAATGAGAAGACTGCCACTCGGTCGATGGAGAGATAGCAGGGGAGACGGTGTTTCCGGATTGGCCCATGAGAGAGGCAGCCAGGCTCTTACGACAGGATGTCGGTCTTTCGCGAATGGAGCTCCGCGGTGTGTCGACGGGCGGCAAGAGGACAATGGTGATTCGTCCGATCGTGGCCACTCACCGGATGCTCCACCATAACGCCCCAGTTCTCCAGGGCAGGGCTGCACGATTGATGCGCAGCCCGGCTTTGCATTGGAATAGTGGCTCTGTGGCCCTGCCATCCATTCGGTTCCTGACGGACTTCCCAGCCGAGGTAGCAACCTCTTTCGTTCGTGCTCGTGGCATCCATATCTGTGCAGGCCGAGCGACATAAGAGTCCTGCACATGGGTACTTGAGGTATGCACCTGTGGGATCCAAACAGCTGGGAACTGGAAGACTCACCCGCGACCAGAACGGGAAAGTTGGGGAACCGCCAGGCCGCGTCCGGTCCATGCTCCCGTCCCAGGCCTCTCACACAACTGGCCCCGGAACAGCTGCCGTCCTGCCGAGTGCTGTTGTTGGTAGTATGTGCTGGTGATATTTGAGGGGAAGGTCGGCAAGGGATGCGCAGATGGGCATGACTGAATGCATCGGCAACCTCCATAACCAATCGTCGCATACGCCCCGTAAGCACACTTTACTTATCTACCAGTATCCTATGCCCTGCATAGGGAGGTACGTAGTATCACATTGTTGCATATAGCCATCCTCCCGTGGCCCGTCACCATCGCTGTTAGCCAGCACATGCTACAGCTACATACATGTAAATGCAGGGGCCTCGCGATATTTCATTCTGAACCACAACGGGTTGGATAACACATGGGGCGAAAGTGCCCCAACGGCAGGCGTCAAAATCGATCCACCCAATCACGGTTACGTTGAACAGGAGCTGGAGGAAGATCCGTCTCATGAACATCCATCTCGCGAACATCCATCTTGTGTCCATTTCACTCATCCATGCATAGTACGTCACCGACGGATTTTCCACAGTCGAATGCACTTACGTTGTAAGTATTCACTTGCAGGAACAGCGGGGCTTTTGTGACGGTGAGTTGGAATTTCCCCCCGCTCTCGACCCCGCGGCCAATATTGGATGAGCTAAGTGGGAGCCCTGTCGCTGCTGCAAGGCTGAGAGCCACGGGTCGCTGGAGCTCCAGCAAAAATTAGGAAGCACAAAGGGAGAGCCGCTGATGGACGGCCTTGCCGCCCACGCCGAAGTCACCAACTGGAAAACCAAGACCCTGTCTCGCGACTTTCGTGCCTCGCCGTCCGAGACCGCCCATACAGACCACTCGCCGTTGCGATGGCGGCCCCCAACTCGCTGACGCTCTCGAGCGCCACCTTCGCCAAGCTGTCCCCCCATCCCTACCTGCTGGCAAACCTCCAGCCAACCGATCCCGCGGCGAAGCCTGCGCGTACCAACGGACGACGGCCGCAAGAGACTCGCGCTCCGCAGATCAACACGTCTTCGCTCTCCCACGCCCATGGAAGCGCCGTGGTGCGCAACGGAGACACCACTGTCATCTGCGGCGTGCGCGGCGAGACCCTCCTCACCTCAGCCATTCCCAACTACCGGGCGCCCGACGACTCGAGCCTGGCCGCCTTCGACGAGGCTCGGGACTATGACCTGCTGGTGCCCAACATCGAACTGGCAACCGGGTGCGCACCCAACTTCCTGCCGGGCGTGCCTCCCACCAGCCTGGCTCAGACCTTGAGCACGCGGGTCTACTCGCTGCTGCACAGCTCCAAGCTGGTCGACGTAGAGCACCTACGGATCTACCAAGACGACATCGGGGAGGCAGGGTCGAGCACCGGCAACGATGACGAGATGCAAGAGGCCGACCAGGCCGCCACAGCGCAGAGGACGGTGAAGGCCTATTGGGTGCTCTACATCGATGTGCTCTTCATTTCTTTCGACGGCAACCCGTTCGACACCGCCTGGGCCGCCGTCCTTGCCGCCTTGAAGGATACCCAGCTCCCCTCGGCCTACTGGGATGCGGACCGCGAAATGGTTCTTTGTAAACGCGCAACGGATAAGGTGAGGCCGCTCAACATCCGGGGACTCCCCGTGTCCTGCACGGCTGCCGTGTTCACGGCGAAGGAGAAGCAGAAGAAGGGAAGCGGCCAGTACTGGATCCTGATGGACCCCGACAGGCTCGAGGAGCGCCTGTGTGATGAGACGGTGACCATCGTCGTTGACCGGTCCGAAGGCAAGACCAAGATTCTGAGCATATCCAAGACGGGCGGCACCATCGTCGGGCCGGCCTTGATGAAGGGGCTTGCCACGATGGCCGAAGCTAGGTGGGAGGAATTCCGGAAAATAATGAACTAGATGGCACGATACTGGCAACGGCGATACCCTCTACGATGCTCTTGCCCCGCCTACTCTGGAGCGTTGCGGGCCAACTCACTGCTCCTCGTGTTGACAGACTCCAAGCGTTGAGCGCTTTGGCGCCCTCGGTGGAAAGGCCTTGCCTCACACAAAAGCGGAGGGGGGGAACGAGCCGCGAAGGTACGATGAGATATGCACGCACAAGCCAGTAGCCTGTGGCTCGAATGAGGGCCGTCGGCAATGCGTGCTCACCGAGTTCGCGCTGCCACCCAAGTGGGCGGAGACATTCTGACAACATCACCCAAGCCATTCACGAGGAAAAATTCTGTATCAACCCTTCGAACTATCCTATCAGGTGCGAGAATCCAGGACAGTAGATACGGGACGACGATTTGTTCTGCCGCCCAGTATGAGTGGCCTAATGAAAGGCCACTCGAGTGCCGGCTTTGCTGTAAGGCAGCAGAGCCGGGTTTTGCTGAGCGGGTGGTTTGAGGAGGAAAAGAAAGGCCTGCGTCGCGAGCGCGAAGAATTGATAAATGCCCAGCGGAGCCCCAAGAAGCGCGGCCCCACTTCTCTTTCGCTCCAGTCTTGAGGGTCTGTGCGTTAAGCCTGGCGACGGACTTCAATCTACAGTAGGTCCAGCAACGGATGGATTGGGCGAGTGGACGCCACGACGTTATTCCGATCCCCATGAAAGTTATCAGTGTTCCGAACCGTGACCGACCTTTCATCCCCGCCGAGACCCCTGCCCCTGCCCCTGTACCTCGAGTATAGATGCTCGTGGAAGCTGCCCGAGGGTCCTGCAGCCGTCCATATCCATCGCCCGTCCGTATATTGAGGCGTTTTTCGCGCCTTCATCGCTTCCGGTCACGAGAGTCGAGCACCGGCCTCGCTATTCCTCCTTAGCGATGGAGTCCCTGGGTGAGGAGCCGTGGGACGTCGTGATCCACGGCACTGGCCTGCACCAGTCCCTCTTGGCGCTGTGAGTAAGATGCTCTCCGGTGGAAACACATGCGAAGGAACCCCCTTCAAAAAAAAGGAAAAAGCGAAAGTCGGTCTGACTGACCTAGCTCGCCCCCGGCCATGAAGCGCTCTCTCGCGGTCCAAGAAGCGCATCCTCCACACCGACCCCAACGACTTCTACGGCCAGCATGAGGCCGCCTTCAGCCTGTCAGAGGCCGAGGGCTTTGCCCGCGCCGCGGCCGGACCCGACGTCCCGGGCGTCTTCCGCAACGCCGTGGCGTCAAGGCCCGCCGACGCTGACGCCGCCGGTGGCCTGGGCCCGCCGCGGGCCTACGCGCTGGCGCTGGCCCCGCGCATCGTCCACACCAAGTCCCGGCTGCTGGCCCAGCTCGTAGCCTCGCGCGCCTACCGCCAGGTCGAGTTCCTAGCCGTCGGCTCCTTCTTCGTCTACGCGCCCGCCCAGGACGGGTCCGCGGCCCGCGTGGCCCGCGTCCCCAGCCGCCGCGAGGACGTCTTCTCGTCGTCGATCCCGGCGCGATCCAAGCGCGCGCTGATGAAGTTTCTCAAGTTCGTTCTGGACTTTGCCGCCGACGAGCAGCGGCCCACCTGGGAGCCCCACGCCGACGGACCGCTCGTCGGCTTCCTCGCCGACCACTTTAAGCTGGACCAGGACCTGCGGAGCTACATCGTGGCGCTCACTCTCACTCTGGACGGCAACATCGCCGTGAGGGACGGCCTAACGGCCATCAACCGCCACTTGACGTCCATGGGCCTCTTCGGCCAGGGCTTCTGCGCCGTGTACCCCAAATGGGGTGGTTTGTCCGAGGTGGCCCAGGTCGCCTGTCGTGCCGGGGCGGTGGGGGGCGGCATCTACATGCTGGGCACAGGCATGGAGGTCAAGCCCGGGGACACAGACGACACCCTGCCCCTGGAGTTGACCAACGACATCACGGTACAAGCGAAAGCTCTCGTCTCGTCGCAGGCGGACTTCGCCGTTACTCAAACCATCAGCCGGCTCATTGCCATTGTGAAGTCCCCGCTGAAGTCGCTGTTCGAGGTGGCCGTGGAGGGCGCCCCAACTCCCGCCGTCGCCGTCGTCGCCTTCGCCGGCGATACGGTTCCGGAAGCCGAACATACTCCTCCCGCCCCGATCTACGCGCTTGTTCACTCTAGTGATACTGGCGAATGTCCTGCTGGTCAAAGTAAGTCTATTGCATTTCCTACGTCGTTGTTCTGCCCCCGGTGCTGTGATGATTCAGAATACTTATCTACATTGCCTGAGCTTATGCTCTGACGAACAAAGAAAACCTCTGACAATCTGATGCACCCTTCCGTCGCATTCTCTCCATGCCCCGGTACTTTTTGCGCGTCGTTAACTGACCATGAACGACAACAGGTGTTGTATATCTGACGACGCTGGCTACGCCCGGATCCAAGCAGAGGCTGGAACGCGCACTGGAGCTCCTGCTTCACGCCACTGAGGGCGAAGAGGCGCCGCCGTCGTATCTTTACCAGCTGTACTACGAGCAGTCCGGCGGCGACGGGAAAGCTACCACTGAGAAGAAAGGCAACGTTCCCGTGTTCTCCTTCCCGCCTCCTTCCCTGGGCCTTGCCTTTGACGACTCCGAACTGGATGCTGTCAGGACCGCCTGGGAGCTGGTGATGGGCGCAGAAGCATCCCAGGAAGAGTACATGGTCTTCGAAGACCGGGAGGGAGTCGACGCGGACGACGAAGTCTTTGACTAAGTCACGGCAGCGGCTGGCTTGAAGATGGATGTATTGGTCGGTCTACCATTTGGCAAATTCGTGATTAATGAGCTATGACAGTCTACGCCTTATCAGTGGTGATGTGTACAGCAAATGTGGCTATATCCTGGAGCCTATCAGGCCCCGTCAAATGAGCGCTTTCGTAAAGCAACATTCGCTCGTTTCCTGCTTTGTGTATGATCGCAGACCCTTGCCTGATAGCATGAACCGACTCCGTTGAACACCCCAACGCCACGTCCTCGGCCAGCTCACGCTTCCCGCGAGGCGGCCGCTCAGTAATAACAAGGTTCCTCACAACGACCATAGACGATGTCGAATCAGATACCACGTTGCCTCAGGTCGCCCCCACCACGCCAGTAGTCCCTGAATAACACCCAGCCGAAATACAACTCCTCCCCAACATAGGGATCAAGGAAGGAAAAGCAACAACGATGGCTTTGCTCGGCAGATCCAGGTCGATTTGTGCTCACTGTGCCTCGGGCTTGAACGTTCAAGCTGCGGCGGGTCGGATGGCAATATAAATGCTGCCAAAGGGATCTTGTAGGCTGTTGTTGTCTTGCTCGACGCGCATCCTGCCCTTGGATACTAAGCCAAGTACGTGGTAGAAGGCCTCGGCAGCCTCTGCATACGTCGCTCTGGCTGGAACATACATGTCGTCGAAGGCAATCCATTTCCGCCCCAGGGCGATATCTTCGTCGTGCCGCGCTTCTCCGTGTTCACGTACGATCTTTTCGACGTGGAAAAGGAAAACGGCTCCGTCACGGTCAAGTTGGTTGCGCCTGTATTGGCTCTCTGTCTGAGGTTTGCCCTCCTCCCCAGCATGGTCAACAGGTGCAGTCATCCCATCAAAAGAGGAATTAGCCGAGTCGAAACCGCCGGCGTACCCTATTCCCATGCCACCTGCTTCGCCCATGGCGGGATCATCGCTGTAGCGCACAATGTCATGTTGAGAGCCGACACCCCTGTTGAGAGGGCTTGAGGGCTGGTCTCTACCCAACTGATGCTGTGCAGAGCCGGCCATACGAATTGCCGAATTGGCCGCGAGGGACGATCCCCGGTTCCAGGGCATAGAAGAAGGGGGGTCTGTCAAAGCCGATTGAGCTTCTCTGCCGACTTCGGGGGGGCTTCGAGGGTGCCTGTTGCCTTGGTTGAAGGATCCGTCTCCGTTAAAATTACCACGGCTTTGGTCTTGCTGTTGTGTACCATGGCTGTTCTCCAGTCGTGGCCTTACCCGGCGATTTTCTCCCCCGGAGTCCTCGGCCCTTTCAGACATTGACCTGCTACGCTTCCGACTGTCTTGGAAAACCTCAAGGCCAGTGACGGCAGTGAATAGACCGTCACCAGAAAAATGAACAGCGAGAGGGTGTATAATTCCTGGAATGCCGAGGCTCTGGCCGACGTTGGCAATCCCCAGGCCAAAGGTGAGATGGATAGCGTTCTTCCTTGCTCGTCTGAGCAGCGTGGTATGATGAGTTTTGGGTTGGCAGCAATGTTGGCGGTAGTGTTCTTTTCCTTGCCATTCCTTCAAAACATTACTGGAAAGCACATTTCGCTGGTCAGGACGCCACAGTCTTCGTTTCCTTCTCTTGCGCTGCGGAAGCGCAGCTTGGGTCTCAGACTGGCCATCGCCTCCTTGGCCCGACTGTGCTTCGTGTAATGCCTCGGCGTGGGCCAATGCCTCGTTATTCGGTAGCGGTTGTTCATCCATCATGACGAGATCGTCTTGGTCATCGCCCTCGGCCTGGTTTATGTCGACACCGGCCTGTGCGCTAGGCAGGAGAGGGAGACTGGACTCGTCTCCGAAGACCATGGGGGTGGGATTCGCCGGATCGATAATGTTGCCGTCCTCATCAATCTCCATGCCCCAATCAGAGGGTCCAGCAGCATCATCCAGGGCAAAGGTGTAGCCGCCATCACCCAATTGATCCTCTTTCGGCTTTGCTATGAGACCCCGAAGAACTGGAGGGGTTGCGCCTGGATCGGATGCGCTGGATTGTGAAAGTCCCAGTTCGATGGGAAACCCCATGTCATCCCCTGGGCCGCTGGAGCCAAAACTGAACGAGTAAGGAGAAAATTGAGAGGAAGTCTTCTGCGTGTCGTCTTTTCCTGAACCTTTCAAGGCAGGCACCCCTTGTTCAAACCGGGGCAAGGGGGAAAAGAAGTTTTGTGCAAAGTCGGGATCGTCCTTAACCATCAAGTTCTCAGGGCTGCAGTCTATATCAGTATAGACCCTATGGATTAGCATCATGGAATGGTTAGACCAGTTACTCACATGGTTTTGCCGGCTCGGGGGTCTAGTGCGTTGCCTGACAGGTGTCTGAAGAAAGTACGCATGTGCGTGTTGACCTTCTGGGCATCCGTGTAGAGGTAGGTCACCTGTTGGTTGTAGACTCGAGAAGCGCCATAGAGAAGGCTGCTTTGCAGTCTCAGGGCTATGGGAGCGCCTGGCTTGATGATGGTCTCGACAGCCTTCTGGATCTCAACATCCTGTATATCCTTGCGCGTCACACGCCTGGTGCTCGAACGTGGGCCAATCGTGGCCACGAGCCTGGACGAATCTCAGCATGGCAACTTCGATTGTGCATACGTATCTTCTAAAAGGGGTTTTCTTACCAGATAGTTGCCACGCCGCTTTCAGATTTGGCGAGAACTGTGTGCCATGGTCAACATGTATGCCCTCGTGAGTGTTGCCTTGAGATACCTACTTTCGTGGCTGTAGAACATGGTGGAATTTTGAAGACGGGCCGGGAGACGCATCCAACGCGGAAAAGAGACGAGCAGATGGCCACAAGATTGCGTCTCTTGGCCGCGGTCTTTTCGGAGGCAGGTGTCTTGTGTCACTAGTTTGGCTGTGGTTGGCAGACCGAAACGCGCAGGAGGGTTGATATCAGGGAAAGAACGGGAGAGATGACGAAAAGGATCGCTGAAACCTGCGCCCTCGTTGGCCATACAGAATAGGATATGAATGAAGGTGAAGGATAAGACCGAACTGGAAGCCTCGCGGGTTAGTTTGGGTCACAAGGCACATGAGCTATCAAAACGGACGAGTACGTAGTTTCCTGGAGAAGGTGCAGTGGGGGGTCCCCTACAAACACCACATAAGAGGTACATATGTATGTACTTGCCTCCGACTTGTGACCTTGCCCCTTGCATTTCTCCTCGCGACTCAACGATGTAAACAGTCAGAAAGCACTTCAGATCATACCAATTCAGGAGGGCATTATTGCTTGAACATCGTCAGCGGGAACTCACCTCTCGGGCGTGGGTGCTCAATGGTATTCTCGTCTACCGCTTCCTCCCACTTCTCCAGCTGGCCAATACCTAGAACAAAAAAACAGACAGAGAAAAACACGGCTACAGACCTTGGGTGAAGCCGCTTGCAGCAAGTTTTCTCTTGCCAGGCATTGCAGGGATCCTTGAAGAGGCTGGCCTAGGCGGAAACACAAGGATCTCCGTCTCGTTTTTTTTAAACCATGGTTGCCGGTATATGTCGGTTCCCTTCTTTTCAGCAGGCTCTAGGCAGACCGCATCTAGCAAACGTCGGGGAGCTGACCTGGATGCAGCTGTGGTCGAGTACACATCGCTTCCAGCACACTCTGCTCAGCGCAAGGAACAGGATTCACCAGTTTGATCCTCAGCCCGTCTTCCACCGGTCGTAGTATAAACCTCAGCTTTCATGACAGACACATCGACCGTGCCTAGCAGCAGACAGCGATGGAAACAAACGACAAGACACCGGTGGACGGAGCCACCCCATTAAACGGCCTGGATACGTCTCATGTCCTCAATACAAGCCAAATCGCCAAGCTCACTAATAAGGCGGATGCACACCTGAAGGGAATTACGCGAGTATCTAGGAGTCTCCTCGACGCTGCTGATTCCTTCGATGACAACAAAGAGGCAGCTGCCAAGGCTTTCAAAGACATGAAGAAGCTGATCGGGGATGTCTGGGAGATCACATCTCATCTTTCCTGGCTCGCAGACGACGCACGCAAACATTACTGCATTGCTGAGGAACCCGAGGAAGCATCAAAACGCAAGCCGCCCACACGGAAGAGAAAGCCCGGCGCGGCCTTGGCAAGGGCCAACAAGAAAAGGAGAACATCCAAGAAGAAGGCCTGCAAGAGACCGGTCACCAGATCGGCGTCGTCAGATTCATCGTCAGATTCGTCATCGGGTTCATCGTCCGATTCGTCGTCGGGTTCGTCGTCGGGTTCGTCGCCGTCAGACTCCCTAGAGTTTTCGAGTATCTCCGGGGATTCTGATGGGACCACCGGGGGGTTAGAGGATGAAAGTGAAGA
Organism: Nigrospora sphaerica; assembly: GCA_018287875.1. NCBI lineage: Eukaryota > Fungi > Ascomycota > Sordariomycetes > Amphisphaeriales > Apiosporaceae > Nigrospora > Nigrospora sphaerica. The sequence goes on from JAGVVL010000018.1 coordinate 1,989,166, forward strand.
TCCCCAAGTAGATACCCCTGCCACCACGATTTCACCCAACAATCATTGACAGCAGTGTCGGTGAGACGCATAGTACGTTATATACCACCAGTTCTTGACGGCATTCGCCAAGATTAATACGTTCTAGCTTTGCTAATTCCATAATCTACCGGACCCCGCCCATCATTCTGGGCAAACATGGGTAGCACCCTCGAGTGTTGGGCACGCGCACATAATCAAACGCACGAGGGATGAAGTGAAGACGGGTGGATCATTTTAAGAGAATTGGTTGCCATCAATTCGCAAGATGACTTGGTTGGCTAAGTACTCATGGTGTTGGCTAAGAGACGGGAGTACCCGCGAATCAAACTTCCCTCCCCAGCTCCACGGAGACTTCTAACTACCAAGGTGTAACGTGTCACAGCGGAATAAATAGTTGTTCAAGTGCTTGTTTGGTAAGAGGCGCCTTGTGTGCGACTGAAGACGGCGGGGAGGCAAGTGGGGATGACAAAACATGATATGCAAAAAGAAGTGATCAATCGATTTAACCGATTTTATTTGACAAGAGTGGGATTCGAACCCACGCCTCTTGCGAGACTACGATGTTCCGTATCCCGGGATCTCTTCGCAGAAGGAAATCACTCGAAAACCTGAACGTAGCGCCTTAGACCGCTCGGCCATCTTGCCTGTTTTGATGGGAAATAAAGCACTTAACAATGCTGTTGTCAGCGCTCAATGCAAAAGCAGCTCGTGTGTGCTGACGACCTAGGGGAATTGGAGAGGTAGACGGGTTGGACTCGATTTAGTGGGCAGCGGATGATGGATGAACAGGGATGGTGTGTAGTTTACGAACCCTTAAGCGCCTGCGTATTGATCAGCATGTGAGACGGATCCATCCTACCATTTACTGGCACCTGAAGCCTGACGAGTAAGGAGCTACCGGTGTCAGAGGTACTGGCTGGCCTGATCTTAAGGGAATGGGCATATCCCGGGTTTTGCTGACGTACCTTACATCACCTACTTAGGGATTCGGGAACTCAGCTTGGTGCTACTCTAAAGGTTTGACGTGGGGACATCCGTTTAGGTCAGGTAGGAATGAGCTATTATATGGTACTTCCCTGCTGAATCTATACTCCTGTACGGGCAGGTGTACGATGCATCATCCCCGTGTGCACACACATACAATTTAGCTGTTGTTGAGTTAGGTTCCCTTTCTATTCGCCATATTTCTCGTTTCGTTTACCGATGTTCGATCCCAGAAAGAGTTTTTCCTTGGACGCTCGCCTGTCCGGGGCAGCCCCTGATCCAGATGGAGGGAACTTCGAGGGCGTTTGGAGCTTTCTTAGCCGAAGGTCCTCGACGTACGCGACCACCCAAACGTAACAAATACATTGAAGTACTTAGCTGCACTTACATGCCCTCCATTCGCATACACCTGCTGGCTCTAGTCGATGCTGCTGGCAACATCCTTTCACATGACCTAGAAGAACCCAATGCATGAGTGAAGTGCCAAGATACGAAGCCCCGCTTGTGCTGTAGGCCCGGCAGTTTACTGAGCAACCGCCGCAATCTCCGGGCGGTCCGGAGGTCTGAACTGCTTCCAAAATCGCAGTGGCCGCCGGATACTCTCGTGCTTGTGCTCATGTCGTGGCAGGAAGCCTGTCCCGCTCTGGTTTAGTTTAGTATCCAGACTCTGCCCTTTGTAGAAGGGTCTGCCACGATAGCTAAAGAGATAAGGAAAAGCCAGTCGGGGCCATCCGTGCCTATTGCCCAGATCAGTCGCTGGCGCCGCACAATGTCCTATTACGGCAGATTTCAGTAGGTAATTTCCCAATCCACCGGTGTGAGCCCGTCTCGGTCGTTGGAGGTGCCCGCCGCTTCTGTTGCTTTCGGCCGACAGACCAGCCGAGGTACAGGAGCGAGCACTGGCTGCTCCTCGGCTGGGAACCACTCCCTTACACGTCGGCGGCGCCGGTGCGGACTCGTGCGGACTTTATATCTCTACCGCATTTGTCATGATGTCATTACAAATCGAGTCCGCGGCCAAGGGGATTCGCTACGCATCGAGTGTGGCTCGGTGGCTCTGACCGTCAGCCGAACGTGTTGCCATCCTCAAAGCCGGACCCGACGCGCAACAGCAGTAGGTCCTGCGGATTGTCTCCGTGTTGCAGGTCGTCAGCCAGAGCTCCACCAGCATGAATAAATATCGTCCGTCAATGCTCTCATCGTCTTGCCTGCGACGCGCATTTCGTAGACCCCAAAGCCACGCGCTGTTCGCATCACCACTCCTCAGCTATCCGGCGCATCCGCCGAAACGCTACTTGAGCGCCCAAGACCAGGCCGTTCGCATTGCGACTCGACTAAACAACTTGCAGACTGCTACGGGCGTCGTCCTCTTCGCCCTCGGCGGCTTCTACTATTTCAAACAAACCGCCGCCATGTCGAGCAAGCTCATCCCGTCCAACCCATCCGACGTCATGGTCATTCGCGACATCACGCCCAATGTCGTGACACTGTCGGTGCCCTTCTCCCGCTTCGGCCGCGTGCACATTGGCGGTCGTGCCACTCTAGGTAGGTGCTGTCCGGGTGTGGCGTTCATGCATGTTTCTTTCTTATTGACCCCGTGCAGTGCGCCTCACATCGGGAAAAATCGCCGTCGTATCGCCCGTGGCGCTTACTCCCGAGGTCAAAGCCAAGGTGGCCCAGCTGGGCGGCGCCGTCGCCTACATTATTGCGCCCGACTTTGAGCATCACATCTTTGTGTCGGAATGGGCCAAGGAGTACCCCGACGCCAAGATCATCGGGCCCGAGGGCCTGCCCGAGAAGCGCCAGAAGATGAAGGACGAGAAGATTGGCAACGAACCTTTTGCCTACGTGTACACGCCCGCGAACCGGCAGTACAACGAGATCGACGCCGATTTCGCCAAAGACTTCGACGTCGAGTACATGGACATGCATCCCAACAAGGAGATTGTCCTCCACTTCAAGCCGGAGAAGATTCTGATCGAGGCCGACCTGCTTTTCAACCTCCCGGCCATTGAGCAGTACTCGAAGGTGCCGGACGAGGTCAAGAACTCCAACGGCTTCCTCAACCGGCTTTTCGGCGGCCTCAACGGCACGACCGGGGACGCGCTCGGCACGAAGCGGTTCTTGTGGTATGCCATGAGCTCCAGGAACCGCCCGGCGTGGAACGAAGCCGTCAAACGTATCGAGACCTGGGACTTTAACACCATCATCCCCTGCCACGGCGAGACGATCGAGGGCAACGGCAAGGAGATATTCAGGAAGGTTTTCGAGTGGCATCTGCAAGGCCATAAGTAGAATATGGAAGTGTGCATCTTGGCGGGCTACACGGGCGGGTGGACGCCAGGACGGCTGGTTATCGGAGGGCATGGGTGGTAGTACGTGTGTTTTTCCTTAGGCGTCTAGATACCACTTTTTTCCTGAATACAAGGGCGCTGTGCTATGCGGCGTTCATCCCGACTGCCGGGTGAGTTCGTGACATGGCCTTGTAGCCGCAGTTTTCGCCCGAGTGAGCTCCGTACTCCGTATTGCTGTGAAAAGCGGCAAAAAGACCAGACGACGAGCCCAAGGGAGTCGTTGCGAATGCATCCGTACTTCTGGAACCCATTTGACGGCAGCGACCGGCAAGTGACGCGAGGCGGGGCGGCCCCACGGGCGCGAGCTGCCCGGGGTGTTGCTCCGGTTACCCACCCAACCACAGTGCCACCTAGCCCAACAAGGAATTGGATGGCCATCATCATGCGACCGCCCGCCTTGGAAGACTAAAAGAGAGGCTGGAAAGAGGAGTTGTGTAGCTGGGAATGGTACTTGTTCAGACACGGCCCCGTCTCAAACCGATGCGCTTTTCCAAACCTCGACCGTGAGCCGTCCCCAAACGCTCCTCCATTGCTTTGTATAACGACGAATACGCACCGATTCTCGCTCCATCTTCGCCCCGAGAATCTGGACCATGTTGTTGACCTCGTCGCAAGTATCCGTCGCCCTCTCCTCGGGAATCGGTAAGCCTTCCATTTCCACCCGTGTTTGTTACCCGTCGAAGTACCTACGCACGCCTACTCTGTTTCTGAGACATCCATCTGCCAACTGCCACAATCACTTCACCTCCCGGCCCCCGGGGGGGCCGGGGGGGGAAGGGGGCGGCCCTGCGCGTGCACACACACCGCCCTATACGCATACATGCCTTCGTTACTTACTCACTCCCGTCCTCGCTCGTACCCACAAAGTCCTTGTCTGCATTTGTGCGTGTCTCGTGTGCGCTCGGTGAACTGACCCCCTTGTCCCCCCTAGTCATTCTCTTCACCTCGGCGCTGTTCCTGAGCGGCTATGCCATCCAGCAGCGCACGCTCCGAGACCTGCGCATAGCCATCCGGCCGGACCCACGCCCGAGCCCCAAGATCTACCTGCCGGACCGGTTTAAGATTTCCACGACGGAGCTCGCCGACGGCACCGTCATCCAGGTCGATGGCAATGGGAACCCGCTCGAGGCCGACGCCGGCGCCGGCGCCGAGGAGGCGGGAAGGCCCGGCAACCAGCAGCAGCAGCAGAAGCAGCGGCCGCTAGTGCACGTCCAGGTCCGGCCCACCATCCCCCAGGGCGGCCGGGTGGACGAAGAGCCGGACAAGCTCGAGCTGAAGCGCCGGGAGGAGACGCCGCCGGCCGAGGCCGCCGACGCGAAGGAGCCGGCCGAGGAAAAGAAACAGCCTGAGGAGAAGGCCGCCGACACCCCCGATGGAGCCGCCAGGCACGAGAAGCCCATCAGCAAGGCCGAGCGGCGGCGGCGGATCAAGCAGGAGATCCGGGAACTGTCCCAGGGGGAGACGCCGGTATACTACCAGCGCAGACTATGGTGAGGAACACGACGCATCGAAATGCAGGCCTACGTGCCTGTCTGCTTTGGGAACCCGTCTACTTGGCCGGGTGGTTACGGGCGTATATGAGACCTGTATATCTATCTTCCTGCTTACACACGGGCGTGATGGCGATTTGGGTTGGGCTGGGGTTTGTTTGGGCCGGTGGCGTTCACATGTACGTTACGTTTGGGACTGTCGTTACCTGACTGCTGGAGATCCTGGCAGAGAAAGACGCATCTGTGTTCGAGAACGGGGAACACCATTTTGGGTCAGGCGCCTACTGATAGATATGATTTGAACGACATCCCAATGTGCTCATTTCCTTGTGCGAGGGGGAAACGGAATAGGCGGCTTGGTTGTCGGACTCTCCTAGCTATTGCTGACCAGCTATGGAGCACAGCACTGGTCCTCTATATTCATACAACCCCAAGCTCCTGTTGGGTTGTTCGGCCTGCAGGTTACACTGACTCTTCCGAGGCTCACGATACATTCAAAGACTGCCCACAACATTCATCCTCACCCGTGCAGGCGGTCGACACAGTCGGTATTTCTCCATGCCAAAGTCTCGAGCAGAGCGTTCGAGGCACGGCGTTACCTGTTCACTACTTGCATGGCATGACGCGTCCGCCTGCTTAGACTTCAGCATCTGCATTTGTGGCGCCTCAAGTATGTACGCACCGACCAAACAATGCCCGAAATATCAAGGGAGTTACCAAGTATGGCAGAGGTGATCGTGCAGGACGGAGACGGAGCGCATATTTCGTAATGCATATATGTCGGCAAATTCTCACCCCCTCGATGCATGTGGCATGACTGGGCGGCTTGGGGCCGAAATCCCCAAGTAGGGGATATCGAATCAATGGCCCTTTTTCGATTTCATGGCGTCTAGTATCCGCCAAGCGCTCTCGGACCGCTGGACCAGAAGCCACTTTGGGTTTCCATGCAGGGAACGGGATCGCAGTGGTGCCATCTTACGAAGCTTGCCTGCCCCAAATCGTGCATAGGCGTACCCATTGGAGCAGTAGCTACCTAGGCGTGCAAGCCGCTGATCTGTATGCACTTTGTTTTGCACCGAAGTAGCGGGAGGGGTTCCCTGAGCTGTCAGGGCGGGAATCGAAGCGGTAAGTATGCCTCATGCAGGTCGGGAAGTTTGTCCAGCCAGACGCGTGTCCTCTGCTCCCGGCTTTTCAAGGCGCCGAGGGCCGGCTCAAATATCCCTTGGTCCAGAGTCGTCGCGGTGAAATCATCGAGCATAGCTTAGCCTGTCTCGGTGTGCCAACGAGCCCTTATGTAGCTGCCAAGCCGCGAGACATGCTTGCACTGCCTCGAGGACAGGCAGCCGGTCAGCAGGCGAGCAGGCCGTCTTCTTCTCCTGATTTATGCAGAGGGATCGAGACTCGCAGGGCACTTGCTGCCTGTAATGGCGACAGAATGACTCGAGACACGTGAGGTAGACGACTGACGGGCAACAGAATCGCGGATTCGGGAGCTTGACTGGCTCGAAGCAGGATGGAAGAGCCAACGCGCAAGTGGGTTGGAGTCTCCGTCATAACCTCACAGCCATCCGTACGTGGCTGTCCATGTCGTCGGGCCCTCGTTACTGTGGAATAGTGCATACCTATTTGTACGGTAGTTATAGACGGGGAGGAGACGGGAGGCGAGAGGACCCAAATCCGGCGCTTAGCATAGGAGACGATGCATTTGGGGAACCCAATTGCCGTCAAGGATGTGTGTGGTATTGCACCCGGTAGAATTGCGCCCCTCCTTTGGCGATGGGCTACCCCTCTTGGCCCTTTTTGGCCCCGCTGGTTATATGCCGGTGTTGTCTACATCGTAGGAAATCATGGGCAAGGTAAATACTAGTGGACTACATCGTTAGAATAGAGCAGGCTTCCCGGGCGGTACAGATCCCGAGTAGGTAGGTTTTAGGAGTAGTGGCTCCAATTACTACCTGAATTCCATAAGGTGTATTACTCTTACAGGCTGGACCCCGCTATCCAGCACAATCTAGCCTGAGCAGCCGGGCTCCCGCCTCCAGTGCCGTAAAAAGCAGAAGGGGAAAGTAGGGAGGGTATGGCCGCGAGTACAACTACATCGGGGCATACCATTGATCGAACATTCACTGCTTACCGTGTAAGGAAGGTACTTACACAGTGGGCGGGTTATCGGATCAATGGAACCTCTCCTTACGCACCCCGCGACGCCGTCGCCCTGGGACCGCTCGGCGGTCAAGCGGGCACCGACGTCCCACTATCAAATGAGGTACGATGTACATTACATTACTGTTACTTAACGGTAAAGTACCCGAAGCCCATGGATCATCGCAGGTTCCAAAAGGCGATGATGGATGGGCATTCACGGATGCATCTGCGAGCCCCGGTTCGAGAAACGAAACGAAACGAAACGAAACGGTTCTATGCCAATCATCCACAGTCGATAGCGAGACTGGATACCAGCCCACCGCATCATTCACCCTCTACTGTGTACCTGCCCTCACCTCCTTCGCCCACTTCTTGCCCGGCTGCTCGAATGTCGGCGTCGCACAGGCCAAGGCCTTCCTTCTGTTTGGGGCCTGGAAAGCGCCCGCTGGTCTGTCCATTCCTGCGAGGACGGGGGCGGCTAGACGCCCGAACTACGAATGTAAGAACTTGTATGTACATTACCTACTTCGCGGCTTCGTAAGTCGGAAAGGCGGCCATCCATGTACACGTAGGCGGTGCAATGGAGATATCGAACCAACCAAACCATCCACTTACACCACCCATCATGCATCTCTTGCTGGAGTCTAGAACTCTCCGAACCTTGGCCAGGGGATTTCCCGTTCAGGCGCCAAGGGTCATCCATGAGCCACTCGTCCATCCTCTATCGGCCCATCCATCTAGGCCCAGGCAGGCAGGCCATGGATCCTCGGGTACCTCGCCGTGGAGGATGCGGGCGTTTCTCGTGCCACTTGGGGCGTCTCCATTATCCCGTACTGGATCCCAATGGCCGGGCTCACGGGGCAAGCACACCTGTAAGCACGCCAAGATCAGCTGCAAACGCACCGCCTAGTGGGATCCTATTTCGTTACCAGTCGTCAAGAGAACGCACAAGAGAGAGAGAGAGAGAGAGAGAGAGAGAGAGAGAGAGAGAAGGGGGGGTCGAAAGAAGCTCCCCCGGGCTGCCGCAGCTTGTGCGAGTGAGTAGCGAGGCAAACAAAACGGCGTCCTGGAAATCCCCTGTCGTATCCTTTCAAGTATCTCCCATCTTGCCCATCTTCGGCGCATCCCTTCCCACCACCAAGCTGACTACTGCAACCATCACGTGTGCACCTGTCCGCCAGGGTGGAGGGAGACCGCAACTTTGAGGAGCCCTAGACACAGCCAACAGACCTGCATGTCTTGGGTGTGACCCCTCCCCCCCCCCCCGCGGGAATGGAATGTGTGTGACTCTGGACCTGACATACCTACATACCCGTCTCCCTCGTCCCAAAGGGGGCTTCTGGTCGACCTCCCTGGACCCCGTTGATTCCTTGGGAGCGCGACCCGAGACATATTTGGTCATCTCAACTTGCCTCAAGTCACGCCGTCCTTGGAGGTTATCTCACCCACCAGGAACTTTTCGGGCCATACGTCCAGACGATTTAGTCCGTAGGGCAGCTCCCCTCCGTCCGCCTGGAACGGCCCCTCTTGAACGCGTGTTCACCACCGCCGTGCGCGCTACGCCCCCGCCTACCGTACTTACTTACCTACCTGAGTGCCTTCGTCGGCATTCTACGCAGTGTACCTTTCTGGTCAGCCCGGCGCCGGTGAAAGGCCCCTGCTGCAGCCCAAAATGACCGCTGAGGTTCAATATCCCCCCACTCGGCTGGACCGTCTGAGCTTGGAAGACTTTGAGACGGCTTCGATCCGCTCGACGGCACCATCTTATAGTTCGTTTGCCCAACCCCCAAATCCCCACCCACTCTTTGGCCTCGTGCCCTCACGTGCCCCTACTGACACCCGCCTGCCCACTCGCGACAGACTCGGAAGCGCCGTCGTACCATTCCACGCCGTCGGCCGAAAGGCACGGGGAGCGACCCCCGTCTTACACGCCGTCGACGGCGCCGCCGTACTCGCGACCTCCCGCCTCCTCGGCCCCCCGACCGCCCCCCGAGGCGTCGACGGCGTCCATTGCTACCCACAGCACCTTCAGTCGGGGGGCCGGCCTCCCCCGAATACCCGACCCGTTTCCCCGCAACCGGGGCCCCGACCTCAGCCAGTTTCGCGTCGGCACGTGGAGCTCCATGCACAGCAACCCCAATGCCCGGCACTACCAGGCCGTGGCCAACCGGCGCGTATCCGCCGCCAACAGCAGCAACAGCAGCGTCGACGTCCTGCGGGGCATGCTTGACCGCCTGAACGAGGAGGAGGAACAGCGCGCCGCCGCCCGCGTGCGCCCGCTGGAGGACCCCCACCTCGTCGGCGAGGATGCCGCGACGCGCGCGCGCAGCCAGAGATTGGCGCGGGAGAACGGCGACGAGATCCTCATCCGCGAGGACCGACAGTGGGACTGGTGGCTGGGTAAGTGGCTATGGCGAAACCCTACAACCGACGAAGGAGCCGCGGCTATCGGGAGGCGCATCGCTGACTCGCACCTCGCTAGCCCAAACGAGAGATATAGAGCAACGATCCGAGAGCTGGAAGGATTATCAGCAACGGAACAAGAGGGCTTCCAGGTGGCGGCGGCTGGGCCGCTTTTGAGCGCCCTCCCTTCAAACTTGGTGTTTACAGTGTTTGGATGCACACAAGAGGTATAGGCCGAGAGCCTCGCCTCCGAACTCACCCTCCTTCTTTCCCCGTCACTCCTTCGTAGGTTCGCCCGGGTGATGGGGGCCTCTGATTTGCAATTTCTACGGCGTTGGGGGGCCGGGTACAGGAACAGAGTACCGATGACTGGGGTCCCAATTGTGTCGTGATCCAGCTCCTGGGAGCCGACAACGGGGATCATGGGCGATACCACAGACTCGGCAATCGAAAGATTGCTCAGTGGATGACCAGGAAATATCACGAATGAACATGCGCAACGCTGCCTCAATGACTGTCGTTGACTATATAGTCAGGCTGATTAGCTTCAGAGTGGCATCGTATGGGAACCAGGCGTGTCCCACATCGTGTCGGCAAACTCCCATGCTCCAGCTGAGTATAGTCTGGCACTCCTCGGGGGCATACTTACCGAGCGATCACTATGCCACATATCACAGACTATGCCGCAGGGGCAGTACTACTGAGACACTGTCCGCAAGCCCGCAACGTGTGCTTAAAGACTACCGTATCTGTATACCTTAACGCCGCCTATGCTGCTATCAACGCATCGTCTATATCCATTGGAGACAGCGGGATCCTCTCCTGGTCTCGTACACTCCTTTGCCGCGTTATGGTGGTTCGTATCGTACGTTGTGACGCTTAGCTCTTGCTCTTCGTGTTCAGAATGAGGGCGACGATGAGACTGTGGGCACGTTAGTACAGTGGCTAGCAGCACAAAGAGGTCTGCCCTCTGGCTGGCCGAACATACCCGTAGAGACCCAATACCTCGCCGAAAATGAGGATGAGGACCATGCCGACAAAGACCCGTGACTGCTCCATGTACGAACGCACACCCTTGTCGCCTACGACGCCAATACAGTAGCCGGCCGCCAGACCCGTCATGCCGACCGAGAGGCCGCAGGCTAGATGCATGAAGCCGCTGTACAGGCTGTACGCCTCCGGAGGCGGGTGCATGTCCTCGACAATCAGGACGGAGATGACGAGCGAGTAGACGGCGATGATACCGGACATGACGACGGGGATCAGGCACTGCAACGGGGGGAGAGGGCGAGCGCCCGTGTCAGCTGTCGAGAACCGTACGGCCAACGCCCTTCAGCCGCAGGAGCGCGTGGCCTTGCTCACCTTCATGATCAGGTCGGGCCGGAAAGTTCCCACGCCGGCGATACCGATGCCAGACTTGGCCGTTCCGTACGCCGCGCCGATGCCTACGAGGCGGTCTGTTAGTAGCTGGTTTGTCGCAGGTCTACCCGGGAACAGCATGGGTCGGGAGAGGCCTACAGCCAAAGATCATGGCAGCCGCGACACCGGCCTGTTCATTTCGCGCCGCATTAGCCAATGATTCGCTGCCGGGGAGGGAAGAGGAGGCGACGGCCCATGGTCGGGACGGGCAACGTACCATGCCGATGAAGGACGCGAACTTGGGCGCCAGCTCGCTGGTGTTTTCCATGGCGGAGGCCACGGGGGAAGCCATGGTGGAATGCTTCCGGTTGGGTTGCAAGGGCTAGAGTCCGGATGGGAAGGACCTCGCAGAGGATGAAAGGCGGCGGGATGGAGGGCAGATGGGCGGATAGCTGGATGATGTTCCTCACGGCGCGGCGAGCGTGCTTGGTTAGATACGTTGGCTGGCGGGTTCCCAGCGACGACGTAGCTTCGCAGGCGCCTCCCCATCCTATGGTGACCTGAGCGTTCCCGGGCTGGGGTGACTCGTCACGTGATGCACTCGCTCCAGCTTCCATGCTACTACGTAAGCACGTACTCCTTACCTAAGTAGGTACTTAGGTAAGTTTGTGTGAAGAGGTACATATCTACATCACGTACACACAAAGTCGAGCTCAGGCTCGAGGGGGCTCAGGTGTCTCAACGGCCTGCGCAGGCGGCGCCGCCAATCAGATAACCACTTGGGTCGCGAGTCGGCCCGTCGGAGGTTGTTCTCGGTGAAAGGCCCCCTTCTCATCCCAGCTGCTTTTGGACGATGCCTAGACGGATATCGCCTTTCTGCGGGCTTCATCTCGCCCGGGCCGCTGGCCAATCTTGCGAGGAACGACCACCAAAAACGCCTGCCCTCGGCAGGTGTTGGAGGCAGGCTGCCCGCATGAGGCATGTCTGTCTACATGGCTGCATGAGGCAGCTCACACTGGCGCCATTTTGTATTACCGGTTCTTTTCTTGCCACTTGTCGTGTTTGATATGCAGACAAGGACAGCGTTAGAGGTGCAGAACTCAATGCTTTGGCGGCGTGGAGGGGGGAGCTCCTGGGCTCCATTAGCGAGACTTGACAGGTGGTCGGAGCCCTGAGAGGCACCTGCAACTGCATAGCAAGTGTACTTTAGGTACTACCGTCATCGACGGCGCACACCACCACATGGTGCAGGGGGTTGTTCATGTGGCCCCCCCGTGGGACGATGACAACGAGGCCGCCAGGAGACCATCCCAAGGCCGGGACGGATAGGAAGCATCGTACACAGTCGCTCGCAGCAGGCGTCCCGCCAGCGGCCACAAAGCGCAGTAACAGGAGGTATGTACCTAAGGTAGCTCGCAAGCAGCCCAGAGACCGACAGCACGCGCCGCGGGTTTTTCATGCTTTGGCGCGCCGTTGGCAAACTATCTCTTACACCGGGCGCCCAACGTGGCAGCGGTTTTCTCACATGGTCGTGCCTAGCCACCATCTTTTTTTCTTCAAAGGAAAAAAAACGAACTGTTGCACAGAAGTCAATCGGTCATCCAAGTGCAAGTCTATCTATAGCTTCATCGCTGGGGAGTGTGGCATCCCGGAGGGGCCTCTTTCGTCTCCTTCTTCTTTTGGGAGGGAACTAACTTTCTTTGCCTTTGGGGCTTCTGTTTCCGTCGTCTTCTCCTCGACGACGAGCTCGCCCCGTCCTTGGCCGAGCTTGTAATGGGCCAGGGGATTGATTGCAAGCTAGCAACCCACGCCGTGCTAGAGCCCGGTCTAGGAATAGTTTGGGCAGCAGAAGTGGGATTACGGAGAAGCCAATCCCAAAGCCCATGCACACATTGGCCGACCATCATTATCAGTGTCGGCGATCATTCAGGGCCGCGGGTGGTTGTTGGCAACGCTATTGCTGGGCTGCTGTTTGCTGCAACTTGCTGCTGCTATTACCGTTGTGGCTGCTTTACAGTGTAGCGACGGGAGAGGGAAAACCTGCCCGCGCAACGGCGCCGCCAACTCCCCCGATCAGATTCCTAATTGCACAAGATCTGGCAAATCAAGAAGCACATCCCGCGACATCCTCCCATCTCACCGCCCTGGCCTGTTCGTCCGTCATCTCTCTCTCACTCTCTCTTCCTCTCTCCCTCCTTCTCTCCCTCCCCCTCCGGTCCCCTTATTTTCTGTCTGTCCTGTCCTGTCCTATCCTAAACCCCGAACATCCAAGTACGGAGGTACAAGACAGGCACCGGGCCCATTTAGGCTAGGAAAATCTGGGGGGGGAAACGTCCGAGAGAGAACAGGACCTCGATATCGCCTTCTACGATTGGATTTCCAGCAAGTTCGCGCACAACAACCACGCACCTTTCCTTGGCTCTGTCGACCGCTGCCACCACCACACTCGCCCTCGCCCGGGAACCGCCTGCGCCCCGGCCAACAATCACCACCACATCCGCACACCTGCACGCACGCATACCGCAGACGTACCCTCCCTCCCTCGATCCTCTTTACTCCGGCCATTACGTAGGCTGCTTTCCGCCGGCTGCCTCGCACCTGTGGAAGATCCTGGTCTCTGTCCTAGGCTCTTGCAGCCGCCTAGGCTACTCCTCCACGGGTGAGTGAATCTATTGTTTTGCCCCTGATCACAGGCCCCTCGGGCTCCATGCGAATCGTGCGAACCCCCCCCCCCCCCATTCGAGCGACTCTTCGCCCACACCACCGTCGTCGGCCTCGGGCGCCTTCCCCCTCCCTCTGTCCCCACCTCTCTTCGTTCTTCTGTCGTCGACCGGCTGTTATGCGACGGTCGTCGCCCCTTACACATCTGCCCCCTACTCTCCAGAGGGTTGAACTAACATCGTGCCCCTTCTTTCCCAGGACGTGACAATGGCCGAGTACTACGACCAACGCCGCTACGGCTCGTCTGGCAATAACACTCAGCGAGATGCCGCCTTCTCCAATATCTTCGGCGCCGCCCCTCCCCCTGGCCGCTCCCAGACCATGACCTCGTCTTCCGGCGACATGCCTCCACCCCAGATGATGCCGTCGGACGGCAGGACGCGGACGATGGGCTCCAGCGTGGGCGGCATGCCCCCTGACATGCGACGGCCCCCGCCCCGAATGGCACCAGGCTACGACAATAACGTGTCTGCTCGAACGAGAACGATGGATACGAGTATGGCCAATGGCTACTACCAGCAGCAGAGAAACCCCTCAGCTGGCTACCCGCCGCCGCAGCCGTACGGCAGGGGACCTGTGCCGGCACCAGACCGTCGTCCCTATCCCGGACCGCCCAATCCGGCCGGTACTACTTCCCGCTTCGACCCGAGAGCCGCGCCTGCGCAGAACCCGGCATATGGTTCCCGAGCACCCGCATCGAGATTACACCCGGGGCCGCCCCTTGGGGCTGCGACTGCTTCTCGAGATGACCCTTATCGCTCACAGTCCCTGGCTAGCATGCCTCGGCAGAACATGTACCAACCGCCGCCGGCTTCCTTTGGCTCCCCGCCGTCCGCCAACTTCCGGGGGCTATCGGGAAACCAAGCACCAGCTTCACGGACGACGGCACAAGGCAGGGTGGTTCCAGAGCGCCAAGACGATCGGTCTATGTCGTTGACCGGCTACTACCCGCCCGAGAGGGACGCGCACCAGACCATGAGCGGTCGCATCATCCCCAACCGCACGCGGGCCCCGTCCAACGAAACACCCTCGATGGGTGGCTATTCGAACATCAGTGGTAACAACTATACCCCCCTCAGTGGCACGGCTCCTTCTCCAGGGGCTGCGACCCGAACCATGAGCATGGCTTCTTCTACCACCTCGGCGACGGTGGACCACAGCCGATCGATGTCCATGGCCAGCACTATCGCCCCTTCGATAGTAGGCGACAACCCTCGGAAAGACATGTCCCACCGACCTTCAATATCCTCGAGGTCCACAGATGGCGAAAGGCCTCCGACAGCCAAGATTCGATCTCCCTTGGTTTACCCGGCCCTGCTCTCGCGTGTCGGCGAGTGCTTCCGACAGAAGATCATCACAGGCGAACGCACCAAAAACGGTCTTACGTACAAGAACGCTTTCAGCGGTTCTGAGGCTGTCGACGTTCTTTCGTACATCATCAGAACAACTGATAGGAATCTGGCCCTGCTCCTCGGTCGTGCTCTCGATGCACAGAAGTTCTTCCACGATGTGACATACGAGCATCGGCTCCGCGATTCGACATCGGAGATGTACCAGTTCAGGGAGTCTCTTATGGACGAGCCGGAAGACAAGCCATCCGTCAATGGCGTCTTCGTCCTCCTGTCAGAATGCTATTCGCCCACCTGTACGAGGGATCAGCTGTGCTATTCGATAGCATGCCCGCGGCGGTTGGAACAGGTGTCGCGACTGAACCTCAAGATCCAGCCCGGCCTGAAGAAGGAGGATGATGCGATTAATAACGACGACGATGCCGATCAGACGGACGAACAGAAGCTCTGGATCAACTCTGTTCCGAAAGAGATCGTCGAGAGCGTGGACGACAGGGAGAAGAAAAGACAGGAGGTTATCTCCGAGATTTGCTACACTGAAAGAGACTTCGTTAAGGACCTGGAATACTTGAGGGACTTCTGGATTTTGCCTCTCAGGTCCAAGGGCTCGCCCATCCCGGCCCAACGACGGGAAAAGGTCGTCCGAAACATCTTTGGCAACATCATCGACCACCCAGCCATCCATACAGTCAGTTCTCGATTCGCTAGAGCTTTGACGGAGCGGCAACAGAAGCACCCCGTGGTTTCCAACCTGGGCGATATCTTCCTTGAGTTTGCCCCGCAATTCGAGCCCTTTATTCTGTACGGATCCAAGCAGATGGAGGGCAAGTTTGAATTCGAGCAGGAACGGTCCAACAACCCCTTCTTTGCGAAGTTTGTCGACGAGATCGAGAGGAGAAAGGAATCCAGGAAGCTGGAACTGAACGGATACCTAACCAAACCGACAACGAGATTGGCACGATACCCGCTGCTGCTGGAAAACGTTGTAAAGTACACGGAGGAGGGCAACCCGGACAAGGAGGATATTCCTAAGGTTTTGGTCCTGATCAAGGAGCTGCTGACCCGCGTCAACGCCGAATCGGGCAAGGCCGAAAACCGCTTCAATCTGCGCCGTCTGCATGATCAACTACGCTTCCGCCCGGCTGACAAGGTAGATTTGAGATTGACGGAGGATGGGCGCGAGCTCGTCTTCAAGACGCAGTTCAAAAAGTCACCCTCGGACCAGGCTGAGATCACGGCCTTCCTCTTCGACCATGCCGTCCTGCTCGTGAGGATCAAGCAGGCCGGCAAAGGCGAAGAGGTGAAGGCGTACAGAAGGGTAGGTGCACTCACCTGCCGGCTGCGTGCGTGGTTACTAATGTCGGGTCGCAGCCCATTCCACTTGAGCTGCTGTCTATCAAAGAAATGGACGAAGTCATCCCGCAACAGGGCATGAAGCGCTCCTCTTCTAGCTTGATACCACTCCGGGCAGCCAACACGGACAATAAGAAAGTTGACGGCTGGCCCATCACTTTCCGCCACTTGGGAAAGAACTTCTACGAGCAGGTTTTGTATGCGTCTAACCAAGCCGCCCGGAAGAAGTGGCTCGAGTACATTGATTCCGCCCAGCAGCGCCTCCGCTCTCGGGCTGACTTCTTCAACGTCAATCTCGTATCGGCCGGCTTCTTTGGTGCCGGGAACCACGTCAACACGGCCACTCCCTTCGGTGAGGACTGGAGGCCCTCTCTCTGCAGATGGCGCCGGATACTAACATGGTCCTGACAGATGGCGGCCGCAAGTTGATTTACGGAACTGATAACGGCATCTACGTGTCCGACCGCAAGAACAAGGACGCCCAGCCTAAGCGCGTCATAGAAACGCAGAGCGTCACACAGGTCGAGGTCCTCGAGGAATACGGCCTGCTTTTGGTGCTCTCGAACAAGACGTTGCTGTCGTACCCCATGTCTTCGCTGGACCCCAACGAGCCCGCACTGTCGAAACGGCCCAAGAAGATCCAGAGCCACTGCACGTTCTTCAAGGCCGGCATCTGCCTGGGTCGGCATCTCGTGTGCTGTGTGAAGTCTACTGCGCTGTCCACAACCATCAAGGTCTACGAGCCCAACGACGCCATGAGCAAGGGCAAGAAGCAGAAGGGCTTTGGAAAGATGTTCAACGCTGGTCAGGACGAGCTGAAGGCCTTCAAGGAGTTCTACATCCCCACCGAGTCCTCGTCGGTGCACTTCCTCAAGAGCAAGTTGTGTGTCGCCTGCTCCAGGGGCTTCGAGGTCGTCTCCCTCGAGACGCTCGAGACGCAGAGTCTGCTGGACCAGGCAGACACGTCACTCGACTTTGTCGCTCGCAAGGAAGGAGTCAAGCCTGTCCACATCGAGCGGCTCAACGGCGAGTTCCTGCTCAATTACACCGACTTCTCGTTCTTCGTCAACCGCAACGGTTGGAGGGCCAGACCCGAGTGGCGCATTGACTGGGAGGGTACGCCGCAGTCCTTCGCCCTCAGCTACCCCTGGATCCTGGCCTTCGAGCCCAACTTTATCGAGATCAGGAACATTGAGAGCGGCGCTGTCCACATCGTCCCTCACAAGAGTATCAGGATGCTACACAGCAGTACGCATGAGGTGAGCGCCCCCTGACCCCGTTTCGGCCTGGAGGCTCTCCACTACATAATACTAACTCTCGACACACCAGATCTTGTTCGCGTACGAGGACGAAGGTGGCCAAGACGTCATTGCAGCTATCGATTTCTGGAAGAGCAACAGGAAATCGGAGATGCCTGCGCCGGAGAAGGGGGGCCCGTATTAGTCGCTACGGCCCTCTGATGCATCGGAGAAGTTGACGCTTCACCAACGAGCTCGTCGTTGTCTTGCCCTTGAGTCGAGCCCTGGAGACGGCGCGACCCCTTGGCGGGCGTGCCCGGACGTCAGGGCCAGTGTAGGATTCTTGTGAAGAGTATTGGGAAACGAGAAGTCCTCTTCGTTCGCCAGAGCGGCCCATGCGGCTGGGCTCGCGTCGTGCCGCAAGAGGGTCTCCTGCGCCGAAGACGGCTGCTGGCATAATTTGGTCGGGACTGGCCTTTGTCTAGCGTTTTAGCGACAGCCATATTCACGAGAGAGGGGCGGCACGGCGGTCCGAGGCTTCTCTTACCTAGCTTTGCTCACCGTCGTAAGGGAGTTCCTGGTGGGCTGGGCACGGAGAATACCCGCACGTCCTCGGATGGGGCCTTTCATTTTTCCTTCGCACCCGCAAACGGGTGGGCAGCCCGACAGACAGATAAGGAGGGGCGGGGCTCTCTCTGGATGGGGGCCAGGGGAGCCCCCGCGGATCTGGTCGACATTGTTTCTGGGCGAGATCTATTTAGCATGGGATGGCAGGGCGCGGCGGCATGCTGTTGTCTAGAACTTTAGGAATGGTTTATCTCCACCGTAATTGACTGAGACTCTTGAAGCCGCGTTGCCTCGCGCCCTTGTTCCATGGGGTGAAATCCGGGCTCTCCTCGTCGTCACCCTGGAACGCCCCTGTGGCGGCGATGAGAGCAGCACCCGCGAGGCTCGCCGTCCCTTCTCACCCTTTCTTTCTTTCGTGCAGGTCAACCAGCCAGCGGGCGAGCTCAGGACCGCGGCGATGACGGCATACCCGCATCCCTCGGCAACCACGGGGCCCGTCATGCCCGAGGTATGTAGCTATGACACAAGACGCGCAACCGTCGCTTCTTTCGCCGCCGCTCGACGCTTTCCCCCCCCGCCCTTCTCGCCTCGGTGATTCTAGAACACCATGCTTCGGTTCACAGCCTCCCGCTGACGGACGGCTTTTCGACCGTCTCCGGCGCGGCTTCGCGGGGCGGGGGGAAGCGGGTTTGCTGTTGTCGGCGGCCCCAAGACGGCGGCGCCTTCGCCCCCCTCTTCTTGCCCCTCTCCCCCTGGGTCGTCTCGACTTGCCTGGTCGCCACAAGACCAAAACGACAAATGGCGACAGATGTTGGGGGGGGGGAGACTTGGCGGGTCGGCATGGAGCCACGGCATCGGCGGCCGGACGCGCAAACCCGGATTCGGCCCAGCCGTCGAGAGGAAGCGGGGAAGAGGGAGAGCAAAGTAGAGAAGAGGGGGGGGGACAAGAAGCGGCGCTTGTTTGTCACATGTCGGCTGGTTCTTCTCGGTGCCGACAAGTGTGGTGGTGTGTTTACGGCTATGGCTAGGGAGCTAGAGCGATCGGCACCGCTCCCAGGGGAATATCAGGGGGACGAACAGCCATCGCGTCGAGCTTAAAGACCGGCATTGGGCCGTTCAGCTGGCACGCGGACCCCCCCGACACCAAGTCGACGTGGTGGACGAGCTGGCAGCCCGATTTCACTGTCTTCCTCGAAGGCTGTCTCGCTCTTTGAAGTCCACCGATCGACACCGCCATCGTCGTCGGGGGCGACATCACCTCGAAGGGCTAAGCAGTTCGGTGCGGTTCACCCATGGATGCCAACCAGCAGCTGGCTCGGCCAGCCCTTCTGCGCGTCGCCCGCGCGACTGGACACGGCAATGTATCCCGTCGCCGTGGAATAGCTCCTCAAATGATTCGCAGGGTCCAGAGCCGTCACGGCGCCAAATGTTCCTGACCCCGGGCGAGCTGGCACGCAGCGGATAGGCCACCGGCTGCTTGTTTGGGCTGAAAAGAGAGTTCGCGCGCTGAATTCTCCAGGCCACTGGGATTTACCCCTATTTTTACCACACAACCAAAGCAGGCCGGCTAAGCCGCGGCCCTTTACTCTGAGCTATCCTGATGGTTGCTGGATTGGCCGGCAAGGCAGTGCTCTTGCGCATGCTTGCCAATAAAGGCGCCGAAGGTGGCAAAATCCGGAGAGCTAGCCTCCCTGAAGGTCGAGATCCGGTGCTGGCAATTCGCGACATGGACCGTCATCTGCGCGTTGAAGCTGTGAGATCGGCTACCCTCGAGTCGGGACAACACAGTTCAATCTCCGATATGCGGGCATCATGGCGGCCGAAACCACAGTGAAATCCTTTTCCTGTTGAATCGCCATCCATTGCCGGAGCCTTGCAACCGTGGAGCGTATCTTTGGGGAGTGGGCGGTTCGGAATAGTGAACGACTTGCAGAGTGCGAACCCGTATTTGACGCTGTTCAAAGCTGACGCGACTCGGCCGCCGTCTAAGCAAGTTCGGCAGTCTCTGTGCGGGCTCCTGAAAGATTTCTGGCATTTTGTAGGCATAGTACATGGCGATCGACGGCGAAGCCAAACCGGCCGTTCCCATTTCCCTTCTGTCCAAACTGGCCGTTTTCAGCCATTTCCGCCTGGGAAACTGGAGTAGGGAACTGGACCGACGATGGCGAGCCAGCACACGAGTCGCGGGAAAGGCGACGGACGAAGGTATGTGAGTCGTTAGACCCCTATTCGTCGGACGCAAGGGCTGCCATGGGAACCGGGCTGGTTTCAACTGCCCTGAAGAAGCGCTCGTAGACCGATATGGGAACGAAGCAAACGCAGTGCGTGCCCCTTCCTCGAGGGCCTGGATATCGTGCCTTGGGCGGCCACTCAAGTATGCACAACCTTACCACACGTTGCCAACGTAATGCCAGGCCAGGTCAGGCTACGCAATGTGCTCCTATCAAAGCGGCTCAACGTCACGGGCCGTGGCGAACATGGCCGTTCCGAAAAGTGACAGACTGTGCCAATGCCGCGATAACCGTCGTAGCGCCGTAGCGGGGATGGTCGCTGTTCGTGTATCCCAAGATTAGAGGTGGGGATCATCATGAATACGCGCCTAGCGATGCTGCCCTTGAGACCGCACACAATCCCAGAACCAGAAACGCCTTCTGTTTTGGGATACGAGATAACGACGACCGGAAGATACGAGGCTTGCCAGTGCGGGCGCCGGTCAATCTGTGTCCAATGTGGTATAGTCCCGTGTCGACTCCAGGTTCAACCATAGTGTGTCTTCAGTGCCGCTCAGGGGTCCCGTACATGCCTGTGCCCGGGGACAGGCCCGATGGGAGCCTTGTGCGACGAGCTACGGCGCGCGTGATAGTACATTTCGCAAAGCAGAACCGTTGATCTCTGGGCGACGCGATTGATGGCGGCCGGTTGTGGCTTCCGGCTGTATGTCACATATGCTTGCAGGCTTTCCCCGCGTCTGTTCACCATGCGAGGCACGAGACCATTGGCCCCGATTGCCTGGGATGAACGCGTACGTGTGCGCACGACGACTAGAGCCTAATATGGGCTGGTAGCCTCTTGAGGAGTGAAGCCGAGGGATGGGCCAGGCGACCTTATGCGTCGGCTTGACTCGTGGGCATGGGACGCACGCAGACTTTCCCGCCCCGGAGCCCGCCGGTGAAAGGGGGAAAGGGAATTTGACAGACGGAATGTGCCAAGCCATATCCGCAGGATCAATTCCTCCTTCACGGCCGCACGGGAAGGCGTACGGCGCGTAGGTAATGAGCGGCCCTCAGCCGCAGACCGATACCTTAGCTGCATGAGGCCGCGGGGGAGGGTGGTAGAGAGCCAGTCGCAGGTATTTCCCCGCGCCATCACTGCCTCGCTGGCGGCCAGGAGCAGGCATCATGAGATCAGAAACCAGCCGTTGTGCCGGCCCGGCTGTTGAAACCGTTAGCCCGGTTGGTGAGGATGATCGAACTCGGCCTAGTCAGCCACGGTCCCATTGGCTGGGGCTCGACTTTTGGGTGTTTCCGGGGGAAGCAGTAACAGTTAGCGAGGCGACATGGGGTCCAGTATACAGACTCGGTGCTACGGTGGGCAAGCAACAGGCAACTCTAACGAGGTGGTGGATGGGGCCAACCGCGGATGGCTGTTGTGCCACGCGAGTAATCTTCCTGTCGGTCCTCTGTTGCCTCGCGTACGGCCGGGGGGCCAAGGTTTGTATGCGCGTCTATGACCCCGTTTTTCCTGTTGCAACCAAAAGCACGACACGGCGTAGAGAAGGATCTGGGGGCAAGTCCCGGGTAACCGCATGGGGGCTATTATGTGATGGTGATGGGATTGTTGTTGCCCGGCGCTCTGGCGGCCATGTCCAGGCCGCTGGGGTGCATTCCGAGCGCTTGTCCCCGACAACGAGAGATGTAGGCCGACCTGGACTTCAGGTACCGGGGCTGGATGTCTGAAGAAGACAGGCTGGACGCCCGTCTGAACTAGGTCGGAATGAACGTGAGATGACTTTCCAGGGGGTTGTGGTGTCCGTGGAACCCAGCCGTGGTGGACGCGTCGGCCACGAGGATGGTGATGCCCAGAGTAGGTACTAAGGTTAGTTGGCTAGCTCGGCAGTCTCGGTACTCTGCATCCATGGATCCCGCCTGGGCCCGTCCGACCCAGCATGAGGGCCGGCCGACGCATGCGGATGGATACGTGGTTTGCTTGCTTCCGTGCTGGATGGTACTGGCTTGGGGTCGGATCGAAGGGAATAGAGGTTGCCGGTCCGTGGGGTGCAGGCATGCTGGATGGGATGGGATGGCGTCTCCATCCATCTCCGGTCGTGCCGGAGCTCCTGTAGTTACCCGGGGCCTAGGGGGCTCTGCCAGCAACGGCCTTGCTTCCCATGCGGCCGGGCAGGGCTGCTTCCACTCCACTAGCCCTTCCGCCTACACAGTAGAAGGCCATGGCAGGAAGGCAAGGGAGAAGAGGGCGGGGGAGGGCAGGTGGGCGTGCGTTTGTCGGTGAGGGCACACAAGCAGCACGGCGAGCGGGGATTGGCGGGAATGGCTCCGGACGTCTGTCCTTTGCTGGTGGTAGATGATGGCTGGCGACGGGGCACGCGGGGGGGTTGGACGGTTGGACAGGCCATCGCGATGGCAACTTCACCGGACTTTGGTAGGAGGCAGACCCAGCAGCCGGGGTAGCAGCAATGCCGATCCGTCGTGCGCAGGGACGAGGGAGGCGTGAGAGATGCGTAAGGTAGGTTGGTCGCTCTAACACGCACCTCTGCTGCAAAATGCCACTGCAAAGACACTACACCCCCCATCCACATCTGCGCTTGTTTGGGCGCAAGGTGAGGAGGACATGCGGCTCCAGGTTCTGGTTTTTAAGGTTTCAATAGTGGAGGGGAAAGTACTTGCGAGTAGCCGGGTGACTCGCCTGTTAGTCCAAGTAGCTCTCCTGCCCCGGTTCGAGCCAGCTGGGCTTGGGTCGGACTACCGCCGGCGAGGGAGGGCCTAGTGTAGCTTGACGGCCCCCGACGTACTTTTGGCCGCGGTAGCGTGTCATTGCTGGTGCTTTTATCAGGAGATGCAGAGGGACAGAGGGGTTGAGAGGAGAGGGGTGCCTGATGTCGTACGGACGGCGTTACGCCGCGTCTCTTACAACGCCATATGGGCGATTTCGCCTATCGCGTAGGCGTCCCGGTGAGGGAAGGGCCCCTCCTGGTGGGGTGCAGACAAGCGAGGAATGGATGCTTGGCAGTCTGCACTACAACTGTGCCTGTGTGCGCCTGCGTGCGCCTGCCGACGGGCCTTGCGCAGTCGCATCCCGCTGGCCACCCATGGTGATCCATTACTACTCACCCTCCTCTTCCCGTCCACAACCACCAGACACTCCAGTTGTATTCGTACAGCCCTGTGTGGGTGTCAGGGTGGGGAGGCTAAGCAGGTACTTGAAGGGCTACCTTATCTGGCACACGCAACTCGCAGTCGCCAGAAGCGGGGTTCAGGAGTCGGCATGGAGATGGATGGATGCAAACAAATGTGTCAAAATACCACCACTTCCAAGCGAGGGCGGGGCGTTTTACCGCCTAGGGGGTATTCTTCGCAGTTCCTCTACACGGTACCTTGGACAGTTTCCATCCCCACCCTCCGCAACACAGCTCCGTTGCCCGGGACGAGTGGCATGGGGACTGGAAACACATGCAACACAAACACGTACGAACGAGGAATAAAAGAGGAGCAGAAAAAGTAGAGACAGGTTCTAGAACCTCTCTGCCCCTCCCCGGTCGAGTCCGACGTCCGTCTCCCTTCTCATGATTTCGTCGTGAAAGGAGGAGGAAAGGGCCCAGCGACGAACGCGAGGAAGTCAACCGCGACCCGAGACACGGCCTGTAGCATCACACTCTGCTGCTGCGCTACACTTGACGGGCTGCAGGCCCGAATGATAAATTTAGCACATGATGGAACGGAAACATCCCATCTGGCCGCCAGACGGGACTGTGCTGAAGGACCCGGATTCCGCCCTGCGCGGCTAAGTCGGGCAACGCGCGCGGCGTAGGGGCGGCCCAGCGAATCGACGGGCCAGAGGAGCCGCGAGAGAGGCAAGCGAGAGAGACGCGGCGCGGGGCGCGGCGCGGCCTTGTCTTTGTGTCATGATGCCATGACTTGGGATCGTGCCTCATCAGCCGCCCCCATGACTGCGCCGAGTCCACGTTGTCCGCACTGACGACGCTTTTCCATCCCTTCACATATGGGGCCGGACCCATCGATGCCGCCGGCGTGGGCTATGCCGCTACGTCGTCGTGGCCGACGATCCAGATCTCCCCCGTTCCATTGCCGTCCCCATACCAGTGGCCTTCTTTATCTAGGTGAGTCAAGGCACGTGAGGCACGCCCACAGGCGGGACAGGCACTAACACGGGCACAGGCTCGGGGCTTGCCTGGCACTGCGGCCTTCGCTGGGAACCGCAGCGACACTTGCCGACCCGCCCGCCTGCCCGGGCCATCCCTGACGGGCCAGCAAGTTCATGCCGGCAGCTAGAGCAAAAGCGCGTTGTCTGCATGTCAGTTCAACCGTCACGACCGCGAACTCCGCCTGGGCGACTAGTGGTAGTCGGACTCGTCAGTTGTGGTTGTGGGCTGGACAGTGGGCGGCCGGCTGGACCAACCAGGCGTCGGGGTGCCTGGCTTGTCTGGCTCTAGCTTGCATCGCCGGGCCCTAGTCCTCCGGAACGCGGTCCCAGCATTGCCTCCGACCGATGAGTGGCACGATGTGAGTTTCCAGTTTTCTGGGAGGTCCACCGGGTCCATCGCCCATGGGATGCACGGATGGATGGATGGATAGGAAGGACGACTGGCTGGATGAATGGGGTGGTGGATGTGTGGGTGGTCCGTACAACCAAGCACCACTGCTACCTACCCAACTACCTCTGTTCGAATAGGTACATGCCTATGTTGAGTGAATGACGGGGCCCGGATGGAGGACGAGGGCTGGATGAAGGATGGGATGGCACCACTTACGAGGAATACCGCGTGTCCTATAGAACCGGGCAGTATGGGATCCCCTCCCGGTGCCTGGTTACCCGTGCCTGGATTGCCTGGTTCCCATGCCCGGGATGCGGGCGGGCGTGCCTGGGCTCGCCGTCATGCCCCCTGCTCGGCAGTCTGACTTTCCCGCTATTCTCCACTGATACTGCGATGGCGAGACGGAAGAAGGAGGCGGGATACTGTGCAAAAGACAGAGGGAGAGAAAGGGAGACATAGAGAGAGAGAGAGAGAAGGACAGAGGGGAATCAGCCTTCCCGGATCTGGTTACTTGTCGCACTGGGATGGGTAGCAGGTCGCGGGCAGCGGATATCCATTGCAGGCCGGCCCTGTTGTTGGTCGGCGAGAATTGGGTTTGGGCGCTCTTTTGCCTGACAACTCTCAATTAAACCTTAGCCGGGCTAGCAGTCCCTACCCTAACGTCCGTCTGCCCCCTCTCGCTCTCTCTCTCTCGCTCTCCCCGCTGTGCTGGGCGAGTGTGTTTGGGTGCCGGTGCTGGTGCTGGTCTGGGCCTCGACGGGACCCGGGGCTTGCTGCTTTTCTTACCCGTTTTGCTCCGTCTGAGGTCATCCATGTGGAAGAGGATGGATCCGAGAGCAGACCCAGAAGTGGAGAGACGAGCCCATCCTTGTACCGGTCCCGGGCTCTGGGCAGGTACGTACCTGCTACTTACATCCTCCCGTACGGGGCCTAGACTCAAGAAGTAACTTGGGTACTTCCCTACCTACCTCTCTCCACATATCGATCCATCCTAGATACCATCCATGAGGTGGTGAGTGTGTACGTATAGGCTGTCGATGGGGCGGCGGCCGCCGGGTATTGCATGGGCATGGATGAGCTACCCATACCTACCTGCCCTCTCTCTCCATCTCCCTTTCTCTGTCCATCTTGGGATATAAAGGACCGTGGAGTTGCCCCCTGCCTCATCTTACTGTCTCTCCCACTTCGCTAAGCAGGCCTGGATAACCGTGTCTCACACCTCATACACATCATACTCCGCCGTCTAAAACCGCCATCGCCCACAAGATAATCTAATAACCTACCTCTCTTCTACACTCAACCCGTACGACCACCGTCGAGACATCTCAGCCCCCACACCCCCGGACGCCACAGCTTCTCTGTCGTGTAGACTGGTTCTCCTCGACTTACGTCCGCCGCCACCACTCTCCTCCCCCACGAAGCAACTAAGAAACCTCGCCCTCACCCGCCCTCACCATGCACTCCTACTGCGCAAACTACTACGTGAGTTATCCCGCCGCCGCTCGAGCTGGAACAGGGCGCTGACGAGATATTCACGACAGGGTGCTGTGAACTGCCACAACAAGGTAGCGCAGTTCGGTGACCGGTGTCGACTTTGCACAGTAAGCCCACCCCACTGAACCCGAGGCCCCCACGCGCCCCTGCTCACACGCTATGCCCCCCCAGGTCATGAACGAAGGCGTGTCGGCCCGCTACGACATGTTCAACAGCCAGGCGCCCCAGAGCTACCACGAGCTCACGCGGGATGACTCCAGCCGGGAGGAGCGTCGCGGCCGGCCCAGGGACCGCAAGGCCATCAAAGGCATCAAGCCGTCGCGGCCGTCGAGCTGAACGGAGGGAGGGGCGGCGACCGCCCATATCCCCCCCCAAAAAAATAGCCTTCTCTCGACACGACTGAGACAGGAGGTATCTCAACGACCCGCCCGGCCCAGGCAAGTGGCCGGGGGAGGGACGAGACCGGCGTTGATGGGTCATATTTTGTTTTCACGCGGCAAAAAACACTGGGAAATCGGCTGGCACGGCAAGCAGGCGCATAATCACACCGATGGCATCCGGAAAATCAAGCTCGCCTCGGCACTGCCAAGCCGGCCACACACGGTGTTATACGGGGTACAGGGAGGGAAAGTTTGGGTAATGAGTCTACCATGAGTATCACGATTCACTAGAGCTGTCTTCGACAAGACCGAGAGGGGGGTCCAGCTCCAAAAGACCGTCAAGGCGCATTGAAGATTAAAAAAAACAAGAAAAGAAACGAATACCAAGTCATAATCACTATTCCCATGACCACCGCTGTCAGCGTCATTTGCCCCGGAAGCCGATCAACATGTCCACCGCCTGTGGGGGGGGGCGCGACCATCGACGCTGACCCGGGGTCGATCGCCAGGCTCCAGAAGAAGACCGGTATGGGGGATGGTGGATCACATGCATCGTCCAGATCCATGGATCCATCTTTTGACCCATGCTTGCTCGTGGGCTCCGGCCTTAATCCAGCATGTCCGACCCTCCCCCCTCGAAGGGCCTTAGCAGCCGGTGCCAAACCAAGGCTCTGGGCGCGTTGGCACAGCTTCCTGATGCGGCCCAGGTTTGGGGGGGGGGAGAGGGGGTGGTTCGGGCGCCGACACGGACTGCGTGCGACCCCATTCGATCCATCGACCGCCGGCGTGGGTGGCAGTCATCGGCGATGGGGACAAGGGACCTGACCGCTGGGCCATGCGGCCGAAAAGAAAGGAAGGAGAAGAAGAAGCACGGTCGCCGGCCATTCAGGCCAGGGGCTGATGTCTGGGCAACCCGGGCTGGAGGAGGGGGGGGAAACATGCTCCGCGTCTAAAGCCAAGTGTCACGGGAAAGGGCCGTGCTGACGTGCTTACGCGCTTTTTTGTCGTCGTTAAACATCCCACCTGCCTGCTCTTACGGCAGCCCTCGAGTTACCCAAGTGGTTTCAATAATGGTGAGTTGGCGTGTTAAAAAAAAGGCAGTGGTGCTTATCGGGGTACCCGTAGCGCGTATACACATGTTGTCTACCCGACTACGGGTGAGAGGTACTTCCAATATCTGCTTACCTCCTTGACTTACCTACGACTTACACCGAAGGATGGGATACCAGAGAGGGCTGCTTGACATCTCTCCTGTTTTTTTTTAAACCACAGCTAACCTCCACCCATAGCCCTAGGGAGGGCACCGAGGGGGTGGTACTGGCCCCCCGCTTAGCGTACGGTAGAGGTCGGGAAAGATGTCATAGGGGGTGCGGGCCCCCCCCCCCTGTTGCCGCCTCTCCAACCGCCTGGCAGGGCCATCGGCCGTTTGAGCTTCCCAGTACATGCATCCGGACGAAGAGAGGCGAGAGAGGGCAGCGCCACCAGCCGTCGCATCGGGAGATCGACGCAGGAATCCATGGCATAGCAACGCCGGTTTCCTCTGCCACCCCACAGATGATGCCAGACGTCATGCGGTAAGGCGGATGACAACAGCTGGGCGGACTGGGTTAGTGTGAACCACAGCCGCGAGAGGGGGGAAGGGGAGGCACATGCCACTGTTTAGAGCCTGCCTAGCTGCCATGCAGACCCCAACGGCTCGGACGGGAAACGCAGCAAACGTTTCCCATAGGCAGATGGCCGACGGTATGGGGTCCTCCTACAGATCTGGAGGGCTGCATAGGCGCAAGGAGTGGCGCCGGCCGGCTTTTAGGTTGGTCTCATACCCGGGGCTGGTACGAGTATAAGCTCGTCATTTCCCCTCGCTAGGCTGCCCGCTCGCGACGCCAATATGACAAACAGGAAATGCGAGGGCGTCGGGCGCAGCGCGCGGACTTCCCAAGTTTTTTTTTTTCTCCTGACCAGACGGCGCGCTTGCTGGTAAGCCAACAGAGGGCGCACCCCCCAAGTTCCCAGCGAGAGGGTCCATAGGTGGGTAATCGAGCAAGCGGCGGCATCCTCCTTCGGCCCCTCCCTTCCTTCCCTCCAGGGCTCCCTATCGAACCCGCTGTGACAATCGGGCGCAAGACGCTTTGGCCCAGAAGAAGTGGTGCGGCAGCCGTCCCGGGGTCCCGGAAAGGCAATTCCCGTCAGCAACTCCAAATGGCTTCGTCGCCGGTCCCCGCCTGCCATGGTTCTCTGGACGTACCGCCCGGGGGGGGGGGGGGTGATTGGTTAGATGGCGAGACACCTTAAATGAGTTGAACTGGGTCAGCGCTCGAGGCACGCATACTTGGTACCGTCTCCGTGGGGGCACCCTACTCTCTCTCGGCGCAGCCCGTACGGAATAGACGACCCAGGGCCGGGCGTGGGAGCGAGCCAGGCCGGTCGGGGAGTAACAAGCGGTACTTGGCCGCGCCGTAGAGGGTCACGGCGCAACACTGCGAGAGGGGGAGGCGCTGGGAGTACAGCCTGGGGAGCTGGGGGTGCCCAGCTGTCGTCTAACAGCGTCTTGTGTTCGGGGTCCGTCTCACCGTCTGTCGGCTTTGCCCGCCTCGAGCTTGGCGGGCGTCGAGTGCCTGAACCGGGGAAGTCGATGGGCAGATCAAGGCACGGGTTCCCATGTTGCATGAATGGACATGCACTGCTACCGATGCTGGAGGCTCTGCCGCTATGGCTAGGACTATGAGAATAGGCGGCTGAGTTAAAAGCCTATGCTGTACGAAGCGCCGTCGCTGACTCGACGGAGGGGGCAGAGCCGGTGAGATGTCTTGTTGTACAGAAAGACGCGCTTCGACTTGACTGGATGGGATAGCGGCGGGGACGACTCGTCCGGCGCTCTCGGGGCTAATCGACGGGAGTACGAGGGAGGGGAAACTGGTCAGATAGGGGCCAACAGGCAAAAGCAGGCCCGTTGATTCTTGACCGACCTTCCCAGTTGGCAGGACTTTTCGAAGCTCATGATCATTTCGTGGTGACGTCTTCGCCGATATCTTCGCCGCCATTTCACCTGCTCACCCACATCACAGGCCGAGATGGCTCGTCTGCCAATCAAAAACGATGCCGTTCTAGCGTGAAGCCGGCGATGCAAGACAGCTCGGCATGCAGGCGAGCTCCAAGCTATGTACGATGTAAGTACGATGTAAGAGGTACGCCGTGCCTTACCGCGTGAGGTAGGAAATATGCGTGGCACAATCGGGGTCGCACCCCCAGAGAGCCGCGATATTCCCCGCCCTAGATGGAAGCAACCTTGGTACCTGGTACCGAGCGTGCATGGACATGGAATGACCCCTCCAAGTAGCGCAAAGCTCAAAAGCTGCCGGCGGCGAGCCGAGAAGCCCATCATTCTGTCGTAACGGGCTTTGAGACCACGCCGCCGTGACCGCTTTCATGTGCTGCTGCTGCTGCTGCTGCTGTTGCTGCTGTTGCTGCTGGGCCGAGCCGGCGTCGCCCTGGAGACGCGAGACGCCCCTCGGGCTTTGCGTGGCACTTGCCGTGATGCGTGATGGAGACATGCGGTCGCGGCCGAATAGCATTGCCGAACTCCGCTCTGCCGCCCTTTGTACGCCTTCAGCGCCGAACTGCAAACGCGCCGGGTCCGCCTTGTCGTCGACGTGATTCTCCCCCGAGAATCGGCCACTCTGCTCGTAGGTCCCCCCTTCCCCACCCCGGGTCGGTGCAACAGCCCTCGTTCCAATCAACAGGGCCTTGCTGCTAGTTTGCCATGCCCTCCAGCTCGTCGCTCGATCCCGCCGTGGAGCGGGCGCTGGCCAGCTCCAAGGCTTCCCCGCGTCTCCTCGAGCGCCTCCAGAAGAAGCACGCCCACGCGACGTGGGCCCGCACCTTCGTCTACCGGCCCGAGCTGTTCATCCAGCCCGAGTCGCTCGACGAGATCGAGGCCGTCGTCCACGCCGCCCGTCGCTGCGGCCGCCGCATCGTCACGACCGGCAGCACCCACTCGCCCAGCACCCTAACCTGCACCTCGTCGTGGCTGGTCAACCTGGACCGGTACAACCGCGTCCTGGCCCACGATGCCAAGACGGGCCTCGTGACCATGCAGGCCGGCATCCGCCTCTACCAGTTGAGCGCCGCCCTGGCCCAGTTGGGCCTCGCCCTGCCCAACCTGGGCAGCATCAACAGCCAGAGCATCGCCGGTGCCATATCCACCGGCACCCACGGCTCGAGCCTGCGGCACGGCCTGCTGTCCGAGGACGTCCAGTCTCTCCGCATCACTCTGGGCAACGGCGTCACCGAGCACTGCTCCCCCACCGAGAACAAGGAGCTCTTCCGCGCCGCGCTCCTGTCCCTCGGCGCCCTGGGTATCATTACCGAGATCACCTTCCGCGCCGTCCCTGCTTACACCCTCCACTGGAAGCAGACGGTCAACCCGGACATTGACCTGTTCAACCGCTGGGAGGGCGACCTCTGGACCCATGCGCATTACGTGCGCGTCTGGTGGTTCCCCTATACGCGCCGCGGTGTCGTCTGGTCCGCCCGCGAGACGACCAAGTCGCCCCGGCCCCCCCGCTTCACCCTCTACGACAGCCCCCTGGGCTACTACGTCTACCACAACCTGCTCTACCTGGCCCAGTACGTGCCGCGGGTTCTGCCCTGGGTCGAGTGGTTCGTCTTCGGGTGGCAGTACGGCTTCGAGGACGGCACGACGACCGAGGCCATCCAGCCCAGCGACCAGGCGCTGCTCATGAACTGCCTGTATTCCCAGTTCGTCAACGAGTGGGCCATTCCACTGAGCAAGGGGCCCGAGGCGCTGCGCCGCCTGAGCAGCTGGCTGAACCACCTGACGCCCGACGACGCCGACTACGTGCCGCACAACATCCCCTACTCGGCCGACGGCCTGTACGTCCACGCCCCCGTCGAGGTGCGCGTCAGCGACACGTCCAACGCCGAGCTCGACTCGGTCCGGCGGGGCACGCGCCCCTACCTCGACGTCACGGCCCGCGACGAGCCCACGCTCTACCTCAACGCCACGCTCTACCGCCCGTACCACGCCGACCCGCCCTGCCGCGCGCGCTACTACGAGGCCTTCGAGTGGCTCATGCGCGACCTCGGCGGGCGCCCGCACTGGGCCAAGAACTTTGAGGTCGACGGCGCCACCATCGAGCACATGTACGGCCCCGACCTGCACCAGTGGCGCGAGGTGCGCGCCCGCGCCGACCCCGACGGCGTCTTCGTCGGCGCCTGGCACCGCGACAACGTGCTCGGCAGCGGCCTCAAGCTGCCCAACGAGGAGCTCGAGCTGGCCAAGGACAAGAGGTGGTCGGGCGGCGTCACCTACATGGGCACGACCTCGGCTCAGCTCGACCTGACCCAAGTCTAAGGGGTGGGAAGAAGCACCCGGGATGAGGTTATATGGCGCGGCCGATAGTTAGGTGTGGCCGCCCCAGGGGTGAAATGAGAAAAAAAAGTCCATGTGCAATTTTACCCATCACTCCTCCCGCACGTATACGGCTTCTCACGCGTGATTTTCACCATATATAGAGGGGGTATTCTCACTATGTACATTCGTGTGTGGATCCTCGTCTTTTGCGTCCACAAGGTAAGCTCGGCGCTCTGTAGCCAGTCCATCACGTCCGGCGCCATTCGACAGCCGCATGGGGCTCCTGCCTCATGCCAGCATCGCCGGCTGCCTCGGACGGCGCTTGCTTTTTCTCCTCCTCCTCCTCCTCCTCGAGGAAGTGACGGCTTTCCTCTGGCTGGCGCGGGCCGTCCATCAGCGGTGGCGCCGGGCTGGGGGGGTGACGGCCGCGGCCGTGGGTGCGCCACCAACACCAGTAAAGGGCGCCCGAGGCCAGGACGGCGAGGGCGGAGGCCGGGTAGGCGTAGGAGGCGAAGGCGGCTGACTCACCACGGCCGCCGGCGGGGGGCACCCAGGGCAGCAGCATGAGGAGGCCGTTGAAGGCGGCGAAGAGCACGACAGCGGCGCGGGGCGCCGGCGCCGGCGATGCCCAGCGCGCGGCCGGCGTCCGGCGCAGGTGCAGCAGGCCCAAGCTGACGGCCACGGACACGACCGAGACGGGGTAGCCGCCCAGGTCCACCAGGAAGTCGTAGGCGCGCCCCGGCGGCGGCAGCACCACCACGGCCACCGAAACGGCCCAGTGCAGCAGCAGCCCGCGGACGGGTGCTGCGACGACGGCGGCGGCGGCGGCGGCGGTCCCGGGCGGCGACGGCTTCTTCCCCGGCGGCGGCGGCGAAGGCGTGGTCCAAAACGCGCTCCACGGCAGTAGGCCGTCGTGGGCCAGCTCCTCGTTGACGCGGGCCTGGGCGAAGGCGGTGGCGGCGATGTTGCCGGCGGCGGAGACGAGGATGGCCCAGGGCAGCACGCGGGCGCCGAGGGCGTCGCCGAAGAGGCGGCGGAAGAAGACGGTCGCGGCGCCGACGCCGGCGGCCCCGATGTCAGCCTTGTCGACGACGAGGAAGAAGGCGACGTTGACGGCGAGGTAGCCGAGGGCGACGAGGCCCAGTGCCGCCGGGGCGGCCGCGCGGAGCGTGCGCGCGGGCTGCCGCACGTCCGAGAGCACCTGGTTCGCTGTGCTGTAGCCGCGGAAGCAGTAGACAACCTTGAGCAGGGCCGTGGCATAGTCGTAGGGCTGCGTCGACGACCCGCTCCAGACGTTGGCGAAGTTTCGCTGTGCCGCCGTCGTCGTAGTCATGGTCGTCGTGGGGCTCGTGGGGGACGACACGGCGCCGGTGCGTCCTCCCACCCCCAGCAGACCGCCCGCAATGCCGCACACGACCACAACCACCAAAATCAGCAGTTTAGCCAGCCCCAGCACGTTGATGACCTTCAGCCCGAGGGCGGGGAACCGGGCGTGCAGGTAGCACAGGGCCGATAGGGCCATGACGGCGACGGCGCGCACGACCCACGGGGCCGCCCCGGGGACACCGAGCGCGTACAGGGCGTATTCGCCCAGCACGATGGCGTTGGGCGCCGAGAAGCCCAGGAGGACGGCGTACGCCATGAACATGCACGATGCCAGCATGCGCGGGCGCCGGAAGATGCGCTCCAGGTACAGGCGTTCGCCGCCGCTGCGCGGCAGCGCCGTCCCCAGCTCCAGGTAGACAGCCAGCCCGCAGGAGGAGACGACGGCGCCGACGACCCAGAGCAGCAACGCCATGCCCACCGACCCGACGTCGTTGAACACAGCGGGCGGCAGCGTGTAGGCGCCAACGCCGATTGTCTTACCCACGATGATGTTGATGGCGGAAAAGACGCCGAGTTTCCTCCTGTCATCCCCGCCGGCGTCCCGTAACAAGGCCGGCGTGCTGGGTGGCAAGAACCAGGTCTGGTCTGTGGGCGAGCCGCTGGTCGTAGAGATATCATGGTCGCTGTCGATGGCGGGCCCGCCGCTCTGGCTGTCCAGGAAGGACTCAGCAACGAGCCCTTCCCTGCAGTGCGACGAACTGGACGGGCGGTTGTGTTTACCACGTGGGGTCATTGGCGATAAATAAGGGTGGCGAGGGGCCTGTGGCCTCGGCGATCGAGGCGACCGGCAACTGAGCTGAAACGAGTCCTGCAAGGGCGACGCGGCCGACGAGATGGCGTCGCTAAACGAGGTCCGTGAATATCTCGGGACCGCCAGGGCGTGAGATGATAGTGGTGGTGGCACCATCTTTCCTACTGCTTGCCCCGGACCTCTGCGTGCCGGATGGGGAAGGGACGACGGGGAACGGTAACGGAGCGCGGATAACAACCAACCAACACGTGTGTAAGTAGGTGGGTGCTCTGTAAGCCTAGGTAAAGATCATTATGCGCGAGGCGTACATGGGCAGAGGAAAGGACTAAAGGCCGGAAAGGCAGTTGGCGCGATCTTATGAGGGTAGAAACAGTAACCGTTGCCTGGAAAGGCTCTCGGTCTTCGCGGCTGTCGGCGGCAAGACGAACAGACATGTTCACGCCCACTCCCCGCGGCCCCGCGGCCATGCGGGCAGATCTTGGGGCCTCAGAGGCGGCCTTCAGAGTGAGACTCGAGGCGACAATGTCTATCGTATACGCGCACGGTAGGCGACTCGCTCTTGGCATGACCGACGCCACGACAAGGTTTGCGAAACGGCCTGCCCAACCACAGCGATGACTGCGAAGGGGAGGAATGTGCGTGATCCACGCTCCCTGCCCAATCGGCTTAGAAATGGCTCATCGGCCCTGGCCGTTGGCGAAGCCGCTGCGAATGAACCGTTCGTTGTGCGTCGCTGCAAGTTGCCCTTCGGCTTATGTCTTCCCCGCCCCAGCGCGTGCCCTCACGATGCGCCCCGACGAACGATATTTGTCAAACAATACCTGGTATAACGCGAGGCCCCGTTGCCCTCTCCACCCGGCCCTTTCTACCCGCTCTGCCGTCGTCTAGGGCCCTCTTGGCGGGCTGTACTTGACCTGTCGACTTGCTCGTTGGACGATGGGGAGAGAAAACCTGAAACCAGGCGACATCTATAAACCCCGCCACTCCACAGTCTTCCTCTCCACCACATCAGATCTCCATATCTACTTTAGTAGTAAGCCGAATGCCTCAGGGAGCGAACGGGCAGCCTCCAGTCGACCGGCCGCCACTGGCCAAGGCAGGATTGCTCGTGTTTCATGCGGCTGACCGACCCCATCGGCAACTTCGCATCCTGGCCAATTGACCCTGCGTAAGCTCCGTATCGCCAAACTGGGTCGTGATCACCTTCCGCCGCCTCCGCTTCCCACCCCAACGGGCTGCAAGGGTCTGCCGACCTAAAGACTAAGGTTGTTTGCGGCCCGCGGCCCGCCTTCGACGATCACTCTTGGCATCCGCTATCGCCCTTGCCCGTCATCATCACCTACTTTGTGGCTTCTGTCGACGGCACATCGTTGAAAACAATCTTCCGGCTTCTGTGTGCCGTATATCGGCTGGCTGCATTGGGTGACGACCGGCTATGCAGGTCGAGTCTACCTGCTTGGCCAAGCTATGACAACATATCAGAGCAAATCTTGCCAGTCGTCAATACCTCCCCTCAACCTCCAGCGGAATCCTCTGCTATCGTGCGCTTCCAACTTTCAGAAACATACAGTCGAATAGTCTGGTCGTCCAGTCGTGGAATTTTTACCAGGCACTGGCGCCGCCGCCGCCGTTGCCGCCCCAGGTATTGTCACCATCAACGCAGCCGCTGCCGCCCGAGCCGCCGCCATCACCAGTCGTAGTCGCATCAGTCGCGCCGCCGCCGTTGCCCCAATCGTCACCTCCGGCACCGCCAGAAAATCCAGCAGGTGTCGGGTAGGGCTCATCCTCAATCTCATCCGAGTCTGGTTCAAACTTGAGATTCTCGCGGGCCTCACCCTTAGGAAGGTACTGCTGGAGAAAGTCAGGGATCTCTTGCTTCGTCTCCAAGAGAGTCTTGGCGAGGAGCTCCGCGAGGGGCTCATCTCGCTCCGTGTAGAACGAGGTGGCCTCACCTCGATGGCCGATACGACCTGTGCGGCCTATCCAGACTATTAGCAGCAGTTTGGGCACAACACCGTGCAGCTTACCAATTCTGTGCGTGTATTCCGTGATACCCCCGTGATCCATGCTGGGAAGGTCGTAGTTGATGACGTGCCGAACATTCTTGACGTCGATGCCGCGAGCGGAGACGCCCGTGGTAATGAGAATAGGCGAAACTCCACTGCGGAAAGCCCGCATCGAATCTTCACGCTCACGCTGGGTGCGGTCAGAGTGCATTGAGGTGCAGGGAAGCTTCTCGTGGTACAGGTAGTCGTCAAGCTCATCGGCGGTGCGTTTGTTGTTCACAAACACGATGATTCTTCCAGGCTTCAACGAGAAGATCAAATCAAGGAGGGCTCGCCTCTTGAGTGTATGGTCCACCCAGATGATATCCTGCTTGATGTTCTCGTGAGTGCTGCCGATGCGGCCAACGCGAATGCGAACGTGGGACTCCGCCATGTGAGTCTTGGCCAGCTTTCTAATAGGAGCAGGGAAGGTAGCTGAGAAGAGCATATACTTCACGTTTCCCTCTTCCTGCTCTGCATTGATTGTCAGTACCCCCGACTAGACAGAGAAGCACCAGCTCTATGCACTTACCACCACCGGAAAGGATCTTGTTGAACTCTTCCTCCCAGTCAGCGTGAAGCATCTCGTCGGCTTCGTCAATGACCATGTACTTCACGCGGCGCAATGTCAAGAAGTGAGGACGCTCCATCATGTCGATCAAGCGGCCCGGTGAAGCAATGAGAACGTCGCAGCCCTTTTGCAGCTGATCAATCTGATCGCGCATCGGTCCACCTCCATAGACGACGCAAGGCCGGAGCATGGTACGGTAACAAAACTTTCGGGCCTCGTTGAATATCTGAATGGCGAGTTCGCGAGCAGGAACCACAATGACGACAAGAGGCTCTGCTCGTACGGCTGGGACAACGCCTGCATCGTACTCGAGCGGGTCTGGGCGAGGAGCAGCCAGTTTCTTGGCCTTGCCCATCAAATGGTTCAATATGGGGACAAGGTATGCGGCAGTCTTACCAGAACCTTGATATGGTTAGCTTCCAGACGCAAAGAGCGAGAAGGACTCCCACCAGTCTGTGCGATGGCGATCACATCATAGCCGGACGTGATGGCCGGAATGCAGTATCGCTGGATGGGAGTCGGAACCCGGTAGCCGCACAATTCAACATTGCGGAGCATGGCAGGGTGAAGACCAGCTTTTTCGAAGGACTTGATGGGATCTATGCGGACCAAACCCTCCTGAAAAACGTCGATCTGCTGAATTCTAGCATGTGTTAGTTATAGCAGGGACATGAACCAGCAAGGTTTTTCTCAGACTGTACTTACTTGCTGAAATCAATTCCAGCGCCCTGGCGATCCTCAGGCTTGCCAAAGATGGCGAGCTCCAGCTCGGGATGTTCAGGTCCAATGTCGCCGTGCTCACCATTCCAATAATAGACCCGTCCATTGCCATCCCACTCACCATCGCCATTCTCGTAGCCTTTATAGTCATAGCTGCTGGGGTTGACCCAGGGCTGGACTGGAGCATCACGGCGCTCGAAAGGAATAGGGGGCGGAACCGCTTTGGCTTCCTCGGAAAGTGCGTCCTGGAGGTCGCCAGTAGCGAAAGCGTCGCCGCCAGAAGCGTTTTTGGCGTCACCAGTATTGGCGTCGAAACCCCAGCCGCCGCTACCACTGGTTTGCTCAGTACCCCAGCCGGACATGGTGAACGATTTGAAAACGGGAAACTTCCTGCATATCGGTTAGATAAGGCATAACAGAAAGATGAAAATGTTGCCTGCGAAAATGTGGCGGGGACATGCGAATAGCGGAGGTGCTTGTGCAAGAGCAGGGATGAGGGGAATGTCCAGATAACCATGACCATGGAAGGATGGGATATAAAGAGTGCAATATCAGAACTTGCAAAGGCCTGGTGGATCGGTGGAAGGAGATGAGGTTTGGCCGAAAAGAACGGGGTTCAGTGGTACAAAACTTACCTGCGGAGTTGCGGCGAAATTGCCCCACGCGAAACGGTACGTTGAAGTCCTGGTGGATGATTGTCAGTCAAGACGATTCAGAGAAGGCTTGAAGATATCCGTTTGTTTCGCAAACTGCTCCCTTGAAGCAGAGGGAAACAAGGAATGTGCAAAAGTTGGGCGAGGTAGATGGGATTGATAATCTTCAGTCCCGGCTCGTGCCCGACTCGCATACGCAACACCCTTGGTTTCGTGTTCGAAATAATGAAGTGACGCAGGCACGGGAGGGATGGATGGAGGGACAGATGTAAGGTTTGTAGCTGTGCCAGAGGGGAGGAAGTTTTTGTGTATGCTGTGCTCGATGGACGCGAGATGGATCGTTGGCCTGTGGGAGAAGCGTACCGGCAAGATACCGAAGCCTCGAGGTAGGTACGTAACCGCAACCGACCCCCGCCGACAGCAGAAGGAGATAATAGGAGAGATGACTTGCAACAGGGTTCCACGCGCAGAACCAAGTGTTGCTGGTGGTGGCTCGATCGGTATGGGGGATATGATGATTAGGTGTTACCAGTGAACAGTGTGCCTGTGCTGAGCTGTGCCCTGCCAGTCTTGACCGGATGGAGAAGACGGGGTAGATAACTGCGATGTGGCGGCTGAAGGGAAGAGAAGGTAATGGGACTGGAATATGAGAAATTCAAGATGGTGGATATCCCATACTGGGAACTTACCTTGGGAACCTGGATGATATCAAGGAAAAGAGGACGCCCAGAGGAGCAGCTGATCGGCTGCCTGGATAGTTGCAGGAGATGGAGACGCTGGAGGCAGGATCCAGTTGGGAAGATAGCAGAAATCCCAGATGCCCTGTGGATGGGAGGGAAGGGTCGGAGAAGACCAGGAAAGGAAGGTGGGGGGATGGAAAAGAGGTAGGAACGGACAGCGTACCTACTTGCTCGGGCTGGCTTTATGAGAATTGGCATCTATTATGGGCAGGCAGCAGTGTGTATCGCCTAAAGTACGGTTGCCCGAGGAGGAACAACAGATGACGGCAAAACAGAAGACAGCCTGGCCCTCAGCAGCCCTGACGAAGGATAACAACCGTGTGGTATAGAGTTGCTCGAGTCCGTGCAAACGAAATTTACCTGGGTACAGGCAAGATCGGCAGGAAGGTGAGCATATGCTCGAATGAGCCCTAGAACCGAGTATTCAAAGCAGCCTGGGTCGAAAGTCTTGGAATGGAGGGCCTCAGGTACCCCGAGCCCTCCTCTCCCTACTTCCCGTGTGTGCTAGTTGGCAGCAGGGCACCCGGAAATTTTTATCAAGTACGTTTGTACGCCTAGCGGCAAACGGACGTAGTATTGATATCAAGGGTTGGCCCAAATATGAACCAACGTGTTGACGACACGCGGCTGTCTAGTTGTCCACCAGCCAGGGAGCCTATCATGGGCTTTCGCTGCAGCAGGTATCCGTGTATGGACCTTATTGTTTGTGGGTTTCGGGCAATTACGTTTTTCAGGAAGCTATGGGAAGAATCTCTTCTGCAGTGCCAAGTTAAATTTGGTAGTATCCAACCTCAAGAGATATTCATTGGATGGGATGTTGGCTTGGCCCATGGTAGCGCAAACGGATCTCCTCTCTTGGCCACTTCAGTCTGGACGGCCCCTGGACCGCAGGCCCTCGACAGCGGCCGCGAAGAAGAGGAAGAAGGGGCGACCGCCGCCCCTGCCCAAACCGCCTCTTGAGGCCCACCTGCCCTACCTCAACGCCGGCCTCTGTCTCGTGCTCGTGGCCACAGGCCTGCTGTCCCCCGCGCACGCGCCGCAGCACTGCTTACACAAAGCTGGCATATCATGTCACACCAACCGTGGGCAAATGTCGAGGCCGGTGGTTACCTGCCAAGGTATTTCCACAACGGAAAAAACAGGCAATATGTTCGAACGGGGAAAGAACACCCTAATATCGGGATACCTTGCAAATGTTTTGGTTATGGAGATGAACCTTGCTGGAATGGAACATCCGACCCCAAGCGTAACGTCTGGCGGCTACATGATATACCCGTACCAGAGTCCTTCCTCGTCATCGTCCACTTTAGAGCGGCTTTCGAAGTCGCCCATACCATCCTTCAATATTTTGTCGAGGGTGGCGGCAGCTCGCCCCGCCAGGCCGCCCTCTTTCTTGGCACTATCAACTCCAGCCTGCATGGCATCCCGGAACCGGCGATGGAAGATGGCTTGCCTATCTTCGCGATCGCGATAAATCTGGCCATCCTCGTCTCGGGGTGGGCTGAACAAGCCAAGATAGCCGTAGGGGTCTGGCGTGTTTGGCAATCTGGTGAAGTTGTTGAACCAATCCTGAGGGTTCCACGGCTGGGGCACCTCAGGTTCGAATCCGTACTCGAGAAACTTGGATAGGACCAGCATCTGGCGGGGATACGACTGGTTATGGTTTTTAGCGCCAAAGGTCGTTCTGGGGGCTGAAGTCCACCCGCCCTTGCCGGCCACGGGAGCCGCAGCTTTGTCCGTCCAGCCGAGGATCGAGGCCAGGGCCTTCAAGGGCTTCACCCAGCCGCCGGGGCTTGAAACCACCTGATCGCCAGCGACGTCGAGGATCCATTCAAAATAGTTCAGCCCGTCGTCCTTGACGTCCTGTGAAATGTGTGTGATTGCACCTCGTATGTACAAAATAACCTTCTCGACGTGAGGCGCGACCTCGTCGGCTGGCAGGGCCTTGAAAAGCTTCAAGAGCTGGGCACGCACGGGACGGGCAATGTCAGACATCAAGGGCAGCAACTTGTTCAGAAGCGTATGGGTGCCGACGGGGTTTATGGGGGGTGTCGTAGACAGTTGGCCCGTCAGGTACGCGAGCGCATCGCGACGCTGCGTGTCATTGCGGGACGAGGCTAGGGAGAGATGGTGCCTGAAGCGTTCAACGACATCGGGGGCTTCTTCGTTGAGCTGCTTCTGGATAACAATAGCTGGAGGCACGGGTTAGCGGGCTGGGTTGGAGGCTGTTTCGCCG
This sequence comes from Nigrospora sphaerica, assembly GCA_018287875.1. NCBI lineage: Eukaryota > Fungi > Ascomycota > Sordariomycetes > Amphisphaeriales > Apiosporaceae > Nigrospora > Nigrospora sphaerica. Next base: position 2,030,290 of record JAGVVL010000018.1, read on the forward strand.
CGGCGACAGTGGTTGCTACCTTTGGACTTGAAGCTGGTGTCGGTGAAGTTGGCCGGCTTGGCCTTGGCCTTCCCGACCTTTAGCTTCGGTTTCTGGAAGTCCTTCTTCTTCTCCTTCTTCTTCTTTGTGCTGGAACCCATGGTACCGCCGGCATGGGAAACACAGCGTCACTCTCGATGCTGTCAACCGGAGACGTCGCGTTCAGGGTTCACATCGCAACCTGTCTGGGATTGGCGCTGCCAGGCGCAGGCATGTCGTCACGCTCGGCGCCGATTCAACTTTTAAGCGGTGAGAAGCGGCAGTTTCCACCTGGAGAGGTTGTGTGGCGGATGGACCCCGAGCCCCTGCACACCCGCCGCCGTGGCTGTTTCGCTGGGGGCTGTGGCTGCGCCTGCACTGGCGTCCCGTAGTGACATGGATACGGCATGGGATGAACTCAATACCCCGCGACACGCCGGGAAACATCTGCCAACATCGACGAGCTTGACGGCCACGTCGGCGTGCCACACTACATCCGACAGCCCGGGTCCTTCCATTTTACTCCTCCAGCGCTCGCGCCCTGCAAAATGGCAGACAAAACATTCGTAAGCCTCAGTCGCACGCGGGTTCCGAAGACGTCTGACAAAGGCTGCTGAAGCCAGCTACCGGCGCCGACTCCATGGATGAGGCTCTGCACCGCTTATCGAGGAAGCCCGGTGTGAAGGGCTGGATCATGCTCGATCGTTCGACCGGTGCTGTGATCAAAACCAACGGACAGATATCGGCCATCAGACCAGCCCGGTCATTGTCCTCCGCCACCGGTAGCAACCCCAACAGCAACGGCGGCGGCAGCAACAGCAATGGCAACACCACGTCGAACCTGTCCACCCCGACGGCCGCCACATTTTCGGCCGACGTGGCCGCCAATGTGGATGCCGAGGCGCAAGCTTCACAAGAGCTGGGCGCCATGGTATTCGGGTTTATGAGCACGGCTGGGAGTTTGGTACAAGAGATGGATACGGAGGTATGGCCAAGCAGCCGAGCCGACGGAGTCAGGGTACGCCGGGTGCTAACGACAATTCCGCGCAGGACGAACTGAAACTTCTGCGCCTCCGGACAAAGAAGCAAGAACTGGTTATTGTTCCGGAGCTCAAGTATATCCTCGTTGTTGTTCACGATACGCCGCCAGCCTGACATGCCAGCCCAAGCGTCATGGAAGTTTCGCAGCGAGCGGGAAACCGGCAATCGATCGTGTCGCAGGATGCACGCGCATAACTGGGGGGGTGCGGCTACCCACCCTTGCCCGTTCATGCCGGGTATCTTCGCAACTCAGGCTTCAAGAGAGAGGCTGGATGCGGCGTGTTATTGGCGTTAGGAGTCGTGCTTGATGAATGATACCCCGGGGTTGTCAGGATGATGAAAAAGACAGACGACGGCTTGCGAAGCGCGTGCCCGGAAGAGCAAGCCCAAGATGCCTCGTCACTCCCTGCCGACATCAGATAGGTACCCTACCTCCTACCGAAGTCGTGCGCCCGTTATCTCAAAGAGCGCCGGGCTTGTCGTGTGTTGCGCAACACATTACTGGCCTATTGCCGTTACAGGAAGAGCGCTTGTACAACACAGCCGAATGCCATAATTCTGAAGACAGCCCAGCATGGACACCAACGGAGCGGGTATTCCTCATGCTCATGGCCCCCTCGAGGTCGCGCACCCGAAAGACGTGCATGGCAAGGCCCTCATTCGCTAGCTGCGTAGCGGACATTGTTCCAGCCAACAACCACCCAGACACTACAGCACGATGCCCGGCTGCGTCAGTTACAAGTTCTAAATATTCCAATTATCTATAAGTTCAGCGACGATCCAGGGTATACGGACTGGAGGCGCGCAAGCCAGGCGCGGCCGTTGCGTTGGGGCTCCAAATTCCGCCCACCTCCTACTCCTATCGTGGGAGGGGTTCGCGGCTCGGATGCTAACGCTGGGCCTATAATCAGCACTTATGGATAGGGGGAGCGTCCATTCGAGCGAGTTACGGGGCGGGCTCGGGGCTATGACAAGCTGGCCACGCACAGTGGGTGGATGATCCTGCACCTTGTATGCCTGGGTCTGCCTCGAGCTGGTGAAACCAGATGAGGAGTTGCGGTCTACTAAGAGCCGGCCATTCTATTCCCAGCCAACAACGATACCCACCCACCACAGCTAGCGACCTGACCGGGCTTGTGATCCATATACTCAGCAGTTGTATTGTGTCTACGCTAAGATCCATCGGGCGGCCGGGCCTCTAAGCTACCCACAGGCTGGATGGAAACAGAGATAACCGAGAGATCGCCAGCTCCGGGCCCAACCATGGTTCGCATTGGGGCCCGTAGGGGACGCAGGGGGTTCGCGCTGGATGTGATGCATCACGGTCCCTACCATGCGGTGAGGACACAAGCCCGGCCGCTTTTGTTCGACGCTTGGGAGAGGGGCCACGCGTGGAATTAGTGCATGCTCTCTCTACTTGGTCGGACCAGTGGCGCGAGAAGGCAGCCTTCCAGCATGAAAAGTGGCTTGCGACAACGCAGCATCAACACATGCCAACCGCCCAATCGCAAACGGTGACGGCCGAGCAGGTTTCGAGTGTAGCGCAGCTATTCTCGGCAGTGGGTGTGCGCGCCCAAGTTGCGAAAACCGGTTCTTCGGGCGCATTCGTTTCTAGCGCGGCCGGCACGATGGTCTACAATCTCATCTCGCCAACGGCTGGGGCTTGGCATTTGGAAGGGGGGTCATTCGTGTGCGGCCGTCCGCAGGCGCCGGGGACCGGAACTTCGACCACGTCCACGTCTTGAAACGCTCACTAGCCCAAACAGGGTAGGCATGAATGGAACACGAAGCATGCAGTAGTCCGTAATGTCAGCTATGTGTGTACGTAGGCGGGTAGGTAGGCATCTCTCTCATTACATGGAGCTCAAGGTAATGAGAAGCGTGCGATGCTTTCCGCCCGTGAGATGAGACAAGAGCAGTACCGTGTAGGGGTGGAAGTATGTAGTGCACTTGCTTGGGCATGCTTGGGGTCCTTGGCGCACTACTAGGACTTGCTGATGTACCTCGCTACTTCCTTGGTTGCGTTTAGTATCTATGCGGTTACCTCATCCAGGTACTACCGGCAGCTTGCCTCAGCGTTATGCTGGTTATCTCGTCCCCTGGATCCTTTAGTGTTGCCTTAGTTGTTGTTGTTGTTGCTGTTGCTGTTGTTGCTGTCTTGTCTTGTTGCAGAGGAGGATGACGCATGATGCAAAAAGCGCTGCCCAGAAGGCCAATTAGCCGCCGGTGATCGACCCTCTGCCCTGCAGCCACGGACGCTAGCCAGAAATGTTGGCTCAACCCCTGGGTGACGGGGGACGGGGACGGGGACACACTGGGATGCCGGCGGGCGCGCGAATGGATGCTTGCAACGGCTCCCCCTGGTCCGAATCCGATGCCTGATGTCTTTTCGTGCGTGTCGGGTCTGGGCCTGGGCTCGTGGCTTGTACTTGTAACAGCGAACTGCGTTGCGCACCCCCCATCGCTGTGGCACCACTACGGAAAGCCCACCCTCGCCTCCCATATGACGACGGGGCACGCGTGAACGGGGACCAGGACGGCAGCAAGGCTCCCGATAGGGACTCAGAACCGCAATGACGGGCCCTGCTGCGTATGCATCAAGTCGAGGCGAGCTAGTCAGCTTGATGCTCCGCGTTGCTGTGCCGCAAGTAGTCGCGGGATGCCGCCGGTGTGCGCGGGAGCCTTATAAGCATGTCTCCTGCTTCTGTAACGAGCATCTAGTCCACTCTCGGCGGCCGTGATCTCCCATCCTGACCATCGTCATTTCGGGCTTCTTGGTACAGGCCAGCGACGAACCTTGATATCGTGGGCCTGGAACCTTTCCCCGGCGGTGCGGTGAGCTTGCGGAAAGCGTTTTCCTCGCCCGGCGATTCGCCCGTCTGTCTACCTGCTTTGCAGCACCGGTACCTTGGGGCGCCGTGGGCAGCGAGATATAGTATCAGGCAGGCTTGGTGCACCGCACCGGCACACGCTCGTGGTTTCTTGCGCAGTACCGGAACCGCATCGCATCTTGCCGCCCATCTTTCCTTCCGTGCTTTGATGCCTTTGCGAAGTGAGCAGAGTCCATCGCCGACTTGCTTCCCGGAGTAGACGACCCCGAAGGATTGAACGAGCGGGAAGAGAGGCCATGCCTTCCTTCGCCTTATTCAAGCGCGCGAAAGCGGGCCGAGCGAGCCCCCACCACGACGAGACGACCAGCAGCAATCCGGACCATGGCAGCAGCGTTAACAAGACTCGCGGCGGCAACGACGACGACGGTAGAGCCGCGGACAAAGCGGACGAAGGGACGCCCGTGACCTCGACACCGACGCAAGCCAACGGCGCCGCGGGCCCGGGACGGCAATCGTTGCGTGAGCTCATCCGACGGGCCACGGTAAAACGACCAAGGCGATCGGGCCGGAGAGCAGCGGTCAAGGACGGATCAACGACGGTACGTATGCGCCCATTTATTCCTACTTGTTCGGAGCAGACCCGTTCTTCGCAAGTCAGCATTGTCGGGCCTTCGGAGGAAGGTTTGCCTGCCAGGCCTGCGCTGCCGCTCACCCGCCAGCCACCTGGTTCCCACCTGTTAGGGGGGCCTCGGGGGCGTCGTCTTCTCCGACTCGTGAGGGGACGGGTAGTGTGTCGCATGACCCTCGAACCATCTGCATTGGTGCAGGGTCGCGCGTCTGGGGAAACCCAATTCGGCCAATGCTTGTTGCGTAGTGCCGCTATTTATGTGGATTGCGAGGCCATCACAGGACGTTGTCTCCTGTTCTTCCTGTCCTGCTCCGAATTCGTTTTGTTCCGTCCGGGGGATCCCCAGCCTGTCATCCGACCACTTGGCAGTGCCTGGCACTAACACACTTCCTTCCTCGCCCGCAGACCACGCCCAGCACCACGAGCTCCGTGCCCGCCTCGCAGACCTCGCAGTCCGTCTCCCAGGCGCCGCCGGCCTCCCCGCTGCGCTCGCTTGCCGACGCGAACAAGCCGTTGCCCTCTCCGCCGTCCCCCGGCCCCCGAGAAGAGGCCGGAGGGGAGTCCAAACGCCCCGTCCTGAAACTGGAACGCATCATGGCGACCCTATCCGATGCCGAGATCGAGAAGCTGTTCTCGGGCGCGCCGCAGTTCTTTGCGCGTTCTCAGGGACTCGGCACCGGGGCCCCACACCCGTCCGTCGCCTTCCCCTGGGACGAAGAGCTAACCATCCGCGACCTGACGGACCACACGCAGATTGAGCACGATGCCTGGGGCTGCATCACGGCGAGCCCGCGCATCATTCAGCGCGACCCGCTGTCTGCCGCCTCCGTCTCGGGCCGCCGGCGTGCCCACTTCAAGCCCAAGTGCTGCGAGCGCCCCAACACGCTGAGCATGCAAGGGCTGGAAAAGGGGACCATGGGCTACCAAGCCGCCCTGGAACTGGCCGTCGCCGATGCCCTGCAGGAGGAGCAGTACGGCTTCGACAGCCTAGGCGCCAAGTCCCCAGTCGTGGTAGAGCGCCGCCAGCAGCTCATCACCTCCAAGGACGGCCTGCGCCACCTGGACGACGCCGCCATCATGGAGCAATTGATGCGTTGCGAAGAACGCTACCACTCGCCCCGCAAGGACCACTATCTGCGCCCCTTTGACCTCTACAACGAGCTCTTCCTGAAGCTGCTCCATCCCCCCACCCGGACCGTGGACGCCAAGAACCCCTACAGCCTGGCCGCGCAGATCCATTCGCTCGTCAAGGTTCTGGCCACCCCCAATGCCTGGATCGACTTCTCCCACGTAGAGTGGAGGATCCGGCTTGGCCAGGTCCTGTGGGGCTTTCCCCTGGACGATGAGGTCGAGGATGGGTCCTCAATCAACGAAGGCGTCGATGCCCGCGACCGCGGCGAGGAGAGGTACTGGCTCCTGCTTCAGCTTCTCCTGGCTTGCGAGCTTCTCATGCGCCTGGACGCCATCACCGACGGCGATGAGTTTGGGATGGGATACGTCAAGCAGTCCGAGATCCACAGGTTCGAGAAGGAAGCCAATTCGTGCGTCCGATGGTCCCTCGTTCTGGCTCGTTCGTGGCTTGAGAACATCACGGTATCCAAGAACGAGGCGCCGCAATCGGGGGCCTCGACCCCGAAGGGGTGGCTCACGACACTTACCAGCAAGATGACTCTGAAGCACGAACACATACACTCGTCCCTTCTTGCGGACCACTCGCACCATCATCGCCACAGCAACCACGGGGAACAGCTGTATACGATCAGGGGGCGTTGCGCGGAAAGACAAGTCGAAGGGCTGACGCTTTTCGCCCGAAAACTACGCTGGCCCGACATTGAGTCGTATGTCACCCGAGTATCTATCAACGCCCCGGCGATGGCACGGGCCACGCCCATCAACAGCCCTTTGCCCACGAGCGACACCGATCGGTCTTCGTATTTCGGGGGTGACAAGAGGCCGGGAATCCAAAGGCAACCGTCCAGGAGGCGAAAGGTGGAAGCGGCTCTACACTCCTCAGGCTGGCTCTCCAAATCGTTCTGCTCAGGACTGGTGCTTCCAGGAGAAGCTCTGTCGCATTTCCTCATGGCTACCTTGCTGGAAAATGACCAAGATGCCCTGGCGAAGCTTGGTCCGATGGCCAATCTCTGCGGAGGGTTTGTGTACAACGGAAAGAGCTTCTGGAGCACCGCTTGTATAGTCGGCAGAGTTTTGGCCGCGGGCCAGGGTTCTGCTGAGTGCATGGGTTGGATCAGCAGCGACGTACTACCGCGCAATACCGGAGACGGATGGGTCGACATCGACGCTGCCGACATTCCCGGTACGTTCCGTAACCCTTGTTTTCGCTTTGCTTCGTGTTGCTAACGCTGCCAGACGACATGGCTCGGACTGGCAAGAAGGCGCGCTTGTGGGGGAAGAACGCAGTTGAGCGGGAATCGGATGTGCTCGGCGATGCTGACCCGGCCAACGTCCTGCCGGCTGACTTCATAATTCCCCATGAGAACCATTATGACCAACGTCCGCCCTCCAACATCAGGATCCAGTTGAAAGGTCTGGACCTCCTCACGCCAGCGAACGACGGATACATGACACCGCCGTCGGAGATAGATGCCACGCCCTTTTCGGATTGCACCAGTAGCACCCCCGAAATTCAAACCCGTCCGGCATCTCTGACCTTCAGCATGACGCACGACAACGAGGAGCAAGGAGAGGAATTCAGCCTAAGGCTAGCCAAAGACATTCACTTCGTCACGGCTCACCCGTGTGTTCCCTCCAGCCGAGTAAAGCTCTTCAGATCAGCTACTAGCCCTACGATCCAACAGATTGATGTGGCTGGTCACGACTGGAGTGGAAAATCCCCTGCAACCCAAGCTCACATTATCGGTAAGTTTCGCGCACTGCTCGCAACGGAGCCCGCTGCTAACACGCTATCCAAGGCCACCCCTTACATAAGTTCTACACCTACACGGCGATCCATATCACCGACCTGCTTAAAAAACCGGGTCTGAGCCTGGAAGAGCTGGTTGGGCCTGCCTCTCAGGTGCCGGTGGCCAGAAGCCGATCTTCCTCGGCAACGCGACCTGGCCGAGTCCTGGTTATCGACTGCATCACGGGCATGGCACCGCCCTCTTCCCCACAAATGGCATCTCTGTCGCGCATGAGCTCGATCTCGTCCGAGTTCGGTCTCGAGCCGCTGCCGACCCCCAAGCTGCAACTCCCAACCCCGCCCCGGGGGGCTGACAGACGGCCGAGTACGGATACTACATCCAGCAGCAGCCACGCTTCGAGGATCGATCCTCCCAATGCCGAGTCCAAAATGCGCATCCCGTCACGCCGCAGGCAGTTTGGCTCGGATCTGGAGATTATGGTCCGAGCTATCTGTGCCGACAAGGGCTGGAACGCCATCATCAGTCGCCGACGACGCGGCTGTCTGGCCTGCGCCATCCGCGAAGCGGGCGCTTTGGGGTGGAGAGTCATTATTCGCGTCGAGTAGGAAGAAGCAACGACACTAGCATGTGGCCGCGAACGGCCGTGGTAATTACGGTGTCCCACGTACACAGTTGAGGAATGATGAAAGGCATGGAAAACAGAACAGAAGGCCAAGCCAGGGCCGAGGGCCTCTTTTGGACGAGTCACGGTCCGCAGACAGCGGGTGATTCTTGTGGGGGAAATGAGCAGCAGCCCGCCTACACAAGGTCCTCCCGTTGTGATACATGTATGCAGATACCCAACAAATTAAAAACCCACTGGAACACGGAAACGCCAACGCAGTCCCGCGAGCCTTTCGCGATATGCGCACTCTAGAGCTTGGGAGCAGCCTCGAGCGCCCGCGTCTTGGCTTGGTAAAGCTTGACGAGCTGGCGCACGCCGAGGTCCAACAGGACGTCCTCGGAGCCGCCGGGGATCCTGGCGCCCGGCACCTCGCGGTAGATCATCTCGACGAGGGCGCCCTGGCCGGAGCGGGTGTAGCCGTTGCCGCCGAAGAGCAGCACGGCCGTGTCGGCGCACTCGCGCAGGACGAGGCCGGCCTGGGCCTTGAGCATGGCCGTGAGGCCGCCGAGCTCGCGGTCGGCGGCGTCCTTGGGCAGACGCGTCATGTGGAAGCCGAACTGCTCGACCCAGGCCCACTGGCTCTCGAGCAGGGCGCCGGCCTTGGCGAGGCGGTGGCGCACGACGGGCTGGTCGACGAGGGGCCGGCCGAAGGCCTCGCGCCGGAGCACGTAGGCGAAGGCGGCGGCGAGGGCGACGCGCGCCGACCGCGTCGTGCCGACGGCGATGGCCAGCCGCTCGTGGTTGAAGTTGGTCATGACGTAGCGCATGCCCTCGCCCTCGCGCCCGACCAGGTTCGCCGCCGGCACGCGCACGTCGGCGAGCTCGATGAAGGTCGTGCCCGCCGACACCTGGCCCGCCACCTTGAGCCGCCGCATCGTCACGCCCGCGTGCCCCTTGAGCGGCACCACCACGAGCGACAGCCCCGCCGCCCCCGACCCCTCGGGCCCCGTCCGCACCGCCATGGTCGCGTAGTCGGCCCAGATGCCGTTGGTGATCCTGCCCCGGCCGTCAGCGCGGGAACGACGGCATCCCCCCCGGGGTTGGTTGGGGTCCGGGTTGTAGGAAAAGGATGGGAAAGGGGGAGAGGGGGAGAAGGGGGAAGAGAGAAAGAAGGGGGGCAAGGGGGGGGAGGAGGTGCGTCACGGGGCCCCTGCTACTGACCACTTCTTGGTGCCGTTGATAACGTAGTGCTTCCCGTCGGGGGTCTTGGTGGCGGCGGTGGTGATGTTGGCGACGTCGCTGCCGGCGTCGGGCTCGGTGATGGCGATGCAGCTGCGCTTCTCACCGCGCAGCAGCTCGGGCAGGAAGCGCTCCTGGAGCTGGGCGTCGCCGAACTTGACGATGGGCGGCACGCCAAAGGCCATGCCTGTGGTGAGGCTGGCGCCGGGGCCGGCGAGGCCGCTGCGCGCCATCTCGTCCGAGTAGATGATGGAGTGCAAGTAGTCGAAGTCCTCGACGCGCAGCCCGCCCAGCAGCTCGTGGATGCCGAGCCGCTTGAGCCACACCACCGGCAACGGCGCCGGCAGCGCCGGCACCAGCATGTTGGCCGCCGCAAACTCGGCGAAGACGTGCTCCTGCCGATCCCGTCAGTCTCCTCTCCTCGAGCTCGCGGGCGGCCCCGGGCATGCCCGGGGCCCCGGCCACGCTATCGAGCCACGCACCGGGACCGTCTCGGCCCGCTCCCACTCCTCCGCATGCGCCAGCAGGTGTTTCTCGATGAAGGCGCGGATGGCGACCTGCCACCGGCGGTGCGTTTCCTGGAATATGGGACTGGGCAAGCCGTTGAGCCACGGCGGCTCGGCAAAGGGGACGGTGGCGGTCATGATGAGCAACGGAGCGAACAGGGTGGCAGAGAGCGAGTGCCTTGGAGGAAGATGGGACGATGGAAGACCGACAACTCGACCACCAGCTGGCTTAATACGTGTACACACACACACACACAAAAAGGCCGGCGTAAGCGCTTATCACGCAGCGTTTAAGTACTGGGCCGCTTCCCGCTGTAGGCCATCATAGCAACCCCCGTCTCATGGGCCCGCCTGTGCGGTCGCGATGCGATGCGCCCGCAGTGGAGCGCGGAGTATGCGGGGAAGCTGCCGAGGTTGAAGGGAGGGGAGGGTTGGTTCCCAAGGGGGGCGAAGATGGGGAAATGTCTCTGACCCCTGCCGAGGTTACGTCGTCCTTCTGCTTCACAGTGGGCGACTAACATCTGCTTGCGCCTGTTCCTTTCACACCTTCAACCAAGCCTCGTCCCGTCTGCTTTCAGGGGTCGAATTCGCCTAACATTCCCGGGGGAGGGGTTGGCAGCCGGCAAAGCGCCACCTATCGGAGAGGCCCTCTACCTCCCTTCAACGCGTACCTAACGTAGCAATACGCGCCAGCCGACCTACCTGAATTCGCAGCCTGGTTGTAACCGGTGTCAGCACCGCGCCTACAATGAATTGCCTCTGGTGTTTCCGGAATCAAGCAGCTAGAGGTCTACGCAGTGACTAATCTGTTATACGTGAAGCACCCGGGAACACACTTCTTTTCCAGCTAGACTCCCCGTTAAATTCCACACCAGGGCCATGGCTCAGCCTCTCCCGCTGTTGCTGTGGTCATTTTTGGGTTGATGAATACACAGTCCGCGTATCCCCGGTATCCCGTTCGACTAGGAGGGCAAACTTACACCTGCCCGGTCCCTGCATACGTCGGAAGGAGAATCATGTGAAGAAGCGGGTAGTTTGTGGTCTTATCGCGCTTCCATAGCCATGGTTTCGCTCCTTCTGGCATTTTCGCACAGCCGGAAAACATGTCTTAATCGCTGTAATACTTACGGGCGACCCTGATGACATAAGACGAGCGCATCGGGGAGGACGGGCGTACACTGGCGCGAAGGTGAGTCATCGTAAACTTGTGACGGCAGAGACGGTTTCCCGCCTGCTTTGACGTAAGAGCCGACGGCCGTGCTTAGCTGGGAGCCCGACCATCTGCCCATGTGTTTTAGATGACAGGCTGTACCACGAGGGCATCGTGGTACCGGCTGGTCCGGTAAACTTACGACATGCCGTTAGTGATCAGGAAGTGCATCGACTTGCACCAGGTGACCTCACCGTGAGAGCGGCGCAGCGTCTTTTGCCGGATCGGCTTGGAGGTCTCGTGTTGGGTCTCTTGGCAGCGTGCTCGTTCACACACGCTCCCAACTAGACGTCCGAACAGGGCGCTGAGCGTGACTCGCCGGGAATATTATCTACATACAAAAAGGCCAGGCCCAACAGCAAATGGGTGTACAAGGCGCCGTCCTGGGATAAAGGCTACGGTGTCGGGAGGGTGCAGCTACTGGCAAGAACTGCTTCCCGGAGACAATTTATCGAAGCGTGTCTCGAGCGTCGCTGTCCCGGGCATGTTTGGTGCGCTTACGTGGAGGGCCCATGTCCTGGGTTGGAAGATACAAAGAACCCTCCTCCCGCCCGAGACAGACAAACTCGGTTGGTGCGGGCCATCTGAGACCGTTCGGGTCATGACCTTATGAGGAAAGCCGTGGCGTTCTGGCAAAGGCGGCGTTGGTGATAGCTTAGCACCTCCGGGTATAGCCGCCCGACCCTGGCTGGATGAGAATCTCGTCGAGGCTACAAAAGATCTGGATCTCCCTAGTGTCAGCCCGTGTAGGGGGGCATAAGAGCCTCACATGTGACTATCTGTCGACACCGGGTATTTCGATGCGCCCCGCCCGGTCGGCGGCCTCCCAGCCAACAATACGCAGCGCAGGCAGCCGGTGACCTCGCGACGAGGGCCGCCGTTATGTGTCAGGAATTGATTTGTCGTTCCCCGATGATCCCGAGGCACCACGGCGGCGCAATGGCCTTCCCCCCTTCGACGCGTCCCAGCCCGGTCGGCCGTTTGTTATCGTGGCATGCTGGTAAGGCGGAGGGCCAATGAAAGCGACCGCCCCCCTCGCGCTCCTGGACCCGCGTGCCCTTCGCTGCTTGGTGGAAGGGCCAGACGGAGCCGTCGTCGATGCCGCCCGACGCAGCGGGATTGGACTACGTGGATACGTCTGATTTACCCATGTTGGTAGATCATGGTGCCCAGGTGTCTCCAGGCACTCACTTGGGAACAGGCGCGGGGCCGGGATTGTTGATCTGTGCCTGCCCGACGACGTGGCTCGTCGAGTCCGTAGTACCGCGTTGGCTGTAGTGTCGGGCCCAAGCAAGCCACTCGCCCGTCCGTGCCGTGGGGGGCCGGGTGCCACGAACATGTCGTCCGCGAAACGCGCCGTCATCCCGTCGGATCCGTGGCCACAGCCTGCCTGAGGCTATCATACCCACTGGCGCGGCGAGAAGGACGGGCTCTGGGCCATGCCATCCTGGCAGAGGGAGTGTCAACCCTTGGGTGTGGCCGGGTGCGGCACGGGTTTTATGGGTAGTAGTAGTCGGGTCGAGTACCTACATGCGTGCAGGCATTGCAGGTGAGGAGATGGGTATCAGGGCGGGGAGCCCGAGAAACGGGCGCGAGGAGCGCTGGGCAATGTGCGTGTGTGCGCGTATGCGCATGGTGTGTATGCGAACGACCCAATAGCCGTCTGCCTAATGCGGTACTGGCTGTCGCAAGGGCCCTCGGCGCGCACGTCGTATGTCTGCGAAGAAGCAAAGTCAGCCAGGCGAGAGGCAAAGAGGGGGCATCCCACGTGCTCACTTGGACGGGCCCGGCTCACGCTCTCCATCTGGCAAACAGGCAGCACAATGGCATGGGCCGGTTGAGGGAAGAGGGCGAACGACTGGTCCTTCCAGGATATGCCAGGTCGTCTGGCGCTTGATGCCCCGAGTCCGGGCACTCGTCCGCTCGCAACGGGCGCAGAATCAATCGCGGGGCGCATGGAAGTTCGTAGTGCGGGTGTCCCAAAACAATCCTGCCCTTGCCCGTTTCAGAGCCATGGTCCCCCGAACCCGGGCGTGATTCGACGACGACCTTGCCAGAACAATCCACATGATGTCCCCGGGGCTGGGTGCGTGCGCGCTAATGTACCTAAAGTAGGCAGCGAATAGAGACCCTTCCAGTTGATGGAAGGATCCTCACAGCGTCTGGTCCGTACGTACAATGTACATACTTACATACACACAAGCTTCCAATACCTCTAACGTAGATCCATGGATCTCTGCCTAAGGAAAATGCCGCCAACTACCCAGGCTCGGGGGATACGCGGCGTGGCCTCTTGCCGCACGGCGTTCGCGGATGCTTCAGGCTGGCTGGCTGGCTAGACGGGGCATCACGCACGCATTGCACCAGGTGTCTACACCGATGTTCTTATCCCGTGTGTGCGCACAATGTACTTGGTGCAGTGATTAGAATGGGTACAGGCCAGGCCCGATGGGAACAAATCGGAATTCCTTCCACCTCATCGTTGGTTGCATTGCGGGGGCCATTACCTGTGGTACCTACCTAACCCTGCCTATTTCAGTTCCAGCTCGGAGAATGGAGAACTCCGCCTCCTCGCGTTCCGTTTCGACTCCCGCTTCGCCTGGCAGTCAAGCCCATTGGTATTCCGTACACAATGGGCGTCCGAGGCCCCCCCGGCCTGCAGAAGATAGGGGCGTCTATATGTATTGAACTGTGTATATATCATTTGCCACCACTCACACAATGCCGTTGCTTAACTTTCAATCCGTCTCGAGTTGCTGCGCTATATCCTCATAGCCACTCCAGCCATGCGGTAAGAAAACGAGATGGAGGGGTGTGAAGCGGGGAGGTCGGGCGGCCACGCTGCAACCCAGGCGCACCTAACAGCTCCATCCGCCCACCCAACCAGGCGGAGGGATGCCACGAGTGGATGAACAGACGGGCGTATTCCCATCCGCGTCGGCTTTGACCAACGCACACGGCCCGCACCCAATGATCCGATTTTTGTGGCATCTGGAAGTGGAAGTTGGAAGGAGGCGACAAGATAAGGCACGAAGGGACGGAGTACTTCGTACATTCACACATCCCACTACCCCCTTCGCCTTCCTCCTTGAACATTTGCGATATGTACCAAGTTCTATACTTACTTCTCTACCTACCTCTTATCTCTTCCTACTCTACTAACCCATCCCGAGGTCAACATATGTATAGGCGCGCACTCTTGCAGATTGATATCAAAGGTAGGTAGGTATACACTTGCAGTACGTGCAGTGCCCTGACGATTGCGAGCACCCACAACAGGTAGAGGGTATAGCACAGAGCAAATGGGCCAGGGCAAGTAAAGTACCCAAAGTAAAGTAGGTACGAATAGGGCGGATCGCCCTCTCCCTCCCGCCCGTTTAGTGTCTGTAGCCGCTAAGGCTGAACTGGCCTAGACCTGGCCATCCGCTAGCCCAAGCCAAGCTCTCGAGGGTTGCCGTTTGGTGTCCCACGCATTTGGCTTTTCGTCTGGCACGAAGGACGGGTGGGGTGTGGGTGGTATCCCAAGGATCTGGAGGCACCGATAGGTAGCATCCCACCCCATGGGATCCCACCCTCTGCACGCGCGGCAGACACGATACTCCAGCGGGAGAGATAGCCCGGGGACGGGGGGGAACAAGAAGAAGAAGAAGAAAAAAAAAAGAAGAGAGGGGAGAGGGATGGGTGACGAGTAGAGAAGCAGCTCAGTACAAGCACCGGGGCGCCGAGGTTGCCTGCCTACGTGAGTACTCTTTGCTCCCTATCAGGTGCACGACCCTCCCCCCTTCGTCCATACAAGGGCTGGGAGAGCGCGTGTAGATCGGGCGCCTTCACCTAACCTATTCGACCCCGAGCCAACCGACAGAGATACTGCCATGACGCCTGCGCACGGGACTGGCCCCTTTCTGAAATACCCGGACGACACAGCCCTGCACTGCGCTGCCCACCGGCAACCCATGTTTGTGTGCCTCCTCATCCTGGCCGTCGCGTTGCTAGCTCTCCGCCCAGTTCGCCCGACACCTCTTCGCAGGATCCCGGGCCATGGTGGGCTTCTCCTCCTCTCCCCCCCCCGGGCTGGCGGCAGGCAAACGCGGCCGACGCACACAGGGCCAGCCGGCATGGAGAGACTCGGCGCCGACGTTTGTCGAGCCTCGACGAGTGCCCCTGAAACGCGACGGGGGCATGGAAGAGCTGTGTGGCATCGACATGTGAAGGCGAAACTCTCACACGTAGGCAGCCCGGGCCAAGTGGGAAAAAAAGGACGTACCAATACGTATCACCACCGTAGAGTAGCAGCGTGCGATCCGCTGCCCCGTCCGCCCTACAGCCGGAAAGAGGGCGGACTTGGATGTGATGAAAGACGGTCCGTCAACCGTCGACCCCTCCGTCCGCCCCCGTCGCCTCCCTCCCTCCTTTGCTGTATCATCACAGGAAGCGGTGCGTGTGGGCCAAGGCAAGGATGCCACCCACCCTATCTGCAAGCCATCCATCGCACTCTCTTCTACCTCTCCCTCCCACGCCGTCGCTGTCAAGCCTACCCCTGCCCGCCCTCTCACCGGTTCTAAGCATGGGTGCCTACTTGCTACATATGGATGGACCGTTGACCATGGGAGAGGTCGGCGCTCGACATCTACGCCGAGCCCCTCGTTCGGATCGAGTCGGGCGTGCAAACAGACCGACGTCAAGCCGGCCGTGGCAGTCTTTAGAAAACAGGCCTGAAAGCCGTATCTATGCCTCCCTACCCCGGGCTGTGGGCGGCATCGCAGACGAGGCGCCACATGCTTTTTTTCGTCTGGCTTGGTCGGGCAGTCCCTTTGAAACTCAAAGACCCGTCTTACTCTGAGCTGACGAAGAGCTGACACGGGGGACTCCACGATCGATGCTCAGAAGTTGTCATGTCACGTCTATTCGCTCCGTCCAACACAAGGCTCGCCCGCCGTAGTGAAGACGAGCGAGCCCCTTTGCGCCCAGATTAGAAAGATCCGGGCAAGGCTAGCAGGTTGGTCGTAAGGGCAAGGCAGATCACCAGTCACGAGAGCAGGGCCAGGATCCAGGGCTCAGGGAGGGCAGGCAGCTCCATACAGCCGAGGATGGACGGATGCCACACCAGGGACAAACCTCGTACGAGGGGTTCCCGTCCACTGCGCTGGGCTGTCGCCATTAACACCGAGCCAACCTTTTTCTGTCCATCACACCGGCCGCTACGCGCCGCGGTGAGCTGATTGGCACGATATGGCGCACCGAGACAAAGGGCGACTCATCGCCCCGTGGGTGGGTAGGGCGTCTCCCAATAGTGTGGCTCTCACATTCAAGAGAAGCTGGCTCCTGGTGCTCTTGCTCTGGTGCCCCCCTCACCACCGCTACCACCACCATCGGCTACCGAGAATGCAAAGTGTCGCTGCCACTTCTCGTCAGGAACGGCAGCATATACTGGCTGGCGTGGCAGGGCAAGCTCTAGCGGCCCTGCTCCCGCACCCCACTACCAGCCACCCTCTTGATCCTGCTTTGCCGGGGGCCATGGGAAGTGTCTGTGGTCCGATGTACAAGAAGCAGGCGTGCTTTCTTTTCGTTTTCTCCCTCCCTAGCGGCTGGCGGGTTGGCTCCAAATGCCTCGGGGGTATGTGTGTCCGAGCCAGCCCGCAAGCCACACGGGCAGCTCAAGGGCTGAACTATGCAGACGGCAGGTCCGGCAGTTCGAAAGCAAATATCAAGCCGAGCAGGCGAGATGTTGCAGGCGGCATACTGACTACTTTTGCCTAGGTTCTCGTTACACGGGACCAAAGAAACTATGCGCATGCAGGACGGTGCATACATGCGCATGCAGGCTTGAGCTGGCTAGAGTCGTCGTCTGCCTGGGCCTTCCCTTCCCCCCTTCCTCGATATGCTCGTGAAAAAGGCGAGGGTTGGTTCGAGGCAGAGGGGAATCGGACAGGCGGTGTTTCCTTACACATTTGGGGCCTTCCGAACCACACCCATAACGCAGCCCCGGCCAGCCAGGCGGCCGACGCCATACTCAGCCATCCATCTGGCTGGCCCTCCCTCTGCTCTCCAAGGGTCTCCGGCCGGGACCCTCTGTACCGCGTAAGCCATGCCCGGCTGCAGTTTGGGCAGCAGTCGGACCCAGCGCAGTAAACCCCGGCATTTATTCTAAATCGACACGATGGTGGAACTCGCTCCGCCTGCTGCTGCTTACCAGAAAGTCTAATCGAGTTAGTGCATGTGTCCAAGGCAGCGCGTGCCTGTCCCGTCGAGCCCGCTCCAAAGTCTCTGGGTTTCGAGGGAAACAAAGTACCCGCCCGCCCTACATGTAGGAACACACGCGGGCGTACGTATCTCGAACGCTCGTCTCCTTAGTATACATAGAGGCGTATCACCACCATACATTGTTGTGCTACCCTACCGGACCCTAATGCCTGCCGGGCGCGCCCATGCTGACATGGGCTATTTCGACCCCCAGGCGGCTATTGAGCGAGGGAGCCGGCGATGGACGAAGGGGCCGTAATCCGACTACTGGCACCATGGTATAGGAGCAGCGTGACAAGCGACTGCCCCCGTCTATATTGACGTGATTGGGCACTGCTGCTTTACCCCCTTCCCCCCCCTTCCCCCGGAGGTATACTTGCCTCCCATCCAGTGTAGCCTTGAGTGTACATGGTTGGGCTTTGGGGGCACGCGGAGGTTCCTAGTTGTAATAGCACTTGGGGGTCGCCTGGGTGCATGGGTGTATGGGGTGGAGGAAGGGAAGAGGGGCGTGGATGGCGTAAATGGGCGGGTGGATGAATGTGCTGGGTTGCCCGGGTACACTTCCCTTGCTATATGACGAGGGTACTTCTCGTACCTAGAGCGACGGTCGGGTCTCTTGCATATCAACTCCAGCCGGTATGTACCCCTTCCATCCCCCCCCAAATCCATCAAACCATGAGCCGGTCCAACCCATGTGCCATTGACCACTGAGCCCATCCCCCATCCCAAATGCGTCCAAGGGGAAGGGGACTAAAACAGAGGGGCATGCCGCCCACTCCCCACTCGCCGGCCTAGAAAAGTGACAGACTGAAAACAACCTCAGCGACCCGATGGCCGCCCCCCCGGGGCTATTTCGCAAAGAGCCAGCGAGCCAGTCAGTCGGCGCAAGGGCAGCCCCCTCTCCCCATCTACGAGACTTTGGTCAAAGTGCTATAGAGCGTGCCAAAAAGAAACGAGGGAGTTGAAGGAGAAGAAGCGTGACGGCGGGGAGATGAGATGAGGATCGAGGCAGAAGATGACAAAGGCTCGCTCAAAGTGTCCACTGACTGCTCTGCTTCTTATCCATTCTGCTCTACGCCGCAGCTCTATCCCATCCCAGCCCATACCATTTGGTACCTACCAGCATCCGTAGAAGGGAGGGGGGGGGGGGGTGTTCGGGGACGAAGACGGAAAGAAAGAGTGAGAGGCTTTGCCCCGTCCAGTTCAAGCAGCAGCCGCAACAGCAACAGAAGCACCACCACCACCACCAAACTGCCTACCAACCTACCTCCATACCTCTAGAGTCCGTACTATTCATCCAGCTCTCCCCCATCCATCCCATCCACCCAAACCTTCCCATTTCTCTAACCTAGGCCGCACCCCCCAAACTTCCAGTCCTCATCCACACACCAACTTGCCTACCAAGCGAAACGACGCCTGCATTCCTGCTCGGCTGCGTGTCTTATCGCACGCATCGCCCACGCCCTCCTTCCTCCCAACCTACCTAACCTCAACTCAGCCAGCCAAGTGTACGGAGTACCCATCACATCGTCACCCCCCAATTCTCCATATTTTCTCGAGTCGCGTCGCTTCCTGCCGCCGAGACATCCAGGACTATCGCTTCTGCTCAGCGTGTGTGTGCTTCGTCGCAATCTTTCACGCGCGCGCACACGCCCCACCCTCCCCTCCACCCCCCCCCAAAGCCCATCGAGCCCAGTCCAGCCATCCATACCATACCCTCGATCCATACCTGCTTGACGGCTTCCCCTACCTGCCTTTTGCATACCTACCTACCTACCTACCTGCCAGGTCTGCCCGTCTGTCTGTCGGCTTGCTGTACAACAACTATCACCTCCCTGCGGCAGCCTGTCGGCCGTTTCTCTATCCGCCAGCCCTCTGGACGCCAGATCCATGGTCCTCGGTTGTTTGAACGAATGATTGACAAGTCCCGCCGCCCACGCCCGCTTGTCCATTCCCATTTCCGCGCTCCACGGCCCGCTCCCCCCCCCCCCCAAACAGCTCCTGGTTCCTCACAAGTGCCAGACACCCGACATCGAAAGGTCCAGCAGCGCACGCGCGCGCCCGGCGCTGACTGTCTGACTTGACTGATTGACTTGGGGACCCCAACCCAGCCCTCCTCCATCATTGTTTGATTGACTACTCCGGTACCTGCACCTGTTCCCTGCGACACAGCACCCGCCATCCTTGGAGCAGCGCGATCGTCGGCTTTGAGTCCTCTCCACCGTGCCGCGTATATCCAACAATATCCGTCTTGCAGCTCCAGGTTCCGTCTTAGTCCTCTGACCGTTTCGATCGCATGCCCTCGCAGAGCATAACCAGCAACCAGAGCACTCGGCTTGTCGCCCAACGACAGCCTGCCCCGTCTTCATTTGCAGCGACGGCGTTGACGTCAAGTCGCGCAAGCCCATTTCCGCCCTCCCAAACCGCGACCGCAGCAGCTTCGATATCGCCTCCTGCGACGGCGTCGACGACGTCGACCAAACCCGACATGGCGACACCGGCCTTTCTGCCTCAGGCGCCACCGCCGTTCAGGCAGTCCGGCCTCGCGAGCCATTCCGCCTACGCTCTTTCCCTCAATGGCGTTCATCCTTTTGACAGCGAGGCCAATGCCAAGCCTGTAGGGACGCCATTCGCAACCGCGCCTTCCACCCAGGCGCAGGTCTTGATCCGTCGCTTGCCCCTAGACACGACCGAAGAGAAGCTTCGCCTCATGGTCGTCTTCTCGCAGGAATTGGTCGATGTCGAAATGCTACCACCCGACCCGTCCGAGGATCCCGCCTTCCGCGCTGCCATTGTCAAGTTCAAGACGATTGCTGGCGCGCAACAAGCCAAGGAGATGCTGCACGGCAAATCCATCTCCAAAGATGCCGAGATGATTGTCGAGATTTTGTCAACAAGCCCTGCCAGCTCGCGCCGATTTCCAACCCAGCAGGACACCATCTCGACCAACTCGAGCGCCGCGTCATCCACAACGTCCTCGGGGCCCACGTCGCGACAGCCGTCACGCTTCGCTAACGGATTCCAGAAGTCCATGGGCAAGGTGTCACCGCCCATGAACAGCATGGGTGGCATGAATGGCATGAACGGCGCAATGTATGGGAGTAATGAACTGCCGAACCCCGAATCGAGCGCGCACTATCAGAGTCTCTTCTCGCCGCAATCCCCGATCGGCAACCACCTGACGGACCGTGCCCGCATGTCGGGCAAGACGCTGATTAGCCACGACAGCGCCGACGACGATGAGACGCAGGAGCTTCTTAAGAACCCGCTCGCCTACGCCGAAAATGGCGCCACCCAGGGTCGTAGGGCCACAGCGCCCCATTTGCCCATCTCGCGCATGGCGAGTCTGTCGCTGAACACCAACGCTGTGCCCGCTTCGACTTCGCTACCCCCATACGGCCCTGCGACGGTGACGCCGCTCTCGGCTCACGGCAACACCATGTCGCCGACTGCCATGAACAGCGCCAGCCATTCCATCAACTACCAGATGGGCTCCCAGCCCTTCCACCGACACAACTTCCCTCCAGTGAATCCCGCGGACCAGAACCCCCCGTGCAACACCCTGTACGTCGGGAATCTGCCCATCGACACTTCCGAGGAGGAACTCAAAGCCATGTTCTCCAAGCAACGGGGCTACAAGCGTCTGTGTTTTAGGACCAAGCAGAACGGCCCCATGTGCTTCGTCGAGTTCGAAGACGTGTCTTTCGCGACCAAGGCTTTGCATGAACTTTACGGCCAACCACTTCACAACAGCGTCAAGGGTGGGATTCGCCTGAGTTTCTCCAAGAACCCCCTTGGCGTTCGCTCCGGTCAAAGTCCCAGTCAGACGGGACCCGCAGCCATGGCGGGCATCAACAGCATGATGGCGGGCTCGGGAGGCGGCTTCACCACGGCCAGCGGGCCGCCGCCAGGCCTCACGGTGCCACCGGGTCTTAACCGCATTGCCTACAACCCCGCCTCGTCCATGTCGAGTGGCACCAGCAGTCCATACTCGGCGACCAACTACGCGGGCAACTATGGAAATTTGTGGAACTCACCATACAACAGCGCCCTCCAGGCTGGCGACTCGTCTTCCTCCTTGAACCCATCGGCTCCGTTCCCTCCACCTCACATGATGGGGAAATGAGACGGATGGGGGCTCAGTGTGCAGCTGGATTTGTTTTCCTTTTTTGGCGGAGTGCCACGGCGTTAAAGGGAGATGGATGCATTTGAAGAGGGAAGCATCAAAGCAAATGCATGGGTTTTGACGTTCTGTGCTTTCCAGCGTGCCATCGGGACCGAACCGAGGCTCTCGAATTTCCCGGAATTCCTCGACAACTCCGGCGCGACACTGATTTGTTTCTGCATCTTTTGTTTTCCAGGCGTGTCGGGATAGTGCTTGCGGTTTTACTTGGTTTCTCAGCGTCGGCGCCCATATTAGCATCTTACGACGATTCCCCCCTCTATTCCGCCTGGCGGTGGTTGCTTACGAGGGAGTTTAGAGGCATCTCGGATATGAGCCCAAGATTTGGTCGCGATGGCATCCTCGGTGTTCAATGCGCTTTACGGTTCAGCGGGCTACTCACCCACCCCCTCACACACACATTTTACAACTTACGACACACTCATGTGCAGCGTCATTTTGAATTGACCTGCAGGACTGGTTTTTTTTTTTTCCTTTCCCTTAGGGCTGGGCCTTGGCATTGGGTAGAGCGCGTGGCTGGCGTGCCAGACGTCGCTACTCTCCTGGGCAGACTTTGGACCTTTCACGCATGATAGCAAGCCTCGAAGGGTACCTCCCTGCTCCTCCGATCGACTGCTTTCGAGCGATTCCCGGCTGGCACATTGTATCAGGCGCACATGCATGCAGTCTCCCCAGACGAAAGATATAACATCACGGCACTGGCGTTCGATTCCTACCGAGAAAAGAAAACCAAAACAGAAGAAGAAAAGGAAGTTATCGCGGCCGCAGTGACAAAATTGGGTGGCAAAAGGGCGAGGAGCGGTCTGCGGCAAACAAAGAAGAGGGCACAAAGGCTACCTGTCCAGCACTCGGTCCCTGCAAACCGCCACCATTTTCGACTGTGCCATGCCAGAAATAGGCCTGCGAACAGGACAATCAAGCCCGATGTGTCTGGCTGGCCGAAGGGGTCCAAGATGATGGGGGCTTGTGGCCTTTACGAAAAATACGGACGACGGGCGGATTCTTATAAGGATGTATCAGGCAACGTTGGCATGAGTTGGCATATGGGGCGGTCATGGAAGGCGGCAATATACCTCCACCATTTCATTTGGGTGTTTTCTTCCCCTTTCCAGTCACGACATTATAATCACGGTTGCAGCCTGTCGTTTTCTCATTTTACCCCCTTTTCACGTATAGCTCTTAGCGGCTTAGACGGTCAACTCGATTCACATCCTCTGTTCCAGACACGATAGCCGCTTCTCCTCCAGTCGTGGCGTGATGTGTACATGTGGACATGAGCAGGCGTCTTCCAAAGACGACTGCGAGGACAGGGCAGGCCGACTTGTAAAGATGAAACAAGCACGGGGCCAGTCGCCTGCCCGGTTGCCTCAACACGCCGTTGGACCTGACACAAGGGTTGGGCCTCTTTGGCGCTCTGGCGACACGGATAGGAACGGCAGGTATACAGATGCTCGTCGCCGAGGATGGCCCAGTGCGGCTCGTTTGTGGCAAGCGCCGGGGACGACATGCAGAACCGGGCCCGCACGCAGGCTTCCTGTCCGGGTGGTGGAAGAGAAGGAGGGCGAGGGGGGTGTGCAAGAAGCACCGCGTCGAGACGAGCCGCCTACAGGGTAGCCCAGTTACCCCAAGGGGGGGCCGCGGATAGGTGGTTTGGGAATTCGGATTCGGCCCGGCGCATCATTCAGATAACTCCCTTTTCATATTTGAATAAGGCGACTGCCACGGGAGGGATGGTAATCGAGTCAGGATATTCCTAGGCGGGCCGAAACTCGAGGCGAGAACCGAAGGCGGTGGTGGTGGTGGTGGTGAGGCCGTTAGTCCGGGCCAAGAGCCTAGCCGTGTCTACTGCCGAGGAGGTGCCGGTCATGGGAAGAGAGAAAAGCCCATAGATTCGATGATCTGTGGGAATTGGGGACCATGCCATGATCGGACGGGTTGAAAAGGGGGGAGCGAAAAAAGTGGCCTGACGCGGGCCGATCAGGCGTGCCCCGACGTCACAGTGTCGACATGGTCGGCGGGGGGTTCGCCATATTCAAAGGCGTGGAAGGGATGTTGTAGAAGGGAGCAGATTGATGCCAGGGTTTCGCCGGAGGGTCAAATTGGAGCCCGTCGTCCCTGTTTCGCTGGGCGTTCTGGGCGCCAGGCCCGGGGCTGAAGACGGGGGGTGGTGGAAGGGCCGAGCCCGCGGCCAGCATAACCCCACGACCGTCTTGTTTCCCCCAAAGGGGATCTGGGATTCGCGACAGCATCGGGAAACACTACCCGACGGCCCTCGGTCCACGCGGCCCCTGGTGCGGGAGGGAAGACAGGCGGCGCTCGTCCGCACGGCCTGGCCAGGACTTGCCATGCACACATGGGAGAGGTGCAGAGTCCTGGCCACTCTGTTGGTTCACTTCTTGTGCAGGTTTCCCCCCTTCCACACCCCCCCCCGAACGTGGCAGCTCCGGGCCGGCTCCGGGAAACGGGCGAAAGTCTAATGCACGACGGGCGAACGCCCCCCCCCCCCTTCTCGCCTTCTCCCCGGGAGGGTGTTGGGCGGGAGGCGAGGGTGGTCGCGTGCAGCGAACCAAACCAGCAGAAAGAACCCTTACAAAATTACGAGTGCGGCGGCCGCTTTATTCCCGCCCCGCCTGGCGGCAGGGCAGGGTTGGCCGGCCGGGCCGGACGTGCCGCCCTTCGCGCCCTGGGGGCGACCGACGACCCCCGGGGGCGGTGGCAGCAGATCCATGGACTGACACGCGAGATGCCCTATCCCTTGGGCGCCGTCCAGCCCCAGCCCCATCGCTGCATGGCGACGACGGCAGTGAGGCCGTGTGGCATGAAACAGGTGGCAGGCGTTTGTCGGGGGCTCTCACCGGGCGAGGAAGGGAAGGCCAGCGATTCCCCGGGGCAGAGACACGTCAAAGGAGAGTGGGAAGGAGAGGGAGGGAGGCGGGAGCGCCAAGAAGTTGTGACATGGGCATCCGTCACTGGGTCGGAACGGCTTGAACCAAAAAGGCCCTCGAGCCCGAGACTTTTTTTTTGGACAGAAAGCCGAAGGAGACCAGCCATAGGGAGCTACCAAACCCCCACCCCTCCGTCCCCTCGGCCATTGGCTGGCAACGCCTTAATACGATAGAGAAAAAGAAAATCGGGGAGGGGGGGGAGGGCCGCCCATGGCCCCCTCTCGCCGTCGCACGCGGAGAAGGGTTTCCCATCCCCCAAGCTCCAGGACGGGCTGAACTTAGAGTTGATCTGTTATTAGTCACCACGTGGTTTTCGGGAGCAGATGCTCAGATCTCGCGTCAGGATCCACGGGGCAGGCCCACCCTGTTGCGAATGCATGGTTTGGGGGGAGGCGGGGTTCAATCGATCCATGCTGCGGGAGAGGGAGATCGAGAAAGCGTGGGGGAGATCGAGGGAGAGAGAGAGAGAGAGAGAGAGAGAGAGAGAGAGAGAGAGAGAGAGAGAGAGAGAGAGAGAGAGAGAGAGAGATGGAGAGGGTACATGGTACGTGTGCGTGTACGATGCGGCGTGTGACGCGTGCGTCCGCGTAGGTGAGCCGGAGAGCGATCGTTCACCAAGGTCTACGTTTCCCGTTCACATACTACACACCCGCTTGTATTCCTGTTCCCGAACGCGCGAGAGATGGGGCCGGGGCTGTTTGGGAACACGCCGCCCTCCTACCATCTGCCGACGACCGCGCTCTCCTACCATCTGCCGACAACCGCGCTCATTCTATTGATTCGGCTGGTTAACTACTTACGTAGCTAGTGCGGCAGCCTGGTTACGGGCCGATTTCCGCGGATGGTACGGAGTAGTCAGGGCGGTATGGATGCTGGCGCCGAGGGGGGCAGGACAAGAACGAGGGGGGGACGGTCGCCACGGGGAAAGGAAACGAGAGATGCCGACGACGAGGGCCTGCAAACTTTCCCGTCTCCCTGCCGCTCCCTTGCGGATCGAGACCGGGGCCAAGCAGTGTCGGTTTCGCGCCCTGAAATCTGATGACATCGAGTTCCCGAGGGCGGTGATGACCACGGGGGAGCGGGGCCCTGGGCTTTTTCCGTGGCCTCCGTGGCCTCCGTGTCTAGGTAGGTACACCGAGTAGCGGCGCTACGTGAGAGCTAGAACTCCGGGGAACTGCTGCCGGCCCAGGGGGTGGTCCTGGTTCCTCGCTGCTTCGTGGCGCGACGGGGAGAGCCCTGGGAACCTTGTGGGGTCGGTGATGTGACTTTGCCCGCCCCGATGGACGACGACGGGGCCGGATTGGGAGACGGACGGCATGACACTCTGCCACGCTCGGGAAGGGTAGGAAGCGGAGAGGGCGAAAGGTGGGATGCTGCGTGGTTTTGAGGGCTGGGAAGAGTGGGCAAAGCCTCGCAACTTCTTCCGCTCTTTGCCATGGCGCGATAGACGAGCTTGTCCCCTAATGCAAGCAAGCCCCGTTCCCTTTTTGCGGGCTTCCGGCCGAGGGCCACCGGTTCCAGGCGGGTGGAACAGCATTCCGCCCCATGTCCATCATTCCACTTCGCTGCCTGTAAGGGTTGCCCAAAATGGGGACAGCGTTCGTGACCGCCGTTTTTGAGGAGTGGGCGCCATGCCCATTGGAAATCCCCATGGCGGTCCCATATACTTGCTCTACGTAGGAGAGCTGAGGTAAGTACTCGCCTACTTCTTCCGGCCTACAAGTACGGTGTGTTATGTAGCTAGGCAGGTACGGATACAAAGTCAACCGATTGGTCAATGGCGTTGGGCACCTCTTCCACTGCTACCTGTCTCATCCAGTCGCTTGAGTACTTGGTCTGCAAAACATGCGCGCCAGGCTCGCCAGGCACCGCTGCCGCCCATGCCGAAGCGTGCACCTAGTTCGTCGATGGGGCCGCCAGACAATTTCCGTCCTGCCCATCTCGGCGACGGCTTGTTTCCATCTCGGGCCTTGTTGGGCCTCCACCGCCTCGATGCTGGTCCCTTCCCTCCTCCTGCTCCGAGAGGGAGATAAGGGGGGAGGGAGAGAGGGAGAGGGAGAGGGAGAGAGATACTGTGTAGACGACAGGAGGCTCGCACGGACGAGTCAGGGGCGGGAGCGCTGGGTAGCGGCAGAGGCCACGCGAAGCGCGAACCGCTGTCGTGCCCCCTTCCCTTACAAGGGTGGGTTGCTGCTGGGCGTCGAAGGCGAGCACGCATGGTCGAGACGGCGTTGCAGGCCTGACTCGCCCAATGGGCGTGACAACCTTCTGGCGGCCTTCCATCGTATTCGCTCCTACATGCGGACGCGTTGCGCCTCCTGCTTAGTGGAAATCGGGCCTGGGCCGTCTCTGCTTTTAGCCCTTTTGGTGATGGGGGCGGAAGGATGAGTGAGCTCTATGGTCAAGCGGTGGTGATACTGACGCCTGCCTCCCAAGAAAACCCATGCGACTCAGCCGGTAGACACACGGCCGTTGAATCCGGAGCCCAAGCCGCACAAACTCGCATCCCGGAGACAGAGAAAGGGGAGTAGAGGAAGAGAAAAGATACGAAACCGGGCGGGCTGGAAGTGTGTACATCTCTCTGCTCGTAGACGGGCTTTCATTCCTAGGCAGCCGGCCAAGATGGGATGATGATGATGAGGTAAGGCAAGGCAAGGCGGTTGCACACAGCACCTCCCCATCCTCAATTCCCAATTCCATTGCACAAATCTACAGCCAAACAAAACCACCTAGACGGCTACGGCCCTCGCTCGCTTGACTGGGGAGGAAGGAAAAGGGCTGCGGCCAAAAGATGCTTGCACGGGGGCGGAGAGACAGCCAACCCGACCAAAAAGCAACAGCGCGCAGCCAAAGCCCATCAGCCGTCCGACCTGTCACTTCTCGCGGGCATGACGAAAAAGGGAAAAAAAAGGAAAATAGCATGCAAAGAGGGATCAGCAACCGCCTCTACCCTAGCTCGGCCGCGGAGACAGGGAGGACACGCGGAAGAGGGTCCAGCCCGCCGTTTGGGAGGGGACGAAAGAGAGGGGAGGGAGAGAGAGGGAGAGGACGGGACTACTTGCATATAGCCCAGTATTGTTCGCTGTCCCCATCACCGGGCTGTAGATCGCGTGGGCCGTTTGTTTCACGGCATTTTGGCTTCTTTGCGTCACGTAACTATAGGAGGTAGGTATGATGTACGATTGGAAGACAGAGGGCGCCTGGTTTGCTAGGGGCTCTCCTGCCGTCCAGTCGGTCGCAGTGCCGGTTGGGGCAGATGGCTGAAAAAGGTGGTCGGGTCGGCGAGATCGCCCCGCGGGGGGAGGGGGAGTGCTTGTAGCGCGGGCCTGCGCACCATTCACAGCTTTCCGTACTTCTGTATGTACCTCCCTAGGAAGGTCGGGGTTAGGTAGTAGGGTAATGATGTATGTAGGTGCATAGCTGTCCGGGCAGGGGATGTATCGATCTTGGGGAGGGGGGGTGCATTGGAACGAAGAACAAGCCGCTGGGAGATTCATAGCTCGACGTATAACGACAGGTAGCCAGCCATAACCCTCTAGCTCCCCTGCCTCCCTAGACACCCCTAACTTGGATCGCCTCGCATCCCATGTCGGGAGAGGGTGGCCCCTCCCCCCCGGTATGATGAGAACCTGTCGGCGGAAAGAAAGAGGTCGCTTCTCTTGCGCTGCTAGTAGGGGAATAGGTAGCTGAGCTAGAGCCAGTCCCTCCCTTGGTCCTGGCTAGGTACTTCTTCCCTACCCAGTAGGACCATGGTCCCTATCCCAGCCCGACGCTGTCGTCTCCCACGGTCCCCAATTCCGATCCCATTGCCAATTCGAGCTAATAGGTGACGGACGGGTACGGAACACTGTAGCGTAATATAATCCCCGGATATCCGTCCAGTCCACTCCATTCCCTGTTTGTTCGCTCGCTTGCCTGGTCGGTTTCTTTCTCGAGATTTGTTTCTCTGCGACTTCCCTTCTCGCCCCCGTCCTCGCTGACAAACCCGCCGTCTCCCAGATCCGAAAGAGAGGTGTTGCCTGACCGACTAACCGCGACCTTGAAGAACGGGGGGGAAAAAACCCCTGTGATGCCGGAGCCATTCAACGGCCCTGCACTGCATCGTCATAGGTCGAGCTTACTGCCTGCCTACATCCTAGGTGGCTTCTGAACCGGAGCTTTCGCCCTCCCCGAGGATCTCTTCTCCCCTCCCCTACCGCCTGCCTGCATGCCTGCCCGTCTGCCTACTGCTGCTGCTTCCTAACGGGCTTCCCTTCTCCCAAAGTCATCCCCCGGCCGTTCCTATTATTGTTATTGTGGCCATCGTTGTTATTATTGTTATTGTTATTATTAGTAGCAGTGGCACCCCCTACCTCTACTTACCATCCATACATTGGCCTCCATACTGCTACTACCACGGCTACTACCCACTACCTACCTCTTTGCGCATACACCAGCTTGCGACGACCTTTTTTTTTGGTCTTGGCGGCTCCCTGCTCACCGCGTCGGGATCACCGTGCGCCATCCTTTGATTGGCACCGAACGAACGCGCTGGGCGGAACAGCCAATACCGATTTTTGCACCGCGTTCCTGAGCACCGCCCTCGCTGGCCCCCCGATCGCCTCCCTCGTCCAAGGAAGAGAGAAAGCAACGGGCTCGTTGGCACTCTGATCTGCAAAGCCGACTCCATCGTCGGGTCGCGGCGCGTGTTCAGCCCCCCCCCCTTCGGTGCTTGGCTCCATCCGTGGACTTCAGAAGCCCGCTCTCGCTTGCATGCATTTCATTGCTGCTGCTGCTGCTGCTGCTGCTGCTGCTGCTCCCTTCGACTTGCTCCCGTCTTCTAACGGCCAACCCCGACGACGGCCCCTCCAGATAGGAAGGCGAGCCCACGCCTCCCACCGGCCGCTGCTGGAGCCCCTGGAGATTTGACGACAATTACCGCCCGCCGCCGAGAAGCCCAAAGCACCACGACAACCCCGGCCCGAAGTTGCTTGGGCGGGAAAGTGGAATTGATCGACCGGACCAGGTGGTCGAGGCCGTTTTGGCTGTAGCTGCTACCGCTACCAACTACGGCTACCTACTACCGCTACTACTTGGAATTTATTATCACCATCACTCCTGCTACCTCCTCTCCCTCCTCCACCACCACGACGGCGCAATTCCACCATGGCACCACGACAGGGCCGTTACCAACCCGCGTTTGTGCCCCTTCCCCCCTCCTCCCCCTTCGCCCGAGCACGTTTCCTCTGGGTCCCTACTCGTCTTTCCTTGGGCAACAGCTGCTGACATCCCCTTGGCCACGGCGGGCAGCCGAGAATTTAACATTGTCGTGCTTGGCGCAGGTGAGCCGTCGCACAAGCCGCCTTCGGCACGGCCTGCTCTGGTGCTAACTGGCCTTCCGTAGGTGGTGTTGGCAAGAGTTGTCTCACTGGTGAGAAGCCCGATTCGTTGAGGCCCAGCCAGTCGAGTCTGAGTCGCTCGCCGGCCCCACATCACGTGTTTCCGATGGCTAATGATCCGTCGTGGTTTTTTTCTGACAGCTCAATTCGTGCACAACGAATGGATCGAGAGTTATGATCCTACCATCGAGGACTCGTACCGCACGCAGGTCACAGTCGATGTAAGTGTGCGCCCGCGTCCGCGTCGCTCGGCGCTGCCGCTGCCGCTGCCGCCTGAACGCCCCGTCGAGCCGCCTGCTGACGCGCCTTTTCTGTCGCTCAGGGCCGCCAGGTCGTCCTGGAGATGTGAGACTCCCACCGGGCCTGGATTGATTCATAGCCCCGCCGTACTGACTCGAGCCACCACCTACAGCCTCGACACTGCGGGGACGGAACAGTTCGGTACGCCCCCCCCCCCCTCCCGGCCGCTGTGCGTGTCCCCCCCTACTGACCGTGCTGCCCAGTGGCCATGAGGGATCTGTATATGAAGACGGGCCAGGGTTTCCTCCTCGTCTTCAGCATCACCTCCTCCTCATCGCTGGCCGAGCTGGCCGGCCTGCGCGACGAGATCATCCGGATCAAGGACGACGAAAACGTCCCCATCGTCATCTGCGGGAACAAGGCCGATCTGGAAGACCAACGGTCCGTACCACGCACCAAGGGCTTTTCCATCTCACAGCGATGGGGTGCGCCTTACTACGAAGCGAGCGCCAGGACCAAGAGTAAGTCGGGTGCACAGTTCCGCACGCCCGCGGGCCGATTTCCTGGCTGACCACTGGCACAGCCAACGTGGACGAGGTGTTTGTGGATCTTTGTCGGCAAATGTTGCGGAAGGACGACGCCGGCGAGGCCTTTCCCGAGGAACCGGACAAGTTTGATCCGTATTCGTACAAATACTACAAGGACCGCCGGAGGCAGCGCAAGGCACGAGACAGAGACCCGTCACGGCCGCGGTGCGTCATCTTATGAGCTCCTTCTCCCCACGCCGGGCGATGGTTCGAAGAGGGCGACGTCTACGCGACTTCGTGTCCGGCAGCAAGCAACCAACGGCCGAGAGGGTGCTGTGCAGTTCCCGTGACGCGGCGCTGGTGACGGGCTGGCCGTGTTCGGCCGAGCCTCGATGAATGGTAGCGGCACTCTGCTTTACTGCGATGATTACGACGGAAGAATCGGCGAAACCGGCGCCAGCGATCATACCCATTACGTTCCGCACTTCGATACAGATTTCGTTACCTTGTACAGCAGCCAATTCTATCTGCATTTCAGTCTCCGTTCCCGGATCTACTGCAGGCGCGCAAAAAAGGGGAGGGAAGGAGGTGGGCTCCTCTTGGGGCCATTCGAAACACATGCACGGCTTTTTACGACGACGGTGCACATCTAGGGTGGAGGGGACGGAAAAGTCGTCGTTTGGGGTCGTCTATCCCACGGGGTTTTCTGGGGAGTTTTCTGGTACTGGGAATCCGAAGAGACATTTCTTGCGCAGGCAAAACTTGCTTTGCCCCCCCCTCACGGGGCGAGGCACCGGTATTGGTACTCATCGCACAATCTATATACCCATGGATTTCTCACCACGGCCGCGACGGGACGGGACGGGACGAGGCGTGCCGAGGCCTCGCGGTCTTGGAAGGGCGAATGGACAGGTGATGAGGCGGATGACGACATGCCCGACGAGGGATGGGTTTGCAGCCGGTTCTATTGGCTAGCCCACGCATGGCACGGGCGAGACGACCAGCCAGGGACGGACGCGGGACGGACAAATGATATGGCAGGGCGCGTGGAAAACTGAGGTGCAATGCTGCGAGGCGTCCTGGCCCGGGCACAGACTTGGGCCAGTGGAGGCCTCTTCTGTTTCCTGCACCTGCGCCTGTACCCGTACCTGCAACGCGAGTGGTATCGACTTCTCTATCCGCGGGCGCTTTACGGCTCACCATGACACTGCTGGACCGTTGGGGCGAAAGGGGGGATAAGAAGGGCAATGGCACACGACCCCCGTCGTCTCCCCATTGGCCGGCCGCAGGCGTTTGTGCCTGACCAGGCATGGGGGGGCCTTTTTTGTCAGTTCTTCCTTTCATGACGACGCGGTATATCACATGTACACGCGCATATATGGACCCCCCGCCCTACCAAACGCGGTGGCGGGACGGCGAGCGCGCGTGGGTTGGACGGCGGGTGTCCAGAATTCAATGCGTGCATGCATGGCTGGAGATGGGATTGGAAAATAAGATGAAAAAGACGGGTTTGTATACGGGGGTCGACATGACATGTCACGACGGTCTCTCGACGTGGGGGGGATAACCCGCCAACCACGACCACTGTTGCACCCACGTCTTGGGCTTGTTCCCCCCCTCGGGTGCCCCGGCATGCAGTATACCTAAGCGCCCGTGGCTCTCATGCGTCAGACGTGACAGGACGAATCACAGGTCCGGTTGTTTTTGGAGGGTCGTCCGAAGCGGGAAGGGCGGGATGCCGTATGGGGCCGGAGGGGGAGGGGGAGGGGGAAAGAAAACATGAGCCGGCGGTACGGATCATCTAAGCCCCCCTTCAGTTCAGTTCGTTCTGTTCTGTCCAGGCCGACCGAGGTCGAAGAGGCATAACGAAAGAGTCGGGAGTCGGAGGTCGGGCTCCATACATGCGTGTCCAAATTAAAACCGCCCTTTCCCGCAAGTGGGTGCTTTTACCCCGGAAATCGACCACGTGCAATTTCCGGCATACTGGACGGCCGGTTTGGGGGCGGATGGAGGGGAGTGGCACCCACCACTGCGCAAATAGGTTAAAGCAAGGCGAAAGGAGAAGGCGTCTGGGTATTATTGTGTATATTTTATATAGTTAGCCTCGTCGACACCGCGACGACAGCCGGCGTATCCACACCAGTCGATCCGCTATGTGCGCGGGAGGGCGGGAAGGGGACTTCATCCTTTTCCGGGCTGTCGGCGCGCCCTCCTTCTGGGTTGAAGCTGGACGACGACCTTTCTTTTTTTTTTTCAAATTCCTTCAGTTGCAAACCGTTCCCCCACCTCCTCCCGTCGGCGCCCGCGTGATCGTCCCCCCGGTGGCAACAATCTCGGCCTTTTCCCCGGGGGTCACCTCTGTCCCCGAAAGAACGGGTAAAAACCCCACGAAAACCCCAGAACCCTTTCCTTTGCCCGCAACGGGTGAAACACCTGACGATCCCTCCCCCTAAAACCTAAAAGTCCGCCACCCCGGCGTCCCCCCCCGTGCGGCTCCACCCCGAAGAAGAAAAAGAAGAAGAAGAAAAAGAAGAAGAAGAAAAAGAAGAAGAAAAAGAAGAAGAAGAAAAAGAAGAAGAAGAAAAAGAAGAAGAAGAAAGAAAAATAGCAAGGAGGGGGCCCCTTCCATTGGCGCATCACGCCCGTCCGTTGCCACGAGGGGGGGAAGAGGTTGCGAGAGGGAGAGAAACCCCCCCCCAAAAAAGGGGGGGGCCCGGGGAGCCGGAGCCGAGGTTCGTGAGAACAAAAATAACGATGGGGGCCGAGGAAAGGGAAGGGAAGGGGAAGAAAGAGAGCTTCCGCCGGCAGATGCGGTAGCCGGCGCCGATGGGAGTGGGGAAATGAGCCGAGCGTTGTTCCTCCTCCTCTAGGTCTTCGCCGGTGGAAAGCTCTTTCGGGCCTACGCCACCCCCGCCCCGCCCACCGGAGGAAGGACGAAAAAAAAAAAAAGGCATGGATCGGTGGTCGACGGGCATTTTTCCCAGACTTCAAAGATTGCGCACACGGATACCATGGTACCGCCGTCTTTGGGGCGTCCCGGCTCGGTATGACCGTCTATTCAAGGTTACTCACTCATTACCTCTCATCCATATTCCCATGCCCCAAAAACAGCACAGCAGTGCAAAGGCCCGCAGCTTTCGTAATATGTGATTCTATTAAACATTGCGTTTTGAAATTGTGGTATCTATGAACGAGGTTTCCCCTCCTGCGCCATGCTAGAGCTCGTTCCAATACATGCAGATGCATTTGCCGTAGCAAAGGTATAAAAAAAATCGCGTCGGTTTGCAAAAGCCGGCTTTGGTACACAAAGACCGCCACAGCAGTCTTCTGGTTTAAAAAAAATAGGCGAAGGTGGGAAGAAGTGACTGCAATGCCTTCTTGCTCGTCGGGATGTACGTTGGCGCGTACGGGCTGGCCGTGTACAATTACTTGGCGGACCCAAAGGATGGCTGGGGTATAGAAAAGGGTGGTAAAAGAAGATGGAAAGGAGGGAAACGAGCAAGGGCGGAAAGAGGGCAAGAAGTGCCGAGCCTAGTCACCAAGAGGTTGCACCTCAGCGCCCCGAACCCGCCCCGACAGTCTTGCCGTTGACGTTGATGATGAGGTGAACGAGGTCGATGCTGTTGTTCCCGCCCAGCGCTACTTTGCTGGCCTGTTCGACCGTGACGCCTCGTCCCGCTGCCGTGAAAAATTTTTGCAGCGCCGACTGCGCAGCCGCCGCATCCTCGAGCTTTTGCTCCTGCAAAACGAACAGCACTCCGACACGACCAAAGTCCAGCGCCTGGTCCGACATCTTGAAGCCCGGTGCCGACGTCGTCGAGGGTGGCGCGCCTGTCGTGGTACTGGTGCTCGGGCTCGGCTTCGTCGTGCCCGTTGTCGTCGGCGTCGTCTCGTCCGGCACCGACGGCGTTAGCGGGAACCCTGTGGGCGCCGTCAAACTCTCCGTGAGCGTCGTCTGGGACACGACCGATCCCGTGGGTGTGCTCTTGGAGTCCGTCAGCGTCGTCGCCGTGAGAGCCGGGTTGTTGAGCGTCAGGGTAACGTCGACATTGGGATCGAGTGGGACGGTGAAGGGAAACCCGGTAGGCTCGACTCCGTCCTGCTGCAACTGAGGCGCAGCGGCCCCAAGGCGAACCGACTGGCCGTCGAACGTGACAAGAGCGTTTTCCGTGTTGCAGGACAGGTTCGCGCCGTTGAACTTGGCCAGGATCGTCTCCGCCTCGAGGGGAACAGAAAATTCGGCCTGGGCCTTCTGAATAAGACGGGGAATCGCCTGGCCGAGTGTGACGTTTTGAAGCGCAGAGCCCTGCCCCTGCAGCGAGGCCGTCGTGCATCCGTCCGATCCCGGCACCGTGCACGTCGTACCGGTGAAGCCGTTGGAGCAGATGCACGAGCAAACGCCTCCCACAATCGTGTTTGTGCCCCCGTTGGCGCACTTCAACTGAGCCTGGCAGTTGTCCAGAGCCGGCTGGGCGCCTTGGTTGTTGTTGGCTTTGCGGATGACGAAGAACTCCAACGGGACGATGATGGCAGCCGCCAGGATGGCCACCACGATGACGAGGAGCAGGATGAATCCCCACATGGGCAGGCCGCAGCACCTCCGGCGCGGCTGCGCCGAGCTTCGCCCTCCGCGGTTGTTGTTGTTATCGTCGTTGTTGTTGTCGTTGTTGTAGTAGTTGTTGTAGTTGTCGTCGCCGACAGATCTTTCCACGGTTTGGGGCCCGACGGGGCGGTTCGAAAATCGACCCATGGCCATAGGCAAAGGCCACGACGATCCGCTCTGCCGTGGCGGCGGGGCCGCCTTGGCTTGCGCAGGCGGGGGAAAGGCCGCCAGCATATCAGACAGCCCGGACTGGTACTTCTCGTTGCCATCTAGACACAGGTCAGCAAGGGTGCATCGTCGCCACCACCGCATACAAACTTACATGAGTAGTCCTTTTCCAAATCCCGGCCGTACATCTCGGGGGGGAAGTTGAGGTCGTTGAAACCGCTGGCAGGGCGCTTGCCCTTCTCGATCATGGAAGCCAGCCGAGTCGCGCGCCGGATCAGGTCGGGTAAGCTTGTCAAGCTGCCCCGGGCTTCAGCTTCCCGTACCGCGTCAATGTCGAGCCGCGGTGGGCGTCTGATGGCGGAGAACATGGCAGGCCTGGATGACGGTGAAGCCATTCGTATCGATGCGGGTTCGCCCGAGCCGGACGGGTCGAAGGCAAAGGCACCAAGCATCGGGCTTCCACCCGCGCTGGTAACGGTCTCGGCCGGGCCCCCAAGGCCTGACGGGCGACTTGAAGAGCTGCTTGACCCCTCAAGGTAACCGGTCCCATCTTGGAACGTCTCCTCCTGCACAGGCTTTGGTTTCGGACGTGAAGGCAGTGGCAATACAATCGGTGCTGTCCCGGTCCTCACCGTGCTGTTCCTGTCCGTACTCCTCGTCGTCACCAGCGACGGCTTTCCTTTCCGCCCTATGCTGGCACTCCTCACCAGACCCCTCTCGTCCGCGTCATCGCTGTACACCGACTCCTCGGCTATGGTGTCGTCGAAGTGGGCTACGTCGGGACTCAGGCCCGGCGACAGCGTTCCGTAACTCTCGGGGATGGCTGCACTCGATGCGTACGACGTGTGAGACCGCGACCTCGGGCTCTCTTCCGGTATGGGAGACACAAACGAAGCCGTCGAGTAAAACGACGATGCGCCTCTCCTGGAAGACGGCGGCGGTCCCAGGCCCATGGTTCGCCGGGAGGTTGTCGCGGGTGGTGTGGGCGGCACCATGGGCACGGCCTGCGGTACGGGGAAATCGGGAATCGAACCGACCGAGGAAATCGTCGACGGTCGTGACGAGGCCGTGAATGCCGTATCTGGCACGGAGAGTCTCGACCCCTGTTCCTCCTGCGGTGAGTACTGAAATACCGGTGTGGGCTCCTGAACTCTCGACGCGTCCAGAATCGAGGGTACGATGCTTGGTCTCGGTGGCCGCTGGGGTGCTTGTTGTGGGCGGTTGGGCGGCGGTCTGTATTTTTCCGAGCCATCTGACCCCACGGGCGACGGGACGGGCCCGGCAAGCGGCCACTGGGGCACCGGCTGCGGCCGGGAGATGGCCATGCCTATGTGGCCGTCGGGGCCCCTGGGCTGGAATCCCGGGGGCGGTTGCGGTGGTCGGCGGTTCATCGACGAGTCCGGCGGCGACCCTGGCTCGCCTCTATCTCTGGCCCTCCTCGCCGAACCCCCAAAAGCAGATGGTCGGTCCATCTCTCCTTCATATTGAGCGCGGCTCATTTAATCGAAATACGGTTGAAAATCTCGGCGATCGGCGCTCCTCCTCGTACTTCCCCAACTCGTTGGCGACAGTCCCTCTCCCGATATGACGGCATACGAAAAGACGGAATCCAATCCAGGGTTCGTGGCCGAAGCGGGCTGTCGTACACACGTACGCGAATCGGTGGCCGGGTTTCCCACGAGAACGACGAACAGTCGCGGTTGTCGGCGGGTTGCGACTCTGTGGCACCTCATATACAGGGCGATGTTTCGCGGAGGGCGGCCTGTGGAACGGCGACCTCGGGGGTATATGCAGAACAGAGGCGATGAAGAAACAACGGTAGTCTATGCGAACCTCGACCCCACGAAGGCGACAAGCGAGCGCAACGAGTGGCGGAGCCGCTCAAAAGGTAGAGCCGAAGGCACAGAATCGAAGTGTGGCGATCAAGCAGAATAGAATTACTGCATACCCCGGGGTAGCTGCAAGTCATGGAGGTCAGTATGGATGAGCAGATGTGAGTTTTGCACGGCAAGCACTGCTGCACGTGGCGGCGTCTGGAACATGAGAACCTAACGGCGGCAATCTAGAAAAGCAGCGGTGGCCCCGTAGATGACAGAGGGAGACGGCCCTTTCAGATTGACTAATCCCGGACGCTACCCTGTCCAGACATGGGCACCCTCGAACTACTAGGGGCGAAGGAAGCCGGTCTCAAAGGGGGTGATGACCTCCCGTGTACTCCAGGGCCGACGGGCAGGGCACGGGTACCTGGTAGCAGCCGGTCGCATGTAGGACGGAAAAAGAGGAGATCACATACAAATAAGGTTTCAACGCTGAGTAGTCGTCCTTGGTGGGCTTGGGTGCCGAAAAGGGGGGGGCGGGTGACTCTGTCGTGGCTACCAAAGTGCAGGGGACAGACGTGCGTCTAGACGGGACGAACAGAATGAAGCGACTAGCTCGTTCGAAATGCGATGTTCGTCGGAAGGAACGAGAGGCGCCAGCGTGAGTGCAGTGCAATGAGGCCTCTTCCGGGCGCAAGAGGCGGGCACGACAAGCACAGGTAGGCCGGGTCGTGTCGGCGTGGTGCTACTTTGGATACCCGTCGTGTTTCAGCTGGGCGGGCAAAGACGGGGGTTGGAGGGCAACAGGCGACACTGCGAGCCTCGGGGCCCCTGGCAGGTTTTTGGTGTCTGGGACCGTGGCGATCACGAGTTGATCAGGCCGGGCTTTCCAGACCGGGAATGACAAGGCCGGCGCCGCTACCGTTTGCGAGGGCTCCCGTATTGTAAAAGTGCGAGCGGGTTGCCGTGGCAGGCAGTTAGCGAGACGGGACCGGGGGGGAGGAGGGGGTAGTTTGCGTGTGCGGGTCGGCTGTAAACGAGAGAAAACGCTGTCGGTCGTCAAGACGCAGCGGGCGGACCAGAATGAAGAAGAAGACAACGACGACGATGACAAGCACCAAAAAGACAAAGAGGCAGAAGCGGAGGCGATTGTTGCAATCAAGGCGGTGCTCAGACAGTGAGGGCCGGAGCAGAAGGCGAAGCGAAGGGGCGAACGAAGGTTCGCGTTGGCTGATGTCAAGGCTGGCTGACGTCCGTCAACGGATAGGGAAGGAGCAACGGCGGAAACCAAGAAGAAGAAAGCGGTAACACGGGACGCGCACGCGGGAACGCAGCAGCCTATGTAATCCAGGATGGGGAGGGAGGTCAAATTCCAAAACAGAACAAACAGCTTCTGTGCACTGGGCAGCGGGAGACATGAGAAGACGAGAGACGGGCAGCGAGCGACTGGGGGCTTCGGCGATCCTGGCGTGCCACGATGCCGCCACGGGTGGATTGGCTCGCCGGGCTTTTTGTTCGTGCACGGCTTGGCTGGCAGGCCAGGGGCCGGGCTGGCCTCGAGCCAAAGACGCCTCCAGCATCGTCTACTTGCCGTCTTGGGTGAAGCCCTGGTCTCGCCCCCTGTCGGTCCCCAATTTTCGATACGGGGCCGTCTGTCTCTCATCGGGGCCACGTTCCCCAACCGAGACAGCCTAAAGCAGGTGAACAGGTACCAGACCGACCGACGCGCCCTAGGGCGAGAGAAGGTTAAGCTTGCTTTCCCATCCACCGACGCGCTAACGACGCTGGCCGCTCCCGTCGGGCCTAGCACCGTCTGTGACTCGAGAAGTACTTAGTCAAACCAAAATAGCCTGTAACCGTGATTGATCTCGTTAGATTGCGGTTCTTGAGGTGACTGCTTCCTCCAGCCCAGCGTGCTGCAATTAGACCCCAAGCAAGACACGCACTTCCATCGCCGCCCTTCCGTCGCCGCCCTTCCACTTTCGGCCCTGGCCGTAGCCTAGGGATCCAGAACCCTCGCGCTCCGTGGAAGCAAGGTTGGCTGGACATGACAAACGGCCGTGGCCCCGCGTCCGTTTGGGGCCTTCGGGGGAGGGATCATGCTTCGGTCGGAACAGCGCCAGCAGGAGAGCATCGTCGGCCGGCGCCCTCTTGCGTCTCTTGAGGCCGGGAGGGTTGAGAGCAGGTACGGGAACTCTCACCTTATTCCGTCCAGCCCCGTCTCTGGCCGAGCGCCCTGCACGCCCTGCACGCCCTGCATACAGACACGTCGATACGCAGCCCCTGGCGCCACTCCCAGGGCATGACTGAGGCCGACACGGGTCACTTCCTGGCGGTCACCTCGGCTGTACGCAGGCTGGAAGGTGATGAAGAAGTACCTAACACAGGTCATCCTCTCCTGCCATGGCATCCGTCCATGGAGGGCAGCCCCGAATGCAGGGTCCCGCTTACCGGGGCTTTTACCAAGTACGGCCAATCATAAGAGGCGCCGTCACCAGTTGGAAACACTAGCGTCCATTGCCAACAGCGGCTCGAGTACTCCAGCTTTCCAGAAAGCCTCCTGGCCCGTCGTCATCACGAAGCACTGAGCAGCCAAGAGTTAGGTACTCTCCTGCCTCTCTACAGTGTTTACATTGTTCCCCAAAGGTACTTCCGGTAGAGAGGCAGGCTGGCCGGGAGAGAGCTGGAGACAAACGTCCAGAGGAATAAACCGGATGAAAAGACACAGAATGCAACGTCCCGTGCACCCCACGGCAGCAGCATCAACATTTGTTCATTGCCAATGGAGCCCATGGCACCGTCCTATGGTAACCCTGACATGGGTAGAGCCAGGGCGCGCCGTCCTTGGCGACCATCTCAGGTATAGGACCCCATAGGCCGCCGCAGCACCCATTCAGGCTGTTCCGTTCCAACTGGCGGGCAGCCTGAGGCACTATGGCCGACACTACTACGGTAGGTCGAAAATGGCCGGCCAAGCCGCAAGCCGCAAGCCCTCACAATCAACCTCGACCAGCCGTCGTGAAGACTTGTCGAGCTCCGCCACCGTTCTGGCCAGTCGTCGCTTGGTTAGGTTGTTACGTACAGGTGGGCAGATAGTCCGTAGGTGCAATCAGTTGACCGACAAGCACGCGCCAGGGTATACCGGGCCGTCGTAAGACACGCATACTACGTAATCTACGGATTGTATACATGCTGACTAGAGTTTATGGCTGTCCCACCGGCGACGCGCAGGTACAACCTGACAGCGGCCGGCGGGAAGCGAGGATGTGCATTGCCAGATCACACCCAAAACGGAGCCGCCCCGTCCAACCCACAGCATATGCTACCACAGTGCCTCGATGCTTGGATCTGATCGTCCGCACGAGGAGCCGAAAGTCGAGCCGGTGTGTACCGACGTACGCCGCCGTGCCACACACGTACCACACACGGTACCTACTCGACCACTTTCCGCCCTCTGTCGGTCGCCAGGGCGCGTCTCTGCCTGGCC
The DNA here is from genome assembly GCA_018287875.1 of Nigrospora sphaerica. Lineage (NCBI taxonomy): Eukaryota > Fungi > Ascomycota > Sordariomycetes > Amphisphaeriales > Apiosporaceae > Nigrospora > Nigrospora sphaerica. The sequence continues at coordinate 2,070,837 of JAGVVL010000018.1, forward strand.
GCGATGCCCTCGACCACCAGGGACCCCCGAAAGCGTAGTGGCCGTGCCCGTGCCTTGTGCGCAGCCCCTCCCTCGGATGGTTTTGCGGCACCCGCGCCTGTGTCGCGCCGGCGAGCATGAAGGCCGGCGCATGGCCGACAGACACGGCACCAAAGCACCATCAGACGACCGAACTTGAGCGCCAATCTCCGCGGTCTCTGCCAACGCCCGCGCTCGGGCGTGCTTAAAAGCTGACAGTTATGAACCGAGCTGCGAGGCCGATAGAACACCGCATTCAAGTCTTAAGGTGAGCATGCCAAGCGTCACGAATGAGAAAGCCGCAAGTCGAAGGGGGTCCTTGGCGAGCGTAAACAAGGCGTCTTGGGTGCAGGTACGTGTCGCAGCCCACATGAAGACCGTGGAGAGCGCCATGACTTGCAGCCTCAGTCATCCATTTTCCCCCGACCGACCGATCGTCCTCTTACCCCCGACTTCTCCCCTCCACTCTCTCCTGGTCTCCCTTACTCCCTCCCTCTTCCCTCGGCTGGCGAAAGACCACCCGGGGTCCGGCTCCGCTGGATCGACCGCCAGGCCGCCCGGCTTCTTCCATCATCATTTTCCCCATTCGATTAGCCCTGTTTTGTTGGTCCCGATTGACAAACGCCTTCGCGCGCGCGCGCGAGGGCCATTCAGAAAACTGCTTTCCACGGTTTCTGGAGCCCAGCTTGCGACAGTCGCGTTTCAGACTGCCGGGTTTGGTCCCAAATTATGGTCACCCCTTGACGAATCAGATGGCACCACCGGGACCGTTCATCCTAAAAGAATCCCATCTATTGCAAATCACGCCCGCGTCACATGGGGGTCCGCCCTTGCGATTGCGGTAATTGGGGTCCCTCTGTTTCTGTTTCCTCCCATTGGCGCGGATAGCACCGTCGCCGTGGGGGGATTCGTTGTGAGCTCCGGGCGGCATCGCGTAATGGGTTGCTTTTTTACCTTGCAGCCTTTGAGAGGCTTCACGGCCTCGTTTAGTTAGCGTAGTGAATCTGCCAGTGCCTATCCCCATGGAACATCACGACACGCCTGCGAACACGCCGGCTCAGGGCATGCCATGCTCTTCGTGCTGGCTCTTTCCCACCAAGTCGTGGCGAGACGCCCTACGAGTTTGTCTGGCTTCGTCTTTCCCGACCCTCCTCGCGCACGCAAATTACCCTGATTAACAACCCCCCGGCCGCGCGACCAGGTTGACTGGCTAGCCGGTACGTCAATCGTGGCAGGGCAGATCACTCATCGCCATCAACGATCGGCGCAGCAAGGGCTGATAAAATCAGCTGTTAAATACCCATGGCGTCTTCTGACAGAACCTGGCGGGCTCCGCGCCCACCACTTCCCAAGGCCGGCAGGTCCCAAGGATGGGCGGACTCGGCCACCGGCGCTGTTGGGAAAGACTATTCCGTACGTAGCCGCCGGTTGCTCGTGATATCAGTCGGGTTTGTTTCCCACGATCCCCTGGGTCGGCGTCCGTGGGTGCAGATTGCCGATCGTAATGTTTCACCAACTTCAGCCACAGCCATCATGTGCCGAACCTCTCTACGGGACTGCCTTGTCTTACATACGACGTCTTTCACCTTGTTATACTTCAGGCCCTCCTGTCGCCTGCCATCACATCCTCACTAAGGCGGTCACGATAGTCGCCGCGTGCTTACTTTTTCAGAGACTGCCGGCGGCATCAAGGAGAGCGGGGGATCCTTATCTCAAGTCTTCAGAGAAGCCCTTCGTCCACTGGGAGAGGCGGACTAGATAAACCCAAATCATGCCCGACTGGCTTTCCTAAGACGACTGAAGGGAAGTCGGTCATGTATACTCCGGCTGGTATGTCGATCGTCCAATGCAACCGCTACACTTGCGCTCGTACAGGTCGGGTTTCTGCATACCTCACTTGTCCTTTGACGGGTGCCGCCTCGGGCGACCCAGTACACGTGGGGGGGGGGGGACAAGCAACTTTGGTGTCAGGTAGTCGCCGGCTGGTACCAAGTCCTGCCTTTGGCACAACGTCGTCGCGAACACGATCGGCCGCAATTCGAACCTATGCCCCCTGGGGACCCCGCAGCATCAACTCGTGCGTATCCCAAGGTCTCCGAAGCTTCATGCTGCTCTGAGACACTGTCTTGCGTGCCGAGAGAGGAATGAGATGAAGGCCAGAAGAGCAGGGAATGGAGACTGCCAGTCTGTCTTGGACAACGTTTGACTCTCGTTGATCGCGGATCGGTCCGCCCATAAAGCTCCGTGAAGGCGGCCGCCGTAGTCGGTCAATTGTGTTAAGGGGGTGGTCCTCAACTCTAGAATTCGCGGCATGTCTCATATGCCGCGAGGTAGTGTATCGGCAGTCGTTATCACTGTGACACGCAGATATGCGGCGAGACCGCCCTCTGCAGTTTATCTTCGGTGACGTCTCTTGACAAGGGAGCGAAATACTTAGCTGGGCGCGCAGTGCAGGCCCGTTGAGTACCTATCTTTACTGGACACGTTGTCAAGTCTCGCTCCATGAACCTAGTCGATCAAGCTCACGGGTCGCTCTAGTCGACATGGGATCCTTCAGGTCCAAATAAATATCAAGTTTCTTAGGACCTTAATACACTTGGCCCTCTCAGTTGACCATAACGCGCGAGTCTGCAGAACACTGAAGACCGACGTTTGGTACGTCGATGGAATTGATTTGGACGCCGTAAAGCGAGCTCCAATACGTGTATAGTGTATATACGAGAATCGACTCATGCTACCTGCATCACCCCATGCTTCTCCTAATGGCTGATGTGATACAACCATATGCGTCGAAATTTACTGGAGAAGGCCCGAAATGAACTTTACCTCTAGTGGCTCCTGCATGTACATCAACAACAAGCTGTTAGGGAAGTATTGATACTGAGAACACCGTGCAAGCCAGATGCAGATTCGCCTACGGAGAGGAAGCTCCAGTCCAAGGAATTTAATTAATCACGTTGCCACTGTCAGACCTGTCAGTTTAGTCCTTGTTTTTTTTAAGTCACAGCTGTATTTGGTAAGTTTTATGAGTCCCGAAGTATATTGAGCGAAGTCAACATCTACACTCCCCTACTATCAGCATACCGACGCGTCTCTTGAATCAATTGCTGTAACTGACCCGAGCTCTACGTTTCTTGACTGTATTTGGGCGATTCGCTGAACAACTGTGAAAAGAGCCGGAGATCGCCCTTCTAGTACGGCACGGGGGGGGGATGGTCGACGCATAGGGGAGCGTGCTATCAGCTGTACGCGCGTGTCTAGCGCATTAGGTGGCCACCCCCAAACTGTGTAGCCTTGTGGAATGCCCCGTCTTGGTTGCCACAACATTTGTGAGTGTTAACGGTACTGGTTTCCCCGGCAGTACCGTGACAGAGCTGCCGATGGTGCAAAGTTACGAGCCCAAGCCCGAGCTCTCGAGTTGGGTCTTCATGGAGCCTCTAGAATTTGTACTCAGAACAAAAGTACAGGTTGCTGCGTAGGCGTGAATGCTTTGGTGTCCCCTCTCCCCTCCACTTGGGTGTATGTCACAAAGACATACAACTTCCATACGACAAGGTCTTGGTTTGTGACTTGAAATAGAGAAGGAGAACGTGGCGGGAAGTGTACCATCCATTATATGTATTAGCACCTGCCACAGGTCAGTGTCACGAGTTCCGTACATACTGCCATCGAACTGGGCTGGCTCACTGGCGATGTGACCGCTGGCGTCAAAGAAGAAAGCAAATGGCTTTTGAGCTTCTCTTGAAACGACGCGGCGCAGCAAACGAGGATGCAAGTACCGGGAATCAACCAAACGTCAGTTGGCCCGCCTGCAATAGGCACACAAGGTAAAATGGGCACTGTTCAACTGTGAACTGAGCATCATTATTTCGCTACCGCCTATTGGATAAGCCCTTCCCACCCATTTTCAACGTTGATGAACCGAGGTGTCGTTATTTGGAACGACTGAGTACTTGTTGATTGACTAGAGAACCAGAGCTCCGGGAGACGGGAAGAATTCTCAGATATATGTACATGTGGGCAGATGACAAAGTTTGATCGTCGCCTTTCTATGAACCTCGAAGTGGAGAAGCGGTCCTGAGTCACGATGCCGAGGGTGTTTAAAGCCACTGCTGGCTTCCGTGATAGTGCTCTGGGTTCGAACTTGCTGGTGTTAGGTTCCGGCAGCTGGCCAATTCTACAACCGGCATAAAGCAAGAGGACATCAGTGTATGTACGATATGGCACTTTGGCACAAGACTATGTTCGTGGGTGCTATTCCAGTGTGTCGCTTCGTAACCTCGGTGTTCGTGAAGATCAACATGGAACCCGCATTTCAACGTGGTTAGAGTCAAAAACTGCCTTAATAAGTCCAATGGTCTATCGTGGTAACTATGAAAGTCCTTCCCGTCCGGTGACGCGAAAAGAGTAAAACACGCCAACAACTGACAATGAGCTTTGGCTGGACGAGAAAGAGGATTATCCCCCCTACGGGGCCAAAAAAATCAAAAACATACAACACCGAGGATTCCCAGGTCGTCACCGACCCTAGTACTAATTCGGCGCTTTCCAGCTTATCTATGGGAGAGCGGACGGGATCCCGAGTTTTCTGGAAGCTATGGTCGTATGTGATGGATATGGGATGTAAAAGATTTTATATTCATGCCATTATCACGTTTTTGTCTCGACAAGCTCAGTTACGACTCTTCCCCCAGCGACACCTTCTCCCTTGTATATGCCATGCCCGATCCGGAGTTTCACGAGTATTGGCATATTCGTGTGGGCCTATTGCGGGGTCGCGCCTGAAATGCACGAGGAGCATCATGGGCTCGAGTTCTTTTCTTCTTCAAAACAATGGCTGCACTTAGGACATCCTTTGCGTGAGCGGTCGCCCTGGCCAAGCTTTCACATCGGCATCGTTCCGCCTTTTTTGATGGTATCGAGATGAAGCTTTCCCCGAGTGAAAAAATACGAGCGGGTGGTGTAGTCAGGTAAGTTCCCGCTTCCTGGCTTCTGGTCACCCATTGTGCTTCTCACAGTTGCTAATCCTTTTGCCTCAAGTATGGATGGAATGATGGCAGACGGATGTCTGATTTGAATTTCTAAGTTCAAGACCCAGTGCTATTCTTGTGCGACCTTGGTGGCTTCGCAGTAGTGCATCAATCGCAGGCTGCCTCCCACATGCAAGGAGACCTCGCAGGACGCCGCTTTTGTCGTTGCTGCCGTCGTGGCCGCCAGTGGTCTTTCTGGCGAGTCCGGCTCATTGAGCTCAGCAGTGAAGACGTACGTACCTCTGGGGAACCCTGTCCTTGCGAAGGTTCGGAGTACAACGGTGTACTGATAGTCAGGGAGGGGCTCTGGCTACCCTTGGGATGAGCAGCAGCCCGCCGTGCGATAGGTTGGACTCCGAGGACCCCCCCTCGAGTGTCAATCTCGCGGCCGTTCACTGTTCATGCTACCTTCCTGGCCGTTTGAAACCGTCAAGCTGCGGAACTTGTCGACGATTAATTGCTGGCAGCGCACCGAAGCAAAGAATCGGGTGCCGCCGGCTCGGTGGTGCTTCAATCGAGGCAGCGTTATCCTAGTCCAGATTGCTATTGGACAGCTGGCTCGATGGCGTGGAGGCGCAGCATTAGGGGACGTAGTGGTGTCATTTACTCGTATCGCTCATTACCGCTCCGATGTGAAAGTGAGCCAACGCAGTCAAAGGGTACGCCATACGGTTCTCGGGCTCAAGAGAGAGTCTTTTTTTTAAGGAGCTCAGACTGATGGCATCATGGAAACCGAATGTACGGAGTAGGAGATAGGTACTTTTGTACTCAGCTCTGGTGGGTAAGTACGTACGAGCTTTTGGCTGAAGGTGCTGATGAGATGGACGGTGGGATTACCCATACTGTCCAGCAATATCTCCGGAGTACCCGATCTGGTGTCAAGCATGGGTCCATGAGGATCAATCGAGTATATCCGGGTTAGGTACTGAGTATCGCTAATGCACATGCGCGTGATTACCGCCAGGGTGTGCGAATGGACGTGTACTTACCTCACTTACTTCGTACACTGTATTGCCGATGGACGCACGGAAGAGGAGCCCTGGAGGAGCCAACCTGTCCATCTCCGGGGACTTGTGTTTGGGGTAGCTGATGCAGGAGGGAGGACCCTGGGCTGTTACCCTTCAGCACGGCCTATGCCTCTATGGCCCCTACCGAAGGACCCCCGACCGGGAAGCCCTCCCGGTGCATGCAGTGCCCCCCCACTTGGTACATCTGGTGCCGGCAGAAGGCCCCCAAACCGCCCGTGGATGACGACGCCCGAGGCACTCAGCCGCCTGACGGCGTTGCCGGCCAACCGACCACTGCTCGTCTGCAGCTGGGAGCAAGTGCCCGGCTCTGTATTGGGCTGGGGCTATGTCTCAGCTCAGGGGCGCCAGGACCCGCCCAATTGACCCGCTGACTGCCCGACAGCCTGGAGACAAAGCGTCGTCACCCGGAGGGGGGGGGGGGGGGGGGGGCCTCGTATCACCATTCGACCATCATCCATTCCAACTGTCCTTCATTCCTGTATCTACAACCAAAAAGCCGATTTCCTTTCCCATCCCATCACACCACTGATTCGTCTCCTCTTGTCTCTACTTTCCTTCCTCTACGCCCCTCATCTATCTACGAAACTCGAAAATGCATTTGACATCGCTAGTGACCGCCGCGGGCCTGGCGGTCTCCTCGACCAGCGCCTTCCTCCTGCCCATTCCCGAGGCTTCCGAGAAGGACACTCTCAGCACCCTTCCCGTCCCCGTGCACGTCGAGCGCATTCCCATCATGGCTGAGTCCAAGAATGTCAAGCTGGAGTGCCCCGGATGCCCTCGCGTGTCTGTCGCCGATGGATCGGTACAAACCCACCTGGAGCTGGACTTCAGCATCGACCACGCTGCTGGCTCCGACCGCCTGATGCTGAACGGCTTCGAACTGTATCCCAACTCGGACCCCATGGCCAGCACCCTGACTGCCCACCTCGGCGGCTTCGACGACAAGGGTAAGCCCGTCGAGTGGCCTCTGGGCTTCGGTCTTCGTACCCAGCGCCTCGCCCACAACGACGAGGACAACATGGAACTCTTGCAGATCGACCTGCAGGTCATCGAAGTCAGCAACGCCTTCATGGACGGAATCCCCAACGTGCAGGTCAAGGTTATCCAGATGCCCAAGGGCGCTCTGATGATCGCCGATATCGAGAAGACCGAGTCGCAGACCGTTCCCAAGGCGGGCGGCGAGTGCAGTACTTGGGTCTGCCGCTGGAGGGCCGCCGTCAAGCAGCAGCTCGGCCGCCTGGGCAAGGCCTGTCACGGCCGCCCCGGCCAAACTCATGCTAAGCTGGAGGGCGTCCACCGCCACCCCGGCGCTCACAGCATGCACGGCCAGGAACAGGGCGCCAACTGGGGCCACCTGATGAGGAACATTGCCTCGCACATCCTGCTGCCCATCGCTATCGGTATTGTGGCTGGCGTTTCTGCTAGCCTGTAAGTCCAAAGCCTCGAACGACTGTCGTGAGCCTATGCTAACTCGTGCCAGCCTGGGTATGCTGATCGGAACCGCTATTGTCTGCATGTGGCGCAAGTTTGTCCGCCCTGCTGGTGTCCGCCGACACCGCCGCCGTGGTCACTCGGTTCACAAGGCCAACCGCCAGGAGTCGGCTCTCAGTGACGAGAAGGCTGGCCTCATGTCTCACCAGGACGAGGACGACGTCGATGTCCCCCCCGCATATGTTGAGGACGGCCTGGCTCAGGACAAGAAGCCCGAGAATGATGCCTAGATGATTTCTACGGAGCTAAAGGCCACTCACTACTAGACGATTGAGACACGCCCGTCGGTGCACTGTAAACTGTATTCGTCGCGATTCCGCCCGACGGCGCCTATTTCCCCAAGGCGTCGACTTGTTTGGCTTGCGCCTGAAAGTGCAGGGATCTGTACTGGAAACGGTAGGCATAGGCAGGCTGAGTTTCAGCACGGCATTTCGGAGTACCCTTTTTTTCCACGACTTCTCATCTCATTTCCGACCCAAGTTGTACTGAGTAGATGAGGGTAATAACTCACATTCCTTTTACTCGCGGTTGATCTTGGTGCAAACTTGCAGTGACTCGAACTACAAAGGTTGTACTCCGTATGTAACATCGAGCGTGAGGTCGATGAGGTATATGCTGGGAGCGTCTGCTCGACCCCCATGTTTCTGAAGCTGCTGCTCAACGGTTCCAATCATTGCAGTATCTGACTACCTATGCTCACGGCACTGTGTATAATTGGATCTTCGTATCCTTCTGCGGGATCGCGTGCATCGCTCGTCATTGCGGCCGGCCCTCGCAACCTCGTTTGTGTACGGAGTACCCACATTCCTTCATTGAGTGCCACTGCATGCCGGCGGAGCACAGACCACTCATGGTTACGTACATAAGCTATATGTAAACGCATAAGTACTCAAATAGCTTATGTAAATGCATAATTATATACTTGCTACCCAAAGTACAATGAGGGAGCTTTCCTGTAGGAGAACATCCCACTTGCACTTTATGACGGCAGACGACTTGCGATCTCGAGAAAGACCGGCTTTCATCAGTCACGTTCTGCCGAGGTCCAACTGCTTCAGTGTATTCTGGTCCCATGCCGTCTGCCAAAGACATGAGTGACGCGGACTGAGGTTTTGTGCGAGCACCTGCAGGGCCAGTATCGCCGTCCCTTTCGCCAAAGAGAAGTGAGCTCTCCCACTTATCCATCCGCCGGCCGTCACCGAAACCGAAGCGTCGTCGTCCGTCCCGTCCCTGCTTTCGCTCTGTTCCGAACCCGAGACCACAGCCAGGCAAGCCGATCGCTCCGAGCACCACCGCATACGAGGGGAAAACCACGCGCCGCAGCGCTCAGTCACGATGCAGACGCGCCTGGTCGTCCGCCGCATCCTTCCGGTCCGGTCGCTGAAGGCCCCCCCGGCCTCACGGTTCTGCACCCGCCAGGGCACCCTGTCTTCCAAGGCCCGGCCACAGCTTCCTTTCCTCGCCAATCCTCTGGCCCGCAACAAGCAGTGGCGATACCTGACGACGGAGCGGAAGCGATGGCTGGCCTACGAGGTGACGCTGGGCCTGCGCTACGGCGTCGCCGGCTGGGCCATTGTCGCCTTGTGCATCGGAATCTACTGGACGCTCCAACAGGAGTGGCTGGAGCAGACTTACCCAAGCCCGGACGAGTGGAAGTTCGTGACGAGACTGCGCTTCCGACTGCTCATGTGGGGGCCCGATCGAACTGACACGCCGCAACCCAACTGGGTCCAGATTGGCAACTTCGCCAAGAATGTCCTCGAGCGACTGGAGGACCCGGCACTGGACGGCGCCGGCCTGCAGGAACTGACCGAGGGCGGCATGTGGATTGATGGCGTTGGCAATGCCGGCTACGACATCACAGCCAAGTCCGAGCCGTGGCAGCGGGGCTACTACCAAGTTTTAATGATGTGCGCCCTCGTGGCCCAGAAGCTCGACAACCACCTCGTCGACACGACCCGGCACGTCGTCTTCCCGGCCGACCAGGTCCATGGTCCTTCTAATCCCTCGCCGAGGCCCATCCCGCCTGGTTCGCCCAGTGCTCCGCATGAGAAAGATTGCGAGCCGGCCTTTGAGGCCCCCGAAACGTACTACATGAAGATCCTCACCACGAAGGGCTTCGCCGCCAAGCAGAAGATGGACGCCGCCCTGGCCTATGCTGCCTGGCTGGATTTTAGGGGCATCCCGGATGCCTCGGCCCGGATGTACGACTGGGCTTTGCAACTGGCTTCCGAGAACTTGTCCCCGGCAGCTCTGCCGTACGATCCGGCCACCCACGTCCTGAAGGATGGCCCGGTTAAGCCGTCTTCCAACGTCCTGACAACCCTGACCGCTGTTGCCGCCCACAAGGCAAGGAATGGGGACGTGTCCTCTGCGTTGCCGATGCTCATCTCCATCCTGAGAGCTCGTCGTTCTCTGCCAAGTCCTGACACTGACGAATCCGGGTCTCTTGGCTTGGGGGGAAAGGCGGCCACTCCGTGGACGCTCACCAACGCTCTGAGCGCGGCGAAACGTCTCATCACCCCTCCCTCCTACCCCTCGCCACCAGATAATGGTGAAGCTCCCCCTGTGCGGGATGCTAAGGAGCTGTGCGAGGAAGCGGGTCTCAATCTCTATATCGGCGAAATCATTTATGCCACCCAGCCTAGTACCTTCGGCCGAGAGGACGGAGTCTCTTGGACCCGCGAGGCTGTGGATCTTGCCGAGGACCAGTTGCAAAAACTGGGCACCAAAAACCAGGATACTGCTGCCCAAAAGACATGCAAAGAATGCCTGAATACAGGCCTGGAGAACTGGGCGAAGATGACGGCGCGCCTTGCTCGTGAGGAGAGAGAGAAACAGGAGCGGGGACAAACGGGCTCGTCCGAGTCCAGCTGGTTCGGTCTCTGGGGCAAGGGCAAGGGCGGCCCGGCCCAGGAATCTGGTCGATGGCGTGCCGAAGAGAAGGCAGTCCAGGAACGGTGCAGGAGGGCACAGGAGCTGCTTGACGAGTTGGAAGCGCCCAAATTCTCGCTCGGCTCCTTGTTCTGGGCTTAAGGCTGGCGTTTAGCGCATTCCCTCGTTCGGTCCGTGATGGTCCCCGGCAAGGTGGGCAGGTGTCGGGAGACATACCCTCGCTAGCTTGGCAACAACCGTCCACTCCCAGTGTATATATGCATGAGACGCCAAGGTGCAAAGAGGGGTCTCCAGTCTACAAGATTCTCCGCTTCGTATCGTGTTAATCGTTGGGCTTCCGGCTTCCCGAAACCACCAAAGTCCAGTCGTAGTGGTAATTGGACAAACTCTGAAACTCGAGACAACAGCAGCTCCGGATCCCCAAGATAGTGTTCTGTATCTGTGCAGCCCGATTAAAAGTTTGTTGCTGGCCCGGTTCGGCGACAGTACAGCCACACACACACACACACCTCGTGTTCTGTTGGTAAAGCCGGGCTTCGATTCGCTGGAGGGACACGCCGGAACTCCCACACTATTGAATCCCGGCCAGCAGGAAGGGGGGAAACCTGCCACTTCCTCGCCCTCCCACCACTACAACGGCTCAGTCCTCCCCTTCGCCGTCTCTCTTGGAGCGTTCCGGCCAAAACGCCAGCTTTACCCGGGCCACGGTCGAGCTGGGGGAGGGGAGAAAACACTCCCAACGCCTTGTTCGTCCTCCCCCCTTCGCTAAGTATCCACGGCTCGTTTCGCATCACCCATGCATACGCGAGCCCCGACCCCTTGGAAGCGGCTCTGACCATGTGCAGCCTGTTCCGTGGGCTCCTCCGGTTTTCACGGCGCGGCGGGACGGCGGCCGTGACGCCTTCGCGGCCACCATCGCCCGGCCGGCGTGGGATCTCCCGCTGCCGCCGCCGCCGCCGCCGCCGCAACACCCGACGGCATCCACCCACCTGTCACACTGCCATGTACAGTACACGCTGCACTCGCGGCTCGGGAGTACCCCGCTCGTTGCCGAGGGCGCTGTGACGGGTGCAAAACAGGGCACCGCGGACGACTCGGGGAAGGGATGAGGCGCAAGATAGGTTCGGATGCGACTGCTCGTACTGTTCCATTTTGGCTTGCAGATGAAAACCTTCATTGGGGCCTAATAACGTCCGGAAATACCATGGGGGTTTCTCAACCACCGCAAAATGACCAACCGTCGAGTGAATAAGAACCAAAGCCTTCCAACCATCTGAGTTCCTGTATACGATCTCTCAAGCACCATTGTCGCTTTCCGAATCAGCATTCTTGTCCTTGTCCTTGCCGACCTTCACGTTCTCGCTACAGATGTCGGCACGGGGATCGACAATACCAAAGTCGACCAGATCCTGCCACTGGCTCCAGTCGGGCTCGGATATGTTGGGCGGCACCGCGTCCTCGTACTGGGAGACAATGTCAGGGTTCTTGTAGGAGGGCCCGTAGAGGGCCACCTCCTGCATCCAGGCCAGGACGGCCGGGTGGCTCCGGACCAGCAGACACTCGACAAAGTTGTGCTCGCCGCCGCTGAAAGCGGGACAGCCGACTCTGGCGATGCTGGGCGCGTTCGGGTTGCCGTCGGCGCCCGCGAGCAAAGTATTCATGGGTTCAGGCGAGACGACCCAGACCCTGGCTTTCTGTGGTAAGGGTAGGAGCGTTAGTAAAGGAACATGGTATATACTAAGCTGTGTCCAGCGCTGAGAAAGACTCAGAATTCTAAAAAAGGAGAAGACTGACGTCAAGTGAATGCCAGTCACATACCTCGCGCAAAAACATTTGGAAACCCTCGCACTGCAGGTCAGCAGCAGAGAAGTACCCGCCCAGGATGGCGAAGCTGTTGATTTTGGCCTGCAGCCGGCGCCACGTCACGCTCCAGTCCAGGTACCCTTGGACAGCATTGACACCGTCGCCAACGCCGATGATGTCGAAGCGGGCGGCGGGGCTACAGAAGGCGGGGACAACCTTTTCGAAGATGTACCGGACGTGGTCTTGGGCGCTGGCGTTTTCGCGGACGCGGTGCTTGGCCTCGTCGTAGTGCATGCCGGCGTGGACGGCGCTGGGCATGGGCGCGCCATCGAAGGCTGCCGGCGTGAGGGCGCGCCGCACTGTCGGTGACCACAGGAGCTCGCCCATGTTGGCAAGTACGACGCCCGGCGCCGCGGCATCGTCGGCCGCCGCGCGCTGTTGCTGCAGCGCCCGCACCAACGACACCAGCGAGCCCTGGTCGACGCCGCCCTGGCCGCCGATGACGCGGTGGGCCAGAACACCCAGTTCCTGGCACGTCTCGCCGAATATGAGGACCACGCGCGAGGTCTTGCCGATGTTGGCGCTGACGAAGATGGGTACGTGCGGGTCCAAGGCGGAAGTGGTGCCCAGGGGAAGTAGGACTTTCTGAAGGCTCAGGCCTTCCAGGCGTTGGTGGATGAGCTTCTCGACGGCCTCTTCGTGGGTTTGTCAGTTCTAGCCGTGGTACAAGAAATGGGACCCAGGGAAATGGAGTGGACGGGGCCGTGCCCATCGACACCAGACAGCCTTTTGGTACGAACCGTTCATGGCATAACGTTGGCGTTCATTGTGACGTTGGTTCTTCGTAAGGAAGAACTTGAAGTAATTGTCTGGGTGGTCGATAGAGCGGATCTCATCCTCGTCGTTGACGAAGTAGCTGGAGCTGGTCAGTCCGGAGCCCGTCAACATGCATCTTCACATGGGCAACCACGTACCCAAGCTCCTTCAAATCCGAAGGAAAGCGAGGATCTTCGGGCAGATTCGACCACAGACGGCGAAACATTTTGAGAATACGAGGCGGCGGTGCATAAATAACGGGCAATGAATGCGATTGGTCTTTTACAGTCGGTCTCCAGGTAGGAGATTTCGACGTAGTGAGTCCCGGCTGCAGCTGACGAGGTTCAATCTCGGATGAGGATCAAGCCGAGGAAATGGTGGCAGCAGCTTCAAAGATGGATGGCAGGATGATTTATACGCAGGCAGAGGTAAAGGTATCGGAGGGCTTTAGGCACCTCTTATAAGGAAGGAACCTAGGCAAAACTTGGGGAAGGAAGGCGCGTTCCGGTGAGGAATCACATGATATTGGATCTTGAGGTAGTCCAGTAGATAACTTAGGTGAAGAAAACAGCAATAAGATCACGTTATCCCGTCCCTGGAAAATTATCGAGTGGGTTCAGACGAGGCGGCAGAAGATATGGCCAAACATCTGCGGGTCAGTTTTCAACACAAACAGGCCGCAAACGGACTCACCCATGGATACGCACATAACCCAACAGTGCCAAGGAGAGCAGTACCAAGCGGAAACTGCCAGACCACAAACTTCTAGCCAAGTCCGTTTTTGCTCGAGGTACGGACTACGCCTGGTTGTGTACTATGTCCAACCGTAGGCACCACAACCCAATGTCGAGATGGCCGTAGACACAGGCCGACACGCTTGCCTGCTGCGTCTCGTGTAGTGAGCGTACAATACCGCCAAGATCGTACATTCGTCCAACATCATGGCCCTATATGGCGGCCGCAGTGCTGTCGGTCTAGTATTGTACACGGTTGTCGGCCATAGAGGCTCCTACCAGCTGGCCTTCTTTACACCGGGAAGGTTGCCCTCCAGAGCCTGCATACGGAAGTTATACTGCACCAAGAGCGTTAGCTATGGGTCCTCTTGAAGTATACCAGGGCAGCCGACACATACTCTTGACATCTTGAAGTCCCGGAAGATACCTCGACCCTTTCCTCCGAGGATGCAACGGCCGCGGATCTGGGTCGGGCGGGTGTAGCAGTGCATCTGCGTCAGCTGCAGCTGAGCCTCTGCACGAGTTCGCGCCGGAAGGGTCGTGTTCTGGATGATGTGTCGCAGGGCCTGTCTGTTACGGGCGCATACAGGGTCAGCTACTGACAGGTAGATGCGTGTGTACGTGTCTGTCTGTGGGTGGGGGGATGGAGGGCGTCGCATACCTCTCCGGCTCGAACTCGGCAAAGACCTTTCGCTTGGTGTGGTCACGAATGACGCGGATATTGACGTAGGAGCCAATATCCAGCTTCTTGGCCCGGAACATGGACATATTGGCGGTGGTTGCGGCTGGCGGGCGTCGGTGTTTCTGTCTGATGCTGTCGCGGTGCTTTGGCTGCGTCGTCGACAAGGCGCCCGACCAGAGAATTCGTGACGGCTCTTGGCGGGCCGGCGGCCGAGGATTCCCAGCTGAGCGGGAGCAGCGGGTCGATCCTCCCTCTGGCGGGCACGAGCTGGCAGGCTAGCAAACAGGAAGCAAGCGCGTTGGGGGCCGATCCAACTCCACTCCGGACCGATATCCACTTTACAGACGCAGCCTCAATTGTGGGTGCGGGTCCTCTATGACGTTCCTCCTGCCGAATGGCTCGGTGCATTTGTGGGATTGTACATCATATCTCCAGGCACAGGCAGGAATAGACAGACACGGGCCTGGAGCAGAGCCATCTGGGAGTGGACACACGGATCGGACATCTATCTATAGAGTACGTACTTCCTACTCATCATGCCCAATGCGGGATAAAAAAAACAAGGGCTTTATGACGTAGCCGGGGTTGCTGCCGCTGCCCCTCCGTAGCTCGAGCCGCGCCAGCAATCTGCCCCTCGGCCCTGCCGTCCAGCTATATAATCACGAATGCAAGCACGCGAGCCAACCTCCGTCCATCATCTTTTTACTCAACCATCAATCTGCACCAGATCCGTACATCGTGAAGCCTTAAGCACCCCCTTCTCACGCCTCTCCTCTTTTCTCCAACCACCAAGCCACCAAACCATCAATATGTCTTCCAACGTCGGCAACCGCGCCCTCTACGAGGACGGTGACCAGAAGAACGTCCCTCGCTCCGAGCTCAACACCGCCGAGCCCTACCACGAGGGCAAGGTGAACTCGCACAATGTCAACGACTCCAAGGACCAGGCATCGCTGAAGAACAACCTGGCCCGCGCCGAGCACGACCACAAGAAGGCCGACTACAAGAGCCCCGAGACCATCCAGTCGCAGCAGGACCCTACTCTGCCCGTAAGTTGTTCCTAATGTATGGGAGTTTCCTGTGGCACCCAGCGTACCTAACGGCATTCCCCACCCTTACAGGCCAAGATGCACGGCAACGAGCCCTCGAAAGGCGCCAGGATTGATGCCGAAATCCAGGCTGAGGAGCAGGAGATCCTGAAGAAGAAGGGAGCTGCCCACTAAGATGAAGCGGTCGCTTTTATCCTTGATTTAATATGGCGTCAAAAGGTTCTGGTTGGGAGAGATTCGATACCTCTAGCATGAAATGACGAGACAACATGACAAGGACACGCCTTCACCCTGACTTTTTGTTGTGCCCCAAGACATTTCATGCGTGACTCGACGGTGTGATCGTGGAGAAGGTGGCTGCAGGAAACCGACGAGGGCCTGACGAGATGAATAGCTAATCCTGAGGGAGAGATATCCCCAAAGAAGGTAGTAAGCAGCGCCCGATTGCTGGTTGATCGCCTGGTCAACATGTACAAAACCTACAGACGTGTTTCTTGGCTGAACAATCAACAGGAATGTGTTCCAGGAACAACTCGAGCGAGCTAGACTCTCTTCACGGCGGGCCGCCCCTGCTTCACACCCTCTCCTGCCGCTTGGCACAATTTGGCCGATTGGTCGGTCTATATGCAAGGCTCCCCGCTGAGAAGATACGAAGACAAAGAGGTGTTGCGGGCCGAGACTACCAGGCTGCATTAATAACTAGGCGTGAACAACTCGGGCCCAAAAGACAGCCTGGAAATTGTTCGCGTTTTCTCCCAGTTCTACCTTCATCGATATATGACCTCGTCGGTCTGTTCACTATTGGCTTCACGACTTCACGGAGGCCCTTGCAGTGGTTAGGTTCGCCTCGAACGTGCTGCAGTTCGTCGAATTCGCTACCAAGATAGTGAAAACGTCAAATGAACTTGGCGAAGATGAAACCTCGACCGAAAACCGCGACCATGCTGCAGTTGGAGCACACAGAGATCTGGCTTAGAAGATGCTCGACGAGTCACGCGCTGCAGGCCAAACTACCGCGGTGCCCTCGCCTGAAGAGAACGTGTTCAACAATACTCGCCTTTGGGTTGACTGCTATACAGTTTTAATGAGAACTCGGCTGCCAGGCCTACCGGACAGTCCTGGAGGGTGTGTGGATTAGCACAGCAGCCGACGAAGCGCATCGAAGGCTGCGGCGCCAAACAGGGCTGGCCCAGGGGTTTAGTCTGTCGGACTCGGCGCGCCTTCAAGTGCGTGTGGAACAAGCAAAAGATCAACGATACTAACACACGGTTACATAACTTCAGGGCTGAGATCACTGCCTACTGCATCTATCGAGTCCAGAAGAACCAGTTGGAAGATCGCGTCAACCAACCAAGCAAAGCAGACTACAAGACTGTTACGGCACAGCTCGCCGGCCTCGGAGCCTCGATGGAAGGACTAAATTTGCAACCGTCCAGCCTCGGTACAGATCTCGGCTCTTCTCAGCGTACGAAACTGGAGGCTTTGCCAAGTCTCAAGAATGACCACATGCGGCTCGTTGCCGGAGTCAACCAAGCCACCTCCGCATTTCTTGGGCAGAAGACCTTGCTCCAGACCGTCCTTGAAGAAACACTGGGCGAGCTTAGAAAAGAAATGCTACCACTTGTCAAGTACGAGTTTCATTCTGTAGAGGAGGCCGAGCTGGCTAAAGCTCATGGTCTCATGCTCCATGGAATCAGGAATATGCTGTTCGAGCAGATTCACGGCTGGCAGTCTGACAACCATACTTCTTCTGTGGAGAGCCAACAGAGCTGTGACACAACAACCAACGAGAGCGCCTTAATTGGGGAAGACAGGGCGTTTTCTTCCAAGGACTGCGTGCTTAACGACCTTGACCTACGTGCGAACCGAGTTCTAGAGAGGACACACGAGATAACCACCATCGTTATCTATGATTCGATTTGGGAGAAAGATACCACCTTTGCAAAATTCCAAGTCCGATCGCGTCATAGCGTCTCGTTCGATCAAAAGTGCCGAACCACTGAGGCCTACGAGACTACAGCCCGGGTGCGTCCAAACCCACGTTGTTGGTTTGCCACTGGTTGCGAGATCAGCTTCAGACGCGTGATAGACACGAGAGGTGTCCCAAGCTGGACCTGGAAGAAGCCAGAGACGCACCGTGTTCTCGACAAAAATGATGAAGCCTTTAGCGCTATTCGGCGAGATGATATCGATACGGTCAGAACCATGCTGTCGAATAAAACGATGTTTCCTTCGTACAGGGACCAAGATGGTGATACACCCCTGCATGTGAGTCAAATAACCCTTCTTGGCCATTAAGCATCTCTGATATTCATCAGATAGCTGTTTATTGTGGAAACCTGGACATTTGCAAAGCATTGCTACAATGCGGCGCTGATCCTCACCAGAAATTGGTAGGTTGTCATGCCAACACGATCACATAGGAGTTGGTTTGCCGAATATGTTAGGTAAGGTTATACACCCATACTAGACTCTTTAGGTTTCAACCGCTGTCGAAAGAGCCCAAAGTTCTTTGAGCTGTGCTTCTGTCTAGGGTAGGTGCTACAGGAGTTGGACTCCGAATATCTGATATTCAGTGTCTGTTGGGCTTTACTTAACTCCTTGACTCGCTTTCGTCCGACACGTTGCCCCTCGAGCAATCAATCCATGACCGGCTCTCATCATGTAGCATCCTTGGAATCGATTCCCAAGAATTGGGCGGCACCACGACCCGAGAAGCAATGATATAGATCATGAGTGTTCGGACCGAAGAAGGCTGGGCGTTGATTACCCAAAATGATCCATTTACGGCAGCAGACTTGGCTTTGGAGTAAGACGAGAGGCGGAAGAAGATTGCACGAGGCAAAGCCATGGGATATGACGCAGAGATGGAGACGCCAGCCTCACAGGCCCTGGAGGTCAAGAGACGACGAGGTTATGCGGCTGACGCTGATGCATGAGCAAGCCGCTGAATCGTGAGGTGCGACGGACCTGTTATTCGGGTCATTTGCTATTCTGGCGTTGGGCGTCGATGTCTTTGGCTGGGTCCGTCATGAGCTACGATGAGTGGCGAGGAGGACTACTCGGAACAATGCGTATTGTCATTACGGCGCTGTCATCTTTGCTTCAGTCGTGTCTCTGGACATTTAGAGATTCTCAAATTGACTTTCCACCCGTGCTTCGATGGTTGGTGGGAACCTTGGTAGTTTGAGATCATAATGTTATTCGTTGCCCCTGTTCTATAAAACAGCCAGGGATCTATGGCCCAAAAATCAACCCCAAAGCACAATCCGTCCCCACGCCTCGACCTGATCCATATCAATACGCCCCGGCCCCCGTGTCGCCAGAATAATATCTCCTAAGCAGCCCGAGCTCAGCTTCGGGGCCAACGGACGAGAACCCAAACTACTCGAACTGGCCGCCACCGAACAGGCCGCCGACGAGCTTGCTCCGGCCCTCGGCGCCCTTCCATTTCTTGGCCTCGCGGCGCTTCTCGCTCTCGCGGATCTTCTCGCGGCGCTCGTTCTCGCGGGCGAAGAAGTTGATGCCGCTGCGCTTTCCGGCGTTCTTGCGGAGCTTGGCGTCGTCGCCGAAGCCGCCGGCGGCACCGGGGGCTGCCGCGCGCGATGACGACGACGTTGATGAGGCCTGCGAGACGAGCGACGCCTGAGCCGCCACCGTCGTCGTCTTCTTGAGGAGCGAGGGCGCCTTGAAGATGCCAGCGCCGCCGCCCGCCGACGCCGCGAAGGCCAGACGCGACGACGCGCCGGCGACGCTCGAGGAGCCTGCGCGTTTGAGCGTGATGCGGTCGACGACGGCCGGCCGCCGGTTCTCCTTGTTGGCGCTCGAGGCGTCCGCGCGCCGCTGCTCGCCCTCGCCGTCGGAGCCCTCGGCCGGGTCCGTGGCCGGGATGACGCTCGTGTCGTCGAGGAGATCCGACAGCGAACGTCGAACGTCGGTGATCGACGTTGCTCGCACGCCCGCGAGCGGACCCTTGGTCTTCCGGAGGGCGGGCGGCAAGCGGGCGGTAGGATCCGGCTCGTTCCGGGTGCGTTTGCGTCCAAGATTCAGCCTCTCGTCGGCACGGTCGGCGGCTGCGCCACCCGGCTGGCTGTCTGGGATCTTCTCTTGGCTCTGGCCTTGGCTCTGGGAGTTCTCCACGACTTCGCCCTCAGAGGCTTCGGGTCCAAAGTCCCATTCGTCATCGCTGCCCCTATCCTCAATGCTCTTCAGGAAAGCTGCGTTCCTAGGGTTCTCGGCGATCTTGCCGATGCGTTCATCGGCGAAGAGCGCCTTCTGCATCTTGGCGAACTGGCGTCTCTTCATGCGCCGTTTGGCTTCGCCGCCGTCGTCGCTGTCCGAGAGGTCAAAGGCACCATTCTCTCCTCCGCCCTGCCGCCGCCTTTTCCTCAGCATACCCGTCGTAATGTCGTGGAAGAGCTTGTCGACCTGAGCCGCATCGGCCTGGCGCTCGCGGTCTCTGTGTTTGGATTAGCTTTCCGTCCAAAATAGAAATGGCCAGCTGCTGACTTACGCGAACAGTGCGGCCAACTTATCCTCGTTGATGTCGTTGCCCGCAGCATCGTCAATCATTTCTTTTCGCAGTTCTGCCTCGGCCTCGTCGTCAGATGAGTCTTCGCCGTCGGCACCGCCAAGGCCTGCGTATTCATCCTCGGACTCTTCGGCTTGCGCCTCAATCATGTCGTTGGCCTTGCTCTTCTTCTTGTCAAACTTTTCCTGGAGTCGCTGCTTTCTGCGAGCGGCCTTCTGCATGACCTTGAATGCCGATACGCCGTCGTCTTCGTCATCATCTTGGCCTGCCACCGTAGGTGCGCGTCTGCTGTTCGCCAGAGGGCTAGCGGGCACCACGGCGGACAACGTATCGGGCTCGTCATCCTCGGGGACCATGCCCACGAACATGCCCCGTGGTCGTAATTTGCCCCGTTTCCCCACCAGGGGCGACTCGACTTGCTGTCCCTCGTCCATTCCACCCTGAGACGCAGGCGTTCCATTGCATACGGTCTCGATGGTCCCAGCTGGTGCCTCGATAAACCGAGCCTTGAGTGGAGAGTACTCGGCATACCCCCCGTCCTGCGTCGGCTGCAACTGTTGAGAGAGCTGAGAAGCGCTAAGCTCGCTCATTTGCACCAGGCTATCGAAGCCGTGGGTCTGGCTCTGGGACAAGTTTAGCTGTACGCTCTGGCTCTCACGGTCCTGGCTCTCGGCTTGACTGTTGGGAATAAGTTCGCTGTTCTCCCCAGATGGCAACTGCTCAGCCGTGGCGGAAAATTGCGAGTCGGGAAAGTTCCTGAAGGACGGCATGAATTCCATCGGCGAGCCACTGCCTGCCTCGTCCATCTGACTGTCATCCATCGTGCCCGCGAAGATCTGGGTGAGGCCGAGGCCGGCGGGAGCAGCAGCTGGTACTGGAAGGCCGGGGATGAACGTTTTGGTGGCCGACCGGAGAACCGATGTAGGCATTTTGGGGGAGTCGCTGCGGAGGGTTGACGGAGATGTGTAGCCTGTCTTTTTGGGTTTGGGAGTCGCTTCCGCGGCGGCGGCGGCGGTGCCGCCTTCGTCGTCCTCCTCGTCGTCGGAGATAACTTGTATTTTATTCCTCGGTCGTCGGGGGTTGGCTCTGGGATCAGGGAGAATGTCATCGTCGTCCATCTCACCATCCGAATTATCCGTGGCTTTCGGAAACTCGCCAGCGTCTTCCTCCTCATCGGCATCTTCGTCAAACAGAGGGTTTGCGGCGATGTTGTCGTCATCCCCCTCTGCTCCCTCTTTCTCTTCTTCTTCCTCCTCGCTTCCATCTGCGCTCTCGTCGTCCGAGCCTGAGAACTCGATCTCGCCTTCCTCAACAGGTTCACCGAGATCACTGCCTTCGAAACTGTCGTCATCGCTGTCGTCCCAACCCAAGGCATCGTCGTCCTCGCCGTTTCTTTTCTTCTCTTTGCGTTCCTTTTTAGCGTCATCGCGCTCTCTGGCCATGATCTCTTCGGCCTCTCGTCGGGCCCGTGACACGATGTCCTCGACCTGCTCGCGCTCCCTCTCGCGCTCCTCCTCGGTCTGCACTATAATGCCTTTGGCCTTGAGCGCCTCCAGTCTGCGTTCACGCTCTTGCTTAGCCTGAGCGCGGGCCTGCTGCCGAAGGTGGACTTCGAGCTCGCCCAGGTTCATGCCGGGCTTTTGGCTCTTGGTTTGGCGAGAATTGCGAGGGGGAGAGGAATGCAGCTGGGCGAGCTGTTGGAGCACGTGCATAGAGCGGGATTCCCGGGACTTCGTATCCGGGGCCCGGGTGAAGATGGCGTCGATTTTGCTCTGTTTAGGATTGAGAATCTGGAGCCCAGAATCCGAGTCCGAATCGTCGAGGGAAACTGCATTGGCCTGAACAGGGGCCACCGGAAATTTGACCCGGAGCTGGCGCTTGACACCTGCTGGCTTTTTCTGGGGGGAGGGGGCGAGATCGGCTGCCGTTGCTTTGCCCTTGCCCTTGTCAAGTCTCTTGACCTGGGCCGTAGCGTCAGGGAGGTCCGGGTTCTCATCCTCGGTTACAATATTTTCTGTCTCCGGCGCTGTGGTTACAGGAGCATCTGTTGTCTTGTGCAGTACAAGCGGCGGGGAGCTCGGAGGTGTCCCGGCCTCGGCCATTTCAGCGTCTGTCGGAGGGGCTGATACAGGGGTGGTCGGTCGACTTGAGCTGATTGTCTTGTTGCCTTCATTGACAGCCGGGGCCTCCAAGTTGGCCGGCCTGAAGTTGAATCGCTCAAACAACGTGGCCTTGGGAATTTTCTTCTTGGTCTTCGCCTCATGGGCAAGCTGGAGACTGCGGTTCATTCGTTGCGTCTCGCGGTTCATTTCTTCCAGGGCCTTCTTGCTGGCTTTGCGAGCCGAGGGCCGCTTTGTGGCCTCTTGCGTGAGTTTCCGACCACCATCGTCGTCGGTGATGTCTGAGACGTCCTCGTCGTCAACACCCGAATCATTGTCAGGCAGGTGGATGGCGCGTTCGTCACGCTTGCGCTGTTCTGCGGCTTCTTTGGCGAGACGCTCTTCGCGCTTGCGGGCTACCAGAGCTTGGAAGCGTGGATTTTTCGCCGTAGCAGATGGGAATTCGTTTAAGCCGAGGGCATCGTCGGCAGCTGAGGGACGTGCGGTGGCCAACTTCTCGGGCGAGGGAGACGGCGAGACGAAGAGACCTGGTGAGACGGACCTGTCCCGACTGGCGGATCCGACTGGCGAGGGGCTGCGGGCCTTTGGTCCCCATAGCCTCCTGTGAGGTAGGACAAAAATGTCACCGTCGCCGGCCCGGCCGGCGTCAGAAGCAGTTGTCGGTACCGCCGCTGTTGCTGGTTTCGAAGGAGACGCAGTTCGGGGTGCGGCGGTACTGGCAGGCCCACCCTGCATTCGCGCGGCAATACGGCCCCTGGGTCGTAAAATATCTTCGTCCTCATCGTCGTCGTCGTCTTCGTCGGCCCCCTCGACCTCCCCTTTAGCATTGGACTTGTTCCCTGCAGAGACGGGCTCGGTTGTGCTGCTTTTGGACTTGGCGAGTCTCTGGAAAAGAGATTTTGTGTCAATCGGACCAGAAATTTCGTCGTCTGAGCTTCCATCCAGTGCTTCCATCTCCTGACGAAGCTTGGATCTGGGTGTCAACTCGGGGGAGCCGGGCGCCGACGCGTCACTGGCCGGTGAAGGCGAGCGTATGGCAGTCATGGTGGCGCTGCACGAATTCTCGGTAGGATGGTGAAGGATTGCAGGGTAGCAAATTCGGATCAGGACACCATGCTATTCAAGTCGGCGAGGTCCAAGAAAACACGCATGCGGTGCGGAAAGATCAATGCACTGGTATGGGAGAGGAAAGAGTATGGGGCGATTGATATGTGTACGGGGATTGAGAAGCGTGTAAGTGGACGCGACTGGGGGGCCCCCAAAGTCGCGTTCCGCTTTACGCGACACTTTCCCGTCCTATTTAATTCGCGCCCCACGTCATCCGTGCCCGTACCGTCGCCGAGCTAGGGCCTTGTATTCCCATAGCGACGTATACAACGTTAAAGCATCCAAAGGACAAATCAGTCACTCCTCGCACACGCCCTTCGATCTCCAACCTTCTTTCCTGGGGACACATCACAATATATACTTGGTATGTACTACTGAGTCCACACGCAAAATTTCCTCGCGGCGCGACAACCTGGGTATCGATTGTAAAGTACACTTTCAATGCTGTTCCGCCATTGATCCCACCGGTACAACCTACACCGACGCCTATAAACTCCTCCTAAACTGCCCTTTTCGTCCCATTCCCGACTCACACAGTGACTTGGTCGCCCGGTGTGCCAGCAAAAGCAATGTGTGCGCCGGGCTAATGCAAATGCGAATGCAGACGCCATGTGGATGTATACTGCCAGACGGCCGTGGCCAGCAACCCGTACGCCTGTAAGAAATGGAAAGAAAAAAAAGGGGGGGAGGGCCCTGGGTTCCCGCCCCTGATCCTGATTACCAGCCCTCGACGACTATTTTCCAAGTCTGTGCCATCCAAGGGACTTGATTTGGGGCTTGGCGGTCCCTACCCAGACGGCGATGCCGGGCCTCTCGGCCTCGACTTGTTCCTGTATTTCAACTTTCGGTCATGGTTCAGCCGCCAGCTCTGTTCCCTTCTAGGAAGCGACAGCTAGACACGAGTCGAGCACGTTATCGAGCGATTGCGTGTCTACCATGTCGGTGCCGTCCCAGCCCAAGTCGTCGATGTCCATGGGCTCGGGATGAACCACACCGTTGGTAAGGGGCGCCTGGGTTTTTGCGTTGCCAACACCACCCATCTCGACATCCGCGGATTCGGGCGGTTTCCTCTCGTCGACCCACGAGTAGTCACTCCAGTGCTCGAGCTCGCCGTCTCGGTATCCGTAGGTGATGGCTTTGGTGACGATGGGGAACGATGCCATGCCACAATCCCCGATCTCGAGTGCCAGTCGAAAATCGGCCATGCCGAGCGGCGCTCGGTCGCTTGCCGCTTTCGCCTCGACGGGAAGGAGGCCACTTTTGTCCCTGGTCAGTTCGCCGCGCATCAATGCCTCCTCTTCTCGTCGCAGTTGCTTTCGGTACTTGTGCGTTTGTACCCAGCTGCGCCCGGATCCAAAGCCAACAGCGCTAGAGTCACCGGGGCCATTGCTCCTGGTTCTTGACAAGACCGACGACAGCAACTCCTTAATGTAGAATTCGGTGGCGACCGTGACGAACTGGGCGGCATCCGACGAGTGGCCGTCGACAAGACCAGCTTCGTAGCAGAACGGGAGCATTTTGGATTCTATGCTTGCGACATCGGGGAACTCTCCGGATTCGACGGCGAGGGGCTGGCCGTAGCGTTTGCGGATCTCCAAATCATAGTCTGGAAGCCATATCAGCCTGTGTTTGTAGCGCCAATTGGCCGGCGCGCACTTACTCATCGTTTTGTTGATGCCGGCGGCGGCGCTGGCTGGGACTTCTTGAGGCTTCATAGCCCTTCCGACTCGGTGGTGGTCTGAGAACATCTGCGCCATAGACTCGTAGGGATCGTACTGCCGAGACTGCCGTCAGCCAACCCATGGGCTAGGGAAGCCGAGTTATCGCATCACTTACGTCATTCTGCACCAAGTCTTTGATGCGCCGCCTGTCGCGACTCGGCAATTGCATTACCTCACCCTTCAACCTTCTCTCTGCGGCATCGCCTGTGACGGGCTTGGCGCCGACGCCGGTGCTTGGCTTGTCATTGGCCGAAACCCATGGTGCCAGGCCCTGGTCGGGCATTTCCCTCGTGAGATTTCCATATATGGCAGCGAGAAGCTGGTTGTGTAGGTGCTCTTTTTCGCCGTTGGGCGAGGCGAGGATAGGGTCGATGCGCTCCGAGTATTCGGCCTGGTTAAGTCGGCCTGGACAACGCGTCGGTTAGAAAAGAACCAAGGCATCGGGGTAGGCCAGAGCAAGAGACACGATGCCGAGCATACCCAAAATGTATTGTGTGGTGGAATCTTTGTAGGTGGTCCATTGCTCAACGCCGATTGCGGCCTTGAGGGCGGCATAGAGCGGCTCTAAGTCGATGCGCGCAGGGATAATCTGCGATTTGGTCACTTTGGAAGCCGAAGGCGAGACCGTGATGGACTTCAAAATCGGGGTGGTCAAAGTGACCGAGGGCCGGCTCAGGGCCGCCGGGTCGATGTCTGGCATTTCGGAGCAGGAGGCGACGGTCGGTGGTGGTGGTGGTGATGACGGTAGTTGGTTGGCTTATGGCTTATGTAATCTCGCGATGGCGCGCCGCAACGGGGCGTGATAGTGAGAGCTGGCCAAAGTCGCGTGCTGTCGGCGCAGCGCAACAGCAAAAAGGCAGTCAAAAACCCATGTATCGTGTGCGGGAAGATGACGCGATCACATTTCCGACGGCAAACTAATGAAATTCCCGTGTCGAGTGATGGTATTCGATGGGAATTTGGGTCGGATACTGCTTGAGGTTTTTGGTGTAGACACGGATTAGAAGTGAGGACTGACGTTTCCAATGAATTTGGGTCGCTGTCGGCTGGTTGCGCAACAGGCTGATTGGAGAGAGATGGCTAGTGGAGGGCTTAAAGTATAGGGTACTTTCGTCTAGTGGTCGAATAGCACTAAACTTGGTGCCGGACTAGGCCGCGCGGGGAGCTGCTGGGCTCTGTGGGGTGGTAGCCAGTACTCTCGGCTCTCCTTGTTGCATCGTGTGTGCAATGCTTCGGAGCACCAACCTAACCAGACATTGCCCGCCGAGATGGCTGTACATCTTCGCATCCGTAACAGTGGACATGCCATCTAGTAGACGATAGGGATGTATGTATAGACTGGCTATGCACCATGCGGCGGGTCCATTTGGTCAGGTATGAGCTCGATAGCATGTTCGCATAGATGTAGACGGATAGGTACACACCTAGTTAAGGGCAATGCGGGCACTGGGTTTTCTATGTACACGTAGCAACGCTGTTACGACCCAGCAGATGTGCCTCTCTACACCCTATGTCTTTACGTTACTCGTCGCGGCCGTGAGCTGGAGGACCGAGATCAGTCCAGGGCATGCGCCGGGGGACGCGCTCTGGTGCGCACCTTTGTTCTTCCTGCCCTGCGTTGCTCCTCTGTTTATGCCCTGTTGTCTACGTCCGTACCTACACAGGTAAATTGGAGGTTGGAGGTGTAGGTGCCCGTTCCCGTACACCCATCAGACACTATAGTACGGGGAGGACCCAGGTGCTTGCAGAATAGATGGCGGATGATGAAAGTCGGCATACAAATAACAGTACTAAACAGCCCCTCCCGCGAAGCTGTTATATTACACGAGATGGCATTCATAGTTTTCACCTTTCACTGCCTACATTCCTTCTGGTCTATCTAGCAAGCATAGGTATGGGACTTGTTAGTGTGGTTTATTCCTTGTGTGCTGAGGGGCGTGGTTATACTGATACAACAGCAGCAACAGTATTGATCAGACGAAGGACAGGCTTCTGTTGAAGGACCAGCTTGCCATACGGTAGGTATTGCGTGTATCGAGTTAGTGGCATGATGCTAAATGTATTCGGATGGGAAACTGGTAGAACTGAATCCATTTCAGCTCACAAAAACTCGCCGTCTTGATATCAGGTATTCATAATGTACTTGGATACATCCATGGACGCGCCAACCCGGTAAGCTCATAATTCGGCCTAATTGGCCGGACCCCGCCAGCCCCCGGATCGTTTACTCACAATGCGTACGCGATCTGGGCGCGTCGAAAGTCGACCGACCGCCTTGCCGTGGAAGCTTTGGCGTACCTGAGCAATTCCCGTATGTTCCCTCGCGTGCTCAACCTCGCCATCGTGCTCCAGCGCCGCGGCAACACTTCTTGCCTCTGCCCATAGCGTCTCAAGATGCGACCATGGCATCCCAGTCGTCTCAAGACAAGGAGCGGCGCATCAACATCAGCATCAACCGGCTGATTGCCCACCACATCAACCAGAACGTCGACCTGAGCAGTGAGGACGTCCAAATCCGCCAAAGATGGTACGCACAGCAGATCAAGAAGGCTTTTGATGAGTACGGCGCATCGTAGCACCTGATTACCGCCGTTGTCGTGCCACTAACACGCCGGCCTCCAGAAAATCGTTACCGTCGTTGGCGCCCGACATCAACCACGCATCCGACCTGATCAAGCGGAAGCTCTACCAGACAGACCCGAACCAAGCGCTACGGTACACCAACCTGTACTCGCGCCTGCTGGCATTGCCCGTCCTCAATCAGAAATGGGGCATTCTGCACCTACTGAACTCGCTGGCCGACTCACCGGATCCCAACGAGGATGACCCCGAGGCCTACGAGGAGTACATCCAAGAGGAGCGCGCCGAGCGGCGCAGCAGGTTTGGGAGGAGTTCCGTCTCTGCCTCAGGCAAGGCGCCGGCGGGCCAAGCCACCCAGGATGAGGTGGTATCCTCGGGCCTGCGGAACGTCGTGCCGCCCGCGGCGAAAGCCAGGGAGCCGCCGCCTGAGGAAGACTCGGACGACGAGTCGACGGACGAGTCAGATGCCGCTCCTTCAAGCATCGGTGAGCAGAAAAGACAGATCCACCGCGAACAGAAGGAAAAGGAACAGAGAGAAAACCCGTCGCGCCCTCAAACCCGCGACGTGGCGATCAAGTCCCAGCTGCTTTCCAACAATTACGCCGCCATCGACCCCTCGGAGCCTGCGCTGCTGCGAGACCTCCCCTACACCCTCCAGGGCCTATCTTCGGCGACGCTGCCCTTCGGCAAAGAATACACCCTCACTCTTCCATGTAGCCTTTCCACCCCTCTCATCTCCCTCCTCAATACCCTGGCGGAGCCGTCCCTCCTCTACCGCACCCTCGAGGATTTTGTCAAGACGCCCGATCCGGGCCTCCTGAACCAGAGCTTGCGCGCCGCCATCAGCAATGAGCTGCGCGCTTACCTGACGCTTGTCGCAACGCTGGAAGGCCAGATCCGGCTGGCTCTGGCCACCTTGGACGAGGACGCGCCCCGCGGCGGCATCGGCAAGGCCGGCGTTACGTTGAAGCGCTGCGTGGTGTGGACACGCGAGGCCACCATGGGCCTCCGGCTCATGAGTGTCATTGCAGAGGAGTCCAAGAAGAAGAAAGGCGGTCAGCTGATTACCCTCATCCACTCCTTCGCGTCCACGAACGGGGATCCGGTGGTCGCCGCTTTTGCCGAGCGCCTGCTCACGCCGGTAACGCGACCGTTTTACGACATTTTGCGACACTGGATCTACGATGGAGAGCTGTCGGATCCGTATGAGGAGTTCTTCGTTCACGAACACACAGAAGAGGAAATGCCCAAAGGGAAGTCGGGGTCCTCGAACGTCTGGGAGGACAAGTACAAGCCCGTCAACCACATGATCCCCTCCATCATCACCCCGGCCTTTGCCTCCAAGATCTTCCTCATTGGAAAGTCGCTCAACTTCATCCGGCACTCATGCGCCGACGCGGCCTGGGTAGAGTCCTACTCGATGGAGTCGTCCAGGGAGCTGCGTTATGGCGATACGGCGACCCTTGAGTCCTGGATCGACGACGCCTACAAGGCGACCATGAGGCGGCTTCTAAACCTCATGACGAACAAATTCCACGTATTCGAACACCTCCGCGGCCTCAAATCGTATATCCTGCTCGGCCAGGGCGACTTCATTGCCCTGCTTATGGAATCACTCGCCGGCAACCTGGACCGGCCCGCCGGGGCGCAGTACAGACACACGCTGACGGCGCAGCTAGAACACGCTATTCGCGGTTCGAACGCGCAGTACGATAGTCCCGAGATCCTGCGTCGCCTGGACGCCCGGATGCTCCAGCTGAGCCACGGTGACATCGGTTGGGATTGCTTCACGCTCGAATACAAGATCGACGCGCCCTGCGACGTCGTGGTGTCCGACTGGGGTGCTCGGCAGTACCTCAAAGTCTTCAACTTCCTCTGGCGCGTCAAGCGCGTCGAGTTCGCGCTGGGCGCCGTGTGGCGCAAGGTGACAACGGGTGCAAGAGGCGTGCTGCAAACGAACCAGCGCGTGGTGCAGCAGACGTGGAAGACGACGCGGGGCGTGCTCGCCGAGATGGTGCACTTCGTGGGCCAGCTGCAGTACTACATCCTCTTTGAGGTCATCGAGGCCTCGTGGACCGAGCTGCAGGCCAAGCTGGACCGGGAATACATCACGCTCGACGAGATGATCGGGGCCCATACCAAATACCTCAACGACATTACGCACAAGGGCCTTTTGGGCGCCCGTCGGCGCCGCTTCGCCGGGGGCGACCCGGCCGAGGACGACAATTCGTACATGGTGCAGCTGGGCGAGCTGCTGCGCACCATGCTCGCGTACCGCGAGTGCGTGGACGGGCTGTACTCGTGGTCCCTGTCCGACTTCATGCAGCGCCAGGAGCAGGACTTGGTTTCGACACGCCACCGCCACACGCAGTCGGTCGACCAGGACGCCGTGCCCGGCGGCCCCACGTCGGAATTCCCGGTGCTGCAGGAGCGGCTGAAGCACCTCGGCGATCGCTTCCGCAGCAAACTGCAGGTGCTGCTGGGCGACTTGGCTTACCAGTCGGACGTGGACCTGAGGTTCCTGGGGGTGAGCATGAACTTCAACGACGTCTACCAGCCCGTCCGCCGCAAGGCGAAGGCGACGCCCGCCGGCCCGTCCACGGGGGCGCTGAGCGACCGGGAGAGGGGGGCGGCGGGTGGCGAACGACTGTCGCGGCACGAGTAACGGTATATAGATATCTGGCTGGTATTAGACGGGTGGTTTGCATGACGGACAGGGCCGGTCACGCCTCGATACGCGTATGAATGTATGAAACGTTTTTGCTTTCCGTCGCGCTCGCGCACGCACCCGAGATGACGGCAAGGTACTTTGGCTGATGGAAGCGGCGAATTATGTGAAGAGCCAGCGGGCGACCTAGCCGTCGGACGGATGGCTCTGATGAGCCGCCGAGCGGATACAGGCCAAGGCACCGTTTGGGTAGGTATATAAATATACATATACAAGTGTAGACATTTGTAATACAAGTGTAGACATTTGTAATACAAGTGTAGACATTTGTAATACAAGTGTAGACATTTGCAATACAAGTGTAGACATTTGTAAAACAAGGGATGGTCAAGTCCCTGCGGAAGAAGCCCAAACTCCAACCGACACGTTTGTTTATCCCTCCCAAGCGCCGTGGCATCTTCGCCCCCGGACCGGGGCTTTCCCTGCCACCTCAGGCCGACGTCGCCCTCTCCTTGGGCGCCCAGGCGACCACCTCCTCTTCCTCCTCGCCGGCGGCCCCCCGGGCCGCCGCGCCGCCGAAGGGACACGCGCCGGCCGAGGCCATGGGCCGCGGGATGCGCGAGGGCGAGTCTGGGTGGACGAGGTCGGCGTCGTCGTCGAGGGGGTCGAGGACGCGCTTTCCGTGGAGGTAGCCCTCGCGCTCGGGGACGAGGGCGTCGCCGTCGCCGTCGCGGCCGGACGCGGCGGCGCCACGGGCACCGGGGGGCGGCGCGACGTCGTCGCCGTCGCGCGTGTGCCACTTGGCGATGAGGTCGTTCTGAATCCAGATGACCTTGCCGAGGGCCTTGAGGAAGGCCGTCTTGCGCGGCAGGCTCAGGCGCGGGTGCGAGAGGATGGCCTCGACGAGGATGTCGTGGATGAAGCCGAGCGTGAGGCCCATGTGCACGTACTCGATGTGCAGCGGGTGCGCGCGCCCGAGCCCGACGTGCATCATGCCCACCTTGTCGAGGTACTCCCACAGCTCCGCGCCGGCCGGGTCCGAGCACAGCTTCATCAGGTACGCCCGCAGGAACTGCTTGCGGTGCTGGATTTGCGGGCTGTCCTCGCTCAGCGCCGCCGTCGCCGCCTCGGCGCCGCCCTCGCCCGGCCCCGCGGCCGACGACGTCGACCGCGTCGCCAGCGCCCGCGCCGTAATGTCGTACTGCAGCAATTTCTTGTACACAATATTGACCACGGCCGGCACCAGCTGCTTAAAGTACTTGGCGCACGACTGTAGGGCCGCAATGTCCTCTGCATTGTTTGGTCAGTCCAGGAGATGCCGGATTCAGGGGCATGGGATCACGGAAAGGGGCCTCCATACGGCTGCTAAAGTCCAGAAAGCTATGCAGATAGCGGATGCGCGCCTCGAGGTCCGTATACAGCTCCTCCCGGCTGACGTGCATCTGCGGAGAAAAGCGCTTGTCCATGGCCGCGAGCTTGTAGCTGCGCTGGAAGCAGAGGGAAAGATAAATGGACGTCGTGCGGGAAAACCCCCCTTGGATATTGGCCGGTCTCTCTTGGTAGGGGACGGCGCGACAGGGAGTACGATTGTACCTCTACGTACGGGGTATCGAAGGTGAGGAGGGATAGATAGGAGACACGCAAGCCGGCAAGTACTTTCGTATTTCAAGTAGAGGTATGGAACAGGCAACGTAAGTGAGGAAGAGGGGCTGATGGTTATAAGGTGCTGCTGGTATGTGTATCTGCAGATCGTATGGCTGCCAATAGAAGTTGGATGTCACGACGACTCAATGGCCCGCAAACCAGCAGGGACATCAGGCCTCTTTAAAGAGGACATGACGTCCCGAGATCAACCGGTCGTACTGGCCGCAGCTGCGCGCAATTGCCCGTAAATCATGGACGGCTCCGGGCCCGAAAAAGGACGGGCAAACATCAGGCAGGGAAACACGAGATTGTCGTTCGATGGTTCGGGTCCGGTGGGCCCGACATACGGTCCCGCCCTGCGCCATCCGCCCGGCTCCGGCTATTCCCTTTATTGTCGCCCTCGTTTCTCGCTTCGCACCGGCTCCTCCCTCCCTTAGCTTCGCTTTCCACTTGGGGCGAAACTCAAAATCGACTCGGTTCACTTCGTCGGCAACTACAACTGCAACGCAGCAAGTCACACCGTTCATGCAAAAAAAAAAGAAAAAGAATGAATCGGTTGTAGCCGGATTATATCATTATCGTCATTCGTGCGTACGTTCGTAAGACGTAGTCGTAGGCAGCTAAGCCCCTGTGCTTTGCTCCGGCTAACTTCTGTTGGCCTCGAGAGACATGGCCCTTTCCTTTCCTTGCTGGGCCTCAGATTTTGTTTAGTCCGCCGTAGTCAAGATACAAGATGTCTGGGCCGCCTGCCCGTCTATATCTACATGCATCCAGGCGCACCTCCCGTTGTTCGGGTGCTGTTGGCCTTCCAAAATCTCATTCGACGTCTCGTCCCCTAAGCAACCCCTCCCGCTCTTTCCCCTTCCCGACCACCTCGGCCGCCCTTCCGGGGAAAACGTGGGTATCTAGCGGGGGTTTGCTCCGGCAAAAGTTCATCGTCTGTGTCCGATATTCGTACAGTGTGCAATTGATTCCTCCGTGATGGGTATCTCAAGCATTGCCGGCCGGCCATAGGCACTGCGTCCGGATCATATGCATGTGGTTATTAATGCTTCATGCCGAGGAGAGAAGCGAGGCGGGATGGCAGCTGTCTCTGCCACCCCCACCTTTCATAACCCGACCTCGTCGGGTCGGTCCAAGGGCGTGGCAGCCCCGAGCATCTCAACAGAATGCTCGCGCAGGGCCATACAAAAGAAAATGGTAATAGGAGGCCGAGTCTTCTCATCGTGTTGGGGGTATAATATGAAGTCAAATCCGAGTCGAGGCTCGGTTCGCTGGGTCATGCTGGATAGTCGCCATCCAGTCGTGGTAGCTGTCCTGATAACAAGGCTGCCGTGAAAGCATGCGTCGTGCCGTATCCAGCAAAGCTGGTAAAAGAGTGGTAGCCAACGCGCACAATGCCTCGGCAAGATTCAACGCTGTGTCCAGTGCTCAAGATAGGCTGAAGCAACATCATGCGAGGCGAGGATGCTTCGCGCGCTGAGGTGCTGTGCGTCCCCCTTCCCCACTCATCAAACGTCCGTCATCTCTGTGTCGGCTGACGGCGAGGCCTCGAGTGTGATGGGAGTCCGGGGCTCGAGCGCCTCGTCCGAAGGGCCCCAGTTGCCTTCATACACGGTAGCTCCGGCCCGTTGGCGCGAAGTCACCCAGTCCAGAGCCGGCAGCTCGAGAACCTGCGAGATGGTGGGCCGGTACACGGGCTCAGCTGTGAGAAGCCACTGCACCACCGTGTCGAGCGACGAGAGGTCTTCCGGGTCCTGCATGAAGTTGGGCGGCTCCAGGAGCTCCGTCTTCTTAGAACGCCCAAACAAGTTGCCAGCGCTGCGATAGCCAAAGTTGCGGCGCGGCATTTTGGCCGAGCCAACGTCGTCCGAGGAGCTGACACGGTCTGCCTCATCAATCGGCATGCCCGTGGCATCGCGCAAGACAGGGCTGGCCTCTTGGGTCAGAGTGGGGACCTCGCTGAAGTCACCCTTTCTCAAGGCAGTCCAGGTGGCGCCGTTGTCGGGAAGCTTGACGTTGGCCGCAATCTCGAGCATGATGAGGCCGAGAGAGAAGATATCGGCGGGTTTGTCGATCTCGCCGCGAAGAACCTCAAGGGCCAGGTATTCGCGGTCACCCTCAAAGTCGGGGCCCTTCTCAACAGGCAGAGCGGCCGCCATCCCAAAGTCCCCAATCTTTAGTGTGCCTTCAAAGGTGATGAGGATGTTGGCCGGCTTCAGGTCGAGATGTACGAAGCCGGCATTGTGGATGGATTGCACGCCCTGTCACTGCTGTTTAGTCGGGCTGCCCAAGTTGTTCAAAAGCCAAAAGTACTTACCTGAGCGAGTTCAGACAGTATTTTCCAGATCCTGAAGTCATCAAGACGGCCCTTGGCTCCCACCTTGGCGAGAAAAGTGTTCAAGGTGCCCTCCTCGCAGTACTCGGTCTGGATGTAAAGGTTGTTGTGTTCCTCCCAACTATCAATCAGCTGAAGAGTGTGCTCGGCACCACGCAGCGCTTCCAAAGCAGTGACCTCGCGCATTCGCATAGCACGGTCCAAAGTTCCCTTGAAGGGAAGTTTCAACTTCTTCACGGCGAAGACAGTGTTGGGCGCGGGCGAAGGAGGGGTGTGATGAGTTGGCGTGCTGTATGTGGGCGGGTACGTAGGCGTTGTAGTGCGAGCCGTCTTGGTCACCTTGAACACCTGGGAGAATTCACCCTGACCCAGGTACTCAACTCTGCCAAAGCGACTGACGAGGGTCGGGTCGACCTCGTGACCTCCCAGACCGTTGGTGGGGGTGATGGCACGTCGGTCTCCAAACAGAGGGACGTCATCGTGGCGGGCGGTGGGCGTGGCGGGCGGGAAAAGGTACTTTCTTCCAGTCGAAGGAGGAAACAGAAGCTTGTGGTTGTTCGAAATGGAAAGACCACTCGCGTCCAACGGCGGGACGGCCTCGAGGGGCGTCTTGGGCGATGTCGACTCTTCGAACTCTAGTCTTTCCAACGGGCTCGCTGGAAACAGGGGGAGGCGCTTAGTATGCTCGGCTTTCCCGGGTGGCTTCTCTGTCAAAGCCGCAGTCTTCAGAGTCGCAAGCGGCAAAGGCGTAAGGGCTGATCCTCGCTTGGCTCGATTGCGACCGAACGACCGCACAGAGACGGAGGCGGGCAAAGGGGCGGTCGCTGGAGCAATAGGCCGTGACGAATCCAAAGTGCAACGAACAGCCACACCGGACGCGCCAAGCTTATTGCTGCAGGACCCTTTTGAAGGGGTGGACTCACTAGCGATGTCGGCTTCATCCTGCCACGAATTAAGACCAACGGCTGAAGTGGGGGCGGGCAGGTGACGGTGTGCCGAGGGGCTGTCAATAGGCGTGGTACTCTCTTCGAGCAGTTGTTGCTTAGTAGGCGTTGGTGGAATATCAGCTTCTGAAGTCATGAAACTATCACCGGCTTGGTCGATCGGACTTCTTCCATCATCGCTGTATAGGCTCAACAAGCTGCCCTTGCGAGCGTGTCGATTGCCAAAATCACTGAAAAGTCCAGGTCGAGGTCCAAAGGTATTTTGGTTGTCAGATCTGGAGGCCATGGGGTTGAAAGGTGTCGAAGGAGCGCCGAAAGTATGGCGCATATGCTTCCCACGGCCCCTAATGGCGCTGCCTGGCGGCGGGGGATATGTAGCAAAGGCGTTAAACTGCTTCTTACAGGGCGTGTCAGGCATCGCAGCACCTCCGTGACCAAGCGGCTCGAGTTCGGGATTGCGGTTCATCTTGGAAACTAGTCCGGTAGAAGCGAAGGCACCGAAGAAAGGCTTAGCGGATTTGTAATTGGGCGTGGACACACTGCCCAGGTTGAACGTGTCATCGTCGGCGGTGGGCCTAACAGCGCCGATGGGCAAGCTCTTCGACCAGTTCATCGGGGCTCGTGGTTTTTCGCTGATCCGGATTGCGAAGTGGCTGGGCGAGTCATCGGGAATGCTGGAGTTGGAAGACGAGCTGGTCATGGTCCGTGATAGAGGATGAGGTTGGGCCAACGAGTTGGACTGAACGCCGGGGGCGTTGAAAGGGCTGTCCCGCGCTGGTGGGAGGTAATGATCCAAAGAGAGCCGCGGCCGGCTTTTAAAGTTGGAGGCAGGCGTGGCAGCCCCGCCGTTGTTGAATTCCTGAAGTTTCATGGCGGCCTGGCGCTTACCCCACGAGGTTCGCTCTCGTTGTTTCAATGTTGACTGGCGGAGCGATCCTGCGCGTCGAGGGACGTGGACCTGCGCGGGAGAAGCGTGTCCCGACTCGGGGGGGCTCTGGTCGCCGGCGCCCGTCCACCCGTATTCCCGACTCGATTCATCATGAATGTCGAAATTGGGCGACGGCGACTTAGGAGCTTGGTCGAAAACGTTGAACTCGCCTCCAAGATTGGAAGGACCATAGCTCCTACGCTTGGCCTTCGGACTCCCAAAGCTGGATTGATCCATATCCAGGGTGGCGTCGCCGCGCTTCCGGGGACTGAGGGAGATGCTCGATGCGATGCTTCCGTCGTTTAGTCGCGTCGCGGCTTGTAGGGACGCGCCGGACATGTCTAGGTGCATGCTATGGCGGCTCTTGGACCTCTCGAAGCTGCGGCGCGGAGCTGGGCCACGGACGCGAAAGAGGTTTTCTTGGCTCGCCGAGTCGCTGTCGCTGGAGGGCGAGGCCACGGCGTTGATGACCGAAGGCGTTATGCTGTTCAAAGCACGTTTGGATGGGCTCTTTGGCGAGGTGCGATATCTCAGGCTCGACTTGGACGCGGCCGAGGGGCTGCCCTTGGCGGAGGATTTAGCCGACCGAAGAGACAGCTTATTGTTGGGGCGAAATGGCGTCGCGAGGTGTGGTTGTGACTGTCCGTTGAGAATCGAGTTCGTCGTGGGGGTGTGCACACTGTTCGTAGTGCCGAACAATTGTTGCGAGGCCATACGACGCAGCGAGGGAGATACGGGCGAGGGCGATGCGGGCGAGGGCGGGTTTCGAGACTGGGTGGAGGCGACGGATACGTCAGAGCTTTCAGAGGCGGACCGCGAGACGCTGAACTTGGACGGCGAGCGCGAGATGGAGCGGCGCAATGATCGTACGGCAGCCTGCACGTCAATATGGTTGGGATGGGTCGGGCTGGGCAGTGTTAGGGTACCGCCGCCGCCGCTGTTACCGAAAGACATTGTTCGGAGGGATTCTGGGCGCGTTTATGGAGCGGAGAGGGCGCTTCGTCGCGGGGTGTGGGAGCGCGCGGCAACGAGAGAACAAAGAGGTCCGTCAGGTTCGAAAGAGCGCGACGCGGCGGCCAACCATTAATACTGCAAGCGGGCGTCTCGGGAGCAGCAGGCTAGGAGAGGTCGTATTGACTGGCCGCAGGTGGCGCGTTTATTACGTGTTCTAGGAATGCCGATGGTGAAGCAAGTCGCATGGAACGCCTCAGGATGGAAATGTGTCTCGGCGCGATTGCGATACGCTGGAGAAGGCGGAGAGGCGGCAGGAGACAAGCTGGCTGATAAAAGAGCCAATCTATAGTAAGAGGGAGGGAAGGAGTAGGCAAGGCGTCGGGTGTATGGGATGGGCAGGTAGGTAGATGGGGCGGAAGGTACGGTCTAGTAAGTCGGCATCATCAGACGCGGGCGCGGGCGTAGTTTGCGCGGGTTTACCAAAAGGTAGCGGCACCGCGCACAATAACCGTCGGGCCAGGGCGCCTTTGTGTCTCCGCTGGACCCCTAAGTTCGAGCGATCGCCGGCGGGCGGCGTCAATGCTGCTAGACGCGATCACGCTGCAAAGAAAGTGGTGTGTTGAGGTGGCAGTTGTTTTCGTGGCGAGGAGGATCAGGTTTCAAGAGACTTGAGGGGAGGACGGCCGATTTGGACGGGAAGGGCGATGAGGG
Organism: Nigrospora sphaerica; assembly: GCA_018287875.1. Lineage (NCBI taxonomy): Eukaryota > Fungi > Ascomycota > Sordariomycetes > Amphisphaeriales > Apiosporaceae > Nigrospora > Nigrospora sphaerica. The sequence goes on from JAGVVL010000018.1 coordinate 2,108,629, forward strand.
ACCCGAGGGTGTGAGTGGGCACAGTGAGTGGCTAAGATGGACCGGCTATCCCTGTCCGATTCAGACACTTGGAGTAAACAAATCGACTCTGGGATGGCGCGCGCGACGCGTTCAGGAGTCGCAAAGTTTGGTGGAGCACAGAGCGTGCAGGGAAAGCGCGGGCCCATGGGCGTCCCATCCATTGATGGTCACACCCATAGACAAACACAAACACAAACACCCACATCCCAGGGAAAGCCTCTGCCGCCAGCCAGCCAGCCATTAGCCAGCCAGTGCCTCCACTCCCTATCGGCAGCCATGCCGCGTGCTCGCGCCCTCTCTCGCTCTTCCTCCTTCCCACTCTCTCTGTCTCTCTTTCTATCTCTATCTCTCGCTCTTGTGACGGCCGGACGTATGCACAAACACATGGGCTCGCATCGTGGTGTTGCGGCATCCATCGTCAGTCACTTGGGACGAGGTGGTTCCTTCCGGGGGCACCCGCCGGTGGACGAGCGGCCAGCGGCACCTCGCTTGTGTCCGTCAGTAATGACCCTTAAGGGATGGGACGACGCCGGCGACACATACGTCAGGCCGCAGAGAGGGGGACGCCCATGGACAATGGCCACTACCTAAGATGCATCCCGTCTCGTCTGCACCCTAGTATCGCTCGCGCGTCTGTCGATCTTTACCTCTAGCTAGCCTTTGTTTACTGTTTCATGCAGCCCGGCCTGGCCATAACAACGTATTTTCGCTTCGGCGGCGGCGGCATGGCCTGGCATGTCTGTTATGACGAGGTTACGATGGCTGCAGATGCCTAGGGGTACCCGTCTTGCGTGCAGTCGGGGTGGCGAAATCAGGCATCCACGGACGTACCCAAAAGAAGGTTCTACAAGTAAGTGTACATTTCACGATGGCTCGGGTCAAACATCGGGCTGGGGAGGGACCTACGTAGGTAGTCCGTATTACGAAGCATACAGCTGTGCTCGTTGACCTCCAGCTGAATTGGCACCGTCGGGAAACTCGGGCGATGGGAACCGAATCAGACCGATGGGTGCCTGCCCGCCTGAGAGGTGAGGAAGAACGGCTGGTGTCCTCCATTTCATCCCGTCCCGTCCCATCCCATCCCGTCCGTCCCTCCATCCCGTCCGTCCCTCCATCCTTATAAGCTCCTCAACTGGCCAGCGGCTGGTCTGGAGGTCGGCGGGGCGTAACCTTGATGTTGGTGGTTGGTGTTGCCTTCTGCTTGCCTGCCTCAACTAAACCTTGACCGGCATTTAGGGCTCACACACTCTGTGGTCGTCCTATTCGGGATAGGCTACCTGCCACTCGGTTTTCCGGTGTGCCGGCCCTCGCCCCGTCGCCAACCTCCCCGTATGGGGACGATAGTCTCGCGACATCACAAGTTGGGGTCGGGCATCCAGTATCGCGCAACGCGCAGCGCGCGTATCACGCGTTCTTGTTTATATCAAGCCCCACCTGGACGCGTTGAGGGTTAGGTACGTAAAGTACAGACTTGCCTTGGATCGTAGATTTGTACGGAGTAGTACTTCACCGCTATCGGGCCGGTAACCAATCAGAAGCCGATCGCACAGCGCCTGTGCCCCTCGCTTCCCAGGCCCCCAAGGCCTACGGTTGCGGATCCGTCGAGCGGAATGGCGGCTCAAGGGCCTGGGAAGTGAGTAGCCCAACCAGAGGCACGACGGGGAGGGGGGCAGCCCACGTTTCCCCTCCGGGTCGAGGGTCCAACCCTGTCGGCTGATCCGCGTCGAACCCTCGGAGCGCGGCGGAGAGAGTCCCTTCAGTCCTCTGACTCGAGCAGTACCCGGCACACCTGGACACTCCCGCCCAAGTGAGACAGAGACTCGGGTACCTTGCCTTAGAGACGGCCTGTCCACCAATGGCAGGGGCCTCCTGCTTATCTGGGGGAGCCCCTGGCTCACTATCGTCGACGCCGCCGGCCGTCGCCCACCGGCCGGGCTTCCACCACACCCGTCATTGAGAGACAGTTCCTTCAACGTCGCCCGACAGGTCCCCTCCCAACTGCCCCCAACTAGCGATACTTTTGCCCGCGCCCGCCCGCCCGCTCGTCACTGGCAGGCAACGCGCACGGGCCCGAAAGGCTGGCCACGCGGGTGTGGGTTGGCATCAAAACAACGGCTGGCCGGCCACGCGGGTGTGGGTTGGCATCAAAACAAAGGCTGGCCGCGGCCGCGGCCAAGACCAATACGACGCATTAATCAAAGCCGTAGCTCTCTCATCTCCTTATCCATCGGCTTTAATGCGTCAATGATGCGCCAGTGTTGCAGCGTGTACCTTGCAGCTCGCTTCCTAACCCACCTCAGCGGCTGCGCTCCACCCAGCCCAGCCGGCCAGCTAGCCAGAGGCCCCGTCTGCCTATAATATAGGATCCATTGGTATGGGACGGATGGCTGAAATCCATGTACCGTACCATCCATCCGCCTGAGCTCGGGCCTCGCCGCCGACCAGCGCAGAGGCGGAAGAAAGGGTGGGAATCCGCTCTCTCCGCTGCTGCGCTGCCAACACACATCGACGACAGCGGCCCGCAGGAGAGCATATGGCAGGATGGATCCATGGGGGGCCGGGGCTTCGGCTCAGCCGACGACAGCTCAACCACCTTCACCTGTCGCCGTCACCTCCCCGCGGCCCGCGCGTCCTCTTCTAATTTAGAGCCGGTAGGGTTCGATGGTCGAAGCCGCAGGCACCAAGCCGTGCCATGGTTGCCTGCTGTTCAGTGCTGCGGGGGTCTATGATGATGATGATGAATGAATGCCATGCCACACGCCTGTCTCTGCCCCCGAGGCTCGACTCACTACCGGCCATGCTGGCTCACGCCTTCGTCCGTGACCACGGCGGTATTATGTAGCTATCGACGACGGCGTGGCCCCTTTCAGGACCCGCCATCTGAATGACCCCGAGCCTATTGACAGCTGACAGTCCTACGGGTCGTGTGCCTTTCCTCTCTGGCCTGGCAACCACAATTAGGGGGCCCCCCGAATACGTGCCTGTCTCTAGATTAGAGACCGGCTCGCTCCCGGCACACGAACGGAGGGCACAGCCGGTGCGACTGCATTGACCATTAATCTCTCCGCGTGCGATCCTTGGGGCCACGGGAAAATCGTCACAGGCCCCCCTGCCCGCATTGGAGTGGGGAGAAAACGCCACCGTCGGTCTCCCTGGTCTGGCACGTCGTCATTTGGGGCTTCAAGGCCACTTTCCACCCTCGTGGAAGACTCTCAAGCGAGGCATCTTTCGCCATGGCAACCATCAACTGCTAAACGGTGTCCCGCCGCTGGAAGCCCGTCTGTCACAGGGTGAGTAGCTAACTGCTCGTCATCGTTTCCGGTCCCTTTCGGCCACCGGAGCGACATGATCCAGGATTCGGCGCCCGATTTCACATGCCTAGATGCGCCACCTAATCAATGCAGGAAGACTTGGTTTCCTAGCATACAGCAGGCTCTGGGCAAGCTGTGTAATAGCGGGGTTGCCAAAAGAGCCTGATATCAGACAGGCATTTCGCTGTACCCTCGCCGAGTAGGGGTCCTTGGACCCTTACAAGCTCGGCTCAGCATAGCCGTTCGGACCCGCGTTCCTTGCAAAGCGGTGTTTGTAGCATTAACGGCGATGTAGATTCTCGTCGAAAGACATGACGCCTTCATGACCCTGGAAAACACGGGGCCCATGCAACGGAGGACTCGGTCAGAGCATCTGGGCAGCACCAACAGCTGCAGCACAAGCAAGTCTGAGACAAAGTTAAGATTCGACTTAAACCCTATTAATAGTGTCAGGATAGCCGAGTACGACGATTTATACAGTATAGTAGAGGCGGCGCAACCTGAGGAACCCTGGGCTTGTATACCCACCTACGTATTCTGGCTCTCCGGCGGCTTAGGCGCGTCCGGCATGGCTGTCAAACTTTCCAAGACGCGTCTCTGCCGGTGTCCCGTGGGTCCAGCTGCGGGACATGCTTGTCCACCAGTGAGTGCCCAGCCCAGCTCAGCCCAGAGAAGCCGGGAGGGCAGAAGGCAAAGGCGCTTGCAAAGCCTCGTGACGAAATAGGTCGGGTTTCTTGTTGTCACTGGCTTCGTCCCATGTCAGATCTCTTGGCCAGCTCAGAGTTGTTGGCTAGCGAGTAGGGCGTACGTATGGAGTACGGGGCGCAAGGCAACAGTAGCTGGGCGCGGCGGCGCATCCTAGCTGCCCAGGTAGCTTACCGACACATGCTTCACTTTGCCATGGCCTTGTTTTCCTCTGCAAATTGGCGGAGGGCCCCAACTTTGGTGCCCATTCAGCTAAACTGCCCAAAGATCCACCTGGCTGAGGACGAGGCGGGTGAGGCGCTCACTAGCTGGTTGGGTCACGTAAGCCCTCGGCCCTCCCTCCCATCCAGGCATCAGCCGTAACGTGGTAACAGTAGATGCCGGGACAAGAAGAAGAAGGAGAGGCGAGAACGGCCGGCGTATGCAATCGTCGGCGAGCCATGGGGACCGCCGAGCCTACACGGGCAGCCATGTATGCTGGTCGCCAACCCGGATCCCTTATGAAGCCCCGATTCCCCGGATCCCCCGCCGTCACGCAGAGCTGACCTCGGAGCCTGGCTGATCAACCCGTGCTGCCATGATCGTCCCTTAGGAGCAGGGGCCTAGACCATGGTTCCCGGGACGTCCGGGAGGCCCCGTACGCTATGGGGCACGTATTATCTATCTGGGGCTGGAGACGGCCCCAAGATTCCCGCGTCTGCCGCGGATAAGCCCCCTTCCCCGAGTGGCCGAAGCAGGCGTCGGGCGTCTACCCAACCCCCAGACTGGTAGTCGACGAAGACGGGCTTCGCGGCTTTTCACCGGGGCCCGACGTTCCCATTGCTCGTGGCAACCGGGGATAACCATTCATTAGTAGACAGCAGGAGTCACGGGTAGACACCAGGACACACAGCAAAGCGCGCAGCGTAGGAGTAATGAAGTTAGCTCGGGCGGGTGGTGAACGGAGCCGAAGTGGGATTTCCGATCTGGCTTCAACTTTACGATTGCCCATATCAGCTAAGTGTTCTCAGACCAAGGCCGGACGGGGCGGAGAAACTGATTAAAGGTTCCACGATGGGGCGGCCGAACCGGCTTCGGGAATAGTAAGCCCGTGTCAGAAGTAGTAAAACAACCTTGATGTGTACATCTTACGTAGTAAATCATTGGGGTACGTATGCACGCGTCTACTATGGATACCCCAGGGCTGAGAGTAGCACCGGACGTCGTGTCGCAAATACCTGTCTGACTTGGTGTCAGGTATTTTGGGGAGTGAAGTAGCTTCGAAGAGCTGAGCTGTACCGCCCGAGACGAGCGAATCGAATGTTCAAACTACCCTACTTAAGAGTGAGTGGGTGTCGCTCTATACAATACGCAGTAGAAGCCCGTAAAGGTTTGTTCCGTGGGATCGGGAATGCGACGATTGCTGTCTGGGGGTGGGTAGGGCTGCAGGGCTTCTCCAGGAGGAGCCTGTCAAAAGGTATTGACCATTCGGCGTCTTCCAGCTAGTCACTTTCTTTTTTCGTGGGGTGAAACTCCATCATTGTCCAATCGTTGTAGATCAGATTGATTGTCCCATGTGAGATATCCACGAACAGTCCTGGCCGGCCCGTTTCTTTCGCCCTCACGGGCTGAGAGAGTCCCTGCTCGTATCCTCCCCCTACAATAGGTCTGCTGAACTTGGGGCGAGTCGCTCGCGGGAACAAAGACTCTCGCCCGCCTCGGCCACACCAAATAATGGTGAGCACAACTTATCCAGCCTCATCAGACTGGAACCGCCGGGCGGTACGCCATGTACCCTCCATGTAACCAAAGGCAAAGCAGATCGTTGGATCGCCGGCAATCCCCCCGGCGGGCCTGCCGAGTCCGTACATCAAAGACGGCATAGTGCCCATCATGTTGTCTCTGATTCTCTGTCGGCGCCCAGAACTGTCTCACCTTTCCCGTGGAGTGAAAACTCGGAGGGGTATTACCAGCAGACGTGTTTACAAACAGACGTATTTACCAACAGACGTGTTTACTAACAGATGTGTTTACCAACAGACGTATTGACCAACAGACGCGAAAGTAAACAAACACGTCGATGACGCTATCACATCCTGTGCCAGGGGCCTCACTTTGGGCGCGCGATTCCAAATTGTCGGTTTCAAGGCGGGATCCACCTCAAGCGGCCGCCGTCATTGCTGTACAGAATAGTGGAAGAAGCCGAGAGCCTAATAAAAGAAGCCTGGGATTCTACCGTAGCCTTCAATTCTTACCCTAGCAGCGCAGGGCTCCCGGCTCTCGTACCCACGGGGGCGGGTCGCCTGAAGGGAGCGGCCAGGACCGTCAGCCGGGCCTCTCTGGTTTGCGACACGCCGATTGCCTCACCTATCACAAGGCCTCAACCCCGTTTTCCTGGCTGCCCCCTTGTGTTGATCACGCATAGGAGGGACAGAGGAAGCACGGCCAACGAACGAGTTTGCGGTGTGCTGAATACGGCTGCACTAGGCCTTTCTCCAGCAGGGGGCGGCCTACCCGACCGGTCGGTACACCACACAACTCGGCAAACTCGCAATGTTCAACATGGCATTGACTGACACGGACGGGGTGCCAAGGTCCAATATAAAACCTCCCCCGGACGCCCTCGAGCGATCAGCCATGTAGCACATCGCCAAAATTGATAGATCAACATAGCGTCTCCGGTTAGATGGGGTTTGGACCTTGCTTTCCAAGCCCTCAGGAAGGTATTTCACATGTCGTGCCTCGTTATGCGCCTCGGGGTTGCCAACCCGGCGCCGCAAGCTCGAAACCGCTCTCCACAAAGCCGGGCGCAACTGGTGAGGGTTATTCGATGGCCAAATCGATACGGAATAGGGCGTTCCACGGGCAGAAGTGCTTACCGGTCGTCCCCACAAGAGTCCAGTCGCCGAGGCTTTGGGCGTGCTGCCATTCCATCTTCTGGATGACCACCTGGGGTCGTTCGCCGTTGAAGATATTGGGGCCCAAGATGGCCTCCCGCACAGGGTTTCCATCGTCGTTCGATGTTGACAGCGTCAAGGGCGCACCGGCATAGTAATGCCAGATTTCGACAGCATCGACGCGGTGCCAGTATGAGGGGCCATCGACCCCCTCGAGCAGGTAGTAGATGGCCGTACTGACGGAACGGTTTCCCACCTTGGTGGCGTCCTCGAAGGTCTGGGCATAGAAGCCTTTCTCTACATTGGCGGTGAGGTTCAGCTTCGCGATGACTTCTTGTGCCGTGTGCTTGCCGCGAATACCGTGGCCGAGGTCGGGCAAGTTCGCCGTCTCGCAGAAACGGGCCGACACGGCCAGTGATAGAAGTACCCAGGACCGGGATATCGACATGGCTCCCAACAGAGTGTTCCCAAATCAAAGCGTGGCGGTATGAGATATTGAGATGTCCGAATCTTCCCAGAGCGGTGTGGGCGAGTTGGATGACAACGAGAGCGGCTAAATCCAAACAAGCCGTAAGCAAGCAACTGCCGGAATGCCGAGGACTGTAAGCTTCGTATAGCTTTGAGAACCTGAGCTCCCAATAGATAAGAGCCACATGATTACCTCATCATCACGCAATTCAATGTGTCCTTTTCGTCACTTCGTTTGGGGCATCAGATAGCTCAAGTTGAGTAAGATATTCCTTCTTAGCTAATAAAACGCCACGGACATGCCGCTTAAGGCTTTACTCGGGTTTCAAGGTTCTAGATGAAGGGTAACCGATCTATTCAGCGCATCCTGGGGGCGGAGAGCCTGTCGAAATCGCCTGAAATCTCAAATGTCTCCTTTAGATGATTTCCGTTAGGTCCATGACGGCCGTCGCTCTTCAGTAGGTTGAATTCCAGAATGACTCTGCCCCTGCCCAACACCACTGGGTGCCCAACCAGCTGCGGTAGAAATAGCCTATGTATATCAAAATATCAGCCTAGTTGAGAAACCCAAAAGTCAAGGGAGGTAATGGTGGAATCGGAAAGGCCAGCCGAGTGTGAATCAAGCGGGTATAGTATCTCGTAACCTCTCGTACTTCGACAATTCGACGTTTCAACCGACCCAGAGGAACTATCAGGAGTAGAAGAGCAGTTGAGGCAAATGCCTTCGCCCCTCAAATACAAAATGTCATTTGATGATATTCCTCTACCTATCATTTATGCTTTGAGGACAATGGTGCCAACAAAAACGAAAGAATCAAGTCATGATGGTGAGCATCGGCTTCTTCATGCACTTATATATGACGCTTTACTAAGGGGAATGCGAAATGCAACATCCAGTCCCAGCTAGTGCATATGTGGTTGTCAGTAAAGGAAGGAGTCCGGCATTGTCGTTTCCTCATGATTGTCGATGCTTGGGAGAAAACAGACCTTGCGCCTGCCACAATAGAGGCTAAACTTTTGCCACCTCATCTTGCAAGATATAATTCGGGGCATGCCACGCGCCTGTTAGGATAGGTACCTTTTCTGAACAAAGCCTTCAGTCTGGCGTCCTGCATCCTTCCTTTGGTACAATTCGATGTGACTGGCAAGGAAGTCGACGTAAACACTAAGCTTCATGTAGAAGAAGGAACGAACAGAACTCGGAAAGCGCGGACACGCCCACACATAGCACGGTCCACCCAAGACCAGGTAGCCCGTCGGTCCCCATACGAGGCCATCTTTGTGAATTCCAGCCTCCCGTCTAGGGCCTCGGTGTTCAAGAGTCACAGCGACACATATCCCATCAGCCCGGCTTTTTTTTGGATTTCAGTGTAGGGACTTTCTTGGGAATGATCCTACAGAGTTAAGGCATTGGTTTCTTTGAACTGCTCAAGCGCAGCGTACTTCTTTCATCTGCCCAAGCGATTTCCACTCCGTTGGCCACAGCTTCTGATGAGATACCGGTAACTCGCCAGCCAGTCTTCATCATCGATCGAGGTAGTACCAGACCACACATTGCGGTCTGTAAATGAGGAAGAGGGCGGCAAGGGAAAACTAGAGGCTGCCCATTGCCTTTGCAGATTGCGCTCTGAACCAAGACGGTACGTCCTGACTGTGACAACCCTTGAAATGGGTGAACAGGATGGGGTAGCATAAGCCCCCCCTTTCCTTTCTTTGCATTGGATTAGACTAACGACTGGAGATGATAGTGCTTTGAGCCCTTGGTTCCACCATTCGACATCCAGCCAAACGCTACCGTTAAGAGAAGATAATACTGGCACTCAGAGAGCGACGGCATGGCTCATCTACATCCTGAATCCGACCATTTTAGGGGCTCTCGGAGGCGTGGCTTCACGTTACAATCTCTCCCGAGCAGCGACAGCACAGCCCACGATTCAAGTGAGGATTGCACGTCGGCGTCACCAGATCCATTCCACACTGTGAAAAACCCACACGCAAGCTCCGAAGCGGGAGTGAGGCGAGAAAAGAGCGAGGCATTGCTGAACAACGACTGGAGACACAATCGCCGCCCCAGAGCCGAGACTGAGGCACCGCCCCTAGACCCCGACCTCCGCAGAGCCAGCCGCTCACTCAGACAGCAACCACATATTGAGAGTGATGTTTTGACTTGTGCAAGAATCAAGGCTACACCGGTGGATCCAGAAATGATCAACTCGACCCCGGCGATCGGAACGCTGCGGGGGTTACCTGACAGAGACGAGGACGAGGAAGAAACACCGATTCGACTTTCTCTGGACTCATTTGAGACGAATAGGTACGAAGCCAGTTCGCATACAAGGCGTATCGATGACGCTGGAAACTTTGATGAGGTCCCGAATCCAGAACTCTTTGCGTCATTTGCTGTCAAACCATTTGATGGTATTCAACAGGACATCAGCGACTCCTCCTTCTCGTGTCTGTTGCACAGAAACTCCGAAGTGAAGAAGTTCAAGGCACGAGACTGGAATACATTCGACGAAGAGGAATGGGTAATATTATCGAATGCCGTTGCCAAAAACCAATTTCGTCTCCTTTCTGCACTTCAACGCAAAGACCGGCCCAAGGACAAGAGGATCACGAGTCCAGCCGTTCGATCCGAGCCGCTTGTCGAGGAAAAGCGGACCGACACTGAAACACTTGCAAGCGAACGAGCCGAGGATGACGCTCGCTACAAGGTTTGTATTCTCGACAAACTCAAGAACAAATCCAGCCCTAGAACGTCCAGCTTTGCGGCCACTCCTGACTTTCACAACCGATTCAAAGCAGCCACCGAGAAACACCATGGAGGAACCCAGAGGCACAGCCCCCATGCCTCCACCAGCGAGACTGGAAGTACTACTGCTATGGATGCTGGGAAGGACTTCAAATGGAACCCGAATGCACCGGAATTTGCGACATATTCCCCGCCAAAGCCGGTGCCAGCCACAATCGCATGCTCTGATCCATCCAGGGCGAGGCCTCCTCTGATGGGAGCATTTGATCCTGCACCCATGCAGGGGGTTGTGAATCTCGCAACTATGCCAGGAGGTTTTGATCCTGCACCCATACCGGGAGGGTTTGATTCTGCCCTGATGATGGGAGGGTTTGATCCTCCCTCGATGATGGGAGGGTTTCATCCTGCACCGATGATGGGCGGGTTTGATTCTCAACTCCCAAGGGGGTGTTTGGAAGCCGGAAATGAGTACAGCCTGCCCGTAGCGGATCATGCGCAAAGGACTATCGCTGAGACATGTGCACGACTGCGGAACATGCTTGACCAGCTCGAAGTCACAGCCGCCAACCAAGCTGAAAGGGATCGGTATCTGAATTATCTTTCGAAGGTGCTGCTGCCGGGCGCTGCGCAGCAGATTCCTGGCCTGCAAACACTTTCCAGCACGCAATATCCCGTGGGCTTGCAGACCCGTCCCGCTGCTGATGGCGCGTCCCCCCAAGGTACCGCGATACCTATTATCAGCGCCAGCTCTCAGCCAGTTCCAGAATCAGGTGCCATGCCACTGCCGAGCTCCAGAGTATCTGTCAGCAATGGCGCTGGACCGTCTCTTTCCAGCGTTGGACCCATCCCGCCGTTTCACGCCGCGCCATTGCCTGCTTCTGCTGTCACAGGTCCGGGTCCTTGCCCTAACGGGCCCGTACCTACGTTCTCGTTTCTTAGCCACTCGAATCCCGTTGGTGAAATGCCGACATTACAGCCAAAAGGGTCACTGTCAGGCTTGCCCCAGCATAATGGGCAGCGCCAAAGCACCACCGTCCCGAGCCGCCGTGGCCGTGGGGCAGCATCGGATCCTGTTCCATGCCATCCTATATTCGGGCCTAAGCCGGTGGAGAAACCGAAGGGCCCGCCTCGTCCACACGATCCGGTATGGAACAGACAGCAGCAGATGTACGAAGCGTGGCTTGAGTGGCAACGAAGCATCAACCCGACCAGACATTTGGAGGGCAAGATGCGCCAGAACAAGCGAAATGAGAGGCGAACGGGGTCGAGGAGAAGTGAAACGGAGCGGGCCACAACAGCCGAGAATGTAAAGCCACCGGCTCAAGTGACGGTGTCATGAATACTTGCGTAGGAAGGATGGGACGCCACGGCGGGTTGCGAGAGCGGGCAGAGGGAACAAGAGGCGGATATTAGACTTACACATCATTTGAGCGCATGGCGACGAACCACGGCGACAGGCGAGCGATAAGGTCGCTTCAACTGCTCCAAGGCCGACCGTTTGTATGGCTTGTGTTGCTGGCTGAAGGGAGTGCTGCGATGACATTCGACGGGGGCCAATGCATACCTCTTACATACTTTGCAACTGAGTTGTCTGCGGAAGAGTGGCACAGAGGACAAACATACTTGACAGCCCTGTGCTGGACTCGGAACGGATGATTGAATTACAAGTTTACATACCTCTCTGGGTTGTTTTGCTCTTAAAATTGTCTCCAGGACTAGGTCGCACGACAGAAGACAGTGTTAAGTCGAGTGAATGCGACATGTTCCGATGTTTCCGGACATAAACACCTGAGCCGGAGTAGACACAACGGCTTCAGGCGTGGGCGGCTTGAGATAATGGGATATACGCCCGTGTATGGAAACCGGGTATAGAAGGGGAAGGGAGTTGTGGAACAATGCACGTCCTACCGAGAGGTACCTAAAAAGGTACTTTAGGTTAGTATGTACCCAAGTACCTTCCTGCGGGCCATCCATCCTACCCGCGTCGCGTGGGGCTTCTTCAATTGACCCGTCCCGAATTCCAGTCACGAATCCATGCGCCGCGAATGCCGCCTGGAGGGTTTCCTTGCATTCCCAGCTTGCCAACTTGCCCTCCTGCCCATCACACCTGCGAGCCCACGACGGCGGGACTTGAAGGCTAGGCCGTTGCTCTCAGAGACTAGCCAGTACGGCGCAACTTCCCTGCGCAAATTGGGGCCTCGGCGGCGTCTGTGAGATTGGGATTCCACGGGACCTGGTGATAGCCTCCATGAACACGACCTCTCTTGACGGCTTCGTTGTCTTGGACTCTGCGACTCCCGCATACCAAAGCTCTGCTGTTTGCGGTCGGCTCTTGGGAGTTCCTATATCGACACATTGGATACCCGCGTAAGACAGGTGTTCAAGACGGTTGCGGCGTCGCAGGTAAGAGAGTAGAACCGACTGCGTCTTGGCCAACACCTGCGTCGCCTGGGCCGAATCCATCCCCACGACGGCTCTCATCCCACCCTCTACTACGGAGTCGATCGTTCCTCAGCTCGGCCGGGCACCATGTCGACCCCTCTACGCCAGCCCTCGCAGCAGGGCCGGACGCCTTCGCAGATGGCTGGCGCTGCACCAACTCCTCCTGTATCGACACCCTTCTCCGCCTCGCAGGTCCAGACTGCCTTCTCACCCCCAACAGGCTCGCGCACATCGCCCCAGCAGTTCAAGAAATCCCCCGCGGCCTCGCACATTCTCAAGCAGCACACGGGAGAAAACCACGCGTCGACCTCGACCATGAACTTCGACAGCCCCTCGGCGGCCGCCGCCATGGGTGCGCTCGGGATCGGCTCCAACATGGACCTGAACCTGGACAGCCTGAGTATGGGAGCCATGGGGCTGGGAGGTCGATCCGAGGAGGACGATCGGAAGCGGAGAACGAACTTGGTCATTGCCATTATCAAGGTGTGCTGAGAGCCCCCGAGAAGCACACGGCCTGTCTCCCCGTTCTCACCGCTGACCCGGCCCAGGCCGCCGCTAAAGGGAAAATCAGTAACGAGGGCTTGGAGCGCCTGGCTAAGACGACAGGGCTGGAATGCCTTTGGGAGGACAACCCCGACGGAGGCCCCCTCTCCAAGACCTTGGTCATAGCCGGCCACGGCCTCGCGCTCGACATCATCATCACAAATCACGTTGTCCAGAACGTTACGCTCAACTACCCCGACTGCTCAGAAAGTGTGCAGAAGCATGTGTCCAAGGCCACCGACATCCTGTTGAGAGATCTCCAGCTCAGCCCAGGCCAGAGCCCCCTCACGAAGACCCTAGACAAGTTCCAGTTAAACCTCGAGCGTCTCCATGCCATGGACAAATGCAGCGTGCTCCCCTCACTGAACTGCTACGACGCCGTCGCCGGCATATACGAGAGCCTGCTCAAGATACATAACTGGGACGTGCAGAAACTGCGTGAAATGGACGGCATCCCCGCCAAGCGCAAGACGGACGACGCGCTCCGCGTCGCGGCGCTGTGCACCAGGCACGGGTGTCCGCTGATGCATGCGCGCGGCAAGATTGGCCTGACTTTGGATTATTGGAAAGAGGGCCGACGTCTCCTGACCACGACGGTCGATTCGGAGCATGGCCAAACGTGGGGAATGCTCATTGAATGCGCGCCCAAGGCCGACTTTGGCCTGGCCATGTACGCGCCGGTCCGCGTCTCGGAGCGTTGGATCTCGGACGCGGTGGAGAAGACGGAGCATCTGACGGAGGGCGACATGCTCCAGACGGATGGCCCGGTACTCGATTGGCAAGAGCCGGGGCAGAGTTTCCTGCCGCCCACCGACGAGACCAAGACGGAGCCGGGCGTCGAGGGCGGGGCTTCGGCCATGGGCAACGCCCTCCGGACGCCCGATGTCATCTTCACGGCAACCCTCGACCCCCCCGTCATCATGCCTCTGGCTGCCGCCGGGCGGATCCATACCATGGCCGTGCTGCCGATGCAAGAGTCACATGTCACTTTCGATGCGCTTGTCTTTCCCGTTGCGCCTCACACGTCTTACGACCCCAGCGAGCCCCGGGTGATTGAGCGCCTCCAGGCCGTGACGAGTGGGCCGGCGCCGCCAGGAGAGGAGGCAAAGATGCTCAAACGGCACAAGAACACACTCCACATCAACCGGCCGGTATACGGTCAAGTTCTGACCAAGGTGCCCATGTCGCACCCGCGCCAGTTGGTCGACATGATGCCGCTGCTCCGACAGTACGCGTTCCTGTCCACGTTGCTGGCCAAAAGCTTCAAGCCCAAACCCCATTTTCCCGATGTCGCCGAGGGGAAACAGGAACCGACCTTTGCGACGTCGGCCAAGGAGGACTTTTCCCGGTTCATGTCGGGATCCGGGGGCAACGCCACGGGAGCGGATGTACCCAGCGACGCGGCGGCCGGGGCACCGGTTCTGGCAATAGACATGACGCTGACAGCCCACCCGGTCCCGCGGCTCGAGATCATCTTCCCGCTCAAGTCGCGAACCGCGAACATCACGATTGAGATTCGACCCGGGGGCACGGTGCATATCGTGTCGGAAAACGTGCTCGCCTCGGACGGGGATAGCGACGGCAAGCCGCCGAGGTTTACCAGAGAGCAGTTGGCGTCCATGCTGGAGTTGACGGAGGATATTGGCATATGGATCGAGCACCTGAAGAAGAAGCTGGATTGAGCCAGGCCTGCAGGCTACGGGTTGGGAACACGGGTACTCAAGCTGGACCTTTTTCGACAAGTGTACTTACCTCTTACCTTGACCTGCTTCCTTCCTAAAGAAGAGGTCTATACTTTATAAGGTAGGTAAGTGCATACTTACCCAGGCAAGCACCTACGTACATGTACATACGTAAGAGGTAGGTAGGGTAATTGCCGCGTGTTCCACATGGCTGGGAGGCAATTTAACAAGTTGTCTGGACATACATCCCGAGCTATTTCCATACATGCACTGTGACAACCTGCAGCATCGAGAGAAGCAGAGTTGTTGGCCTGCCTGCCACGCATAGCCGTCCGGGACTCGCGGCAGGCAGTACCAAACCACTCTCCCACGGCGTGGTTGCGGTTGCCTCTTTGTCCGTCCCCTGGCCCTTGGCGTTAATAAGTGACGGCTGCTTCACGAACCAATCAGAAGGCGAAGAGGCGGCGTGTCGCCAACCGAACCGAGCCCTTCTAAGCGCCCGCCGTAGCTCGGCGGGCAGACGTTTCTGGTCATGGCCCCCAGACGTGTCGCTAACGACCGGGGCGGGAGGACGACGAGGGTACGTGATTGGACGGAACCCCCATCCCAGGCCTCCAGTTTCTTTGCTGGGGGCCCAGGCAGCCCGAAGAATGCACGACGGGCGGGGACAGGGACGGTTGATCGCGTCGCCCGAATTAGCAGCGCTGCTGCAGTAGTCGCGCGCCCACGCGGCTTCGGCTTCTCGAGCGAAAGCTGCGGGCGGTGGTGGGACGGGGGAGACAACAACAGCGCCCGTTAAAAAGGAGCAGCCCTGGCGGCCAGAAAAGGCGACCGACCCGGTTTGGACGATAGCTCGGCTTCCTTTCCCAGACTCCCTTTCACTTTCCTCATCGCATGCCCTTCGCCGTGCTAGACCCGGAAGCAGCGCCAGGACGGATACTGACTGTATCGCCAAGTTTTGGTGCCACAAAGCCGACGTGCCACACATACCCAAGTACTCATCTCCGAAGCGGCCAGGCCCCGGAGCGTTAGGTGAGTGCGGGGTTTGCGCGTCGGACCCCCAAGCCGATGGAGGGCGGACGGGTATGGATGCTGACCACGACGGTGTAGATCCAAGTTTTTGCATAGTCTCGCCTCACTGCTGGGTTCTGAACGTCCCCGGGTGGGAAACCCAAGGCCTTCGACTTTCAGTACCTTCCTACCTCTTACCGACCTACCTAGTAAACTAGTCGTATACCTGTCTGCCCGAAGACGGCGCATCCAGCATGTCGGGCCAATTCTACCCCCGTAAGTACAAGAGCTTCCCGCTTCCCGCCGCAACACCAGGATGGCGATGCTGATCTGCTATGGCATTAGCTCCACCCGGCGCTGCCGCCCCGACAGGTATGCGCAACCAACGGGCCGGCGTGGTCTCGGTGGGAAAAATGAAAGAGACAAGACGAGACCGGATGGCCTGCTGACACGAGGGAATGCATCTAGGCCAGCAGAAGAGTTACCCGCCGCCGCCTATGTCGCCTCCGGCAAACCAGACCAGCTTCAACCCGCCGCCGCCTATGTCACCTCCAGCAAACCAGACCAACTTCTACCCGCCGCCACCAGGCACGCCGAGCTTCGCGCCGCCGAGGGCGCAGCAGTACCCTTCGCCGCCGCCGCCGCCGCAGCAGCAGCAGCATTCATACCCTCCGCCCCATCAGCAGTCGTATCCTCCTCCGCCCCAGCAGAGCACATCGCCGCCCCCTCCGACAACCGGCACGCCCGTATCGTACCCCGCGCCGACCCAGTCTGCCCAGTCGCACAGGAGCCACCCTTCGGTCTTGAGCGACGCCAGCTCCGTGACCCCGCCGCCCGGGCAGCCGCCGGGTTACGATGGAGCACCCCAGAACTTCCCGCAGGAGAAGACACAAGCGCCAAGCAAGGGCGTTGCTGCCGCCTTTCGGGACCTCTCTCTGCGGGCGCCCGCGACGGCGAGCCAGGCACAACCGTCGCCGTCGGGCCCCGTCCACGGGGCGCAGGGCTCGACCGTCGACGACGTGGGCACCTTCAATGGAGGATCGTACCGCATTAGCCACCGCGATTGCAACACCATCATCACCATTCAGCTGGCCATGGGGTGCCCCATCGACGCCAAGCCCGGCGTGTTGATTGCCATGTCGCCCACCATCACGCTCAAGGGCGAGTACAAGTTTAGCATGAAGCGCATGCTCTCCGGCGGCGACATCGGCCAGTCGACTTTCATTGGGCCCGGCGAGCTGCTGCTGGCCCCGGGCATGCTGGGCGACATGACGACGATCCGACTTACGGGTGAGGATTCATGGAGTGTCGGTAAGGACGCCTACGTGTGTAGTACCCAGGGCGTCGTCAAAGACTACAAGCGCCAGGGCCTGGGCAAGGCCATGTTCTCGGGCGAGGGCCTGTGGGTGTACAAGGTGAGCGGCATCGGCCTACTCTGGGTCACCAGCTTCGGAGCCATCATCCGCAAAGACCTGATCGACGGCGAGCGATACATTGTGGACAACGGCCACCTCGTCGCCTGGAACTGCAAGTACATCATGGAGCGCGTCGCTTCGGGCGGCATCATGGCCGGCTTCGCCAGCGGCGAGGGCCTGGTCTGCAAGTTTACCGGCCCCGGCACCGTCTTCCTCCAGACGAGGAACCCGGTAAGTGTTTCCCTACCCCCGGCAAGCCCCCGGATACTGACGGTTTCGAATCCAGAGAGCATTCAGCGCCTACATGACTGGCAACGCTGCCCCTCCGTAAGAGGGTTCAGGACTTGTACCGTGGGGATGCCGGTGTGGGTATTCCGGAACGAGCGGGGTTGGCGAGCAAGGCAGAGGGGATATCAGAAGTTCCCGCTGCCACGACGGTCGCGTTCGTTTGGTGGACACAAGCCAGTTGTTATTTTTCATCTTCTTCGAATTGAGCAGGCGACTTCTACAATACTTCTTCTTTGGACACAAGAGTTCGGTGCCAGAAGCAAGAAGCTTCCAGTTGTGCAAGGACGAGGTATATCAGAATTTCTCTTGCCGGATGCTCTAGTGCTTACCAGGAGTCCCCAGCCCACGGGACGACACTGCGCGGGGTGTCTTCTGTGTACAACAACGGTTTGACCAACGTGTTCGGGCGCCTCTGTGGGTGTTGGGCTGCGGCTGGCAGAGCTGATGTCATCTTACTTATTCTCGGCGGTCCACGAATGGGACCTGTTGTCCAGTTGGGGAGTCGGGGACTCTGCCCATCTATAGTACCGATAAGCACTGCCTCTGCGCTAAAACATAGGCGAAGCCCATACATCATCCTACGCACCTGGTGTATTTGTACATCCATATGCCTAATCGGGACGACCCCCGCCGCCGCCCCTTCGCGGGCTTGACCAATGAGGTTTCCGCGTGTGATGCCAGCCTCGATACACCAACGCACGTGTGTAAGTAACAAGGAGTTAAGAGGGACGAACATGACGTTCCGGACCTGGTCGCCAAGCTGATCTGCTGGGCGGCGCAGGGAAAGCTAATGTGCATATAAAGGCAAACGCGAGGACGGGCCCGAGACCATGGTAGCTGCTGGGGTAAGGACGTCTTTCTCTGGCTCGCATCCCTTGGGTCGCTCACTCTTGTCTGAATCGTCCCCCTTTTGAACCAGCACCGGCTTGAGCCTCCTCCTTTACTTAAATCTACCCACTGCACACACCGCGTCCCCATCCGACGATGGCGCAAGCCCAGCACGGCCCCGCCGCTTACACGTACGGCGGGGACGAGCGAGCGGAGCTCGCGGCGGCCTTCGCGGGCGCCGAGGCGCGGGGCGCGCCGCCGGCGTACGAGACGTCGGGGCTGCGGCAGCGGCGGGCGCACGAGAAGGCCGAGGACGAAGAAGAGCTGTTGGAGCGGGCCGGTGCGCCGCCGTCGTCGTCACGGGCGCCGGCGCACGCGCGGTCCTCCTCGGCGGGCGCCGGCGGCGGCGAGGACGAGGGCATGCGCAAGTACAACATGTGGTACACGGCGTCGCGGCTGTCGGTGACGCTGCATCGCGGCGGGCCCGAGACGCCGGCCGAGTACATGATGCAGAGCGACGCGCTGGCGCTCCGGCGGCCCAACCTGCTGCTGCGGCGGGGGCCGCGCCGCGACGCGCCCGTCGTCGCCTTTGCGCGCATCCGCCTCCACACGCGCCACGTGCTCATCGGGCGCGGCGACTGCACGGCGCCGGGGTGGAAGGCCGACGGCGGCGGCGGCGGCGACGGGGACGCCGCGACGCACGAGCTGCACCGCGACTGCAACATCTTCAGCCGCAGCGACTGGCGCTTCGCGACGACGGCGGGGGGCGGCGAGCTAACGGCGGCGACGACGACGACGACGACGCCGGCGACCGAGTTCGTCTGGCGCAAGGACAAGACCAGGTTCCTGGCGACCGTCTACGACTGCGTCGACGCGTCGACGGGCGCCGTCTGCGCGCGCCTCCGCAGCGGCGGCGGCCTCAACTTCAACAAGGGCGGCGAGGTCGACGTCCGCGACGGCCTCCCCGGCGCCCTCGAGGAGCTGTTGCTCGTGAGCGCCCAGGCCATCTGGGTGTGGGAGGCGCTGAACTACCAGAGCCTGTTTCAGGGGTACGATTAAGATGGGGTGGAATCGCTGAAGAGGGGGTCGAGACAAGGTTCGGATTCGCTATGGGTTGTGCGAGGCGCTGATGGAGTGTTTTGTATCCCTGCTTGCTACTTATGTGTTCAACTTTTTTTCATTGCTTGCTGGTGCGTAAATCCACCGGCTTCCATTCCATTTGCGTACTCCTGGCCACCGGTCCCCTTTTCTCCCGCGGGACGACTCGCGGCGCCGAGTGACGCGTCTTGGTCAAAGCCTCCGCTAACCGGCAGGAGGTTTGTCCGAGTACTGCAACCTGGCGCGCATCCTACGGTAGGCGTCCTGCGTTACCGGCGCGTACTTGGGCGGGCCGGCCTCGCTCGCGCATTCGGGGATGCACGCGATGACGGCTTCCGGGTCGGGGGCGACGAAGAAGGGGATCGAATACCGGGCCGGCGTCGTGCGCGGGGCCGCGGGGCCGCGTCCCGCGACGGCCGGCGGCACCGTGACGCGGTGCAGTGTCGACTTGAGATAGTCTGGACGGGGGTTCGTCAGCGAGACCGCCCCGTCTTGTTCGCCCGACACGTACCGTTGCTCCAGCGCATGAGCAGGTCGCCCACGTTCACGACGAGGGCGTGCCTCGGCGGTGCGGCGTCGACGAAGCGGCCGGGCCGGCGCGGGTGCTCGACCTGCAGACCGCTGCCGCCGCCGCCGCCGCCGCCGCCGCCGCCGTCGTCGTCGGCCTCCTGGAACAGCAGCGTGATGGCGCCCCAGTCCGAGTGGGCGGGCATGCGGGCGACGGCGCCGCGGGCCAGCCGTGCCGTCTCGACGGGCGGGTAGTGCAGCAGGCGCAGCTGGCAGTTGTGGCCGCTGTGGAGGCGCGCGAGGCAGTCGGCATCGGCGCCGAGCCCCACGGCCAGCGCCCGCAGGAGGTCCCGCGCCGCACCGAAACACCGCCAGTAAAAGGCCGTCATGAAGCCGCGGAAGCCCGGCAGCACCGCCTCGGGCAGCCAGACGTTGGGCTGCAGCTCGAGCTCCTCGCTGCCTATCTCGTACGACTCCTAGCGGGCACTGGTGGTCAGGAGGGACATCCGGGACAAAAAGGGGGGGTGGCTGGTGGGCCGAGTGGCGCACCGGGGGGCCGGGTGGCGGGAAGAAGCAGTACGGGCGGTCGTCTCACTTTACAGTCGGCCACGGCGCGGAGCGCCGCTTCGGCGGCGTCGGCATCGTCGCCTTCGCGGTGGACGTACTGCGAGACCTTCTCGAGGCCGGGCCACGAGTAGCCGCGGTGGACATCGGGGCCCGGCGGGTGCGGCGCCAGCCTCTTGACGTCCTCGGGCAGGGCGAAGAGCTTCTTGGACCAGGCAAAGGCCTCGTCGACCAGGTCCGTCGGCACGCCGTGGCCCACGACGTAGACGAAGCCGACCTCCCGGCAGGCCCCCGTCAGCTCCGCCGCGATGCGCCGCCTCTCCTCGACCGAGCCGTCGGCCCAGCCGCCAAAGTCGACGACGGGGATGGCCGCGTCCGGAGAAGCCATGGCTGCGGGGAGGGACGGAAGCGTCGGTTGCCAGAGGGAACTGGGCAAGGTCCAAGGAGAAGGCGTAGGTAAGAGGTAGGTCAGTTACCATGTGTTCTTGGGTACATGACACAGCGAGCAACCGGAGAGTAAGGATTGTAACTCTAAAGGCAGGTCGACGATGTCCATTTCGGGGCCGTCCGACGGCTCGTACGAGTTAAAGAGGAACAAAAACACCAGGGTCACACCCGGTGCCACCCTCCCTGGCTCGCCTGGCAGGGCGGCTATCAGGATCCGCCGTGCCGCGCCGCTGCACCTCCACGCTCTATCGCAACCCCGCCGTGGGGGCTCCCGTTGATTTGTTCGGATGCATGTCGCTGACTGTCGATCTGATAAAAAGTGAGACCTAAGGGACGCAAGTGCTTAACCGACTCAAGCACCTTCCTTGCTAGTCCGCAGGCGGGCGAGAGTTTCCCGTCGTCCGACGCTTAAAGGGGCAGCAAAGCGATGCCGTGGCCGGTATCGCCATCGGCAGAGGGGAGGAGGTGGCGTTCGTTTATAGATACATGTACCGACAGTGTTGGCCCGCGCTGTTTCTCTCTCCTTCGGCGCCAATCGTGGACCTCGCATAAGTACATCTCGGTGCATCCACCCAAACTTGGCTGATGCCCATGGGCGACATCAAAGCCTATTGCACCTTCCACCTTCCACTCCTCCTTTTCGTTTACGACCCCCAGAGTTGGATTCCTCCCATTTCGAGACGTTACACTGTAATGCGGTGCCGCCGACATGGGGTTAGAGAAGGCTAGAAGGCGAGTTTCCGGCTGGGCCAGGCGCCTCGAATGCCCAGTCGACGCCGACGCCAACTACCGGAACACGGTCTGGTGCAACCGGGACCTGATCCCCATCCCCAAGGACCGACGGACCTGGACCTGGCAGGGCTTTGCCGGTTATTGGGTCATCTGCGGGCAAGTTGGCCGGGGGAAAAAGGCGTCGTCGACTTGCGGGCCCGGCTGACGAACCCCCCCCTCTCTTTCAGCATCAACACGACGGCTTGGACGGCCGGGGCTTCTCTCCTGTCGCTCGGTCTGAGTGTTCCGCAGGCCATGGGATGCGTGGCGGGCGTCGCCTGCATCACGGCCATTGTGGCCGTCCTGGCCGGATGGGCCGGCAGCCACTCGCACCTTGGATTCACCGTCTTGTGCCGTGCCGAGTGGGGGATGCGTGGTGGCTTGTAAGTGACATCCGCCACATATTTGTTGCTCTTTCCAGCACGTACCTCTCCCGCTAGGCTCCATTGCTTCCTCGTTTCTGCCGTTCTGCCCCTGAACACGCTCCGCGAAGACCTGTCTGGGAGATGACTGACTCTGAGTGGTGAAGCTGGCCCGTCCTGAACCGCATCGTCACGGGCGTCGTCTGGATGGGCATCCAAGCGTATTGGGGTGGCCAAGGTAGGCCGGCCTGGCCGACCCTTCCCCCCCCCTATTTTGGTCTGCAAGCCAGCTTACGCGCCCCTGCAGCCGTCAAGATCATGTTACGGGCGATCGTCGGCGCCCCTTTCGTGAACCTGCCCAACACGCTGCCGGCTTCGGCCAACACGGACACGGCCTCGCTCATCTCCTTCTTCGTCTTCATCGTCCTGTTCCTGCCGCTGCCCATGATCCCGCCCGAGAAGCTCCAGCTCCCGTTCCGCATCACCTTTGTCATGATCGGGGCCACCATGTTCGGCATGCTGGGCTGGGCGGTCCACACGGCGGGCGGCGCCGGAGCCCTGATGCGCACGCCGGCGGCGGCGTCGGGCCGGGCCCTGAGCTGGAACGCCGTCTTCGGGCTCCAGTCGCTCGTGGGCGCCCAGGCGTCGGGCTGCCTGGGCCAGTCCGACTGGACGCGGTACGCGCGCCGGCCCTCGTCGGCCCTCTTCGGCCAGCTCGTGACGGCGCCCCTCTTCATCGTCGTCACCTCCGTCTGCGGCATCCTCATCACGAGCGCCGCCGCCGCCATCTACGGCGAGTACATCTGGAACCCCTTCGAGCTTCTCATGACGGTGCAGGCCCGCTCGCTGTCGCCCGCCGCCCGCGCCGGCACCTTCTTCGCCGGCCTCGGCTTCCTGACCGACCAGCTGGCCCTCTGCCAGATGCTCAACGGCGTGAGCACCGGAATGGACAGTGAGTCGTTTTCGTCCCGCCCCCTCCACACGTCCTACCGGTGAAACCCCCGCCTGACCCCCCCGCCCCTGCCGCAGTGGCCGCGCTCTGTCCCAAGTGGATCAACATCCGCAGGGGCTGTTACATCTTGACGGTGCTGGCCATCGCCATATTGCCTTGGAACTACGTCACGAGCCCTGGAACCTTCATCGCCGTCCTGAGCGGCTGGAGCGTGTTCCTCAGCCCCATGACGGGCATCCTCGTGAGCGACAGCTTCCTGGTCCGCCAGGGCCAGTACCACCTCGGCCATCTTTACGTCGGCGACGACCGCAGCGTCTACTGGTACACGTGGGGGTTTAATTTCCGGGCGTTCCTGGCCTGGGCCCTCGGAACAGCGCCCCTCATTCGTACGTCCCGGGCCGCAATCCGGCTGCTTCGGTGAGATTCTGTCCTTACTGACATGGATCCGCACAGCTGGCTTCGTCCGTGCGATACAAGGCACCGCCGCGGGGGATGGCTGGGACCACTTGTACCAGATCTCGTACTTCTACGGTTTTTTTGCGTCCCTGGCCGCGTACGCAGCTCTTTTCACGGCCTTTCCCGAGCCACGTCAGAAAGGGACTTCTCCTTTCGTACTCGAGGCGCACGCCGGAGTGCAGAATCATGTGGGGGACGGAGAGAGCAGCGGTGGTTACGCGAGGAGATCCGGCGACGAGAAACCAGGTGTTGACGCTACTCAAGTGGTGTGAAGGCTTCGACCCCCATACAAAAGGTGCGGCTGCGGTAGGATAGGAATAAGAAAAACAGCCCGGTGTTTCTTATGATGTTTGCCTCGCCATTCCAAACAGTGCTCGCAGCGAGAAACGATACATCATTCCGGCTTCCGAGCAATGATAAACAGGTCGGTTTCATCTTCGCTGTCGACGAAGTCGGGGGGGTGGAAGTGCTCGGTCCAAACCTCGTCGACGACGAAGCCGTTGTCCTCCAGCAGGGCGACCCAGCCGGCCCTGGTGAAGGCGTGGCAGAGGACGTCGCGGCCCATGAAGCGAAAGGGCACGCCGCGCGCGAAGCGGCCGTCGGCGTCGTACATGGCGCCGCGGACGCTGGGCAGGTCGTCGGCGCCGATGGCAGCGAGCAGCACGGGGGCGCCGGGCGCGAGCCAGGCGGGCCAGCGCGCGACGAGGGCCTCGGCGTCGGCGGCGGCGCCCAGGTCCGCACGTCGCCGCGCTCGAACGTCGCCGCCGGCACCGCCCGCCGCGCCCGTTCCACCTGCGCCGCCGCGACGTCGACGCCGTGCACCCGGAACCCCCGCGCCGCCAGCGCCGCCGCCACCGGCCGCCCCGTCCCGCTGCCCAGGTCCAGAACCGCGCCCCCCGCCCCCAGCCGCGCCGCGTACCGCCCCACCGCCCCCAGCAGCCCCGCGTGCGCCCCGTACCCCCGCTCGTACGCCGGTCCCGCCTCCTCGTAGAAGTCGCTCGCCGGGAGCTCGAGCGCCGGCGCCGCGCCGTCCTCGGCCCGGCCGGGGGCGGGCGTCGTCATGCTGGGCTTCGGGTAGGTAGAAACGCGGGCGGGCAGACAATTGGCTAGCCGTGCGGTCGGGGTTTTCGGGACTCTGGCTGGTGGCTTAGCTGCCGTCGTCGTAGGCGAGTGCCTAGCAAGGGCAGGCAGGGTCGGCGATAGTCGATGACGCGAACGGATAGAGGGGTGGTGCGTAAAGCCGGACTGGCTAATAGAAACCCACAGGATGGCCGACAGGAAAGGGCCGGTTTTAAAAACCCCTCATTGACGTCGTGGGTAGCTGATGAGGACCATTTGTCACATCGCTGGCGAATCGGTTCATGGTCATGCTGTGTAACCGGCGGCCCGGCGTTCGCGGGGTTTACGTCTCGTCCTCCTTTCTGCGCCACGCCTTTCCGACGTCGCAGTCTCCCAAGCGACCTTCTGAAAATTGGTACCAGATACTAACACTTTAAGGTGCCTGGCGCATTTAGTAAGCCGTTGCCAGAAATTTACTGTGGGCGTGAAGACATTGTTAGTAACAAACCTGTAGACGGAGATGCAGCAACCATAAACCTAACAACGAAAAAGTGGCTGCAGTCTTGCGCACCATGGAAGACCTCGGTAAGAAAAGCTGAACACGCAACATCAGTATGGGCAACTTCATTCACCGCCAAGAACGCCACCGCACCGCAGGCTTTGCTGGCCTGGAATGTCCAGAGGGGGGCACCTTCGCCATACCCGAGGTCCGAAATAAAGACCGAATCGACGCCAACCTTGGAGCTATGGATCTCCGTATCACAGACAAAGAGATAAGTGGGATCGAGAAGCGGGATAAGCAGATTTACAACGTAGACGAATGGCCCCGACAGGTCTTGGGGTGTGAACATCACCGCAGACATGGATGGTCCAGCCCAGGGATGGATAATGAAAAGGTAGAATTGTAGGAGAAGAATATGTCCTCGGCCTGGCATTCACCTGGGGCAAAGTGCTTGCAGCACGGCTGCGGGTAGCCAAAACGACGCCAAGCCGGCCAGCATGGAATATGTACCTGGAAAATTCTATGTTCGATACAAGCCGAGAGAACGGCCGTTGCACGGCATCCGTGGCCTCCTCTCGCAAGCAGAGGTTTCCCCCTCGCGAATCAACTCCCCGAGACGTATCATGAGCAGACCGGGCTGCCGCCAGGCTTCGTCACCGAGAGAGACGGGTTCGTCTGCGAACAGCCGGCAGCCCACCCACCAGCCGTGTCGTCGATGGCCGCTTTAAAGGCAGCGCCGCAGTTCTTATCACTATAAAAGCGTAAATTAGCCGGTGTCGGCCCCCCCTGACGGCCCGCCCTTGACGGCAGATGCCAAGCCAAACGAAGGAACGGGCCGCGGAAGACATACCTCGCACCACCGCTCGCGTTCTCAAAGTAGGAGCAGATGTCGTGGGACCAGCAGTCCTGGGTGTACACGTTGCCCAGAGCGGCGCCGCTACACCCGGCACCGCACCGGCCATTGCACGAGTATCTATCGAAAACCGCGTCAGCCCAGCCGAACTACACCCGCGGCGCCGAAGCGGCGAACAGGGGGGGAGGAGAAGGAGGAGAGGAGGAAACGGGGAAAAGGAAGACGCACTCTCCGCCGGCGGCGTTGTTGCCAAAGTTGCTTCCCACCACGCCCGTGAAGCGGCACGTCTTGCCGGCGCTGTTGGTCCACGTGGCCGTAGCCGTGGAGCCGACCTTGAGGCAGGTGATGGCGCGCTTGTCGACGAGCGCGCCCGACGCCGCCGAGGGGGCGGCGACGGCCAGCAAGGGCAGGAGGCCCAGGATCAGGTAGCTGTACATATTTTTCTCTTTCTTTATTTATCCCTTTCACGGCGGCGGGTGAGACGGCTGGAGGAAAAGGTGAAGCTGTGGAAAATGCGAGTGTTCTTTTCCCCGCCCGAGACATGCGGTGGCGGCAGTTTGGCCGTCGACGCCCTTCATATATACCCGGGCGCTCGGGGACCAAGCAGAGCTAGAAGGGGGGGGGGCCGGTTGCGTTGCCCCGATGCCCTCATTTCCTCCCCTGCTCCTTTGGGCCCGTACAGAGGCGCACGGGGCCGAACTGCTGTCCGCTTTGGGGGACGCGCTGGGCGGTCCAGGGCCCATGGAAAAGCCCATCATCGTATTTTGTCGTGTGGCCCGACTGGGGGGGGGGGCAGCGAAAGACGGGTATCCGTTTGATTAGCAGCCTTCGCCGCGAGAGAGACGTGGTCGGGGCTCACAATGCGCGCGCGCGCACGCGGTCCCCACAGCTCTTTTCCTTCGTCGGCCCAGGGATTGCGCCGAACGGGGCGTTCGCCCTCGATCACGCGATCCGCCCGGCAAAAGCGTCATCGGGCTCGCTTCCGCATTCGTCCCAGTCGGAATGCCGGGCTGCCTGGGGATGCCGGGGGGGAGGAGAGGAGGAAGGGGCCGTCTCTCCAACTCCCCTACCTCATTGGGGGCGGTTTGGGCCGGCAATGGATAGCCCAGGAGGTTTGCCGGCGGTGGTTGCCAAGAAAGGAATCTGGGGAATATGGAGACGTATGGGGCTCAACGTCCCCGCCTGTCAGGGGCCGACCGTTGCATACATCGCCGCGCGAGCCGGGTTTTGTTGGGACGGAAATGAATGGTGGTCAAGGAAAGCGCCACCGGCGATGAACGCCCCAGGAACCGCCCATGGCATTGGAGGGCCCGCGTTTCTGAGATCGGCAATCGGTCTGCCGACCAGGTCGGCAGTGGTGACACCAGAGCGGCCATGCGTACTGAGGCTTGGCCCCGAGTCTTTGCGTTCGAGGCCGGGGCCAGAAGGGCCGTCGGACCGGGGGGGGGGGCTGTCGGCGGGACGACTACATAAATAGCAACTACCGGCACCCACGGCTCCCGCCTCCATACGCCCAGGGGTGTCGGGTGCTGGGAATCTATCCGCTGGGCTGTCAGGTACGAATAACAAACAACAAGCGGACGCAGCGGCGAGTCCTTTGCCCACCCCACTTTGCCGCGATGGGGACAGATGGTCAAGTACCTTATGCTTGATGAGATGGAACGAAGACGTCGGCCGGAACCCCTCCCTTTTCCTTTTACACTCGGATACGAATGTGTTCGGTAGTTTGTATGGTTCATGGCCCATGGATAGGGGAGCAATGGACTTTCCAACGTCTGCCAACCTACGAAGACCCCCAGTGTATACCTTGTCCTTCGGGGAGGTACAAGTTCAAGCCAAGTTACGATCCCGACGTTGCAGCCCGTAATCGAGAAGTGGGATATAGCCTGTCGTACTCCAACGTCTGCATCCGCCGGGCTAAGGGGGTTGCTCGTAAGCCTCGGCCTCTCACTTGCCTCGCCGCATTAGGTTCTTCTACTTACAAAACCGCTAACGACACCGTGGAACACCACCCCAGCGAGACCCAGGAGGAGGGCCATCCCAATCGAAAGGGAAGCGAGTTAACGACCGGGAGGAAGAAACGCCCGGCGAGCGAGGAGGGTGCGGGAGAAATGGCTCACTGCAAGATAGACTATTGCACTGGTAGCGAGCCAGTTCTTCTGTTCCCCTTCCGACGACCGGCTCCATGGGCAGCATGTTCGGGCATAACACTCTGCTGTGGCCAGATCACAACGTCGTCGTCGTCGTCGTCGTCGTCGTCATTCGTACCGGCAAGGGCCTTCTTTCGTCCTTCATGGCCTGGATTCAAGGTGCGCAGCCTGGTCCATTCACACAGGCTACGTTGTCCCATCGGGACCTGCGACTACCAAGAACCCCCCCTATCTCGTCTTGCAGGGTGAGCCAAGCGTTGCCTACCACCAAGGCTGCGTTATCAGACCTCTGTCCATATCCGCCTAGACGGGCTATGCCCCCGACAAGGCCAACAGCTATTTCAAGGCACTCCGCCATCGTAGAGGGCCGATGAAACTCGTAGCCAAACAATTGCTTGACGTTGTTGTTCCTACATTGGGGGGTCAGCTGGCCCCTCTTGGAGACGTCATACCCGTGAACGAGACGTCGAAAGGTTGCGTCGCGAGTCGCAACGTAGCTTCGTTGGTGTACCTCTCGCCGATGGCGCACCAGGAAAATTTTGTAGTTGTTGTCTAATCGAGACTTGTCGAGATATGATGCTCTAGCCCCTACCCAGATCGTCAGTCGTTACTTTACAGAATGAGGGGAATCCTGTTCGCGTGAGGGAAACAACATGCCGTTCTGTTCAGGACAAAGCCTCCCAGCGCAACAATGAGGTATGGCTCATCGAAAACTGCCGCTCTTTATAACTGACATGACGTTTGGCGAGCTGGGAGCGCGCAAGTGACGTAATCGAACGAACCCGCGTCATAGTATGTTCATTTGACTTTTTACAACCTGTAAGAAGCTCGACGTGCCAGTTCCATGCCAGGGCAGGTTGACTGCCTGGCGCCTGGCTCCTGTGAAACGAATCCAGCAAAAGAATGAGCATTCGCAAGAATGCGGTACGCAAGAGAAACCGGCGCTTCTCGGCCTAGTGCAGCCCGAAATCTCGGACTGGGAATAGCCATCGCTGGGTCGCGCAAGCATGCCTGTCCATCGTTGCCCCCAGCTCCGAAAACGTAGGTTGACCGTCTGGCAGTGGCAGGAATTGAGATAGGAAAATGGCCCAGTTAGTGAATATGCCTACACGGGAAGCTCGACGTCGGGTCATGAAAGGAGGACATAGTATAAAAAGAGATCGATGAAGGGGCAAGTGAGACGCAAAACAGAAAGCACACCGACGATGAATATATCCTATCCTCCCACCAGCCTAAAGAAGGGGATTCCACCTACTCACAATTCGCATTAGTCGCGGGTTGGCCCGAGGATTTACCTATTCGCGCACGCCCGGATGGTGTTGCTGTGTCTTCTGCTGCCTTCTGGGCCATTGGCATCTATTCAGGATCATATTTGGTTACGCATGCTCCCGTAGAGGGCTTGAATGGTAGGACAGCAACGTGGCTGCGCCCAGGGCGGTACCACCAGACGGGACTCATCTGAAGCCGCTTCTGAGGCAACCCCACGGTCTGCTAGTCAGGCCGCGCCGTATCGTTGCCCTCGACATTCGCAACGAAGCACCGGGTTTTCGTTACGCCACGACACCCGGTCATGTACCTCGAGGATATCACTTTCCCCCCTTGCGACAGTGACATGGTGGGAAGTCGGAACCACCGGTGCTGTGCAAAAGCACACGACGCCAGCTGTTGTGTGCCGCAAAGCTGCCTTGTATTGCGGGCTGACCTAAGAAGGCGGCGTCTGCATGAACATGCAGCCGAGGGGACGGTACATGTGAGTGCTCTCGGCATCGCGGCCGAGACGAGCTTCTTTCAAACTCGGCGTCGTGAACCCCCCCTCGGGCGCTACTGCGTCTGGCTTTCGTGGCACCCCGATTTTGTACACGGCATGGGCGTCGCCATCGCCCGCTGTGACGTGCGTGGGCAACGTCGAGAGATGGATGTACTTTGGCCCGCCCGCCGTGTTCGTGTATCGTCTGCTGGGAAAGGATGTCCCATGGCGCGCGAGATGTCCTACCGATATCGTGTCTCGGGATTTCGGCACCTCCTTGGCCGGGCGTGGCACCATGTGTTGTAAGCCGTGCCTCAAGCTTTTGCCGCCGCCCCCTCCCGCGTTGCTTCCAAGACTCTCACGTGCTCCCCAAGACCGCCTGGCGCAGATGACGGGATACTTTTGGGCAGAACCTACTTACTCACAGGAGGACGGAACCAAGTGCCACAGGCCTCATCTTTCGGCTACCAATGCCCATGGCACTGCCCGAGGAAATCCCGTCATCGCGGACGGGGCGCCGGCAGGTCTGCTCTGTTCTTTTCCGATTTGTTTGCCAATATTCTTTGGGGACGAGGCGTTCACACCTACATGAACGACTCGCTCAGCCCGATCATGATGTCCAAGCTAGCAAGGTCACCTTTCGCGACAGCGCTCGGTTCACGAGCCCGTGATGCGGGCCAGTTCCGATGGTGCGGGGAAAGGGCATGCCCATACATGAAGATGGAGATGCCGCCTTGCGGAGATGCATCCGCAAGATGGTCCCGTCGGAAGGTAAGAGGAAAAGGGGCTGAGCTGTCCAAGGTAGCACGATATCTGGAGCTCGAGAGGGACGCATGAGAGCGCGCACAGATGACCGCGCGAGGTGATCCCGCACGGGGGGAGCGATTCAAGGGAGGCCCCGAATTGCGAAAATGAGAACTGAGGCCGCCGGTATCATACTTTTCGCCGTCTTGTTTGAGAGGTCCGGAAGCTCCCCCGAGGTGAAACATACATGGTCAATGGGGCGTATCAAAGCATGTCGAGGGCAAGCCGTCGTCCGTCTTTTGCCAACCAAGCTTCTTGCGGCACGGCCATGATGCGGCGAGGTGTTGCCCCAAGGCCTTGTCGTCT
Organism: Nigrospora sphaerica; assembly: GCA_018287875.1. Taxonomy (NCBI): domain Eukaryota; kingdom Fungi; phylum Ascomycota; class Sordariomycetes; order Amphisphaeriales; family Apiosporaceae; genus Nigrospora; species Nigrospora sphaerica. Next base: position 2,139,549 of record JAGVVL010000018.1, read on the forward strand.
GGTAGTGTCGGAAAAATGAAGGAATACTACTCGGCCGAGGAGCCTCCCGGGGGCATTTTGCGACACGGTGCCAGCACCGCGGATGGCGCGGCGGCTCGAGCTCCCGAATGACGGAGAGCTACTGAACTGGTCTGGAGCAATCGTCGCGAATGCCGGGGTGGAACCGGACTGGCTGGCCATTCCGATAGGCTGGCGGGGGGTCGTTATTGAAGGGGTGAGGGGGACATTACAGAGGTGCAGATCGTAACCCGTTCGAGATGCGCAAAAAGCACCATGTCCACACAGGGGGCACACCGACGGCAATGCAACGACCAAAGGCTGCGGGATGGCTACGCAGCCGTCTCGTGGCGTCTGCGTCGTGAGGCCGGCAAAGGCACTACGACGGAACAGGCTGGCCGACTCGACGGGAACCAAGACTGGTGGTTGCGGACGTATATAGTTGTAGTTGTAACCGCCGTTCGTAGGTAAATACAGGTCTAGGTCGGGCGGGCAGTATGGATGTACATGTAGGCCCGGGTAGATAGTACTAGTATATGCGCCTATCAATAGTGCCAAAAGGTTGAGAAACGAATCTGTGGCGTCGTCGGTCTCCATATGGGGGTTGGGGAGGCCTTCAGGAAGTCTGACACCCCTTGTCGGTCCTCTACATAAGGGCCGGTGTAGCGTATGGCAGAGCTGTAGACGTCTCCATAGATAGATGGCTGGATGAACTGGCGAGACTTGCGTGCATCCGGCAGTGGAACAAGTCACCTGTGAGCCTGCTTGGGTATGATGGGGGCCGCACTCCGACTGGCCGAAGGCTTCTCGAGCCGAGCGCTGGTCGGGTTCACCATCGTCCACCTGCACGTCAGAAGAGACGTGTGCCCGAAGAGCGCCGGGGAGAGGTAGGTAGACAGGCGAGATAGGTAGGCTCGAAGATCACTAGTTGTTGTGCTTCTTAACTTGCTACGATCAACGTTGCGCGCCGACGAGAGGCTGGGGAAGCATCCATCCATCTATAGGACCCATCAATTCCAGCCCATCGCGTCAGGCGACAATTGGCGGCGTGAACAAAGAGGCGGGGGCCTGGGGGCGAGCTTGGGGGCGAGAAAAGCGTCAGAGGCAGGGCCCAACGCTGGGATCATCCTACATGAAATCTACAACGGTACCTACTTCATGTACTGGGGCACGGCCTCACGTCAGTCAGACGGCCTAGGGCCGTCACCATCGGGCGATCGTGGCTGTCAAGACCGTTGGGTAGGTTGCGTGCCTGCAGACCCTTATCGGTTTGTCGAAGAAACCCGCCGCATCATTGAATCGCGTAGCAGCGCAGCAAGGGGAGGGAAGAAAAAAAAACGACGAGCACGATCAGCGCCAGGCTCCAGTTTCTCTGCAGAAAAGTGCCGCTAACATGGCGTGCAGCCACCGAGGGAAAACATAGCACCCGAGGCACCCTGTCCAAACGGTGCCCCTGCTTTTTTTGTTCCATGGTCCACAGGGCCACGAACGCCCCGGGGCTGCCCAGGCTCGAGGAGAAAGCAGCTGAACAGCCCGACCCTCGGCTTGCTCCGTAAGTACGGGAGGGCGGGCTGAACGAACAGGAGGAAAGCAGTACGCACACGGTACACAATGGACCACCCAGTGCCGTGGGCGAGACGCGGGTACCAATCATACGCACGCGTGCGTCCGGCTCGTCGACGCTCTTCTACGCATCGGTAGACAGGCAGATGCCGCGGCTATTCGCGATGCCGTTCCTGGGCTAAGGGAGCCGACAGGACGCGACGAGTTCTCCATACGGATGTCATGTTTGAGGAATACGCCAGCACGCTAATAACCGGCCGTCCCTGCATGCCTTCATTCAGGACGTCTTAGGAGGCGCTATATTACGTACTTCCGACGGTACAGGACCCACGTATGGGGACGGAGAGGGCCGGCTGGTTGGTTGGGAGCCAGGGCTGTACGGGGGAGTATGCTTGAATCCCACCCATCTGTATAAGGTTAGTGCGCACGATAGAGAGGCATAGAGGCCCGTTTCCCTGGTTATGTGCACTGACCTGGCTTGTGTGTAAGTACAAGTAGCACACTGCACATAAGGCTTACTATATACGCCGTGTATACCGAGCTGTGACAAGAGATGTGACGGCTAAGGGAATGCGGCCATCAGGCGCTTGTCCTCGGCCGACATAACGGCCGGATGGACGGATCAACATTTCGTCCAGACCGCGGCAGCTGGGGCCCACGCGTCTGGCAATTCGCGAAAAAGGGTGAGGTGGATGAGTGATGCGCAGGACGGGCGGGCTGGCGGACACGTTCGCCTTCCCTAACCCCCCCAGCGAGCCTTCCGGCCTTGGCCTCAGAAAAGCGTGGGCGCGCGGGCGCGCGGGCGCATCCTGTCGTCCGGTTCCTGAATAACTGGGCATGCTCACGTCGTATCGCATTGCACCCAAAGGCCTCTTGCTGGCCTGCGGCGCTGCACTGTCGGCTGGGCTAGCTGAATCGAGCTGCGATCCAGGGTCTGCCCGGCTTGGGGGGCTGTACCTGGGCGATGCATGATACAGGGGAAGGGGCTGCCGGAGATGGCGATTGGAGCGATAGGGTCGGCCATTCCAGCTTCATGGCCGCTTTCTGGGTTCCGCAAGGCTAGGCTAGGCCACATGCAGAGAAAATCCAATCATTCATGGCCAGGCTGCCAGGCCCTCCTGCCAGGTCTCGCATGTGGGCGATGGCCTTTCTTTTGGAGCCCGTTGACCTGTCTTTGTTCACCAGGGCGACCGATAGCAGGCTGGGGGTTGAGAGGGCCGCCTGAGGTTCCAATGGATGGACGTCTGGGTGGGAATGCGGAGGATGACAGGGGGGAGCAGGACTTGAGCAAAGAGCGACGAGCTGCTCTGGTCGTGGACCCAGGGACCGACGTCCAAATCGACAGAACAGAACCCGAGATCTGCAACGGCATGGATGTCTGGGTATCTGTGTCTGTCGGATGGGATGCGGTGGGCTGGCTGCTTTGCCACGGGTCGATTGTACGGTCCGTCCATCCGTCCATCTTGACTTGCGAGCGGTGTATGTATGGGGGCGAAACATACAAGAACGGGCGGGTTTCATTATGTAAACCGATCCCCTGAGCTGCTTGCTCGGGGCCGCCTCAGCAAGAGTAGAAAGAGCCCGGTGTTGTAATCTGTAGTACCGTTACCCAAATCAGGATTGTTCCATGGTACCTAGGTACGCTGTATAGTTCACCTCATCACCGGGAAGCAGCTGCATCTCGGTTAACGGGTCTTCATAGCTTTCTGGACGGTGCTTCGGTATTACAGCTAACAGATCGGGCAGTGCTGTCGAGATGCAAATTCCGAGCGGTCATTAGGCTCTTACTGTCGGATTTGCGTAGCGCCTTGTTTTTCAATCTCTGCAGCGAACATCCAGGCACGGCGGCGTCCCGGGATGCGGTGCACCGGCCAATGCCCGGGTTTCCAGCTACTTTAGTTTGTATCAGTCGAGCCTGTCGAGACCTGCCAACGAGCAATGGCCCCAAGCTGCAAGTCCTGAACCGAGGCCGCGTGCAGACGACATATTGCAGTCACAGTTCTGTGTGCCCTCTTTTCGTGGGCCGTTGCAACATGAGTAGGAAGAAGCGCTGATGGCCGAAAGAGGAAGCTGCCGAGATCACGGCGAGATGCTCTGCTGGGTCGTGAAAGGACTGGTCAATCATGTATGGTTCCGTGGTCTGGCGATTTGCGTGCTGCATGCGTATAGACTTCTTTTACCTCGGCCGGCTCACCCAAGAGGTACCTACTACTACACCAGCACGTACTGACTTACCCATGCCATGCCACCCCAACATCGAGGCCATCACAAGCCGCAGTGAGATCTGCTGGCTAAAGAGGTCCTCGAAGAAGAAGAAAAAAACCCACAACTCAACTTGATCACGTCGCGCTCCGCGGCCCCAGTCCCGTTGGCGAGAGCCCTGGTGACAGAGAACACAAGCAACCAGGGGGGACATGGGTTGTAAGCCTGTTGAGTGGCTCGCGTTGCTTCGCCTTGTGCATGGAAGATGGCAGCACTTGGGCCGGCTGGGCAGGAAGAAACACGCGACACGCAACGCGCAACGAGTCCTCACCATAGCCCATTGAATAAGGCTGCTGGCTGTTGCATAAAACTCACAATGGCATGAACCTCGTTGGTCTATGTCTGCATTCCCTATTCACCGCCGAGTTCTCATCCCGGTGACAGTCGCTACGCGCCAAGCGATACGAGCGGGCGCCTTTTGCGATCCGTTTGGATGGATGGCATGGATGGGCTGGGCTGGGCTGTACATGGCGAATTTTATGTATACATGGGCCGTACACCTCAGATACGTATGCAGCTATGTACTGACATGCATGGGTATACATACTTCCCTCTTGCCTATCTTTGACCCATTCCCACCTTTTTGCGAGCCGGGGCTGAAGACGACGGGCTGTCCCTGTCTATGCCCACCCGTCTGCAGCCAGAAAGGACCTGTGCAGCGCTCCCGCATGTGGACAGGCGCTACGGGTGCTGCGCAGACGCCAAAGTATGTAGGTACAAGCGGCTGTGACAGTGCCGGGAGAGAGGGTTGTGTGAGTGGGTGTGAGTAAGTGGGTGTGTGAGGGAGGGAGAGGGAGAGAAAGAGAGAGAGGGGGGGGGGGAAGAGAGAGAGAGAGAGAGAGAGAGAGAGAGAGAGAGAGAGAGAGAGAGAGAGAGAGAGAGAGAGAGAGAGAGAGAGAGACAGAGAAGCCAGCGCGTAAGCCACGCACAGCCTTCACTACATACCCACCCTCGCCATGCATATACTACTACACAGTACCGTGTACAACCTCTTCTTTCTAGATAGCATCCCCACCGGAGGAGGGCCCTCCACCATGGTAGGGCCGTATGGCCGAACCGAGGGCACACCCTCCTTCGCAACTCGTAACCCCCTTTTGCCAGAGGCAGGGCGGCGAGGACGGCCTGCGCTGCCACACGGCTGGTTTTTGTGGATAGCCGAAGCAACTGAGGCGTCGGGGCCAGCCAAGGGCCATCGAGGGACGGAGTCCCGGCCACCGGGGGCCCAGCATTCATTCAGGAGAAGCACGGGAAGGGCCCAAAGGGAAATCGGCCTTCGAATGATGAGCCAGGGTGGCGGACGGTTTGGGTGGGTTGGATGCTTTACCTGGACGGGCGTGGTGCAACCCCAAAATTGAACGCTGGGGTCCACTGGGGGGCCCAGCTTGTCTACCTAGGTACACGGACAGTACCCGGGGTGTGGGTGGTCTGCTAAGGTCTGGTTCCCGGACTGGCGAGGCCGGGGACATGGGTGGTCCAGAATTGAGGCCGCAGTCCCAAAGCAGGTAGCAGTGGGATTCATTACTTTCTCTCTCGAGGCGTCGCCGAAGATGGGACTGCACGCCCATTGTGTACTGTGTAGAGATGGTCCTTTCTACACAGTATCCCGCCCTTGTCGTGTAGCTGGCTCCAGGGCTGGAGGGGCGGAACTTGGGAGCAGGTATTCTACGACGCAGTTAGTAGTGGTTAGGGATTTCCCATAAGAGATCGGGGCTTACCACCGACCCATTCAGCCTCTCCGCCTAATACAGAAGAAAATAGGTAGGTAGCTTCAATAGCTGTAACCATTAGTATGTGATACCTAGGCGAACAGACATTGAGTAGTCGAATCGTCCAGGCGGACGAGAGCCGAGGATTGCCACCGCTCTCGCACTCATGACCCTTTCCGAGCGTATCGACGACGACATCTTTCTCTCCCTCTTACTCCAGTGCTCTCTTACCCTCTTTCTTTCTCTTCTCACTCACACTCACTCTCGCTCTCCCGAGCCTCCATTCCTCCCTTCCTCCCTCTCTCTTTCTTTCTCTCCTTCCCTCTGCCCATCTCGCACGGGGCAGTGCCCACTGCCCACTGTCCACTCCTGTCCCATCCATGTCCAGACGCCTCCCCAATGGATCCCAGGGTGTTTTCCCGCTAGGCCCACTCCAGTAAGGCATCGACCAGTGACCGACAATTGACTGGACTGGCACCGGACGGCCTGACACCAAGCAGACCAAGCTCTGGCTCCAGAGGTAGGCAGGGCCATTTCTCTCGCTGCATCCCCATCCCAGTGCCTGGCTTGCTTGCCCGTTTCCCTCTCTCCCTTTTCCGGGCTCTCTCACCTTTCCATCCCGTCAACATCGGAAGCCCATTCACGCCCGCCACGACTCTCGGGCACCCACGCCGAGTTTCGCTGTCTTTCGAGTGCCCGTGATTATCTGCATAATACACACTCGGGGGAATGAGCCTTTTGTCGCCGCCAGCCGTTTGAGCTTCTGCGGACGCTCTCGCTAAGCCTGCCTCCCCTTCGTCTCCCTCCCTCGAGCCCTTCTTCTCTCTCGCCTTCTGCTTCTTTGGCTCGAGCCGCCCCGACGCCGTAGCAGCGAGAGTTGGTCCATCGTCCCCGTTGTGCCTTGCCTCTCTGCTTTCCTGCCGCCTACCGACCGTGACGACCGATCGATCGATTGATTGACCGACCGTGGCATCCTTCGGCATCTCCGCCCGACCGTCAAATACCCGGCCGCGCCCATCTCCTCCAGCCCTTCCTTCCTCCACAGCCACCTCGTCGTCCCCTGTGGTTGCCTTTTCTAGCCACCGTCGCACCCGTCCTCCGTCACCATGGCCTCGTCGTCGTCCAACGTAGTGGGTGTCCACTACCGCGTGGGCAAGAAGATTGGAGAGGGTTCCTTCGGTGTCATCTTTGAGGGCACCAACCTGTTGAACAACCAGCAGGTCGCCATCAAATTCGTACGTCTTGCCCCAAGCCCGTCCTCGCCCACGCCGCTCGGCTGACTCCGTCTGCGTAGGAACCGCGAAAGAGCGACGCTCCCCAACTGCGTGATGAGTACCGCACTTACAAGATTCTCGTCGGCTGCCGTAAGTCTCCTCGCCTTGCCTCCCCGGAAATCTGGCCTCCCTCCATTCTGTTCCCTTGATGCTAAAGCCGCCTTACAGCCGGCATTCCTAATGTCTACTACTTCGGTCAAGAAGGTCTGCACAACATCCTGGTGATAGATCTTCTGGGACCCTCGTTGGAAGACCTCTTCGACCACTGCAACCGCCGCTTCACCATTAAGACTGTCGTCATGGTCGCCAAACAGATGGTGAGAAGCCCGCCCGCGCCCTGCGCCTATGCCACGTCCCCTATTAGCCATGCACTGACACCGGCTGCCAGCTTTCCCGCGTGCAAACTATCCACGAGAAGAACCTCATTTACCGGGACATCAAGCCTGACAACTTCCTCATCGGTCGGCCGGGCACCAAGGCGGCCAACGTTATCCACGTCGTCGATTTCGGCATGGCGAAGCAATACCGTGACCCCAAGACCAAGCAACACATTCCGTACCGCGAGCGGAAGTCCCTGTCCGGTACTGCTCGCTACATGAGTATCAACACACATCTGGGCCGCGAGCAATCCCGCCGAGACGATCTGGAGGCTCTGGGTCACGTCTTCATGTACTTCCTCCGGGGCGGTCTGCCGTGGCAGGGTCTCAAAGCTGCTACCAACAAGCAAAAGTACGAAAAAATTGGCGAGAAGAAGCAGACCACCCCGATCAAGGACCTGTGCGAGGGCTTCCCCGAGGAGTTCAACAAGTACCTTACGTACGTGCGGAACCTGGGCTTCGAGGATACCCCCGACTACGACTACCTGCGCGATCTCTTCACCCAGGCCCTGAAGAACACGGGCGAGGTCGAGGACGGCGAGTACGACTGGATGAAGGTCAACAAGGACGCCGGCCGCGGCTGGGACGGACACAAATCCGGGGCTGGCTACCACAACCAGCAGGCCCCCGGCATGTCTTCCAAGGAGCTCCGCGGGGCGTCTCGTATGGGCCCCAGCACTCCTCACCTGACTCTGGACCGTTTAAACGCCGCGCAGCCCCCACCTCCGTCTCCAGCGAAGGCGACGGACAAGCGCCGGCCAAACGGGCCAGGCGCCATGAACCCGCAACGTACCAGCGGGGTGGGGGGACTTCGTGATATGGCCACTCCGACTGGATCAACACAGGCCCAATTCCAAAACAGCAGTCAAAACCTGCCGCCGAGGATGAGCGCTCCTCAGACCAACATCAGCGGCGGCCCTCAGACACTGCCGGCCAGCGGCCAGCCGGCCCAGCCGCAGCCGTCGGGCTTCCAGAAGTTCATGAAGGTGCTCTGCTGCGGTATGTATCCTGTCCGCGCTCATCCTCAGCGGCACTGACCCGTCGCAGGCTAAACCCCACCGCTCTTCACCTGTCACACTTGTGGGATTTCGTATAGACAACAAGAGGGCATGGGATGATTTCTTGTGTCCGGTGCCGAACCACATACCTACTACCTTTTTAATACTCTTCTGGGCCCTCCTCACCCATTCTCGACATCATCGCTGTCCGGTAAATCTGTCTCACGCAGTTACGACCCTGCACGCAATTTTGTAGCATCGACAGAACTTGCACACCTCAAACCACCCGCTACCTATCACCTTTCGGCACTACATGTCGCCCCCCCTCGGGGTCTCGGACCGGGCGGAGACGCTCGGACCGAGTCCTCCAACTCGACTTTGGCCTCCATCATCTCATTGGGCGCAGCCCCCAGCTCCTGGGCACCGGCGAGTATTCCGCGGCTGCTCGGTCCCCGTGTCTTGGTGGCGAGACCTCAATGGTCACTACCATGTCGAGTTTTATTTCAACTTGCGTGGAAGACCAGGGTCCCTTACGGAGTTCCTTTTTTGGCATGGAAGGAAAGCACTTGGCGGCGTTCGGGCTTGAACGGCAAAAAATCATTTCCCTTTTTTTCATTTTGTTTTACACCAGCATTCCTCATGACCCTCTCTTTCGCGGCGGAGCACATAGATATAGTTGGGGAGGGGGTTGTGTTAATTAGTGAAGCGACGCAGCGAGCGAGCAGCACGGCGCCGGCGGTTTTCTGGCATTGGCAGACATCAGGATCCTCACATAAGTGGTTGTGCTGTCGTCGGCCTCCATCTCACGCTTCGTTGTCCATAATGTCACGGGGGATGGGGGCCCAGGAGAGGGGGAACCCTGGGAGATGCGGAAGACGGGGCTCTGGGAGGAAAGGGAGGTAGAAGCGGGAGAGAACGCGCAAGAAGGCGAGATCTAGCATACAAGGGCAGCGGGACGTAGGGACACTCGACTTTTGTGTTGTAGGAGAAGAAGACTGGGACCAACAAAAAAAACTTATAAAGCCGTGTGCAGCTAGTTTGGAACGAATTCGCGTAGCCAGCATTCAAACGAAACAGGTCGAAATCGCCAATGGGTTCATCAGTTGTATGGTCGTCATCAGTTCACAGCTGAAATACGCGGGGGAAACCCCATAACCGATGTAGTACAAAGAGCTCAAGAAATGGGTGGTTGTAGGCAGCTTGCCACGAACTCCTTTCTCTTCAGCCACTCTTTTCGGTCTACTTGCTGAACGTTCGCTCGAGGCCTCGCGTTGAGATGCCCGGTAGTTTCTTCGGTCCTGCCACCACGGTGGTTTGATCATGGCTATATTTAGCCCGAGAATTCGACGGATACCTCGAGGTCACTCGTGGTTTGCGCACACGCAAGCCGTTCTGCAAGACTGCGCATTCGTATCCCGGGGGTATCCCGGGGGTCATCCCGTGGTGGGTGGTGTTGGGTAAGCCGCCCCTGGATGGCCGGCCCGGCAGGAGGGACCGTGAGCCGAAAGGGCTTCGGTTGGATATAGGCTGGCCGGACGGGTTTCACGCAAATCCCTCACAGGCCCTCGAATGCTGCCCGCCCGCATAGCGGATGGCGCACATGGACCCCAGGAGAAGAGGAAAGTATTCGTCTTGGTTGCTTGCGACGCCCATTGCATCTTCCAGATCCATCTCCTTCACGCCAAAGCCCTCGGTTGGAGCCGGTACGTGTGGCACGAGATAAAAGACCGGAGAGGACCAGTTTGGGCGAACGCGTCTGTTCGTAAGTGTCGTCGTCATTACATCCCCGTTCCTAACAACTCCACCCAGTTTTCTACACAATTGCTAATGTCGTTTCGTAACCCGCCGAGGCAACGAAGCCCTGCAGCGGGCGGGCGAGCTGTGGCACCGGTGGTGCAACCGACGTTACTTTCTCATCCTCTCCGTTTCTCCGTCCCTATCTCTATCGCTCTCTCTCTCTCTCATGAAACCGGGCGCAATCACCCCAGCTCAAGTGAGCTTCTGCTTGATGAAGAAGGACCTCAGATGCGAAAGCTGCCATGCGCAGGTGGCAGCCAGGACGACAACCTGAATGACCATCCAGCGAATGACACGCGAGTTTGTCGATTCAGACTGGTCTCTGAACTCGGCCTCTCGTTCCTTCTCATCCAAACCCCCCGGTCAGCCGTCTCGGTCTCGGGCCAATAGCTACCGCGCGACGAGGGGGAGGGAAGCACTCACTCTCTGGAAAACCTGCTCTCGGCGGATATCCTGCAGCCGGGAGTTCAGGTCCTTGACGCGCTGGGACAGATCCTCCATCTTGCCCTTGTCGGTGCTCTCGATCTGTGAAGTCTCGCCAATGGCCAGGTCCAGCTGCAGCTTGATGCCGCCGTTGTGGTCGTGGGAGCTCAGCCAGCCCTGGCGGCCGCTGTTGGAGGACGGGGTGAAGCAGATCTTGTGCTCGCCGGCCTCGGCGGCGCTGAAGGTGAAGCGGCCCGCGGCCTGGCCGCGGTTCGACACGACGCGGTGGTTGTTGTCGAAGATCTCCTGTATCGGGGGGAAATAGGCGGCACATCACGTTAGCCCGGTCTGGCCGGCCGGCCACAGGCGCCGCCGGAGGGGGGGGATGGAGGGAGAGCGGGAACGCACGTCAACCGAGATGTAGATGCTGATCCCATCGTGCTTGGCCCAGGCGCGTATGTTGTCATCCCATTCCTTGGCCTCGTAGTGGCCCACCACCAACGTGTCCTTGGGCAGGTCCTCGAAGAAGCATTTCGGCTGGGTACCGTCGATGAAGAAGTAGAGCGCCTGGGCGACGGTGCTCAGCGAGAGGAGAGGGAGTATCGCCCGCATGGTGACGAAGGAGCTGCAGGGGCGTCGATGGGAGAGCGACAAAAGTGGCCTCGAGAGGGGAGAGGGGCCGTCGCAATCGGGGCGACGTGCGGTACGGGATGGGCGTAGCTGCCACAGGCGTTTCTCCTCGTCGGTCTTGTCGTCGTGGCGCTTCGGGGGTTGTCGCGTGATGCGAAGCTGGTGCTCGTCGGCTGGGGCTGGAAAAGGCTGGGGAAGCTGGAGGGGACACTTTCACTCCATCACCAGCAGCTGGCCAACGGAAGCTGCCACGTTAATGGAAGGGAAAAACGACAACCGCCAGGGGTTCGGCCGGGTGCTGCACCCCGCTAACCCACCCAAGTTTAGCCTCACCGGGCGCCTCTTGGTCTCTTGGCTTTCTGGCTCGAGCGCCCACAATTGAGTGGATCTGGAACTTTTGGGACGCTTGTCGATCCAGTCTTTGTAGTGTTTCCTTGTGTGAGTCTACCGGTCGGCTGTCGTCAATTCATCTTTTAATCGTGCACTTCATACATCACTGTTTCCCATCTAGCAGCCATCGCGATCCCCAACGCGTCGCGCCACGACCTGTGCCGGCCCCAGCTCCTCTGCCACCAACGTGTCTCAGCCGCCTGCATCACCACCCTTGGGTGTCTCTACGCCGATGAGATTTTCCATGCGTCACAGTTGTTGAGCGAGGTCGCACCGTCTTCCTCTCGCCCTCCTGCTTCTACCAACGGACCCCCCCACCTCTCATCACTGGACCGGGTGGCATCAACCCACCCGCGGTCGACCATGGCCTCCAACGATGTGCGCGAGATGCTCAACCTCCCCGCCGACGGCATTGGGTCGCGGCCGGCGAAGAAGCAGAGGGGCGGCGGCCCCCGCCCCAATCTGAAGGGCCTGGCACGTGAAGTGCAAAGCCTGGGAGGCGACAACCCGATTGCCATCGTGCCCGAGATATCGTCCTTCAAGAAACGCCGCTTCGGCAGCCGGAAACCCACGGCCAAGTGGGAGATGCGGCCGTTCCGCAACTCGGCGCGCGAAGACGACAGTTTGGTTTTGAAGCACTGGAGACGCAAGACGGATGTCCCACCGCCCAACCCGGCTACGCAACCACCACACCAGGACGGGCAGTCCCAGAGGGGTGAGGACGTGGAAATGGGCGAGGGGGCGACCACCCCGCAGGAGCTGGAGGACTCGAGTTTTGCCAAGTTCAACGTCAAGGTCGACGTGCCGCAGTACAGCGACGATCAATACAACTCGACTCTGGCAAATAATGACTGGACCAAGGACGAGACCGACTATCTGGTGGAGACTGTGCGTGAGTACGATCTGCGGTGGCCGCTCATCTGGGACCGATACGACTACCAGCCCAAGCTGCTTGCCAGCCAGGGCGAAGGAGCCACGGACCCCAGTACCGCCATGGTTCCGACACCCAAGCCTCGCAGCATGGAGGACCTCAAGGCACGGTACTACGAGGTGGCCGCCAAAATGATGGCGGTGCAGAAGCCCGTGCAGTACATGAACCAAGCCGAATTTGCCCTCCACGAGACCATGGGCAACTTCAACGCAGCCGACGAAACGCGCCGCAAGAAATTCGCCGAAACCTTGCTCGGCCGCTCCAAGGAAGAAGCGCGCGAGGAAGAATCGCTGTTGCTGGAAGTGCGGCGCATCCTGGCCCGTACCGAGAAATTCAACCAGGAACGCCGTGAGCTATACAATCGTCTGGACTATCCGCAGACAGAAAGCACGCAGGACCTCAGCACATTCAAGACCAGCAACGGCCTCCAGACTCTGCTCCAGAATCTGATGAGCGCCGACAAGTCGAAGAAACGCAAGTCCCTGATGGCTTCGGACGGGCAGAACACGCCGGCCTCGGCTGGCCCTTCAGCCCAACCCAGCTCGACGCCTACTACCGAGACGCGCCGCGAGAGCGTCGCCGCTTCTACCAGCGGCCATCGCGACAGTGTTGCCAGCACGGAACCGCGGCCCGAGAAGCCCAGCAAGAAGGGTGTCGCCAACAACCAGCCGCCCGAGCGCCGCAAACTCACCGAGCAAGAGGAGATGATCTACGGCGTGTCCACGCACGACCGGCTGCCGTCGGGCCCCACCTTCCGTTACGAAAAGATCAACAAGATTCTTACGCAGAAATCCAATGCACAGCATGCACGTATTACCAATACGCTCACCGAGCTTGATGTGCCCCCACGGCTCACCATGCCCACAAAGGCCGTGGTTGACCAGATGGAGCGTCTCTTGTCCAACATCACAACGCTCCTGGACATGAAGAAGGTAAGCGACAAGTATGACGCCGAGATCCGGCTGGAACAGGCCAAGAAACTCGAAAAGGATAAGGCCCGGGCCGCATCCGAATCCAAGGCACAGAAAGACGAGGAAGCCCCCAAAGAGAAAGGGAAGGAGAAGGAGAAGGAGAAGAGCCAGGAGCAGGACAAGACCGCGGTGGCACAGGACGAAGCAAAGCCCAGTGAGGCTCCGCCGTCTACGGATGCCCCTGCCAGCGCGGCTGCCTCGGCCACGGCCACGGCCTCGGCTGATGCGGCACCTGCCGAGAACCCGACCAAAGGCATAGAGAGCCACACTGAGGAGCCTAGCACCAAGGCCGAAAATGAACAGGCCGTTAAGCCCAGCGACAGCGTGGGAGCAGGCGAGCCTACCGAAACAAAGGATACCGCCGTCAAGGAGGAAGGTGCTGAGGAGGACAAGGGCCGCCAGAAGAGGAGTGCTAGCGTCTTGAGCTCGACAAGCGACAAGAATCCCAAGCGGCAGAAGAAGTAGAGGGTGGTGTGGACACGCTCGGTGATGGCCAAATATACTTAGGTATCCCTCCCTGTACTTGCTCGAGGTACTTTCCGTCGACGTCTTACACACTCACTTATCCCCCCAGGTGAGGAGAAGTGATGTCCCACACTGAAGAGAAAGTACCTACTGCCATGGCTCCAACCTGTCCAGCTCGAGGTGCCCCTGCCGGGATCCTTGCCAAGACTGACATCTATCCGGATTACACTCGGGCCCTTCTGGCAGGCCGCCCGTCCTATTGGCCGTGGGCAAAATATGATACACATGAACCAATACACAACAAATGCCACGCAATATAGATACGTTGATGGCAATTTCCCGCGGGGACCCATCCATGCCAATCAGCGCTCATTAGGTTCCAATATTCGTCGGTTCCCAATGGACGTGTGGTCCGATGTTCGGCGGGGGCCTTGGATTTGAGTTTCCGGCGTGGCCACTTGGGCATCATGGATCCTACCGACTCACTGTACTCCCTACCCGCCTTCTGGGGGAGCGGAGGGGATACTTACACTGACGGGGGGCAGTGGCCACGGAAAGGGAAGGAACTGCTTGGGTTCATACGAATGGCTAGTGGTTTTCCGCTGACGGTTCGTGATCTATGACAGTTGGGGGAAAGCCCGCCCGTCTTGTTATTCACCCAGCAAGCCACGGCAATGAAGGTCGGCCTAACCTGCCTCTCCTTTGCGGGTGTCCTTTGCAGAAGGCAAGGCATTACGAGCCCTTGACCCGGACCGTGGGTGGTGCGCATGGGTATCATATACCCACAGGGCTGGCCTGATCAACACAGGCGCTTGATCATACGGACAGAGGCCAGTCTCCCATACCTTGCCCTGTAGGGGTCTCAGCGCCGGGGCTAGGCGAGAGAGAGATATGGCGAGGGCTGATCAGCGCAAACCCGGGCCACACGGGATCGCAGGGGAACAGAACAAGCTGGCTCCAAGGGTTGCATGCTCCGAGAGGCGGGAGAGAGGATCTTGGATTGGATGTGAATCGCTTGCTTGCTGGTATGTCGAGTTGAAGAGCGATGGATGAATCGGTTTGCCTGTGGTCACACTACCTGACTCTGCGGATGTGCCCGGCTGCCAATCGATATTACCACCGCGACTGCCGTGCCTGAGGAACCTTGGTCGTTTCCCGATGACCCTCGCTTCCAGGCCCTCCCGTGCTTACTTCTTACCTATGTGCCCCGGCACTTTCTCCCCCAGCACGCTTGGTGCCGTTCGCCCCAAGATCGACTTCTCTTTATGACCTGCGACACAATCACCGGCAAGCGCGCGCTGGGCTGCCTTTGCGGCACTGAAGACCGAGGACACGATGGCGTGCTCGAATCCGGGCGGCGGCCGTGGACAGGAGCCCTTGAGTGCGCAGACGACACAGCTTCCCGAGAACACCATCTACTCGCCGCTGTCCTACGGCCAGATGCGCCTCGTCCGCATCCTGCCGGCCACCTCTTCACCGTCAATACCGCCCCCCTGTGGATTACGCCGCGCTCTCGTACGTATGGGGCGACGCCGAGAGGACCACGGGCATCGCGGTCAATGGCCAGAAGCTGCGAGCCACTGGCAACCTCGCGTCGGCACTGTGGCATTTCCAGCAGCACGGGATCGCGCCCGGCGGCCGGGACGGCAGACCCTTGCCCCTGTGGATCGACGCCCTATGCACCAACCAGCACGACACCGCCGAGTGCGGCCGCCAAGCCGCCATGATGGGCAACATCTACCGCGAGGCTGCGAGTGTCTTGTCTTAGCTCGGCCCGCCCGGCAGCAGCCGGATCGATGTGGCCTTCCGAAGAAACGGGTACCGGTCCTCGCCCATGGCGCAAGCCTTCTATTCGCTTTTGACCAGCCAACCCAGCGAGGGCTTGGACCGGCCCGGGCGGTCTCTGGGGACTACGCAGTGCTGGGAGGTGACGGGCTTCTGCGCCTGCTTTTCGAGCGCCCGGGCGACGCCGGCGACGCCGCCGGTCCCAACGGCGGGCCGCCCGTCCGCGATGAAGAGCGGTGTTTTGAGGAGATGCTCGAAGATTTCGCCGGGCAGAGCCTGGTCCGGACGGGCCAAGGGCAGCTGGGTGTCGCGCCGCCGCTGACCCCGGCGACGTTGTCTGCGTCTTGGATGGGTGCGGCTTTCCCGTCATCACGCGCCAAGACGGACCCTACTGTGTTCTCACGGGCGCCTGCTGGGTACTGGGTCTCATGGATAGCGGGCCCGAGGACGTGCTCCAGCGCAGCGGGTTGGCGGTTGGAGTTCGAGATCCGCTAATAGACAACATGTCTCTACACGACTTTTCTTCCACACCCACACCCACACATACACACCGACAAACATACACACACGTTTGCATATACATATAGTACCTACCTGCGTTTCAGCAGTTCTGTACGTGGGATTGCAGCTCGATAGTGCGGCGTACGTCGAGGGAAACGGGTTAAACGAGACAGTCACGACAATGGCTACAGCGACGACGCTTTTCTTCTTTGGGCTTGTCAATAAGAAGGGTAAAGGGGACTTCTCAGAGCCAAGTATTATTCATGAAATTCATATCGTCATAAGAGCACGGCGATGGGGGGAGGGGGGGGTATCTACTGCTTCTCGTGATGGACCCATCCCAAGATCTTCTCGGCCTTGTCGGTGGTCCAGAAGGAGCGGTTGGTGCTCATGTCGGCGCGGATCTCGGCCTCGGGGTAGTACTTCTTAGCCAGCTCCTCGGATGGGACGTCGAGGGTGGTGTTGGGGGCGGTGATGTTGAAGATCTCGCAACCGTCGTAGCGGTCGGCCTCGGTGACGGCGAGCAGGCAGGCGCGGGCGGTGGCGACGGGGTTGACCCAGGACCACAGCTGGCGGACGGCGGCGTTCTCCCAGTCTTCCTTGTGCTCCTTCAGCACGTCCTGCTTGGGGGCGACCTCGTGGATGCGCAGGCAGGCGATCTTCATGCCGGGGAACCAGTTGGCGAAGGCGTGGGCGGCCGTCTCGGCCTCCTGCTTGGCGAGGGCGTAGGCGTCAGTGGGGCGCGGCGGGTAGTCCTCGTCGATGGGGAAGTAGTCGAAGTGGAGGGGTTGGTTCGAGTAGGCGAGACCGGTGGCGTTGACGCTCGAGGCGTAGCAGACGCGGTGGATGCCGAGCTCGGCAGCGGCGCGCAGGCCGTTGAAGGCGGCCGTTACGTTGTTGTTGTGCACGACGTGATCGGGCTTGCCGACGGGGTCGGGGATGGCGGCGAGGTGGATGACGGCGTCGCAGCCGCGGAAGGCCTCCAGCGTCGCCTCGTAGTCGCCCGCCACGTCGGCCGTGCGCATCTCCGAGTTGGGCGTGCCGTCGGGCTCCGTCTCGGACCGGTTGATCTGCACCGTCGCGTGGCCCTGCTCGGCGGCCAGCTTGACCACCTCGCGGCCGACGGTGCCGCGCGCGCCCGTGATGGCGATCTTCATGCTGGCGGGAATGGGGGAGGAGGCGTGGTAGTGGCGGTAGTAGAGGGCTCGCAGCGGCGGCGCAACGGGGGAAGAAGAGCGGGAGGAGAGGCGGCGGACGGTAGAGAACATGTATGGCGAAACCAAAGACCTCATACGGGCGGCCCCCCTCCGTACGACGGCGTGGCCATCTCCTTTTGTATGCGGCCGGCGGAATGGTGTACAGACGGGCAGGTTGAGATGGGAAAGATTAATGTATGACGTCGGTCCCGGCCACGATGGAATGATGTAACCCGGAGCAAAACCCCCAGAATCGGCAGATCGGTCGTGGCCCCAACCAAACAGACGTGACGAAATCGAGGACCGCAGAGCTCGAAAGCCAAGCCCCGGCGCATCCGCATCTAGCAGTCCATGGGTCGGCCGTGCTGTATAGGCCATACTTCTTCTCCGCCCCCCCGTTTCCCGTGCAAAAGATGGTCTCGCATGGAACTCTCTGGCGGCTGCTTTCCCCCGGACCGACCACAACGGCTTCGCCGCCGACGTCGTAGCTTGGGACGGAAGCTTGGCCCCTTCGGCCGACATCACGTCACCTAGCGGCCAGCCTTGCGGACGCGGGGAATTCGAGATGAGGCTCTTGCGCAGTAGCTCGTCGCGGTCGCAGCCGACGAGTAGTCGAGACCTCGCGGCTTATTGTCAGGTACTCGCGGCTCATGATTGGTTGGCCAACCCACCAACCGAAAAAAAACCCGCTACTCTGCCATCCATCATCCATCATCCATCCTCCATCCGAACCTCCTTCCCTAGCCGCGCCCAAAATAGGAAAAGCAGCCTTGAATCCAGAACAGAGGGGAAGTGGGTACTTTCATGTACAGCTCGCGAGGTAAGTAAAGTTCTAATTGACTTGGGGACGTTAGGTAGAGAGACGCGTCTGAATACGTCGTCGGCTCCGTTCCGTTATATCGAGGGGTCGGACGCGGTACCCGCTCGAAGTGCCTTGTTCAACTTCCTAATCCGGCTATTGCGTTAAGTAAGCAGAAAAGCTCCAGCGTCCGGCGACCGGCTTCCCGCAAACCATGACACCTCAAAACAGGACCGCATCGTTCGACCGTACCAACCGCCACACTCGGCCCTTATTATATCGGTGTGCCGAACAGGGGCTAGGCTATACCTGTTCAGGACGGGCCCCCGTTGTGCCTGGCAAGGATTGGACACGGATGCCTTACCTGTACGGTATCGAGCGTCCGTTTCCGCCGCGACCAAACTCTATCCTCACCTAGTCTCCAACGCCCGGCCCGGCTTTTGGGTCGGATCAGGGCTCTTGAAGGGCCAGGGAACGACCAATCGTGGGAATGTATGCAAAACCCTACGGTCTGGGCATGGATGGGGTTCCCGAATGCTCCCCCATGCCATCCAAGCCCCCACTTAAACATGCATTCCCACGAGGCCATTCGCTTGACCCCGCGCCGGCGTCGGAAGTGAACCCGCCAGCCTTGGACCGGTCCGGGTCGTTTCTACATATCTAATCAATCAGATCCCGTTCTGGTGGGGGGTCCGGGGTTCCCAGCCCACGCCAACTGGGAAAACCAGACACGGGTCGTGGTGGAAAGAGGAAAGGTCGCCCAGGGGAGGAGGAAGAATACGACAAAATGCCAGGGCCTCCCGTCCCCCCCGATCCGTGACCTGCCCGTTCTGATCTGTCCCTTCTTTCGCTGCTTTCTCGTGCGAAACCCCGTACCGCCCGGCTTCCGTCAAACGAAAACAAGCCCACACCGCCCACGCCATGGGGAAATCCTGCTTGGCCGGCCTCACCAAAGGTTCGTCGTCCGGCTGTCGGCTGCTCGGACCGTCACCATCGTGAGAGAAGAAACGGGGGACACTTTTACTGACTGGGGGCCGCTTTACGTTGTTGATGCAGTTTGGGGCTCCGATCCTTCCACCGCCAAAAGCAAGGGCGAGGCCAAACTCGTCCGAAAACTCGGTACGTCGGGCCCGCATGGAAAGCCACGGGGCTACGGTCTCGGTTCTGGGGGCCCTTCACTGACGAGACGGTGGCCGCGCTCCAGACTTTTTCATCCTGGTATGAAAATGGCCCCCCTGCGCCGTGGGGTTCCGGCTGCCTTTGACTTACTGGACGATACGTAGACGTACGCGTGCTTCAGTTACTTCTTCAACTTCGTTGGTACGCTTCGAAACACGTTTCTCCGCCGGGGTGTAGTATGTTGTGCTAACTCGGTTGGCCTCCGATAGATAGATCCGCCTTCGCCAACGCCTACGTATGTGCCCCCCCTTCCACCCAGACGAATCAAGTCGAGATGGCGAGCAACTGACAGCTCTCTGCAGGTCGCTGGGCTCCGGGAGTCGCTGAACTTGACCGGCTCGGATTACAATGTCCTCCTTTCCTTGACCACGATAGGGTAAGACAGATATCCGAAACCACCCGTCCCCCTCGTGGCTCTCTCTACACGCGGGTGAAGCTGATACCGAGCGAATCCAGCCTCCTGCTCGGCCAAATCCCGAACAGCATCATTATTCAGAAGGTTCCGCCGCGCATCTGGCTCCCGTCCATGGTTCTGCTGTGGGCTGGGCTCACCATGGCCAGCGCGGCGTGTAAGACGTACAACCAACTCTGCGCCGTGCGGTTCCTCATGGGCTTCGCCGAGGCAAGCACCTACGCCGGGAACATTTATGTCATAGGATCGTGGTAGTACGTTTTCCCCCGGGCGTCTTTCCCCCCACCCATGGATACTGTATCGCCTCTCTCTCTCGCTCTCTCTCTCTCTCTCTCCCTCCGGAACCCTCGCTCACACCCGGGTCTCTCCCCTCCCCACCCGGTTTTGCAGCAAACCCAGCGAGCTCGCCAAGCGCACTGCCCTGTTCACCGTCTCGGGCCAGCTCGGCGTCATGTTCGCCGGCGCCATGATGGCGGCCATCTACACAACCATGGACGGGCGCGCCGGACTCGCGGGCTGGCAGTGGGTGTTCCTCATCGATGGCATCATTACCTGCCCCATCGCCCTCTTCGGCTATCTTTGGTTCCCGGACCTGCCCGAAACGACACGCGCGCCCTACCTGAGCGACGCCGAGCGGAAACTGGCCCTCAGCCGCCTGCCGCCCAAGAGCCCCGACGGACACAACAGTAAGTTTGCCCCCCCCCGCCCCGCCCTTTTTTCCTCCGCCGGTGGACGACGAAAGGAAAGCGGTAGGGGATCCGGCCCCGCGATTGGGAAAAGGCTGACGGCGCGTCCGTTTTTCTTTCTTTCTTCCACGCGCAGTTCAAGCCTGGAGTCTCCTACGCCGGCTCTTCCGCCAGCCCACCATCTACGTCTTCTCGGTGCTCTCGCTCCTCGCGGCGGCGCTGCAGGCGGTGCCGACGCAGAACCTCTTCCTGCTGTACCTCAAGGCGCGGCAGCCGACGGCGCACTACACGCAGGCGCAGGTCAACGGCACGCCGCTGGGCGCGCACGCCCTGGGCGTCGTGGCCGAGCTGGGCGCCGCCTTCGTCCTCGACGCCTGGGGCCTGCGCGTCGCCACCGGCCTCGTCCTCTGCGCGCTGCAGGCCGTCGTCGCCGCGCTGCTGCTGATACCGGCGCCCCCGGGAGGAGGAGGCGACGTTGCCGCCCGCTTCGCCGCCTTCTACCTCGCCGCCACCGCCTACAGCGTCAACCCCCTCATGTACGGGTGGGCCAACGTCGTCGCGGCCCGCGGCGGCGACGACGCCGCCCGCAGCGTCGTCATCGCCGCCATGGCCGCCGCCGGCTTTGTCCTCTGGACCTTCTGGGGCATCCTCTTCTACCCCGCCGGCGACGCCCCCTACTGGCGCAACGGCTGCATCGTCCTCGTCTGCGTCGCCGCCGTCCTTGCCGCCTGGCTCTTCGTGGTGCGCTGGGTACGTCTCGCGGCTTTCCTCCATCCCGATTCCCTCTGCTCTGTTCCCTGGTAGCCCCTACCCCCTCTCCCCTCAACGCCCTTCCTTTTTTGCTCATGCCCTGTCTCTCTCACCCACCCGCCCCCTATATATATATGTGTGTGTGTGTGTGTGTATCTAGTGCTAATCACTCCCGTACCAATAGCTGGACGGATGGACCGCCAGGAAATACCCGGACTCACTCGTGCCCGCCGGCGACCACTTGTACGACATCAAGGAAGCCGCCGACGAGGAGAAACAAGGCGTGAAGCCCGCCTTGGGTAGCGAGGTGCAACCCGCCCATACTGTGTTGGACTAAGAGCCAGAAGGAGAGAGAGAGAGATAGTGTGTGTGTGTGTGTGAGGGGGAGAGAGAGACACACACAGAGAGAGGAGGGGGGGGGAGCGAAAGGCGTCTTAAGGATGGCTTCACTTGGGATCCTGCCTCTATATGGCCAAATAGCAGAGGGCTTAAACACAGGGACTCCTCTGGCTCAGTCAAACTCGACAACACCGATGCAGGGCAAAGCAGAAAGCAGGGTAAACAGATCGTTAACATTAGTCCGTTGCTATCGTAGTCCTCGTCTCCGCATACCAAGAAACACAAGACTCGGGTAAACAGGCAGGCCGGCCGGCGAGTAAAATCGTGTGCTGCCGCCATGAGTACCGCATAGGAAACCGTGACGTCGTAATGTGTGTGACATGAAACCACCACCTGAAGGGGGGAAAGGACAGCTGCGATGGGGAAAGCGCCCTCCCCTTTCAACGGCAGCCCGGAACCCCAAGCGAGCGGCCTGTCCCGCCAGGCCACGTCGTGAGCTTTTTCTTTCTGCTGCGTGGCTTCCCGAGCCAAGCCGGTGCCAGAGTCGTCGTATGTGCTCGCCCCATTTATATGTAGTGTAATGGCAACCCCGTATGTGCAGGCCACTGCTCTTCTCATGTGGCTCCTCGACGCCACTCAAGCCAACGGATTCCTCTCCGCTACGCCCGGCAGATATGACGCTCTCTAGGCCCTCTCGCTCGGAGTAATCCGGTCTGTGCCACCCATACGGTGTAGGGCCGCCTCACTCTCCCTCGTGTAAATGCAAAGACATGCCAGGTTGGCCAGCCGCTTCCTCTATTAAGGACGACCACCAGGGTACATGCTTTCGGCGACAAAAAACGCAGCAATGCTCAGTATCAGTACAAGTAACAAGTTGGGTATCTCAACAAGTTCAAATGGATGCGGAAAATATGAAAAAGAAACAGCCAAGGAAGAAGGGGGGAGGTTATCTGGATCCCCACCCCTCTCATCAGTTCCGCTACGCGCTCGGCGGAACGCCGTGGATCACGCCATAGGTTTCTCTGAGAAGACCCCAGACGGTGAAGTTGGGTACGTCCTGTAGAGGGCAAGTCAGCAAGGCATGATACGGCGCGAGGGGGATGGCGGGTTGTAGTACCCTGTGGACGACAGTGCCGGCGGAGACGGTCGAGCCCTTCCCGACCCTTACGCCAGGCAGGATGGTTACGTTGCCGTCGATCCACACGTCCTCTTCGATAATGACGGGAGTGCCCTTTTGCAGGCTCTTGGCGCCCATGCGGCCACTGGGGTTCTGGTCCAGTTCCGCCGTCAAGATGCTGACGTTAGGGCCAATGTAGGTGTTCTTGCCTATCTTGATGGAGGCGCAGTCGAGGAAGGTGCAGTTGCGTCCGATGAAGACATTGGAGGCGATCGCAATATTGTATCCGTAGTCGCAGGTGAAGGGCGCCTCCACGACCACCTCCTCACCCACCCGGCCCATGCGTGAGACGGGGGACGTGGGCGAGAGGTTTACGAACTCCGTGGGCACCAGAATCTCTTTGAATAGCCGGCCTCTCTCCGTGGCCGAGACACCATTATTGGGGTTGGTCGAGTTATTGAACCGCCAGCAAGCGGCATTGCATCTCTCTCGTTCGAGAAGGAGCTCCTTGTCGAGGGGGCGAAAGAATTGGCCCTGAAGCATTAGCTCCTTCTGTGTTTGCGGCCTCGGCGGAGGGAAATGACTATGCGAGAGCGCGAGCTGAGCGGTGATTTGAGCCTTGCTGGCTGGCGGAGGTAATGTTGTCGATGGTGGTGGTGGCGGCGGCGGCGGCGGCGGCGGTTGAGATGGAGGGCTGCTCGCGCGGGCTGGGTTGAAGATGTTAATCTGGCGCAAGGGGGCTGGGCCCGCGGTTTGCGGCGTCTCAGGCTCGGTACGGCTCGAGTCGTGCAGAGGGGGGATCCTTTTGAACTCCTTAGGGCCAAAGGCCGAGTTGATGGCACTGATGGGCGTCGGAAACACGTTGGACAGGTTGGTATGGCTCGAGAAGGCCGAATGGGCTGGCGGCTTGTTGTCCGGGCTCGTGGCCGATGCCGTCTGGATGGTCGAGCCTGTGTGGCGGTCGTCGTCGGTCAAGATCGGTCGGCCTTGTGGCGGATCTATGCGTAGCGGTTGGCCCCGGTATAGAGGGCCGCTCGAGTCGCGCCTGGGCGGCGGCGGGATGGGCGTGTTCGGATACGCCGTGACCGATTGCGGCATGCCGTACGCACCCGGTGGTACGTAGCTGGGGTCTTTGGACTCCAGGGGCACGGCCAACGGCTTATTCTCTGTTTTCTGGAACCCTCGCTGGTTCGGGTAGCCAGCGCAGATGAAGGCGCCGCGGAGGCAGTTCTGGCCTTCAAATTGTGAGTATGCTCCTTCTGGCGTCCCAGGCACAGAGTCGATCCACTTACACTCAGGCTTTTGTTCGTCGCACTTCTTCTTCCGCCGCCGGCACGTGAGGCAGCCTGTCTTTGTCCTGTTGCTGAAATTGCGCTTTCTCTTTTTGGGGTCCGATTGGACCAGCGAGTCCTCTCTCCGATCCCCCGAATAAGGACCGTAAAACCCAGACTCATCACCATCGTCGGGGCTGGTGGGGGAGTACTGGCCTTGAGAGTCCTCGGTGCCTCGACGGAGGGACTCGTTGATCTGCTCGTCCGTCTGCGAGGGCACGGAACCGGCCGAGTCCTGCTGGTCGTAACCGCCTCTCTCGCGTTGTTCCCGCGAGTACCATGATTCGTTGTGGTCGCGGCCTTCATCTCCGTAAGGTCGGTAATCACGCTCCCGAGTGCCGTAGACATCGCGGGCTTCGGTGGAGGGCTGGCTCGGTGGCGCCGTTTCCCTTTCTTCCGATGTGCTCGGCCCGTCCCGGCGCGGCTCGACCGAGTCGGACCGTTTGCGTTTACTGGACCTCTCGGCCTCGGCATAGGGATACGGAGGCCTGTCCGCAGCTGCTGTGCTCGACCACTGCTCTCGGGGCACCGCTGAAGTGTCACCGGTAATTCTGTGCTGGCTGGGTGTTATAGCCTCAACCCGTTCTTCCGAGCCGGGCCGCTTGACCGGGGGGCTCCGGCGGGGGCTGTCCAGCGACTTTGGGTCGTTCCCATTCAAGGCAGTGAAAGACGCCATGGTACACCTTTCAGGGAACCGTGGGCCGTGGGCGGGGGGGTCGCGGGGGCTCGCGAGGCAAGCCACCTTTGCGCAGTTGAGCGAGCAACGACACGATCGCCGTTGCTCTCGCGAGTGGGGGCGGGGGTTGTCTGACACGTGATTTACAGCTCACGAGAGCCGTCGTTGCCGTCGGATGCTGCCAAGGGGGCGCAAATCGGGGCCGGACAGTCGACCGTTGTTCCTGATGCCTCCCCAACTGGGCTGCGTGGCAATCCAGATTCCGGCTTTCCTCAGCTCTATAACTCGGCCCGTGAGGGGGGGAAATGTCCGTCGACCGGCGCAGGCAGGTGGACGGAAGCGTCCCAGGCCGTTCAACTGCACGCAGATGCCCGCGCTGCAGGCTGCAGAACTTTAATAGGACTGTGCTGTTGGCGCGGGTGGTGGCTTTTGCGCAAGCGTAAAGAGCGGCAGCTTCGCCTGCGTCCGTCGTAAGACGTGTAGGGAGGGACTGAGCTGCGCAGCGCACAAGGTGTAGCCCAGAGACCCGACTTCGTCTCCCACACGTTGGACACGGAAGTTTTAATCGCAGGTCGAGCCGCTGTGACGTGTCGTGAGAACCGGCCCACGCAGGGGATAGAGAAAATTTGCACTCCCTCGCTCTGGCCGTCTCCCGCCCTCTCCGTTCCACTTCCTCCCGCGGCCAGTCGTCGCGGTGCAAACTCCCGCCTCGGCAGTTGGTGCGAAGTTTGGCGCCTGTAGAATCACCGCGCGATTATGCTGGGCAGGTGATGATAGAACGTTTCAGATGGCGTCACTCGGGACGATGCAGCAGCTCCAGTTTGGGACCCGGGGGCAAGAAAGGTGGGTTGCGTTTGTTCAGTTAGTCGTCATGCTCTGGGCAGTGCTGTTCAGCTCCGGCCAGTGAATTTTCCAAAGGAGCGAAGCGGCCGAGGTTCTCAAAGACTGCGTCCGGACGGCAGGCAGAAGAGTCGGCCTTTTGGGAGGGGCGATTTTGCAGCAAGCAATAGTAATGGTTGGAGTGAGTGTGAAGTGACGGCAGTTTTGTTTTTTAAACTCTCGTGGAGCGGCCGCCGAACCAGGTAGGTCGACGGGTGCAATGATAAGCAAGTACTCCAGTACGTAGGCACGCCGGCACGAAGGTCAGGTACGTAGCCGCGGGCAGGGAGAGGCAGTCGGTACTGATAGTTGTAGCAACAAGTTGCAATTCGGGACGCAAGCGTGCCTCGGCGCGGGCGTTGCGACTGGTTTTGTACCATGCACAAGTCGTCTTTCTAGCTAACCTAGCTTCTCAAGGAAGGGCGTGTACGAATAGTAGACGAGGCCGGGTTGCGAGGACATGGAGGGATGTACCTAGCATGGGGACCCGGGGCTGGAGGGGCCCCACTGCTGGGGATAGACAGGGTGGATGGGGCGTGTGGATGGAGGGGGTGGACGGGATGGGTGGTTGGATGGATGGATGCTGATGATGGGTGATGATGGTGGTGGTGATGGTGGTGGTGGTGGAGGGTGGATAGGGTAGGACAACACCGGACGGCAAAGGATGGGATTGATACTTGGGGAACAGCAAGGACGGGAAGTAGAATACAATCAGGTCATGAGTACACAGGCTGGAAAGCCACCATGGCTGGCTGGCGGCATGTACGAAGTCATAGGCCAGTATGGATCGGGAGCCGGGACGGAGTGGATGCCGTATGGATGGGAGAAGGGCGCAGCTGGGCAGGGAAGCATGGATGGAGGGAGGGAGGTACCCACGGCGGCGGCAAGTACATGCTGCGCGATGGGAGGTATAGAAGGCAACGAACAGGTATAGAAAGGAAGGGGCCCGTCGTGGTGGGCATGGGCCGGGGGACGCCAACGCCATCGCGGGACTGAACTGACGGGCTTTCTAATGACGGACCAATATTGGGGCGGTATGGCGCTTCGCCAGTGCGTCGCTGAATCAGAGCAAGAACGAGTGACTCGTCGCGGATGCTGGCTGCCCTTGCCATGGCTTCCTTGCCTTGGGCTTTCCGCCGCTCCGTCTCGTCTCGTCAGGTCGCCCCGGCGGTAGCAGGGCTGGCTAGGCCTGGAGGGGCACAGCTTGAGCCAATCCGTCGACCGGGATGCGGATACAAAGCGGGACATCATGGGTGGTGGCTACTTGGTCTCATGAAAGTACCGACAGGGGGGGGTTTGAAGGGAGAGGGAAAGAGAAAAGAGAGCCGAGACCACTCGAGTCCTGACACTCCATTCCCACTTCCCATGGGATCTCCACAGCCATGCGTTCGCCCAGCTGGGCCCGACAAGAGCGCGTGCGCGCGTGCGGGCGGTATGTAGCGCCACCGTAGCCGACCACGGGCCGCGAATATACTTCTACTCGCAGTACGATGTATGTACTCCGTACCTGAAAGGGCATGCGGATACGATGCATACCCCTGCCCATCGTGTGTGTGCTGCCCCTCGGGCGTCGGGTAAGAATGGAGGCAGGTAGGTAAGTAAGCCTTAATACGAGATGGTGATAGTGTTTGCCCCGTGCCGTCGCGGCCAGAGACAGAGAGGCAGGAGGTAGCGACGCGCTACGATGGACGATTCGCCCAGGCGACCGCCTCTCCCATTCCATTCATTGGCGCCGGACGCAGGCACACACGTCGTGTGGTCTGTCGGGCCCTGGGGACGGCGGCGACGGCGGCGACGGCGGCACTTGGAACATGATATGCAGACCGCCCAGACGCGAGACCACAAGAATGGAGGGGAAGGGGTTACGAAGATACCCCTCACCCCTAGAAATGAAACCCGAAAAAAAAGGATAAACTTGAAAAAAAAAAAAAAAAAAAAAAGAGGTCGCCGTCGTGGTGCGCGCGCGCCTGTGCGGCGAAACTTGTCCCCATAGATGCCCGTAAACGAGATGACTTGCCGCGACTATAGCCAAGAGGTACCTGTTTAGGAGACTAAGTCACTATGGTGCCGCTCGTATGCAGGCATGTATGCGAAATGTGCGAATAGGCCAATGCATCTAAAACAACCTTTCTGTGTTGGCAACCGTCAGATAGCAAGACGTTGGTCGGTGCCCTCACTAGAACAGGGCGGGTGAGCGGACACACATACTGCTACCCGTGAAGAGGTATAGCCTAGAGGCAAGAAGAGGTAGTGTGCAGATGGGGGCCGCACCTTTCGTCACCGAAACCCGTCCGTCCAGTTATCGGTCTGCCCTCCCTTGCATCCTCGGCTCGGGCATTCGGCGACGAGCACTCTCTCGTCACTGGCGAAAGCCGCGGACCCAGAGACAGCTCCCCCGTCAACCATTAGATGTAGATAAATACGTGGCTTGTGGACGGCTGAATCTGGGGCCAACGAAGGAGACAGCAAAGGAAACATGGCCGCTGCTGATCGGCTTCTCTTCTTCCCTTTTGCAGAAGCGCCTTGGCATTCTGAGGGGACCTGGGAGGCCACCTTTTGCTGTATGCAGGTGATTCCCAACTACGACTCTGCTATGCTATACTTGGGAGGGCGATCAACCAGTTTGACCCAGCCGACGGGCCCAAATGAGGTATATAGGTTAGTACACATGCGAGTGCATCTGAGCGCCCCCGGTACCTACGGAATGTCCCTGGGGATTCATTGGGCTCGGTATCGGTAATCTAACCTAATCGAGGCGTTTATGGTGGCTGCGCATACTAACACGAGGTCCATACCGCTGGAGATGGGGGGGGGGGTTTCTTCCCCTTTCTCGCAAGCGACACGGTACCCGAGGAGGAGCACAAAACCCCGTCCGACCACGTGAAAGATAGTCTCCTTATGGGAGGGTGGAAAGGGCCCTCGCCGGTCTCGTAGCTTAATGAAAAAGTCCCAAGACGACCAGCCATCCAAATCACGACGTCTCCGTGAATCTCCTCACCTTGCACCGCCCGACTGTGCACTCCCCGGTCACCGTCGTCACGATATGGCGGGTCAGGTCAGTGCCCGGCCGACGAACAGGAACGGGATGCTGGTGGTAATCCACATGGATACTGTTGCTGATGGTGATGATCACCACCACTCGCCACTCCTGACCTCGCTGGCTTGCTTTGCTATTTGCTCTTGCAGGTCCGCGTCAAAGGACTGCACACGGGCCACGCAGCGCACGGGTAAGGATTCGCTTACTGACCCGCCGTGCACGTAATTCGGGCGGAAATGCTTTTTTTCATACACGCGCGCGCGCGCCAGAGACATACGCGCAGGCGCCGGCGCCCTCTCCCAGCCGCCGCCTTTGCCCGCCCCCCTCATCTGGTTTCGTCTCGTTGTTTCCCTCGCCCTGCCCGACCGGTCGGTGCTCGCCCCGGGTCCACGCAAGACGACGAATTGGCCAACGCTGCTCCCTCCGACCGTTAACTTAAATCTCGGTTGTTTCGCTGCCCAGATGGTACAAACAACCCCCGGGGTCGGCTTTTTCCCAAGTCTGGGCCGCCGAGGTCAGCGGGTCTAGCACTGGGGAGTGATGAGGGAGCCTTTCCTCTGCGACCAATGGGAGAGGCGGGCAGGGATGCAGGCCCGACGCAGCACCAGCTGGCGCGAAGACGTAAGAGGTTGCGGTTGCGGTTGCGGTTGTGGGCGCGGACGCGCGCTCCTCTTCCTAGCGCCCTCTTGTTGGTCAAGCATCATGAGATATACTCGGCACGTTATTCCGCACTTGATCTAGCCGGCTTGGGCGGTACGGAGTACTTCTGTCACACTGTCCTCCAGCAGCCCTGCCTAGGTCCGCGTCTAATGGAACTCTGTGTGTCAATCTCCGCGGCCAGCAAGCACGAATCCCCCCTCCTCCGCGGCACTGCGAGCACATCGGCTCTCTTCGTACCTCCCGCTAGACTCTTTCCCGTATAGCGGCACTTTCTCTTCTTTCTTTTTCTTTCTCCCCCTTCTCTGCCTTCTCGCAGTACCGTAGCCCATTCGTCCCACGCAGGGAAATAGTTGGGCGGTTGGTCTGCATCCCCCCGCTCATCTCGTCATCACGCCGTGCCGCCCAAAATAAAGAGAGGTGCAGATTCCGTACGCTACCGACTGTTCACATTAACGTTCAGTCCCCGTTTCTGCCCTAGCCCACTAACACCGTGCTATGTACGCACCTACACGACCCAGGTGGCGAGCCTCGGGTAACCACCGAGCAGGAGAGGTGCATATTTCGAGGCACCTCTACATGACTGCAATGAGACTCTGACACAGCGCGGCACGGATGGGCAAGATGATGATGCCGATGTGTCCTCGCCCGCCCGTCACCTGCTGGCGGCCCTGGTTGATACATACCCACACCAAGGCTAGCCTGGGCGGGAACAAGGACGCCAGCTCTCCCCACGTCGGATGGGGAGTCGGCCAGGTAGCACGCAGTCTTTGCTTTTACGAGTTCTATCGTTCTGCGGTAGATACATCAGTTCAAGTCACCGCGGTGCGCTTCGTGGATGGGTTGGTATGGAGGGCCATCTTGGCCACCGGTACCCTGGCGGTCATCCAAAAGCTGACGTCTGTATGGTGATGCGTTTACTTAGGTAAGGACTTACTTATAGCCATCTGAATACAGTTGCGTCCTGTGTGTACAGGGGTATGTATCGTCAATCGTCGACCAGATGTTGCGGCAATGCTCCGCACCGAGCCAGCACCTGGAGAGCATGGCAGATCTGCCGGGAAGAGACCGTCACATCCAAAACTGGTGGCCGACATGCACCACCCACCATCCACCAAGAATTTGCCATCCTGCGGTTCCAGCGGCGGCGGGAGTGGTACTGTATGAAGCAAAAGCAGTGTCTAGGTACGCACTGGGACGAGATGCCCGCTCGGACGGCCGGTCACCTACTGCGTTCGGTTGTCCACCTGCCTGCCGGGACAGCGCCCAAGAGGCAAGAAGGGAAACAATGGGCTGTACTATCGGCCGTGTCGGGTGGGAGGCGGGCCAAGCAAACACAGGCGGCCTCCCAGCAGATCCATCCAGCGGTCCCAAAAGAGCAGGCGAGAACCCTTTACACGGATCCATGGCGGGCTGCGTGCGCATCCGCATCGGTATCACCTCGCCCTCGATCCAGTTCATCCATCCATCTGTCCCAGGGAGCAACCAACCTGGTGGACCCGGGATGAGCCCGCAAGGAGGCGAGGATAAATTTAGAACCCGCACCCCGGGCGGCCGACTGTTCGCACAGTCGCCTACGCGGCTATTCTCTGCCACAGCTTTGCTCGGCCTGTCTCGCGTCCCGCCCGCTCGCTCCGGGCTCGTACAGGCCTGATCTGTAGGCCTGGCAACTTGGATTATCACAGCGCCCGTCCGTGTGCGTTTTTTGCCTATGTGTGTGCGTGTGTGTGAGGGTGGGCTGTGTGTGTATGCGGGCACGCCCTGGTGTGGTGCGGGCGCGGTTGTTTTAGTGCTGTTATGCGTGCGATGCCTCCAAAAAGAAAAGAAGGCCTCGAAGCGCTTGTCGCACAATGCCGCTTTCGAACCAGATGCTTGACCCTCCCGCCCGAGAAATACCTGTGCAACCGCCACAGAGTCATGAATGGTGAATGAGCCGAGGCCCCGGTGCCCATTGGCTACTCCGAAGTACAAGTGGCGTGGCCGGCCCTCAAGACAGAGGACCCGATACACACGGACGACCTCTACATGACACTCTCCCGCTTGCACCCACGCACACGCACAGGCGCGCGGCGACGACGACATGCATTTGTAGACACTCACACCGGCAGCAGCGTCCCCATCGGTTCGCACCAGGGCCACCTGGTGGCCAGGATCGTTCCCTTGTTCTTTTCTTAGCACCAGATCGCCTGATCGACCAGCCCGTTGCTGAAGATGTGACATGGACCGTTGTTCCCGCGTGACGCCAGATGCAGCGCCGATGCCCCTTTTCCTGCCAGCACGGGGTAGCTGATATGCGACCTTACATCGGCGGTAGTCGTCAGCTCGACAGGGTTTCTGCAGCGGCTGGGCCACCCCCCCCCCTCCTCCCCCCCAGAGCTTCCACGGCGAGTACAGGGTCGGCCTGCGGACGGGTATACTCCGTCAGTATGTACGTGCCCGCGGCGGCAGGGAAGCGGGATTGCGTATTCGGTCAGACATGGTCGGGCATATGAAAGAATGACTTGCGTACCTTCAGAGGTACATGCAGTATCCACTCGCTCCCAGTCTGGAGCGGGAGGGCCAACCGGAGGAGCGCGGCTTTTGAACGGGACCATGTGCCGAAGCGACGCGCGAGGCTCGTTGATTGGCCTGGGCGCCAGGCAGCGTCGCCTTAAACTCTACGGATGCCACGGGCTTGCGAGGTTCCCTTGGCTGTCCGGCGTGTGTGTGGGTGTCCTAGTATCAGGTCCGGGAAATGGAGGGCCAGGCCTAGCCAGGGTTGTCAGAACCGCCTGGCGGATGACCGTCAGAACCGCCTCACTAGCGGATGACCGTCAGGCCCTGTCAAGCGGAAAAAGCGCCGCGGCCCTTCTCGCTCCAGGTCTTCCTGGCGCACAAAAGCCTTCTGGGGCGGCGCTTGTCACAAGCCCGGGCCCTCCCTGGCCCTCCTTCGACGATAGCCCTCGAGTATGTCTCGAGGAGACGACGGCCCCCCGGTCTGGCCATCCCTCTCCGTCTGTGCCCTTTCCAGCCGGGCAGCCATCACATCCGTACGCACATGGCAGATGACGGATCTGCCCAGCACTGGCAGCGGTGGACCGTGGGCAGCCAAGCAGCCAGGGCACCCGGCGTAAGCCAAGCAAAGTCTCCCCCCTGCTCGTAAGCGTCCCGCAAGCGCGGTTGCTTTGCCGCTAAGAAGATGAGATCGACAATGTACAAAGGGTACCGTAGGGGATCCCTGAGCTGCTGGCCAGGCCCCCAGATCCCGCACACCCATCCATCCCATCGTCGCCGAAGACGACCCCCCCCCCCGTCCACTTCAGCACACACACGCAACTCAGACCTCCAAGGCTGCTATCAGCCGCCAGCGGTCAAGTGCCGTGCGGCGGGGGGGTTGCATGTTCGTCCTAGTCCCTACAACGGTACCCGTAATCGGCAGCGTGTACCTTGCCCATACCCACCTGCATACTTTTACCAGTAAGTACCCGAGTACTTCTGGAGTCAGTCCGGCCATGTGGGCGCTGATATGGGCCGCCGAATGGGCGGGGGATGAGATCACCGGCCGGGAGAGTCCAACTGTGGCTGGGGGAGGACGTAGCCCCGGCCTTGAGGTTACTGATTATCCCCAGGCAGCCATGGCATAAGCGCAGCCGAAGCCTGGGACGAGAAGGGCATGGTCGTGGGCGTGGCTCTCCCCCCGTTCCCTGCACACAGCACGGCATATGAAAGTGGAGGGCAGTGCCGTCCCCCCCCCGGCCGTCGGCCGCCACATGGACGGGCGATTATGCAGATACAGAAAGGGAGCAGGAAGCCACCGCATTCACCCATGAGCTGTCTCCTCGGCTCCCAGCGGGCGGTGGCTGAATCCGACTGTCTGGTTGTCGCCGTGCGCGCCCGGGCTGGCGTCGTTAACCGAGAGCGAGCCGGACCCGAAAAGTCATTCAGCAAAGGCTGGAACTAGGGGCGCGGCTACGGTTTCTTTGCCTTGTTGGTTCGGCTTCCAGCCCCCCGTCCGCGTTTGTTCCCCCCTCTCGCTACTGCCCCCTGGGGTTCCTTGATGGGGGTTTGCGCTGCTGTCGTCGTACGGAACCCTGGTCAGTATATTCCGGACCGGCAATGTATGTACGGAGTACTTGGTGGGAGAAATTTGTGGGTGCTAAACCAGGGCCGGTGTTGGTACTGAGGTACATGGATATACCCCTGCGCCTGCGAGAGAGAATGTGTGTGTATGTGTGCGTGCCCTGGTCATGTTGGTCTCGGGTTCGTTCAGGGATTTTCTCTACCTCGCATGACACCCTTGTTCATCCTTGCGTCTCCCCGTTCCCGCAGAGGTACGGGAGCCGTTCTACTGTTTCCCCTCTTCCTCCTGTTCCTCCCCTTCGCGCCCCCCCAACCCTGGCAGACTGCACGGCAGCGGCTAAAGAGACAACTTTACACGGGTGCCTGTCGGGGCACCCGCGGTTGACTGACGAGCGCGCTCGCCCGGATTGGGATGCAACGCGCCATGGGAAACATGGCCGGCGTCTGGGGATGGATACCTTGATTGCGTCCCATCTTGTACGATGGGCCCTAGAGGAAGAATCCGGCCCTCACAAGCGACCTACCTGGGCGGCCTCGGCCCTTCCTACGCTAGTATCCATCTCGTGGGCCGTCGTCCGACCCTCTGCTCTGGGAACTACCCAGCCAAGACTCGGCCCTCGCCTGTCCAAAAGTCCCTGGTCTTCCCTGCCCAGCAGGCGTAACCATGCGTTGCTTGACCGAGTGCGGTGAGGAGAGAGCCTCGTGGCACAGGAATTGACGAGTCGGGTGGGCGCCCCGAGACGCCCCTCTCGGGTCTGTAAGCCTCCAGATGGAGCTCATGAGGCTCCTGTGACTCTTGGCTGTGGACAAAAGACCGGCCCGACGCTTGGGCTGGACGAACAAGCTGTTCCCAATACGCGCCCGTCACGTCGCTTCTAAGCGCCCGCCCAGCGTCCTCCCCCCCTGGTGGAATGTGGCTCCGGCCGAGCCGGCTTCTAGAAGCTTTCCCTCTTGGGCGTATTGCCCCTTCATGCGACGTCGTCCTCACCAAAACTCTCCCGTCGACGCCCACTGCTGTTCTCTTTCTGGAGGCATTCTTTTTGCACTGCCCGTTTCTCCAGAACGGCCCGTCGGGTCCGTCCAGGTACCGCTCGTCAGGGCGACCGGGGGGGGGGGGGGGGGGCCGGAGCGGTTTAAGCGCTGCGCTCTCGTTGTCCACGTAACCGTTTGGTGCTCGCGCTCTCAACAATGAGCGCTCACCGAAACCACATCACTCTCGCTTGTGTGCTCTCTGGAAGGGTTAGGAGCCTTCCAGACGCCAGGACGGCCCCCCCTGGTCCTCCGAGATGGTGGCCACCTCCTTCCCCACGGGCATCACCACGATCTGGAGATCTGAAGAAAACCATCACGGCGCATCCACGCGCGCGCGCCCAGGCACACACACACACGCATACGGAGAGAGAGAGATATATATAGCTAGGTACACCCATACAAGGTGTTACCTGTGTACACCGCTTCCTCGGCGCCAAAAGGCCTGCGGGAGCTTGCACCCTGCAGGGCGTCCCAACCGCCGGCGCCCTCTATCCCCATTGGTGCGTACATGGCCAAAAGAGCCGCAAGGCCATGGGATCATCGTCCAGGTCCGGGGGCGTCATCGGCCCTCCAGGGGACCAACCCTGTGGGAGGGCAAATAACCCAGGCCACGAGGGCCAGCCCTATTTAATCTATATCCCGGGGGATCGGGGAGGGGGGAAAAGGGGTGTGCGGACAACGAAACGCCTGCATCTGCGTGTTCGACGTACCCGTGACCCAGAGCCTTTTCCCTGGGTTTTTCTTTGTTTATTTTAAGAAGTTCTAAAATAAGACGGCCGCCTCAACCTGCAGGCCGCGCGGTTGCAGATTGTTTATTGGGACGTCGGGCCCCTGGATGGGAAAACGGATGCTCGCTCCCCCCCCCCCCCCCCTATTCCACGTCGAGGGTGGAAACGAACGTCCCATAGAAAGCGCTCCCGCCCGCCTGTCCGCCCCCCTCCCGTTTCGAGCCACGGGTCCCCTAAGCGCTCTCACATGGTCTTTCCCGTTTCTTGTCAGTAAAATCTGCCGGCTTGAAACAAGTTTGTTTCCGGGGTCCGGATCACGCAGATGTTTCCCGTCGTGGGTTGCCTCGGGGTGGATACGCCACCCTCCCCTATCTCTCCCAGTATTGGCGAGGGGGGCCCTGCCAACCAGAACTCGCCCTCGTCCCGCGCCGGAGGCCTTTCGATCTCCCTCGGAACTCCTTTTATCCACTTGAACTTTTTCCATTTCGGCGTTCTGAAAATAGCATCACGAGATTGATGGGGTTTGCCAACTGCCGGCGGCGGCTGCGGTGATAGACCCTGCTTGCCCCTTTCCACTCACTCACGCGCCGAGGCCTGGTCGTCATCATGGTTTCAAGTCAAGCAATGCAACGTCGCCATTTCGCGCCCTTCGGGTCCTGAGACCTCGCCGCTTCTCGGTGTGAACCTGGCATCGAATAGCTAGTGGGATCCGGGCGGGCATCGTCCGCTGCATCACTGATCTTTCTGACGGGACAAGTGCCATGATGCACCCCGAGGATATGCTACACCGAATCCAGAGCACATGCCCCGAGGAGTCTTCACGGCATATCACTCCAGGCTGGTGTGTCTTCCTGTTATTCCCCGTTTCGATGGATCGACTGTCAACTTGTCGAGGACAGACCAGAGTAGGCGTCATCGTGGCAGGCCGTATACTTGCTGTCGTCCTATTCTCGTCACTCGCTCTTCCATGCCCGGTTACACGGTACCAGGTTTGGGGAACGACTTGAAAGTAAATACTGGACCAACATCTCATCTCAAAGGCGTCCAATTTCACTCTTATTCAACCGCACTCGGAATACTGGAGCCAAAACACTTTTGCTGGAGCCATTGCCCACCCGACAGGCATGCTACATGAGCCACCATGTGTGACTAGCCCCTAAAGTGCCCCATTCGCCGAGTGATTGCATAAGGATTACCCTGGCGCCCAGAAGGAAGTAGAGCAATCAATAGTAGCAGGATATAAAAACCAGGGGGGGGGCTCATCTCGAGGTTGTTGTCAGTGATGCTTTTCATGAACACGGTGCCTACACCCGGTGCCCCTGGTGGGCCTTGGGAAACTGGGATTTGCCTCTTCCTTGATTATTATATGGACAACCTCTACAACTTTCCAGCGGCTTGCCGCCCTAGAGGTAGTATATCTCGTGTCATGCCAGCCTTTCTTTGGACTGTGACGTGCCAGTTGTGCGGAAAGCATGCTGATGAGCTGCATGGGGTTTTATGCTCGACCAAAGGTATACTCCCTTTCTGCCAGTAGATTTATGCTCTCTACGGGAGAATATGACTATGGAGATAGCAGGAGAGGGATCCACTAGTAATGTTCCGTTTCCACGGCCAAGCGATGAGCGAGATGTACCAACTCGTTGTCGTGATTCAGTAAATGTAGTATGAGCTCTTCCTTCAGCGAATGGAAGGAGGATCCCCCCTTTATGGGAAGGTATAACCCGTGTATCATACCTCTCGATAGAAGGCGATGAGGGGCAATGGCCGAAACAGCCACCGAACAAGAACATGGCAGTTCGGGACACCAGCGACACGTTCAGCAGAAACAATTACAAACGGGAGAAAAGAGGCGGATGAGTTCCACCACCAAACTTCGTCAAAAGTTCACCTGGATGAGGACTGCAACAACGTGTTACGGCGTCCGGCTCAGGCAGCAGAAACCCGTTACGACAAATATATGCGTGGGCGGCTGGGATCTCGTTCAAAAGAAAACCGGCATTAGTCCTTGTTGCTGTTCATGGGGTGAAGAGTACCTGTTCCCCCCAGGCTGCGTGCTTGGCAGCAACGTCGAGGGCCGCCTCCCAGTCCTCCAGGGCGAATTCCAGGGCCGGTTTGTGGCCGGCCACTTTTCCAATCTTCAGCAGGCCAATCTCGACCATCCGCACGACCTCCCTGAGCTCCTGGCGCGAGTACATCCACCGGCCCTTGAGCTCGATGCTGTTCATCATCAGGTGGGCGTAGGGGATGGCGATGTCGCCGGCAAAGCCGCCCATCAGGGCGACGCGGCCGAAGCGCCTGAGCGCCCGGATGACGCTGGGGATGTGGGCCGGGCTCTTGGGGCCCGCGGGGGAGAAGTCGATGAAGGCGTCGATGGGACCGAACGACTTGATGGCCTTGGTGTCCTTGGCGGCGTCGTCGGTGAGCACGACGGCCTCGACGCGGGCAACGTGCGTCTTGAGCCGGGCCAGCGCGGCCTTGTTGCGGCCGATGGCGACGACGCGCGCGCCCATGGCCGAGGCGACCTCGACGGCGGCGCCGCCGAACTGGCCGCTGGCGGGGCCGACGACGACGGTCTCGCCCGGCTTGAGCCCGACGGCGGAGACGGCCCCGTAGGCCACCGACAGGCGGTTCAGGTAGGGCAGGTCGGCAATGTCGCAGCCGAGCCGGTGGACCAGGACGTCCTCGCCGAGCGGCGTCACGTTCTCCAGGGGCACGACGGCGTGGCTCGTCCAGCAGCCGTCGCGCCAGATGTTGTTGGCGAGCTTCCGCGACTTGCGCGTGCCGCCGTCCATCAGGCCCAGCAGCATCGACACCTCGGGGTCGTCGCGCGACGTCACGAACGAGTCGACGAACACCAGCTGCCCCTCGGCCAGCGACGTCGAGTCCGGGCCCAGGGCCACGACGCGGCCCACGCCGTGGTTCCCGAAGACGCTGGGCGTGGGGAACTTGAGGTGCGGGTTGGGCGTCGACAGCAGTTGCTTGTAGTGCGGCCCGATGCCGGCGGCCAGGATGTTGACCACGGCCGAGCCGGGATGGGGGACGGGGACGGGCTCGATCTCGACCTTGAGGTTCAAGGGCGAGCAGACGGAGCGGACCACGAGGGACTTGGCCGGCGCCATGTCGCGCGGGAGCCCCTCGACGTCGACGCAGAGCGAGCCCCGCGTCTCCTTGAGGCCCAGGAAGCGGTCCTCGCTCGAGACGACGAAGACTGCCATGGAGGTGGAAACCGGAGATGTGCGCCTCCCGAGAAGGGTCCTTCTTTGCCCGGGCTGTTTATTTTCCTGAGGTTCGGCGGATGGCGGCCGCGACGACGACGAAACGGCCGCGTCCTCTCCCAAGCCATTTCCTGCCGGGAGGCGCGAAGGATCGCGGACAAGGCCGATTAAGCTTTTGCCCCGGAGCATATTCAGCTTTCCCGAGGCGAAAAAGGGGGGCACCTCGGACACATCCCTTTCGGTCCTCTGCTCAGCAAGAACGGACCGATGGCTCCCTGTCAGCGTGCCGGTGGGCGCGCGCGTCGACCGTTTCCAGCCCCTGTGCACGTCTTTGGGCGAAGCCAGCCCGGCCGCCTTTGGGTACTGGGTCGCCATTGCTACCGACATACGCCGGCGATCTGAGGGCTGCAATCACGGACAAGTGGGAGAGACGGCGTCTCGTCCTGGCCGACATCGCCCCCCCGTCTCCGCAAGAACTCGAGGCTTTGCGCAAGGGAGTGGCCAAGCCGAGCCACGGAAGGGTAGAGAGCCACGGTGGCCGGGTCGAGATGCAGTGGCACTCCACGGGAACAAACTGCCGGCCTTACGCGATTGAGTTGAGCTGCCGTGCGAGGAGGCACAGGTCGCCTGTCTGTCTCAGATCTGAGCTCAGAGCGCCCTGGTTGGCCGCCGGGCGGGCCGTACGTAACCGTGGCCATTTCCCCATGCGATCAGTCACGATCTCCCCCGGGCCGTCCTACGTCTCTGGATCATTCGAGGGGCGTCCTGCTGAGAGCTACGAAAAGGCCGGCGACCTCGCTGCGATGCCGCGAGGCTGTCTCGTCTCAGGTTGCACTTGCAATAACCACATCGTCACCGATTGGGTCCGGCTACGCATGTGCTTTGCTTGGTCGGCAGCGCTTGCTAAGCTACCTACAGTTGGGGGGTCTCGTGGGATCGATCCCATGGCTGGGCCGATGCCGACTACCCTCCTCCAGCGCTCCGCCGATCCACCGGACACGTCCGGAACAACACTGCACGGGCGCAGCCAGCCAGTCAGTCAGTCATCCAGGCCGCCCCCTCCCCCAGAGCAGCCGAGCTGGTCAACGCCAAGGCTAGCGATGGGCTGCTGGGCGCCAAGCCCGAGCAAGTCCGACGAGACGACACCTTATCTCCCGTAGGCCTTTTGTTACAGCCGAAGCGTCCGAAGGGGTGGGTAGAGGGCCCCTCCAAATGACAGCTCTGGCGGCCACCCTAACAAGCACCGAAAAGTCCCGTGAGCTTGGCCCAGACCAGCGTGGCATATGCCGTGGAGGCGTCAGCATAGGAGCGCAAGCTTTCCAGAAACCCAACACAACCCAGGCCAGCGCAACAGCTCTTGTCCATGAGCCGGGGAATAGTCCTACCTCAAATAGTAGTAGGTATGGGCCTGGGAAACCCCCACGGCGCCGAGTCGTGATGGCTCTTGTCGGGACGAAACATTTTGATGGCAATTCGCCTGTGGTCTCGTCTTCAACTAGATCCCGCGTCTACCGAACCATTGGTACTTCCTACCAAAGTAGGCGAGTGGGTGGGTAGGTAGGCAGGCACTCATGTTGGGAATATTGGCGAAGATGCCAATGCGGGCGACTGATGTCCTTCCTATTTGTCACCTCGTAGGGGGGTCGTGCCAAACAGCCCTTACCCGGTATATGGCAGTCCCTCGCAGGGAAAATTCGTTCAATTGCCAAGAGGTGAGAGGCCGGTCTCGCATGGAACATACCCAAGGACAGAGAACGGCATTCTTTACCGTCTGGCCCAGCCCC
This sequence comes from Nigrospora sphaerica, assembly GCA_018287875.1. Taxonomy (NCBI): domain Eukaryota; kingdom Fungi; phylum Ascomycota; class Sordariomycetes; order Amphisphaeriales; family Apiosporaceae; genus Nigrospora; species Nigrospora sphaerica. The sequence continues at coordinate 2,179,495 of JAGVVL010000018.1, forward strand.
CAATGGGTCGGGTGGAAAGTACAGTGGTAAGTAAGTAGTCTTAGTTCTTACGTGGGCATTTCCCATCTTGAACGCCCCGTCAGCTCGTGCTCGTCCAAGCAGCGCTGGGCTAGTTGCCCGTACCCAACGTATCTACTTTAGCCACATAGCACACGGGGCGTGTGTCCATACTTAGGGAGGTACACAAGTAGAGTTTGCTGTCGCTGGTCTTTCTGTCGCACCACTATCGATGGCCACTTTTGATGAATGTACTTTACGAGGTACCGTACCTACCTAGAAAAGAAAATGACTGGAATGACCTGCACAAGCTGCCGCTGCCGCTGCCGCTGCCGCCGCCGCTGCCGTTGCCGACCACCCATTCAACCCACTCACTACAAACTGGAAGCGGCCGTCCAGCATTCCACCATCCCACCCCGACCTTACTCTTAACGAAAGAAGTATGATGTACTTAGCAGCCGCCTTCCATGTTAGTTCCGACAGGGTCCCATTCTTACCTCCCATATCTCCGAACGGCTTGAAACGTCCTGTTTCCTGCCTTGCTGCCCGTGTACACACGACGTCCGTCTGATGACCTCGGACCTCGTCTGCTCCAAGAGCCAGAGCCAGCGCCAGAGAGTCCAGAGTCGGAGTCGGACAGACGGAGCAGGCAAGACAAGCCCATTGCACTCGCGCCAAGTTGGCTCCGGACCGCTGTCGGGCACACACTCTCTCCCTATCTCAGCTTCCCTCCTCTCTTTCTCCTTCTCTCCGTGTTGATCCTTTTGCCCGCATTCTGCGTCTTCGCTTGCTGCTCCTGCTGCTGCTGCCGCTGGCCGAGGAGGAGCACCCCAATCACCGCCTGAGGTTATCCCCGACAAACCCTCCTCCTTCCTACCCCGGCCAGCCCGCCCGCCAGCCATGGAGGCGCGCCCCTACCAGACAAGCGTCTTCCGCGCCCAGCCAACCGAGGGCCTGCAGCGCAAGATCCAGAAGCGCAACCGTCCTCCCGTGAGCTGTCTTTTGTGCCGCACCCGCAAGGTGAAATGCGATCGCCAGCAACCCTGTGAGCGCTGCGTCAAGAGCGGCGAGGCCGCCTTTTGCGAGTATGCGCCGCGCGCCGCCCGGAAGCCCAAGCACAACGACACCCGCCCGGCGCCAGACCCGCGCCCCAAGCAGGAGACGTCCACTTCGCGCCCGCTCATCCAGGACCGCCTCCAGAAGCTCGAGGACATGGTGAACGGCCTGCTCTGCTCCTCCTCCAAGAGCCCCGAGAACCTTCTCGACACGCCCTCGAGCTCCGACCACCGCGGCGAGGGCGAGGCCCTTTCGGACCTCGCCACGCCGCCCAGCACCGTGGCCAGCGCGCCCGCCTCGGGCCCGTATCCCCCGCCCGCCGATGCCAGCTACGTGGGCGCTACCCACTGGTCTGCCATCCTCGAGGGCATTCACGACCTCCGGGGGCTCGTCGAGGCCATGTCCGAGGACCCCCCGAGCCCCTCGCCGCCGCCGTCCACGGTCTCCAACGCGCCCAACCTGGACATCGTCTACGGCTCGCACCACCGGCTCACCATGGAACAGGCCATCGCCAGACTGCCTTCCAGGCGCAAGACGGACCAACTCGTCTTTGGCTACTTTACCAAGGGGCATGCTTCCGCCCCTTACATCCACACCTCCAAGTTCCAACGGGAATACGAACAGTTCTGGCGGGATCCATCTTCGGTGAGCCTGTTATGGCTGAGCATCCTGGCCTCTATTTGCAACGCGTCCGCGTCCGTCTCCATGGCCAAAGGAGAAGACGTGAGCGATAACTGTGAGGCTGCCCACCCGGAAAAGCTGGCCGCACTGGCTACCGACTGCCTGGTGGCTGGCGACTACCTCGCCGGAAAGCCCTATGCTATCGAGGCCCTGCTGCTCCAGTCCCAACTGGAATTGTACAGAAGAAGGGGCTGCGATGCGAGCCTGTGGGCCAAATTCGGACTCCTCGTGAGGCTGGCCCAGCGTATGGGCTACCATCGAGACCCGAAATATCTCCCCCACCTATCCCCTTTCGAAGGGGAGCTGCGCCGCCGCGTCTGGTTCTTCATTGAAGTTTTCGACTGTCTCTTCTCGATTCAGCTGGGCATGCCTCCTATTATCCGCGAAGACGAATGTGACACCGAATCGCCCGGCAATCGTTTCGACTTGGACTTTGACGAGCATACCATGGTTCTGCCTCCGCCACGGCCCGCCACCGAGCCCACGGGGACGCTCTACTTGTGCTACAAGTCCAAGATGTGCCGCTTGCTTCGGCGGGTGATCCGTTATTCGTTGGCCATCCAGCCCGCTGCGTACGATGATGTCTTGAAGCTCAATGAGGAGATCCATGCCTTCCGCGACCAGCTACCTCCGACGCTTAGGATCCGGCCAGTCCGGGCCTACAGTTTCACAGAGCAATCATTCGACATCGTGCACCGGTTACTGCTAGAGATGGCGTATCTCAAAAGCCTCTGCGTACTGCATCGTGCATACATCAACCACGAGAAGGACAACCCCCGGTATGCCATCTCGCGGAGCACATGTATCGATGCGGCCCTGCGGATTCTGGATCTGCACGTAGAGTATGATACGGAGAGCAAACCGGGCGGCAGGTTATACGAAGACAGATTCATGCTCGAGATGTTGACGCTTCACGATTTCTTAATTGCCTCCATGGTCGTATGCCTGGATCTTATGGAGAGTGCCAAGATCAGGTAAGTCGCGTTGCGTCGGCGACCTTGGCCATCTCCTAACACGCGAGCAGCCCTGCCGAGCGGTCACGCAAAATCCAAGCTCTGGCGGCGTCGTACAAAATATGGTCGGCCAAGAAGCACATCTCGGAGGACGCCGCCCACGCCACGCGAATCGTCGGCGCTATTCTCCGCAAAATCTCGTTGCAAGAACAACAGCCGATGAGAACCGCCGCGCCAATAGCGCCTCCGCCGCAACCGGACGTTCGGGGCGGCTCGCTGGCGAGCCTGCTGAACAACGACACCCAGCCGGCCCCCACGATGCCCTCAGTGCAACAGCAGCCGCCCCTGGATCAATGGCAGCTGATCCACGCCATGGACTTCGGCCTCGACTTTATGGAGGCCGTGCCCCTCGACGCCGTCTTGGACGACCCCAGTCGTTACGATTGGGTATGTGGATCTCAGCCCCCCCCCCTGTTTGCCTTGGCGCTCACAAGTTGCAGAACCTGATCGACCAGTATCTCATGGACCGACCAGCCATGTGAAAGAGCGTACGCCTCGGCCACCGTGGCAAGACCCTTGCCATGGACCTGCCGATGTGTTCACCATTGTATACGATTAGTGGAAGCCACAGCCTACACCGCGGCGATCAACCGTTGGTGGGTCAGATGAACCACCATTGACCATCTTTCGACAGCAGTACAGTAGACAGGCATGGCGCGGCATTAACGAAGGCCGTGCTGCTGATACATGTTCAACGATGAGCTTGCGGCGCGAAGGGAGAGCACCATGGTTATCATTGGCCCATGCCCCACGAGGGGTTGGGTGGTGGTTCGTCTATTCTACTAAACAAATCCATTGGCTCCTTCGCATGCCAACCAACATAGGCACTCGCCCGCCTTCAGACTCACGCAATCTCGGTTTTCATCACAGATGAATGGCTACACCATCGAGCCAAAAGACACTCTGTGACAAGGTGGCGTTGCCAACCCGCGAGCTGTATTGTTGTTGTAAGTGTTTGTAATAGATGTGTATAAAGCATGAGCACGATGGCGGCGGTTCCGCGTATGCATGCGCGCCCGGGGGCGTTCTTCTACCCGACGAGCTGTTTTCCGGTCAAAGTCGAACCAGGCGTGTGCACGCTCGTGGCTCCGTGAAGCTGGCGTTGACATTGACAACGCCCTCCCTTACAGGCGACTTGTGACCTTGCTTGGCCCAGACGTGACCAAGCAGACGACGGCTGAATCCACCCTGGGCTCACGACTTTGCCCGTGTGTCGGAGCTTGAAAATTCCAACTGGGAGTTTGATGCGCACTGGGTCGATCTGGGCCGCCAATGCATGTGTACGACTTTGGCCAATGCCTCGGTTTGCCCTGCGAGATTCTGGATTGCTGGCTATGAGCTGCATACTCGGTTCAGCCGGCCTTGCCGGCGGCCGGGGGAGAGAAATCTTTCTGGCGCACTCTGGAGTACAAGGGGGTGTGGCCATTGATACCCCCGCCGTCCACACCCTCGGCACGGTGTTCCCCATCGCCGGCATGAGGGCTGGCCACCAAGATCGGTGCTTGGGAAGCCAGCCGGGTGCCTATCAGATCGGCCAGATCGGCCAGGGATTTATCAAGTGGCTCCTGCTTGGATGCTTCGAGCAACTCAATAGCCTTTTCTCGCAACCGCGCTGGAAGCTGCTCCATGGCGCGGACAGTATTCTGGTCTGGCTGTAAGCCCGATGCCTCAATGTGACGCAAAGCCTTGACGGCATCTTCGACGTTGCCAACCTTGGCATACGCCCCAACTAGCGTGTTCCAAGTAACCAGGGTAGGTTGCACATGGCCTTCGTGCACCATCATCTTGAGCACTTTGCGAGCAGCATTGGGCATGCCGTGATTTCGGAACCCCTGCATCAAGATGGTCCATGTGTAGACTGAAGGATAGGGGTGCTTCGTGTTCTTTCCGTGCTCCGTTTCTTCCCTCTGGGCAAGTTGCAACATGCTTTGGACTGTTCGGAACGCATGACCAAGATGCGACCGGAACTGCATCAGTCCTCTCAGAAAGATGTCATGCATCATGGACCCATGCCGCTGTATGATTCGTAGCGCGTGGAGATCCCCTCTTTCCACAAGCTGGTTGAAAAGCAGATACGCCCGTACAATCGACTTGGAATCCGACATAGAACGGATGTTCGCGGCAAGCATGAGCAACAGTGCAGTCGTGTCCGGCTGCTTGAGCCACTGTTTGGGCTGCGGAGCCAAAGCTTCTGCGAGTTGTGTAAAGGGGGTAGAGTGACGCTCTGCTGGGCCGGGCCAGGCGAGAATGTCCTCCAGCGGGCGCTGAATGAACTTCTGCAACGGCTCGAGGTGGTAGAACTTGGCGTAAAACTGCAGCATGGGCCGGAATGCGTTGTTGCTCTTGCGTTGCCGCCTCCTCTTCTCGGGTTGCGCCTCGTTATCTCTGAGTAGAATATCTAGGAAGTCGTTGACAATAAACTCGTTCCAAGACCCACTCTGCTGGAGGCCTTCGTAGCTCGCAATAACCCGGTGCGCCGAAGGGGCGTGCATACTCTTTTTGGCAGCATTGAGCAGGATCGCATGTACGTGGTCGTCTGCCTCAATCCCGTACTTGGTCATGAGGTCGAAGACTGTCCAAGCCGTGTCCAGGTGGCCGCGGACCGCGAAGTTCTTCATCAGAGCCGTGAAGTTGAGCAGGTTAGGCCGAAGGCCGCACTCCAGAAGCATCCGGAACAGTTCGTCCGGGGCGGCTTGACCATCGGGGAAACGATCGCCCGTTCGAATATTCAGCAGTGTGGTACAGACGCTCGAGGCTGATGCAGAATTGATGTCGAACCCCCTGATGCTGCTCATGGAGGTCAATACCTCAGCAGCCAGGACCTTGTGATCAGGGCTCGCCGCAAAGCGGGAGGCAAAATGCAGCAATGTGTGGACAGAGAGGGGATGGCCGTTCGCTTTGACCATCTGGAAGAGTTCGATGACCTGGGGTAGTTCAGCCCAGCGCGTGAAGCTCGCAAGGAGATCTTGTCCCACGACCAAGTGAGCATCCGGGCTGGAGTACAATAGGTGAAAGAGGAGGCCGGCGAAACGCGATCGTTCCAGGCCGTCGAACTTGGTAAGACGCAAGTATAAGGCACGAAGCGTATCCTCAACCACGTATGGTGGCGCCCACGAGGTGTCATAGGTAGCCTCCAGGAAGGATATGAGCGCAGCGGGGTTTGAGTCGAGAAGGTAAAGCACCATCCTAGGCCAGAACTCCTCACGCTCCTTCGCGTCCATCTGGACCCAAGTCGCATCTATGTCAGTGACAGTCGGGATTGGAGGGTCATGCGAGAGAGAAGCCTCTGTGGACGTGTCGTCGGAAACGCTTGGTAAGACGAGCTGCGACGGCAAAGGGGGTTTGCCGCGCCCCTGCAGCAGCCGAGCGTACGCCGTCTTCCAGAAATTAAATTGGTCAAGCCGCGCCACGGCCTGCCAGGGCAGACAACCACGCAAAAGCCTCTTGAGCTGGTCGACGGCATCGTGGGCGGCCGGCTTCGACAGACCGTAGGTTGACTGGACTTGGAGGATAAGAAGGTCCAAGTTGGCCAAGTTCTCCAAAATGCCCAAGATTTTCATTTTCAGCCGCGTCGGAGGGTCGTGGCTCTGCGCGCCAAGACGCTCCTGCGTGCTCCAGGCAGGCCCGGCGACATCGCTCGGATTCACCGAGGAGACCGGTTGGCTGGGCCCATGGTGTTCCCTAGCCGATGCGGTTGCCAAGAATGGGCTGCGCTGGATCTGGCACACAGCTTGGATGTGGAAGGCCGAGCGACGAATGCGTGAGGGCTGGAGATAGGGCTGCCGGATACGGTACAGACAGTAGCGACACCCGAAAGAAGATCGCATGGCGGTGCCAAAAGTTCGGGGTCGGCGAGACGGGGCGTCTCAAGGAGAATGGTGCAGGTTCGGCTCGTTGGTTATAGGCAGATACATGGCCACATCGTCAAGAGGGAGCAGGCGAAGTGAAGGCTATGAGCTGACCAGCGCGAAGAAAAGCCCATGGGTATGAGCGGGAGATCGGGGAGGCGCACACGGGGAAGTACAGCGAGGTTGGTGCTCTCCGCCTTGACGTCGTCGGTCCTTCCATCTGTACATGTCGTGGTGGGCGTACACCTGGAAATTTACACGCCGTCGCGCCGAGTGGAGACGCCCTGTCTTATCGGCGCAGGTTGACGGGCAGCTTCGCAGGCTTATCAGCGTGCAGGTGCAGGGCAACTCACTTAGTCCCGTCCCCCAGTACGTCGGCTTTACAGTGCACCGTCTCTGAACATTCCAAGTCAACCAACCCAACCAACATCCGTTCGTCGCGTGCCAGTGCCCGTCCCGTGGGCTTCATCACCGCCCCAAGTACCACGAAAACGGGCGCCGACCTACCAAGTACACGGTTCCATACGTGTGCAGCGCGAACGCAACGCGAACCCCCCGTCCCGCCCCTCGACACAGTCGCGAGCTCTCGCACGCCATGTCTACGTCGCAGGCGTCTCTCAGCGCCGCTGCGGACGACCGCAAAGCGCGCTTGGCCAAGCTCAAGACCCTCAAGCGCAAACAACCCGCCGACGAGGTGGCGGCCCCCGAATCTACGCGATCGCCATCACCGCCGGCCGAACCCGATGTCGCCAAACTGCACCTATCGGGCCGCAATTACGATGTGGAGGCCAAGGCCCCCAAGCTCGGCTTTGAGGCCCCCCCAACCTTGGGCATGGAGGGCCCTACGCTGGAGGAGCAAGCCGCCCAAGTTGAGGCTGAAGTGCGGCAGAAGGCCCTGGCAGACGCAGCAGATGCGGAGAAGGGAATCGATTTGTTCAAATTACAGCCCAAGAAGCCCAATTGGGACCTGAGGAGGGACCTGGATAAAAAACTCGAAATTCTCAATGTGCGCACCGACAATGCCATCGCGAAGCTGGTCCGAGAGCGCATCGCCAAAACAAAGAGCGCCGAGAAGCAGAGAACGGTCGCCGATGCCGACGGCAACGGGGAGGCTGTGGGCTTGGACGGGGTTGCGCTTGTCGAGGCCATGAGGGTACGGGAACGAGAGGAGGAGGAGGAGGAAAGGAGAGAGCGGGAGGAGGAGAGCGCGGTGTGAAGGCAGCACTCGCTGCGGCTACCACTTTATTCGGGCCGTGGAACATCTTGCACACGGGCATCGTATGGCGTTTTGGTATGGAAAACGGCCTGGCTGTCGGCTGCCCCTATTCGGCTGGCCGTCCTCGGGCAGGGTAGATGCAAGGATCTAGCACAAAGATGATACCCATTTCTCTCCTGGAAATGGACTGCAGCAGCCCTGCGCCGGGAGATTTGGTGGCCGGTGCATGCACTCGGCTCCGTGTACATCTGCAACCTTCCAGCGACCTCGCAGCAGGGGGTTTACACGTCCAATCGCGACGAGTGCGGTCCACGCCTGGCTGCCTGTCCCCCCCCCCCAGCTGTATGATGAACGCATGCTGAGGGTTTATCCAAGCAGACTGGGAAATCAGAGGAACCAAACTCGGTCCAATGCAGCCCGAGCCTTTCTGTTACCACCACGGCGTTATAATATCTCCCCGTTCTTATGAATCGACAGTGCCAGGGTTGAGCCTCAAACCCTATAATGGCCGGCCATTCCGTATGAACAGCTCTTTCAAGAATTTGGTCCCGTGCGGAAGACGCAAAACCAATAACAACCTCTTGTCGTGTGACCAGTACTGGCGACGTGCATTCCACGTTCCTGCGGAAAGCCCAAAAACAACCTTGCGTCCCAGCGCAATGGCCGGTGACCCTGTCCTCACAATACGTGGATGCGAGCCCGTGTAATGAGGACTGGACGCGATGGCGGACGCTACTCGGTCCGCCCACTTACTTTCGTGTACATAGCTGCTCAGGTTTGGACGGGATTCCGGAGGCACCCGGTGACCAGGTGGGTCAACCATAAGATGGTGATCGTACTATATTCTCTGCCTGGAAACTTGGGGTCCGTTCCCGGTATGATTTTGCTACAGGGAGCCCTGCCTATCTCCGTGTGCCTTCAACGTGCGGGAAATGGAATAGAATATGGGTTTGGAGTCCACTGCTGTCGATAGCTGAGGTCTCACGGAACCCAACTCGCACTGCTCTGATGTTACATATAATGTCTGCCATCCACCTCCCTATAGATGGCTTGTACGATATTATTCACCTAAATACTTCTTTCTATGGCTCCACTTATCTGTTGATGGTGCCTTTGCTGCCACAATACAGCGATGATTATGAACGCTTCACCGTCTGTTCCCTTCCCCTACTTGAGATGCCAAAGACGCGGGCGAGGGGGCGCCGAGTTCACGATGGCGGTCCTGACTAAGGAGGCCTGGATGATGGGAGGGCCGAGCTGCAAGACCTTGGAGGACCTGCATCGGCGGCGGCAAAGCAGCGTCATCCTCCACTGCTCTTGTCGTAGCACCTTTTATTAGTCCACACCACCCGTATTCCATCTCTATGGACATAGGGAACCAAGAATTTCAGCCACCGTATGCCCGTTATCCAGGCTGTTGACCCACTGGCGTTGGGTGCTTTTTGGTGTCCCGAAGTTTGCATCGGACCTCGGTCTGCGTTGATGGCAGACAGGTGTACCATTGTACCATCGTGTACGTAGGTGGAGGTTGGTAAGTGTCCATCGAGACCGTTACAACGGGAGGTTGGTCATTTATCAGACACTTCAAGACGCCGACGCCAGTTGGGCAGCTCCTAGACTTCCACGGAGACATGCTCCGTAATGCAGTATGTTCCATGTATTCGTACATGTACATGCGCCGGACATTACACTAACCCCATACGCTGTAGTCGCGTGGGCTGCACAACACCATCTCTCGCTCAAGCCGTCTGGCCTTGTCTGTTAAGCATTCTCTTCGGTTTGGGGGGGTACGGCAGCTGCCGGCAGACGTTTCCAGGACGGAGAAAAGGGCAAATCCTCACGGGACTCGGGAAGAGGGGGGGGGAGGGTTAAAAACGGAAGCGAGGTGCCAGCCGGCCCTCATCGAACCAACCAAAGCTGCCTACTACTTCCCATCTTTGGGTAGGTGCATACCTAAGGTACAAGACCACATCCAAGTGTAGGCCAGCCCGTTTATTCTTGGATGGGCGGTGCGGCGACATGCGCACACGCAGCCAAGTCTCCATCTCCAATTGCCTGTCCCATACCGACTCGTCCAATCTACATGTCCTAGGTATCCTACATATCTACTACCCTCCTGTCCCAGATCGTTGCCGTTGGGCCACGACCATTGGAAGGACTAGGCACCTGCCACATGCATCCATCATCCCATACAAAACACCATCCCGCCATCAATTCCAACGAGGAACAGCGCGGCGGGCATAGCATAGCAGCCAGCACTGGAGGCATTGGGATAGAACTGCCCCGGCGGCTTGCCCACCTGAGATCAAACCGGTACGTATACAGATCGGCAGGCTAACCGACCTACCCGTTTCCTTTTTCAGTGGCCAGCCAGCCAGCAATCGGGGCTCTATGTTGTGAAGTCTCTCTCTCTCTCTCTCTTTCTCTTGACCCTCTCTCGCCCGATACGTCAGCGCCGCATTTTCCTTTGCCTTTCCTCATTATCCCCATCGCCCACCGGCCGGCCCCCCTCCCTCCACCCCCCCTCCATTCGTCAAGGCGTCAAGGCATCAAGGGCCCTGCCGGCAGCAATTGTCGTACAAAGGTACATATTCATACATTCTCTGAACTCCTTCCCTCCTCCTTACCTACATAAATTCCACTCTAAAACCCGACAAGTGCTGCGAGCAGTGCGCCCTTCTGCCCGACTGTCGAATTCGGTGCGGCTCTCCCAGGCAAGTCCCCCCCAAACCCCCCCCCCCCAACCCCCGTCGGCCTTCTCTCTTGTCCTGCCTTGCAGTCCATCCGGTCGCGTGTGTGTGGTGGAAGGCGCCTCGGACGCCGGACTGCATGTTATTTCTCTCGGTCCCATTCCCATCCCATACTAGCCCCGACCTTCATAACCTTTCCCCAAGCTTCACTGCCTACCTGCCTGGTTGTAGGTTAGGTACCGTCGTCCCGTCTCTCGTTACTGCCAGCTGCCTCCCATCCCACATCCCACCTTGGCTTTGCCCGCCAGCACCGACGCCCACCCCCCCATGCCCATGCTGGTGGATGGATGTTCAGCCCGCGCCTCCATCTACATACATCACGCACACACACACAATTACCAACACCTTCTGCGTCCCTTCACCGTGGCCCGATCCCAATTCGGAGCCCGCCCCAGGCCTCCTTTGCCTCCAATCCACTGCATCCCCGCCTTGCTCGCCCCCAGCAGGCAACCCGTGTCGTGGACCATCGGCCACCGGCTGCGCTACCTGCAGACCAGCTGACCCGTTCTTCCAGGCGCATCTAGCATATGCAGTATCAGATTGCGCAGGACCGCCTGAGACCGGATCCAGTTGCGACGGTCGGTGCGACTTCGAAGAAAGCCCGCCCCCGTATCAAGCAGCTCCTGCGGCGTCATCGCCTCGTCCGGGCACCTTTTTAACGACCTCCCCACCTCGCAGACTTGCCAACTCTAGCATAGCAGCTCCGGCCCGCGGGAGAAGTGCAGAGAGGCCACCGCGCCGAGCGTATCACGACGACCTACGACGATTCTACGACCCCATCACGACAATGATCAACTGTATCCTGTCACTCCCGAGGACCGCGTTGACCCATTTCCTTTTTTGAGTTGTCGTCTCCTGCGCTGCCTTACCCACTTAGTCAAGGCAAGCGTGGCCTCGATTTTGATTGTTCTATCGGACCTATTTCTACACTGTCGCAGCCCCCGGCCTGTGTGGTCCTGTCGTTACGAACCTTTTGTTACCGCCTTCGAGCTCGACCGTCCCGATCTCGAGCTAGCAGCTTGCCGTGACTAGTTGCTAGCACCGGCGCCAATGGCTACTGTTGGTCCTAAGAAGCTCTCGTTCGCCAGGGTATGCCACTTGGTCCCGAGCAAGAAGTCTTAACCCCCAAGCCTTGCTAACATACCTGCGCAGGTGGCTGCCTCTGGCACAAAGGAAAACATGGCCCCGACTCCGGTCCAGCGGGTTGCTGTACCAGCTCCCATGGAAAACCGCCGCGTGCCTCCTACAGGCAACGCTACTACCGGCAAGAACGCCACCCCAACTTCGACGAAAGCTGTCAGTCCCACCGTGATCGCCAAATCGCCGCCGGTACAGAACGCCACGAGGAAGGAGGAGCCTTCGGGCCAGAACCAGATGCCGAGCGAATCTAGCGATACCGGACTCGCGCAAGGTATCAAGGACCTTAAGTTGTCCTCGACCCCGAGCGCTCAGTCGACACCGAGTCTGGTGGTCAATGGCTCGTCGTCCTCTGTGGGAGGATTGCAGAGCAAGAACGAGGGCGGCCAGGGTTTTTCGGACGACGTCTCTCAAAGGGCTGATTCCAGCTCAGAGATTGGCACTAAGGCACCCAGTCTGGATGGAAAGAGCATAACCTCGGGGACCACGTTCGGTCTGGACGAGAAAGAGTCCCTCCGGCCCGACGACAGCGCCAGTGTCAAGGCCGCAGCCGACGATGACGAGACTTTCTCTATTCGGGGTTCTCAAATGGCCAACTCGCGCATGGGATCCGACGTCGCTCGTATCCACCGCCTGCGCATTGGTGACATGCCTGAACGACGTATCATTCAGCTACTTCCCGAGACGCAGGACCAGTGCATTGCGACGCCGCAGAGCAACTCTCCCAGCGTACCCACCCCTGCAGAGAAGCAGCCGATCCTGGCCCCGGTTTCCCAAAACCCTGACGCATTCAATTCAATGTATGCCCAGAACCCCGACGAGAAGCTGATTGATGCCATGTCCTCGCCCAAGGACCGCCTCTTCCTGCTGCGACTGGAGCAGGACGTCATCAACTTTGTCCAGACTTCCAAGGATCCCTACATGGATCTGCCCCCCAACAACTCCTTCTGCCGCATGTTGACGCATAAACTGGCGGACTACTATCACATGACGCACTCTTTCGAAGCCGTTCAGGGCGCAGTGCGGATTTACAGAACTCCCTTTTGCCGTGTTCCGCCCTCGCTGGCCAGTATCGTGGGCACCACGACGGAGTCCAACACGAACTCTACGCCGCCCGTTGTGCTGCCCAAGAAGATCATGCGACGGGGCGAGGAAGTGTCGGGAAATGCCAGTAACAGCCCCTCGAAAGCCACCTCGGAAGTTGGCAGTGATGGCAAGGAGAAGTCGACCAAGGAAAAGTCAGTCGTATCCATCAAACCCCTCGTCTGCAAGCGCTAACACCTACAAGACTCACCCGTGAGCAGCGTGAGGAGGCATACAACAGGGCTCGAGAGCGAATTTTTGGCAATACGGAGAAGACGGGCGACTCAACGCCAGGTACGATGGTACGGCGCCCCCCTTCAATTCCCGACTAATTCGGTCTGCAGACAACGACGATGCCAATGGCATGTCCCGAGCGAGCTCTGCATCGGGCAAAGAGAAGTCCCATCTCGGTAGACGTGGCAAGACGGGCAAACAGCGGCGCGACGACTCGGAGAGTTTCGATTCCCGGTCTCAGTACACGCCCTATTATGGTACCAACCCCCATCAACCGAGCTGGGCCCATCAGTACATCCAGGTTGGGAGCATGCCGTACAACGGACAGGCTCCGCAACCCTACCCGAACACCATGCCCCAGGTCTACCCGCAGTCTGGCCCTGCCTACCAGCCGATGATGCCACAGGGCCAAATGAACGGCTATCCCCCGTATGCCCCAATGCCGTCCGTGAGTGTCACCTGTCAGCAAGCATATGATGAAGTGGCTAGCTGACAAATAGCCCAGTACGCGGCGCAAGGCCCTCAACCAGCGGCGCAGCGGTACCCGGTAGCCAACGGTGCCATGCCCGGCTACAGCTCCCCAATGCAAGCTGCCCCCCCTCAGCCTGCTTGGCAGCCGCAGCCGCAGCCCCAATCGCAACCGCCGCCGCCGCCGCCGCAGCAGCAGCAGCAGCCACCCCCGCCCGTCTACCAACAAGCCCCGTCACCTGCTCCCGGGCCTTACCCGCAGCCTGCCCGGGGCTCCCAGACGCAAAGCAACGTGGGTCCTATGGGCATCCCTTACGCCTTTGGTCAACTGCCGGCCAATGTCAACCCGAACGATCCGAAGAGTCAGCACCCGATTCCTGGTAGCTACAACCGCCATGCTTTCAACCCCAAGACTCAGTCCTTCGTTCCCAGTAACGGCATGAATCCTGGCCAGGCCCCCATGCCGGGCTACACCATGAGCGCCCCTCACGGCAGCCCCCAGATTGGATCACCTCATCTGGGCTACAATGGCTTCAGCTCGCCGGTTCCCCAGCCATATATGGGAGGGCCTCCAAGCTACGGCATGAGCCGCCAGAGCTCCAATAACTCGTTGCCTGCCTACCACCCCCACGCCACGCCGCCTCAACACATGCAGCCACACCCCGGGCCGCACTACCCCCAGATGCCCCAGCAGATGGGCAACCAAATGCCTCAGCAGATGGGGCAGTATATGCCACACAAGGGCAGCCCGGCCGCTCAGCCTATGGGTGCCGGCGGACACCAGCCAGCTTATTCAAATCTCCCCAACTACGGCAACCCGGCCACGTTGCCGCAGAAGCCCCCTACCGGGACTTCCTAGGGCATGTGTTTGGGCAGCATCGTGCCGGGTCTGGGAGCTTGCGGATGCGGCGGCAAGCGCTTGACTGGGTTCCCTCAGTTGGCACGGCGGCGGAGAACACGGCCACGACACAAGACATGGACGGCGTACACGGGCAATCCTTACAAAGGGGCATTCATTGTATGGCGTTCTAGGCGAGACTCATCTGGTGCTTGATTTTTGGGCCCGACCTGCGCCCATGGTAGTTTGGGCAGCCGACGGGCATTAGCGCTCAAACTGGAAAGGTATGGCTGACATAAAAAGACATAAACCCTGGGCGCCGCGAGAAGCGACCCCTTGGTAGGTGGCCCCTCATTGGGGGTGGCGTGGTGGTCGACTCTGAGGAGCCGGTCTAGAGTTCCCAACGTCATAGCTTTCAGCAAGTAGCTGGGTCGATTATGGTGATGGGTAGACGATATAGATGCCTTCCGCCATGGATAGGCGCACTACGACTGGACTACGAGGCTGGCGTTGTTCAAAATGTTCATATTACCGAAAACCCCCTGCTCTCATGAACCCATGATGTCTTTGGGGGTGCCTAGAGGCCATGTGTTTTTCGACCCGGACAGCACCCTCAATCCGCGCCGCTACTGCCGTAGTTGCTGACGCTGCTGCTATTACTGCTACTGCTACGACTGCTACTGCTACTGCTACTACTTCCTAGCTGCTCCTGTCGCTTTCGCTCCCGCTGTCACTCCCGCTGGCGATGCCGGTCGCGAGTCCAGCTTGGCGATACTTACGCATGCTGCTGCGCGTCTCCTCCCCCTTTCGCCGGGAATATAGCCGGTGCTCACGACCGGCGTGTCTCGTAGCAGGTAATAGGCGGTGCAAGCACGACCAGGGCCTAGGTTCATAAGATGCGGCCCCGGGAGAGGGGGGGCCGGGTTGTCAGCAACAACCACGAACTCGGCTGGTCTCGATATCGGCGGCAACGACACAAGAGAAACGAGCACCCGGAAAGCAACCCATACCCTGGCCTCCCGTGGCTCCTCCCGCACCCGTACCGTGGGTGGGAAAGTCCCGGGCCCCCGGGTAGTCCGGGTTCCTGACATAGCCGTCGCCGCCCACGGCTCGGCCCGTGCTCGGCCCCCAGTACCGCAGCGCACGGGACGAAATCGGCGGCGCCGGGCGAGAAGCGCCGTCCGGCTCGGCGACAGCAAGGGTTGGTATACGTGTCGCGTCGCCGGGCGGGCGCCCGGCACGTAGGTCCTCGTGTTGTCGGCCAGCCGCCACCCGGGGGCCGGGGGCGGCGGCGGCCCCGGGGGTTCGCCGTCGCTACACGGCCGCTCCGGTGCCGACGCGTTGCAAGCGCAGTAAAGCGTGTAGAAGTTGCGTGACGACGGTAGGCGCCGGCCCAGCACGAAGTCGAGGGATCCCATGCTGGCGGCCGCCGGGCCTGGGGCAGCGGGGTGGGGGGGTTGTAGGCGTTTTTCCGGCCCGGCACGCCCCTTTGGACGGCGCAGCTTGAGGGTTTGGGGGCCGGCCTGTTGCTGATGTGTCGCGGCCGGGCTTCGCCGCCGATTGTTAAAAAAACAAGACGTGGCAGGCGTGTACCGATCCGGAGAGCCCGTGCAATCGTAAACATACGGGCAAGTTGCTACGAGCCAGTTATTTTTTCTGTTCTATAACACCAAGGTCACGCACATGCCGTTCACAAGACAAGGCGGAGCTCGTATATGAAGTGTTTGCCGGTCACACGACGTCTCCTGTGCGGCCGTGACGGCACAGCACCCCTGGTGGATTGGAGTTATACGCTGAAAGGAGGGCTGACAGGTTGCACCTGTTGCCGGTCCGATCTATGATACAATCAAGTCTATCCCGCCGTCTGGTGCAGGCCAGCAAGCAAGCTGACTGCCACCTACAAGTCTGTTCCCATGGCCGCCAGTTGTGCTTCATATGCCACGCAGTTCGGCGTTGGGCCGCTGGTCCATAGGGGTATACCGATCCGCCAGGATCTCTTCGGGGGTCTTGTCGGTCCAGCGGGGGCCCTCGTAGCGTTGGCGCAGTGTGCGCTCGACTGGTGACAGGGCCTCGTCCACCTCGGATTCCACCTTCTCCTCAGCGCTGACCACCTTGGCCTTGGCCATGCCCAGGGCCTCCTTGCCCTTCTTCAGGCCGGAGCCAATGGCGCCGAAGACGGAGCTCTTGGCCTCGTCAGCCTTTTTCTCCCCCAGGACAACGGCGTCGGAGCCGCGTGCTTTGGCCTCGGCGTAGGCGCTCTTGGAGGCGGCCGCCACACTCGCGGCGCCAACCTTGGCCGTCTCCTTGGCCTCGCCCGCCTGGCCGTCGGAGAAGGTCCGGGACAACAGGTTCTCCACGGCCGTCTCGGCCCCGACGCGCACGCCTTCCCAGTCCTTATTCTGGACCCAGCGCGCGGCCCCCTCGACCTCGGCGTTCCAGCGGTCCTTGGCCGTCTCGATCAAATTCTGACGCTGGCGGAAGGCAATCTCGGAACGGCTGGGCGGGTGGACAGGCGGCAGCGGGTCTGTCATGCCGGAGATCAAGTCGGTCTGGGCGCGCAGGATGGCCGACTGGCGCTCACGGTTGCGCTGGTGGGCGAGCACGGTGAGGTAGGCCAGGGAGAGGGTTAGGGTGACACCACCCGTCTGCAGGAGCGTTAGCCAGACGTAGGGGAGACGGTGTGCGAGGGTTGTGAGTATGGTTGTTGCCTCTGCCGGCCGGCAGGCTCGGTACAGCCTGGCACTGGGGAATGGGCGGGTTGAGGGCCGAAAGCGAGCCAACGTACGAATCCGGTTGTGAAGCCCATGATGAGCAGACGTGCTGAACGGCGCACGAGGGCGCAGTGCTGTCAAGAGCAGGCCAATGGAAAGGTGTAGTGAACGAGCAGGGTCCTTGGAGGTGATCTCGGGGTCACGATAGCACAGTCGGGCGGGAGGCCGGCCGTGGGAATAAAAAGAGAGGCTTTTGGCGGAGGAATGGCCTGGAAACTCCGATCAAGGTGATGGTGGTGGGGATGACGTTTTTGGTGGTGAAAGTCGCGCGCGCAGGCATTGACAGCGCTGGAGCTCAAGGCTCAGAGAGCTGGAGTTTCGCTGGGAGCCAATTGGTTTTCGCCAAGAGGGGAGGCTCCGGGGTGGCATTCTCGACCCGGTACTTCATGAATACCTGTAATGTACCCCGTAGGGGTTGTACCTAATGCATGTACCCCCACTGAACCGCAACTCGGCCCGCGAATCGTCGGTCCTTGTATAGCTCCATTTCCAATTTTTGGGCGGCGCTCGCTCGACACGCCTTCGACGACGCCCACGATCACGACCTCGACGACGGCACGGCATCCGGGCTGAACGTACCACGGCCGAAGCCCCCCCCCCCCTTTTCCTCGACGAAACCGAAACCATGGCCGGCGGCACCGTCAAATTCCGCCACCTGTCGCGCAGCAGCGCCCACCGCCAGGCCCTGCTGCGCAACCTGGTCACCTCGCTTGTCAAGCACGAGTCGATCCGGACCACGTGGGCCAAGGCCAAGGAGACGCAGCGCATGGCCGACAAGCTCATCACGCTGGCCAAGCGGAACAACGAGACGTCGCGCCGCAAGGCCCACGGCATCCTCTACGTACGCTCCGCCCCGCGTCCCTCTCCCTCTTCCCCCTCCGGCGCCCCGCGCTCCGCGCGCGCCTATCCTCGAACTGACATGGCTCTCGTCGGTAGACTCCCGAGGACCTCATGCCCAAGCTCTTCTCGGAGCTGCGCGAGCGCTACCTGGACCGGCCCGGCGGCTACACGCGCGTGCTGCGGACCGCGCCCAAGAACACGTACGACCAGGCGCCCTCGGCCATCCTCGAGTTCGTCGACGGCCCCAAGGACATGCGCTACCACATGACGGCCGCCGCCATCGCCAAGGACACCCTCACCGGCCAGACCCCGACCAAGGTCACCCTGCTGAACAAGAAGAAGGTCCTGCAGTTCCGCGGCGCCAACGCCAAGCAGGAGTTTAACAAGATGGTCGAGCGCATGAAGGGCCTGCGCCTCTACTCGGCGTCCCGTCTCGCCAAGGCGCCCTCCGCCGCCGTTGAGAAGACCAAGTCCCCGTAAGGGCGTTGCCCAGTTACCGCGACATGCCCGCCTTGGCTCACGGGCGCGGGTCCAGGGGCTCAACGGCCCCGGAGAGGCCGAGGGCATGGAGATGAAACGCAACCTTGGCCTCCGGGGAGGAGAAAGGAAGGAGGGAAGGGTGGGCGGTGTCTGTGCTGCGGCCATAGGCTCGGCTGTATTATTACGTATAACAGTAGTACCAGATTCCGGACGTCGTCCGGGATCCTGACGTACCAGACGCAACAATTCTGTGTGCAATCTGGCAAGGGGGCCACTGGAGGCTGGCCAGCTAGCGACTATCTACATCTTTTGTAGAAGGGGGCGCGCCGCTACAGCCGGTGCCCTGTCCCCTCCCCATCTATATGAATTCAAAGGTATCACCACGCTCCCGAATCATTTTGCCGACCCGCTTGGAGCCCACCACCCTCTCCAGCCGAAGCACGTCGTACCTGGAAAACACGACGCGGACGCTGCCCTGGCCCGGCTGTAGCCTGAGATCCTGCTCGCTCTTACCCAGGTACCCGCCCACGATCTCTTTGTAGAAGATGGGGTTGTCGGGCAGGCTGTACATAATGACCCGCTTGACGCCCGGCAGCGTGTACCGCCGGAAGTGGTGGGCACGCTCCGTGTAGAGCAGGACCTTGTGCCGGCCGTTGAGGAAGTGCGACCGCGCCCGCGACGCCTCGGGCACGTCGGCGTACTCGGAGATGATGCCGAAAGTCAGGCTGGCCACGGCCGGCGAGGTGGCAAAGTAGTTGCGGACGCGCACAAAGTCGAGGTACGAGGGCACGAAGATGAGCGTGCCGCTGACGTCCTTGCCGCGCTTGAGCAGCGTCGGCACGATGGCGCTGGTGAAGTACTCGAACCGCGCGTCCGGCTCCGCCGCGATCGAGGGCGCCTCGAACCGCGTAAACGTCTGCTTCGCCTTGACGCCCGTTTCCTGGAGCACGCCGGCGTACTCGGGCTGCACGCGGACGCGGCCCGCCCAGTTCTCGCCCTGCCGATGCAGCTCCTGCAGGTCGGGCGTGTTGAAGGCCGACAGGATGATGTTTTGCCGGTAGTGGCAAGCCTGCTTCTCCAGGTACCACTCGCGGACCCGGCTGAAGTCGCAGTCGTGAGCCTCCCGGGGCTGCAGGTTGAGGTGCTCAAATATGAACTCGACGTGCTCCCAGTTCTGCATCAGGAGCGCGTCGGCCTGGTCGACGATGACCATCTCGATGGAGCTGAGGAAGTCGTAGTCGAGCTTGTTCTCCTTGCTCTCCTCCGAGCCGATGGCCATGCGAAGGCCCAGCGGGCTGGCCATAAGGATGTCCGAGTTGTAGAACTGGGAGAAGTACTTGATCGTCTTGCGCGTGAACTTGATGCCGAGGCGGAACATGTCGTCGTCATTGCCCTCAAACAGCTCCCGGTAGTCCTCGGGCCGCTCCGAGGAGAACTTGGACTCCCGGTCGATGTACGAGTCGTCGAACCGCTTCCGGTGCTCCTGCTGATCCGGCGGGCAGATGGAGCATATTTCCTTGACCATGTTGACGGCCGACTGCCGGGTCGGCAAGAGCATAAGCACTTTGGGGCGAGTGAAGCCTTGGTCGCGTGGCTCGAACTCGCTATTCCCCCCTTCCTTGGCCAGCTTGGCGTTGTTCTTGATGACGCGGTCGCGGGTTTTGAAGATGTGGTTCAAGGCATGTAGGCAGGTCATCCGGCGCAGCTTGTCCGCGTTCTTTGGTGTCCGTCCGCAAAACAGCAGGTCGTTGTACCCAAAGGTGATGGGGTACAGCACCTGCTCCAGCTTGTCCAGATGCGGACGCTTCTTCGCCGCCTCGGTGAGCTTCTGCTTGAGCTTCAACTCGGAAGGACTCGCCATGGCGGTAAGGGGTCGCGCCGACGAGCTGGCCTCCTTTCCGGGTAGCCCCCTTGTCAGCCGCCATCCGTTGATCTCCAAATTCGACGTGACATAGCCCTCGGCCTTCAGGGCTCTTAGTCTGTTGGCGACCCCGTCCCCGTCGGGACTGGAGAAATGGGATTCAAAGGGGTCAGAGGAGTCCGGGACCTCATCGTCATCATCGTCTGGCACAATCTCCGTCTCGGGACCCTCTTCGGGCTCCTCGACCCGGTCGATGTCCCGTTCCTCGTCGACTTCCTCTGCATCGACCTCGGGCTCCTGTGGTTTGCTCGAGGTCTCCTTGGGGCCGCTATGGTCCAGCTTCCTGCGCTTGTTTTTGGACCCTGACTCCTTGGTGAAGCTCTGCATCAGGGCCATGTACGACTTACTTGGCGCGTTTTGCGCCTCGTCTTGGTCATCCGAGTCAACGTCAATTTCCGACTCTCCTTCTGACTGGGCCTCCTCCTCTGGGGCATCACTATCCGATTCCCTGAAAGCAAGATTAGGAATGGCTTCGAGGCGCAGGGGGGGAGCTCGGGACATACTCGATGTCAGCCAGTCTAGCCTTGTCGAACTTCTGGCCGTAGGGCCGCTTCCTGGGGTTGGATTTTCCACCCTTGGGGTTGGGCCGGCGGCCTTTTACACCGCCCTGGCGTCCTTTGGGAGGCATCTCTACGTAGTCAGTTTCACACAAAACTGAGGTATCCGACTGGCGATTTTGAGACTCAGCGACTGGTCGTCGTCTTCTAGGTCGACTCGAAAAAAAGATGGCAATCCACAGCCGGGCCTTGCAGACCAGGATAGCGGGTCCATATGCAAGTTCGACCGGCTCCACTCCCCATCCTCTTGGGCTCATTTCCTACTAGGTAGCCTCCAGCGGTACGAATAATACTTGTACATGCATATTGCGCTACAATACCTCCCCGGCTCCAGCCACAACACTCGGTAGCGTGAAGTTGAGGAGTCCCCAAGTTGTCTTCAAGTGCTAAAGCTTTTACAACTAGATCTCCCAGATTAGGCGCTTCATGCTCTCTCGGTCCAACTGACGCTTCGGCAGCTCTCAATAGTGGCAGACCAGGAATGAAGCCCCCCGAGTTCATAGTCTCTGCAAGGCCCCGTTGCGTGCAGGCACTCTAATGGGCTGTGTACCTCTTAGGTCGATGGAAGTAAGGTGCATGGCCAAAGTACCTCGCGTACTCTGTACTGCCTGTAAAGTGACTCTTCTGAGGCTTGGCTCTAGCGCGCACAACCCGACCCCTCGCGCGGCAGCCACGGCCGCCAAAATTCGTGGATTTTTTTCCCACTCGCTGCCAAAAGTAGGCGCGCGAAAAACCGGGTCCGCCCGTGAGAGCGAGCGATTCTGAGGATCGGAACCCATTCCACCAAAACTCCTTCGCCGGGCCAACCCATTGAGAGAGGAGAGAGAGAAGGAGAGAGAGAATCGCCAGTCCCGTTCTCGCCCCCGACCCGACGACTCCCACCGACACTGGCATCTCAACCGCCCATCATGACCGTGGACCAAGATAACTTCCTGCACCTGTCGCGGCCGCTGGCCCCGACGTTGAACCTGC
The DNA here is from genome assembly GCA_018287875.1 of Nigrospora sphaerica. Lineage (NCBI taxonomy): Eukaryota > Fungi > Ascomycota > Sordariomycetes > Amphisphaeriales > Apiosporaceae > Nigrospora > Nigrospora sphaerica. The sequence continues at coordinate 2,201,357 of JAGVVL010000018.1, forward strand.
AGAGCAACATTGCCCCGCTCTCCGTCAACATCCAGCCCCAGGTACGTTGGCGGCCGTGGTCTACCCGTCCGTGCTTGAATGGCGCACTCGCCGGCATCGTCAAGCACGCCGGCGCCCTGTCTGAACTGCCTGCCACTGACACCTCCCACCCTAGGCCATCCTCTCCGTCCTTGACCATGCCGTCCGTCGCGATGCTCCCGCCACTCCCACCACCTCCTCGCGCGTCATCGGCGCCCTGATCGGCTCGCGGTCCGAGGACGGCAGCGAGGTCTCGGTCTCGTCCGCCTTTGCCATCCCGCACACGGAGAACGAGGACCAGGTCGAGGTCGACGTCGAGTATCAAAAGAACATGCTCGCCTTGCACCTGAAGGCCTCGCCGCGCGAAGCCCTGCTGGGCTGGTACACCACATCGCACGAACTGAACAGCTTCAGCGCTCTGATTCAGAACTTCTTCGCGAGCCCCGAGACTGGCACCTTCCCCCACCCGGCTGTCCACCTGACGGTCTCGACCGACCCCGGTGCCGACGTCCAGCTCAAGGCCTACATTTCCGCCCCGGTCGCCGTCAACGCCGAGCGCGCTGCCGAGAGCTGTCTCTTCATTCAGGTCCCCCACAAGGTCCTGTACAGCGACGCCGAGCGCTCAGCATTGGAGCTCATCTCTTCGGCCAAGGACACCGAGTCCCGGACCACGGCCCTGCCTACCGACATTGAGGGCCTCGCCCGCTCGATGGAGAACATGGTGGACCTGCTGGACCGCGTCTCGGGCTACGTCGGCGAAATCTTGGACGAAGAGCGGGAACCCAACAACGCCCTCGGCCAGTACCTCATGAGCGCGTTGTCATTGGCGCCCAAGGTCGATGCCAGCAGCATCGAGCACGACTTCAACAACCACATCCAGGACGTCCTCATGGTCAGCTACCTGGCCAACAGCATCCGCACGCAGATCGACCTCAGCCAGCGTCTGGCGACGGCCGCCCTCGACGAGACCAAGGTTGATAAGGAAGACGGCAAAGGCAAAGAGGGCGGTGAGCGAGGCGGCAAGCGGGGCGGCCGGGGCGGCCGTGGAGGCGGCCGAGGCGGCCACCGCGAGCCCAGGGAGCCCCGCGAGCCCACTGAGTGAAACGAACCCAAGTAACCGGAAAAGGCGTTACTTGAGGCATGACGCAGCAAATCCCCGCTACGTTTGACGATATCACGGCCCCTCAATGTATCCCGGCAAATATCGATATGCCCTGGAGAGGGGGGACCACAGCACCATTACTGCTGGATTGACCAGATTCCGTGGTCTGGACGTGAGCCTCGGTAGGCCGCAGGTTTTACGGTTGGAACCCCACGAGTTCGCATCATCATGGAGTAGGGACAAAAGCAAGCAGCACCTCATGATTCTTTTTTAAAGGTCCCCTGTGAGATAGATATTGGGCGTTCTTGACGAGGTCCGTGGCCTTTGGCTTCTAGACCCTTATGACAGTGGATATCATGCTTTGGAGCCTCTTTCTCCCCAAAGGCAAACCGGCCTGCCAAACACACGGCGGTGAAATCTACCTACAGCCCCATGAAATTCGACGTTGCAGCATGAATACTCATAAGGTTTGTTCGTGCAGCGACACTGCCCTGGTAATGAAAGACGGATATGCATGGCGTAAACTGTTCAGTATCAAGCGAAGGGCCAATGGGTCGATTGATGCTCTTATAATTTGGGTTTGGCCGTTCAGTACTGCTTGAGTAGATGCACTGGATGCCACAATACTATGTTCGCAAAATGCCACAGTAGCATCATGTGTACCAGTAACAACTATTCGTGGAACGGGGCTGAACTATTGCCGAGGACGTGGGTTGTTTATAGTGCCTGGTGGCCAGCTGATGCGTGGGACCTGGGAAGATACCTAAGGCTCCGTTCCGCGATAACAGTCATGCTCTAGGGCCACTATGACCTAGAAACAGCGGTATTCTGAGTGGTTAGAAACAGTTCTGGTATTCACTGAAGGACTTTCCAGGGTTGTCTCCAAATTCAGGTAGAAGGTGCCGTCTCTACTCGGGGCCACTCAGCAACATGAGGTTTTCCATCTCGATCGCAATTCGAAGTACCGGCATTTTCATACGCGGGGTATCAATACCACAGCAATTCCGAGTTTCGATTTGTTGCCTCTCGGCAAATATGACGACCTTACAATACACACCTGCGCCTATGTAGTTATGCAAAAGAAAGATCTGATAAGGCTCTTCTCATGAGCGTGAAAGCCGGCTTAGACACCCTAGCTACCTCTAACGTTACGTCAGCATCATCACCTCAGCGCGACTCCCGACACCATGTACTCGTACGCATCCTGTTGGGTATCACCATGGGCGAAAAACAATACGTTAGCAAAGCATTAGCGGTCAATGAGCCGCAAAAAGTGGTTGCTTGGAGTTCCGTTGTCGGAATTGAGCACAGATTTGATTTGCTGGGGGGCATGACTCACTCAATAGAGTTTTTACATGAAAAACAGTGCGGACATATCAAAGATGTTTCCCATTTTATTGCTTTGCTATTTACGAGAACCTCGGGTCAGTATTCAAGTTCAGCGGGTCGGGATGTTGGTCCAGGAGCTGACAGAGTACGCAACTAGTGACCTAGGCAAAGAGCAGCCCAAGTAGGTATGAATAACGTCTCGTGGCGATCCTGTAGTAGTATTCCTGGATTACACGGCTGCCAAACACTACGGACGAACTGACGAGCCGGCAAAAAGAGCGAAGGGAATATATATCGCCAGGTGCCGAAAGCTGCCGCAGTATAATCGAGCGTAGGGGTTCTCCACTCTGTACATTTGCTATGATTATATATGTGAGGACTAACTTGGCTGGGTAGAATTTGGTTCTCCGTGGGAGCTGAAACTCCTGTGAACGCCCGCCTGCGATAATGTTGACTGATACGATGATCTACATGCCTCCGGAAACATCATCTATGGGCTGTGTGTGGCGCTGCTATGTCCGGGTCAAAAAGGAGTACCGGACCGGGGGCACAAATGTCGCGGAGCCCCAGTGACAACCTTGAGCGGCCATAACATGATGCCCAATCAATCCAACCGATATGTTCAATTCGCCTCGAGGAGTGCTCGTTAAAGTTCTACCTGGCCATGTTATAGATTCAGAATTACCCAGCCACGTGGCCGAGCCACGGAGGAAGGCTTGGTCACTATTTGCGTATCGTGGTGAAATTGTCCTTGCAACTCATCCTTGCCTCCCGGCCCCAAGTCTCGGATTTCCAAGCTAAAAACTGGCTTGCCCGGCTCCAAGTCCAGGTTGGAGAATGCTATGATGCATGTGCGGCCAATGTGTGGCAGTGCCACTCGGTGGGCGGGAGGCGGGAACTGAGGAGCTGTCCCCGCGAAGGGATCACTTCTCCGTGCTGTGGATATTGATCTTCTTTGTCTGTAACTTACACTTAGGTTGATGATTACCATATTTCCATCGGCCTTATGAGTTGTTTGTTGTTAAACAAATCAACGAAATGAATGTACGGAGTAGACAGTTTGTAGGCACAGGTCCTTACTCAGACCCGTACCTGCACTTGCATGATCGTTGGTCCTTTGCCTGCCAGCTGTGCTTTGTCAATAGCAAGACCGCAGTTGATCGAGGCTTTTTTAAAAAAAAAAAAAAATAAAAATAAAAAACAATCACGGCTTACGAGTGCCACCTTGAGGCAAGGAAGGAGGGGCCCGCAAGCAGATGGCACAGCATTAAAGCATAAGTGAAGAAATCATCGACGATTCACTAGTACTTGGCACACCGTCAGTCTGTATCATCAGGCGAGTGAGCGAGTTTGAAGCGGCCAAACCAAGTTCGAGTCAGCATACGTCAAACGAGAAGCGTGGCTGCTGCATTTTACCGCGAATCCTAGCCTCGCGATCTGTTTGCAAGGTCTCCGAGTGCCCTGCACATATTTCACTCGGGAATACTTCATCAGCAGGGTTTGATTCCACCTTCCGCTCTTCTCGTGCCAGTCAACCCGCTCTGCCGAGCCCGTCGGTCGTCAATCACCCGCAAGCCACAAGGCGTGGCTATCACCATACAGTTTCGACAGGAGCGCCGGGCGTCTCCATGCCATCGACTTCGTGGAGTTCCTCCGAGCTAGGCGCAGACGCAATGGACTCAACAAAGATGAACCCTGCCATCCTCGATACGGCAAACCTGAGGAGTGCCTCACACATCCTGGCCGTTATCTCCCGGTACGAGCTGCGCTGCCGAGACCGGTCACGCCAAACGCTGCTTGATGCAAACCCCCAGTTTGTCAAGCAGGTTGGCACCCGGGTAGCCGCCGGTGAGCCCGTCTTGATGTGCCTTCCCGGATTTCCCTTCAAATCCCCCAACACAAGCTCCAAGGTGCTGGGCCGTCTTCCAGACAGGGCCGAGCAGTTTGCTTTGGCTCACCTCAATGGACTCTGCTCCGCCATTCAGGACATCTACAGCCCTGGGGCAAAACTGATGATCATCTCTGATGGTCTCGTGTACAATGGTACCGCAATCTTCGCCACGTGGTTAGTGATCGTGCTGACTGCCAACGCAGACCTCCTCGGCGTGTCAGACCGCGAGGTCTGGGCTTATGGCGAGGCCCTCCGGGTGCTCTGTTTGGAAGAGGGGTTCAAACACATCGAGTTTTCACGACTAAAAGACTTGGTCGAACTCGACGTCCCCAACGAGCTCAACGAGGTCAAGTACGTTTGCAACGCCACCAACTTCCGCTACGCACTGCTGAACCGCTTTGGGGACTCGAAATTCGACGTGGCGGCCAAGATTGGCCAAGATGAAGACGTTTGCATGACGTACAGAGGCTACATACGCTTTCTGTCGACAGATCTCGAGGTCAGTGCCAGATCCTACAATGTCGGGAACCGCCATTGACTGACCTGGACTCGACTTGAGGATGTGTATCCGGTGGGACCGCAACGCACAAAGACACAGTATAAGCGCAGCGTGAAATATGTTGCCAAACAGATGCTATTTCGAGGCGATGTAAGTTGCCCGTCTTGTGTCCATAGTCCACTGTCATCACTGCCAGTGCTAACCCGGCGTCGCTATAGGCCTTTGCGCGAGCGGTAAAAGACAAATTCTCCGACCGACTGCGCCTATCCATTCACCCCTCCTCGTTTGAGAATAAAATCTCCGTCAGTCTCCTGCCTACCGACACGGGCTTCACCACCCCCTGGCACTGCAGTATTGCATTTCGACTCGACGGTACCATCACCACGGGGCACAGAGATTTCTTTGACGCCGACGACAAGTTCGAGTTGGTGCACGAGAACGGACGGCCGAGCTTCTACCGCGAGAAATCACCGCTGCTGTCGTGAAGTGTGCACGGGCAGGGTATACGGTGTGAGCCCCCCTTTACCCTGCCGGGTACTTGACTCGTCCCGCCGGTTCCCCTGGCAGCCTCTCCATCCAAGACATCGACGCAGCCAAGGTGCGAGCCCTCGCAGAGCACGTAACCCCCATCATCCTGCGTGGGTTCTCCGCTACCACGAACCGAGATCTGTTCATCGAGAGGGCACATGACTTTGGGACACCCCTGCCTTGGAACTTCGGGCTGGTACTTGAAGTGAAGGACCGGGGCGCAGACACGCGTGGGCTGAACAACGTCTTGCCTGCCGAGCGGATGCCCTATCACTGTGGTGGGCTCTTCAAGACGAAGAAGCAGGTTGGCTGACGACAAGGGCGTGGTCCAGTTCGTGTCGCTACCTCTCAGGTAAATTGAGTACTGGCCCTTTTGCCATGACTCCGCCAGCTCATGCCCATGAGTCTAGATTCCAGCTCTTCACGGCCGTCACCAAGTCCCCCGAGGACACCGGGTTCACTCTTTTCGCATCGTCGGCGCTTGTTTCCCGAATCTGCCCCGGGACATGCCTCTCGAATACCTGCGAGGTTTAACCCGGACAGTCCCTACGGGCAGCTTCGATGCTTCTGTTCTCAAAGGTCCCCCGTTGATGGTTGACCACCCGGCAACCGGCCAACCATGCCTTCGCTTCCACAAGCCATGGCCGCGGTCCAAGACGCGGTTTGAACCGACACAGGTCGAAATCGACAATGCCAGCACAGCGCACGAGAGCAGCCGGGTCTGCGAGGCGTTGGGCGCTCTCAGCTTATTGCCACGCATGGGAGAAGGGTGATCTATTGGTCGGCGGCAACGTTCTCGCCATGCACACGCACAGCGACTTTGGGGCGGGCGGCGAGCGAGAACTGTGGCGCATTCACTTTGCTTAGGGCCGCCGACTGCTGGGCTCGCGCGTCCACCCGAGCCACCCTACATTGCTTAGCTACAGCACGCCCACGCTACCTTTTGCGTAGTCGGGCTCATCAGCATGCAGTATGCTCGCGCACTGTACACCATTGTGGCCCCATGAAAACTGATACTGGTGTTTCTCATGTCGTACAAGCTCACCTGTGACTTGCCTAGGCCCCGTCTAACAAGCTCTGACCGTCTTATTGAATGAGAGAGCCCCTTGGTCCCCAGTACCTGGTCCAGCACCCGGTCTGTAGCAATAACTGCCCCACCCAGCCCGCGAACTCGCCCGTCGTCTTTGTCGCCCCCCAAACTTCCAAACTTATCTAAATGATTGCCAATAGCGAGCAATATCTCAACAACCAATCCACAGAGCGGACAACCGTTCAAACAGTCTTCGTGGCTCAGTTGGTTAGAGCGTTGGTCTCATATTAAAAATATGACTTTCTGCAAAAGAAAGGCAGAGTTGGAGAAAGAGAAGAGAGGAATCCTCCACTTCTCTCCTTCCTTCCCTTGCAATCCAAAGGCCGCGAGTTCGAGTCTCGCCGAGGACAGCATATGGTGGATGGTTCATTTTTGGGCTCGATCGTGAGTTTCTTTTTCCATAAAAATGCGATTTTCGTGGTGTTGAAAAAGTGGGGGGCGGTAGTGTCGGTGGTGCGTGTGTTGGTGATGCCATTGGAATATCGCAAGTGCACGGGTTGAACGACCCTTATCCCATTCGACCCGCGCGCATCGATCTTCGGGAGTGCAGAATGTTTCCTACTGTTTTTTTTTTCCTCATTCCATATTTCCTCTTTTCCTGGGCCTCACCTCCTCCGAGCTCTCTCCTCTGGAATAACCACCTTCCCTCGCCGCGATCCCAGCCTCCTCCCTCGCTTTGTCCAGCGGCGTCCTGAACGCGAAAGAGACAAACTCCCTGAAAAGTAGTTACAGTCGTGTATGCTTTGGTTCGTTAATTCGATTGGACTGGCGGGCCTGTCGACACTCAAGGTTTGTAATGACTGGCTATCCTACAAGGACCATGTTAAGGAAGTTCGCGATCGTCCTCGGTGCGCCCTGGAGCAGAGAATCCAATTACATCCGGTCCAGCTAGACTCAAGCGCCCACAAGTCGGTCCATTCTCTCTGCTTCCGATGCAGGCCTCCCGGGACAAGGACCACTTATGAGTTTGGTGACAGCTTGTTACTTGACCCGGCGTAAGACTGAGAGCCAGTTGGCAATTGGTGGTTCGTGCGCATGCCCCTCGGCTCTGCACAATTAGCTTACAGCAACGACGGTGTCAACCTCAATCCAGCTGCGTGTCCCCATTTCAGTTTCACCCACCCAGAAACACAACCAGCTTCTTCATCAGCCGACAGCTTACACATTTCTAAGTGATGACTGAAACCAAGATAAAGTCTACTCTTTCATCAGCGGCTGTGATAGTGTAGTGGTTATCATTCTAGCCTTCCAAGCTTGAGACGGGGGTTCGATTCCCCCTCACAGCAGCCCTCGCCTGGGACGTGTTCAGTCACCCCATTGGCTTTTTGTCCTACTTTTCCTTCGCTCTCTATTATGAGTTATTTATTTTTGTCCAATTTGCACTGTTGTCCTGCATATGGCAGTGCGATCCCCCCGACGCCTTTCCTTTAACTCCTAGGCGCTGTGGCCGTTTTGTTTTAAGCAGTCTTGAGCCCGGGTATTGCTCCCACCAAAAAGCACACTTGGTTCCGTCCTTGCCACTGCTCACTTCGGGTTCCCGTCAATACACTGCCTGGACCCGACGCCCGGCCTCGGCTTCCTCGTCACGGAAAGCAGGACACGTCGGACGGACTCTACCGGGAGGCGTGCGGTCCTGCCTTTCCCTGTCCCGAGAGTTAACACGCGCTCCTCGCTAAAGGGACTATTACTTGACGCGGGGAGTCCATTCAACCTTCACGTTCTCCTTGACCCGGATGCCGCTGATGGAGTCGGGCACGCTCCCGCCGAGTTCCACGTCGAGAATCTGCTCCTGGCTGCCGTTGTCGTCTCGCGTAATGTCCGTCTTGGTAAAGGGCCCGTTGATGCCGAGCTTGAGCTTGCCGGCCAGGTCGTTGTGGCTCGCAACGGGCCGCAGGTCGTGCGACTCGGGCTGGTCGCTGCCGTTGCTCTGCTTCCGGTACGACGAGCCGTGGACGACACGCTTGTAGAGCGGCCGGCAGACGGGAATGGCGATGCAGATCATGGTGACGGTCATCTCGGCGCCGCTCCAGACATTGAGCTTGATGGTGTCCTCTGCGGGGGCGGGCACGAGAGGTCAGCCGAGGTTATACGCCCAAAGAAACACGCCGGGACGTCCTCCGGGGACCGGCGTTACGTACTGGTAAAATTCTGCGTGTTGAACCCTCCCAGCTCCAAGGTCCGAAGAATGCCGCAGATGCCCGCGAAGAAGCCGAGGCTCAGACTCAGCGCAATCGTCATCTTTTCCTTTCGCGCCATGTTGAGGTTCCAGATGAAAATCCAAGGAAACCCGGCAAAGAAGAAGTCGACGGCGATACAAATGGCTGGTACCCAAGTCAGCACGACCACTCGCAAGGAAGCAGCCGCGGGCGGCGCCAAAAAAAGAAAAAAAAAAGGGCCACGTACCGCCGTATACGTAGGATACGATGGAGATGTTGATGGTGCATTTTCCCTTGACGCGGGGATCGTATATCGACCGAGAGGGGAGGCACTGGACCCAGAAAAGGGTGCAGGCGGTAATCGACATGCACCCCAGAACGCCCATGGCAACCCAGATGGTAACCTTGTGCCAGGTCCTCACGACGATGCGGAGCAAGAACAAGCCCATGGACCACTTTGCCAGAGTCATGCCTTGGTGGTCATGTTAGTGCCCGTCGCCTCCTTGTTTTCTTTTTGCTCCCCGAGAGGGGCACACTGACCGATGATGATGAAGGATATCCCAATCATCTCGTTCTCCACAGCCGACACGGCTTCCTCGATGCCGAGAACCCACACGTCTTGACCAAAACCGTGGCACGCCGCGATGGTCAAGAAGATGGTGTACAACAGGAAGAGCACCTGGTGCACGGGCGGCCGTCAGTTTATGCCTCGGCGCCAAGGGGAGGAGAGGAACCCACCGAGCTGACGTTGAAGACGTGGTCGTCCCAGCCAACACTGCGAACAATGAAGATGCGCGTGTAGGTTCGGAGCGCGGCCAACACCAGGATGATGACTGTCATCATCCACATGGACCCGACGGCCGCGGGACCCTCATCGGCAATCATGGCGGGCAGAGGTGTGCGTGTGTGCGTGTATGTGTGTACACTGGCTGGCGGAACAAGGGGCCAACAACGACGCACCGAGTACCGAGTTCGTCTGCTCCAAGATCGGGCCTCTTGGGGTGATGTCGACGTCGGGGTTATCAGCTTTCCAAAAAAAAAAAAACTGGAGAGGATGCCGGCAAATATGTGAAGTATTTCAGTGGCGGACCGTGGAAACAGATCGACAGGAGTCAGCGGCGCGAGCCGCCCGCCGCGAAGCCCCCATCTGCATGGCTGAAATCCCGTTTTCTTCTCCGGAGACAGCTCCAGACACAGCCGGCTGAGTCGCCAGTAACGGCAGTGCCTCGTACGGTTGACTGCCTTTTGGCCATGTCGTGATGTTCGGCCCCGGGCGTCAAGGATCCCCAGAGGCCCTGGCAGTCAGGCGGGAGAGCGACGCGGGAACCTTTACCCGGACGGTGGCATCCCGGGACACTGAGTGATCGCCTCGTTTCTTCATCCGCTGGAGACAGCGGCCGGGCGTTCACAGTCGCTTGCCTCTCACTCCGCATAATACGTTGCCATTTTCTTGCTTGGCGGGCGTCGATCCTGCGGGCCAAGCATTGGTATACAGGCAAGCTGTTAAATATCGTTTGCTATCACACGCAGAGCAGACGAGCGCGGCTGCCCACGTCTAGTCCCTTTTGAGTTTGGAACACGGCCGGGGTTGACATATCACATCTCACGGCTGACGCGCTGGATCATCAGCGGCGCGGGAAGAAGCAAAAGACATGCAGGAAGAACAGCTAAGCCGGTTGATACGACCGCCTGCTTTGTCTGACAGGTCTGATAGCGTATGCGGTCCGCGTACCTACCTGCCCGCCCGAACGCCGTCTCTTGGGTGAGAGGTGGTGTCGCAGAGCGGCTTGGCGGCCGCCGGACAGGGTCTTCCGGGAGCGTTGGATTCGCATGGCATGACGGTGGATCTATATCCCTGCACCATGGCTCGTGTGGTTGTATACCACAAATAGCCACCAGCGCGGACCTGAAGTTTGCATACTCTCATGAGGGGCAAGGAAGACCCTCAGGGTTCCGACCCCCTCGAGACTTCCGGCTCGGGACGACGCTCGCCATTCCTGGGTGCTCTGTGGCGAGCCACGAGGACGACGTGACTTACGCGGCACTCACGAGGGCACACAGCCGTGCGCGCCCAAGAGTAGGGTGGCAAGGACGCATGGCCAAACTACCGCACCGGCGATGGGATCACCCTCGAGGCGTCGACGAGAGGCCCAAACAGGGGCGGCAGCGGGTGCGTGTCATTGGCCTCTCCAGGAACATGCAGCAGATCGGTAACAGACATGCATCGGGTGGTGGCCCTGAAGAAGACTAGACCTGCAGTCGTTAGCGCTGCCTCGCCGGCCGCCTCTCCGGACCACGGCCGAATCCTAGGGGGTGGCAAAGAAATGAGAGATGATATGACGGCCGCGGCCGTCGTGGTTGCTTTTCTTGTCCTCATATACACAGTGGCCTTTGCAGGTCTTTCCGTTTCTCACGCGACGCCCCAACTCAAGCCCGCATAGCACAGCATACGACGAGATGCCTTCCGCCTTGACCGACATACTCCGGAGCAGCAGAGGCGGCTCCGTGGCCGATCTGAACGTGGTCACCTGGGACGACTGGCACAGCCGCTCGCTTGTGCTCTGGGCCGTCCTGACCCTCGTTGGCACCGTATTTGCCTACTACGCGCGGTGCTATGCCACCTCGCCGTTGAGGCAGTACCCCGGCCCTGCCCTCGCAGGTGAGAGAAGAAACGTCCCTCCCCCACGTGGCCTACCCGCCCTCGCCGTCGGCGACTGACGAGATGCCGCACCCCAGGATGGACCAACCTTTGGCGCCTCTACCACTGCTGGGGAGGCAAGCAGCATATATATTTTGAGGAGCTACACCGCCGGTACGGGCCCGTCGTACGGCTCGGGCCCAACCTTCTGGATATAGACTACCCGGAGTTGATCCATCAGATTTACAGTGCCAGGGGTGAATTTCTCAAGGTCGGTCGTGCCGGCCTACCTGCCCACCCCGGCCCAGCCATTGCGCCGAGGAGGGGGAGGCGGTGGACATGGGGCGGTGGCTAACCAAGCATCCTCTTTGCAGACCGAGCTCTACCACGCCAGCAGCATCCAGCAAAATGGCGTCACGATTTACAACCTGTTCTCGCAGACGGACCCCCACGTCCACGCACGGGAGCGGAAGCCCATCGCCAAGTATTTCTCCCCCGCCGGCGTGGCTCCGCTGGAACCGCACATGGACCGGTCGATCGAGTTCCTGTGCGGCCAGCTCGAGGAACGCTTTATGAGCGGTGACAAGACCGGTCAGCCCTGCGACCTGGGCGACTGGATCGACTTTTGTAAGTGCCGCCTGCCCGCCCGGGGGGCCCGTTCGTGGCGCCCGAGGGAGTCCTATCGCTGACCCGGGGGGGCGTCCCGGCAGACACGTGGGATGTCGTAGGCGAGACGACTTTCTCCAAGCCCTTCGGCTTCCTCCAGGCGGGCCGGGACGTCAACGACACGCTCCGGACAGCGGAGAAGACGCTGGACTACTTTATACTGGTCTCGCAGCTGCCCTCCCTGGACTACTGGTTCGCCAAGAACCCGGTGCGGCGCGTCGGCCCGCCCGCCTTTGCCATCGCCAACGCCAGCGTCCAGTGGATGCTCGACCGCTACGCCGGCCGGGACAGCCAGTGGCACGACCCGGCGCGGCCCGACTTCCTCGACAAGTTCATCGAGGCCAAGAAGCTGGACCCGGCCAACGTCGACGACAACCTCGTGGTGTCGTGGCTCATGATCAACAGCCTCGCCGGCGCCGACACGGTCGCCATCCTCATCAAGAGCGTCCTGTACCACGCGCTGCGCCACCCGCGCGTCTGGGAGCGGCTGCGGGCCGAGCAGGACGCCGGCGCGGGCGCCGACGGCGGGCCGGTCGCCTACAAGACGGCGCGGGCACAGCCGTACCTCGAGGCCGTGGTGCGCGAGGCGACGCGCATGCACCCGCCCGTATCGACGTGCCTCGAGCGCTACGTGCCGGCGGCGGGGCTGCGGCTGCCCGACGGGCGCGCGCTGCCGCCGGGCGTCGCCGTCGGCGTCAACCCCTACGTGGCGGCGCGCAACCGCGGCGTCTACGGCGACGACGCCGACGCCTTCCGGCCCGAGCGCTGGCTGCGCGGCGCCGCCGAGGACGCCGACGCCTTCGCGCGCCGCCTCGCCGCCATGCGCGCCTCCGACCTCAGCTTCGGCGCCGGCAGCCGCAACTGCATCGGCCGCGACATGGCCCTCATGGAGGTCTACAAGGTCGTCGCCACCCTCGTCGCCCGCTACGACCTCGCCCTCGCCCGCCCCGAGCGCGCCTGGTCCGTCCGCAACAGCTTCTTCGTCCGTCAAAAGGGCTTCGAGGTCCGCCTCGCCCGTCGCGGCCGTCGCTGAGGGAGGGAACCGCCCCCCCGGGCGCGCACCCGTTGTTTTTGTCGTTGCTGTTGTTCCGGCCTGCGGGGCCCTGCGGGTGGCATGTCTCTCGACTCGGCTCTTGCATACATAAAACAAGGGGGTTGGGGGTTCTTTTTGTTATCCACACGAGGCGGTCGCGCTTGATTATTAGTTTGAACGGCAAAAAGACGCACAAGGCGACCGCGCTTGATCATTAGTTTTGAACAGCAAGGAAGAAAGACACATGGCTACGTAACTTCACAACACGCCCTCGTGCGTCTCCGTCGCAATCTGCGGTACGGCCAACCTGATGGCATTGGGTCGCCGGCGACGGCCCCGTCCCGCATCGCGCGATGGTGACGATATTCCACGCGATTACTACCCCGTCTCTCTGTCCTCGCGATTCGGGCGCTCCCTCCACCCCTCCCCACCCCCCTCTTTCTCTGCGGATCGAGTTGCCCAGTGCCTGTTCCGCCGTGTTTCTGCGCCCGCGCCAGCCCGAACCCCCCCGTCCTCGATGTCTTAGATGGCGGGACTTTGTTTCATTGTCCAGGATCGGAGACCAGGACTGCTCCGTCGCGGGGCGAGAAAAAAAAGGGGAGTGCCGTCGAGGCCGTCCTGGACGGCGTGCTGGGCCGCCCTTCCCCTCCCCATCACCCAACAGCGAGGCCGGGGACAGGGGACGGGGCGGGATCGCCCACCCCAACCCGCCGCCTCATGACCCACGCCGTAGACGGCACCTAAAAGACAAGCGTCTGGAAACCCGTCCTCGCCGAGGAAAAGGTTAGGGGTTCGTCCCTTCACTCCATTAGGCGTTTGTCGACCCCCACCTGTTAAAGACCGTCGTAACGCGCAGGAAAACCTCCCCTTTGTGCCGTGTTGCGCGACGAGGACACAGGACCGGGGCCTCGGTAACCTTCTTTTCCTTTGTACTCGACGCTTCTTCGTTCCCTGGACAAAACCCGCATCCGTAGGGACCGACGAGGGGGCGTGGAGCGGGCCAAACACGGCCCCCGTATCCTCGACGTCGCCGGAGCCGGTCGGGTGACGGATGACTGGCTCGGGTCGGAGGACGGCGCCCCCGGAAACATACGGTGGAGTCGTCGACCACCCGAGCCTCGGCGGGGCCCGTCAGGGCGGCGACTCGGCTCGGTTCGGGAAAACGACATGCCAGCGGTGCCGTGTCACTACATGCGGCGAGCTGCGACCATCGAAGGTCTAGGCAGGTTGTGCCCAGCGTTTCTACCCGTTCCAGATGCCTACGATGCCGTTGCCAAGTCCGTCCGACACGTACTGGTCGATACGTTTCACGGCGATGGAAAAACGTGCTCACACTTCGTCGCAGGTTGGGTTGGTCGAAAGTTCTTGTGCCATTAAACCGTCGCCGACGGGTTCCTGCTATCCATGGCTTTTGCGGTACAACTGCCGCTGCCGCCGCCGCCACTGCCGCTGCCGCCAGTCTGGCCATTCTTAAGCTCCCTTTTTTCTTTCCTCCTGTATCCATTTATGCATGGCGCCGACTCCAGCGTCCCAAACCAACAAGCAGATGAGAAGTGGTATCAGATAAGGTAAACGGCACAAGGAAACTCGCCCGAGAGTGGTCCCAGGTACTCGAGTAGTGTACAAAAAACCCTGGCTTCAGTTGTCGGGTCCGTAGAGGCGCCGAAAGATGGAGACTCTTCAACACAGAAGACCTAGGCGGGTCCTCGCTAAAAGAACCAGAAGATTCTATGCACAACTGACGTGTGGCGTCTAGTAGGCCGTCGACTTCTTGCGGCGCTCGAAGATGCGCGCAAATCCCGACGCCTTCTCCTCCGGGGGGCTCGGCGATGCCAGGGTCGATGGCGGCGGCTCTGACTCCCGCAGGAACTTGGCCAGGTCCGATGTCTTGGTGTTGACAGTCATTGACGGGTCCCGTGCCTCGTGATTCTTCGTCGGCGCGCGCCCCGCGACGGGCGGCGTACGGGGGCTGCCAGTGCTCTTCGGGTTGCTCGGCATGCTTCCGGCGTTCGGCGGCACGTTGGCCACAATGGGCGTGTAGCCCCGCCCACCGCCGCCCTGAGTGCCCGTCTTGGGGCTGCCCGACGCGCGGGATTCGTCGGCGGCCTTGGTGCTGCCGGACCGGTCGCTGCTCGAGCCGCCGGCCCCCCGCAAGCGCTGGAGAAGGTTGGGAGCACTTTGCTTCTTCTTGGGCTGCTTCTGTAGCGTGTTGACAAAGGGCCGCGGTGGCGAAGGCTCCGGCGGCGGTTCGCAGCTGTTTAGAAAGTCGATCAGGCTCTCTTCCTGTCTCGCCTTCGGCTTGGGTGCGATATCGAGCTCCGCGAGGAGGAGATCGTCGTCCTCCTCGTCGCTGAAGTCAATAGCGTAAGGGTCGCGCACCCTCCGCTGCTTCCGCTTGGGCGCCATGTCATCCTCGTCGAAGTTGTTGGTGTACTGCGCCGGCTTGTTGGCTTTGTTGAGCAGGGCCGTCGAAGAGTTGATGGACGACTGGATCGAGTTTTCCGTCACTGTCGTCGAGACCCGGCCCACCTGCACGTCGGGGATCGTGGCGTCGACGGCCTTGCCCCCGCTGGCGCCTGTCATCTGAAGCTGATCCGAGTCCATCGTGGTGCGGAACGGCGCCACGTTGCGAGGGATCCGCGGGTTGTTCCCGGCGTTCGACGGCGGACCCCGGCGGATGAAGTCGATCAGATCCGAGCTCTCATTGTTCGAGCTCAAGGTCGCATCGCGCGCCTGAAGGCGAGCCCTCGTCGACATCGTACGCTTGGGTCCGATGCTAGGCCTCGGGGTAGTCGGCGGCACGGGCTGGCTGATGTCCCGTCTATGCGCCGACTTGGCCCCAGTCTGGTTCGGGGGCCCGTTGCCCGACGGCCCGGTCGAGCGGATGAAGTCGGCAAAGTCCTGTATGGACTCGCGCGGAACGCGAGCGTCCCTGGCCTGCGGTCCAGGACCCGAGCGTGCCTGGGTCGTCATGGACACGGGCGGTGCTCGTGGCACCGGTCCGCCCTGTCTTGCGTTCGCCTCGGGAGGGTGTGAGTGCAGTCCGGTGGTCTTCGTAACCGAGAGGGACCTCTTCAACGACGAGGACCTGGAGCGTTCGAGAGTGCGCGTGACCGATCCGAGCCCGTTGTCGCCGCGGCCAGACGCCTGTTCACTCGTCAGAAATGTCGCCGCGACGGCGGGGGGTATACTGACATCCATATCACGCATGTTCTCGGGCGTCAGCGTATATTGCAGTGTCTGGTCGTTTTGCAACAGCTCTTCGAAGTTCCTAGCAACATCCTGAGCGCGGCTGGCGCCACTGTCCTCGGCACTCGGTACGGTTTTGAACCTGGTTGAAGAAGTTGACGAGGGTGATTCACTGGCCGCCGGACGCGCGCGCTTGGGCGATTCGGGCGAGCTGCGCGTAGCGGCCGACGGCCGTTCGGCTGGCTGCGTTGCCGTGGAGGAGGATGACTTCCCGTGTGTGGGCCTGTTGGCACTCCTCTCGGGTAACGTGGGCAGGGTCGGCTGCCTACTGTACGAGGGCATTCTCGGCGGCGGCTCTGCCCGAGTTTCGGCATCGGCGGCGGCGGCTGTGTTAAGAATCGTCACCTTCGTAGCACCACCGACGGCAGGTGCCGACGTGGGCGCGAGCATGCTGCTGGGGGACGAGCTCCGGAACGAGGGACTTGGGGCCATCATTCTCTCGCGCGATGCTTCCCTGCTGCTCTTCATGGATGAGCTCCGTATCGAGCCCTTGGCCAACTTGTCCTCCGAGTCTCCTTCCTCCACGATAGGCGGGGTGGAAGCACTTCCCTCGCGCGAATAATTCGCCGAACGTGCCGCCGCCGCGTAATCAAAGTCAACACTCGTGTGTGCCGATCTGACACTCGGACTCCGCGGCTGCACATCAATCATGCGCACAGAGCGCACACTATTGGACCTTCCCACGAGAATCGAGGGGGGTCGTCCAACTGCGGCTCCCGACTCGGATGTCGACGGTGAACTTCTACCGCACATGGATACGCGCGACGAAGTGAGAATTTCGGGCTCCTCGGTGAATTCATCAAGCTCCTCCTCCTCCTCTTCCTCCGCCTCTTCTTTTTCTTCCTTCTCCTCTTTGCCTTTGGGTGTCACCGTGGTTTGGAGAATGGTGCCCTGCGCGAGAGCGGCCACGCCCGCCAGCGCAGCCGTGCCGATGGCGCTAGCCCCAGCGACGATCTTGGTCACTGGGCCGTCTTGGGACTCTTCTTTTGTCTCGGATTCGGCCAATGGCTCTGCGCTCCCCCCTGCTGGCGGCGCCGCCTGCTTCCGGGCAGCGTCCCCCGAATCTTTGATTGCTTCTGCTGCCGCCTCTTTCGATCTGCGCGGCTCCGCTTCTTGCTCCTTGGCGCCATGGGCCGACGCATCGGCGGCCATTGCGCGCTGGCGCAATTTCCGCGCAGCCAGAGGGAGCGAGTTGGTGCGCTTGAGAGGTGCGTCCGTCGCAATGCCCGTATGCTTGGTGCGGCTTGAAAAAAGCACCAGGCTCTTGGGCCGTGCCCGGAACAAGACGGCCGCGACGTCTTCTTGTTCTTCCATATCGCTGTCCTCTTCATCACTGTAAGAGACAAGACCTGGCACCTCAATTTCGGCCACATCTTGGTCGCTCATGGGCAGTGGAATGGTGGCGGGATCGCGCTCTTCTTTGCTTTCTTGGGCGGCTTCATGGGTCGCAGCCGGGGCGACAGCTTCCTCGGGCTCGTGGATCGTCTCCGTCGAAGGCGGCAGCATGGCCGGGGCTTCTGTCGCCGCAATGCTACCGTGTCGACTGTGGGAGCCGATCCGGGACGATGTCGACCGCTGGTGGACGGACTCCGCGGGCGATCGTATCCTCTTTTTCCAAGACCGCCATAGCCTTCCCAGTGTGCGGTCCAGCGCCACGCGCTCCATGTCTAGCTCCTCAACTACGACGCGTTCCGCAATGTCGCCTACAGCCCGGGATCCTTCCTTGAGCTCCTTTTCGTACTTGGCGCGCATACGGTTGAAGGCGGCTTGGCCGGAAATGACCAAGACTTGCTCGCTCATAAACTCGAGGATGGAGGTCAAAAAGATGGCCACGGCCGGCGACACGGTCTCGGCCTCGAAGGTCCCGGACACGCCGCTCAGGTGTTCCTGTTCCATAAAATAATCCTCGTCCTCCTCTTCCATGTCGCCGAGCGACGAGTAGACCATGCACCGGAGCCGGGTACGCTTCCAAACGAGCTCAAGGTCCCAGTCACGCGGCGACGGGGTATCGGGGGACTGCACGAGGTCGTCGACCTCGCCGCCGCCTAGGTACTCACGGAGCTCCTCGTCGGCCTGGTTCGTGGCATCCTTGGCCAGCTTGGGCTTGAGCACCTCGCCCACGGCGGGCCGCAGTGCGCTCAGGGACGTCGAGCGCGCAACGCCCAGAATGTTGAAGAGCAACTGGTCGATAAAGTTGTTGGCCAGCTGGAGCGCCCCGGGCGACACCAGTGCCGTCTCCCCGGAGGGTTCGATGCCCACTTGGTCGTACCATGTTTCCGAGTGGCCGTCGTGATCATTGGTGACGATCTGTGAGGCGGCCGAGCCGGCAATGAAGACGGCTTCGGGCGAGACGGATAACGGAGGGGACATGAGGGTCTGGCTGATGGTGGTGGAGGGGCGATCGCTCGACATGCTCTGGGCGCGAGCATGGCGGGGAGTGGGCGCAGCGGCAGCGGCCGGTAAAACGGGGGAGTTGGTCGCTGCCATGTCGGCAGCATGTATACTTGACGGGGGGCTTGTCGTCATCACCACGTTCACAGGCGTGTGTGCACACACATACGCCGCGGGCAGCCCTGC
The DNA here is from genome assembly GCA_018287875.1 of Nigrospora sphaerica. NCBI lineage: Eukaryota > Fungi > Ascomycota > Sordariomycetes > Amphisphaeriales > Apiosporaceae > Nigrospora > Nigrospora sphaerica. Next base: position 2,220,133 of record JAGVVL010000018.1, read on the forward strand.
GGAAGATGGAAACGGCCGGATTGAGGGCCTACGCAGGCCTACGTTTGCTTGCTGGTGCGATTCCTAGGATCTTCTGGTATGCTATCAGCCACAGTCGGTGGTGGTGGGCTGGCGGGCCGTCTCTGCTAGCCGAAAAAAAAGGAAGCCAGAAGGCCGGCACGTGCTGCAGGCGAGCCTTTTGTCAGTTCGCTACGAAGAAGCAAAACACATCGGCGTCGAGGAGCAATCGGCAGACGGGAGCTGAAACACTACCGACATGAGAAAGGGCAGATGGGCGAGGAGGGGGGGTAAAAGGGAGGGGGGGATGGGGTGAGTGTGCAATCGAGCAAGGCTGCAGTACCGGACGGAATAGAAAGGACGGGATGCGGCTTGTTGTATGTATGGGACGGATGGATTATGGATGATGAGAGTGCGACGCAGGGGACCCAGCTCCCGACGAGAATGCTCCAATCGACCGTTGAACGTCAATGGGGCAGCGGCAGAACTCGAAACATTTCCAGAGTTGATGATCGCCGGGGCGAGAGCATGCCAGATATTAAGTAGCAAGCGGAGCACGCACATGGGGGGGGGTGCGGTATCCAGGATAGTGGGTGCATGGAGTTGCATGCATGGATGCGTGCAATCCACCAGATGCTGGCTGATGGACAACCCCGTCCCTGTCCGGCCCACTTGGGGGGGCAGAGGAACAGAGGCACAGAGGCACAGAGGCACAGAGGCACAGAGGCACAGAGGCACAGAGGCCACACGAGACGGGCGAAGAGCACGAGGCAACTAGAGGGGGGCCGGCACCCGGGAGGCTGCGAAATGAAGATGGACGAGCTGGAAGGGGGTGGGAGTGCGCGGTATCATGGAAGCCACCTGCCCGGTACCCGGCGTGTAGTTGTGCTGTACTTGCACCGATGCTGTCTTTTGCTTGTCGTGGCCGTTGCGGCGGCCGTTGGCAGACACTCGTCGCGGTGGGCGAGAGGCGCGCGCGTACCCAACGGACGAGCATGCCATGAAGGAACTTTTGATGCCGACTTGACTCGTTTCCGGCTTTCTTGCCCGTGCTTCCCTCTCGTGGGAACAAGGCCGAACAGAATCCAAACGGAAGCGCACTCACCCTCTCTCTGCCCGGCTCGCCGTCTCCTATGCGATAGCCGTCTTTTCCCGGCTGTCCTGAGGCCTGTGCTGTGCTGGGCCTGGCCTGTTGCCGTCAGGTCGCGTTATGAAGAGCCGTCCCCGGTCGGCCGTGGGGGGTTGTTACCCGACGAGCCTCGATGCGCTCGGTACGGTCGTGATTAGGCTGGCAGCGCGTGAGGGCCCCGGGGCGCATGCCGTCGGCGATGACGAATGGGATCACGTATCACACGAGTAGCGAAAGGGTCGTCACCGAGGTCGAGCGGAACAGCGAGAACATCGACACGGGCAGGGCAGGCAGAGGAAGGGTCGAGAGGATTGAAGGGGGGAGGGGGGGGGGGCGTTTCCTTCATAACGCTGGTGAGGGCGGAATGGTTCGTCGAGTGCATGGCAGGACAAGGTTGGCAACGATGCCTCCGGTACTAGCATCCACACCTCATGTAGGTACCCTTCCTTACTCGATCGGGAGCGGGTCGCCGCCCACAGGCCGACCTCCACCGAATTACTAGGGCCGGAAATTTACACTATGGTTCTAAGCGTCTTAGTTGTTGTGGTGGCAGGGAGCCTGGGCGCCCGCCCCTCTGCTGATTTGGAACCCCTGGACCGGGGGGGGGGGGGGGAGGGATGGGATGCGGACAGACAGAGCGAGCCCGACGAAGGTCTCGCTGCAGTCGCCCGTGTCGGCACGGCCAGGCCTGAAAAGTAGCTGTCCAGCTGCCTCCCTTTGCTACCCTACACGCTCGCTACCCGTACAGCTAACGCACCGTGTGCAACCAAGGCGGCCGGGCCGTGTGCCTGTGCCCTAAAGTCAACCTACCTTCGGCCTCTGCGCCGCTTGTTGCCCATTCCCGTCCCGCCTCCCGCCAGGCACTTCAACCGGCCAACATTGCCTTCTGCGCCGGGTGGGCAACGTCACTTGCCGGGTACTGGGTTCCCCAGTAGCTTCCGGTTGGGCCACCCGCGAAATCGTCATGATGCGGTTGGGAACTCTGCGTGGGCGACTCCCAGGATCTGGGCCCCGATCCATCGGGCGTGGCGTCTTCTTGGGGCGGCTCCTGGCTGCTGCGACGAGTACGGCCAAGGTTTCCCTTCTCAGGTTGGACTCTCGGGCGTTGGAATCCTTTTTCTATACGAGGCGGTGGACGCCTTCGTACCTACCTACACCTGACAACGAGGCTTCGACGGTTGTGCTCAATTAGAAGGGCGCGGCGCATTACATATACCTAAGTAGGGAGGTACACAGCAAGTAGGTCCAGCTAGGTATAGCCTCACAGGCGGGGGGTTGGCTACGGGCCTGCATATGGAGAAGCAAGTATACGAGGCGTCCAGTAACCAGATGAGTGACAGATACAATGAGATCGGTAAAAGTACCTACCTGACATTGGTGGTGGTGCGGCGGCACCGTCCCATCCCATCCCCTACCATCCATCCACGCGCACGTCTATAATAACCCCAACGGACTACAGCAACTATTCGCAGTGACGACCCCTGATGGCCCCTAATTTGGAAGGTACAACTACCCTCGCCAAGTGGGCAGTGGGTGGATTCGGCATTGTCCCTCCCCGGCCGCACGCGGACAGAGAAAAGAAGGAGTGGAGGCAAAGCGGTCTGTCTCGTCTCCAGGTCTACACCCCTTCGACCCTAACACGCGCGCAGGCACGCGCAGGCACGGTGAAGGCCAACAGGGCTGGCAGCCAGTCAGACCTACAATGTGCGTATACCACATGTGCATTCACTATATGTGCGTTCACTGTGCACCTACATAGGTAGGTACCACAGGGCTGCTCCCGTCATCCTCACCACCAACATACAGCGCATGTTACTGCCACCGGCCCTCGGAGCCCGAGGCGGACTGGTCGCCTGGCCTTGCTTGGTGCCGTTGCAGGGCGGGCGGACCTCTGCCAGGGATCCCGTTGAATTGGAATGGAACATGAAATAGGAGCCAAAGGGGGGGGCTACACGTGGGGACTTCGGCCGTGCACTATATACGTGCACAGTAATAGGAGATTCCATCGCCAGCTCGGATATCTGATATGACAGCCGATATTCTCCAACAGTGCCGGTAGCCTCCCCCGCCCGCCAAGCGTCGGTGGTTGCATCAACGGCAGCCGGCCACTCGGGGAGGTCTGTGCATGTACATTAATAGCCGTGTATAACTCGGGCCGCACGTTGGGTACATGGATGCGAAACCTTGGGGGGCTGGCCTACTCTTTATTACAGTTGCCCGGCTTTCCCAACGTTGCCTGGTGGCAGGATGGGAACGTTAGAGGTTAGGTAGCCCAGAGGTATGTAGGTAGATGCTTGCTTATGGTCCTAGCGATGCATCGATGATGGGTCTCATGCCGGTCGGAAAAGTTTCCTGCCGAGGGACGAGGCACGGCCTTTGGCGCCGACGACCGACCAAGAAACATGGGATGAGAAGGGAAGAAGTCGTGCAGACGGCCCCAACCGGAGGAGCCCTGGCGCTCAGACGGCGCCTCGTCCAGCGAGTGCCGGGTGCTTCCCGGCCATAGGGAGGCGTTGCCATGGCGGGCATGCATGTGCAATGAAGGGGAAGGGGAGGGCCAGAAGGGGCAAGGGGGGGCCTCACTATTGGGCAACGGCTTTTTATGTGCACCCGCCAGCGCCGAGGCGGCTTGCCAAACGCATCTGCTAAACCTGCAGCCGGCGTCAATCCTTGCTCGTCCCCCCATCCCCCTCCAGATCCCCCGAGGCTGAGACATGCTCAGCAGCCTGGGCATATCGGGAAGTTGAAACTTGGGACGACTTAACTTGACCTAGGATCGACCATAGGTCCATGGGTACCTGACCCAAAGGCCTGTAAGACTCGGCTACTGGGATCCCTGGGCTACCTACCTCGTCTTTAGTACTTTGTAGAGGCCTGTGTAAGTACTTACCCCAACACCTGCCGGCATATCTAATGGAAGTACAGAGGAAATGTACTTGGGCTTACGTCTATCCCCCACAGACATCCATCCGTCCAATACGTACACGTTCCCTCTCCCCACTGGTTCCGTTCCTCTGCGCGTTTGAAAGACGACCCGGCAAGCGTGCAGCATGCGGCCCCATCCATCCACCCGTGTTGCAGGACTGTTTGCCTCCGTACTCATGTGGTCTTCAACTACTTAGGGTAGCTCCTCATTGGCTCCCTACGGCGTACCTAGAGTAGAGGTGCGTATGGCCCGACCTTGATGCCAACATCGAGAAAGGGCTGGAACCGGGGGGCACACCCGTACTTCGGATTAGTGTGCATCGTGGGCACAACCGACCCAGCGGGCCTTGCGGCCAGCAAGACAGTTTGGGCATCCTCGTGGACCGTTCTCGGTCCGCTCTCTGTACGACGTACCACAGTCCCGTGCTGTTGGTTGGTCGACCGTCTCTCCCCATGGCGAATGATGCCCCATGGCCCATCCGCCGTCGTGCCGCTAAACATTACCTAGCCTGACCCAAGGGCCAAGAATCCAGTAGCAGTCTGGAGAGCCTGACAGCCCAGCAAGTATGAAGAGAGAGGTGCGTATCCCATGTAATGAGTACATATTAGTGCAGACGAGTTGTTTCAGCAGCCCCGCTTGCCACGCTTCTGTATCGATCAACAACGGCCCAGCTTCATTAGGGATCGCGAGGCGATCAGTGAACTTGCGAAAAGTAGGCGGAATACCACGGGCCGCCAGGCAACACCCGCGTCTGCCGCCGCTGTCCGCGTGGCATTGGGGGCTGCAAGATGGCCTCGCTGGCACGTTCGCGCTGGGCAACCAGGCCTAGACCCATCTGGTAGAGCCAAGTACAGATCCGCCCACGAAGGCCGGCCTCGCTTTCCTCGATGTGCACAGAGGGGATGGGTATGGAGCATGTGTCGACGCCAGACCGAGGGAATTGCCGTGGAAGCCGAGTGTTCTCGCCTGGCCGGGTACACACCCGTCACACAGTGAGCAGCCTTTCTTGGTCAGGCTCAAGTACCTAGGTGTTTACTTGAGCTACTGGGCACCACGGAAGGAATATTTCCCTATGGGAGGCTATATGGCATTATCGGCCTATTTGTCCTGCGGCTGATGTGCGCTTGGTGTTAGCGTCCGCCCTCGGTATGGCTTCTTTTTAGTGAGGATTTGGTCAGCCCGTAAACCCCCATGCCAGAGAGCCCCCCGACACCCCTGTTGTATCGAGAGCATGAACCCAGTTGACCGTCTTTTCGTGCCCCCTACATGGCTGCCTTTCAGGTCCGCCGCCGCAATGGACAGTGCCGCCTTGCGTCCTCTGGCGAGAATCCCTTGGCTGTTTCTTGCCGTGGGCCACTGGTCGGAAACGGATACTGACCAAACGAGTGCTCCACGACTTGGGGAAAGTCTTGAGCTCGCTGAGATGGGGGACGCCATCCGTCGATCCCATGGCGATCAGAAGACTATCCAAAAACTAGCTGACGGAAGCGTCCCTGGGGGGGGGGGTCATGGGGTTTTTCTTTTGCGGCAGTTCCTGCAGCCCGGGCGGTCACGATCCATTGCGAGTTACGAGCACACGCTGTTCATGTCTGGGGGGTTTTCCCTACCACGGACCTGTTTGCCTCTTCTGGGCCCCCCGTCGGAGCCCGATCTCTCTTCTCGGTGTAACTTGGCTTGCGCGCACGCGTTGCCAGTCCCTCCGTCAGCTCCGAAGCCCCGGTGGATTAGGTGGGAAAGCAATGACGCCCCGGGGCAAGTGACAGCTGCAAGGCTGAGACATGGTGATTTACAAGCATTGTGTACTTCGGACTCATGTGGCTGACGGAAAGCCCGGCATCCGCCACTCGAGGGCGGTTCTTCTGTCAGCAACTGGAGGCGGTCCGCCCGGCGTCGTCAGATCGGGGTACGTGCTATGACCAACCTTCACGTTCCACGACAGGTTGGTTGCATGCCTACCTGCGATATCCGCTTACCTTATGTACCTCCTTCAGAGCCCAAATAAATCTTTCGGGATCTGGCACACCTTCTGTTGCTCACATGTGACAGATGGTCCTACATAATGACCAGCCTGCCGTTTGCCTCGCGCACAGTGCCCGAGCACGCGGTGGAAGTCTATCCCAGAAGTGTTTGTCGCCTTTGCTGGCCGTTTGTAGCCAACAACACCTTGCCTCCGCCATTGACCAGCAATTAGCACTGAAAGCTTTATTATAGATGCCATGTGGGCGCCCGGCCGCTCGTTAGTTCCCCTTTCCGCCTACCTCCTGTGGATACGCAAGCATCCGCCTCCGAAGACCCCAGGGAGGGAGGGGGGCACGTTTCCAGCCCCGTCCGTCTGCCTACTGTCTATAATGGCCTTGCCCGGAAGCTACCCGAGGTAAACATTGGTGTTTTATGGCCGTCCCGTGGTTTGGTCCCGCAAACCGGAGTGCAGATCTCGAACGTCCATGGCCAGTTCCGGTCGGTTTGTCGTTTTGTAACGGTACGGCGGGTGCTCGCCGCCACGGAGCACTCAACCCGGTCGCCTTAATACGTGGATTGTTTGCCCGGAGAAAACGATGCGGCAGAGCTGACCCAGCCCGGAATGGCATGTCCAGCTCTTATCACCTGCTTGCTTGGAACAGAGGTGGTTGAGGCTCATGAACTAAGTACACCTCACGATCTATTCGTATCGCCTCGAGATTACAGGCGTATGTAGAGCAGGTATCAAGTTAACGCCCAAATCGGGGCGATATTTTCAACTTTTTTTTTTTTTAAAAAAAAAAAGTACCAGCTCCACGCGACTTATACATACCAACATGCTAATACCAGGCTGTTGAGGAGAAAGCAAACGATGCTGTTAATGGGGAACTGCCTTAATCGATCAGTCGAACCAGTGACAGGCCTTCCCACAGGTGACATATCCAAGCCTCCAAGCTCTTGCTCTCTTTCACGTCCTTGTTGGACCCCCGAAGCTTCTACACGTCTTGGCTTCTTCCGTACCCACTCGGCACATCCCCTGACTTACCGGCAATGCTGTGGGGATTGTCCGGGTTTCGCATCGGCCCTGTAAGGTGTGTCAGCATTTAAGCTCGCGAGGGCCTCGGGCAGTGCGAGAGATTGCGCTTCCGAGTGGACCGTCACCGTCGCCGCAACGGCGTGGTTAGGTAGAGGGTTGGAATTCCATCACCCTTTGTGCCCCAGTTTTTAACCTCGTGAACATATGGCCTGATTTATGATGTTGGCGACTTGTAGGACTCCGGCGGAGGAGGTCAGGTGTGAGGTGGTACTCGGCCTGAAATCTAACGGGTGAGCTCGAAGGCGTGCTCCTATAGTCCCACTGGCCTCACCTATAGCCAAAATCGCGGGTCACTCTTGCATTGAGCAAATTGGGCCCCGTCTCGGGCTCCCTGCGGCTGGGCTCGAACCGCGGCACAGGAGTCGCGTTACGTATGCTTGAGACAGGTACCTAATCAGTTTGGACATAGGCGGCCACCAGGGTAGCAATGACCCTATAAACAAGGCAGTGTCACTTTGGGTATGGATCGTGGAAAGCTTGAGACCGGCATCAGCTTCGCTTTGGTCAAAATTCCTAGATTCCATCCGTTGGCTTTTTAACACGACTCGGGCTTATTATGACGTTGGCAGCGTAAGGCACCGTCATTGCCTCTAAACTCCTGTTATGAACCAACCCGATGCGTCGTGTTCCCTCATGACCTCGAGGCCGCTGAGGTACAGACAAAGCCAGCACTGGGTGTCGCTCCCCCCCTCCCCCGCCAAAATCTTCTCTCGAGCTGTCAATTATGCATGCAGCAAACTCAACGCTCACTTGTCATCGGCGCCAGGAACTCTGTGGGCTCGTTACAGCAAGAGAGCAGCCACGGCACAAACCATGGCCAGCAAGCTGGCGCAGCCGCGGTTTCCGGAGGCTGCAGCTACAGTTGGAGGTTCGGTCGGCTCCGAAGGCTCGGCCTTCTCCGGCTTCTGGGGGACCTCGGGCTCCTTGGGCATCTCGGGTTGCTGGGGTTGCTGGGGCTTGGCCGGGACCTCGGGGGCCGGCTTCTCGGGAGCAGATCCCGGCGCTTCAGGTACTGGGGCTGGGGGTACAAAGGCCGGCTTCCCGGGGGTGGGGGCCGGATGGAGAGGAACCGGTCGCTCGGGTTGCGGCTGCTCGGGTTCCGACTGTACAGGAAGTGGCTGCTCGGGTTCCGGCTGTACAGGAAGTGGCTGCTCGGGTGCAGGAACTGGAGGTACAAAGGCCGGCTCCTCCGGAGCGGGTGCCGGCTGTACAGGGGCCGGATGAGTAGGGAGTGGCTGCTCGGGTGCCGGAGCCGGGTTTACAAAAGCTGGCTTTTCTGGAGCGGGAGTCGGCTGTACGGGAAGGGGCTTCTCGGGAGCGGGAAGCGGTACGGGAATCCCAGGAGCTGGTTGTTCCGGACACGGCGGCTCGGGGGCTGGCTTCATAGGGGCGGGCTGGACAGGGCTGGATTGTATAGGAACAGGCTGGACAGGGCCAGGCGTTCCCGGGCAGGGCTGGACAGGACACGGCTGGACATGAGTGGACTGTACGGGGTAAGGCTTCTCGGGAGCGGGAGTCGGCTGTACGGGAAGGGGCTTCTCGGGTGTAGGAAGCGGCACGGGAATCCCAGGAGCTGGTTGTTCCGGACACGGCGGCTCGGGGGCTGGCTTCATAGGGGCGGGCTGGACAGGGCTGGATTGTATAGGAACAGGCTGGACAGGGCCAGGCGTTCCCGGGCAGGGCTGGACAGGACACGGCTGGACATGAGTGGACTGTACGGGGTAAGGCTTCTCGGGAGCGGGAGTCGGCTGTACGGGAAGGGGCTTCTCAGGAGCGGGAGTCGGCTGTACGGGAAGGGGCTTCTCGGGTGTAGGAAGCGGCACGGGAATCCCAGGAGCTGGTTGTTCCGGACACGGCGGCTCGGGGGCTGGCTTCATAGGGGCGGGCTGGACAGGACAAGGCTCCTCGGGAGCGGGAAGCGGCACGGGAATCCCAGGAGCTGGTTGTTCCGGACACGGCGCCTCGGGGAATGGCTTCATAGGGTAGGGCTGGACAGGGCTGGACTGTATAGGATAAGGCTCCTCGGGAGCGGGAAGCGGCACGGGAATCCCAGGAGCTGGTTGTTCCGGACACGGCGGCTCGGGGGCTGGCTTCATAGGGGCGGGCTGGACAGGACAAGGCTGGACAGGGCAAGGCTTTTCCGGGCAGAGTATTTGGCAGTACGACTCTGAGGGGCAAGGTGTCATAGGAGCCTGCTGAACAGGGTGCGACTTGGTGGGAATGGACTTTGTTGGACATGGCTGTGGTGGTACGCCAGTCCCGGCGGGCTGGCTAGGGCAGCTCGTAGTGCCGTTCTTCCAGTAATGTGGAGTATGCGAATATCTCACGTCCGGCACCATGAACTTAGAGGTTGTGCAGGGGTAAGCAGAGCTTTCTGTGAAGGGGGCTTGTTAGTAATATGAATGGCAGGAGGTATGTGCAAGACGACCTGAGTTCTCCTATCACAGAGAGCCGGTGGGGAGCGGATAACCTCTCACCTTTCATATGGGCACTGCTGGATGTGTTATGGTGGTCCCAGTGTGCTCCAAGCTCGTAGGGGCGAGCATTCGCCGTGACCGCGAGGGCCGTGAGACCGATGATGCTGGCCTTCATTGTTGTTAGCCGGAGGGAGCGTGTTGCAAGCGAGTGAAACGAATGCAAAAGGATCAACTCAAAATGGCACGGCAAGGGCCCTTCGAGCAGATGAGAAGAATGAACAGGGAAGGAGGACGAGGTGGAACTACGAATCAGTCCATCTTTTGTATGGAGTGTCAGTTCGCAGTACATATGGCCCGGATCTCTAACCACCGCCAACCAGCTTCGGGATTCGCTGGAATACAATAGATCCAGTTGTCATGGTGCTTCGCGCATGAGTGGCGTCTCAGCCGTCAGCAGCATCAGCCGGCGGGCAGATATTGGCTTTTTCCGGGCTATATAAATGCACGGATCCAGACGTCTGGGCCTGACACGCCCAACAAGTTCCTCTTCATATGATCTTCTAGCGCACGGCGGAATCATTCGTGCCGAAAGATTTGCCGAGAGGCGACGAGGAACGGCCCGTAGCAACATCAGTAGCAACAGCCGAAGAGGTGGACTAGTCGGCACGGGTGGCTCTCCTAACGAATCGAGCGATGAAGCCGGCCTCCAAGGTTCGTACTTGGGTATACATGGCGCACCGGCTTGGGCGGGGACGGGACGAAGACCAGACTTGCCGAGTCTTGTAAAGGGTATTGCGCTGTTACTGTTACTGATGCATCAAATGTCTTGCCGTACGTGCCCGTATGCCCAGTACTCAGATATTGTTCCCCTATCGCCCCTGTGTATTCTCCCTTGGAGGACTCCAGTCACCCCTTTTGATGCCCGGTAAAAGCACACAACCCCTTGAACGCCGTTGCATCTTCTTAGGCCGAGCCCCCATTTCATTCCTCGGGTACGCCGGAAAACAGACCTACCCGCATACGGTGGCTCTAGGAAGGCAGGGTCAGTATTCTGTTCCGCAAACGGACTTGTACGGGGACGCAGACGCACAAATGGCAGCTTCGGTATCACCACACCGAGCGTGGCGAGGAAGTTGATAGTGAAGTAGGTAAGATCGTAGTGCGTGTAGTGCGTGCTCAGGAGGAACAGGACGATGGGCACACTGAGAAGAAACTTCTTGGCGGGTGTATATTGCGCGCCATCGTCGATTTGCTCCCACATATTGAGGTTATCGTAGGCGCCGCTGTTGAACTCGAACGGGGTACCGCGCACATAGTGGAACATTATGTACGAACCGACCATGTATGAGATGTTGGTCAGCGTCCACGAGGTCTCCTGTGATACGCCAGGAATGATGTCGTAGAGGATCTTCAGGGCGACAATGAGGACAAAGTGGATTGTCCAAGCACCTACAGCCGGTAGCACTCCAATTAGCCAGGGTTTCCCGCTCACGCCGCTGGCCGGGCGGCCGGCACGGCGACTGGGTGGCCCCCGGGGATGTGGAGGGAGGGGGAAAAGGGACGAGGAGAAGGACTTACCTTTGGCGTTGACCCATTGCGCGTTCAGGTTGGGGAGAGCCGACTGATCGCTCAGCTGCTCGAGGGGTTCTTGCGGCTCCTGGTAGATCTGGAGGATGCTACTAGATCTCCGTCTCCGGGTCGTCTTTTCCTCCCCCATACTCAGATACGTCGCACCGCTTCGTCTCGGAGGGTTCGTGCTCGCGTCGTAAGAGACGGTGCGGGGGAGGACGATTGGGGAAGACACTTTGGCGGTATTGGCGAGTTGGTCCGAGGTGGTAGTTATGTTAGCCACGGTGGGCAGATGGCAGCGGATCCACGAAGCCTGGGGAGGGCTTCACGGATACCAAGTGGCGGGCGGTGATGATGGTGCTGGTTGGCAGCAAGGGGCCGTTGGCGGAACGGCGTGGCAGAGTCGATGCCTTGGGTGGGCGGCGGCGGCGGCGAGCGGACGGCAAGAGCACGCGACCAGTACGTCCTTTTCCTTCTCCCGCTATATTTGTATATCTCTCTCTTTCGTTTGCTGTGCGTCGCGCTGTCTCTCGGTCCCTTTTCGATCGCGTGCGGGCTCGGCGGCGGCGTGGGCGAACTTTCCGGATCGGTGCGCGTGTGTGCTGTTGCGGCAGGAGAAGGGGGTGGGCAGGTCAAGAGCGTTACTGTCCAGTACTTAGAAAGACGCTAGGTGTGGAGAAGAAAGCGAGCTGGTGCTGGACCGTGTGTACCTTATCTTCGCGATGGCAGAAGGATAGACAGGCCGGGTGGGAGAGAGATGATAGACTACCGCGTAGCTGTAGGCAGATGGATGGCATCTACGCATATGGCACGGGAATGGGGCCTGGGCCGGACGGGACTGGGATGATCTGGCCTGGTAGTCTGGCGACGAGGACTTGAGGTCGGATGTGGCAGCAGGTCTTCACGCTGACGGTATAGGGTCGTTACTTACCCCGAAAAGCCATGGCGTGCCAGGTGCCATTGGAGGTGCCAGGCCGGTACGTACTTTACACGGATGTCCCAAAGCTTGGGTACTTCTTGCTAGGTCATCCACGCAACCACGCTCGTCTTCACCAATATCCGGTGTAAGAGGCATGCGCATCCCTCCCCATATCTTGCAGGGACACCCAGGGCGCGCCCGCTCGAACGAGATGGGTTCTCCCAATCGGTGCACGGGGCGCGTGGGTCACGTTACGTGGAAGCTTTTTTTTTTCTTTCTTTCGTTCTAGTTTTGGTGCACGCCTTTCCAGATTCCTCCTCGTGCTTGGACGCTACGAGACAGTTGCGATACACATGTGGAAGACACTGGAGGTGAGGTGTAGGTGCATGGTTATAGGTAAATCGGGAGCCCAAGACGTTGGTAAGAGGTACCCAGGTACTTGGGTAGGTAGGCGTCCCGACCACTTTTACCCATTGCAGTTCGAGGTGATATGGATGTAAATGCATCCTACCCCACAGCATCCCATGTACATACTAGTAGTATACGCCTTTGCTGGATGTAGTATCCGAGCTGGAGCTTGGCGGGGGCGCACGCTGGAAGAACAGCCTGCCCAGATTGGCCAACGCTGCCAATTTCCGAAGCGACCGCCATTGATCCATCGTCGTGGGCCGCGTTGTTGCATTGGGGGAAACAACTTAACACCGCCAGTGAGTCGTTTAAATGTCCACCGCCGCGGCTGCCGTCCAAACTCTCCAGCTGTCTCGAACTCCATCTGGCGGACGACTTGGCTCCGGCGGCATTCCAAATGTTCCAGGCCCCTCCAGGGGTCCCGGCTTTCAGACGTCCTGCCGCCCCGGCTCCCCTGAAAGGGGCGAAGAGCCGCCCAATGCTCCGGGTTGAGGCCCTCTTTCTGCTCCAAGCTTCCATAGCTCTCCCATCTGGTTCATTTCGATAGATATCTATGGGAATGAACTCGGGGGTGCCCTCCGACGTCCCATGCGGTGCCATGCATGATCTGTACGAATACTGGCGCCCCTAAGCTCAGGTACATGCGGCGGCTTCCAAGGCCCGACCCGATCTCGGCTGCACCACTGCCGCCTGCCTGGGCTTGGGGACACTAGGCGCCCGTCTTACTCTGCAGCCTGGCGACTGGGTAGCCCATGCCGTCCAACTACATGCTTGTATCTCTTGAGTACCTAGGTAGATCGAGGTAATTATTCTCCAGCTGAGGCCTTTGCTTCTTACCTGAGAGCCTCCCGTATACTTAGGTATATCGTAGGCGTAGGTCCCCCAAGCTGGATCTATGGTAGGTACTTAAGGTGTCTCCCCCTACTCACCCTCCACCCCCGAGAGTCTACTGCCGCAATTTAACCGGCGGAAGAATGCCAGCTAGGGCTCCCAGTATCGACAACACCAAAAGTCTAGGACTGGAAGGTCCGTATTCCTGAGTCCACCCAGGCCATATGGAAGATCGTACTGCAGAGGCAATCTAGTATGTTCTTACAGCGCAGTGGCGGGCACCTCCTTACTTTATTCCCAAAGAAGTAGGTAATTAGGTTGTAGCGTGCATGTACCTTCCGGTTCAATCTAATCCATGGGGCTGGATCATTGATGGGATGGCGAGCTGCCGCGCCCCACCAATGCATCAGAGCGTGACAGATAAAAAAATCGGTCTCAACCTCTTGCGCACTCGGTACCAAAGACTCGACGTCGCGCGCTGTTACGCTCACCTTCATCGCCGACTTCCCCTCGAGGCTGCTGCCTGGTTTGGGAAAGCATGAGCGCCCCATCAAATGGCCTCGCCAGTCCGCCGGGGCAAAAGAGGTCGCGGAATTACGCTGATGAGCTCAAAGGCCTGACCCCGGAACGCGACAGCGATCAGGATGTTGAAAGCTCGTTTTCAAGAAAGAAGCAGCGGACAGGTGCCCATGCCGACAGCGTACACTCTGACGATGTAGAGGACAGCAAGACCGCCGAGCCGGGTGTTGCTCCCCAGACGTCCGAAGTTGACGCTGCCCACGTGTCGAAGGACGCGCCGCAGGCCACTGCCTCAGAGAAACTTCCCTTGGAGGATTCTGCGCCCGTAGGGCCGGCCGGCTGGAACCGCGGCGTTGCCCTAGGGGTGAGAACCTCATTTGGAAAGCCCTCGAAAGCGCGGCCTTCCTCGACGACGCCGGCCCAGCAAGGTCCCAGCAACGAGGCGCCCAAGCCTGCATCTCCTCCTACGTTACCAGAGAAGCCACAGAAACAGAACTCGGGGGATGAGCTTTCTGAGGGCGAGGTAACGGAAGAAGATGATAGTGATGACGAGGACGGGGATGATCACTCAACCCCTCCTGGCACTTCCGGTAGCCCGTCTGAACCACAGGGAACCGCTTTGGTCCCCGCTGGTAAGCCTGGCGACGCCCTGAATTTTCGGGCCGCCAAACGGGCGTGGACGTTGCCGCTCGACAGAATCGTCAAACTTAGGTGGGACGAAGAAATGGGCAGCTCCTCATTTTGGAGCGTGTGGCTTGACCGCGAGCTGGACTATATCATTGCCGTCATGATAGATGCCAATCCCGGCCAATCCGATCGCATCACGCGGAACGTCTTGTCAACCATGTTGGGCAAATACCTGCATCCCAAGTTTAAAATAGCCTCCCATATGGCCTGCAGTGGGAAGAAGAAGAAGACGGCCAAGACCGAGGCTGTGAAAGCCATGAACGCCTTATCACAGCCGGCCCTGGATCGCGCTCTGACTAAAGCGAAATTGCGGGTGCAGAACCAAGATTTTACCATACACGGAGAATCATGGTCAGCCGGTGACACAGAGACTAGCCAAAGCCGTGCGCCCGTCATGCCCGGTCGAGCCTCGACGTCTCTTGCGAACGGCAACGACGATGGCAGCAGCCGTATTGGCACTGGTCCAGACACGGCTCCAGCGTCCGGGGCGGATGCTCTCGATGGGTCAGATGAGGACGAGACTCGCCATCTGGAGCTCTACTTTCCACGCTCGACAGATGCCCCCGTTACATGCTCACACTGTGCCAGTACCAGGCACCGGTCGAAACATTGCCCAATGCTGACTTGTCCGGCTTGTGGCAGTCCGGGCCATTCACTCTACGGATGCCCGACAAAGCAGAGGTGCTTGAAGTGCTACCAGATTGGCCATGCGCGGGAAGATTGCCAGGAAAAGCTCACGCTTGCTCGTGGCGAACGGCCGGGCTGCGCGTACTGCTCGGCTGCCCACGGCGAGGATGAATGCACCGACATCTGGAGAAGCTTTGCCTCGACGGCCGAAGATAGGAAAAGGGTCCAGGCAATTCCTTTTCACTGCTTCATGTGCGGCGCAGCCGGTCACTATGGCTCCGAGTGTGGTCTCCCCGGAGCCCCTCAGCCGGGCACTCTGGGCTGGACGACTTGGTCCAAGGCCAACCACGACCTATACGTCGACGCCGACTGTACACATGTGGCCATCGCACAAGCAGCTGCCCATGCGAATACGAGCTCCGACTTCCATATCAGAGGTCGAGCTACCAAGACGACGCATATTCACTTCGTCTCTAGTGATGATTCCGACGAGGAATTCCTCCACCCGCCCGTGAGCAGGGGCCAGCCGAGAGGCGATATCAGAATAGCCACCAATATCGCCACCCCATCGCAGCCGCGCCGTGGTCGAAACGCACAGCAACGGCCAGACGGGGTGTCTACCTCTCAAGGCCACGGAAGCCAGAATTTCCAGCCGCCCCTGCCCCCTGGGCCGCCGCCGGGGGACACGCGGAGCCACTTCGCACCCGCTATCGACTCGCTGCCACCGCGGCCGCACGTATTCTCCAATGGCGGAGTGCCGTCCGGTGCGTCTTCGAGCGCAAGGGGCAACCAGGGCGGTCGTGGTCGAGGACGGGGCCGCCCGCGCGGGCGCGGCCGTGGGGGTGGAAACAGAGGGAATAATTAACCAAGATGCTGCCCGTGATGGACGTTGACGGGCCGTTAAACAAGACACCTTTAGTTGCAAGGCATTGGCTCGACAAAAGGCAGACCTCTGGTGCTCTGTGTAGCCAATGGCAGCGTATGGCCGGCTCTTAACCCCCACCAGCGCGTGAGGTAATTTCTGTGTGTAAGATGTAAGCGGTACCCGTAGCCCCTCCGGCCCGAGGTTGGTTGGTCTCTCGCCCCCTGGCGAGCACATGGAATATGGGAGTTCCCGAAGTATCCGCCATCCTAAAGCCTCAGCTCCGTGGGACTGAGTGTGCGTGCTCGGCGCTTCAGTGGCGTGGGTCTGCAACCCCCGCCAAAATCCCGCTCTTTGTGTGGGAAGCCCCCGGTGCAAATTCCGGCCCGGCCAGACCCAGGCGGCTGACCCCAAAACGGTGACAAGATGTATACATCTCTCTGCCACAGAGTACTTCCATACCGCCTCCTCTTCTAGTTTTCCGCCCACGCTATCCTATTTCTTCTGGCATTCTCTATCCGTCTTCCGTCGCTGAAAAAGCTTTACATCGTCTCTTGGAACGGGCTTTCTAGCGTCTCTGCCCCCCACGCGAACACAGCCGCTCCTGTCGTCCTGGGAACGCCGAGCCACATCTTCTTCATCCGCTGGGGATCGTTCGGCGCCTGAAAAGGCTGACAGCACGCACCTCCATTGCTGCGCAGCCGAAGTATGGCCTCTCCCCATCCTGAGCCGGATCAAGATGGCGGCAAGCGTCCGCAAGAGAGCCAGAGAGGCACTGCGGGGCCCGACGAGGAGGTCGGGACGGCGCCCAGCAGCCCGGCGGAATACGACATCGAACGCATCGAGAGGGTGTACCGGAAACTGGATCTTCGCATCATTCCAGGTAAGACGGACCTGCCATGGCCGCCAGGCTTGCACGAGGCGGCAGACTTACCCCGCCAACAGCCTTCTGGGTCCTCTATTTCCTCTGCTCCGCCATCCGCTCCAACATCGGCCTGGCGCAGACCATGAACGCCAATGTGCACCATGACCTGATCTCGGTCCTGGGCCTCTCCTCGAAAGACATCTCCACGGCTTTGGCGCTGTTCTACGTCGCCTACGTCATTTTTGATTGTCCGTCCAACCTCGTCATGAGCAGGCTGAGTCCCCGCGTGTGGATGGCGCGCATAGTCTTCGCCGTCGGCGTGATTGGCGTCTGCTTCACGGCCGTCAAGGACGCATGGAGCCTGAAGTATTTACGCCCGGTCCCGTTCCCGCCCCTTGTACTCCGGTAGCCAGCTGACACGTGCCAGATTCCTGCGCTTTCTCCTCGGCTTCGTCATCGCCGGCATGTGGCCTGGCATGTCCTACTACTTGACCTTGTTCTACCCGCCCTCGCGTACGGGCAAGCGGATTGGACATTACTTCACGGCCTCGCAGGTATCGGCTGCCGTGGTCGGGCTGGTGTCGGCCGGCTTCCAACTGATGGACGGCGTCGGCGGGCTCTTCGGGTATCAGTGGATGTTTCTGATCTACGGCCTCCTGGCCATTGTGCTGGGCGTCACTTTGTTATGGTGGTTGCCCGACCGCCCGCTCCCTCCCGGAGAGCGCCGTGTGACGACGAGGCATTTTATGAAGTGGTTCCCGGCCTCCCCGGAAGCCCTTCGCGGGGAAGACGCCTCCATCCATTACGAGGATCTCAAACGTGTCTACCACACGCGGCCCTGGACTTACAAGGACCTGGGCTACGTTCTGATCGACTGGAGGCTGTGGCCGCTGACGCTTATGTACTTTGGTGTCGTCGGAGTAGGCATCGGGACTCAGCTCTACGGCACCGTCATCATCTCTGGCATCAACCCGAATTTCACCGGGGTGCAGCTGAGTCTGCTATTTGCGCCTATCTGGATCGTGAGTGGATTCGGGCCGTTTGGAAGTTGTTGAGACGACACTAACCCCAACAGATGGATTTGATCGCCATCCTACTGGTGACGCCCGTCGCCGATCGTTTTCACTGGTGGCGCCCCGTTTTCTTCTCGGCTGCCACGTGCATCCAAATCGCCGGCCTGCTCCTGACCACCTTTGCTCCCACTGAGAAGCCCTGGGCCCGCTACGGCGGCCTTCTCATGGTGGGCTTCGGTCTTGGTCCAACCGTCCCTACCTGCATGACCTGGACCAACGAGGTCTTCCAGCAACGCCATGGCGAGGTTGGCGTTGCTGCCGCCGCCGCTTTAGTCTCTGGTTTGGGGAACCTCGGTAGTGTCATGACCACGTATGCGCTGTACACGGGCTGGCCCGAGGACGCCGTCAAGGGGCCTCGCCAATACCGTCGGAGCAACCTGGTCATGATTGGAATCCTCTGCCTGAGCATCTTAAGCAGCTTCGTCATGTTCGTCGCCTTGAAGATAGCGGGTAACAAACCCCGCAGCAAGATGACGGGCGACGACAGCTCGACCTTTCAGGACGGCGCAGCTCGTCGTGAGGCCCAACAGCGGGGCTTTGGGCGTATGCCATGGAGCAAGAAGACTTGACACCGGCAAGACCACGATAGCTTGAGGCGAGGCCGTCGCTCTGCTTTCAATCCTTTTCGTCAACAACGGTCTCGCACAGCGCCAAGGGTCTCGCACAACGCCAAGGGCCAGACCTCCCTTACAGTCGATGGCTCTGCTTCACAGCCTTACTTCTGCTTCTCTTTTCAGCACCTCGTTTCGTCTCCGTGGCCTATTAGTAGGCTCATGGTTCCTTTCTCTTCCTCCTTCCTTGCGACCACCATTCCACCATTTGCCTCGGCACGCTCTTCCTCCGAGGACGATGCCGGCTTCCGTCGCGAGTCCTCCGAAGTGACAGTGCTTTTACGCCATCGCTGGCCAAGGTGTTTCGGGGCTGAGACGGTGCATGGCGACAATGCTGGAACGCTATCGTCTACCGCCCGTCTCGTGGGTCGGGCCGCTTTCTTGTTATTGCGGATTTTGTTTCCTTTCTCCTTTGCTGTATTCTCCTTTCCGGCGCATTGCATATGATACCCCATTTGTGTTTAGATACGCTGTCATTCGAGGGTTGTTCGCCAAACTCGCCGACGACAGTGCTACTACGCCATCGCTCGGGACGGCGTGTTGCGGCCGAGGCGGGACTGGTGACAATGCTCCTGCGCTATCACTCGGGCTCCGTCTCATGGGTCAGCTTTCACACGTTCGTTTGAGTTAACGGATATTTTGTTCTTGTCTCGAGTCTTCTATTCCAAACCGGCAGGGCATGCAATGCCCGCAGAATAGGAATGGGTCTCGTCTTATTGCCAACACGTGGGGCCTGAATCTAATACACTCATCAGAGCCCGACTATGTCGTTGTCACTTTATTATTGAGGCAGTTGTGCTCGGTGAGCGAAGATAAGCTATATCAATATGGGCCTCCTCCACGGGTTAGCATGTAGTCACCGCAACTTAACAATCTGCAGGTGGTGGCGCCTAAATAGAAGAAGCACGTTCTCGACAGGGAGACGCGCCCCCCGAACCCCTCCTCCGGACTAGCAGCATTAGGCACCAAGGGGACAGAAGCTCACTCAATGACAGCAAACTGCTTTTTGGATGTCTTTGGAAGGTGTCTGAATCTGAAATGTGGGGAGTGAGACAGCTGGGTAGAAGGCCGGGAACGAGGACCAGCACAAAGAGGTTGAAAGCATGCAGACATGAGCCGGAAGGGGGACGCCAAGCTGTCAAAGTGTTTCGGAGTGGGATGACATACTAAAATATGTTCCAGATCAGCAAAGCCCTGAGAGATTTGCAATGCCGCCGCAGGTAACTAATCAGTGTGAAGATACCTTGGTGCTTCGCGGGATATCCGAGCACTATCTCGTATATCCACTCCTCTCTACTAGCAGATTCCCCTGAAAGGACTCCTTGGATCCCGGGAGAGCTGTTTGTATCTCTGTTTGCTGTAGCCAAGGGGTTGCTTACAGGGTGGTCAACCTGGCTGGCTGGCGAATTTGTACGGCTGGTACAGAAAATACCATGAGATGTTGGTCAATTTCGCCTAGGCCTGCCGTCCCTACGACGAAGATTTTCCATGGTCTGTACGAGAGATGGGCCTCCGCGTTGTGCTGGCTTGAGTTGAAGAAGGCAGGATGAAGTCTCTAGCAATGATCGCTAAGCAGGATGAAGTCTCTAGCAATGATCGCTAAGCAGGACTCATACCGCTTTGTAAGATACATGCTGTCTACGATAGCATTTAAGACGCAGGTAGGAATCGAGATGGCCAAAACCCTCGAGCCATGGACGAATCTTAATCACCTCAGACACCCTCTCTCTCAATAAAACAGTTCTACGCCCAAGTACGACACTGCGTGGGAGCGCCTGGAGTAAATTGACCCATCGTGAACTCGGGCCGAGGAGGACCATCCCCACGGGATAGATGACTCCTTGCCGCGTAAAGTTCCAAGAAGCCATCCAAGGGTAGCACTCGACATGCCCAAATGCTCCTCCTATCCGAAAGACACCCTTATGCGCACTGCGGTGATTCGATTGGTTTGCGCACCCCGAGATCAGAAAGGCCGACGTCGGCGCGGTACCGGCCCTACTGTTGCCAGAGTGTTCTGCAAACTACTGGATCCGTCTGACGGTCGTGCTTGAATGACCGGGCGCTGGCCATCTGGATCATGCCTACGGATGGCCTTCAGTAAGTGGCAGGCTTGTTTGTCTTTATGGCTGGCAGCAAAGACGCAAGGCAGGAACCATTCACCAAGTTAAATATAGGGCTTCCGAACTGGGTCGAGGCAGTTGGATTGTTTTCGGTCCCTGGAGCGATTGGGCCTGGAATAATGGAGGGCATCATAAAACGGATATGCCCGATGCTCTGAAAGATGCCTGGGCAAAAGGCCAGCGTGATTTTCATCAAGACCCGAGCTGTG
Source organism: Nigrospora sphaerica (assembly GCA_018287875.1). Lineage (NCBI taxonomy): Eukaryota > Fungi > Ascomycota > Sordariomycetes > Amphisphaeriales > Apiosporaceae > Nigrospora > Nigrospora sphaerica. The sequence continues at coordinate 2,240,957 of JAGVVL010000018.1, forward strand.
TTTTCCACCTTGCATTCCCTATATTCCGCCCTGCCCCGCTTGCTCACGGCGGAGAAGAAGAAGAAGCGCTCTTTTTGTACATCAACGCTGAACAGGCTTTCACTTTGGAGGCATCGCCTTGGAGCCTTAATCCTTTGGGGCCTCATTCGCACCCCGTGCCGTCTCTGGCCTCCGGCGAAGGGTGCCACTCCGGTCACTTCATATCCAGGTGTCCATCCCACGCGCTTATACCCAATACCCTGCGGTGTGTATCTCTTCCAGCTCCTACTCCTCCAGCATCGCGTCCGCGGCTGATTGGACGCCATCGCCAGGCAACATGAAGTCCTACCGCCAAGAGAACGGCCACGAGGCCGGGACCAGCTCGACAGACCACGCGCAGCGCCCCCAGTGGCTATTCCGGGCATTCCGACGTTCCGACCCGCTGCTGGATCAGGATCCCTTCTCCGATTACCTGCTGGACCCCCAGATCCAAGCCGACCAACCCCAGGCCCAACTGCAGCATCAACGCGAGGAAAACGAACACGCCCAGCAGCCGCAGCCGCAGGACAGCGAGCACGTGCGGTACCCCCCGTATCCTGCGGACGGGCTATTGTATCCGTCGCAGTACCCCATGCCTCCATCTCCGGTATCTATGAGTGCCCAGACGGACCGGCAGACACCGAGTCGCCACCTTGAGCAGCCGCGCAGGGATCCCGCCCTCCACGACCACCACCTGTATGTGGGCCACGCGGGCGGACAGTATGCAGGGGGGGGTCTGGGGCCGATGCTGCCGTCACCCACGTTCGCAGCCCCTGGCTGGCCCCTCACCCCAAGTCCTACCGACCTTCCAAATGTGAGCTTCCACGGCATCGAGGCAGGCTACCTGGGCTACCCGGGTGCCTACTCGCCTTGGCTGGGCGCTGATGATGACCCAGTATGGCCGCCTGGCCTACGTGAGTCATCCGACGGAGCCGCCTCCTTCTTCGCTGACGGGCCGGGATGACGCTGATAGGAAGAACAGCCGGTGCGTGCTCTGCCTCGCAGACGCTGTCCCAGTTACAGTTCCGTGGTCACGTCCCGCCGCCGCAAGATACAGAGGATGCCTGGACGTATTCGGTGGACGTCTGGCCTGCCCAGCAGTCAGCAAATAGTAACGGTACGTTGTCGTTCCTTCTCTTCCGTGTTTCCTCCCGGCCCTTCCGCTTCGTTTCGTTTCCCTTCCTCTTCCCATCGACTATACCTGTTTGGGAGTTTGCGGGATGGCTCTCCAGGTTGCCAGCGGCCCGGGACCCTGGTGCCTATCGGAGATTCAAATTCAACGTGGTCTTCTATATTTGGAATGGTGGCTTGTGCTACGTTGTTCCTGCATTGCCTGTGGGCCTGCGCTGGACGGACGTGGCGAGGCGAGGCGAGGGTCCGACTACGCCACAACAACGGGATGACAAAGCCATGCAGTGCTGGGCGTGGCGCAGCCCCTCTCTCTGTCCCCTCGCGCACTCTCTCCCCATCCCACCCTCTTCCGTCCATCGACTCATCGACCGGGGGGTCATGTCGGCCGATCGCGTCCCGCGTCCCACGTCGCCTGGTACTCAGTATTTCCGTTCTGCCCTACCGGAAACCCTGCCAGCCCACCCCAAAGCCCAGCGCTGCCGCCCCGTTGCTGCTGCCTCGGATCGTATAGATCGCTGACGATGTGATGCCCGCGCCTCTACGTCGCCGCGTGACCCATTCACATCCCATTCACACCATTCCCGCCCCTACCCCGTCTGCCTGCCACCGCCAAGCCCCCTTGGTTGAGCCTGAGCCCGGCGAGGACTGCAACGGGAACCGCACCAGCCCTGGCCGCCGCAGCGCCGGTGACTAACACTGCTGCCTTCAGAGCGCTACATCGATGAGCACATCGCCGCCATCCAGAAGATTCTGGTTCAAAAGGGCTACTGGGTTCCGCCGTTCCAGCTGGTGCTAGCGAAACCTGGACGGGAAGCGTGCCGTCGCTATACCCTGCTCCGCCGCTACCGTGACGACGAGAAGTCCCGCCTCGACTTCCTGCAGGTCTTTAACGTCAATCGTCCCTACAACCGCGCCCTTCCGAGCTACCGCTACAGCATGTCGGTAGCCTTGGGATACGAGGCCCGGCCCTTCGGTATCCACACCGACCCGTACCCTTCGATCGAGGAGGCCGAGGCCGCCCATGACGCCGGCGTCCCGGCCGACGAGCATGTCGCCTTTGCCGACCACGCCGTCTCCGAGTTGACCAACTTCAGCCCTCCTTCGCCGCAGTCGTCGTTACTGCCGCCGCCGCCGCCACTACCGGCGGACGCCGAACCTCATGCCATGGGCCTGGCCACCTCGTCTCCGCCGTCTCCAGACATGCCCCTCGCCGAACCCGCTGCCGCCGCCGCCACCCCCTTGGCTCCAGCAGCCGCGGCTCAACGGACCAAGGCCGTTCCCAAGCCGGACCGTGAGGTCAGGAGAACCCCAGACGGCAAGTTCCTGTGTTCGTGGGACGGGTGTAACGAACCCGTCAAGACATTCAGCCGGAAATGTGAATGGAGGTACGTACCTCCACCCCTTTGGATGGCTGTTTACCGACTCACACACTCTGTTGTAGCAAGCACATGGACAAGCACGATCGCCCGTACAAGTGTTCCGTGCCGGGTTGCGAGAAGCTTCCCGGCTTCACGTACTCGGGCGGTCTCTTGCGGCACCAACGCGAGGTGCACAAACAACACGGCGGCCCGCGAAATCCGCTGCACTGCCCGCACCTCAACTGCAAGCGCGCGACGGGTAAGGGCTTCTCTCGACTCGAGAACCTCAACGAGCACCTGCGCCGCGTCCACACGAGCGGTGGCGAGCGGGCCGGCGACGAGCCCGACGACGGCGCCAGCGCGGGCCCCGGCGGCGGCGGCGGCGGCGTCGGCGTCGGCGAGAAGCGCAAGGCCGACGACGAGGACCTCCGGGGCGAGGTCAAGAAGCTGCACACGGAAAACCTGGAGCTTAAGCAGCAGCTCGCCTCGCAGCAGGACAAGATCAAGACGCAGGAGCAGCGCCTCATCGCCATGCAGACGCAGATGATGACGCTGCAGAACTACATGAGCCAGCAACACGCCGGCGCCCCCCTGCACCACCAACCCCCCGGCCATCTTGCGAGCGACTCGCCCGGCTCGACCATGCTTGGTGATGGCTCGGATTTTTGAACTCTTCTCGATTTTCCCTTGGATGATTTGTCGGATATACCCCACTTCGCGATTTTGTTTCTCCCTCCTTTGGTCAAGGACTCTGGGTGCTGCGGCACCGCATGGATACGGCGTTCCCACTAGATTGGTCTACCCGAGACGGCTCTGGCATGGCGGGCTCTGCGGCCCGTGGTTACGCACGCGGCTGGAGTATTTTATTAGTATGCTTGATCGGGGCGTTTGATGAAGGAGAGGACCGATGTCCTACGTGGAGAAAGGGGAGGGCACCGTGGCGGCCCTCGGTTCAGGATGGGGGCTCTTTTCTCATGGAAGTTTTCTTTGGCTTCCTCCTCACCGGCATTCGAGCCGTCTCGTGTCATTTTGCTATAGATGCAGTGCGCTGGAGCGCACGTGTCCTTTGGCCCCACTGTCGTTCGACGGCTGCCGAACATGCGAGCACGTCGTGACTGGGGGACGGCCGAGGGAGCATCACAACTACATAGGCCATCACCATGTACGAGTATCTCATAGCAGTGGATGTCCCTACCGTGGGCCGATACCCGAAATCCTACAAGCGCCCACGTTCCAGGTTCCATCGCCTCTTGGTTACATGTGCAACGCGCCGCGTAGATACGGGCAAAATGTGAGAGGTGCAGCGTAGGGCGTTTCGTTCCGTTCCGTCTCCCTTGCCGTGCCTTTACTGAGGGGGCTTCCACGTCACCGATAAGCATCCTCACGCAATAGCACGTATACTGCCCGTCGTTGTTTGCACAAAGTTCATTCACCAGTCACGGATACAGTACGAACGGCAGCTTGGGGTATCGGGGATTCAGAGGTATATCTATTTAGCTCAGCACACACAACCCCAAGACCATTGATTGTGCCCTCGGAAGTATCCATGTTTCCTTCCCCCACCGTCCGGGCAACGAAAATGGGGTGAAACGCCGAAACGCCGCCCAAACGCTGTCTATACCAAGTTTCTCTTTTTCGTCCCCATGCCCCGAGACGAAACGCAACGCGCCGAGTAGACAAGACGACACCATGGGACGTCCCGTTCACCTCCGGACCCTCTTTCCGGACGGCTCTCCGCGCCCCCCGCCCCCGCCACCGCCGCCGCGCGACTCCCGAGGCGGGTCCGGCCCGACGGACAGGCCGCGGACGCCCTTGAGGCCCATCTTGCCGACGGTGCTCTTGGGCAGGGTGGGGACCTCGGGGGCGCCGAGGCCCTCGAAGGCAAACTTGTTGGCCTCCTGGACCAGCATCTCGTCGGACCAGCGCAGCGGCTTCGTGAAGGACTTGTAGAAACCAAGCCAGCCCTGGTATGTCTTGCGCTGCATCTCGGGGTCCAGCCGCTCGACGAGCTGGCGCACCTCGGCCGCGGCGCCGAGGTCGCAGGGCGTCTCGTGGAAGGTAATCTCCTTGAGCGTGAACTTGGGGAAGAAGGCCTCGTGCACCGTCACCATGAAGGTGCCGCGACCCTCGGCGCCGGCGCGCGCCGTGCGCCCCAGCCGGTGCACGTACGACTCCTTGTCCGACGGGATGCCGGCCTGGAAGACGTTGGTCACACCAGGGAAGTCCATGCCGCGCGCGATGACGTCAGTGGCGATGAGGAGGCCCGTCTTGGCGTTGCGGAAGGTGTCGGTCGTCTTGGTGCGCTTGCTCTGCGAGGCGCGTGAGTGGAGCGACATGGCGGCCGGCAGGTCGCGGCACTCCTGCAGCACGGCGGCGTAGAAGTCGACAAGGGCTGCCGTCGGGGCGAAGACGATGGCCTTGAACGTGTCCTTACCCACGTGGGCCAGCTCGGCCCGCAGGGCGCCAATGAGGGCGGCGGCCATGTCGGCGAAGTTGGGCACGACGATCAGCTGCTGGGGCACGCGCTCGTGGGTGCTGAGCTCGCCGGCTGCGATGGTCGAGATGCACTTGTAATCCTTGGACAGGGCCACGTGGGCCACCTTCTCGACGTACTGCGGGACCGTGGCGGAGAAGAGCATGCTTTGCCGCTCCGACTTCTCCTTAGAGGGACATAGCTGAATGATGCGCTTGAGCGAGGGCAAGAAGCCCATGTCGAGCAGTCTGTCGGCCTCGTCCAGCACCAGGGTGTCGAGTCGCTGAAGGCGGGCCTGGATCTCGGCCGCGCTGCGCTCGTTGTTGGTGAAGTGGTCCAGCAGGCGGCCGGGCGTGCCGATCAGGATATCGCAGCCGTTGAGGATCTGCTTCTCCTCGGCGTTCTGGTTGGTGCCGCCGATGGCCATGCAGACGCGGTACTGCGGCATGCGCCGGAGCAGCTTCTTGGCCTCGTTGCCGATCTGCAAAGCGAGCTCGCGCGTGGGCGACATGACTAGCAGAGAGATGTACTGGCCGGGCTGTTTCTTCCGGTTGATGAGGTTCTGGATGGCGGGCAGCAGGAAGGCCACCGTCTTGCCGGTACCAGTCTTGGCCTGGGCCAGCATGTCGCTACGGTCTGACAGCAGCTGCTGGAGAGTGGCGGCTTGGACGGGGGTCATGTGGCCGAACTTCATATCTTCCACGATGGTCTTGAGCAGGACGGGGTCGAGCAGGTTGTCCTGGGCCAGGTCGGCAAAGAGGGGGGTGTCGGTGGGCACAGCCTCGGTCAGAGGAGGAGTGGCAACGCGGGGAATGGCGGCGGCTTGGGGAGCCGACGGAGCTGCAAAGGCGTTTCCGCGAGGCTGCTGCGAGGGTGACGGTCGCTGGGCGCCGGCCTGGTTTCCAGCACCTCGTCGGCCTCTCCCGCGGGGGAAGCGACCACCCCGGGCGCCGCCTCTTGAGGCGTTCTCCATTACGGCGGATCCGACGACGCGAAGAAGGCCGGGTGTTCTGCGTAAAGAAGTCGCAGCTAGCATATGGGAAGAAGAAGGGCCTGTGGAAGTCAAGAGGAGGGAGGGATCTCTCGACACAAAACGAAGACAGAAAGAAGTATGAGATGTCGCAAACAGGTGGGCAGAGAGTCCTGGTCAGAAACGGCGCGAGGACAGCAGGAAAATTACCGTTTCCCTACTAGGTGTTGATAAGATAAGAACAATGGGAATTCGCGATTGTAATGGATCTGGATGCTGAAGGGACGAGGCCAGATTGGAGCGCTAGCTTAAAAACCGGGCCTCTCTAGCAGTTTCTGCTACGCTGCGAGGGGCGATTGGGGGCGCCTGGCCAGGCCTGCAAGACCCCTGAGACCCCTGAAAAAAAAAGAAGCCCCTCGTGCATGCCGAGAAAGTTTACCTCATTCCCTTGGCTAGCTAACGAGTCAAGGGGTGCCTGGCACAGAACAAAGGGAAGGGTGCTTCTAGCCATCAGGAATAACTAACCCTAAAGGGCCGAGATATCGCAAGCGGCAACATAGACCAACCAGTACGCTTTCAAGTCGGAAGACCGAGGTGTTGTGGTCTTGGCAATCCAGGCCCGTGAAGGCTGTGAGCAGGTGGGCGGCATCTTTCCCACTCTTTGCCATAGGTCCTACGGTTCCTTGGTGCCCCAAATAGGAATAACGAGACGGCGTTAGTGGACGGTGTTTCTAGTCTGTTCCTTTGTGGTGGCGAGCAAGGGACTCCAACTATCTACATGTACCTATGCCCGTGCAAGATGGGTGTACTTCTCTAGGGGTCCACGGGAGTATTCCAGGGTGCCCGATGCAAACCGACGATCATGAGCCGGCCGGCACGGCTCCAAATAAATTTAAACTTCAAGACAGTAAGTTCTTGATATCATTCATCCTGTACGCGCCGACTACTTAGGTAAATAGTCGTGTCGCCATGGTCCTATGAACATCATGTTGGACCTTCAGCGCAGAGCCCCGTCGCCTGCCGTGCTATCTGTGATTAGACGTCTACCCCAAGATCGCAGCTGTGATGTCCAAAGACCAGGCACAATGGCGAGATTTGGGCCCAGGCCAATGCACGTCCATTTAGATGGATGTACAGGAAGCCGGCCATGCACCGTGCGACGGATTGGCCTATGAAGGGGAGCAACGACGGGGAGCATTCAAGTCAAGGGCAAAACCGCACATATGCTGCCTTCCTTCCTCGGTATTTTCGAGATTCCATGGGCGTGAGCTCGCACGTCCCATTGACATAGTCTAGGCCGTCTCTTTGCACTGGGCATGGATTACCTTGCCTCAGTCCTGTTCCACGGCATATTTATTATCCTTGCACTGGCTCTTGTTGTTTGGCGGTGTTGGTAGAGCTAATGCAAGTACCTCAACAGCGGGTAGTTCGTAGTACGTACGACTACTGAACAGCGCCACCCGTGAACGGCAACATGCGTTACTGTCGCTTACATACGTGCGATAGAACTTACGTTCCTGTTCAGTCAGTACTTACTTAAACGGGTAATTACCTACTTAGCTTGTACACAGAGTAGTAGCCAGCGCCCTTAGGTGCTTCTCTATAAGCATCTCGTAGATAAAACCCAATACATGGATACCTAGCCCCCAGATGGACCGTTAGCTCTACAGGCGAAGAGCACCTTGTTCCCAGGGCACAGAAGCCGCTGTGCCGTCTCCGCACTAAACGGATGCGCTAATCCTCTTTTTGTGGACGTGCTGGGTCTCATGATGCGGACCCACCGGGCCGCAAGGGGGCCGAACCGATACATACGGTCCCATCACCCAAAGCGACATCGCATCCATCATCTCAAACATCGTATCGTCTGCAGTGTCGGTCGTGTACGCGTGTAGAGTCCATCACGAACTAACGTGTATTCCCGTCCGCCCCCATCCTCTGACACTCCCGCGGCTTTCCCAGGCCAACAGCCCGAACGCGACCATCATGAAGCTCACCCACGGACTCCCGCTCATCTCCTGGGCCGCCCTGTGCATGGCGGACGGCAGCCCGCAGCCCGCCTACATTGCCGCCAACCCGCCCGTATCCGAGGCTGCGGGATTCAAAATCCCCACGCCATACGAGTCGGCCGTACAGGCCCGGCGGATCCTGTCCCTCACCCCGTTGGGCACCCTCTCCACCGTCTTCCCGGAGAAGTCGTCGGCGCAGACGGCCGATGGCGTTTCGGGCCAAGAGAACCGCCCGTCCGGCCTGGGAGGGATGCCCATCGGTCTCATGGACTACGTGGCAGACTGCGAGGCCCAAGGAAACCCGACCATTTTGGCCATCAACATCGCGACGTCCTTCAAGAACGTGCGGGCCGGATCCAACATTTCCCTAGCGATGCAATGGTCGCCCCCCTTCCCGCCGGACAAGCGAATCAAATCCACCCCGTCGTCTTGGTTTGCTAGCCTGATGGGCCGCGAGGCCGAGAGTAGCAAGGAGAAGGTACCCTACTCGGCGGCCAACCTTCCGCGCTTCTCGCTTCTCGGCTACCTCGAGAAAATCGAGGCGTCGGCCGACGTGGCCTCTTGCTTCGTCGAGACGCACCCGGATGCCAAGTATTGGCTTCCCGGCAATCGCATCCACGAGGCCGAGTTTGTCAGGTTCGTGGTGCAGCAGGTGTACTGGATTGGCGGCTTTGGCGACCGGGCGTACATCGGCTGGATTCCCGTCGAAGACTGGAAGAATGTCACACAGAAGGAGATCGAAGCCATCCGGCTGCCGGGCGAGAAGAAGGGCTGGGACGAGTGGAGCGTTGAGCTCTGAGCACGTACGCCCCTTTCCAGTACATGGGTGCATACAGCGGCACCCACACCCTGGGGCTACAATGACGAGTTGTCAGGCAGTGGAGTGGCCTGCCGGCGACGGAAGCGGCCACAAAACAATATGTGGCGCGTAGTGTCAGCTTACCGGGCAGCAAACGGGGAATGCATTTGGTTGTCACGGTCCCAAAACCGAAGAGGCGCATGTGGCTTGGGTTCAGCTGGTTCCTGGCCTCCCGGCAAGCGACGCTTGGACAATGACCTCCGGGTTGTTCGGAGTGGGGACTCGTGAGAAAGCACGGTAGCGCGGGATACTATGCCTGGATGCGTACAACGAAGTCTCTACATTTGTACCCAGTACGGTAAACGAAAACAATTGTCCCACGCGTGCCACGCGCACTCCTTGCGACCGAAGGGTCGTCATGTTTCAACAGCACTGTCCCCCCCCGCCGGTGGAGCTGACGATGTGGCCAATGACGCTGGCTTAATAAGGTTGTACTACTATACTCAGTACAGATGGAGTACTGGATGTAGAAAAGGGCGCGAACGGGCCGGTGGCTCTGGCTTGTGCATCCCCCACTAGCCCGGGCCTGACGGATAGATGTTGCCTGCGTCCCGTCGCTCGGAACAGGTCATTCAGCTCAACTTGCTACTCTGTCATCGCCCGTCACATCTTTTCCTTGAATTGCCCGACTCCTTCACTTTCACTGCTTCTCCGGTCTGGACGAACACTTGCCGTCTTGCCTCAAGACACTTACCCTCGTTGTTCTTTTCTAAATAACACCCCCTGTGGCTGGCTCACAAGGATCGTCGCAAACACAATCGCATCAGTATGGCTGGACTGGAGGCAAGCGCCCGCCGGAAGGTGCTGAAGGTCATTTTTGTGTCTCTGCTGCTGGACCTGGTAATACTCCTACTCCTTCCCCTCCTGTACCCGGACCGATTGAGGCCTCGCCAGCTAATGCAACCCGGCAGATCTCCTTCACTTTCATCCTGCCGCTCTTCCCGAAGCTTCTCGAGTTCTACCGCAACAATGAGGCCAGCTCCGCGTCGCAAAACACCCTGCTCGCCCGCATCCTGGGCTACCTGAACGACTACAAGGCCGCTTTCGCCCGACCGATCGACTCGCGATACGACATTGTGCTGCTCGGCGGCGCCATGGGCAGCCTGTTCTCCCTGCTGCAGGCCATCGCCTCGCCCTTTATCGGCCGCCTGTCGGACAAGTACGGCCGCCGGACCGCGCTGCTGGCCAGCATGATGGGCAATATCCTGTCGGTGCTCCTCTGGGTGGCGGCCGTCGACTTCCGGACCTTCCTGGCCTCGCGCGTCGTCGGCGGCCTGTCCGAGGGCAACGTGCAGATCGCCACGGCCATCGCGTCCGACATCTCGGACGAGAACAACCGCGGCGCGACCATGGCGCTGATCGGCGCCTGCTTCTCCATCGCCTTCACCTTCGGCCCGGCCCTCGGCGCCTTCCTGAGCTCCATCGCCACCGTGGCCGCGAACCCCTTTGCGACCGCCGCCGGCGTGTCGCTGTTCCTCGTCGTCCTCGAGACCCTCTACCTCTACGTGGCCCTGCCCGAGACGCTGCCCAGCATGGCCCGGAAGGACGCCCAGCCGGCGGCGGCGGCTGCGGCGAAGACGCCGGCCAAGCCCAAGACGGCCAAGGGCACCAACTCGCTCATGCTGCTCAACCTCACCCACTTCGTCTTCCTGCTCTTTTTCTCCGGCATGGAGTTCTCCCTGCCGTTTATGACGTACGATCTCTTCCGGTACTCGTCGGCGCAAAACGGACGGCTCCTCGGCTTCGTCGGCCTGGTCGCCTCGATCTTGCAGGGCGGCGTCACGCGGCGCCTACCCCCGCTGACGGCGGTGCGCCTGGGCGTCGTGTCGTGCCTGGCGGCTTTCGGCCTGCTCTGCAACCTGAAGACGCAGGGCGTCCTCTACGTCGCCGCCTCGTGCTTGGCCGTCACGTCGGCCACGGTGGTCAGCGGCCTCAACGCCCTGGGCAGCCTCGAGGCCAAGGCCAGCGAGCAGGGCGGCAAGCTGGGCATCCTCCGCAGCTGCGGCCAGCTCGGCCGCGGCCTCGGCCCCATCCTCTTCACCAGCGTGTACTGGTGGGCCGGCAGCGGCACCGCCTACAGCCTGGGCAGCGCCGGCATGGCCTGCACGGCGGCCATTGTGTTTCTGGGGCTGAACTCGCCGCCCAAGGAAGAAACGGCGGCCGTGGCAGTCAAGAAGGCGCAGTAGAAAAATGGTAGGCCGGGCCGATAGGGTCACGTTCCGTCGGGATTGGATCCCGAGAGGTCTGGGTAATGGTGGATTCTTGTGTGTTGTCTTGTTAGGCTGGTAGGTGAATTGGCCAAGCCGGCCACTGTATATATCGCATGGTACAAATAGTCAGAGTAAGAACAGGTGCAGCACAGAACCCTTCAATGATTTGAAATGGCAGCTGGCGGCGTGAGCATGAACTACGAAAAACAACATACCAGGGGTCTCGGCAGGGTTACGCCTGATTCGGGTGACTGACTTCGCGTACCATCCGGGGGGTGCGCAAATAGGGGACGGAGGAGCAATGAGACGCGTCTAAGGGCACGGTAAAACACCCTGTAAAGGTACGTACGTCTGTCTGGAATCATCAGGAAAAGAAACCGTATACAGCTGGCCAGTAAATCATACTCCGGTCTTTTCTGCGCTTCTCGCCCGAGATTTGAGGCTCGCCCGAACAGTAATAAGCGCGACCCCGAACAGCCTCTCACGTGACGAGGACGCCGATAACAATGCGTGCGCGTAGGCTTACCGGTCCTTTGTGAACTTGGTCCTGTTGGGCGTATGCGGGTGGCCAAGAGCTAGGGAGTACTGAAATTCCCCACCGGTCCAAGTCCTTGAGTTGTGACGCACCAATTTGGAGAACCATACAATGGAGAGACCACGCTGTATATCCCGACCATGGAGTGCGATAAAGCTGTGTGAAGATGTGCCTATCTACATAGGTTCAGTAATAAGCTGCTGCAAGTGGAAAGGACGTCTGCTAGTCGCCATCGATTGCCATGAGCCTTCCTCCATGTCGATATCAATGTCTAAGCAGTTACGTGCCTCAGAACAACGCATGCTCTACCAATACACGGTTGCATGAACGACGCGGGATTTGTGCGGGGGGATGGGATACATATCTACAAGACCAGCTAATAATAGGTCAGTGACACGTCCCATGCTTGCCCCCTGGTGCAATACACCCTTGCCTTGCCTCGCTTCGCGCCCATGTTGCCGAACGGGATGATCGACAAGGTCCGGCACGTTAGCGGGGACGTTTACTAATCCCTTCTGGCAGTGGCCACCGCGGCCGCCCAAACATGGTAAACTGCGACGACAACGAGGAAACCCCAACATCTGGCCTGCAGCAAGGCGATGATGGGTGGTGACCCCGGGGTTGGCGTGGCCGGGGATTGCGGGCTGAGAGATGCATGTCGCCATGGGGGTTCGGGGTATGAGACGAGCAAGCCCGGGTTCGCAGACCAACCAGTGCAACTCGCAAAGTGCTGCTTCGGATTGCGTAGCGGTTGGGTGAATGAATGCGACGGCCAAGCCATGCGTAGGTAGTTGTATGTAATGGCATCCTTCCATATATGTGTCTGTAGCTCGCCAGTGCGCATTGCCGGATCTGGACGGATATGTCAGTGTGATTGGCCCGTGTCGGGTCCCGCTTCTTGCGATCCCGAGCGGGCGCCAGTGATCCATGCCCCTTCCCCCGTCAGTCGCGTGGAAAGGATCTCGAGCTGACGTTGGGGTTTGGTCCTTTCCCGACTTTGACGTGCGTGGACTTCGCAGGGTGGGACATGTATCCCAGGTGTCCAGGTAGGGGTTATCCCGGTTGCGCCGAGGATGTCTATCCTCTCCCGTCCCGCCTGCAAGGCTGCGACGAGGACACAACGCCCCCTGTCCAGATGGGCGTTCTTCTGTGCTTCAGCGAGATTAACGCCGGCCGCTTCGCGTACCTCGGTACATTTCTTGGCCGTGCCGACGGGCCACGAAGGCCCGGATGCCCCCCTCCTTTGGTGTGCAACGGGGAAAATCCAACGAAATCGATACGTACCCCCGCATTGCCATTTCGAAAAACAGCACGTGGGCGATTTCAATGCATCTGAAGACGGAAAGATCGGATGGGAAATCCGGAGCCGCCCCATGGGCGATAACGCCACAGACTTCCAACGATCGTGGGGTCGCCAGTCGCCCTTTTCGACCCGTGGAAACGCTGGAATGGATAGCAACCCCGCTCGGTCCCGGCTCGTAGGCACCAAGTCTCCTCGCATAGTTGCTAGCACATGCCCGAGGGATTGATAGGTTTCCGGGCCCTCTTCGGGCACATTGCAGCGGCGTTGGTGGCGCTTTGAGAAGGTCGACGGAGCTGGCGCCCGTTTCGTGCCTCTCCGCAGCTGCTGCCAAGCCGCTGTGCCCATGCAGTCGGGATGCCTCAGCACACCGCGCTAACAATTCCGGAAGCAGCCGTGACCTCACAAAAGATCCTTCCCCCATCCGAAAGGCCTCACTCGTCTGCATCCCCGACCGTATCAGCTGATCAGCCTCCGTCTCCCTGGCCCACCCGTCGATGCGACAGGGACGCTTCAACATGAAGAGTCGGCGGTGCGGCGATGAGCAGCGGCGCGCCCGGAACATGCATGCAGGGGCCGCCGGGCTGAAGCCGCAGAGATTCCCGGATAACGAGTTACAACGGCTTTCCCACCACTTGGGGCCGTCGAGGTCGGACTGGCCAGTCAACACGTTCGCTGTCAGCGTTGTATTCATGCGGTACCACACACCGGATGGTATGGCGTCGCCACACAGACGCCCCGACGCGACGTTGCCCTTACCCGAAACGGCAGCATGTCCCTTCAGTCCGTCGCCCACCTACAGAAGTACATCACACTTGCCTGACGGTTCCTGCATTTGGCTGGCTTCAGTGTAGAGCATGCAGCCACCTGGGGGGCGTCTTCCCAACGGGAGAGAGTGTGTGTTGTGAGAAGAGCCCTCCGACATAGCCGGCCCTGGCCAGCCACCGCCATGCATTGCCGTTCTGGGTAGGATACCCGTGGGACTCTGGCTAGACATGCCGGCATGGCTTTGCCGTTTGCTTGTGGTGGATGGGAATAAGACCACTGGGCCCCCCGGGCCGCGGGCTGCGAGACTGGCCCCCTATACCACCATGACCCGTCCTCTCCTCAACCTTCACGACTGAACTGCGTAGACTATGCCGTGTGCAGCCCACTCCCGAACCATCTCACCGTGGCCTCTGCTTGGAACCGCTGCGCGATAAAAAGTGCCACGACCAGTGTGCCATGGGCATTCAGCTGCCCTCCGAAGTTCATGGGCTCGCGGCGGGAGTGCTCCTTTATTCGTTCGCGGCCCTGATCTGCAGCGCTTTGGTGGTGTGGCTGACATGGACACACCATGAGAGAACAAGCTGTAGGCGAAACCCCGAGCCGAACAGCCCCGTCCGCACCTGCTTACTGACTTGGGGGTCTCAGACGTTGCCTTGATTGGCTATCTCCTGCTGGCGAGCACGGCTACTTGCGTTGCGTCGCAACTGCACGTCGTCGCCGGCTGGGAAGATGTCGCGACGATCCAGTGGAAAGCCGCCGTCACTGACCCCAACAACCCCGAGCAGGTCATTTCCAACGGGGCCGTTGGCGCCGACCTGGGCCTCTGGTATTTCCGTAAGCTCTGGGGTGGCTGCCTGCTCCTACGGATCCCATACTAACGATTCCCCAGGGCAATACGCCTTTTCCGCCGCTGCCATGCTGGTCTGCTTCTGGTCAGCCAAGTTTCCTGCTCGGCCATGTGCAGCAAAGTGAACTGACGTTTTGCAGGGCTTTCGCTCTCCTGCAGTCCATCTACGGTTTGAAGGACCGGGCCCGCTTGAAGCCCATTCTGAAGAAGGTCAACGATGCCGGAAAGGGAGTCTCGATCACGTTGCCCATCATTACAATCTGTCTCCTTCAAGTGAAGACAGTCCAGGAATCCACCGTGGGGTTCATCTTCTTGGCCAATATCATACGTCAGTGTACCCGATGCTCATTGCGTGCCTGAGTCCTAACCGAAAGCGCACAGTGATGATAAGCCTGGCTGGTGGCTGCGGGCTCATGCTCGCCATCCTGGTCCAATACATCCGAACGCGCCAGAAGTTGGGAGCCTTCAATGTGGATTACGGGAGATCAGGCTCGCACGCAGCATCCATTCCGTTTAGCCAGGACCGCAAGAGGACGGCCCCGAGGGGCGGCATATATGACCGGTGGCTGATGACGCGCTTTTCGGTTGCCTTTGTCGTTCTCAGGTACGGCCTATTTCTCCACGGTGCATCCCGGTGCGATATGTGGCCGGCGTGCTAATACTACTGTTTGGTCAATAGCATATTCGAGGTCACTAATATGCTGTTCCAATTCACTGGTATGAACAACACCAACAAAGACTCGCAGAGAGACAGCCCCGACACGAGTATCGGACGGGCCAAGGAAACCATGGTGTTGTTCTTGCCGGGGCCAGCGCCGAGTTTCCTGCTGTTCATAGTCTTCGGGACCACGGCACCATTCCGCAAGGTAGGAAGTGGCCCCTTACCCCGAGATTGCTGGCGTGTTGAAGCATGCGCAGGCCAGTTGCTGACTGGAGACAACGCCCTAGCACATGAGAAAGACGTTCCTCCCAAAGCGATGGCAGAAGCAACCCGACGCGGCGGTGCACCCGCAAGGCTCACAGCACTCCCGCAAGGAGTCGACAGCCGCTGCGCCAGCCACACACAGCATCTATGCCGTGCCCAGCCTACCTGACCCCCGGCGAGGCATTCCTCTGCAGCAGCTCGAGAAAGCGAGGGCGAGGGCCATTGACCGGGACCGCGTCAGCTCATCGGACGACGAGAGTCCCATGCTGGGCATCGCGCGTCCGAAACCGAGCTACCACGGTCAGGGCCACGACCACCGGGGCCAGTATACCGTCTGATGAGACGTCGGAAAGCGTAGTCGTCGCGGTAAAGGCGTACCTAGTGAGCCGGCAATGCCTAGGCAAGACATAGAAGCCAGAAGCCATCGTGTTGTTAGGCGAGAATGGGCTGACGCTGGCAGAAACGCTCCTCGTTTCCCCTAAAAGGCTTCACCCTCACCCGCTGGACAAGCTCGGTGCATGTGACATGAAATCCCTAAATTTGAATTTTCTCAAACGGCCGACCGCCTTCGCAGTGCAAGAGCCATAGTATGGTCCCATCCACTTAGTGACGGTTAGGGTACTGACGCGACGCGACGCGCTGTAGACGAGAATACCGCAAGGGAGCCCGCCCGCCACTTGCGTCGACTGTCAGTAAAGGACCGTGAGGATACCAAGGCAAGGACCTCCCCCGGCCGGCGGCGCGATGGGATAGTGTATGTCATTTACGCCGGCGAGCCAGAAGATCCATTGTGCTGCTACGCCACACAGGGGAGAGGTCAGCCCCTTCGTCTTGGGCGGAGGGCCTAAGAGCCCTCTTGCTCGCCGGCAGGAATCCGTTGGGCGGGAGAAGGACAACAGGCCCCCCAACCCGACTGGAGCTGGAGAACCCAGCGACTTTTGGAATCGCGGCCTCGGCTCGTACCTAGTCGGCGGCGGGTAGCAAACGGAGAAAGGCGTGTCACTGGAGGAGGGGAAAGCCTATGGGTTGCTTGTGCGGTGGGCGAGTGAATGGGACGCGCCGGTCATGCTAAGTTACTCCATCAATGTATCGCTAATGGCTGCTTGTTGGTCGGTGTTGGGGCTTCTCAGAACAAGTCAACCAAGCACCCTCAGAACAAGTCGACCAGACAGGAAAAGCAATGACACCGGAATGCAGAGGCAACAGTCTCGTAGCAACATCGGCACCGTGTCCAGCTTATCTCCCAGCAGGTGTAATCACGCGCTCGCCGTCTTTGCCTGGTTCGCTTGTCCGTGCTTCAATATTCGTCACCTTGAAAATAAGCAGTGCTAACATAAAAGAGGGCGAGAGGTCGTCAGGCAACTTCGAGGCCAACGTTGACTTCCATTTGACCGTCCCCAAAATAGTATTTACCCGGCTACCTTCCTTATCATTACGTATCGGCCCTTTGACAGCCAAACACCCGCGTCGCCGCGTTCTCTCCTCACTTTCGCCATGTCCACAACCGGCACCACACCCGCCCCGGGCGGCGAGGCTTCTTCTGCAGATAACGAAACGCCCGGAATGCCTATTCCCACGAGCACAGACCATAGTCTCGAGCCCTTGCCTTCCATCACGCCCGCCCCGAGCGCCGGCACCGGCCCAGTACCGGCCCCGGGCCGGCAAACCCCACCGCGGCCGCTGAGCTCCTCATCTTCTTCTTCCTGTCCTCCACCACCGCCATCCGTTTATTCCGCCGCCGCCGCCGATTCGAGCCCCGTTCCCATGCCGCCGCCGCCGCCCGCCGCGCAGCCGCTCCGCGTCCGAGCGCGCAGGACCGGCGCCCGCCGTCTCGACATCCACATCCGCTGGGACGACGACGACGGCGGCGGCGGCGGCGAGCCCGCGGCTGCCGCTTCGTCGGCACCAGCCGCCGCCGTCCCGGCCGCGACGACTGGCCCCCCACCCGAGCCCGCCAACGCCGGCGTCCGACCCCCTCCGACGCCGTACAAGAGCCCGGCCCCAACGGACGCCCACCCGTCGACCTACGTCATCGCGCCGTGCGTGAGCCCCTCATCCTTCCCTCCCCTTTAGATGTTTCACTGACGGGGACAGAGACACAGGTACCAGGCCGCGTGGGGCATTCAGGCGCCGGTGCCGGCGCTCGTGACGAACCCGCCGCTGATGGCGCCCTCGGTGCCGGCGCCGGCGCCGGGTTCGGCCCGATGGTGTAAGTTGGCGAGCCCGACGCCCTCCCGTCCTCCTTTGGCGGACGCGGGCGCATCTGGCGTCCCCCCGTCCCATGAGCTTCTTCGCTAACCCCTTTCCGCGGCGGTCGGCCCAGGCTACGCGACGCACGATCCCTCGCCGTTCCGGAACCGCGCGGCCTACTACTACTACACGAGCCCGCAGCCCGCCGTCTTCCCTCCCGCGCCCGCGGCCCACACCGCCACGCCCATCTACACGACCCCCCCGGGCGGCGTCATCTTCTACCCGACGGGTTGAGCGCGTGCCCGACTCCCCCGGCCCTGCCCCCCTCCGAGCCGACCTGGGGAACAACCCGGGCTCCGCCCTCTTTCAAGCGTGCCGACGCCCGACTCACCTATGTTCAAGGGTATCTGGAGAAGCACGGGGATGTACGATACGGAAAAAAGCGAGCTTTTTCATGCTTCGCCGTTTCTTCGGCCGTCCAGGACGAGGTCGCTGGGGATTGCATGACGGGCGGTTGCGTTTTTAATTCCTTGCTTTCGGCTGGATGGGGAGGTTCGCTCGGGCTGGGTTTTGCCAGCCTTTGGTCATTTTCCCCATTTCCATGCCCACGCCAGCTTTTTTCTTTCTTTTCCCGCGGGGTCTCCGGAACTGGAGGGTAATCCCATGGGCCGTACTATCATGCGCAGCGTGCCAAAACACACAAAAATAATAAGAAACGTTACACAAAAAGGGGGGAAAGATGGGACGTCAAGAAATCCCGGAAAACCCGACCCGCGTCGTCGTCGTGGCGCGTAAAACCGCATGTGATAGAGGCGTTCTGCATGATAAGGTGTTTAGGAATAGCCGGGGGAGGGCTGAAGCTCCTTCGCTTAGGGAGTAAATGGCCCCCCTTCCCCTCCCAAAAAATAGATACACGCATGAGCGGATGGCGTGTGGGGGCCGGGATTGGGAGGCATACACAGAGTATGCATGATGAGGTCGCAGACGCGGAAGAGGGGGGGAAGTCTAGAACGTTGGGAAACCAGGGTGAACCGTGGATGAACAAGGGGGGGGGGATTGGTGGATTTCTGAACCAGGCCCTGCCTGTCCCTTGGGGGGGCTTTGGGCTTTTCGACCCTCAAGCGTTCGCCGCATGGCAACCCCCCCCACTTCGCCGTCATCATATCTACATGCATACCTTCGTGTTTTGCGTCTTGCATACATGGGCAGCCCGCAATGCCTCTTTCCGCCCCTCGCCCCCATCCCCCGCTGCCGCCCCCGCGTAGCATTTCGTTGGGCGCCATCGCGGCTATTCTGGGACTCGGCCGACCTGCAAACCATAGTCGTCTTTTCACTTGTCCAGCGCCAAAAGCGTCCGTGTATGTGTGCGCCTGGCGCGCGGGAAAAACGTGGCTCGCACGGAACCCCGGCCCGTGACCACCCACCCCCCCAAAAAGGTGCTTTGTACGCCCATGCTACGCCTCGACCAAAAGGCCCATCCGACGAAAAGGACGGCCCCGTCGCAGGGCGCAATTTGGTTTCGCCCCCCGCGTGCCCCCATAACGACGAGGAACCTAGCAAACGAACCCGCGGGCCTGGGGTTGGGATTGATTGATCTTGGGGCATTGAAAACCCCGGGCCGCCGGAAATAACGAAGGCGGGGGTGAGTGTTGTGAAGGCAGAACGGAAACACCACGGTATTGAAGATACAGATAAACCCATCAGCCTGGAACGGAAGAAGCCTTTCTTTCGTCATGCGAACAGCGCCCATCATGGGCCTCTCCCGCGGATTGAGGGGGGGAACGCATCCCCAGCTGGGCCATACACAGATACAAGGTTCGGCTTTCGTCATCGCCCTTGCTGAGCCGGCGCAAACCATGGCCTTCCTGTGACGCCCTCCCGACGAGGCTCGCGCCGTTGGAAACCTACTTTTACTTTAATCTGCCGCCCACGAGAACCTTCGCAGAGTCGGAACCTTGCGGGCCCTTTCGAGCATGACTGAATCCATACCTCACCGAGCTTACTACGTTCAAGACGCGCCGGCCCACCTACACCAGATGACTAGATACAAGGTGCTTAACGTGTGGGCTGGGGTACCGTAGCGGCGGCGGGACGCTGCATTTCTGACAGCCTGCGTGCTACATGTCTGCACGGCAAAACGTCACACCCGGTCCAGAACGACGAGGAGGGAAAAAAACATCAACATCAACAGTGCCCCCCTGAGGGCCACGCGTTGCCAACATCCCCGTAGTTGGTGCCGGCGAACCAGGGGCCTATACCTGCCTCAAGGTTGTGTCGGCTCGATAGAGTGCAAGGCTGCGCGATGCCATCCCAGGCTGGACCCGGCCCGCTCCAATCGCGTACTTCGGGGGCCTGGGCCCCGGCCACGGGGCGCCGATACCATCCTTCGCCGTATCTTTTTTCTTCGGCGCGCCCCCTTGCTCGCGGGGGATTTGCAGGCACCCCACGCACGCACGCGGTGCAAAGGCTGCAAGAACACGCTCCCACGCAACTCGCTCCCTTGCTGCGGTGGCTCACGAGTCCAACCCTATTCGGGCTTTTCCCCCCCTTCCGGGCGAAGGAGTGACTTTCTGCCTCCCCCCTTCCCCCCTCGCCGATTGGCAGCCCAGTAAGCGTGCGTCCCCTGGGGCTCCCGGGATGGAAGCCGAAACCTCTTCGTCACGGCTGCCGCCCTTGCTGTTCGGGGCTATGCGGAAGCCGGCTGGGCCTGGCCTGGGGCCCCTCGAGCCAAACGCAGGCCCCCCCTTGATTGGTTCGCCGTTGCTGCATGGCCCTCTCGGCCTGCCGGCAGCAAACACGTAGAAATTACTCAACCGATGGGAGGAGCCCGGGAATGGAGGCTCGGCACTCGGGCAACGGATGCTTTGCTGCTGAGCCCAGATAAGAGCCCCCGTGGGACCGCCTCCTTGACGACCCTGGTCTCCTTCTCCCTCCCCGTTCACTCCCACCGCTGGACCTCTCTCTCTCTTCGGGACGACCCCTGTCTGTGACCCAAGTTGTTCTATCATGGCCGGCGAACCGAGCGAGCCCGTCCAGTGCCGTCCGGCCCTGGCGCATACCGCCGACGGCGTGGACACTTCGCCAACCATCAATGGCGACGGGTTCGAACACCCTCTCGTCGCGCCCGGAGAGAAGGCACATTCGTCGTTGAAAAAAGGCGGTGGGTCATTCGAATCCGACGGCCCGCCCGTCGCAGCCCATCATCCCCATCCACGGGATAGCCTGGCGCCGTGGCGATGGAGAGCCATCCTTCTGGGCGGGTCGGTGATGGCTATGATCAACGGTAAGCGATCGGTCGTCTTTCTCCCACCTCGAGGCACGGCGAGAAGCTGACGGGGTCGTTCAGGATACGACGTGAGCAACGTCGCTAACATCCAGGTTCCCGTCTACGAGGCCTTTGGGCACATTGAGCTGCTCCCCTGGATCCCCTTGGCCTACTCGTGCGTCAACGTGGCGTCGATCCCGCTGTTCCGGAGGCTCGCGGGCTTCATGGACTTCAAGGTCGTCAACCTACTGGCCATCCTCTTGGTCATCGCGGGCTCGGCCCTGTGCGGTGCCGCCGAAAACATCAACATGGTCATCGCCGGGCGCGCCATGATTGGTATCGGCGCGGCGGGCTGTTATCAGATGTTAGTCACCCTCGGGGGAACGGGGAGGTGTGGGGGAGAGTGTGTGCGAGAGAGTGTGTGCGAGAGAGTGTGTGCGAGAGAGATAGGCTGACGAAAGCTCAGAGTTCTCAACTACAACATTGTCTTCGCCTACCCCAATGAAATCGCGTTGACGCAGGCCCTCATAGGCGCGTCTTTCGCCGTCGGTCTCTTGACCGGACCAATCATTGGCGGTGCTTTCGCCGAGCAGGAGCATGCTACCTGGCGATGGGTGGGTTGGGAACGTCCCCCTCTCTGGCTCGAGCCCTGGGCTGACCCCATCCTCTCTGCAGGCTTTCTACCTGGTGATACCCCTGTGTGGCATCATCGTCCTTGTCGGGCTGGTCCTCTTTCCGTCGTACCAGCTTCCGTCCGACAAGTCCTTCTGGGAGAACCTGAAGAGCTTTGACGTGGTGGGCTGCGCCCTGCACATGGGCACCATGGTGCTCCTGGCCATGGCGTGCATCTTTTCGGGGCCGACCTGGAACTGGAACTCGGCCAAGACGGGGGCCGTGTGGGTGTTGCTGGGCGCCGTCTTCCTCGCCTACGTCGTCCAGCAGCGCTACTGCTTGTTCACAAGCCCCGAGAATCGCGTCTTCCCCGCGACCGTCTTCAGGAACCGCGCCGTGGCCCTCGCGTTTGTCGGCACCGTCTGTTCGGCGGTGGGATACGGCGCCACTCTCTACGTAAGCCCCCCGTGCCCCCCCTCTCCCTCCCGACCACCCGGCTATGCCTCCGGGTCGAGACTGACTCGGGCCCCCGGCAGTACACGCCCATCTGGTTTGCGTTCACGCGCGGCACCGACCCGCTGGCGTCGGCGGTCCGGCTGCTGCCTTTCACCGGCGTCTTCATCTTCGTGCTCTTCTTCGTCGGCGGGCTGCTCCCCGTAGTGCGCTACTACATGGTCTTCTTCGTGGCCGGGGCGGTCCTGATGCTGATCGGCGCGGGGCTGCAGCAGACCATCACGGCGCACAGCAGCGAGGGCAAGGTCATGGGCCTCGAGGCCCTGGTGGGGGCGGGCATCGGGGCGCTCTGGCAGCTGGGCCTCCCCATCTCGAGCGTGGTGCTGCCGCCGGCGCAGCGGCTCGACGCGGCGGCCCTCTTCAACATGGCGCAGCTGGGCGGCGTCGCCGTCGCCCTGTCTATCGCCGGCAGCGTCTACCAGAACATCGGCTACATCCGGATCAGCGAGGCCGTGGCCGACTTCGGCTTCTCGGGCGACGACGTGCACCTGCTCATGGCCGGCGCCGCCTCGCCCATCTCGGCCGGCGCCGAGCCGGCCGTGCTGGCCGCCGTCGTCGACGCCGTCACCCAGACCGTCCTGTACTGCTTCTACCTGACGCTGGCGGCGGGCGCCATCTGCTTCGTCGCCGCTTGCTGCATGCGCTTCGAGGCCCTCGAGCTGAAGAAGCCGACAGCGCCGAAGGCCGATCCCGAGGCAGCCAAGGAGGGGTAGGGCAGCGCGCCGCCCCACGTCCAGTAGAGAGGTTTGGAGAAGTGGCAGAAGCGCAGGAGGGCGGACATGAGCCGAGGCTGTCGGCGGGCGTGTTTGGGAGGTTATCTCGCAGTCCCGCTTCTGTTATCGCAGGGCTGGCAAGCCCGTCTGTACATTATTCAGTTAGTACCTAATTCGAGACGACACATGGAAGCATCCAGGTACGTCGTATCAGGTGACTCCACTCTGACCTCACCGGCCCCGGACACCACTTCCCCCCCTCGCTTCCAAGGCCCTCCCCGGAGACAGGCCATTTGCCCCGGGTTTTCGCGGCATGGTGAAAGTTTGCGGGGGAGGCAGCCATGGCGTGAGGCCGTCATCGAAAAGCCCCGGGCGGGGGAGTGCGGAGGGATTGCGGGCGTACTCCTCGGCCGGCGCAATCCGGGGCGATTGGGGAAGAGGGCGCGCTTACCATGCGAGCCTTAATCGGGCCGGTCCCGATGGTGTGTGTGTGTGTGTGTGTGTGGTCGCGGATACGATGCGCGCGTCTCGTGCCCCACCCACCATGCGCTGGATGTCGGAGATTCAACGCACCCGATGGGCACGCCACTTTTCCCACGGCTTTCCACTCTTTTTTCCCTCCTCTCCTCGGTACAATCCCCAGACCCACGGCGTCGTATGGGGGTGGGTGCTTAGCAAGCGATTTGTGTAGTACGATGCTCAGCGGTCTCGACCACAGGACTGGTAGACAAGTGGGGGCACAGCCAAGCGACCTCCAGCTGTCAACCCCCAGTTTTGCTCCAGCCAGTCAGTCTCGGTTTGTTTCCAAGATCCCCCCCCCCCAAACCGGCATTCCACTGCGGCGGGCGATGCGAAGCCGCCCTTTTCTTGCTACTAGAACACGCGCCGGCTCGACCTGCTCCCACAGGCCAGGCGCTTCTGGGCCGCTCGACTGGCCACGTACTGACGAGACCTGTACGTATACAGCGGCATCTATAGCGCATAGTTTAAGCGCGTATTCGAGTACTTAGTTCGGTACTATGAAGGTGTGTAAGAATTGCCCGTACCAAGGCCGTCGCTTGCAGGCCCCACTCGCTGCTCCTATTCCCGCATTCGGAATTCTCATCGTCATGGACGTCCAGTAATTGGTGCCGACCGACATAGTAGAGCCGGATGGTACCTCAATAGGCTACCGCTGAGTCGGGTCGTCCCATTTCATGCGAGACGGGGCCTTGGCAACTTGGCTTCCCTTGGTCACCACCCCGGCCCCGGGGAGATGTGTTGTAACCCATGGGGGTGGGTGCCTGGATTGAGGGTGCACGAGTTTCCTTGATTGCAGCACTTCGGCCAATTTGCTTTGCCTCCCCCCGTGCGCGAGGATCCCCCGTCGGGGTGGGAGAGAAGGAGAAAGGGGAGACCTGGAGGTTTGGGGCGTTTGCATTTCCCTCCCCGCGCGGACCCCCGGGTAATCGGTTGTCGGGGAGAAAACGTGTCACCTACTCCCACGCAACCGCGGTCGGCGGATCTCACACGAGTAGGTACCTACCTAATGGCTGACGCCCGGACATTGGCACGGCGCAGTGGGGGGCGCCGTCGCCTTACGGCTAGCCACCAAAAAAAGGAAAAAAAAAGGAAAACACCATATAGTCGTACGGGACAAGAGCTAACGGGACAGGCTGTACGGGCCATTGACGAGAGAAAGAGAGAGCACATGACGGGTTGACTCCTGCCACGACACTCCCAGAGTCCAGGTATCCCCCACCCTCCCAGAAGGCAGCTGACAGCTCGCGGTACCTGGGAATGGCGAGCTCCTGTCGAACCACGCGTGCCGGGCACGGCGATGACGAGTGCCTCGGCATAAACATGTGGCGGATTGCGCCCCGACAAGGCCGGGTCAGGAGACGTAGCAGAATTTGAAAAAGGCGGCGGCCAGTATATGGGGGGGGGGGCGGTAGGCCGCCTTCGGGTGAGTTCTCCGTGTTTGGCCAAGGTCGAGGCCAGACGACGTGGTGTGTGCTGAAGGGCCGGTTGGCCTATGCACTCGGGTCGAGGCCGACGACGCCCACTATGGAGAAGGAAGTAGCGGAGGACGAAAAAAAAAAAAAAAAAAAAAAAAAAAAAGAGTCAAGTTCCCAGCAGCACGGTTACTGGAACGTCCAACTTGGCTGCGTTGGGGAGTCGGGACCGACGGTTCCCTCCCCCAAATGCCCCAAAATACCCCCAAATCCCCATGGGTCCCCCATCACCCCCGGCATCTCGAAGGGCCTGTGGCCCAATCACCGCCCCCTCGCAGCGGAGCCGCACACGGTCCTGATGGGCCACAAAACGGCCGACGGAATCGCCGAAGCCCATAATGCTGCCGAGAGAGGCCGAACCGCGTTTCCGCTCGGCCACCCAGATCCCCCAAACGGTGGCAGATCTCGCCGGGTCCCCGCCAGTCTGGCCCGTCTTTCTTCGAGAAGGCTCGCGTGTCGGGGGGGTTTTGCTTGGGGCACTTTCTGGGGAGGGGCGAATTCCCATCCTAGGGGTCGGGGCCTGGGGAACGAGGCTCCACCACCCCCGACCTGGACCTCTCCAGCTGGGGAGGAAGAAGACCAATTTGCTACCACCGAGTACGTACAACTACTTCCGGGGGTGGAGGTGGGCCAGAACAGTTGCGACTTTGGCCCGACGCCGCCGGCCACCATCACTCGTAAATCCGGCCTCTTTACTGTGTAGGTTCACTCGTCCGTGTGATGGCCGCCCTCACGAAGCGAGCCGGCAGACGCCGGCCAACCCTGCGCTGCTCTCGCGCGCGCCCCCCCTTCCCCTGCGGTAGCCGGCCGGTCGTTGGAGTATAAGAGAAGTCATGGCGCCGTGTCTCGTTGATGCTTCTTCCGTTTTGTCTTCAGTGTGCAGTCAAGCCCGCATCTCTCTCCCTCCTCCCCCTCAAGCCTCCCGCAGCAGGGCCCGCTTCCCCTACAGAGAGTTTTGTTCCCGCTTATACCCTCCCCCCAACCGCCACCATGCCCGGAGGTGCCGTTGTCGACAACGCCGCGGGCGATGTCACGCGCGTCGAGGCCCCCGTCACCTTCAAGGCCTACGCCATGTGCGCCTTCGCCG
This sequence comes from Nigrospora sphaerica, assembly GCA_018287875.1. Classification (NCBI taxonomy): domain Eukaryota; kingdom Fungi; phylum Ascomycota; class Sordariomycetes; order Amphisphaeriales; family Apiosporaceae; genus Nigrospora; species Nigrospora sphaerica. Next base: position 2,266,731 of record JAGVVL010000018.1, read on the forward strand.
CCTTTGGCGGTATCTTCTTCGGCTACGACTCGGGATACATTTCCGGCGTCAACAACATGAAGGTCTTCATCCACTCCGTCGAGGGTCCCGACGCCACGGCGCTGAGCTCGACCAACAAGTCCCTCATCGTCTCCATCCTGTCGGCCGGTACCTTCTTCGGTGCCCTCATCGCCGGTGACTTTGCCGATTGGATCGGTCGCCGCCTCACCATCATCCTGGGTTGTTTCGTCTTCCTCATCGGCGTCGCCCTGCAGACGGCCCACGAGTCGGGCCTGCGTCTCATCGTACCTGGCCGTCTGGTCGCGGGTCTCGGTGTCGGTTTCGTCTCGGCCATTCTCATTCTGGTAAGTTGACCCGATCCCCCCCGTTTCCGGCTCCCGAGGAAAAAAAAGAAAACTAACGCGGCCGGTGACAGTACATGTCCGAGATCGCCCCCCGTAAGGTCCGTGGCGCCATTGTCAGCGGTTACCAGTTCTGCGTCACCGTCGGCCTGCTCCTCGCCTCGTGCGTCGACTACGCCACCGAGCACCGCAGCGACACGGCCTCGTACCGGATCCCCATCGGTCTCCAGATGCTCTGGGCCGTCATCCTCGCCATCGGCCTCTTCTTCCTGCCCGACTCGCCGCGCTACTTTGTCCGCAAGGGCCAGCTGGACCGCGCCGCCGCGGCCCTGGCCCGCCTCCGGGGCCAGGATGTCGGCTCCGACTTCATCCAGGACGAGCTCGCCGAGATCGTGGCCAACCACGAGTACGAGATGTCCGTCATCCCCCAGGGCGGCTACTTCGACAGCTGGCTCAACTGCTTCCGCGGCTCGCTCTGGAAGGCCCAGTCCAACCTGCGCCGCACCATCCTCGGCACGTCGCTGCAGATGATGCAGCAGTGGACGGGCGTGAACTTTGTCTTCTACTTCGGCACCACCTTCTTCGAGCAGCTCAAAATCATCCCCAACCCGTTCCTGATCCAGCTCATCACGACGCTCGTCAACGTGTGCTCGACGCCCATCTCCTTCTGGACGATTGAGAAGTTCGGCCGCCGCACGCTGCTCATCTGGGGCGCCCTCGGCATGGTCATCTGCCAGCTCATTGTCGCCATCGTCGGCACCATCCTGCCCGAGGACGCGACGGCCGTCAAGGCCATGATCGCCTTCATCTGCATCTACATCTTCTTCTTCGCCTCGACCTGGGGCCCCGGCGCGTGGGTGCTCATCGGCGAGCTCTTCCCGCTGCAGATCCGGTCGCGCGGCGTCGCGCTGTCGACGGCGTCCAACTGGCTCTGGAACTGCATCATCGCCGTCATCACGCCCTACATGGTGGACCCGGACAAGGGCAACCTCGGCGCCAAGGTCTTTTACGTCTGGGGCGGCCTCTGCGCCTGCGCCTGCGTCTACGCCTTCTTCCTCGTGCCCGAGACCAAGGGCCTCACCCTCGAGCAGGTCGACAAGATGCTCGAGGAGTCGAACCCGCGCAACTCGGCCAAGTGGGTGCCCCACTCCACCTACGCCGCCCAGATGGGCATGACGGACAAGCCCACCGGCAAGCACCTCGAGCACTCGTCGAGCAAGGAGGTCGTCTAGAGGGCGCGCCGGGAACGGCGCGCGGGGGGGGTGGGGGTGAAGGAGACGGGGATACGAAAGTGTACGATGGAGAGGGATGCGGAACCCCTTGCGAGGACTCGAAACCCAACGATGCTCCTCTTTGGGGTGCATCAAACCACACATGATCACGCCTGTTGCTTTTCCAACCCCCCCCCGGGGACTCCAGCCGGAGCAAGAATCAGTACGACGAAATGTAATGGGACGGACGTGGAGTGATACCCCCTGTTGGAGAGACGGAAAACAATCATTTTATATAATACCATAGCGATTTGCCAATTCGAACACGACATACGTCATGATGCCATCAAGCACGAGTTTCGTACCTGCACCCCCGTCCCCGCTGCAGTCAAGGTGAACTGGCCGCACCCCCGGACAGGGGCGGAACTTTAGCACACATGTGAACCATCCAATCTTTTCTCCTTTGCCTTTTGATAGCGCCGACACGCGTCGGGATCTCGATTCCGTGCACGGCCTGCACCAAATGACAGCGACTCCCGGTGGGTGGGCGGCTGGCCACGGTACATCGGATCAGGGCCACTCTCCCTGCCAGGCCGCCAGTAAGGACAAGACTCCATTCGCCCCCCCCGTACCGAATCGACGACGGGTCCTTGTTGCGCAAAGGATCTCTTCACCTTGCCTTCTCTCTTTCCCCCGCCACCTCTCTTATCCGTAATTTGTCTCAGATGACGGCTAGTGACTTCTCTACGGGCTATATCTCGGAAAGTTCGCTCCGTGAGAGGAGACCGTCGACGTCCGTATTGACAAGGCAGTATGAGAAGGCCGGTGCAACGATTTTGAACGTGGCTTAAATTCTTGCGTACTTCTAAAGCTTGATGACGGCCCAGGGCAAATGAAGGGACAGCCGGCCCGGAGCATATTAGTTGAGAGGTACCCATACGGCCGGTTTTCTCCGGGGCCGGCGTCAGTGATACGTCGACTTGGGCGGAAGGGCCCTGCGCGAAGGCGCCGGCGCCGGCACCATGGCGGGCCGGGGGGCGGGCTCGTAGAAACCCCTCAGCTCCGGGGCTGCGTGGTATTCGGCCGGCGGTGGCGCCACGGGCGCGTGGTATCCCTCGAGCTCGGCATTTGGAACGGCGGCGGTAGGCGCTGCCGCTCGGGGCGACGAATCCGAGCTTTCGAACGAGGCCCGGGGCGAGAACTCGACGCCCGCGAGCCCCCGCCGTATAGACGGCGGTGTTTGCTGCGGCGGCTGCTGCTGCTGCCGCCGCCGCCGTTGGCTGCTGCCGCCAAACAGGCCGCAACCCAGACCCATCCTATCTCGTAGGCTCTCTCCCTCTCGGAACTTTGACGATCCTGGCCAAAGGTTTCGTCAGCGCAACTCGAACGGGCTTGCGCCGAGACGGACGCGACACTCACTTACTTATTTTGCGTCTGTCAGGCAGTCGCGTCAGCGAGGCCTGTGCAGGTACGACGGCGGCAAAGCAGAGTGGTGCAAAAAAAAGCCGAAAGCAGCGCGATGGACGGACGGTTGCTCAATCAAATAGGCCGGCCAGCGCAAACCCCGTCGCCCGAGCCTCGGCATGGGAACCCTCGAGGACGTCGGCTTTTTATTTTCGCAACGGCGAGTACAGGCGGGCGTTTCGCGAGGGTTTTCTACCGCCCATCCCTCCTCCCCCCTTTCGTACCGGTTGTTTGGTTGCTGCCTGGGCTCCATCTCGCCTGATTCCCGTCCACTCTGCTTCCAACCGAAAGTGGAGCGAGGGAAACACCCCCAAGAGGCAAGTGGGAACCCTAGTCGTCTGCTAGCGTTCCCCGCGAGCTTTCGCCTGGGACACTAACACTTACAGATTGGTTGCAGTGGGATCCGTCCCGTACGGGCCCGGGAACGGTTTGGTTCTGCCCCTACACCGCCGCCCAATCGAGCCCGAAAACAAAACCACCGCCCGCCCCCCCTTATCGTGCAACCTCCTCTGCCCACATCGTGGCGCATCGCCCCCCCCGCTCGCCCGCCCCCCCGAGCCGGAAAAGGAATCTAGGAAAGAGCCATGATCGTCCAAACCGTCCCCGTGACGGCGTCTCGGCGCGTCGCCGCGCGGCCGCTCACGCGCGCCGGCTTCGCCGGCTTCGGCGAGGTGCTGAGCAACCCCCGGCCCGAGGCGCGGCCCTCCAACACGGCGCCCGAGGCCGTGGCGTCGACGCTGCCGTGCGGCGCCGCGTCCGCCAACCAGGGCACCGCGATCCAGTACCGTGACCTGGCCGGGCTGGGCAACTGGTACGCCGAGGCGCCGTCGCGGGCCGAGGGCGCCCCGCGGATGACCATGTTTGTGTGCGGCGCCCGCGAGCTGCTGCCGTCGTCGTCGTCGTCGTCGTCGCCGCCGGTCCGCGACGCCGTCGTCGTCGGGGTCCTCGAGCGCCACCCCTTCACCACCCAGACCTTCATCCCCCTCACCGCCGACCCCTCCAAGCGGTACCTCGTCATCGTGGCGCCCTCCCTGCCGCCCGGCCCGCTGGACGAGGGCCTGCCCGTGCCCGTGCCCGCCGCCGTCGCCCCCGACGCCTCCCGACCCCTGCCCGGCCGCGGCCTGCCCGACCTCGGCAGGCTGCGGGCCTTTGTCGCCACGGGCGAGCAGGCCGTCACCTACGGCGCCGGCACTTGGCACGCCCCCATGGTCGCCCTGGGCCCGCCCGACAGCACCGTCGACTTCCTGGTCTTCCAGTTCGCCAACGGCACCGCCATCGAGGATTGCCAGGAGGTCGTGCTCGAGAGCGCCGGCGCCGATGCCCCCAACATCATGGCCACGGTTCCGGCCTCGCATGGCCTGCCCCTGCCCAAGTTGTAGATACGTCGACCTCGACCTCGCCGCAGTGATTACCAATACGCATAATTTCACAAACGTCAAGATCGCATGTGCATTTTAGGTTTTTCCATTGTGATTTCCCTGCATCATCATGTGCTTTGCACTCTACACGCGCCGGCCCAGAACAGCGCAATCCTCAAAATACGGCTCCCTGCTCGCCTCGTGTAGGAAAGAAACGGGAATATGTGGGGGGGGTGTGGGTGTCCTCGTCCATGTCATTTGACGTAGACATGCCCTCCATGTCCGTACCAAGCGGAGAATTAGCAGCATGTCCTCGCCAGTGTACCGCACACTGCGGCCTGTGAAGGCCCTGCGGGTTGGCCAAGATACATACTGCCATGCTCTTTCCTCTTTCCTTTGGCGGCAGGGAGACCCGGAAGCAGGCTCTCCTCTCTCATTGGGTGGGAGGGAGACTCGGAGACGCGTCCCCCTCGCTGCCTTTTGACAAGGAAAGCTGCCATTCCTCATCTCTGCACTGGTAGAGCCCGCGCAGTGCTCTCGTTCCGTCGTTTGACGAGAAAACTGCGTGCGGTCCATTTCTCCCTTTGTGGGTTGTCTGATTTTCGGGGGTCTTCTTTTTTTCTCCTTTTTTTTTTCTTTTTCCTCTCCAGGCCGGTACTTGGGATCTCAGGGTCCCCCATTCCTCGTGCTCGGTGAGCCAGTGGGTTCCGGTTGCCGTAGGCTTAGGTGGAGAATTCTACCTGACCATCATCCATGCCGATGGTGGTTCTGTAGTCCTGCTCGCCAATGGCGCGCCAGACCTCGGTTCTGCTGAGGGTCGACCGGAGACCGCCAGGCACACCAACGTGAGGGGACTCGGCCAACTCGCCAAACGTTTCGCCAGCTTTGACCTTGATCTCTTTGCCCTGGCGCAGCTCGAGAATGTTCGCCTCGATGGTGCCTTCTGTGACGCAGTGGTACACGTACACCTTCTTCTTCTGGCCCTCGCGGATGCAGCGTCCGGTTGCCTGACGCATGTGTGCGTCGTACTCATGCTGCGAACTCTCAACCAGCGGCGAAACGAAGATCACGTGGTTGGCCACCACCAGATTGCCGCCGGCCGCCTCGGAAGAGTTTTGCTTCATCACGAGGGCCTTGAACTCGCCCTTCTTGAAACTTTCGAGGACCTCCGAGGCATTCGGCGAGCCAGTTGTTGTATTGCAACTGATGCCGTGCGTCCTCAGCTGCTCCACCAGCACTTTGAGGATTTGGTCGTACTGCGTAAAGACCACAACTTTATCGTCGTGTGGCACCTTGCCCTGGATGAGTTCAATGACGGTGCGTATCTTGGAATCGAGCTGGACACCGTTGGCTTCTCCGTCGACGTCGCGCATCTTGGTGTCAGGGTCGGTCACCTCGTCAGTGCCGCTCATCTCCACATCGCCAGATGGCGTCTGCAGGTCCTTGGAGGGGTCGTTACGGCGAGCCGACGCCGCCAGCTCTTCGATGGGGACCGCAAAGCTGCCAAGCGGCGAAGTGCAGAGAGTGCTGCCCTCGCCACACGAGTTCTTGTTCTGAAAATGGTCGGAGCAGAGCATATGTCCGCAGTCGTGTACAAGACGAAGCGAGCCCGTCGACCCGCATTCATCGCAGGCGAACTTGTAGCCCTCCGGGCGACTGAGTCGATCAAAGAACCTTGCTCGTCGAAGCTGGCTGCTTCGCTCGTACAAATGCTTCAGACCGGCGATGAACAGATTGTAGTGAGTGAGGAACTCGTCCTGTGTCTCCAGAATTTTGGCGCCGCGGATTTCGATGGTTGCCGTCAGACTCGGCATGCGACGTGTTGCTTGAAGAGATTCATACCGGGGACTTTTGTAGTCCGTAACCGATAATCTACCTTGGACATGCTTGGTCAGACGATCCACGAGCTCCTTTTTGTCTGCGGACGATGCGAACTTCACGCCGTTCTTGCGCAACTCCAGAGCCAATCGCTCTTTCGTCGTTTTCTTGTCCGTGGGGTCGAGCTTGGGATGGGTGTCATCTGCAATGTACGCATTCTTGCGAGCTGTCTGGATTTCGTGCCTCTTGTCGCGAAGACCCTTGGCGAGCAATCGGATTATGTTTCTGAGCTCTTCGTCGTTGGCTTCCTTGCGTTTGAATTGGATGTCTTGAATATGGGCCAAGGCGTCATCCTCGCCCGTTTCCTCAAAGCCCTGTTGCGACGAACCCTGCTGCAACAGCTGCAACTCGTGTTCATAATCCAGGACCAATCCGGCCAAATCCTCGGCCGGCAGCGTATCAATCTTGCCGATGTGGACCTTGTAGTAGTGGCACCAGCTTGTCTTCCGAGTCGCGTACAGGAAGTCGAAGATGGGATCCCCCAAGCCGGGGGGGGAAGGGAAGTCCACGGTCTTCCGGACGCTGAGAGGTTCCAGAAGCAGTCCATCTTCCGACGCGGCCTGGCAGAGGATCTCCTTGGCCGTGTAGGGCAGTTCCGGGAACAGTGCACGCACGAGTAGGACGTAGTTGTCCTCACCGCCAAATTCATGGAGCGTGCCGTTCTTGAGGAATTTGATGAAACGAAGAAAACCTTTGGTCTTCGTGCGCGCCTGCTCTGAGTTGTTGTCCTTTCCTTCGCCATTCTCTTTGATGCTGATTGAAACGAGGAAACGATGTGTCAGCCAGAGCAGCTTCTCGAACAGTCTTGCAATGTAGATCTTGGCATAAAAGAGGCGTCTTGCCTGAATCTTCCGTACGGCTTGAACAAAGGTCCGTTTGCCGGTCTCGCCGTGGCTGGTTCCGTCCTCTTCATCGAGCTGATTGCTGGAACTGAGCCAAGACTGCTTGGCGAAGCTGGGAACGGTGGCTGCGTGGACGAGGGACTCGATCGCCAGGGTTTTTCCGGGCGAAGATTTGCCCATCCTTTCCCCCAAAGCCGCGTAGGCCCGCTTGAGGGCATCTCCCGCGAGATAGTCCGCATTCATCTCGGCACGCGAGATATCATGTTGCAGCGATTGATAGACGGCGATGTCGGCCAAGGTGGGCGAGCTGACCACGACCTTGTGCTCGGTTGGAAACTTGTCTCGGTCCACCATGTTGGCGAAAGAAAAGCTGTGGAGGAACAACTGCCCTTGTGAGTGTCGTTCCTTGACGAAGTCGTCCGATTTCAGCCGGCCGTAGGATGCGATTATCTCGCACCGCGTCCTGTTATTCAGCGATGGGCCCCGAGATGCGCTAGGAAGTCCCTCTCGCAAATCAATGGGACGTGCCAAGTGAATCCCCAGAGCTTTGGCGTAGGTACAAACGTCACCTAGGTTCTGCACCGCAGGTGTGCCTGACAGCAGCCATTTGTTGACAGCTGACACGCTTGCCACGAATTGCGTCACACTGGGATTGCTGTACCCAACCTCGTCCCAGACGACCCGACTGAAGCTGAAGAACTCGAATACGAACTGTTCCTCGAAGAACATCCGTTTCTTGTTGCGAGTGTTCGGCCGAGTCGGAGGGGCGGCCCCGGGGGCGCCGTTACTGCTGTCTTGGTCCACGTGCTTCCTCAGCTCCTCGTTCTCGTTCTCCCAGTCGCGGTGGCGAACATTGATCCGTTCCATGCAGCGCGTGCGTGAGTTGTCCGAGTCGTCTTCCAGGAAATCACCGAGAACATCTCCCACGCAAGCCATGCAGTCGTCGTGCCAGGCCGTGTATGAACGGTCTGCAAGCCATTTGCCATATTGGGCCGGAGTCATGGAAAGTCCCGGGTAGCGACGGCCGGACCAGAACGAAAGAGGTTCTTGGTACGCTTGCAGCGCAAAGATAGCATCACTCACGATGATCAACTTTGCCCTCACGAGCTTGTCAACATGCTTTCCTCTTAGGTCCGCTAGCTTCTGGACCAGTACGACGTCCCGATCGAGTCTGTACCCGAGAAACTTATTGGCTTCGTTCCCCCATTGCTCAACGATGTGGCTGGGAGCAATTACCAAAGAACTTTGCAGCGCCTTGCGCCCGTCATCCTTTTCGTGCCTTCTTCGTTCGTTGAAGTGAGCAAAGTCGCCACGCAGTTGAAGGTGGATCACGGCAAGCGTCATCACCGTTTTTCCAAAGCCAATATCATCAGCAACAAGGCCACCTCGGCGGGTGACACGGCGTTCAGCGAGGCCAACGAGCCGTAGCTGCAGACCCTCGACGACCTCTTCCTCGGACTCCCGCTCCGTAAAGGGTACGGGGTAGTTCTCGAGCTCCATCATCCAGTTCACAGACAGCATCTGCTCTAGTTTCAGCTGGTGTCCGGTCTTGACGAAGGGCACTCTATATGCGAAGACCCCTCCGGGCAGGGTTGTGAGGGGCCGAATGGATTCTTGAAACGGTTGCAGCGGGAATACCAATGGGGCGTTACGCCGAGGTTGGATTCGGGCGCTCAATGTGATGTGCGAGCGTTCGGCCAGTATGGCCTTTCTCTCAGGGGGCATCGCGGCTTCAGCTCTGTGGGCTAGACGGGCGTAATTGCCAATGAAGCGTAGTCGAACCCCCATCTGCAGTTCGCTGGTTTTGGAAACCTCGAACTGGACCTGGAATGCCGGGGCCCGTTCTTTCAGGCTCGTCTCGTACTGATCGATATCACCGGTACGGTGAAGAGCCTCCGGTATGGCCTTTGGTTCAGGGGTGTACCACTCGACTCGAGGTAATCGGACTGAACAACCCTCTTCGCGGCAGCTCGGAATATTGGCGTACAGCCGTTCCTTGATGAGCGTGATCGCCTTCGATGTGGCGAAAGAGAACGTCTCGAAGAAGACTCTCATCTGATGAGCCGGGAGAGCAGCCCAATTCCCACGCGACACCCACTCCAACTTTCTTAGGAGGAACTGAGGGTCCATAGGAGAGTCTTGTGCATCCGCATGGCGAGGACACGCAAGTTCTAGCTCAAGTAGCAACCGGTCATCGCCGCGGCAGGATCTCAAGTCGTCTGGGTCGCACGTGGGTGCGAATAGCCGTTCGTTGCCAAGTATCGGTTGGCGCAGCGGGAGTTGACGCCGCGAGAGTTGGCGCCATTCTCGCATCAGCTCCCAACATCCATTCAAGACCACCTCGGCGGGTGGTGATATGCCGAGGCCGTTTTTGTGCAGTTGAACCGACGGCGCGAACTCTACCAGAGTCTCCCGGTACTCATGCGGCTGGAGCAACCGGTTCTCACGAGATATCACCAAGACATCCTCGTCCAGTTTTCCAGACCTGGTGGTGTCTTTGAACAAATAGAGTTGCGGGGACTTGTCGGTGCTTTTGCGAACATGCAAGCTATCCTCTGCAGATTCGCACTCGGGATGGTGATCATAGTCCCCAGCAAGCTGCTGTAGCGTAGCGTTGACGGCATCCCCAAGATTGGGGTCTTCGGCGTACTGCAGGGTGACTCTGTTTCGGCCTTCGGTGGACTGCTTGAGTACCTGGAACTCGGCTCTCTTGCCTCGAAGCTGCGGAAAGATCCAGAACTCCCACATGCAGAGGGGTGGACTTGAGAATGCCGACGTCTTTGCCACGAAGCATCTGGCGAAAGGCTTCTTCCTCATGCAGCGAGCTTCAAGCCGTGTTTTGGGTTTGATGATTTGTTGTCCGAGTTTCGAGTGACGGTCCAGGATGAGGTACCATGTGATCCCCTCATCGTGGATGACCGCACGCATTATGAAACCGGCATTCGATGCGTATTGGACGGTGACGGCCTCTGTCACGTATGTGCGCTGGTAGAAGAATTCCGCCGTCCATAGGTTGTCGACTATAACGCCCAACGGTGATTGCAGAAGGCACTCATCGACGGCTTGGCAGTCTCGGAACAGCGACGGAATGACAGTTGGCAAAACCTGCGTCAACTTCCGTTCTGCATGCTGGAATGTCGCTGGCTGAAACTCGAGGTCCCTGGCGGGTTCGAATTGGTGGACGGGGTTTCCGGCGCAGTTCGTGCATCTTACAACTGAGCAAGCCCGGCACCGCTTCGTTTTCCTGACGCTATACTTCGTGGAGCCACTACAGCAGCAGTACCTCCGTGCCTGCACGTAAGCAGCCATAATGTCGCTCAGGTTTAGAGGCCAGGTCGTCGTGCTGTACTCCAAGTTCTCGGCGCGTGTGCCGTGCCGTGGGGTCAGTACTTCGACGGTCGAGGCAAATGGCGACTCCAAATCATTAAACTCCAGATTGCCGTAGAAGCTCCGAACCAAGGGTACCCCCGAGTCGAGTTTTCTGCCACCGAGGCAAAGTAGAGCGGCAGTGAACGCCATGCCGACGGCAGTGGTGGTCATCGCATTGCCAGCCAGATCAAGCAGATTGGCCTGGGTCTCTCGAGAGAAATTGATACGTTCGATCGGCAGGCCTTGGAGAATGAGAGCCTCGAGGCCAGTCACGAAACGCCATTGGTTCGTGATCCAAGACATACCGTTTGGCGTGATGCAGGGCACGAGTCCGAATTCTCCGGTGAACTTTTGGCGATCGACATTCTGACTGAGATCGAGGACCTTCGTCTTGTACCGAATATCGTATGGTCGGGGTACGAGATGGGACTGGGACTTCAGGTGGCAAATGTCCACGCTATCCAGCACTCGGGCTGATTGGGCCTTCATAGTGATCTTGTCCATGCGATCATAGAAGTTATTGGTTCCGTCCTCCTTCCAGCCGGTCACAGGCCTCGACCGGCCCAGGCCCTTCCTTCGCTCCTCGTCGTGTCTCAACTGACAGTGCTCCCAGGGCACTTCGCGGGTGTTTTTGTTTCGCGCGGCATCCTCGGATTCAAGCCGGGCAAGTTGGGCACGGGTGTCGTTGTCCGCCAGGAGGAAGTCTTCGACAGATGATGAGTGCCGGCGTTTCAGCTTGTCGATGATGTCGGAGAAACGATCAACGCCTTCGTCCGCTTCCTGAAATTCGTCCCTCTTGACAGCAATGAGGTATCTGCGCTCCCGTGTCTGGGGGAAGTAGCATTCCTTGGTGTCCAGAGTCACGCTGCTGGCAGCATAGTTGAGGCCATGGAACCATACGTCGCAAGCGGTCTCGAAGGGGGCACCCCTGACGTTCTCGAGGATCACAATCCTGGGTCTGTGATTTCTCACATAGAGGAGCATTGAGAAAAACGTCTGCTCGGAGGATCCCAAAACATGGAGTTTGTCCTCGATCTCGTCCAGGGCTTTCCACATCATGCAGAGTCTCTCGTCGGCTGACTCTAGGCTTTTTTTCATTTCTTTGGCAATGCCCAAAACTTCGTTGCTGAATTTCTTCTTCTTTTGGCTATTCAAAGCCGAAAAGTCGACGCAGGTTGTGCCGGCGATGAGGATATCGATGTCTCCAGGTATAGGAGCGACGCTGCCCTTCGCCGTACGTCTGTAGTATGTTAGTAATCAGTAGGGATTAGTGAAATGGGCGATCGGGTCTTACGCATGGCTGTCGACACCAACAAAGTCCAAAACGTCTCTGAAGACAATGGCATCGGTGTTTCGGGATATGAACGCCTGCTTGTACGGCTCCTTCTCTACGCTGAAGACGTGACGGAAGCGGAACAGCTCGTCGTTCATACCTGTGGTGACAAATGTCTCCATGAGCATTTTGATGAAGAATACGGGTGCTTCTGTGCCGGAACACATCGTGGCCACTCGTAATGCGAACGGCTTTGACGCGGCAAGGCTACGGAGACCGACGACCTCCGTATCCTCATGATGAAGTGCACAGGCACGCTCCACCATGTCTACCACGGCGGAGGCGACATTCTCCACCGGCCGACTGTCCTTCTCTGCCTTCGCGAGACCTTGGCTGCCCGTGGGATCGTGACTGTTTGTGGGGCTATTGTGGGTGTTGATAGCATGGCTAGGGCCGGCGTTGGTTTGGGAGCCACCCGCCCGAGGTCGCCTACCAGGGGCCATCGTGAACGACGGCAAAAATGGGCGAGATGACTGGGTGCAAGGGGGAAGAGCAGGAAGTAGAGCGACGGCAAAGTAGATGGAGAGAATGACTGAGCTGGCAAGTGCCGAGTGGCAGGATCAGGAGTTGGGGGGATGGGGAAAGGAGCTTGGAAGCCGAAAGGGCGAACGACATCCGACCGGCGAGGAACGTCGAGGTAGCAGCCGGAAGCCAACGAGTATGATGCTTGAAGAACGGGGTCAGGTGCGCGCTGCGGGTGGAAGCACCATGGTGTTTGAAGACACAGCTTGAGAGATGTGTTTCGGTTGCGAGAGCACGAGAGGGATAGGAAAGATGGTGGCGAGGGGAATGGTGATGAGGAGGAGTGTTGTGGGTGTTTGCAGGTGCGGGATTGAAAGAGAAGGCAAGGGGAAGCAGGGAACAGAAAACCTCAGCTAGGATTCAATCCTGGGGTGCGCAGAGCTGGTGAGGCATCAAAATTGGGAAGGAGCTTCGGCCATGTCGTGGGCGAGGGGTAGGAACCGGGGCAAGGGCAGAGGGCTGGGGACTGACACCAGCACGCTCCGCAGGCCGGTCCGCCGGCCCTCCGGTGGTCCTTCGGCAGTCCTCCGGTACCCGCTCCGGTGTCCCCTCCGGTGTCTCTCCGGCATGGGAACAGTCGGGCAGCAGTCCAGCAGGTACTTTAGCAACCATAAGCAGCAACGAGAATGAGAGTGAATGACGGGGACTCTGCAGAGCAGCATCACAGACCTCTCACATGAAGTAGGCATGTCAGCATTAAGGGGTGAGAGCCATGGACAAAGTACACCAGGCCAAGCAGCTGAGAGTTATGGGTGAGGCTTGTTGGTGAAAGGGGCCAGAACCATAGGCACGGTTCGTGGGGGGATGTGCGCCATGACCGAGGGTTCAAGGAAGCGCCAAAGGCCGAGAGGGACCCGGAAAAGGGGGCAAGAGTCATAGACGAGGTCCGTGAGAAGGCGAAGGCCATCAAAAAATTCCAGAAAGGGGTGATTTCCATCTGCAACTGGCTAAAGACACGGGCAAGCACCTCTTGGAATGGCCTCATAGACCATAAGGCTATCCAGAAGCCTGGCGGCATGTGACGTTGATGAGGCGCCACGAGTATTGTCTCAGCAACTTTCCAGGGTTGCCGTAGTTGCAAGGCTGAGAGTCAGAGCAGCTGTAAGGTGAAATGCCATTGTGATGCATTCATTGTGATGATGCATGCGTCGAGCGTTTGCTTCCAAGCGGATCTGAGGCCGGTCTCATAGCAGCCCTTGGTGTGACTGAGGCGACGAAGCCACTTCGTTATTCGACCTCAAAGGGAATGCTCTTGCCCCAGCCACTGCCAGATCTCGAAGGATCCAGAGGGGTGTCTTGAGTCCAGGATAATGCCAGGTCAACCAGAGCACCCAGCAACAGTTGACCTTTGGGGGTACTTCAAGTTGGTGACACGCAGCTGGCTGAGCCGAATATCCAATGCCGATATGGCCAAGCCAGTACAGGTGCGCGAGAATTCACCGCTCGCTCCTTTGCAAGCCCCTTCTCGTAGAAGAGCGATATGCCATTTGCTGCGACAGAGTATGCGTTCCCTGCTCGTCCATAACTAAGGAGAAGGCACCAGGCTTTACTTGGTTTTTGCAGGCTGCCTTTGAGCACGCAATGCCGCAGTCGTAGTTCAGGGTGCATAAATGGAAACTCCCATTCTGCCCAGGTCGAAAATGTCCATCAACACATGGGCACATGTTTCGGCGGCTGATTGATGAATCCACAGTCAGCTCAATACCTGACTTTGGCCGGGCTTTCGTCGCATGTCGCACACTTCAGCCCACGGGGGGAACAAGGGGCAATTGAGAACCATCTTGTCTGCTGTAGCCTGCAGCCAGACATATGCATCTGGCCGGGCACCAGGCCGTATGGGCCGCAATCCTTCCGGGAACAGAAAGAGACCCCATTGCGTCCGTCTGGGCAAGGCTTCATTCATCTGTCGCTAGGGCGATTCCGGATAGATTAGGACTTCCTGCGTGGCCTCCACGATGCCCTGAAGTCCGAGAGGCTATCCATATCGGTCGAATAAGGCCCTTTCAGCAGCCAACGGGCCGGGTATCCTCCATGGTCCGCCTTGGGTCTCCGTTGAGTTGCTGGGTAGGTCATCGAGGGAAACCCGCCTACTTGAGCACAGCACAGATTCCGGCGAAGGTCCGATAAGCCCATGCCGCCTTCCTCATAATGCAACAAACAGAAACAGACAGAGGTACACTTGGCTTTAGGTACTTAAAGCCCCAAAGTCATTCGAAGAAGGGGTTCCAACCGCTAGAGGAGGGGAGTCGGCTCTTTGCACAAAGTTCAGTGTAGATGCATAGGGCAGATGCTGACACAAGAAAAATCGGTGACGAATCAAGAGGCGGCTTGGAAGAGGTGCCCCTTTGAAGACACGCTAGTACATAGATGGTTGGAAATGCAGCTTCCGCTTTCAAGTGGCATATCGGCTAAACCATGGCTCAGCTCGAATAATCAGAGCGCGTATAGATACTGAGGTACGCCTCACACATGAGGAACCTGAATACACGCTGCCGGGACTTGTCAGTCTATTTAAACGGTTTGGGCAATCCGATATGTATAAGAGACCTCACTTTACAGGATATCATTTGCTGGAATCCAGTCTCTTCTCGTGGGTGGTCCAGAACAGATTGGCGGTATAGGACGCCAGGTCGTACAAGTACATGGGTACATAGAAGACGTATACGAGTACCTGTTCCACCTTCTGGGCCAGCCACGTGGGAGCGGCTCTGGCCCTTCAGCTGGCATCGTTTTCCCCTAATATTGCGGGAGGAGGCAATCCCACCGTTCTCTTCACCCAGAGCAACCAATTTCACATCATCCGGCCTCTTCTTTTGGAAAGCCAACATGGGCTCCATTCTCGAATCTACGGATGTCAAAAACAAGCTGGAGGACTTGTCGGGAGTGGTCGTCAAGCCAGGCGAGAACCCCTACAATGCCCTGATAGATATGTGCAACGATGAGCCGGTAGGTCCCGCCGTCTCCTTCTGTCGGAATCCAGGTAGGTGGTTGCAAGTGACGGGGTGCCAGGAACCAGCCGAGAGATGGCCGGACGGAACAAGCCATCCTTGCTGGCCAGCGACGTTGTGATCCCCACCCACCTGGTGGCTAGGGTAGCCCCGGCGGAAGGCAAGCATTGTACTCGCTATGGATGAGCTTGGGAGCTGCCTTTGCACATGTGGGATTGGAGTTGACGCCAGGTACAGAAGCAGATACAGGCGCTCTACGCCACTCACCGCCTCAAGCGCAATGCACAGCAGAAGGAGAAGTTTCTGTCCGACGACTTCAAGGAGCTGATTATCGACCCGTATCTGCTGAGGCTCGAGAATCCGGAGATCGAGCCGGGCTTCAAGGACCAGAGATACTGCATGACGTTTTGGGGTCGTCCTCCGATCCACGTGCTTGAGCTTGCAGAGCAGGTCCAGAAGAGGCTGCAAGCCGCTGCCTCCAGTAAGTGACACCGCAACTCAGCTGCTATCCCCGGATTCGACTCGGATCGGTGTCCCTCTGTATGGCCACAGAAGTCTTCCTCGGGCAAAGACGTTGCATTGGCTTCCATTCGCGTCGGTTGCCCATGTATCGCCCAACCTTACCTCTCTTTCCGTGGCGTACACGGTACGTTGGCTCACAATAAGGCCAGGCATTTGGCTCATGCCGACCCACCGCATGCACATCACGACCATCGAGCTGGCCTTTAGCCGAACTGCAGAGGAGATAGACGCCATCAAGTCCAGCTTGGGCGCAGCCATCCCGGTGGTAGCGAATTATACGTACCGGAACCGGGCCCGCCTGGTCAAGCCCATGGTCTCCTACGACCTGTCGGCGTTCGCCCTTTCATTCCTGCCTGCCTGCGGGGAGCCGGGTCTGTCGCCGCCGCCCGTGGCACCGGATAGCGCCGAGGCCGTTCAGCAAGGCGACCAATACACATACCACCATCTCAGACGGGACATGTGGAATCTGGCCAAGGACGCAGGCGTTGCCATCGACTCGCGGTACATCGTACCCAGTGCACACATCACCTTGGGCCGTTACCTGACGGACAAGGAGCATGCCACCCCAGAGCAGAGGCAGAAATGGGTCGAAGCTATCGACAACATCAACAAGTGGCTGGAGACGGAGGTCTGGGGAAATCCGAACGGACTCATCGGTGAGTGGGTTGTCGGCCAGGAAGCGGGCCTGGACGTGCGAGTCGGGACGTTGTGGTACGGGGGCGGCCGGACGGTTCTCCGGGGAGAAGGGTTCTAAGACGTTTTGCTGCATTCCTCGATTTAACCAGTACAAGACGTAGACTGAAGACATCCCGGTATAGAACAAACAGCACATTCCCACGACCAGCCCCATCGCCAATTCCCTAGGGGCATGCGATGTGCGACATGCATCATGCAAAGTCACAGTGGTATTTCGCCGAGACGTGTTCCAAGAGGTATTTTGTTCATGATCGTAAACCAGCCAAGACCCAACTCTGAATTTTGGTAGCGAAGACCCGGCTTTATTTGACCTATGCCCTGCTACATTGTGTTCCTCAACCGGGGATCAGTACTCCTGTCGCCAGTATTTCCGGTGGTGTAAACCCGAATCCATATGCATGAATGATGAACGTGAGAGGCCCAAAATGGGAAATGCGTTTAGAACACCAGAGCAGCACCCTTCGTCTTCTTGTCACCACTGTTGATACGGTTAGCTTGCGTGCATGGAGAAGCCCCAGGGGCGACGCGGAGGCAACGTACCCGAGCTCGAAGTGCTTGCAGCGCTTCAGGGCCAGCTGCATCTTGGTCTTGCAAGACACGCACTCCAGACGCAACACGACCTTCTTGGTGGTCTTAGCCTTCTTGTGGAAGACAGGCTTGGTCTGACCACCGTAACCGGACTGCTTGCGGTCGTAACGTCTCTTTCCCTGAGCGAAGAGCGAAGCCTACAGAGGTCATGTTAGTATTGAGCGTGATGGGCTCTGCTGCCGCGCGGGGCTGGGGGCAAAAGCCACGGCAGCAGAAGGTTTGGAATGTACTAACCTTGCCAGCCTTGTACTGGGTGACCTTGTGCTGGGTCTGAAATAGCTGTCAGAAACTGCTGGGCGTATATGATGACGTGCTGCATGTGCCACGCCCAATCGCTTTACGCCAGGGGGGGGAGACTGGGGGCGATGCCTCGAGCAACTCCGATTCTCCCAAGGCTGCGATGGGCCAAGTGTTGCTTGCGTCGTCACAAATGGCGCTGAGCGCGCTCGGAGAGACTTACGTGCTTGCGGCACTCCTTGCCCTTGCAGTAGGTCTTACGGGTCTTGGGAATGTTAACCTGTACGAGACTTCAGTCAGCAGGTCTGCATGGTTTCGTGACGACAAATAGCTGTGTCCCAAGCGTGCACAGCATCCAAAGCAAGTGCCGGTCGAGGTATTCGTTCGCATCGAGGCGACTGTTGGACTGGGCGCGCGAGGTGGGTGCTCGCTTCAAGTGTTGCGCCGGCGCCGGATCGCAGGGTTGGTGAACAGCAGTCGTTGTCGTCGGAGTTGGTAGTTCGGCCGAGATTTCCAGGCTCCGCGTGCGGTTTTCCCACCATCCTTCCGTCGGTTCGCTCGTTCCTCTGTCGCTCGATACCCATCGCGATGCCCTCGTTTGCAGTCGGTCGCCACATTGCAGGTGGCCCGTCGTCTCGCTTGTCGTCCATCGCAAAGGAAACATTCACAATCTCATGCATTTCAGTACGTACCATCTTGGCGGCTTCTCACGGAACTGCTCTCGAAAGGGGTGGTCGTTGATCGGTGGGCGTTGGGCGTGAAGGATATGAGGTCAAGAAATTCCGAAAGACTGGCTGGTTAATTTTTGGCAAGTGTGTGTGGTTTGCCCTCCAGGGCTAATTCTCTTTTTGGAGAGGGGTGGGTTTCCCGGCCTGCCATTGGCTCACAATCGGCTGTCAAGCCACACATCGAGTGGTCAGCCACGCTTACCGCTTGCTTGGTCGGGTTGTGCAGCCTAGCAAGATTGGTTATCGCGTTGGCGGACTGCACTGCACTGCACCTTCGCTCAGATCGAGTGCGTCTGTCACGAGCGCCGGGTTGTCTAGGTGCTTGGCTCGGCTTGGCTCTTTTCCAGTCCCTCTCCCGTTGGATCTAGCCGCACCTTGTGGAAAACTGCATGCCAACATGGCAAACGGGATCCTCTGCTATTTGCGGCCAGCTGACCGCACTCCCCTGCTGAAGAAACAGGCAAGCCAAAGAGCGCATCACGCCGGTCAGGTCCCATGATCTGCTGAGCGTCCAAAACACTATGTTACACACTGATGAGAAGCCTTGCTCCATATCCCGGAAGCAACGAGTACTTGGGCTGGAATTTAGGCAGTAGAGGGTCAATCAATCCTTGCTTCCACGTATTGCCAGAATAGTTTGTCTTGTACCAATCCATCGGTGTCCAGCCGGCGACGGTAAAGTAACGCATGGCATCCTGTGCGTTTCGATAGTTATCAACTCAGGGAATCCGCGACAGACTCACTAGCAGAGGACTGCAGTTACTCCCTAGTGGCAGTCGTAGAAGCCCTTGCAACCGGGGCGTACGTCAGCCTACCATGTCGTCAATGCAATGGACTGCCTCAGCTCCTTGGCGAGATCCGGAATACGGACCGCGTACCGGGAACTCCACACGGGAGGGCGAATCCGCCGCGGTCGACGAGTCGCCCGTCCGATAGGAATCCGAAGACTGTCACAACAGTCGAGGCGGGGGCCGCTCGCGGAGGCTCTTGGGCTGATGTGCTCCTCCGATGGACGGTGACCAACTCGGCGATGCAGGCAATGACAAACGAGGGCCACTCGCACACACCCTTCGGGTACGGGCCTCCACCCAACGAAACGGCGGTGCTAGGTCGGGAGCAAACCGGAAATAAACGATTGGCAGCGGTCTCCGCCCTCCCTCGCTGCAGGACCGTTGGCGCATGGCAGACGCAGCCACGCCGCGGTCCCTATCTTCCCACCTGTGCTCAATGTTGCTGATTCGGAAGTTGCTGGCTGACCAGGAGGGCCAGTGCTGACAGCAGGTCTCTCCTTGTGCTCTGCAGACGGGACCAGTGCCTGGAAGAAGACACGCGAATTCGGCATTGTTGCCGACACTACCTCGGACATGTCGGGCCAAAAATGGGAAACCTGGGCGCACGCCGCCCCCTTGCCACCAGGCCTGCCAGGTCGCTATGCCGCATCAAGCAGTTGCAATCCGCCCGTCACCGATCTTCGGCATACATGACCGTTGGTTGCCGTTTTTCTCCCAAGAGTGGAGACTCGGGTAAGAGTCAAGCAATTTAGAGACGGCATCGGGAGGTGGATCGGGGCATCTGGACCGTGAGGAACGAGTATAAGGGAACCGGCTTTCCCATGCTTGTCGCCGCCGGAGTAAGTACGGGTGATGGCCGGTGTTGCCTTGCTTACGCAGTACATCACGAACCCGATCTCCCCGCGAGCCGTCTTATTACCATCGGCCGTTCCTGACAAGATACCAGTGGGTCTCCGGCCACTTTCTCAGGCCCACCACACCTGGATGACAGAGTCGGTCTGCGGTCACGAGAGTTGCTGCCCCGAAGAAACTCTTGCTCTGTTTTTTCTTTCCGAAACTCGCTCGTGGGGCGGGTTTCCTTGTTACTATAAGAAGACCGTTAAAGAATGACATTGCTGTCGTATCCAAACTTCTTGAACGGACCAACAAATCTTTGCCTTGATGTCCGCCGCTAGACCAGCGAACGAAGGGCTTCCTGGCCATGGTCTAGGGAGCCTCCACGACCGCGCCGGTGACCACAGCTCGTCGTCCTCGCACGCCGACACCGAGTCGGACCACGGGGTTACGCACGAGGATGACCTGGGACGATGCTCGACCCACCACTCGATGGGACCGGACGCCCCTATCGAGAACCGCGAGTCGACCGTGGAGATCCCGGACGAGGTGTATGATAGGTTGCCGAGCCACCGGAAACTCATCATTGTTGGCCTGCTCTCCTTCTGCTCGTTCCTGGCTCCGATATCAAGCACCTCGGTACTCGCCGCGACGCCCGAGGTGGCTGCCGAGTACCACACGACGGGGTCCATCATCAACTTGTCGAATGCCTTTTACATGTTGTTCATGGGCTTGTCCCCTCTATTCTGGGGGCCGCTGAGTCAAGTCTACGGACGGAGGCCGGTGAGTTCGCGCATGCCCTTGGCGACGGGCACAAGGCTAACAGGGCGAGCCAGATCACCATCGTCACCGCTGTCGCTTTCCTCGCCTGCAGCATCGGGACGGCGCTTGCGCCCAACCTGGCGGCGTTCTTCGTCTTCCGGATCCTCACCGCTTTCGAGGGGACATCATTCATCCTGGTGGGATCTTCTGTGATAGGGTAAGCCAGCGCGCTGCTCGTCGCGACATGCGTCACCTCCCGGGCCAAGCTCAACTTCGTGAACAGTGATATGTACCGGGCGACCGAAAGAGCCACGGCTCTCGGCTGGTTCCTGTCCGGCACCCTTATCGGCCCGGCCTTTGGCCCCTTTCTCGGCGGCATCATCGTGACTTATGTGTCGTGGAGAGTCATCTTTTGGCTTCAGACTGGTCTGGCTGTCGTCGCCGCCGTGGGCGCCTTCTTCCTCTTGCCCGAGACCATCTACCATAAGAAGGCCGATGACCTCGTGGGCCACAGCGGCATGGAGAAGACGAAAATTCTAGCCGGCATGATCAACCCTTGGCGGGTCGTCCGCCTGTGGGAATATCCCAATCTTTTCCTCGCGGGTCTGGCCAGCGCCAGTCTCCTGTTCAACAGTAAGCAACTCTCGGTGTACTCCATCGCCCCTTTCGTCAGTGCCTCTTGGCTCGTACCCCCGCTACTTCTTGTTTCCGCTCTACATGGCCGAGAAAGACGCCGTATAGCGCTCTACGACAACCTGTTAGGGAGATGGCTGACCTGAGCCGTGCAGTGTACTCACTACTGGCGCCTATTAGATACGTCTTGAACCCGCGGTTCAACCTGACGACGCCGATGCAGGGAGGCTTGTTCTACCTGGCGCCCGGCGCCGGCTATCTGATCGGGACGTTCTTCGGCGGACGGTACGCTGATTACATTGTCAAAAAGTACATCGAAAAGCGAGGAATGCGGGTGCCCGAGGACCGCCTGTACTCGTCGCTCCCGTTCATGGGTCTTGTGGTACCGGCCTGCATCCTCATCTATGGGTGGTGCGTCGAGTTCGACCGGGGCGGCATCCCGCTCGTGGTCATTGTGCTGTTCCTGCAGGGCTTCGCGCAGCTCTTTTGCTTCCCCTCGCTCAACACGTACTGCCTGGACGTGATGCCGACGCGGTCGGGGGAGGTGGTGGCCGGCAACTACGTGATCCGGTACATTTTCGCCTGCGCCGGGACGGCGGCGGTGCTGCCGGGCATTCAAGCCATCGGCGTCGGGTGGTTCTCCACCATCAGCGTCTTCTTCCTGCTCTTCGGGGTCCTGTGCACCTTCGCCACCATCAAGCGCGGAAAGGCCTGGAGACAGGTCATCGATGCCAAGAAGAAGGCGCGAAGGCTGAAGGAGAGGCACCGCGGGCTGCCGGCACCGGCGATAGGGGAAGGCGGATCTGCAGTCGGCAGGCGAGGCTCGGCGCCGGAACCCAAGGCGGCGCGCGAGGAGGCATCAGGCATGGGCGGGCTGGAGAAGCAGGGGAGCGGCGCGGCGATGGCGGCGGCGACTCAACAACACCAGAGCATGACGACGCCTGAATCCCTGACGCCAGGTGGAGGGAAGGAAGCGGTTTAGACACTTCGTTCGAACTGTCCGCATGCTTGTTTTTCTATCACCGGTGCTCATGCAGCCCACATGCTTACGTGGACGTGGCCGCAGGCTTTCGCCCCCAAGCTTCATTCGTGCCGGGTTTCCCTCGGGGGTGTCTACCTCTGCAATGTTGGACCTAGAAAAGAGATGGAGATACATAGTGCTGCGTGGGATGGGAAGAACCTTTGGTCTTCCTCGGCAGAACGGCACGGCAAGTCAAAAAGAAGGCATTTTAGCACATAGGCAGGGAAGAACGGGCGGCATCACACTATATAGTGCCAGGATGACCAACGTGACTACCATACGATGTTTGCGCTCCGGTGTAAAAGGTTCGGCCTACGTGCAGCGCCTGACAGACCTCCCAAGACGGGACTGGCGGGCATAATCCGCACGGCAATCAAGCTATATGTTGGACAGCGTTTGCCACGGCTTTGCAGGGGTAGGCCGCGCGGTCAGGGTCCCCGGGGATAGGGGGGGACAAACACGCGCGGGAAGAACACTTCGGCGCGCCTCGCGCCGCAGGGTCCCGGGGCATGGGGCATAGGGCATAGGGCATGGGGCATGAGGCATGGGTCAGTATCAGATGTCCCGTTCGACTTGTTGCTATTTTGGTCCCGGGGTGCTTGTAAAGTCGGACGATGTCGCGATGGTCTACTCGTAGTAGGTAACCTCTGCGTCCCCGGATGATTGATGGGTTGATCTCCGTCCCCGCCGCCTGGGCATGCAAATCCGCTTGCTTGCAGTATGCAAGTAACTCGATGCTGAGCCGCGACACTGGCGCGATATTGGTGGCAAACGCCGCTCATTCGTCTCCTTAAGGTTTCTGGTCAGAGTCTTGGCCTTTCTCCCTCCCTCTCCAGTGTCATCTCGCGCGAGCCTGCCGGGATGTACCGTGTTTGTCTCCGCTGACATGTAACTCCAGCAGCCTGGACAAAGGACCACGACTATCGTGTGCTCAACTCGACACTCATTTCTAACCCCCAAGGAAGATGGACTACGGTGTATACAGTAAGCCGCCAAAACCGTGTTGTTTTCATGCGTGGTGCAACCCCACGGCCTCGGTATCCCACAGCAGTCTAGAACGCCGGCGCCCCCCTTGGGCAGCCCCACGAGAGCGTCGTAGCCGTGCTCCGCGAGGAGGGAGGACTGGCCGCTCGAGGTTGCACCAAAACGTCGGATGGCACAGGAGGCCGTACGGTGCGCCGAGATGAGGCGGCTTTGGGGGTTTCATAAACAAAGATGTGGACAGGGGCCGATTTCGATGTCGATCGGTATTAAGGATCCACCCGGGTATACGTCCAAAACAGAAAGGCGCCTCACAGACCAATGTCGCAGAAGCAGAGAGGGTCTGGGTTTTGTGGGCTGCCTGGCCAGCAATCCTAACTTCAGACAGCTGCGTAAGCCACGCAAGCCACCGTTGAGTGTCATGAAGTTGACCCCAGTGCCACTGCATCGGCGTGTATCTGCTCCTGCAGGTGAGTGGGAATGCCGAAAGGGGCGAGAGCACCGCTTCCCGGCTTTTATTGGGATTTCCTCGAAACGTGGCAGGCATACATGTGAGTGTGCTAGACTTGTCGGCCTGCGCCTATCAGACCACCAAGAGACGGCCCCATGTCGTTGCACGCTTCGTCGCACCATCAAAGCCCGTATCTCCCGTATAACAAGCCTAGCAACCAGGAAGTATCAAGCCCAGCGCTGGCGCAGTGCAAGCTATTGTACGGAGTAGGTACTCTGTGCACCTTATTATTTTTAGTGAGTGTCTTTCCGAGCTCTTTACTTACCGGGCAGTCAGTTGCGACGTACCTAGACACACCTTGGTCTGCATTATGACAGGTACATCGTAAATATACAACCAAGACGGATATAGTCAATTACCTCCCTATCGAGGAAGAATTATGACGCGCGCGCCAGGTGCTCAGTCCGTCTTGGCCACACCGCAGAGGGGGGAATACTGAGGCAATCCCGATATCTTGGGACGCGCCCAAGACGACTACAAGGGTACTTCGGATGGGGGGCTGCTCGGGCAACCAGCAGGGCTCTTTCAAACCGCCAGCCGACGCACGACCACGACACACTGACACTTTGACTATTTTCAGCCAGGGACGAGTTTACGTCATCGGCGCCCGACATACTGGACTGTTTTCTATGCAATGGCGTCGATCCGAATGGAAGCCGGGCTGAAGCCGCCGCACGCGTGAAGTGGTTCCGGTCCGGTCCCCACGCGACTCGTGCCGACAGCCCCATTGCTCGTATTTACGAAGGCGGGTGCCGTGGGAGGAAGACGTGCTGGACACAGCAGTCGATATCATGGCTCTCCCCTCCGACATGACCGCTCGTGGCGCCCTACCCTGTTCCCCGACGGCCGACACATCCGTCTTGTCGTCGATGGTGCAGGCAATCAAAGATCGTGAACAGCAGCAGGTTGGGGGCACGCACCGATAAGCCCAAGGCGAGGTGGAGCCCTACTTTGCAGCATGGCTTTGGCACAACGGAACAGGCAGCCGACCACGGGTTTCTGGGGGAGAGATGGACCTAGTAGCCGCTACGGACGCGGGAGATGCAAATTCTCGGCGTTACTTGCGGGGACCGGGGCTCCCGAATGACGATGGCGGTCCAACAATGGATGGATGGAGAAAGGTAGAATTCGCTTGTTTGGGATGTTGAGCGGTTGTGCAGAGGTCCGTTTTCAGTGCTTACCACCACAAGTTTCCGCCTGCATGCAAGTTCTTGACCGGCATGCTAGTCGGCACAGGGATCTTCATCCAACCAATACCCTTTTGGTTATGGCTCCATGGATCTATCGCCAGCGTGCGACGAACGCGGCCAATCACCACGAACACACAACACCTAACAGTCGCACATTGGCCCATCTCTGCCCTCTGTCAGAAAGACCGCATCCCCCGCCGGCCTCTCGCAACAATGTCCAAAAGGAAGCCCCCAACCTTCCCAATGTCGACAGGTTCGCACACGGTAGAACGGATGACTCCCCTTCGCACCGACGGATCCAACCTTGCTTTTCGTCTGCCCGCCCGTGTTCGCCGGCTAGGCCCCCTAGGTTGCATTCGCCGCGAACACGGGCTGGCGTGGGGAAGCACCGGCAATCTGCGGGTGGTCCTACTTGGTAGCGAGAGAAAGGACGGCGGTTTTCTCGGGCTCGCGGCAGCCCCAACGGGTAGCGACGTAGGTACCTTATGTAAATACTCGAGGTCGTAGACGAGGCATCCCGGTGGATACGTGCGGGCGAGGACGGAGGCTGGGATTCCTACGCAGTCTGCACACAATGGGCATGGTGGGACGGGAGCCGACAACAGGTCAGCAACCAGTTCGGGCGGATAGCAGCAGCAACCACCTCTGCCCCTTGGTGGCGCCGAGCCGGGGGCCAAGCTTGGGGTATCATGGTGTTGCAGCGGGCGTATGACGGCGCCACAGGGTAGACATGGTCTGCAAGATGGTTGCGCCGGAGAAGCAAGCCCTCGACGGTTCACAGGCCGCATACGCATCACCGAGCAGGCGACCAGAGGCACCCTCTTCTCGCGCGTCCACACCGCTGGCTAACGGGGTCAATCGCTGGGTTGCATTTCGCCTTGTCGGACTTGTCGGCCCCCCCCCACCCCCTGCGAAAACGGGGGCGAGCCAGAGGTAACTTGGCAGGCAGTCTACTGTTTACTGTAGTCGTGTGCTGGGATCCATGTGAAAGCGTGGAAAATCCAAGCAACGGGCCTAATAAGCAACAGCACCGGCTGGGCTGGTCAGGGGTGAGCGGGTGGGCCTTGGTGGCTCGGGAGTTGACTGACGACGATGCCAACGGTAAAGGAAGCATGGACGAATGGCGCAGCCCATCAAGTACCTCTTTTTGTTTCTTGACTTCCCTCCTCTCGATTTTCACCTATTGTCAAATCCTTGATTTGCTGTGTGGCTACCTAGGTACCTGTACTATGTATGATTTGACCTTGGTTGTCGTGGGGAACCAGTCCGGGTTCGCTGCTGCAACACCCCGGCAACTGAAACATTCTCCGAGCGGCGAAACGTCCTTGGGGACACAGTCGGTAGGTATCGGAATTATCGGGCGCGATGGGAGCCCGAGGCTGTGAGGCGTCTGAGGCTGGTAACGAACGCAACCGGCCTGCATCGACCCCGATGCGATGCGACACAACGTGTTCAAATACTGTAGGGACGTATGTCGTACCTCTTCCATGGGGGACGAGGTAGGTATGCGATTCTATACGTGGGGGTGTAACAGGCTCTCAGCTATGGGCCTCAAGCTGACAGTTATGGGGTCGGGTGTAATAAGCGCAGACGTTCGTGCGTTTCCCCAAAGAGATTCTCCTCCGCTCCCAGATTGGAGGTTTCACACTCCGCGTGCGCTGATGACGAAACAACTCATCCAGCCACTGACCGCATCCTGGCTTGCCCGTGTTGACAGTGCCACTCTCCCGCAGTACCTACCTGGGTCGGGTAGTTACCTCTATTCCATTCCATCAGCAGAAGCGATAGGGGAGTACGCATGCGTGCCGTTGCCGCGGTGCGGAGGTGGTGTGGCAGGAGGGCAAAAAGGGGTGCCATGGCGAGCCAACCGTCTTTTCAAGGCGCAGGTCCTGATGAGGCTGTCGCACGCGCCAGATAGGGACGCGACGAGCATGTCTTCTTGGCCCAGCAGGTGCCTTTTTTCAGGATTGGCAGTGGTTCAGTGTCAGCCGTCAAGTCCCCACTTTTGGCAACGCGTACAAATTTGATGCAAGGGTTTCATCTTTTGCCGTTCCCAGTGTTTTTGGGAGCTGGCCTGATAGCCCCTGGTCCAATTTGTCAAGGGCCCCCCCCCGCCGATCTGGCCCTGTGCGGCCACTATTCCAGACGTCGTGACGAACCCGTCAGCCCACCCGCCGGCTGGTCTGGCGGACGCGCTGTGCGACCTGCAGCCATCCCACGCCTGCCGGCAGCGGCTCTTGGGGAGAGAGCCTCTTTCGGCCTTTGTACACCTTTGCGACTGGTTCGACACCCCGGCACCCACACCTACACCCACACCCTGGCCCTGGTCTCCCAACCACGGCCTGCATTTGGAGGCTCCGGCGGGGATTGGGATGTGGGAGAAAGCCTCGGATCAATCGCCACACGCAAGCGACGCGAACCAGTCCCAACATGGACTCTCCCAGCAGCAGCAACCGAACCAACGAAACCGTGGGTACCTGTGTAATTGGAGTTCTGATACTGCAATAACGGACGGACTGGCTGCCCTCGTCGTCGTCGCCCCTCCGCAGCTATTACTACTGGATAGGTAGTACCCTAGTTTAGAGGTGAGTAGGTAGGTCATGTACCTAGCGGGCCGGAGCCATGGACCTTTAATGTTGGCCAGTAGCAGCACAACACGCACTTGGCTACCTGCCTGGGGCAGTAGCGGCAAAACGGTAGCGTTAACATGGGAAGCCGGTTTGTGTTAGGTACCTGTCCGAGCTGGACGTTTGGCGAAAAAAAGGCACCTCCCAAGTTCTTCGTGCCGGGGGTCGCAAGCGGCTAGCTGGGCATGCAAATAGAAATGTGCTGATCCCTGGACAGGCCGACAGAGTTCGGTGGGCACCGTAGATGCAACGCATTGATGACGACCAGGGGATCTTCTAGATTTGGCCTCCCAATCCGGGTTTTAGATAGGGGAGCGCTCGCTACTAGCAGCAGTGAAGCCCCCGTCATTAGAAGGCAGAGGCTCCTCGGCGTGTTTTGCATCTTGGGACATCTGAGCACTGGTTCATTGCCATCTCTCTAGCCGCAGCCAAAACACGACGCCGGGTGCCTTACGCATACCCTCCCCACGTCTGATAGTCCCGGCCGGGTCGTCTTTTCCTTCCTCACTCTCCGCTCCGTGTTTGTGTGTCTGTCCCGTGCCTGTCCCTTGTACACGCATACACATCTTCATCTGCCTGCCTTGACGATCGAGTCAGTCGAGTGAGGTTAACGAGGAAGGATCAACAGCGTTGTCGTCTTCGTCTGTTACCCACCTCCAGTTCCAAGCGCCGGCCTTTTCCCTCTCCCTCTCCCTCTCCCCCCTCTATCTCTTTCTTTCCTTCATCACTAGCCGTCACCGTCTGTACCCAGTCTCGTGCAGTACGTTTTCCCGCTTTGGAGCAGACTCGGACCGCCTTCCTACTACCGGGTGGTTGCGCGTACCCTCCTCTCCGCAGTCTCCATCCACTTTTGTTCGTCGAGTCCACCCTCAAAACCAAGGATTCGCCCACGCCGCCCCTCTTCGCCTCGTCTATGACAGTACCAACACGATAAGACCATCGTTTTCTCAAAGTCCCATTCCCTAATCGGCAGTAACACCAGACCAACGGCACCACGCTAGCGCCCACGCCCGCGAGCACTTCCCGGACCGGCACCGCATCTTCGATCCCGTCGTTGAAGCCCAGCAAGGCGCCTTTCGCTTGCAAGGGGCTCCTGTTCAGCCAGTAGACCGGCCCCCCTTGTGTTCCTCCCCATCTTTGGGATCCAAGCTCCAACTACGCCCGGCACGAGTGCCCACTGTCGCTCTTGCTCTAAATACCCTGCCTTGGCAACTTCACTTGCACCTGCCTTCCTTTATCGTCAGCACCGGTTTCTTTGGCCAGCCGCCCTTTGTTGTCGGAGCCGTTGCATTCCACGGTTCCTCGTCCCATGCGCTTCGCATCCTGACGCAAACACCCCATCTTGGATGCTCGCTCGCTGTTGACCGGCCCCCCCCCCCCCCCCCCCCCCCATCCTTCACCTACACCATTCACCACTTCCTGGTGACGAATAAGGTGTCAGCGTTCACATATTATCATGCGCAAGTCGAACTCATTCAGCAGTATGATCTCCGGTAAGAACGAGATCTTTCTCCCCGTCACCACCAAAACCTCGTCCAGGTTTCGGTTAAGACAAATCCTCGGGCACTGCCTATACAGGCGGGTGGTAATATGGACGCTTCTCATCATCGTCCTCCTGTCACTCACCTTCTTTAACCCGCAATTCAGCCAGCGGACGTCCAAAGATGTCTTGGGCCTAGTGCAGATGGGCAAGGACCCGGCTCCTGTCCCGGGCCAGGTCGAGGTGGTGCCGGTGCCCAAGACTGAGAACGCCGTCCCTGAGAAGCAGGAGGGCGCCGCCGAGGCCGACAAGCAGGAACAGGCGGACGAAGAGGCCGAGGAGAAGGCCGAGAAGGAGGAGGAGAAGAAGGAAGAAGAGGGAGAGAAAAAGAACGAGGGTCCCCACTGGCTCAAGTACACCCAGTATGTGCCATCATCCGTCCCCGAGGCAGAAAGTTGTCCGCTAACCTTTACAACAGCCTTGATGGCTACTACAATGGCCTGCGAGCGCTGGTCCCGTTCTCGGATTACATTCCGGAATACCCAGCCGCTCCTGGAGCCAGCAAGCCGACCATTTCGGTTACGCCTGTCCACAACACCAAGATTCCCACCCCTACCCCCTACAACGCTCACCCCGACTACGACTCCAGCGAGTACAAGAGCGAGTACCACAAAGTGCAATCCTGTTTCCTGGACGCCGCCAAGAAGATTCCCGTCCCCGACATCTATGCCTACCCCGGCGTCCCTCAAGGTCAGGCCAAGCCCGCTATCGGTTCGTACGACCTCTTGGGCATGCGCGAAGACGTGTGCTTCGACCGCTTTGGCCGCTACGGAGCCTACGGTCTCGGCTACTCCATCAAGGAGGGCGGCACCGGCGAGGCGATGGACACGGAGCGATCCGGCAACGAGGTTATCTGGGAAAAGACCGGCCGCATCAACTACGAGAACGTGGACTGGGCGGCGGCCCAGGAACGATGCTTCCTCGCTAACGAGCAGCGCTTTTACACTGGTAACAGCACCGTGGACGCCGAGTTCTCCAAGATGAGACCCAAGAAGATCGACCGGACTGCTGTGGTCATCCGCACCTACGTTGGTTTCAAATGGACGGCCCACGCGCTCCTGAACTTCCGTGCCATGATTTCGGAGCTGAGCTTGCGTTCGGGCGGCGAATACGACGTTCACTTTCTGCTTCACGTTCGTGACAACAACGCGCCCATCTGGGCCGATCCCCAGACTGCCCAGGATATCCTTGATGCCAATGTGCCGCGCGAGTTCCACGGCATCTGCACCCTCTGGTCCGAAGCTCAGATGAAGCTCTACTACCCCGGCGACTTTGGCGAGCCCTTTGAGAACCCCAGCAACGGCGACGTGCACGGTGTCTACCGCAGCGCCCACATGCCTCTTCAGCACTTTGCCCAGATGCATCCCGAGTACGCCCACTTTTGGAACTGGGAAATGGACATGAGATGGACGGGGTCCTACTACGAGTTGTTCAACAGGCTCGGTAAATGGGGTGCCGAGCAGAGTCGCCTGGGTATGTGGGAGCGGGCCAGCAAGTATTACATCCCTTCGCTGCACGGCGATTGGAACAACTTCACCGAGATCGTCGACCGCGAGACTAGGGCTTCCGGTCGCCGGTCCATCATGGGGCCCGTCATCTTTGCCGGCAAATCCAACCTCCAGCAGGGCGAGGGTGGCTTTATGCCCAGCAGCTGCGCCAGCGGCAGTGACCTGAGACAGTGCGGCGTTGGTGAAGACGCGGATCTGATCACCCTGAACCCCCTCTTCGACACCAACGAGTCCGGTTGGGTCTTTGCCGGCGACGCCACCGGGTACGACAAGCAGTACGCGATCCCGCCGCGCCGGTGTGCCATTGTCACGGCGTCGCGTCTGTCGCGCCGTCTGTTGTCAGTCATGCACGAGGAAACCTGGCGCCTCCACCACAGCATGTTCAGCGAGATGTTCCCTCCGTCGATGGCTTTCCACCACGGCCTCAAGGCGGTCTACGCTCCGCACCCCGTCTACCTGGACCGTTCATGGCCGGTAGAGGAGATTGAGAAGAACTTCAATGGCGGCCGAGATCACACCACTGGCGGCCACGGAAGCCCGTTCGATCTCCAGAACGAGCACAACCACAAGGGTACCTCCTGGTACTACAACAGCGAGTTCGCCGGCCTGTTGTGGCGTCGGTGGTTGGGATACCCGCAGATGGACGGCCGTGGTAAGAACGGCGGCCGTGCGGGCGAGGGAAAGCAACGCGGCGGCAAGGACGAAGAGGCGGACCCCAAGAGCTCCGGCCGCATATGTCTACGCAGTATGCTCGTCCACCCCATCAAGTGGGAGAATCCGAGCGAGCGTGACGGTTAGTCGGTCGTTACTGCGCTTCGCTCCCTTTTCCCGCTCAATCTTTTTCCCTTTATCACATGGAACGATAGACAGCGTTTGGCTTTCGACTCCCCTCTTCGACATACCCGCAGAGCAAGAGAGGAGCATCGGCGAGGGCAAGAGACGTGACGTCGAACTGATACCCAGAGTCGGCACCAACGGCGGGTTGCGACGCCCTTGCTTGGGGAGGTTGCCAAGGCACTCCCTTCATATCCAGTACCAGGTACTGGCGGCGTTCAACATCGACATGACATTTGATTTTCTTTCTCTCCCTAGGGGGATTGCGGAACGGAGTCGGAAGATACACATGGCTTCAGTGCGAACTGTTCTTTTTTTTTCTCGTCCCCTTGTTTCGAGCCGGCGGATGAAGCATCTAGAAGTCATTAATAACGGATTTGGTTTTCGTGGGAGGTTAGTGGAGGGGTGCTGCGGCCATTGCCGGCATTGGCCCCCAACAAAAGAGAAGAGGGAGATATAGGAATCTGTCTTTGAGAGGCGCAGAGCGTGCGGCCTGTACATTGTTATGATGGCCAGGGGAAACCTGGGAGAGCGCATGGTCGCACGAGACGCTGTACATATGAATACTTGGTGGAAGCATGTGGGCTTTCGCCAGTCGAGATACCATGGATTAAGTTGGAAGTTTTCGCATTGACTGTTAGTAACGGCCGTTTCTTCGCAGTGTTCCGGATGCTGGAGATGTCGACCTTGCAGCTGGCCGGCCGTGTTGCCATGGACTGTCTCCTGTTCGTGTGTCGACCAGGGTGGGTGAGGCCCTTTCACACTTTGCTTCAGCCTACACCAGGGAGCGGCCGAAGGGCAAGGGAGTTCACGAGGGAGCAAGCAGTTAAAGCAACGGGCAACGGGGCTCTTTTATGAACCAGGGACCACCCCAGGGAAAGAAAGCACGCGTATGGCTTGAAACCTCCCCTTACTCTCTCCTTTTCCCCATTCCATCACAAAACGAAAGCAGGGGTCCTTTGGTGGATCAATCAGAGGCACGGCCGGTGCCGTGTTAGCCGTTCGAGCGTCCCTTGCATCAGGCGGGGTTTTTCCTTCCCGAACGCCAAGACGGGGGAGGCAGGGATGAGGACCGCTTGTTCCCCCACCACGCCCGTCCCGTTTCCTTGGCCGTTGATGGGCTGTAGGGTTGGCACGGGAAAGATTCCCGGGGGGTCGACCCCGTTCAAGGGAGAAGGGAGGACGACCCCTGAGCGAGAGGAGACAGAGAGAGAAGGGGGGGAGGGGGAGGGAGGAGGGGCGGGTTCGTCCACCAGGCGGCACGGCTTGGGAATTTCGAGGGTCGTGCGAGCGTGGCTTTGGGGTGAGGGAAAGGGGGTGGGGGGCAGCTCGAGACGTGGCGGGAGGGCAAACAGATAGTAATGGTTTTGCGTTGCTTGTTTGTTGCCGGAGCTTGGCCAACCAACGAAAAGCGAAGGGTTGCGGCACGAGATTGTCAGCCGAGCAGGACGGAACAGTCCCCCCGGCGTTCCTGCCGCTGCTTCGCGGCACCCCCTTTCCTTACGCAGCCTCGAGGACAAGCGTCGAGTGATATGGGCGCGCGACCTTCCCCTCGCCCCCCTGGGATAAACCCCAAGGGGTTGGTATCGTCCCCATACTCTTATCGGTCCGCGTATCCCTCCCTCGCCTCGGGGCGGCCTGTATAAGTTCGGGTTAGGGCCAAGGGGCCGGTAGTCGAGACGTTGCGAGAAGTTCGCCCGCCCTCCCTGCCGGATCAGGGGGCAAAGGGCGGGGGTCCTCGTGGGCTCGAGGCTCCTGCCGAACGCCCGCGTCGAACATGGGGCTTTTCCGTCGTGCCCAACTTGGCGTTTCGGTAACCGCGGAGCCGGGGCAGGGAGTTTTCGTCGTGGTGGGCACCCGCATAAGTGTAATGCGGAACCGCAATACGCGTTTTTTTCTTATCACGGCGTCACGGGCTACGCGGAAGCCTGGGAGAAACCTAGGGGGATGCGGGAAATAAGGCGCGTGTTTCCGTCTCATCGCCGGCGTTCATGTTCGCTTGGCCTATGGGGGGGCGCGCCCGGCTCCCATGCACAACGGGAAAGCATAATGGCCCATCTCGAGAACAAAGGCGTGGGCATGCATAGGTAGGTAGCAATCTGCCGGGGCTCAGGAATACCAGGCACCACAAGAGGATGTTACAGTAGTCGCCCCCCACCTTTGGCAAAGTCCCTCGATAATACACACATTTGGGGAGGGGCACGGTAGACGATTCCAACTCTCCCATTAGTTTCAGAAATCCCCCCCGCGCGCGCTCTCTTTTCGTCCTTCTCAGGTGTTCAGCAGGGGCGTCCGCTCGAGGGCGGCACGGCGGCGGCGGGCGTCGAACCAGTCGGCGGCGCGGTAGGCGTAGTGGCAGAAGAGGCCGGCGAGGAAGCCGACGGCGTCGTTGCGGAAGGCGAGGATGCCGGCCGTGGTCAGGAGCATGACGGTCCAGCGCTCGGCGCGCTCGTCGTCGCCGAGGTCGCGGTGGCGCTTGCCGGGGGCGCCCGGGGGACCGGCGGCGGCGGCGGCGGCCGACTCCTCCCAGAGGTCGGCGGCGCCGTGGTTGAGGCTCCGGCCGACCTGGGCGAGCTCGAGGCCCGAGGCGAGCACGAGGACGCCGAGCAGGGCGCGCGGGAAGGCGGCCAGCAGGTCCAGCAGGGAGTCGCCGAAGAGCAGGCCCAGGGCCAACTTGAGGAGGCCCAGCGCGACGACGCTGGCGCCGCTGCGCGCGCCGAAGCGGTGCTGCGCGGCGAGGCCGCCGGCGCCGTGGCACACGGGCATGGCGCCGAACCAGCAGCCCGTCAGGTTCATGGCGGCGACGCTGAGGCCGAGGGCCGTGACCGAGGGCGGCGGCAGGTGCGGCAGCAGCTCGGCGGCGAGGGCGCTGGCGGCGAGGACCGAGTTGAGCGTCGTGAGGGGCAGCTGAGCGAGGCCGAGGCCGACGGCGTCGGCGGTCCAGCGCGGCAGGCGGACCACGGGCCGCCAGGGGCTGAGGCCGGGCCAGCGGTGCGGCTGGCCGCGGTCGAAACCGAGGTGGTCGGTGGCGAGGACGACGACGGCCAGGCCGAGGCCGAGCAGGAAGACGGCGAGGGCGTAGGGGACGCGCGGGCGGCGCTGCGTCGCGACGAGGGCGGCGAAGGCGGCGAGGGCCCAGAGGCGGTTGTCGAGGGGCCGCGGCGCCGCCCACGGCAGCGGCTGCAGCAGCGCGGCGCCGGCCGACGTCACGAGCGACAGGCCGGCGCCGAGCTGGATGCCCTTGACGACGGGCACGGGCACGACGCGCGCGGCGCCGCGCAGCAGCCCCGTGGCCGCGAGCGCGAGCACGACGGCCGCCGTCACGCTGCCGGCCGCCATGGTCTCGCGCAGCGACGTGTGCGACGCCACCGCCGCCGCCGCGATGGCCTTCATCGGCTGCACCGGCAGCGGCACGCCGAAGACGGCCCCCGTCGCCACGTTGAAGAGGCCCGAGAAGACGAGCGTCGGCCCCAGCGCCACCGACCCGTTGACCGCCAGCGCGATCAGCAGTGGCAACAGCGTCCCCAGGTCGCCGAGCGCCCCCGACAGCTCCGCCACCGGCGCCCGCCGCAGCGTGGCCACGTTGTGCCGGTGCGCCCGTCGGATATTGGCGAAAAACGACGGCGGCGCCATGGGGTCCCGTCGGTTGCGTGACTTTTGTTTCGGAGTCCTTCCGGGGACCAGGGCGGATGGGGGAGAAGTTGTGCCAGGGTGGAATTCGGAGGAATAGCAGCGATGAGGCTCTCTCTCTCTCTCCTTCCTTGCTTCTTTCCTTCTCTTTTTCTCTCCTGTTCTCTCGTCCCGCCTTTGTGGTCTTCAAGTTGAAACCTCAAGAGCCGCCGTTTGTGGTTCTGAACGTGGTCATTGACGTCGTCACTCGAGCGGGTCGAGGAGTTGTGCGTTTCTCTTACCCGCCCGGCTCAGGTGACGGCCCCGCTTCACATGAGATCGCCGTCGTTACACCTGCCAGCCCGACACGTAAGATGGCCCGCGAAACACCAGCTGTTGCGCTGTTCAGCACCATTGAGAGAGCCCCCCCCCCCCCCCACGCTCTCCTAATTTTAGGGCAGCCATTCAGCAAGACGGGTCATCATGGAAGCGGGACGCGGTCGCGGTACCATAGGAAGGCACCTTGATGAGACACAGCATACAGATAAGGATACTGCCCGAGACTCGAACATGGACATGCAGATGCAGAGGTGGAACGGACTGCCCCGTCTTCTTTTGCAGCGGCTCGCCACATTACACATTGGCGGTTTCCTTTGATCTGCAGGAGTGATCGACTCATGCTGGCCGAATAGTTGGACCAGGTCTGGAACCCGTTCCTTGACGATATTCCCGGCATGCGGTCAACCCGGAACCACGAAACCCGTGTCGTTCTCTCGCTTTGGCAAGAGGCAACGCGCAAAGACCACCGACTTCTGAGCGGCCACTCTTTGGCTCCATCCAAGTATTGGTAGCACCAAGCACGACAAAAACGCTAGGCGCGTACCTGAGCTACTACATACGTTTTGTATTGAGGACAGATTTCGAAGATGTATTGTGACCAGGCCGGGTCACTTGCTCACCCATTAGCCCATTGCCCATCATCTCATCCTATGCACATTTGCTTTTGCACCCGCGACGGCCTGCACGCATACGACCGCCGACAGGCCATGAGGGACCCAAGACCATGCCCTGAGAGTGCAGAGCCCAACTCCACGCGGGCCCCTTCCGCGTTTGGGGCTGTCCTTAAAACAAGAAGCCATGCCCTCCAGCCCAAATTGGACAGGCTAGCAGGTCGGACCCGTGCCGGTCCGCTCGGGACCGGGCGGAAGAATGGCTACTGCGGGGGGGAAGAGGCCAGTATCGGGCGCAAGAGAGTCGAGAACCAACCAACGCCGGAAACGCCGTGAAACACCATCAATGACTCCTACTCATCCTGCGTAAAGACGAGACGGTTATGACGAGGGGAGCAATGCAGTAAGCGGGGCGCAATGCCCGGGCTACTGCAGTGGTGTCGCCCGCACCAGTGCCCCGTGTCGGGTCTTTACTTCTTAAGCACGGCATCGTAGATGCTGAACAGTCCGGTGATGGCGGTGCCGACCAACATACCCTTCCAGCCGCCGTAAACGGCACCGTCGATGCGGTTGATGGATTGCGGGTTAAGCCAGCCTCCGAACGTCACCTTCTGTCCGTAGACGACAAAGGACAGCAAGGCTTTGACAACGCTGAAGGTCAAGGGGTCGACAACGTAGTCGGGCTGAGACTGAGGGGTGCGGGGGCGGCGATCCGATCGGTTCGCAGCCGACAAGTTCACAAAGTATCCGGCGAAGGTGGGGATGATGAAGCTGGTCAGGGCCCAGATGAAGGCCGGCGACCAGAAGGACGTGGTCATGAGGAGGAAGAGGTCCGAAATCATAACGGGGTGGTCCTTGGTGCCCAGGAAGCTGATGGCCGGAATGGTGAAGGCGTAGCGGTCGGGCAGCACCTCGGGGCGCAGGTACCAGAGCTCGAAGATGGAGACGATGGTGAGCACTGTGTTGACGGTGGACAGGTTCTCGCGCGTCGCGACGGTTGCCTCGGCGATGCCCGACTCCTTGTAGAGGGACGCAACCCGATTGCGGACGGCCAGCGTGGAGCGGTCGACGACCTCGGCCACATCGGCGGGTGTGGCAGGCAGGACGAGGCGGTCCGTCAGGGCGCGCGCCGGCGTCTGGACGAGGGCCGTCGTGTTACCCGAGGACGAGTCCTCTTCAGACGATCTGGACGCGCTTGTTAGCACATGCCCACCCGTGGCCGCGACGCGCCTCGTTGGCTTACTCTTGGCTCATGTCGGGGACTTTCGCGGGGGCCGGGGGGTTCGCATCCTCGAGCACCCTCGTGGTGCGGCGACGCGGGACCTTCAAGGGCTTCTCCATGGGGCTGTCAATGTCCTTCTTGATGGGCAGGCTGATGTCCCTTTTCACGGGCGAAGGTAGCTCTCGCTTGATGGGCGAGCCCGCAGTACGGGTGCGGCTCGAGTAGAAGGGAGCGAGTTTAGGGTCGCTGCTGAACCGGGGCGAGTTCTGCGTCAGGAACTCGTCCAGCGCGAGCTCCAGCTCGCTTTTCTTCAAGGACTCGTAGCTGGGCGGCGCGACTCGAGTCAGCATACAATACGCGCCTCTCACGGGTGGCTGTCTATGACGCGATGCTCTCGAGGGCGGGAGGGGCTGCTCGCCGTGGGCGGACGCCGCGCGCATTCTGCCGCAGCGGCGCCAGCGACGAGTCGAGCTAATGACATAGGATACTCGCATCCATAGCTCGCAGCTCCGCACGAGGCGCGCGCGCGCGCGCTCACCAAAACACGGCGACAAACAACCGACGGTGGCATCGGCAGCCAATCTATGCGAAGCAAGATATGGACGAAAACCGCGACTTACTTTTCGACGCCCAGATACTGAGCGACCTCAACCAGGTCGGACTTGCGTTGCCGCACCAGCCAAGTGTTGTTGGACATGACGGCGGCGGGGATTGCGACCGCGATACGACGGGTGTGAGGGGTAATGGTTGTCGTTGTGGTCGCGTGCGCCAGGCGACCAAGATGCAATGGTTCTCAAGGGACCGGGCAGCCCGGGAGGGGGATAAGAGGTAAATACGATTGCAGATAGGGGAGCGTCCGTGTGTGCGGGAAGCAGTGAGGTGCAGCCAAGGGTAGGTTGCTCTGGAGGTGGTGACAGCGGGAGACTAGGGAAGGGTGGAGGAGCGGTTGGCTGTTGTTTATGTTTTTCTGCCTGTGTCTTGTTGTTTTGGGAAAGAAAGCCGGGGCGAAACGAGACGGGAAGGGCGTCTAGGTAATGAATGGCTCGAAGCTGGGGTAGCAGCGGCAGCAGCAGCAGCAGCAGCAGCAGCAGCAGCAGCAGCAGCAGTGGCAGCAACAACAGTGGGAGCGAAAGCAGAAGCGGCGGCGGCGGCGGCGGCGGCGGCGGCAGCAGCAGGTGCATGAACGTCAGACGTGAACCACTCACCGAGTACTGCACGCAGGCGTATTATGGATTGTTTATCACCGTGTACATCGTACAACCCATCCCTGGACTAGCCGCCACACGGCACATCTTCCCCGTCCTTATCCCTCCCTCCCCGTCCCGCTGGGCTTGCCAGGGTGCCTGGTACTACCCTACCCTACGAATACACCATGGTGCTGATCGGATCTGACGAGGGTCACGTCGGTACGTCGTTGACTTGTCATGATCGTTATAGCCCCTCAGCCGTCGGCTACTCACACTTAGCCCAAGTATTCTTCACGTCACCCAGGATCAAGACGGCATGTACTCACTCTTCTTATTTGACACCAACTGGGCGATGGTGATGAATTTGGGTGACTGGTGTCTCTCCTTCTCCCTGTCTCTCTCCCTCTCACACTACCTCACATGGATGGATTTGCTCTTTTTCAGGACTGTCCTCGCTCAATTCGACAAAAGTCAAAGCGCTCGTTCTCTCTCACTCTACCCTCTCAGGCTGTCTGCCGGCGCTGGCGGCTCAAGTGCGCCGCGCGCATTCGACGTGTCTAGTCGCCTCGCGTGCTTTGTCGTCTCATGCCCCCCCGCCTGCTCAAGTGGGCTCGCCTGCATCGTTGTAGTCGACTTTTGATGCAATGCCACGGGCACCTCATATCCACCGTCGTCCTCCACCGCTGCCACCTGTTGGTAACTGACTGGCGGCAGCGCCCGACACTGTGGGGCGGGTAGCTCGAGCCCCCAGCTTCGTGAGAGGGAAAAAAAGCAGCCGCTTCTCACATGCCGATGTCGACTTTGCTTGCTGGCCGTGACATGTGTGGTCACCACCGACTATGGGAAGTAATGATCCGGGTGGTTTTTAGCTTACAACTAGATTTCGAGGTGGTTTAGACTAATAAGTGCATGAAATGCACACACACACAGCGGCATAAACTCGACCGTCGTCCAGTCGGCACGCCCGCCGCCCGCATTACAAGTCGATAAAGTCCACGAACCTCGCATCTTCCCTCGGCACCAACCGGATGGGGACAAACATGCCGCCGTGGAACTTCAGCGTCAGGAAACTCGTCGCACTTTGCAGGGTCTCCCTCGACTTGGCCTGGGCCTTCCGGTAGACGGCAATCCTCTGCTTTCGGTCCATGGCCTCCACTTCGGCGTCGCTGGCCCACTCGTCCACCGCAAGCTCGACGGTGTACTTCTGGAAGATGAAGCTGAGCGTGGCGATGAGCTCGACCTGCGCAATCCGTCGCCCGAGGCACGAGCGCGCCCCGTCTGAGAAGGGCAGGTACGCGCCCCGGGGCGGCCTGAAGAGCCGGGCGCTCGTGTCGGGGCCCGCGTAACCCCCGTAGTCTTCCGTGTCGGCGCCCTCCACCGGCGCCTGCGGGCTCTTCACCTCGGCCGCTCGGAACCAGCGCTCGGGCACGTAATCGTCGATGTCTTGGGGGGCGCCCGTGATCTTGCTGGGTTGCGTCGGCCAGTACCTTGGGTTGCGGTGGGCGGCGACGATGCTGAGGCGTACATCGGACTCCCTGGGGAGGACGTGCCTCTCCCCGTCCACCGTGATGGCTTGGGCCTGGGCGTTGACCCTCTTGGGTACGTTTACCACCGGCGGCATCTTGCGCAGCGATTCGTTCAAACTGGCCCCCACCATGGAATCCTGCAAAGCGGTGATACTGGATTCGTAGTCCCAGTCACGGGGGTCGCTGGCGCCGAATATTCTGTCCACGTCTCGTTGCAGCGCGCGCTGAGCCGCTGGGTTGGTCGCCAGCTCGAGCAGCGTGAAGTGAACCGTGTTGGCCGTTGTCTCGTGTCCGGCGACGAACATGACAAAGGCGTTGCCGACAATCTCCTGATCCGTGAGCGTGGGGAGCTTGCCTGCCTTGCCTGAGCCCGTACCGCCCGCCTGCTTCTCACCATAGCTGGTACTGACAAGCTGGCCCATGAGATCCATCCCCATGTCCGCTTCCCCCTTTTGGACGTCTTCCACCTTGTCCTGAAGAAATTCGTTCATGTACTTGACGAAGTCGGTTTCCGCTTTTATGGCGGTTTTGGTGCTCTCGAAGGGAAGTATTCCTGCGTCGCGCATTAGTCCCGCAGCTCTCGTAAGTTTCGCCCCCGTTCCAACCTACTGAGCAGCCATCTCGGCAGGATGAGCAGAAGGATAATTTTATCCAGAGTCTTTTCCAGCGCCGCCTTGAAGGTCATCTCGTGACCAGCGGGGGGTTCTAAAGCAGCGTATTTCTCAAATTTGGGGTCCGTGTCGGCGGGCAGCCTCTGTCCAGGCCACAAGAACCTCAGGCCGAAGCCGACGTAGCCAATGATGTGCAACGTCAGGTTATTGGCGTCATGTTCGACCGACTTGATGGTCTTGTTGCCCTTCCCGTCCGGGCCAAGCCACTGGCTCACCATGCCGGCCGTCTGTCTGATGGACTCGGCGAAGGTGAGGGCCGCGTTTCGTTCGTTGAATGAGGCCGATGTGACCTTGCGATGCAGTCTCCAGCTCGCCCCTTCCGTCGTGACGACATTGTTGCCGTACATGGCCAGGATTTTGTAACTGTCAAGTGGCTTGGGAAAGGCTTCCCGCTTAGCTGTGACCTGGTGAATGACTTCGGCGTTGCAGGTGTACAGCAACAACTGGTGAGGCGTGGCGAGCCAAAACGCCTCGCCCAGCTTCGCAAACACCTGGTAATTGCTTTTATATTGCCAGTCGGGTTGCAGTATCCTATCCCGCGATCAGTCCATGCTACAACACGGCGCCGCTGGGGAAGCCCTGGTACGTACGGCATAACGTCCTGCCAGTACTTCCGGGGCAGCGACTTGAAAAGGGGCATCCATAGCACCCGGAAGAGCCGAGCGACTGCGGTGTACGGGGCTGCAGCTGCGAGAAGCAGGCCGTGTGTTAGCGACGGTTGGGCGTGAACAAGGGCCACGGGGACGACGGCACTCACGCGCTACATAATACGGCAGCCCGCTGCCTTTAGCCAGCGCAATGTTCCTCCGCAAGGAGGCAATGAGGGAGTAAAAGTAATAGATGACCGCCGCGAGCGGCAGCAACAACAACGTGGCCACCATATTCCACCGCGAACCCTGTAAACAGTTGTGCGTGAAGAATAGTCGGCGCGTCCAGCTCGAGTTGAGAAGAAACAAGAAGCCGCCCAAACGTGCTTTGGCCCCGGAGACCAGAGCTCGCGTGTGGCGCTGGCTATGGGCCTTCCCGGTTTCAGGAGCGTACTGGAATACTGGAACTCCGGCAGGAGTGGGCTCCAGACAGACAAGAACCAAGGAGCTGGAAGAAATAGGACGGGGAAACAGAGCTCGCGTGGACGAGGGACGGGCCGAAGAAATATATACTGCTATGTAGACCTGTATGCATGCATTGGCAGGTACTTGGGTATTTCATGCTACCTGGGCTGAGCATTGCACTGACCGGCACGCTTGCCCTCCTCCCACTTTCAGTCGGCCTTGCACGGGAGTCCGCAGGCGATTGGCTACCATGGCTCGATGGGAACTCTATTCCCCCTGTTCCAGAACCCCATGGGAACGCCACCACCGCCGGCACCCTCTGCTTCCGTCCCAAAACCACATCGCAGAGAGACACTAGCAGGTGGAGAACACCCTCCGGCCCTATGGGATGTTGTGTGTGCGACTGAGTGTCTGTGTCGTCGTACCCTAGAATTTAGCCTGTACCGCTGGCGCTCTAGGGAGGGCAATGTGCATTCTGTCGGTGCCAACGAGGCAAACTCCGGAGGCTGCATTTTCCTGCAGGAAGCAAGGGCAACGCCTTCAGGGATATACTCGCCGGCTGAAGCGTATACCGAGGTGGCCCGGCCATTTAGCGTGTGTTGTTGGTTTGGTCTGCAGAAGACAACCTCTCGGGAGGGAGGAAAAGGAAGACCGGCCTAATAAATCGTCTCCGTCATCGACTGGCCCGGGGCGATTATGTACGTCGTACCTGAGTTGAAAGCGAGACGCGGGCATGGACTGTTAGTAGCCGTCATCACTGCTCCTCTAGACAAACTGCCGGAACGGCAGAGCACCCGCTTATTAGCGAGGTGACAGTTTGGGGCATCGCTTATTGGGCGTGTGGGGTCAGCGGGAAGCGAAGCGAGGCCGTTTTCAATCCCGCACTTCCGGGTGGGCATGTCAGGTTATGGGTGCCCACGCTTACCCTTCCGTTCGACTGGCCCTGCCTTCGCAGGGACACACGGCGGAATTCGACCAAAATGGTGGCTCTGGCCGTCAAGGGAATCTAATCAGCGCTGTCAAGGGGGATATGGGCAGCCCCGATAGGATCAAGAATCAATGGAAGAGCGAATTTGTGCGGACGGTTCAAGCCAGCCGCGATTGTACAACCAAGCCGGTGCTCTCAACGCATAGGCATTGCAGGTCACTTCGTACGGTTGGGTTGGGGTTGAAAAGAAAGCACGATCGGAAGCTGAACTGAAAGCAGCATGGAAGTTAGTAAAGAGTTAGGCATCTGACCATCCCAGCATCTATCATTCCCGGGGTCTAGAGGCAGCCGTTACGCAAATGAAGAGCCCAACAGGAACACCCACCACCCGGTGTCCGATATAGCTCGCGTGCATTAGCCATAGGAACGTGCTCGGGTGTACACAAAGGGTAGGATATATACCTGTATATAATACCTCCTCAATGCATAGCATTCTTACTTACCTGAGATTCCCGCTCCGACACGGCGAACGAGCGGGGGGGTTCATGTCATCGGTCCCCGGACCGACAGGGCGCACCCCCATCGAGCCCAATGAGGGGGTCCTCGGATTGGTAGTGACTTTACCGGCCTACCTATAATCATACCGATGTGGGAATCCATGGGTCCCTCCCCCGCGCTCTCGTTCCGCCCTCGGCCAGGCGGCAAGGCATCGGCACGCCCTTTTGTCTTTCGACCTCCCTCTCCGGGTTGACGGATGGATGGATACAAGCCGCTTCGAGCCGAGTTGTACCTATGCGTGCGTGTGCGTGACCGCCTGCTATTGTATGTATTGGTAGGTGCGTGGGTGAATGCTTACTTGGGCCCCTCCCCCGCTTCGGGCCCCTCTGCCCCGTCAGCCGGGCGAGGCCCTTGGCCTTGACAGGTACGCGGCAACTCCCACTCGCTCGTCTTCGGCGGCGACGGCTCCCGTACGGAGGAATATATGTTTAAAAGTCCACACCTCCCCTCCTCTTCTAGACCCCCTCCCCTTCACAATGATCTCGTCCTCCCCGCGTCTCCTCGCACCGCTCATCCGCTCCGTCGTCGCCGCCGCCGTGCCCCGGCACTCGTCTTCCCTGCTCCTTCCCTCGCGCGCCGCCCGTTCGCCTCCGGGTCACCCCCTCCTCTTCCGCCGCCCCCGCCACTGCCGCACCATGGCTTCGGCCTCCGCTCCGCCCCCGGGCAAGTTCGAGTTCCTCGTCGTCGTGCCCGATAAGCCGGGCGCCCAGGCCAAGCGGCTCGAGGTGCGGTCGTAAGTCATGCCCATCCCCCTTCTCTCTCCCTCCCCCCACGCCTCCGGGCCCTCCGCCGGAGATGGCCGCGAAGTGAGAATTTACGGGGAAAATAACTCACCCGACTCGTTGCCTGCCACGCCTTCAGGAAACATTTCGAAGGCGTCAAGACCCACCTCGACTCTGGCGCCCTGAAGATGGGAGGCGCCGTACTCGACTCGGTGCCCGTCGGCGACGACCCCACCCAGTGGGAGTTTGCCGGCAGCACGCTCATTCTTGTGGCCGAGTCCAAGGACGAGGTCCTTGACATCCTCCGCCGCGATATCTACACCACGAGTGGGGTCTGGGACGT
Source organism: Nigrospora sphaerica (assembly GCA_018287875.1). Classification (NCBI taxonomy): domain Eukaryota; kingdom Fungi; phylum Ascomycota; class Sordariomycetes; order Amphisphaeriales; family Apiosporaceae; genus Nigrospora; species Nigrospora sphaerica. The sequence continues at coordinate 2,310,768 of JAGVVL010000018.1, forward strand.
TGAAAAAGTAAGTCTTTTGAAGGAGTCGCCGGCTTCGTTCGCCTTGGGAGATGCCCACAAACTAACAAACCGTCTGTACAGGCGCAAATCTGGCCCGTAAGTACCACCAGCCTTGATTGGGCCTTCAGGCTTCTCCCCAACTTAACGTTATAGCAAACCCCCCCTTTTCGCCATGAGCTAACAAATGCCACAGGCCAAAATCGCCTACCGTCTCCCGTAGGAAAGTCAGCAAGAGCTGATGGGTAAAGCGCCGAGGCTTGGGTGCGCGCCTCTGGCACTTCCATAGCAAGTAAATTGACTGTTATCATTACACCAAGTGCTTGGTCTGTTTTGTTCAGTGCCGAGCACTGCCACAACCCGACGATGCAAGCTCTACGGGGCTGCTCTCCCTTGTAGCCAAAGCCTCCCGTTGCGAGTGCCGCATTGCAAAACTGCCATCCCCGACCTGCTTTCTCAACATGGGTCTACCAAAGCCATACTCCGTATTCCCATCGCCTGCCGCTGGGGCATGAAGCCTCACAAATCATACCGCCCTCAGGTGTAACGACCATCACCTCATGACAGCTTCTTATGCCACCGCATCCACCTAGGCGCCACGAGTATCGTACAGCTCTGTTCATACCACTGCTTGGTCACAAATCAACCTCAAGCTGGTCGGCGTCGGGTCGCTGCTCTATGCCTCGGCCCCGTTCTCCTTGTCTCCCTTGTCTGCCCTCTCCTCCTTCTCCTGGGCGTCCACTCGCAGCTCATAGCTGAGATCGAAGCATTCGGAAAGCAGTTGCATCACACTGCCCTGCCCTTCGGGGATGTCTGGCCCGGCCATGAACTTTCCATCGACTTTCATGTTATCGATGGAATTCAGCTGTCGACGTCGGTTAGTCCGGGGCACTCGCTGCCTTGCATCGTGCAGGCCGACTCACCTTCATGCTGTACGGATACAGCTCACGGACCGAAGATACACCACCATTGTTCTTGACCTCAAGCAGGCAGCGCTTCAAAGTCTGCAACTGATTGTACACGGGCAACAATGCCTCTGAGACTGGCTCTGAAGATATCATCAAGTGGTAGATGTAGCCATAGCACCGTCGAATCAGGTAGAGCAACGTCTGGCATCCTGTTAGCCTCGGGGGACCGCAAGTCACATGCGGGCCAAATGTACTCACGCGCTGAACGTAGAGGTCCGCAGGTTGGCCCTTGTCATCCACCCAATTCCCGTTTATACGGCTCTCGTCAATCTTGTCAAGTCGGCGCTGAAAGTCGTAGAGGTCCGTTTCTCGCAGAGACCAGGCCTGTGTCAAGGAAAGCTTGTCCAGTTCGTTTCGAATGGAGACCAGGGCACTATAGAGGTGCTGCCACTGCTCGGGCATCTTCCCAGCTCTGTACCTGTGTCAGATGGCTTCACAGCACGCTGGTCCATAGACGTACCTCTCCAACACAACTCCGGTATATGTCTCGCATCTCTCAAGCAGGGACGAAACCTCGTCGGTGCCGCCCAGCGGCTTACCGTCCTCGCCGACAAACTTCCCGTTGACCCTCTTGGACGCAATCTCCTTAAGTTGCACCTGGAACCTGCGGATCTCCTCGGGTTTAAACTGTGGCCAAGGTCAGCATCATGCCTGCCAGGCTCGCATTGCCGCAGTCGCAAGTACCGTGGATTTTGTATTGATGGCGGCCATTTGCCGGAGCATAGAGACAAGCTTCTCGTGTGTCGCCATAATGGGTTCGCTGTAGACTTCGAGCCTCTTGTTCAAAGCTTCGAGGTGTTCCCGGCATCTATCTATGCGCTTCGACAGCATAACCTCGAGGAGATCGGCCTCTTTGTCGTCGGACGCAGTGGCGACCATGCCGGAGAGCCGCTCGAGTGTGTGCGAAATGCTCTTGAGGTCTTTGAAAGAGAAGAGGTTGGCCTCGTCCAGGTGGTCGAGAAGCCGCTTGATGGTCGAGGTGAGGGCATAGGCTGCCGGCGCCTCGTTGTTGCGGCCGATGGTCATAAAGAATAACGAGAGAAGCTGGAAGCAGCTGTCTACCACTCGGTCCACTAGGTCATGGGGAGATGAAACGTCAGCTATGCGCATCCCGAAAGCTGGTGGCGTCGCGCCGTGCTTGTAGTCACCTTGGTTTTCCTCTTTCTTGTGACCGCCGCGCAGCTCGTTGAGCTGCCTCACCTGGTCGAGAGTCTTTTCGTAGAGCACCATGACGTCCTGGGTACGGACGTACGTGGTCCGGTCCAGCTTGCGCAGAAGGAGCTGGTCGCGGATCGAGACGAGCTCGGCGAGGATGCGCTTTTCGCCCTCGTCCCGAGGCGCGGGTATCTTGGGGGTATCCATGGGCGCGTGGGGTTGTAGATGGGTTGGGGGAAGAAGCACGAGACAACCCAAACTAAAGTCCGCACGCGATGAAAGAATACGACGACGAAAGGCGATACGAACAAAGGAAGGAGATGTGTGGTCGGGCGTTGCGAAAGACGAGCGATGCAAGACAATGTGACCACCAGTTCCCGCGCGGGCTGACGCAGATTGGTATTTCCAGGACGTGCCAAGTGAGGCAGTTTGCGTGTTACCTGCGGCCACCCAGGGGATGGATACGAAGATCCAATGACGTGGGTTTCCAGTGGTTCCGTAAGGTGCTATCGGTAAGCCGTCGTGGAGAACGGTAGTAGCGAATCAACATTTATTTGCGGTGCTCTGCCGGCTCACAAGGATGGGCGACGGGCTCCTTGACAAGGCTTGGACAGGGAGTCGAGGCGCCGGGGAGTGTTCCCGAGGAGCAATAGTCTAGAAGCTGCGTGAAGACGGGCAAAGGTTACAAGGGCCGGCTGCAAGCCCTGCTTGGTCGACGCGTGGGGAGGGGAAGAGGCCTGTCCCGATCGGCCTGTCGATTGGTATCTGCCCGCCTAGATGTCGTCTCCCAGTTCCCAGTCTGCTGGATGGGCGGAGAAGGAGGTAGATAGAGGGGTAAAGGGAATTCGGATATCGGGCAAGGAAGCTGCAAGCTGTTCGAGATGGGCTCGACTGCATTCCCGTACATGTGCAACTTCATGTACGATACGGAGACGGTCGGCCTGATCGGATTGGCTCTCCCTTAGTCAAAGGCGGGGAAAGTCGAGCCACGAGGTGGGGGACTTGATGGGCATGGCATTCCGCCATGGCAGGAGCTCCAGCTCTCGCTTTGTGCCAGGCATAGCAGGCCTATCCTGCCGAGCCCGCCTGACCACGGCGGCCCAGCCAAAACCCAACCTGCCGCTGTCGGCCTGGACACTATCGCCAGCGGTCGTCGACGAGGCTGCTTGGCCGCGTGGGGCAGGCCCGGGGTGGCCTAAACGCTAATGCAGACACGACACTGGGCAGTCCTCAGATCGCCGTCACCCAAACCTGATTGGCCTGGACCCATCCACCAATCAGAGGGTAACTTTTCTTCCCGAGCTCTATGAACGGAAGGGCTCCCCTTCCATTCAGACCTAGACGGTGGTGGGGCAGCCCAGCCCAAGGACAAACTGTTTCGCCGGCTTTCCGCAATTTCAGTGCTGCCCGCTTAGGGCTCTCCGACCCTCTGAAAATCGTCCGGCCTAGGAATTTCGGTGGGCTAGTCTCTAAACCTCGACCAAGCAAAAAGTGCCTTTGTATCCAGCGCCCACGAAAGCATCCAGCAAGGAAGCCATCCAACACCTCACCATCCCTCCCGCAGGTCCAATCCACATACCACATCCAAAATGTCGACTCCCGAGCTGGCTTCGTCGTACGCGGCGCTCATCCTCGCCGATGACGGTGTTGAGATCACTGTAAGCGCACCCCGGGTCCGCCGCGCAGCAAATTCGATAAAAGCCCGCCCGATGCGCACTCCGGCGGGCCGCGATACGAATGCCGCATTGCACTGTACCAACGAGCGCTGCTGACTCTGGATTTCTCTGCACAGGCCGACAAGCTGCAGACTCTGATCAAGGCTGCTAAGATCGTCGACGTCGAGCCCATCTGGACCTCTCTGTTCGCCAAGGTACGACGAGAACAAGACCACATCCAACCCGCACGCCCTAAGTTCCGCGGGGAACCCCCATGAGTTGGAAAGCACGCGACGAGACTAACGCATCTGGCAACCACTGCAGGCTCTCGAGGGCAAGGACGTCAAGGAGCTCCTCTCCTCTGTCGGCTCCGGTGGTGGCGCTGCCGCCCCCGCCGCCGGTGGTGCCGCCGCCGCTGGTGGTGCCGCTGCTGACGCCGCCCCCGCCGAGGAGAAGGAGGAGGAGAAGGAGGAGTCCGACGAGGATATGGGCTTCGGTCTCTTCGACTAAGCGCGCCAATTCTCTCTTTCCTGCGACGTCGACGACGTTTCCCGCGAAATACCTCTCTTCCTTTTGTAACTTCATGGATCATGCATGGCTTTGGGGTTTTCACTTATAAACCACCGGCACCATCGGTGTGTGGCGTGAAGGGAGGCGAATGGCAGTTACTCGGATCGTGCCTGGGGACCAAAAAGAACGGCTCTTCGCATAGATCTAATATGATGAATGCGCTCTGGGAGAAATGAACACCAAAAAAAAAGTTGATGACTCACCTTCCCTATGCTTTCGCATATGGTGATCGGACGCCACCTGGGAACCCATGGGCTGGCATCCGATGCCATGCGAATGACACTGACCGCTATTATGTCTTCGGAATTCTACTATGCTGACGGAACGGTTATGTTGGAGTAACAGAAACGGATCGGGGCACCGATGACGGACTGCACGACATGCCCTGTCGAGTGACGTACTTTCAGATATTCCACCCTTGAACGTCATGATGAATAAACATACGCGACCCAAAGGGGCCTGCGAGCGTAGCGTATGCTCGAATACCTATACGGAAGATGTGCTGCTTGGAGCTTTCAGATCCCACGCAGTGCCCCTGCCCCCTTGAAGCATACGCGCGCGTCCCTCATCGTAATGAAACCAAACGCCCGTGCCATGCATTGATTCTTCTAGTCCGTAACGCTGCTATCCTCTCTCGTTGGCCCCCATCACTGCACGACGAGAGCAGCAGAGGGAGTCAGGCCAGCCTCTTTGAGTGTCTTGCCAAAGTCGATGCCCTCAAAAACCTTGCGCGGAAAGTTCATGGTAAACTTGGTAACGGTCACCTGGTTCTCCGTCTCAAGCATCTGGGCGACCTCGAAGAGCGTCGTCTCGGCCGGCAACGTCTTCATAACGTTGCCGCTGGGGAGCTGCAGTCGGAGCCGGGCCTCGGTATGGGCAGCGGCCGGACGCGCAGGGGCGGCAGCCGGGGCAGGGGCAGCAGCTTCCGCGGCAGCCGGGGCCGGACGGCCTTCCCGGGCAGCTTTCGCGGCCTCGGTCTTGCGGCGGCGCTCCTCCTTGTCAGCCTCAATCTTGGCCCGGATGCGCTTCTTGGCCTCCATGTCTTCGAGCTTCTCCTGGCGCTTCTTGGCTGCCTCCTTGATCTGCTCCTTGCGCGCGATCTCCTCCTTGAGGTCTTGCGTCTCCTTGGTGGCCTTCATGCGGATTTGCTGGCGTCGAGGGTCAGTGGGAAGCAGCGGGGCCCGGATGGGAAAAGGGTTCGCGTACCTCGTTGCGCTTAGCCTCCTCCTTGTCCACAACGGCCTGTTTGGCTCGCTTCTCGGCAAGGGCCTTGCGCATCTCGGCCAGACGAGCAACCTTCTCCTCCTCGGTCAGAGCAGCAATCTCCTCTGTCGATTCGGCAAAATCGTCGTGGCCGCTGTCTCGGGGTCAGCATCTACCCGACCGCATCTCCTAGCTTAGGACCGGGATAGGCAAGGGTGAGGCGTACGTCTTCTCGGCGTGGAAGCCAGCCAGCTCCTGGTTACGAAACTTCTTGCCGCAGTCATTGCAAACGATGGAAGCAGCAATCTGGTCATCACCAAGCGCGGCGGTGGACGGTCCGGCGGCGTCCTCGGCCAAAAGCTCGTCGAGCGGGGTTTCCTGGTTCTTCTCCAGCCAGTTTATAGCCCCCTCCACTAACGTGGCATCAGCACCGGACTCTCATCGGGAATGACGGCATGTACTGCCACGCGAAGGGCCGGACCTACAGCCTCCAGGCCGCTTCACGGCCAGCTCGGCACGTGACTTGTCGAAGCCCATCTCCAAAAGGGTGTCGAGATCCGAAGACATGGCGGGCAGGCAGAGTGGGGTTGTTGACGCGACGGTTGCGAAGGGGGGGAAGGTGCTACGGCAGCAGGAGATGGGATCGTATATTCGGGCGACGGGGTGTAATTCCTGATAGCGTAGTCCCGAGGAGTTGCTCGAGATCGGCCAAGTGGCTATCGCAAGCAGGATTGATTGGAGTATGATGGAAACAAGTCAGGTTGGTAAGCTTCGAATCTACCATGAGAGAGGGACGTCATTGCCGAGGGGCCCTTGGCTCTCAGCACAAGCAGCAAAAGAAACTTTGGATGTACATATCAAAGCTCGGGATTGGCTTAACCGCCTCAAGTACCGCTGTACTCTCTTAGTTGCAAGCGCTTCTCCCCCTACGACTAATTGGTCCCCAGGCGCTTGAGCCATGTGCCCCTTGGGGTCCGTGCATTGCGGTGGCTTGAGGTGGGATTTGGTAAAGATGGGATTGCGGTGGATGGCTGCGCATAAGCGGTGCACAAGACGGGACACAAACCACTGGCCCCGAAGTGCCCGCCCTGACCCGCTGGGCGTTCAGCTCATTCAAAGGAGATCAATCCCATCATCAGCACTCCCATTTCACTTACATTGGCTAGGTGGGGCTTTCCGGAGGCCTGCGGTCCTTGCTCTGGGCCCTGGAATGGGCCCTGGAGGAAAGGGAACGGGGCGGGTTGGCTTCCAGATGGGCGTCGGCGCAGGAGATGATCTCAGCGTCCGGGTGATTGGTGATGGACGATGTGGGCGCCCAGCGGGAAGCCTTCCAGCGCCGGGGCCAAACCAGCACATGGGAATATCGGGTCGGTGGCCCCCCTTCCATTGGAAATCAAACTCGTGGATGGGCCGGCGAGGAGGCCTGCTCGGCCTGCAGGGCCTGGGAGCAGCCAGCCGGCCAGTCAGCAGTGAAAGGACGGGCAGTCAATCGGTGCCAGCACCACGAGCGTGGGAGCGTGGGCACGTACGAGCGAATCGTGCCGGTCCATCCAGTCCAGCCGGCCCAGCCAGCCCAGCCAACCCGCTGAAAAAGAAGTACCTAACCTGATGTACTTACTTGCCTACTTCCCAAGGGGCTTCGCTGATGCAACGAAATACTTGGCCTATTCCGTTGGACTAAGTAGACAACCGCCATGAGCCGGTGCCTTGAATCCCGTTGAACCAACTTTCACCTACAACCGTCAACACTCCCGATTCTGCTCCCGCTTACCCATCGTCACACCTCTCGCTGCTACCGAGCCGCACTCGCCCACGACGCCCGTGTCCCGCTGCCTCAGGAGTTGAGTACGTGTGTTGTCTTCCCCTCTGCAGTAGGACACCTAGCCCTCGCTTTCCTACCCAAACGGGCTGCCCAGCCCTGGCGCTCGCAAGCAGGGTTGATAAGGTTGTTTGTCGCTCGCACGCCGGCCAAACCGACCCCGTCGCAGCCCAAGCCGACCTTTGTTCTCGGATCCTGACTGTCTCCTTCTACCACGCACCAGCAGCTGACAGGCGTCAACCAGCAGGACCCCCAAACCATCTCGCGACAGGTCACCTCGCTCGCCGTTGCAACCGGCTACTTTGCGCACAGTTTGAGCTCACGCGATCACACCCACGCCCAACTTGCCACGATCACCCCCCCTTCGCATCGAGAAACCCGCGAGCCCCGAGCACTGCCCGCCATGTCCGTTGAGATCGACCCCCAGGAGCTCGGCTTCCACCGTACGTCATCGCTCTCCCCCCTCCCGGCATGCCGGCTGCCATACAAGACGGCCGCAGCTGATACCGTGGGATAGGGCCATTCACGGTCGAGGTTTCCGAGGTCTTGAAGATCCGAAACCCCAACACCTCGCCTGTTGCTTTCAAGGCATGTCAGCCTCGCCCGCGGGCCGCTCCTCGCGCTACACTGTGTCTTCACGTGCTAACAGTGAACAGGTCAAAACAACCGCCCCGAAACAGTACGCCAAATCTGCCCGCCTTGTGCGCCTGCTATGACGAGAGGGGTGCTGATCATTGTCATGTCTTAGATACTGCGTGCGCCCTAACTCGGGACGCGTCGAGCCCGGCAAGGAGGTCGAGGTCCAAGGTACATCTGCATTTTCATATGCGCCCCCGCCCCGGCGATCCTGATCGTGCCGCAACTGACACCCCCCAAAGTTATCCTCCAGGCGATGAAGCAGGAACCTCCCCCCGATACTAAGTGCCGCGACAAGTTCCTGGTTCAGTCCGTCTCCATCACCGGTGACAAGGAATTTAGCAACCTGGCTGCCATCGTGAGCAAGGCCGTACTCCGTTCAGACGCATTCGGTACTAACTGGAAGCGCAGTGGGACTCGATCGACAAGTCGCAAATTCAGGAGAAGAAGATCCGAGTTCTCTTCCTGTCGCCCACCGGCACCGTTGGGTCTTCTCATCTGGAAACGCCCAAACGGGCCTCCGTTAGCAGCGGTGTTCGTGTGGCCCTGTCTTTTCCTTGACTCTTGAGCTTATTACTCACGTATACCAACCGCAGCATGACGCTACCCCCGAACTCGCCCCTCCTGCCTACTCTTCGCCCAGCGATTACCACCACGATGCCGAGATCAAGTCGGAAGACGAGGATGCTAAGCCCGAGCCCAGCACCTCGGCCATGGGCAGCGTTGCGGCCGCCGCCTCGTCTGCTGCTAACGCTACATACGAAGAGTTGAAGGCCCAATTGGAAAAGGCCCAGGTTACCATTGCTCAGCTGAAGCAAGACCAGGGCGGCCTGCGCCAACGCAAGGGCGGATCCTCGGAAGAAAAGTCAGCGACCGCACAGGTAGCCCAGCAGGTAAGGCAGGGCACCGAGGGTGTGCCAGTTCAGATGACGGCTATCCTGTGCCTGGTCAGCTTCCTGCTTGCCTATCTCTTCTTCTAGACCACGGGCAGAACGGTCCGCACTGGAACATCACACACCACAACGACCACTTTGGCAGCAGCATCAGCACCTCACGATACAGCATATGCTGGGTCTACCTGACGGAGAAGTTGACTGAGTAATGGATATCTACTCTGGAGGGAGCCGTCCAAGTAACGGACGCGCGCCTCGGAGTGCAGGATCGGGGTTTGGAATACCGAGTAAGAGGGGGCTGGAGAGGAGGCGGCGGCGGTATACGTACTACCGCGGGTGCCGGGGGTTTGGGCACCTCGACGAGTTTCACACTGAAATGGAACCTGCCACGACTTCATTTTGTTCGACACCCAGAGTATGTCTTTTGCTTACCAGGGGACGGGATGGTTTGGTACCCAGACCACCACAACCAACTTGTAACCTTAGCCGCGTATTCCCTTTTGTCAATTTAGTTTTTGGGGGTGAATGAAGAGTTTTGATTACCGACGTCAAGGTATGCCCAACTTCCACAGCATGGTTCGAGGCGGCAGTGGACGGAGTGGCTGGGGGGTAGTTTGGATGAGTAGCACCCTTCCGTGACGAAAGGCAACGCCACAATACGTATATACGTTTCGCCTTTGCTCACGTTCTTGAGCATGTCTACTTTTCACCGAACCCTAACTCCGTGTGATGCCATATCGGACCAACTTTCAAATACATACAACTAGATATGCTCCATGCAACTGGAGGGGCCTACCCGGCCAGGGGAGACGGTTATCCTTATAGCGGTGCTTGCTTTCTATATTTTTGGGCGCCGTTGGGGCGCGACACGCCTTCTATCGCAACTACATCAGCACACCGCACCCACGGCGCGACGGGTCATCATCATACGCATCTCTTCGTATACGGCGCAAAAACGCACACACGGCCTGGCGTACGTGTGTACGCGCGCTTCAGGAAGGGGGGAGGGCTCAGGCCTGGATCTCGGTCTCGGCCCAGTCGTCGACCCTCTTGGTGCCGCCGGCGCCGACCAGACGGCCGCCCTCGCGGCGCTTGACGCGGCAGCGGATGCCGACGTTGGCATCGAAGATGAACTGCCAGATGACGTAGGTCCAGGAGCGGTGCTGGGGCAGGTCGGCGTAGAACTCGCGGGCCATGGCGTGAAGGCGGGGCAGGCGGGTCCAGGGCACGGCGGGGAAGTCGTGGTGCTCGTTGTGCAGGCCAACGTTGTAGGTGAAGAAGTTGCCGACGCCGTAGTAGCTGTACGTCTCGGGGATGGGCACCTGGTTGGCGGGGTCGCGCTGCGTCGGCGTGACCGTGTCGTAGACGTAGTGCTCGGCGATGAAGTGGCCGGCCAGCGGGTGCAGCGAGCCGGCGAGGAAGGACGACAGCAGGAAGTAGAGCAGGGCGCCGCCGCCGAGGAGGCGCAGCACGGCGGCATCGAAGAGCACCTGCACGGCCAGGTTGGTGGCCGAGACCCAGGTGAAGGGCACGCGGTAGACGGCCATGGGGCGCACGGCGTAGAAGAAGATCTGGAAGGTGCAGAAAAAGGCCTTGCCGAGGATGGAGTCGAGGAAGACGGCCTCGAGGGCCGTGGGCAGGTCCGTGTCGAGGCCGTCGACGCCGAGCGACTTGTGGTGCGTCAGGTGGTAGGGGCGGAACGAGGCCGAGTAGGGGATGCCGATGGGCAGGTTGGCGAAGATGGCCAGCAGGCGGTTGGCCGTGGCGGAGCGGAAGGCCAGGTTGTGGCTGATCTCGTGGATGGCGAGGAAGAGGTTCTGGTTCGCCGTGGCGCCGACGACGTAGGCCAGCAGCCAGAAGCGCGGCGAGAAGAAGGGCGCGTCGCGCACGAGGTAGGCACAGAAGACCTGCAGCGACACGACGGCCAGCACCAGCCACTTGGTCAGCGGCTCCGGCCCGCACAGCTTGGTGACCTCGGGGTGCGCCTTGATGATGGCCAGCCGGCGCGTCCGGTGCGGCTCCTCGGTGTAGGTCCAGAAGAAGTCGCGGTACTTGGTGTCAGCGGGGGGTTCGTGGTCCGCGTCGGCGGTGGCAGCGGCGGGGGCGCCCTTGCTGTTCAGCTTGAGGACGCCACCCTGGGCCGCCGCCGGCTGGGACGCCGTCGAGGCGGCCGTGATGGTGGGGGCTGCCGAGGGGGCCATTCTGTCGGGTCGACGGCGGGTGCGCTTGGGGGTTGGGGCGGGCGAGTGACCCTACGAACTCATGGGAGGAGGCGCGCGGCGGAGAGAGGGACTGGCGAGGACAGGACAAGACAACACGGTGGCCGAGGAAAGAGAGGGAGGAAGAGAACGAGAGGCAGAGACGGTGGGAGAAGAGGAAAGACTGTGTGACCCCGTGGTTCCTGATTCCTGTCGGCCGGGCTGGAGGCGGGCGGGATAAAGAGAATTGCCAGATTGGGACCGGCAAAGGGGAGGGCGATGTGGAAGGTGGCGATCTGGAGACATCTGCTCATTTGTGTGGAGTTGGGAATGCGCGGTGGGCATTTTCGCGCGCCAGCCCAGGACGAGAGGCCAATTGACGCTTCTAGACCAATGGGGCCACATAGGGGTTCACTTGTGGAGGCTCCACCTTCCCCTCGTGGCACCCACTGGCGTTTTGTAGGTAGAAACCCTTGCCCGGGACCCTGGAAAAAGACGCCAAGTTATAGCCCGTTAATACCACTACTATGCATCCATCAACGGTTACTAAAATATAAGCATATACTCACCCCCCGATGATGCCTCCTCTACCACTGTATGACTAAATCTCGGCCTGTGCACGTCTCCTCTGGACGTTGACTTGAACTAGCCATTTCTCGACCCTAGGGATATATCCTACTTAGAGAAGATCGATCAGCCGTAGACTGTTAGCGAAGTTGGTGTTGTGATGCACATTAGAAAAGCAGTCGCCCCTACCGGCCGGCTTGTATCCGACGATTAGCTGAGAACAGACGACTCTAGCCTGACCAGCCCAACACCCGCTACCTTCAGGTATTAGAGAGAACGGCTACTGCATCTGTGTATGTAGGTACGGTATGTAGGTAGGCACTCATTCATCGGAGGGAACATAGCCCCTGCGCTCGAGATAGGATCACTTTTGCCCAACCCTGCATATCGCATCCCGCCCGAAGCACCGGGACCCATCCGTAGTAGCCCTGCCACGAACGTCCCCTCAAGTTTAATTATAGCCCGACCATACGCCATCTCATTTCGCAGCCGTGGCGTTTACTCATCCTGAGATGGTAATTCCCTGTCCTCTTAACCTGGAGTCCCTTCCCCCCAATGGGAGTCACAACCCCCTCGATTGGGACCGTTCTATCTGACTACATGTTGCTCACCAGGCTCGCGGCAACGCGGCACCGTACGACGTGGCATAATATTATGCATGGGTTCCGGCCTACTGTGCCGGCTGCCTTCCAATCCTTGGTCCATTCACTATAGTGCTTTCCTCTTCCTGCCACGTTCCTCGACTTTACTGGGAACACGTAAAAAGGCGGGGCGAGAGCATAGCAGAGTGGCATTGCAGACTGACTGATGCCTGGCTACGTTCCGTCCATTGAGACAAAAACCAAGGTGGCGTGTGTGGACGAGGACCCCAAGGGACAGCATTCTGCCCAGATAGCACGGTACGGGAGGCTGTAAGCGTCATGCGTGATGGCGTTGCCTTTCGTGCCCTATGTCGCGATCGCCACACACAGGAGCCACGGGATGAGGGCAATACTGTTCTGAAATACCAGACATTGCAGGCATATCTCTTGATTTCTTACAAGCTTGCAGGTACGGCATGGTGCTGAGTGGCACCTGAGTCTTCATGCAAGTTACGGTGGTCCAAACTTCCATCTGTTAGACTGGAACCTCGAATATGAAGGTGTACTACGCTAGCTGTTAGATCATGGCCCTCGTAACAGAGTATACGCTAGGCGTCGAAGAACAGCCGAGTTTCTTATTCAGTGACGGGTGGCTGGTCTGGCATGCACCCGCGTAACGGCCCGTCGGGAATTCACGAAGCCGGCGTTGGCGTTCTACAACCAACCTAAAAGCAACAGGCATAGCGGGTTCGATACCGAGAGGGGGGACCCTGGGTCTCCCCCGCCGCCGCAAAGTCACGAGCACCCGTGCCCGAACAGGCACGAGACGCACACCAGCGAAGGACCCGCCTGCGCGAGGCTTCCGTCGTTCAGTACCAGGAAGGAAACAATTTGAGCAAAACATGCAACGGTGAAGAACATAGGCCTCACATCATGTTTCGCGACGTGGGGTAATAGGACTTGGCGCGTACTCCATACGGCGGTGTTGCACTGCGGTCGTCTCGATTAAGTTTCAGCAAGCGCACCTCCACATTGGCCTCCCTGTCTGCCAGAAGAATCGCGCACAGCTGCCCGTCATCGGTTGTCCGACGCGAGAGCGGAGGCCAGCGTATAAATAGTACTACTACTGTGCAGCAGCCGCCGTTTGGACCCAGCTCCGCCAGGTCGTTCCTTGGTGGCCACTCTTCGCGGGCAGCGCCTCGTGGCCGAACAAATCACAAGGCAAGCCGAGACGAGACGACGCGAGGCCGTATCAGCTCGACGCGGTGGCTGACAGTGGGTGCCTAACCGGGTAGACGGGCCACGGTGAAGTCCAGGCTCCGTAGAGATCGTCAGGAGGACGGACGTGGAGGACGTGAATTGGTCGCAGGGACGGGACGCATGCGATGAGCGTTGAAGGTATCACCATGCCTACTGCCTAAGGTGAGTTAGTAGGTAAGTACCTTGGGTACTCACACACCAACGGCGTCGAAGCCGAGGAGCGGCAACGGCGCCTGCGGACGCTTCACGTGAATTCGGACGGCACAAGATGAAGTCGCCATTACGACACCAACAGCCTCAAGGTGTGCCGGCGTTGAAGCTTGAAGCCGTTCCACGAATGGGAGTCCATTGGCTCGTTGCCCTCCAGCTAGCGGCAACCCTACGCAGCTGCACGAGGCGGGTCGCGTGCCAGCAACTGATCGGTCGATTCCCAGCTCGCCAGCGCTCTTGCATGAAAAGTAAAGCAAACGGGACGGGCACCCGCTGGCCGTAACTGGACAGTCGTCCCTATGGCGACTCCCTCCGCCCATGACAGAAAGCGGGGACGCTGGACGACGGCGGAAGGCTTCGAGAAGGAGAAGCAAACGAGTGGGCGGGATCGTTCAGGGGGAAAGCAACGGTTGCACAACTAACAGCTCGGAGACGGACGGACGGGTGGACCCGGCGGTCAGCTCAGCAGGGCGCTCTCGAAATTTGTTGACCTGTTGGCTAAACCGGTTTCAGGGTCCGACCTGACGAATTTCCAACTTGGGCCCTCTGGTCAGCGGGGTTACGACTGGGACCCGGCCAGGGATGCTTGCTGGCATATGGCCCAAGCTCCCTTGGCCTAGCTCAACGGATTTTCCAATAGGAGAAGAGAGCTTCGTCAGCGCCCTGTACGAGGCGATGCGCCCCGAAGGGAAACTATTGGCGGTGCGTAGTCGTCCGTGGTAGATGGTACCGGTGAATGCATCGTCTTTCGTCCCGGCCTCTGCCCCGCGCCCTGGATTGGATGCCTCCGACAGTGCTGAGACCCCGTTGCAGTGGCCGGTGGAGGGACAGATAAACCCCCCGCAGCAGGGCGACTACCTTGACACGGTACCGACAACGTGACCGCCATGCTGAACGGAAGCTGTAACTTGCAGCCGGGCTTGGCTGCAATCAAACATGGATCGATAGCGAAGCTCGACGAAGCCGCCAGGCGGCGGTACACAGTATACTCGCCCATGTTAGCGGGTCGGGAGCAGGGCAAACAACTTGGAATCCCGGCCTTTACCAGGACGCCACCCGTACCTGTCTGTTGTCTGTGCCTGTGGCCAGTCTCTTGGCCCGTGTCTGTGTTCCAAATAGTTTGTCCTGCCGGGTTCGAAGCTAGCCACCCTGCTACCTTGGCTTTTGGCAGTTGGGACGCTGCTTGTTCAGCATGCAACATCCAGGATGCATAGGATGAAAACCTACTTACCTAGGTACGATGGATGAAAAAATGTAGGTTGGTACCTATTGAACAGATCCCTTTCCATGCCTGTAGACAGTGACTGCCTGTGTTCGCCGTAGCCATTGACCTCTCTCCCTTCCCCCCCCCCCCCCCCCCCCTCTCTCTCTCTCTCTCTCTTTCTAGACGTATCCAGTAAGGGTGGTTGGACTTCGGGACCCGACAAAATGTACAAAGTACGTGATAGTCGCTGACATCGGCGACAAGGCCCCCCTCGCACCTTGCCCACATTGGATCCCCCCCAAAGAAAGCTTATTAACGGCAGGCTGGCACCTGTTCCGCGGCGTACGCTTATCTGCAAACTGCATAACGTGGCACACCGCGTCGTGTGTCGGTCGAGAATCGTCTGAGTCCAAACAATTGAGTTGCCGGGATCAGCTGTTTGGCGGGAATACTACCTAACGCCCAGGTGGAGGTATACGTACCTCGTCGTCGCATCCCATGCACGACGGCGCATACCGTAGTCGTACAGTAGAGAGTAGGTACACACACACACACACAGGCACACACACACACACGCATAGGCACCATAGGATTGCCGTGGAGGGAGGGCCCGTCTTCCGTATGGTTGCTTCGGTCCTGTGTGAGTGCTTCTTCCCGCGCCTCACACACCCTCCCCATCCCCCGGACTTCCGCTCTGGCTACAGAAGGATACCTGGTACTTTGGCAATACATAGCTCTCCGGCCGGCCACCCCCTCCTCGTCCTGGAAGCCAATTCCCATTGCCCTCCTTGTCTCTGCCTCCCGCCCTTTCTCACTCCCGACCTCCCATCCGTTCCTATAAATACAAGTACCCGTCTTCTTTTTCTCGGCCTGAGAGAACGCCTATTCAGATCTCAGTCAATTACGCCTCTTAACTCTTCCATTGCATCGCTGTTTGCCTTGCTTTCTCGCCCTCACATACACATACACGCACACACATATCTACCTACACTTGCTCCGGCGGTCGTTAGCCCACCTTCTCTACCAAACAACACAAGCCTACGTCGGCTCAATTGCCAAACATGGCCGGTCCCCGCTTGACAGCTCCCGCCGCGAAACAGCTGGTGCGCTCCATTAGCACCACGCCCTCGCAGGCCGTCCCCAAGTCGACGACGCTCCTCGCGACCTCAAAAACCACAGCCCCTCTGATGCGCAAGTATGCCGACCTCCTCAAGGAGCGCAACATTGATGCCGAGGTAAGTTGGATGTGTGTGCAAAGAACGCCAGTGGCCCGTACCGGTTCACGAATTGGTGGCTGCTTGTCGCTGAGCTGTACCGCGTGCGCCGCATACCACCGTTTCCCCCCTATCAGAAGGGCCCGGCACTAACACGGATGGCAACTTCAGGGATCGCAGCACCCCCGCAGCCTCTACACGCGTTCGGCCAACCGGCCTCACCCGGCCCCCAAGCGCCTGCGCCTGATGCAGACATTTACCAGCACCAGTGCGCCCCGCGCCGCCGAGCGGAAACGCAGCACCATGGACTTCGCCGTGCTGCCCGGCGCCTCGTCGCTCGAGGGCGAGGCCACGGACCCCTACGCCCACATCCGCGTGCCTCTGCTGCCCGATAACTTCATGGCCCACAATGCCCCCGAGGCCGTCGACGAGCCGACGGCCATGCCCGAGATCAACATCGTGGCGGCGAATCCCGAAAACGTGGCCGTCTCGGCCCTGACCGAGGTCGAGGGCATGACTATGGACGGCGTCGAGCTCAAGTTCGCCCACACCGAGTCAGCCTCCGAGTCGGAACCCAGCATGATCACCAACATGTGGCAGGGTCTCATGTCGGACATGTTTGGCGACGGTAAAAAGAAAATGTCGGTATAACCAAGATACGGCAACATCGCTGCCGCCCCGGTGGTATGCGGGGTTTGACGCCTGTATGATGCATGGAGCTAGGCCCGGATGAGGGCACGGCGTCTACGGATTGTGGGATTTTGAAACGGCGTGTTTCTGGCTCTGTCGCTCGCGAATGGGCGACAGAGCAGGCGGTCCTGGATCGGATCGGGGCTGGTTGGGTAAATGATGTTTTTAATGAGTCCTTCATTTTCGCGGTGAGATAGAGAACCGGCTCTAGTTAGCAATTCCGGATAGCTGGGCCTACCAAGCTCGGTCACGACATCGAATGAGTATAAATCTACCATTACACACAAGCCGGGCCATCATCGCTTCGCAACGTTTCATCGAAATCTACCACTTACATCCAACCAATCTGCCGAAGGTTGCGAGAAGGAACTTTGGTCGATAACAGCCCGTAATCCCGATGCGCTCCTTCGAACGAGAAGACATGCTCGCTCACACCGGGATTGCTCGGGCATGGAACGGGCAGATTTGTTTGGCCCGGGAGGAGCTAGCGAGAGGTACCAGCTCGGCAACCGCGACCACTAGCTCGTCTATAAGGTCACGAGGCGCATTGCATGGCATTGGCGGGAGAAGCACAGCTGCGACACGTCAGAAGAGACGGACGCCTCTTCCTGGGCCCCCGGACCCCGAGACTGCCGCTCATGGCAACGCGACTTGGCGAAGTGCCGCAGTATTACGACCGCTTACCTCATGCAAAGGGGGGGTGGGTATAAGCAGAATGGAGAGACGGTACTTCCCCAGCACAGCCATGTCGCACGCCGCTCTCCGTCAAATGATAGCTCTTCGATCTGTTCCAACAGCGATATAGACCGCGCAGGTACATGACATACTACGATTCCGGCGCTATCGAAGACGATACCCGGAGAGGTTCGTCGCCTCTTCTGTCGGTTTATTCGTCACTGCTACCTTGTTCTTCTGACTCGGTGCTATATCTTTCCCACTCCATCGGTACGCTTTCCTTGCGGAGTTCCCGGAGTGCGGCATCTAGGTAAGGATTGCTTAACGCGTAATTCCGAAGGGTAGATCCATAGTGGCAAGCAGCATGGATAGAACAGAAAACAACGTGCTGAGATCTGATCTACAGTGTATGGGAGGTGTCTCCGGCCCTCGCGGGTGGGGGGAACAAAGGGTTGTCTCCGACTTCCACGTAGGGGATAACGGACAGCCCATCATCGGTGGCTGAGCGGCTGACCCGCCCGTCATCCCTGCCCATACTGGGAACACATCCGTTCATCTTTTGCCTCCTTCCCCCATCTTCCCCATGCCGCCTTTTCCCTGCGCGGCCCGGGGGGTCGCACCACGCTGATGAAGGCCCCTCTCGGCCTATTCTTGGGTGCCATCAGCCGCCCTCGGCGGCGGCCGCGGCGGCCGCTCCCTCGTTCTTTTCACTCGACGCCGACGAGCTTTTTGCTCAGCTCCCAGAGCGCCACCTCGCGCTCCTCGTCGAAGGCCCAGGGAGCGTAGCCGTAGTACTCGAGGTTGAGCCCCGCGCCCTCGGGGGCCGGCCCGGCGACCGAGGCGCCCTCGAGATAGAGGCCGCCGCGTCCCCTACAGCAACACAATCGGGGGCGGGTCAGCTTTTGCCTTTCGGTCCTTTTTACCAACCCAGGAAAGCGGTAGGAGGAGGTTGCTTACTCGAGGTCGCGCGACACGGCGCCGTAGACGCTCGTGGCGCAGCCCTGCTCGCGGTTGGCGACGGAGCGGCGGCCGACGTCGGTGGCGAGGGCGGCGTCGGTTTCGGCGCGGGCGCAGCCGCCCTGGAGGTTGGGGCTCAGGAAGAAGCCGGGCGAGATGCTGTTGGCGTGCAGGCCCCGCGCGCCGTAGAGGCGCTCGATCTGCGTCGCCATGTGGATGTTGGCGTTCTTGCTGGCCGAGTAGGCGACCCAGGGGTCCGGCGGCGCCTGGCGCCCGGCCCCGACGACCCCGTAGACGTCGACGTCCTCGGGCACCCCGAGCGACGCCAGCCGGTGCGCCAGCGACGACACGTTGAGCACGCGCGCGTGGAACGCCGGCGTCGCCGAAGCCAGCAGCCGCCCCGCGAGCTCGTGGAACAGCAGGAAGTGCGACAGGTGGTTCGTCCCCATCTGCAGGTCGAAGCCGTCCTTAGTCCGGCCCTCGGCCACTGCCATGATCTGCCGCATGCGCGCTGTTAGCGGAAAGGGGTCCGGTCACTCGATATCGAAAGCGCGACAGAGAGTGAAAGCGAGAGAGGGGACTGGGGGGTGGTTCGGGCGTACACCGGCATTGTTGATGAGGATGTGCAGCTTGTCACTGCGCGCCTTGAACTCAGCGGCGCAGGCCCGCACGCTGGCGAGGTCGGTCTGGTCCATGAAAAGGAGGTGGACGCGGCCGGTCGGCAACAGATCGGCCAGCTCCTCCCGGGCCTTCGCCAGGTTCCGGGCCGTGGCGTACACGGTCGCCCCCGTCGCCGCCAGCGCCCGGACGGTAGGGGGCCCCATGCCCGACGACACGCCCGTCACGAAGCACACCTTATCTGGCCAGGCGCCCTCGAGCCCCTCGTCCCGGATGATCTGGAGGCCCGTCGGCCGTCCGTCGCCCGGCCCGGCCAGGTTCTCGAGCCGGTGGGCCTCGGCGTAGCGGCCCGTCAGGTTCAGCGGAAGGGGGGAAGACATGATAGAAATATGAACCGTGGTATTCCGGCTGGTTCCGAACAATTCACAAGGGGAACGGCTTGGAAGGCGCTTCTTCTTCGGAAGGAGGAGATTTACTACTTCTGCCGGGATCCTCGTGTCCGGGGCAGCTCTTTATATCTAAGCTCTTAACCACCACAGCCGACCCTTAAGACAGCCTTCAGTAAGGAAAATGTCTGCCATAGTTTCTTGGCGCCCGACACGAAGCCTCCTTCCTTCCAGTCGTTTCTCCTGCATCCTGACGGTGATATGCGAAGCAGCCGACTTAAGTCCGGGACGGCCGATAGAGCGTCAAAGTCCGGGACTCGTGCACTCAGACCCACTCCCAAGCCCCTTTCAACTACCAACTGACTGACCCTGGGGCTACGGAACGGCTGTTTGGCCCGAGCCCTCGCCCTCCGTTTTCGGTTCGGGGCGAGTAGCTAACAGTTCGACAGGTACCCAAGTATTGGGGGGCCCTTTCGCTCTTTACCACGGCCCTGCCGAGCGGCAGCTTATAAGGCGTGACCACTGTTTCACTAACATGATATTTCTTCACTTCAGTACCAGGTACGATACGAACCACAAGGGTGAATCGGTTGAAGTGCTTGATTCGAATATCCTACACCATCTTGCATTAGAAGCCAACGAGAACACACTGTTGAGCACTGTTCGCGTGGTACCTGGCTGCACTCAGGGTTTGACAAGGCCTTCTCTCCCAGTCCTCACCCCGTCGTGGAGGACTCGGTAAACGATGCCGCTCTTCACAGTTTCTTCTGCTTAAGCAAGTATCTACTTGATTGTTTGATAAAAGTATTCCGCCTTCTCCACACTACTCCCTATTCCTTATTTGAAGGTCCTGTCGTTATAGAGTGGGGATATTCCACCTATACAACGTAACCTGAATAGATTCACGCCGACAAAGGCCAGTGGGGCATGAGATGTGGGGTGACCCCGTACCAAGCGGGTACAATCTGAATGGCTATTTAATAATTAAGATAAGATGACAAAACAACATCCAAGCATCAGTGGTTTAGTGGTAAAATCCATCGTTGCCATCGATGGGCCCCGCGTTCGATTCGCGGCTGATGCATAACAGCTCCGGCTTTCATTTTTACCCCCTTTGCAAGGGTTTGCCTGCCTTTTTATACAAGAACAGTATAGGTCGCGACGTGGGTTTCAATGCCTTGGTCCCAAAGGCTCAAATCTATAGATATGGCCGAAATCGCAAACTGGTTGTCTGTAGAAACGCCCAGTAGGCCAGAACACAGTTGAACAGCTGAGGAAAGGCAGAGAGAGAGAGGCATGCCGCGGTAACCACGCGTCCATCCATCCCGGGCCGTGCATTACTCTTCCCCGAGGCGCATGCGATCCGTCACGCGGCAGATTGCGTTCTCGTCGCGGAACCGGTTGGCGCCGCGGCTGTTGGCCAGGGCGTAGCCGTAGTCGGGGGTGTCGGGGTCGCCGGCGCCGGCGCGGCGGCCGCCCAGCAGGAACTTGGGGTCGACGGTGCCGACGGCGAGGGCGACGTCGGCGCGGGCGGCGTCGCGCCAGTACAGCAGGCTGCCGCAGGCGGCGCAGAAGCCGCGCCGGACGCCGGGCGTCGCCTCGTAGTCGCGCAGCGCGTCCGTCGCCGTCAGGTACCGCAGGCTGCCCGCCGGCACGACGTGCGCGTGGAAGACGAGCGTGCCCGTCTGCCGCCGGCACTGCGTGCACTGGCAGCTGTGGCTCTGCGCACAGGCGTCAGCCACCCTCCCCCCGGGGGTACCCTGGGAAGCAGAACCTCGCCGCACCGGCCGTCGGGGGTGACGGGAGGAGGAGGAGGCGGGCGGGCGGCGAGGCAGGGGGCGTCTTTCTCACCTTGTCCAGAAAATCGTGGTCATCGGGGAAGTCGACCTGGTACCGGATGGCGCCGCAGAGGCAGCCGCCGGTGATGGTGGACGGTTTGGGGAAGTCCTCGGGTGAAGTCTGGGACGCCATCGTGTGTGCAGAAAGAGAGGGATCGGGGAAGTATTACGACTCGACGGCAACGGAACGGTAATGTGGTCAGCACGGTACGTTTGTTATTTATTCCATGTTTTCAACGTGATGTCACAGTCATCGATTACTTGCACTGTCGTTATCTCCCGGCTTGGCACATTCGCCCTTCCTGTGTCAAACTACGCCCTGCGCGAAGTTGTACCGGCTTGGGCGCGCCGCTAGTCGGACGTTCACCCGATAAGGCTGTATCGACCTACCGGATCGGGCCACTTTCCAACGGTCGCGTTGCGATCTCTCCCCCCCTGGGTTGAGGACACGCTCCTTTCTTTCCTTGGGGGTCTGTCCCAAGAGTGCATCCCGGACCGAAATGTCCGAAGCGGCCAACATTTGGTTTACTTGGGCGCACAGTCGAGCCCCTCGAGACCCGAGGTATCAAAACCATTGCACACCCACTTCGGTGCCTTGCCGCTCGGGGGGGTGATGGACACATTGCGAGCGTGGATGTTTTGGCATTGCTGTAAAGGACGCTGCGGTAAGTAGAGCGATCCAAGTGCCTGAAGAGGGGGGAGCATGACGAACTTGGGGAGACGAGCAGACCAGAGTCCCAACCTGGGGGTCGTGTTTCTTGGACGCCGTGCCGGTGAAGTCGAGAAAGCGAATATCCGAGATGACCATTTTGGACTGCATATCATGGTCAGTCCGGAACGACGATAGCCCACCGCCGCGCCAACAGCGGTCCGGCGTTGATGTGTGTGTGAAGCGGATAGGCAAGACACCCTACCGGAAACATGCGACACAGAGTCTCGTTCTTCTGTCCGTAGCACTGGTTGAGCTCGATGGCCCAGTCGTTGTCGATATTGTGGAACTTCTCGTACGTCACGTTACGGACGTGGCCTTGGCCGCCGCCGCCATTCAGGTTGTCCTGGAAGTTGGTCTGCACGCCGGGCCAGACCTTGATGCGGGCGCCGTCGCTGGCGTGCGACATTCTGCAACAAAACCACGGGGTCAGTACCTGCTTCACCCCACCGACAATGGGCGGTGGCCGGGCCTGTTCCGCGCCTCTCTGCTCGGAGCGGTAGCGGGACGGAGAACGAGAGTGCGGCGCGAGGATCTGCGGCGAGCGGCCGAAAAAGGGGGAGGAGGCTGCTTACGTCGTGTTGTAGACGTAGATGTTCTCGACAATGTCGTACTCAAGCGCGTACTGGCCCAGCGACCCGACCGAGATGCCGTGCGACCCGTTGCACCGCAGCCCCTGCACCACCACGTTGGTGCTGTTGGGCTTGAAGGACACGCAGTCGTCGCCGTTGTCGACGACGGAATCTTGGATGACCACCCCGTCCGACCGGTACGTGTCCCAGCCGTCCGTGTTCTTGGCCTCGTTCTTGCTCTTCGAGGCCCCGCGGATGGTTACGTCGCTCACGATGAAGTCGGTCGTGTTGGCGATGAGGTTGTACCACTAAGGATCGGGGGGGTTGCGTCAGTGAGCCCTTCCAGCATAAAGTGCCCCCTGCCCCCTTCTTTTCTTCTTCGGCCGGATACCGGCGGGGAAGCAGCGGCTCTTACATTGGGCGAGTTGATCATGTTGATGCCACTGAAAGTTCCGCCTTCCAGACCGTCGGTGACGAAGAGGACGGGCCGCATCAGCGTCGGGTTGGCCGCGAAGCCGTCCCACCAGGCCTGGCCGCGGCCGTCGAGCGTGCCGACGCCGCCGCCGTAGAGGTTGACGTCGCGGCCGCCCCAGAGCCAAAAGGCCGAGGCGTTCTGGTAGGGTATCTTGAACGAGTGCTCAGCCCAGTAGCCGACGTCGTCGCGGAACGCCACACTCCCCAACAGGGCCACGTCGACGGCGTCGAGGAAGCGGAGGTCCAGCGCCGTCGCCACCGTGTAGTCGTCGTCGAGCACCACCGTACCCCCACGGTTGCAGTCGTGGAACGCCTGCAGGATCGCGGCCGCGTCGTCCTCGCCCTCCCCGCCCGCCTTGACAAAGCATTGCCTGTCCCGCGGCGGCGAGGGCGGCTGCGCGCGCCCCGGGTTGTAGGGCCAGGGCTTGACCTCGGGCCGGGGAATCGGTCGCTTGCCCGTGTAGGGGCTGGAGGATCTCATGGGAGAGCTCGAGGCCACTGCAGACGACGCCAGTGTCGCCGCAGCCACGACTCCGAGGATCCGGGGCAGCATCTTGCATCGACTTTGATCTTGTACGCCTTCCTTCCTCGCTTCACTTGTCTCGATAAGTACCTAGGTACTTATTTGACAGTGAACTCGAAAATCTGCGGGCGGCGTGACATTTATGTTCCATTCCCACGCGCAACCTTCATCCCAGCATGCCGGGTAACGCCGTTTAGCCATGCTAAGCTTGTGTACCTACATGGTCCTCGACATGGATGCGGGGAACAATTCTGGTATTTCCATCAATCAGATGGCAAGATTGACGGTATGTTCCGAAATGAGTTGTTTCTGGAGGCTCAAGTATTTTGGGCGGACCTAATTTTAAGGCGCAACCCTCCAAAAGGGGTCACGGGCTTCTTGTGCTGTTTATCTCCCAGGTTTACACCTCCGGTTCTCCGGAATGCATAGCTGACGCCGCGCCCACATGGAAATGCGATGCCTGCCGAAGGGGAAGATTGCTTCTCTCACTCGCCTATGCCATTGTAGGATATTCTCCTCCCAGAACCAAGGCTGACTCGCCACGTCTGTGGCTCCCAGGGAACCGTAGCCACGCGCAGAACACTTTAACATAGATTTCCAGTGGTATAACACGCTCTGTTTATTCATTCCTACCACCACGCTCATTTCTCCTTAGCGCTGGCCGGTGATACCAGCTGCATTTTCTGTTGTCCAAGAACAGGCCTATTAAGTGGCCAACATTAAAGCCTGGCTAGCCCGCAACCTGTCTGTTTTCACGCACAAACTGGGCGGCCTGCTCGCGTGTGTTGAACTTCTCGTGCCTGCTGCCTGCGAACCCGTTGGTCTGGGAGCTACAGGCTTCCCATGTGGTGTAGATGCCGGGCTCTCTACCTCGAGCCACGGCGTACCAGTCACCTGTCACGTTTCCGTAGAAAGGCACATCTGCAAGATCGGGCCCTTGGGCTTCGGTATGCGAGCGCCACTTTTCTTCGGCCTCTGCGACTGTTCCGCATCCAAGATAGTTCTGGCCGGGGAACCCCTTGACCTGAGCTTCGCACTCGGCCCAGCTGCGGTAGATACCTGGGGTTCTTCCTTTGAACACTACGTAGGCGGCTTTAGGCATCTTCGATGGTTCTGCCATATGGACGGGCGGTATATTAGCTCTGCGTGTAGAACGAGTGGCGGACGGACTTTAGCTGCTCGACTGAAGTATGTACCTACCAGAGGTCAAGTCGATAGGATGATAAAGAGGAGCTCCCTTGTGCGCCAGCACGAGGTGGAATCTGGCTTGAAACAAAAAGGCCGAGTTACAGTTTATTGGGAAATAAGAAGCTAGGTGCCTGCCTAGTAAGTATGCTACTTGTCTACCTCTTATATATATCAACAGGCGGAGAAACTGGTCAAATCAGTTGTGTCATGAGTTAGCGACTGGCTGCTACCCTGCCGGCGGCCCGAGTCCAGTAAGAAGCCTGCCCGCCTTCTTCATTGATGCCAAATCCAGCATCCGGCCACTAATCACTGCCGTCAAACGCCGGTGGTGGTATCCAAAATGCCGCAGTGCGGCATCCGCAGCCCGGCCCATATTGGAGGCAGCTTCACCTACTTCTTTGAGGAGCACATGCTTAAGGGCTGCATACTCGCTTATGCCATACTACGTTCCCCTCCGGATGATTGCATTCAAATAGGACGCCAAGAGTCACCCCAAGTACTCAAGTAGGTACTCAATGATTTGATTAGGCATGTGGGCTGATTGAACATAAACCGGCACCTCGTGTGGTTTGCGATACGATGGTCACCTTTGTGATCAAGATGAATAGCTTGATAGATGCTTCAGTACCTTAGTAACCTACTGCCGTTGGATTTCTGGGCCACGGTCAAATTCGACCGAAAAAGAAGAAAAAGGGGAAATGAGATATCGTGAGATCGACTGCAAGCAAACGTGTAACTTCAACGGCCGATTGCCTCTCGATAACCCTGGTTGGCTCGAAGCAGCGAACATGCTGCACAGTCAGAACCCGTATATCTCAGAAACAAAGGGACGGAAAAAAGAGCCTCGCCCTAGCTTGCGGCCGTGAAAGATATATCTCGAGTATCGGGGGGGGGGAAGAAGCACCATGCTTCAAGCGCCCTACAAGTGCCGCGTCCTGACGACGGCATCATTCCATGGGGTGTGTATGGGGGATGAGGTAGTGCTCGGAACGAATCGTAAACCCTCATGGTTCAAGGGTCACAGCCTCTTCGGTTATTGTTCGTTGTAGCTCCCGTGGCCATGGTTTCCCCTGATACGAGGTGTGTATTAATACCATGGCGGCACCGAAAGATGGTGTCCGCCTATTAAAGAGAGGATATCTGTACTCCAAAACGCCCCAAACCCGACGTTATCAAGAATACCGCCCGAACCAGGAATCAATAGGCCCCGCCCCTGGGTCCCGCGTACCCAGCATTATAAGAGCCCCCGGCGGCGTACGTACTGTGGGCCGCCGCCGGTGGTTCGATGGACGACATGAACGGGAAAGAGGCAGGAAACGCGGCGTCGGAAGCGGGCGGCGGCTTGTGCGCGTCGGGCTGCAGTCCCTGGCCGGGCTGGGGAGGCGACGGTAGCGGCTTGTTCGCATCGAACCCCGCGTAGGGCGGCGGTGGGGGCGACAGGGCGGTGGTGAAGCTCGGCGCCGGGCTCGCCATCGGCGACGGGATTGGGATCGCGCTCGTCTGGTTCACGGGCCCCGTGATGACGGGCTGCTCGCGCGCCGACTCCTGCTGCTTCTGCTGCCCGTACGCAAGGGGCGCGTCGTACAAGGCGCCGCCGCCGTAGGCGGTGGCCTGCGGCCCCGCAGCCCCCGCGGCATCATTACCGCCGGGCCAGCCACCGGACCTCGGGTTGCCGTTGTCGTGGTCCTCGCCGTGGTCCTCTTGAATCTTCGTGTAGTTCCCGGTGCGCGCCGGGCCTGGCTCCGCCTTGCCGCGGTCCCCTCGGCACCGCTTCACCAGCCAGATGATGAGCCACAAGCCACTGGCGGCACAAAACGCTTTCCATATGGGGTAGCCTGTGCGGAATGGCTTATTCTTCTCTATCTTGCGGCGGCGCTCTAAGTTGAGATGGATTAGTTTGCGCTTCTCTTTCGTTCCCCTTTCAACTCCTTCATTTCTAGCTCCCCCTTTGAGAAGAATCGGGAAAAATAGATGGGACGATGGTTTGTCGTTACTGGCTTACCTTTAGTGCAATAAAATATCAGTGCTACCAGAAAGATGGTGAAGAAGAGGGAAAAGTAGACGATCAGAAAAATGGCCCACCACGGCAAGCTCGTCTTGCCGCTGCCGCTCCCACCGTTTCCACTGCCGCCATAGTAGTACGCGGGTATGGGCCTGGAAGCGCTGCTACTCGGTCTCTTTGATGAAGATGAAGAGCCTTTGGTAGAAGATCGACCGCCGCCGCCGCCCTTAGGCGATCGCGAAAGGATGGCCGCCGGTAGTTTCATGAGGAATGCGGAGCTGGTGTACTATGGACTCGAATAGGTTGCGGTGTTCGCGATAGATGGAACAAAGAGAGAGAGAGGTGGGCGATGCAGGCAGAGCTGTGTGTCGGTGTCGCGGCTCACCACTGATATAATACTATGCGACATACGGCACTCCTACAGGGTGGAGGCATCCTCAATCACCCTGCCTACTGGCGGGTGCTAAACACGCCCAGTCTAAAAGCCCAGCTGCCCATCCAATCCCCCACTGCTTCTTATCTGTTCAGGTTCCCGTGTCCGTTCTACAGCAGCATCGCCTGCGTGCTTACTATGAAGCACACCGTGTTCAGCAAGCGTGGTGGGCGATCGCTCTGGTTGGCAGGGCTGGCACGGTCTCGGTCACCAAGTGCTGACTCGGGTCCTACGCTTCGGTATCAGCCCTACATTAGCCCGGATATAAGTGATAGGGCACAGGTCTCCAATCGCGCACCGAGCCATACTAGAATAGCGAGTGGGTATGGCATGATTGGCGTCCCGTACGATGCTCTGGACCGACAAGGCGCAGCGGCGAGCTTGGCACGCCCGGGTAAAATCGTTTTTGCTGCGCCTCTGTCCGGGGTGCCCCGGCACGCCGAGGTAGGGACAGAAACAGTAAGACCTTGAGCGGAACTAAAAAAGGGGAAGAAAACTTGTAGCAGCCCCGGATGTCTTCTTCCCCAGCCGCGACTTCATCCGAATACCTCTCTGTCGCCGTCTTTGTGCCCGTGCCCCGAACCGCAGCGGCCGGGACCGGAACCGGGGACAAAATGATGTGGACATCGACTGAAGACCGGACGGACTCCGATACTCGATCGGAACCGACGCGACCCTGACATTGGCGCTTTCTGTCCCTGCCTTTCTGACATGTCCCAGCAGCAGGCCGGACGGCTGCGCCGCGGGCGGCATTTGGACGCCACATCCATCACTCTCCCATTCACGACTCCCGATAACGGGCGCCGTGCCGTGCGTGCCCTGGCGGGACGACCATGAGTGGCTGGCCGCCCAGATCGACAACTTTGGCCGTGGCCACACGGGCTGCTCTACTACACCGCCCATGCGGCTTCACTCTCACACGATTATATATCAGTGGCACCGGCCTGCTATCAGGTCTCAATCTTGGCTTTCGATCAAAGTCGGCGACGTGGCGTGTCCAAAAATAGTGGCAGATTTAGCAGTGGCCGCCGACGCCATCGCCCGTGGCTCCCCGCCCAATGGCCTGGGCGATTCAATAAAGGACAACCACGTCTTCTGCATCTTCCACAAAGCCACATACGTGTAACCGTATTAATATATCTACCCGAGTGAAACAGGAATGTTATGAGTACGTTCCCCGCGCAGCATCCCTCCGAGATCAACCCCCCTTGGCCAGGTTTTCCTAGCAACCAGTAGCCACCAGAACTTGAAAGGTCAGCACTACGGCAGGCATATTTGGCGTCAAAATTACCCTTGCATGTGACAGGTCCTAAAGCCGATGGTGCAAAGCCGCACCGCACAGGTCGAATCAGGAAGACAAGGCGGGGAGCCATGTCCTTTCCCATAATATTGTCGTTTTGATGATTTCCACATGTGGGTTCAATCACAACACATTTGTTCGGTTGAACTTGTTGAATTTGTCATCACCTGGGCTTGATGGAGAGAATCGAGGATCAGACGGCCATCGGCGCTGCACCAGAACTTGCGTTGGATGTTGATCGCCGGTTGAGGTACTGCATGGGGAAGCCACGACACAAAAATCTCCTTCACAATGTTCTCCTAGAAGCCCCTTCCTCTGGACTTTGAAATCAGCCCGTGTTGGTCCCCAGTAGTGATAGTGTTGCGAGAAGCGTCTTGACACAAGTTTGTACCATGCCAGGCGTGGGAACACCAATCACCTCCGCCAACGCGGCCGTGAACAAGCACTCGGTCAGGTATATTTCGCATATCTCGGTCCATTATGGCTTCCAGCCATCGGTATGGGGTGAGTCTCGAAACATCTTATATGAGGAATTCTTGGCCTCGGGTGGGCGGGTGTTACCAGGCGCCCCATATATCAAAACCCCCTGAATCGAGCCAACAGTAACGACTACTATGGGCCATCATCCAATACCTGAAGCTGACCATATGGGAATGAAACGATGACTATGCTCCAGTGGGGCAATTCCGTGAGTCAAGTTTGCTGAGGATTTCACGATTGACACAAAAGGATGGAACGGACGAGTCTTTCAGGGTCGAGAGACGCCTGGCGCCTGATCAACCAATCAACCAAAACTCTCAGGTCCACAAACCATCAAGCAACGGACGCATACGCGCCAAAAATACAAGTCTGTCCAATAATGCTCTTGATATCCAAGTGGAGGGCAGACGCCGCGAGCCTATGACGACGGCGCCAGATGGGGGTCGACGTTGGGCGTACGAGAGTGGGCAAAAAGTGTCGCCCGACCACGTAGAGCCATCAGTATGCGGCACGGAGTACAGATCCCATCCTTGGACCCCAATATCTTCCAGACCCGGGCGATTCACTCGCCGCACTTCGTTTCCGCGTAGCACCGGGGCGTGACCGCGGGGCAGTAAGAAAGATGATGCAAGGAATGAGCCAGCAGTATCACGATCCATACGGGAGCGGTGTAAGAGGCACCGAGTCAACGAGGCTGGACGGTAGAACCCTTCCCACGCGCCGAAAATCATCATTGGCAGAGGCTGTCATGCAGGGTGGCGTTGGTCGTGCAGTAGGTTCCAGTCACCATCGGGGTGGCGAGGCAGCCTGACTACGTGTGGAGGGCCAGAGACATGGCGATTACTTGCATGACCGTATACCCCTACCGACGGCAAAGCCGCCGGCCGTAGTAATCAGGCTGTATTTCCAACATCTGCGCTCTCTCCTTACGGGATGCAGCCAGAGGCCCCGAAGGTGCCCGTCTCTTGTACAGCCGCGGTCAAGTAACAGGCTGTCACACACGTAGGTCGAGCCGCATCCGCTTTCTCCCAGGATCTCCCAGGCTTGACGCTCTTAATGGCCGGTCCGGGCTTGCTTGCGCGTACCGATACCACGGGGAGGGACGGGACATCATTGCCGACGAAAGAGAAGGAGGGGCAAAGAGCAGAGAGCAGTTGTCGGCGCGGGGGCGAGCGGCGGCCCGTTGCCTGCCGTCTCGCAGGGTCTCCTGGCGTGTGCCTACCCCTACCGGCCGCCGCCCACGACCGGCCGTCAAGGGATGCGCCACCCATGCATGGATGCAATGAATGCATGACACATGCTCGACATCTTGGCGTGCCGTATGCTTCGATGTTCGAGCGGTACCCGATTGCTCGCAGGGGCAGGCGGCGGCGATTTATGTATGTGAAAAAAACGGTTCGCATAAAGGATGCCTCCTTTCTGCCCGAGCGCAGATCTTACTGGAATGGCCCGTCCGGCGTCGAAAGGGGAGATGGGGAAAAGCCGATCCCCGAACCAGCCACCACCCTCTGTCGGTCGTCGGCCGGGGAAGGCTGAAGGGCAGGCAGCCTGTGGTGCCGAGAAGCTTTTGGCGAGAGCCTGCGAGGTCCTGTTGATAGGGTGGCCCGGCCCGGCTGGACTACGATGTCGGCGCGCGGCATCACTACCGGCGAACACCACCGAGGCCCAGCTTGCACCAGCAGAAAGCCCGTGTTAGCCACGAACCCTAATTTCCGCGCGGATCTAGCAGGCCGTTGAGTACCACTACAGCGGACCTATACGGAGAATTTTCTCTATCGTCCCCGGTCGGGGGCTGGGGAGGAGGAGACAGAGCAACTGAGGGAGATGTCTGAGGAAGAAGCACGTCCACCCGACGTTGGCTTGGAACGGAGACGGCCCATTTTGTTTTGCCTGGGGCCGGCCTCTGGAGAGGGGAAACGAGGCGTACGACGGAGCAGAGACGACGGGGGGTCCCGGATGGCCAGGACACCCCGGCGGGGGGGGGCACGAGAGATGGGCGAGGCTGTCGTTGCGCTAGCCAAGATGCCGGGATCATCGTTGGGCAGAAAGAGCGTTTCGTGACAACTTAGCCTGGCCAGAGCGTATCCAGAAATGGGGCCTCTCCATGGAGCCGAGAGCGACGAGCAACTATCGGCGAGATCGAGCCCACCACCGAGCCTGGGAGCGCAGCCGGGCAGCATCCCGCCGGCGCTGGGAACTGGGTTCTGCCGAATCGACGGCTAGGTACTTTTCAGACTTGCCCAAGTGGGCTGCCGCAGGTGGACGATGGGTTGCCGTTGCCGTGGGGTTGTCCGGTTACATACATACATAATACTCCGTAGGGCGCAACTATGCTTCGTTGCATCTGAAGTCGAGAGCCCAAGAAAGGGTCCCCCACCCGGGACGGCCCACCGGGGAACAGCAGCAGCAGCAAATGAGACTCGGCAGACCGAAGGAACCCAAGCAAGCCACTCACTCCTGCGGCCAGGACCAGAGCGAAACGATGCAGGGCCGACGAAGCGAGTAGCACGACGGCAACACACAAGGTCCCTTGGGGGTCTATGCCCTCTGGTACGAAGTAGTCGTGATGGCGCCCCCCCGCGGGTCAGGCACGCCCGCTCGGGGGCCGGCATCATCGCCATATGGGCCGGGATGGCGGGCAGCAACTCGGTCCAACCCAATCGGCCGCGCGCGTGCTTGGCCCACAGGCTCTGACTACCGAAGAAGGCAATCTGCGGCGTGACTGACAAGTAGGAAGCGAGCGCGCTGAAGGGAGACGGGCGTGGACCCAGGGGCAAGGGTCGTGGCCCTTTTACCAAAAAGCAACGACAGGCATCTGCTTGTCCTGAACAAAAGCGGAGCCCGGGCGCAGGCCTTGAGGTTGGGTTACAGCATCGAAGCCCAACCCGGGCCAGCGCCCGTCGAGATTCTCCCTCCCCCCCTCTCTTCAGGTCCCTCATCTTCTCTGTCCTGCTCCTCGTAGCAGCGCGTCTAGGGGCCCGGAACATGAGACGAAGCGCCGGGTGGGAGCGCCTCCGTGCCTGGCGGCGGCAATGTACATCTGACAAATCGGACGGGAGCCCAACCGAGCGGCCCTGTGGTGGGCAGTGATGGGCCGAACCGACGCTGCCATGCCATAGTCCTCCTCACTGCGGCAGCGCAAACAAACTACACAATACACAGTAAATACTGGTCTACTCCAACCAGGCATTCGGCGGAATGCTTGGGTGGGTTTGCAGGAGTCGTCCAATGGCATGGCTGGGCTGCTGAGCCACTGGCAATGTGACTGCAAACCTGTCCCCGTCATCAGTACGACATGCCTGCGAGTGACTGATGCCCGTGTAAGTCAGCGTCGAGGCTCGATCCGCTCTCTCGTCCCAATCGGGGAGAAGGAGACCAAGACATGGCTGGTTCCACGCCGCCGGTCGGGCCTCCTGGCTATCCATGTGCCTTATGGCTGGAGACGGGGCGGGCTACGAGGCAACTAGGGCACTTCGCGTCATCTTGGCTGCCTGGATAGACCCCGGGATGGGATGTAGGACGTGTGGAAGCCCGTACAGACTCGTCTCGCGGGGTCAATCACCGAAACCAGAGGTAAGTTCCAGTCTCTCTGCCTCTCTGCCTCTGCTTCTCTTGCTGTGCCTCTCTTGCTCTGCCTCTCCTTTCTGGCCATGCGCCCTGGCACCATCACCCACGCCTGATGGGAGCCGGTCCGTCACACCACGGCGGCATATGCTTCCCGTCACGACGAGACGGGAAGGTCTAGACGCCGATCGCTGACAGACGAGCTTGGAAACAAAGGAAAAAAAAAAAAAGGTCGTAGCGTGGCGTGGAAGGGTCACCCCCTGCCCATGAACCACCCCTGTGAAAGCAACCCTGGCCTGGAGCTGAAGGATGGATGGGCGGACGGCACGATGGCGGACGGATTGACGCAACCCTGTCTCTTTCCTCCCTCTCCCTCGGTTTCGAGTGGGACGTCATCGCCAATTTCGCGCTCCGGGCCCCTCCCTTCGTCTGCCCGTTCCGTGATCCCCACGATACTTGGGAAGAGCTAGCTTCATTGGTATCAGTATCCATGTACACATTAGCTTGTAATGTACATAGTAGCGAGAAAGCGAAAGAGACGAGGGGGGGAGAAGAGAGGAGAGCCAGGAGTAAGCGGGCGAGACGGCTGAATGACACTGGCTGACCTCGACGCTTCTTCCCAAGCAATCGCTTGAATAGAAGTGGGCATGGCCCTGCAGCAGAAGACGGGCGAAACGTTCCTTTTCCCTTTTCATCCACTCTTCCTATTCAAGCACCCCCACCAAGGAACAAGTCTTCGGGCCTCCATTTCTGACTTGACTGGCAACGCAACGCCTGTCTTGCGCGCGTGTGTTGCGTGTGGTCGAGCCGGCCTGCTGTTGCTTTTATTAGACACGACCTAAGCAAGAGTGGCGACCTTTGTCTTCCTCCCCTCTGCTCTCGTGTGTGTGTGTGTGCGTGTGTGCGTGTGTGCCTGTCAGCCCGTTTCGGGTGTTTGTTGCTTGCTTGATTGCTTGCTCGAGGTCTTGCCTTCGTCATTCTCTGTCTATCTCTCTCTTCCCCCCCCCCCCCTCCCTCCCTCCCTCCCGTGCACCCCTCTCTTTTTTTCTCGTTGCGCCGCGCGCAGGGTCTTCGCTCGCCCGCTTCCCGCTCAACCCCTCTGCCGCACGCTGTATCCACGGCCAGCGGCAGGCGAGACACGGCCGTCAGAAAAGCAAGAAGCCGCGTCCTCGACTTGGCAGCCCAGACGTGCGCCATCGCCGCCGCCTCAGGCACGCTCGATTCGGCGTTGGACAGACATACATACAGACGGGGCCACCGAGCAGGACCGCCCGGCACTCTCGTGGTCGCCATTATACAAGGTACTAAGCAACGTTAGCACGTACCTAAGCTCTACCCGCCTGATAGAGGTTAAAGCGCCCACGCCCACGGCTGATACGGGTCCCCCCTACTGCCAGACGACCCGTGGCCAAGGTTGGAGCTGCAGCTG
This sequence comes from Nigrospora sphaerica, assembly GCA_018287875.1. Lineage (NCBI taxonomy): Eukaryota > Fungi > Ascomycota > Sordariomycetes > Amphisphaeriales > Apiosporaceae > Nigrospora > Nigrospora sphaerica. The sequence continues at coordinate 2,344,736 of JAGVVL010000018.1, forward strand.
TATGGCCAGAAGGGCCCCCCAACGGACGACCTCGACTGTATCAGGTCATCCCTCCTCCACCCGCCCATTACCTCTCCTCCACATTTTCCCGTCCGCGGCCACGCTGACGGTGCGAGACGAAGGACCATCTCGACCGCACCACCCGTCACCTGCTACACCTGCTACCCCTCCTTCCGCCCGCCGCAACCGAGCTGACACCACCCCGACAACATCATCACCACCACCGCCCACCCACCGTTTGCGCGTGCGTGTGTGCGAGTGAGTGCGTGTGTGCGTACGTGCGAGCCCGCGTTGATATATGTACACAGCTGTGCACATCGACCGCTCCTCTATTCGCGCGAGACACTACACCCTCGCCACGCCGACGACTGGCTGCCGCCCTGTCACTTGACTTGTCCGAACCAGAAATCCGGCACGCTTTCTCGACGGGCGCTACGCCGAATTTCATCCTTTTCTGTCTGCGACTGGACATCGGCCACGCACCGTCGCCCGCCCGCCCGCCATCTCCACCTTCTCCCGAAGACCTCGGGGGCCTCTCCCCAATCGCAGCTCGTCTGTCGAAATTCGCTGCCGCTCGCGAAGTGGTCCCGTCCAATCTCACCGCCCAGACGAGCTGCCTCTTGCCGCTGCCACTGCGCGAGCGCCCGTGCCTCGTCCCTCTCTACCTGCAGCCCAGCGGCCGGCATACGAGGCCCGGACGGATAACCATTGTCTGTGTACCCCACGATTCATTTTCCCAACAAGGACCCTTGTCGCCTGCATTAAAACTTTTTGCCCTCCACCGGCGCCGGCCTCGCCCAAACGAGTTTTTTTTTTTGCCTCGAGTCTCACCCGCCGCGGACCTTGTGGACAGCGACGGCCGAGATCTACAAGTACCACTTGTGGTTACTGTGTACAACTACATACCCATCACCCACTTCTATATACCCACTCGCACGGCTCGCAGCGATCGCGCGCCTGCGCCCCGGGTCTGACCTTCGCCCAGGACCCATCTTTATGACACGAAAGCCCGTGTGCCGCCCAAATCCTGGCTTTTCGCACCTTTTTGGCGCTACGGCTCCTCATTTGTGTCGGGATCCTCCCACGTCTATGCGCTGAGAGCATACGGGCATAACTTCCTCTGCTCGATTTCTCACGTGTCGTCTGAACCGCCAAACGTCCGTGACTCGACGTCAGCCGACCCCCGGCCTAATTTCCGAGGAGGCTCCTTCCCCGTCCGTTACTTAACCCAATCGCCAGACCCTCGCGGGCCTCTCCGCCCCTCGCCCGCGACCTACGAACCAAACCATCCACCATGACAGACCGATACCGACCCCCCAGGACACGCTCGCCCACCTTCAACCCGGCGCGGGCCTCTATGCCGGTGCAGGGCTACGCCTCATGGCACACGGAGGGTATCCACGCCGTGCCCACCGGCCGCTACGAGTCCACTGTTCCCCGCGCCCATGGAGAGCACCGCGGCGCCCAGTCGACGACGGTCACGACGTACAACGTGGCCAAGGACCCCATGCCTCGAACCGCGCACATACGCGAACCGAGCCGTGCCCGCCACCGATCGTCGACTTTGGACACCAACATCAAGCCCATCATCGTCACGACAAACCACACCCGCCCTCTGAACTCTTCCCACGTTCAGACCCCGCCGACGTCGGCTAGGCCGGCCAGCCCTAGCGTCCGCGACCCTTACCGCTCTAGCGAGGAAACGTACTATGCGCAGCCCGCTTCTTCCATGCGTTCGCGGAGCCACAACCGCCATCACAGCCATAGTACCACCATGGACACGGACGATGTCTACCGTCTCAGAGACCGCGTGGGCGACGACCGGCTGGTTCGCGCGCCTCGGCTCAACCCTCCCGGGGAAATTCACCGGCCTCACAGTCGCCAAGGAATGTATGTAAAGGAGCTACGGGTCAACGAGCCGCGGGTAACCACCACCACGACGACGACGTACGAGAACGACTACGAATACACGAAGCCCAGTGACCTCGCGAGGTGGGACCTTGAACACGACCGTCCCAAAAGCCGTGCCGCGAGGCGTGAGAGCTTCGGCCGGGATTACTACCGGCCCGCCGCCACCATACCCAACGACATCGGCCGCACCGAGGGGAGAAGGGCACCACCTACCTCTGCGGCGCTTGATCGCTTCAACCGCAATGCCGCAACGTATGAACGACCATCGGTCACTATACCGGCACCGCCCTCGGTTCCGGCCTCTCCTATGACCGACATTCCGCGCCGATCGAGTCTGCTAGAGGCACCGGAAGACCCCATGGTAGACCGTCGGACTTCGCGCCCGCGACCCGTGTCTCTCTACCAAGATCCAACACCCCGGATGTCCCAGCCTGATGATGTTCCCCGCACTCGCGATGATGCCCGCGTCCACAAGGATCGTCCGGAGTGGGATGACAGGCTCTTTCATGACAACGTTGCTGCACGCGGCTTCGGCCTTCGTCCGGAGCTTCTCGAGCAAGCCGAAGTCCGCCGTTCGGTGGAGCCCGAGCGTCACCCCTACGATGACCGCCGGTCCCTGGAGCCCGAGCGTCACCCCTACGACGACCGCCGCTCGCTAGAACCCGAGCGCCACGCCTATGATGACCGTCGTTCGTTGGAGCCCGAGCGCCACGTCTATGACGAGCGCCGATCGCGCGTGGACGAGCGGGAGCCCAGACGTCGATCTGACGAAAGTCTTACCAGGCGACCGCGTGAGCGTGTCTACACTGAGCCAATCGAGCGTGCTTCCCGCACCGAGGAAACAGAGGGCAGCAAGGAGAGCGGCCGAGACAAGGTGCGCGATAAGATGGCTGCGGGGTTGAGCGTGGCCGCAGCCGCCATCGGCATAGGCGCCGTAGCAAAGGAGAAGGTAGGAGACAAAGACGGCAAGGTCTCTCCCAAGGCACGCCGCGCCTCGGACGAAGACCTCCGGCGACCCGTGTCTCGTGCGGGAGACCGTTACCGGCCTGAAGCAGAGAGGAAATCCCCGCCCCGTGAGGACCCCATCGTGGCCGAGCAAAGGCGCGAGGCCAGACGAGAGAAGGAGAAAGAGGAGGCGGACGCTCGCGAGAAGGAACGCCTGCGGGAGAAGGAGAAAGAACGTGCCAGGGAAAAGGAGAAGGAAAAGGAAGAGAAGGAGCGTGCCAGAGAGAAGGAGAAGGAGGAGAAGGAGAAGGAACGCGCCCGCGAGAAGGAGCGTGAGCGCGAGCGTGAGCGCGAGCGCGAGCGCGAACGAGAGAAGGAGTACCGAGAGCGCGAGCGTGAACGCGAACGCGAGCGCGAACGCGAACAGGAGCGCGAGCGGGAGCGAGAACGTGCTCGACGGGACCTCGAAGCCAAATCTGCTCCAAGCAAGGACAACACGAGGGAAAACTCGCCCAAGGCGGAGGATGCCATTGACGAGAATTTCTCCCGTCGCCACCGCCCTCCCCCTGCCGCCTTCGATCCCACCGACACGCGCGGTCTCATGGACCTCAAGGCCGAGCTAGCCGCCAAGAATGAGGAAGGCAAGGCGAAGGAGGACGAGCGACCGACCAGGAGAGACAATGCCTCCAAGGCCGATGCTACCGGATCTCCCCGGGACTCGTCTCGGCCACCCCGGGACTCGTCTCGCCCGGCTCGGGACTCGTCGCGGCACCGGGACTCGTCGCGGCACCGGGAATCTTCACGACCACCGCGAGAACGAGACGAGTCTCGTGGCCGCGAGCTCGTGCACGTGGACTCTTCGGAGAAACAAGTGCGGGTCGTTTCACCACCAAGAGAGAAGGCGGACGCCAAGCCCATCAAAGGCATTCTGAAGCAGCCCAAGGACTCGTTTCCCGAAGAGCCCAACCCGGTGCGCGAGGGCGTCGCGCCTCACAAAGACGACAAGACCAAGGCTGACGCGCCTGCCGGCGCCAGATGGACCAAGATCAACCGGAAGCTCGTGAACCCCGAGGCCTTGACGATTGGGAAGGAGAGGTTCGAGGTCCGGGATGACTTCGTAATCGTCCTCCGTGTCTTGAGCAAGGAGGAAATCCAGCAATACGCCATTGCCACGGCGCAGCTTAGGGGTAAGTCCAAGCACGGCACGTGGGTCGATGGCAGTTCAGCTACTAACTCGGGCACAGAGCGGCGCCGTAAGGAGTATGAGCGGGAAAACGGAAGCAGCCACGACGATGATAGCCACCGCGACTATGATGACGACGAGCGGCGAAGACGGCACCACCGGCGAGACTATGATGATGACCGCGACTCGGATTGGGAACGCCACCGCCGGCACCGACGTGACGGCGACGACGACGCCCGGGCTCTGGAGTATGGCGAGCCCAGCAACCACTACCACCCACGATCCTTCCGCGACCGGGAGAGGGAGCGGGACATGGCACCGTCCCGCTCGGACAACAGGCGGTAAGATGGCGGCGCAGCCTTGGTATCTTTTCTCAGTCGTTTCTTTCTCCTGGCGATACGAGGGGGTTTTGTCGGCCCGGTAGGATGAGGAATGTTGTACGAAGTCATGTAGCAGATGAGACGATCTGTCAAGCATATTGTATGATGAGCGGCATCAAGCTATGGAATTTGCGAGCCTAGATTACTTATGATACCTCTTTTCTTTCTACACGTTATTTTTTTACCTGCGTTACGCACACACTTGCACCTAACGCGGGCAGCCGCAATTGCCCTGTTTTCGAGCACCCTTTGTTTTCTAAGCCCACTTGAAGCGGCTACCGGCGCTTGTGCAGGCAGGCGGCCTTGCCGACGGCAAGATGCTTAGCCCGGGGGGGGGACCAGGCCGCTTGGCCGCATTATCGCGGTGCGGGAGGCGGCCAGCCGTGAAAGGTTGGGGCGACGGAGCGACGTCGATGAGGATCGGATGACGGAGCTGTGTCACCCTCAGACTCGTCTCCCCGCTCCCTCGTCTCGGAGGCAGCGGGACGCGTTGGGTGACGCAGGGAGGCAGAGACCCAGATGCCCCGCGGGTGCCCCGGCCCCCCGGCCCATTTGGTGGTCGGGCCTCTATCAGCCATGTATCTATCTACCACACCCTTTTTGCCGAGACCGGCAGGTTAGCAGAGCAAAACGCCCGGGCCAGTGGGCGGCGGCGGGCGCCCAAACTCTCGCCACCCCCTCCTTTTCTGTTTCTGATGCTCGAGAAGAGGGATGGGTATGGGCCCCTCCCGGGCACCAAGTTCGAGTACCGGGCCCCAAGATGGCCGAGAGGTGGGATGGGATTCTCCCCCGCGGTTACGGAATGAAAGGGGTGGGCGTTTGTTTCTCCTCGCTCTCCCCGTTTGTACTGCCGTCTACTTGGCATAAAATATACATACTCTGCAACCATCCTTGGTAGGGGTGTGAATCCTTTTAGAGGGGGAGGCGTGTATCTGTGAGTGTGCGTATGTTGGTATATTCGAGTACTTGGTATATGCGGTCTCGACCCTCGCCGAGGTGGGCATCCCTTTTGTTTCCTGCGGATCGGCGACGTGCCCGATGGGCCTGCTGGTACGTACGGTGTAGTGGTATATAAATCAGTTACCTAAGCTAGTAGGTAGGCGAGTACGTGTGGTCCTTGTGCATGAATGGCGTAAACTTTGATCTGCTGCCTCGGAACTTGTCAAGACCCCGGCGTAACCAAGTAGGAGAGGGGGGTTGGGAAATCCGCAAAAAGTACCAAGCATGACGGATGGAATGGTATGGACAACGGCGGTCGAAGGGGCGGCGCGTGTGTAGAGCGCGCCTTGGACTTTATTTCCGTGAGGGCCCCGGGCTCGAACACGCGCTACCCCCCCTCTAATCCACCTTCCTCTCTCTTTCCCTTCGGCCGGAGAGGTTGGTAGGTTGCTTGTGCTTTACCGCCGGAAGAGCTACTGCTTATGAGGGAGGAGAAGAGGCAGACACGTGGAAAGCTGCAGCGGGCCGGGAACACGACGTGGCAGCACGGCAGATCGATCGGCAGGCCCTGTAAACCCGTTTCTGTCGAATACGACAGATACGACAGATGGCGGGGAGGGCATCAGGCAGGGCAGGGCAGGGCAGGTAGGACAGGGCAGGGCAGATCCGGAACAGGGCAAAGACGCAAGCAGGACAGAGGAACGCAAGTAGGGAAGGGACGCAAAGCAGGGGGAGGAGGGGGATGGTTGACGTGATGCTTCGCTGGCGATCCATGTAGATGTGCCGGGCCACGAATGGGTAGGCCAAGGGGACGAGGCGCAAGAAAGACTAGGCCGTACCGCTTCGTCTCAAAGGTCGGGTCACCGGGGGGGGGGGGGGGGGGGGGGGCGCTGAGGAGCACCAAAAAAAAAAGGCTTCCTTCGCGCGCCCCTCTCCGATGCAAGTCGAGGTGTCCCGGGACTCAGTCCCCGTTCTTTCAAGGCGGGCACGTCCTGATTGCGTGGCTCCTCTGGTTCGGGAAGTTAAGTTATTTCGGTTGGTTCTCGTATGTCAGGTACTTCTTTCTTTTATTCCCGAGGCTCGCTTTCGGCACGCACGCGCGACGAGGGGTCCCCATTAAATGGAGGGGCAACAGCTGCCGCGGGTCTAGCCCACGCAAACAGAACCACCAACGTGATACTGGACGACGGCTGTCGCTCTTCGCCCGCAACCCTTCGACTACATCCTCCGTTTTTTTTTTGTTTTCCTACTCACTGACCGCCCTCGACCCTCCCCGAGGCCACCGGGCCAACGAAACGCGTCGATAGGCATGGTGCGCCCCATATAGGTCTCTTTTTTTTCGCCCCTTCCCCCTCCGGATGGGACGCGGAGGGGAACCAAACGACGCGGTGCAAACTAGCCTGAAACCTCGGGGAAAACGTCGAAAGAGAGATGGAGAGAGGAGGTTGAGAGGGTCAGAGAAGTGCCACCAGCCCACCCCTACGTACTGCATACCCACGCTGATTTTCGGCAGTTGATGACCCCCTCCACCCTTCCCATGTCCGGCCGGGCCCAGACAGACAGTTGACAAGTGCCGCTGTCCACATGCCGGGGCGGGAAAGTGCCCTTGTTCATTCTCCAAGGGGGGGTGGGAGGGGTGGGCTGCCTCTCGTCCTTTCCCGCCTTGTCTCTTTCCGTCTCTCTCCCTCTCCACGTTTTCCCTCCGGAGCAAAGGAACGGGCGCACGAACCGCAACGTACACGCGTATGCACGAAAGAGCGGAACCCTCCCTATCCCTCTTTTCTGTTTCGATTCTCTCGCCCTGCCTTTCGGCCCGCCCCTCCCCGATTCCCATTGGCAATCTTGTTGTCGAGCCGCGCATCTATTGGGAAACTGGCGGTAGAGGCCGAGGTCACCCCCCTATCTGTCTCATTCTCCAACGCCGCGGGTATATCCGCCCACTGGAGTGGGTAACGGGGCTTGTGTTTTCGACGTCGCTGGCTTGATTGAACTATGGCGCCACGGGGAAGAGGTAGGGGGTGAGCAGTCCCCTCCGCCCCCCCCCAAAAATAGGGGCAACGGGGGAAGGGGAAATCAACAGACAGCCTACAGGGGAGACCCGGGGGTAGCTACGGCTTCCCGAGTGTGCGAACAAGCCTACTCCTGTGCCCATACGGGGGGGGCTGGGTGTTGATCCTCTCCCCGAGGCTTGGGGGGGAAGAAGCGAAAGACCAAGCCAGGCGAGGCCAGGGTAGCTGGACGTCCCCGTTACTGCGCCCGCCCGTCTCGCGACGTCGTCGCGGAGCTCAAGGGGGAAACTTTGAGGGGGCAGGGCGCGCCTCGTCTGTACTCGTCGCTGTTGGCGACGATGCTTGAGATGTCTTCTGGCTCTCGCCATGCTCCGCAGCCATCCGCTACGCGCGCTGGTAGCTTGCGAGGGAAGGCGGCGGGGGCGGGCCATCTGCATCGAAGCCACGCTCACGCCGGCGTAGACGTTGCGGCTCTTGGGCAGGCGCCGGCCGCTGCGAAGATGATATCAGCCGAGTGATTCGCGCCGGGTAGCCTGATGCTTTGCGTCGCCGCTCTCTGACTTGCAGATATCCAGAGAGTCTCGACCTTGCCTCGGCGTGGGTGGGAAACACGCATTACCGCTCCCTCATGCCTAGACTTCGGTCACTTCTGATCTGCTCGGTATAGTACTCTGGTGAGTTCGAGGATCAAGGCTCAGCATGTTCGGACCTCGATGACGAACCTGCCCGGCATGAAAAGATGAAGCAGAGACACGGGGTGGATGAGCCGAGTTCAGTTTCCACGCTGAACTGATCTTGTTTCGACTGGGTGTATAAGAGCTGGCCACGACCACTCGCCACAAATTCTAAGTGAAAAGGAGAGAAGAGCCGGGGCGATGGGAGGGAGAGACATGCCGAAGTCAAACCAGTCAAGAGCAACTAGTCAACGAGATTCCCTGGAGGCTCAACATACAGCGTACAGCAGTCTAGAACTCGTCATAGTTCTTTCTGGGCAAAGTGGGCGATACAAGCGTTGCTTGATGAAATGGCTCGCTGTTATGACTTCCCCTGTGGTGTGTTGGTGCAAGATAGTAAGGCCGGGCTTCACTGCCGTTACCTTCTCCGTGTTGACCATGTCAGGGCTCTCGTCAATGTGATGTCAGGCATTGAGACATGTGCGAAGATGTCATTCTACGCTATAAGATGCTAGATGATCAAAGTATATGGCCTGATTCAATAGTCTTTCGTGGCCAAGTCCCAACTACCCTGCGGACTCCTACGCTCGACCGGCACGACTCCTAAGGACGCCGTTTGGCCTTGTTGATATTGACTACATTTGTATCTCACACTCCTCGTCGTGGCATTCTAATTACGGCGGGTCTCATCCTGTTACGCGGCGTGGCATGGGGCGCAACATTACTTTTTGATATGTCTATATACGCCACCGGGCCAGCCCCGTTGACGCCCTCGAACGGGAACGAGTCTTGCTAGTTCCCCGGCAGCCGGTTCTTGAGGTCTGAGAGTTCGCGTGCGGCCGTTTCTGCCCCGGCATGTTCGCTCACCGACCCTGTCTGAGACAAACCGTCGGCGCGTGGCGAGCCGCCCACTTTGCCCGCTGCGGCGGCGGCACGACGCCTCGTCACGAGAATAGCCCGTGTCTCAGTCACCCTCCGGGGCCGCGGCGGGAGGGGAAAAGGGGGCGAACCGGGGACGAACCAAGGCCGCCACGCCGTCACCAAGAGGCGCAGCCGACGTTGTCGTCGTCGAGCCTACAACACGCGACGTCGCCTCGGAAAACCGCCATCGAACCGTGCAGCGCGGTTGTCGGCACCGCCTTCTTCCTCGAGCCACCGGCTGTGCGTTATCCCCCTTTCCCCGTGGCCGGCGGACCGGAAGGGTTCCCTGGGCGTGAAGGACGGACCCCCCGAGCGCGCGACGGGCCACATACCCATGGCGAGCCGGGGAGGGGGAGAGGATCGCCCTTCCCCCCTCTCCTTCCCCTTCGAGCTGCGACGGCGAAGGCACAGCCCAAGGGCTGCGGTCCCGAAGGGGTCGCGTTGGGCCGGGTTCCAGGTGCGAAAGACACGGGTCGATCCATCGTTGCATTACAGGCCAGCAGGCCCTCGTCCGCTACGACGTCGTGCCTACCGACGCGCCGGCTCTCTGTCCCCGTGTCTGACCTATTCCTCTCCCTTCCCCCCCCCCGGCGGAGTCTGCCTGAGACGCGGAGAGCGGCTGGCCATGATACGACCCGTGGACTCCCTGGTGCGACGTGCCTGGCGCGGGCATCCATCGCGTGCCGCTGGGCCACCCAGCGCATTGGTCCGCCGGACCGCCGCCGGCAACGCAACGGAGAGGGGGGAGGGAGCCGGAGTCAGCCAGAGGGAGAGAGAGGGGGGGGGGGGGCTATAGGACGCGTCGTTATTGCTTTTCTTTTTGGTCTTTCTTTCTTCTTCCCTCTTCCCTGTTGTCTCCCCCCGCCCATGGCTCGGGGATACGCGTCTGGGCAACGAGTTATTGTTTCATTCCCAGCCACCGGCCCTGCAATCTCTCTCGCTGTGGCCTCGTTCTTTGCGCGTCTGCAGTGACAGAATTACTGCTTCGGGCGAACTCGTCGTCGTGACCGGCCGGGTGGGGCACTCGCTGTCAAAATTGGGAAAGACAGGGAAAAACCCACGGCGAGCGAGGGGGGGGGCCCGGCCTGTTTCCGTCTGTGTCCAAAGTGGGTATTCTGCCATTCCAATTCTCGTGCGCTTCCTCACTCTCCACTGTCACATCCACCCGTCATCACCCTGTCCCTTGTTCATGTCGTCGTTGCGCCCCCCCCCCCCCCCCTTGACCGTTGTCGGGCCTGTTCTGGTCTATTCCGTGGTTCCCTGTTTCCCTGTTTCCCTGTCGCCCCGTTCTTCTTTCCGGCCAGGTCAGGCTGCGCTCCGTAGTGCCCGGCTCCCTGCCTGCCAGTGCCTCTCTTTCTCATTCCCAAAGGACCCCCAGACTCGATCCCCGATACCGTCGTCGACAGGAAACCCACTCCGCCCTCAACGTTCAACCACGTTCCTCCTCTCCACCCAGCGCCCCCCATCGCCGGGGTGGATGGTCATGGTCAGCCTGTTGCTGCTAGGTGAGTACCCCGGTCGAAATGGTCCGCAGTGCTGCCCTGGCCCGCCCCTGGTTTTGCTCGCTCTTTCTCTTTCCCTCCTCCTCCCTCCCCCTCTCTCTCCCTATCCCAGTGCCCACCCTGCTCATTACGCTTTCGCTCCCAGGTACTTGCTGTAGGTACTCAACTGACGGGCCTTCAGTTCGGCAACGCCCCCCCAGGCCCAACCCGGGTCCCAATGCAAACGACCTGGTGGCACGTGGGGGTTTCCCTGTCCCGGCCCAGGGATCATGACTATGTATGTGATGATGTACGCGTCGGAGACAAAAGATCGCAGGAGAAAGTAACCCGCGGGGCGCGAGGGGACGTTCTCTCCCTCTCTGTCACCTCGCTTCGCTGCAGGAACGACGGCCGCCCGAATGCAACCGTCTCGGTCCCAGACTTGCGCGACTCTCGGTCGCGTCATGCCTCGGCCGGAACTCTGTTCACGCGTCGTGAGACGGCCGCAAGCCCGCACGGCAAGTTCCCTCTCGCGCGCCTGGAACGAAAACGGGCAGGCAGGGCGGAGAAGGGCCAGTGGAGCCGATGGCCAGGCGTCATCCCTCTGTTCCCACCACAGGCCGCGCGCCCGACCGGGGGGGAGGGTGTCGCTATAGCGTCACGTCAGTTGCTCTTCCCTGTTCGTTTCTCCTGCGTGAGAGCCGCTCCAAGGACCCGGAAGAAGGGGCGAAGGGCCCCAAAGAGGATTTCCTTGTACCTGCTGGTATCCCTCACCCGTTGCCCGTCGGTAGCATTTGTGTGCCCCCCCCCCCGGGTATTGCAAGCCATGGCTACCCGATGGAACGGCCGCGGAAACTCGAGTCGTTACAAAGCATATAGTCAGAATCGAACCCGAGGGGTGGCAGTCACCCCCAACTTGCCCCGTGGGTTGCTGTGGCACACGCACACATACCACACCGGTACCACCGCTGAACATATTACCACTTACAGACTAAGCGTTCACACCCTCATCTCCTCGCTCCTTCTGCAAGCAGAGTGGCAAGCCGGGGGACTGTACGAATGCGCACGTACTTGCTCGCACACCTTGGTGTGAGTACTGGGGGGGTTGCCCGGAACCGCAGGGGGAGAAAGCCTGTAGCGAGCAGGGGGAAACAAGGGAATTGGCCCGGGGTGTAGCAGGCGTGCCTCGTCCTGCTGCACACTGGGCTACCATGACACCGTGACATCGTCAGCCGGTCCGCAAACATTCGATGCCTTACTCGTTCTTGCTGCAAGGCTCAGGAGGATCTTCACTGCCTGCTCTTTTCGAGCAGGGCAATGCCCAGGACGATCCCCCCCCCGCGCGGAACAAGGCCTCGTCGCCTTTCTCCGAGAAGCTCCCCTGTTCCTGCGTTCAATCTGGCCGCAGCAGGGACACGCACCCGGAGTGGAGGGGGCGGTACCGGGCACGGCTGAGCGAGACCGGGGCGGTTCGCTTTCTCTCGTAAAGGGCCGTACGAATGGGTGCGTAGTCGTAAGGAAAAGCCCTTCGATGCGTACGGCCTCGTGTGGGTGATTATTGCGCCGACGGGCTCGCCGTCCCTAGCCCTGCGTGGACGCATGAATCAAAGGGGATGATCCTCAATCACCAACGGCGGATCGGCTTTTCATCCCAGATCCCACCAGGCCAGCTGCCCTACGAAGAAGTATCACGCCGGGGATGGAGGAGCCGTAAGGCCCTCTTCACCCCCCCTCGTCCCTCCACCGGGAGCAAGACATCGTCTGCGTACGCATCGCACGGAATTAACCAGCCTGCATGAGGCCATAGCTTTCGCACGCCGGTGACCTTACGGCGGAACCCCCGGCTGGGCTGTACGCACCTCGCACGCGGCAGGCCTGGGCCCGCGACCGGGGGGGTTGGCGTTATGTACAAGGGCTGGCGAAATTGGCCGGGGGGGGGGAAGGGGAAGGGGGCCCTCGGTCGGGTAGGCATGGGGAGGGCCAGAAACACACACACATACGTGCCACAGGCACCCACTCTCGTCTGGGGGCGCGTGTGGATGCCCAAAGCAAAGAGCGAGAAAGAGAGGGAGGGATGTGCAGACGGAGCAGGTCTCGGCCCTGCGCCCATCCCCTCCCTCTCCCAACCAAGATACGGGACGGCGTGGTTCATCGTTGTCGACAGGAGACGGTTCTAAAAATGACCCTATGGCCATGCCGACGTCCGTCAGCCCATCACACACACGCGCCGACACGCAACCCACGCGCTGACACACGCAACACACGCGCAGTATAAGCTCGGCTTGGAGGTCTCAGCTCACGTACCGATGTGACCCTAGCAAACATTGAAATCGAATAGGGAATGCCCGTCGTCAGAAACATAGGCCCCCCCTTAAGCCACCCACCTTCCCCCTTTCGCCGATCTCGAGAGGGCCGGAGAAAAGAAAGAAGGCACCGAAGGAGGTCACTTGATACGGTCGCGACCCGGTAAGCTTTCCCCGGGGAATGGGGCACATATCAAACCTACGTGATTACGAGTAATGTAGGCGGCAGATTGGGCGTGCCTGTGTGCGTGAAGCGGCATGGTGGTTGTTGTTTGCCCACGGACGCAAACTTGGACCCGGCAGTTCAGGAAGGGGGCAGCTCCGACTGGGCATATTTTGGCGTGTGGGCAAACCATGCTGACTGACCCTGCTTGCCCACTTCCAGAGGGGGGGGTTGGAATAGAAGCAGGAGGAACAACTGGGGACGGCCTTTTTTTTTCTTCCTCGCAAGCATGCCTTTCCATGGACATCCGATCCGTCTCCCTCGGCCGATGGGAGATGGGGCCAGGGGTGGGAATGGGGTGGGCAAGGTATGGGATGGGGTCGTCCCATCCCTTCCCGTCCCCTCTCTCCCGACTGGGGAGGGGAGGGGAGGGGGGAACCAGGACCAGAAGGGCAGATCCAAACTGTCGGAATGCGGCTTGCCCAGGATCGTTCATCTCCGGGAAGTGAGATCGAAATACCGTGATCCCCCTCTGTGACTCCGTTTCGAAAAAAAGGCCGACCCGGGGTGGGCAGAGAGGCGAGGCCAACCCCGGCTCCCAAGCCAAGGCAAGGGAGAGACGAAGATGGAGGATGAGAGGGAGAGAGGGCGACCGGCCTCCGCCCGGTCACAAACTCCCCCCTCCTACTTCGCAGCGTAGCATTTCCCGACGAGGACGCTGTTTTCGGGCAGGGAACGGTGTCGGGACCGCGAAGGCGACGAACCTATCTTACTCTTCCTGTTCCTATTCGATCAGGAGTCGATCGATCCACCGGGAAGCAAACCCGCCGGCTGGTCCTCCCTCCCTTTTGCCCGCCCCCGGGCCGAGGCATCCGTTGCCCGCTTGCTTGTCTGCAAAAGCCTGCGTGATAGTCTCAGAATCTTGTCGAGTCGCGGACAAGCGTGTGTGATAGGGCGTTTCGGGCGGAGGGAGGGTGGCGTGGGGCCGGGCAGAAAGTGACCAACAGAACACCGAGAAAGTGACAAGATATGTGACGAAGAGAGGGGAAGCGCACACCCACACACACACACACACACACACACACACACACACACACACACGGTACGACCAACTATTACTAGACTTACGTATGTACATGGGCAAAGAAGAACCCGACGCCATATGCCAAGGCCCCGAGATATCCAAATGACGGGAACTTGGAGGGCCGCGAGGAAGTGGCGTGCCCGCGAACGATGAGTGGCTCGGCTTGGGCTCGGCGAGGCGGGGCGTTAGCAGACAGAGAAGCTACATCGACCGGTACGACATATGTACCGTATGTACGAGTGGCGGTGGGTGTGGGGGGAGGGATATAAAATATGAAGACATCATCGCGGTGATTGGTAATATTGTTCGACAGACGCCTTCGTCACAGCCCGCATGCCAAAGACCGGCTAGCAGGATGCCTCCCGCGGGCCAGGCGCCCCCCACGGGCTTTGCATGGCAGACAAGGAGCCAGTGACTGGTCGGGGTGTTTTGGGGGGTGTGGTGGTGCTAATGGTAGTGCTGGGTGGTTGGCCAAGGGGGGGCGTCAAGAGGGCATCCATCCATCCGGTCAAGGTCATTAAGAAGAAACCCATGCAGGCCTTCAGCCCTTTGGCAACTAGTTGTTTTACGTAGCAGGTATGACGATTCCTTCTGCTCCTTCTGACGGGACGTCCCCTCCCCTCTTTTTTTTCTTTCTTTCCCTCGTGTAGCGTGACAGGTTCCCATCGGGGGCTCCCTTCATGGGCTGGTGGTTGGTCCTCGAAGAGGGGGGGAAAGAGGCCCAAGGGGGCTATAATTCCCACGCCACGGCCACGTTTAGCTCCTCGCGGACCAGATCGCCGGGTCTGCCCTCGGTCGGTGGAGGGGCCAGGGGGTGTGATCTCTCGCTCCCTCGCTGTCACGCTCTCGCTCTCGCGCCGGGGCGGGGCTTGTGGGAAACCACGGCGGCGAGGGCGAGAAAGAAGCACCGACCGCACCCCTGGCCGCTCCAAGCGCCACACGTCCCCTCCCCCCGGGGGAGAGATAGATATACGACTACATCGTATATACGCGCAGAAACTGCGGTGAGCCCGTCGGGAGAAGGAAGCGTGGGGCGGGGAGGTTGGCAGGCAAAGGAAGAGAGGTAACCAGTCACACTGCGTACCTACGATGTGGTCAGCCTCGTGTCATGGGCGGCGGGGACGAGGAAAGGGCAGATGATGGCGACTCGGGGCTACTGAGCATGGCTGGACGAGCTGATGCCCGGCGGGCATTTTTTGCTTTTTGGCAGCGCCGGCGGCAGACGGGGCGCGTGACCCGGCCTTCCGTCGAGACATTGTTTGCCATGGTCCAAAGATATTTGGGGTGATGGATGATGCCGCGGGAAACGGCAGTCAGCCGACATCTCGGCTCTCAAGAACTACCACGAACGGCATGGTGTACGATCGGGCATGGGTTTGCGTATTGGTAAGGCCCGGGAGCCTAAGACCAGGACCCAGGTGCACCGGGAGTATAGGCTAGCAAGCCTCGCCAGAGGTTCATGTCGGCCCAGAGGGTTACAGAGACAACAGTGAAGTGACCATACGGGATATCGACCGGAGAATCGTGCTGGAAACTGCTACTGCTGCCGCCCTTGACGACACGGCGTTCCGGGGGCCCTCCTCTGTGTCAACGCCCCCCGGGCATCACAGGGTCGCATCCATCATCTATCTCGATGGGACCCATGTGTCAGATCTTGGAGCCCTGGCATGCTGGACCGTCGCGGCGCAGCTCGGCAGCGCCAGAGACATACTAGATCGCGTATGCGTATGTGAATGGTCAGCAGCGACTGGGGGTGGGTAAAACACAAGAAGTTATCGTTGCGGCTCCGCTATTGCGGCCGCCGCCTCCGTGCTCCGTAGATAGGAGAGGTTGCCAGAGGATGGGTTTGATCCTCTGACCCCTTCGCCGTCATCCACAGGCTCCCCCTCTCTCGCCGTCCGGAGGCGAGGCGAGGCAAGGCGAGGCGATGCGAGGCAGGAAACCACAAACCGGTTGTCGTCTTTCGGGGCGACGGCTATGAAACCAACCTTTCCCGCGTCGAGGTCCGCTTCGCCTCGAACAACCACGGAATGCAACCCTACGACTCGCTTCCCGTCTCTGGTAACTTTTGTTCTGGGGCCAACTACGGCACTAGGCAGATGCGTAGGGACCGGTTGGTGATGGGTATCCTGTGGGCCAACTTGCCCCCGGCCCTGTCCATCTCTGGCCTCCTGAATTGTATACGTATGTCTAGTGTACGCCCAGGAGGGTACTGACTGGGGGCTTCTTTCGCCAAGCCCTGCCTGCCGGGGCGTGGTGACCCCCCCATCTCGGAGGGATAGGAACCAACAGGAAGGCCTGCTGATGGAGTCCGAACGGGGTACTAGACAGGCATATGGCGCGGGCATCCCATCCCTACATTGGCCGGGGGTAAATAGCCAAGCTCATACCATCATGGCAGCAAAACGTGGACACATGACCAGGTGCCAGGTCTTGAACTCCCAAATGCCTTAAGTCCGACGACCCAAGGCATCTTGGGACAGAGGCTACGCGCGCCCGGAACCTTCATCCCAGTGTGCGTATGCCGCGGGTGCGCGTATTGCTCGGTCGAGCCTGGCAGACAAGGTCTGTTTGGCGGGTATCATTAGGTAAGAGGGATTTGGCGAAGAGCAGACGAGGGCGAGAGAGCGCGGGCTTCACTCCATGGCGTGCGTATTATGGGGGCCGACGGAGATGGGACGCGTCCTGGCGTCGGGAACAGCTGAACGCGCTGTTGGCCTTGTTTCCGGGACAGTTGCCGCGACCAGCAAAGACCGCGTCTTCGTCATCTTTCCCAGTGCCCAGAGCCGTGGATGCGCCGCGCGCCCCTCCGCACCCGCGCGTCCAGACAGCTGGTTGGAATGTGGCAAATGACCGCCCATGCCTCTGCACCTCTCTCGATTGTTCCCAACAGCCCTGCGGGGGTCCTGTCGAAATCAGGAAATAGCTACGAGAGCCGCTACTGCACCGCCGGAAGGGCCTTTGAAGCAGCCGAGCATACTGCTGGGTGGACACGCTGGACAGGCCAGACAGACATCAAGCTCAACCCGCCAGTGCTGACGGGAATATCCATGTGCTGCGCAGTCGAGTACGGGACGAACTAGTCTCGTTGCAGCAACGCAGTGGAAGAATGACACCACTTCTGCTGTGTCCAATGGGCGCGCGAGTCTAGACTCGAGGGGCTGTAGCCGTTGTCCCAGTCTCAGTCGTAGGGACGGCCGTTGGTTGGAGGTGCCCCGGTGACATTTCCCGCCCCCTGCTATGATGGGAAGCTTATTCTGGAACTGTGAATGGAGGAGCCGATGGACCAGCCAGTTTCAACCGCGCTCATCGGTGGTTCCGTATCGAACGTCGTGAGCGTCGCGAGCGTAATACCCGACGACCAGGACTCTTTCCTTACCTGGAGACGGCGTCTCTAGTGACCCAAAGGGGTTGCGCCTACGCGCGCGATAGGTAGCGCGCATTACGTCTCGCCCTCTTTGGTGCTGCCGCGTGTCTGGTCGCTGGCTCGCTTGGCTGCTAGCTCCGGCTTCTTCCTCGCCCGCCCAGACCGCCGTCTGTACCGACATTGCAGCCCATGCGGTCTGTCAAAGTCGATATGCGTCGTTGCTGCTGCTGCTTGCTGGGCAGGCGATAAACTGGAGCCCGTGGCTTTTGATGCCAAGCGTCCGACAATTAAAACCCTGAAGGGCCATTCAGAGCGAGAGGGCTAGCCAGACGGGTCCGTAGCGTTCCCACCAGCCATGGCCCAGCTTTTCGCCCACTCCTCGCCAACGACGTACAGGGGTGTCTCGTTGTAGCCACGCCCTCCCGGCCGGCGGATGGGTCGGCGGTCGACAGCGCCCCTCATGTTGACAGGGATGAAAGGGCTGGGATGGCGGAAGGGAGATGGCGTCTGTGGTCGGGTGCCTGGTCTGCCTGGGCTCTCTGACCGGCCCCCATCCCTCCCCCCTTGCCTGTCGTCCCCCCATCACTCACTCGGCGGGCGGGTTGAGTGGGTGGACGAGGCTTTCGATCGCAAATTGTACAGGTGGAGCCGAGGGAATATGTCATTCGATCTCGCCTACTGCCGTCCCCATTGGGCCGCTGCCCTGCTTCGTGAGGAGAAGGAAGAGTCGGCAATATGCGATACTGCAACCCCCTCGTACCCAACAGCAGTCAGTGTGCGCGTCGTGCCCAGGCAGCCGATGCCGTGGCGCGAGATGCGTGTAGGTACCTGTATGTCGCCGGGCAAGCCCACGCCCGGGGAACGAGAGCCGGGTTCATCTGCGCCTCTAGCGGGAGGTAGGGATGGCTCTTTTGGAAACCTGTGAGCTTTCAGCATCAGGGTCAGGGGGGCAACGACGGGCCCCCTCCTCTTTCCCTCGGGCCCCCCTTCCTTACTAGCCGGGGATGTATCGCATCTTAGATGGATTCCTCCTGTACGGACGGATGCCGTTACGATTGCGCAAGGTGAGGCCCGCTGCTGTGGATGGTGTCGTGGTCATGTGGCCAAAAGTACGGACGGCGAAAGAGGGCAAAGGTCGGCGAAATGCCCGATGGGTCGAGGAACCGCCCTGAAAATTTACTGGCGGCCCGGCCTGGACTCTCCTTTCGCAGGTCTGTCACCGAGAGGTACGTACCGGGCGAGGCGTGAGTGGGTGTGTATGTGGACACATCGTATGTGTGCGTACAGACGGGTGTTCAGAGCCCTCGGTACTTGCACAGTTCTAGCTAGATTAGTAATGGTATGTGCACGATGCGTACCCCTGTAGCAGCCATGGTGCGCAACAACGGCGCCTGTACCTACCAACTGGAAGAATGGACAACCAGTACATGGGATCCATCCAGCTCTAGGTAGTAGTATGGAAGGCGCATGGAGCCCGGCCGCGGTGGCGGCCTGGGGAGGGGGTTCCATGGGATCCCATGGGACATGGAACCACCTAAGCTGCCCGTCCCCCCCAGGACCGTTGAATCCGCGCATGTTCAAGGATGCAACCTGGACCTTGTTCTTCCCCGGACGGCCGGTTCGCGATTCTAGGTGCTCGCTTGGGTTGAGCCGTTTTGCAGACGAGATCAGGGCCCAGCAACGCGCACCAACACCCCTGGTAACAAAGGGTCTGTCCGTCGGCCTGCATCGTCCCCGGCCGTTGAGAGGGGGGCGGTTCTGAACTACGCGAGCGACAGCGACGGGGGGGGGGGGAAGGTGTCTTCAGCACCGTGGCTTTGCTTACTACGATTATCTACCACCATGTAGTCCGGGCTCGTTCCAAGTACGCAGCTCCGGCCCAGCATCCATCTGACCGCCGCCATGATGGCGTCTGTCCCTTCTGCTTATGACGACTCGGGCTTCCTGCTAGCCGGCTTAATTGACCGGCCCCCCGCGGCAAATGCACCGGGTTGTCATGACTGCGAGGGCAATTTCTCGGGGTTCCATCCCATGGCCCATGCAGCTTAGCACTCGGCCCAAATGCACGCTGAATCTTGCTGCTGCTTCCTTGGACGGATGCAGGCCGCCGTAAACGAGTCTGCCGGCTTGGCCTAAGGCGGAAGGTGGCCTGATTGACCCCCAACTTCCGGCGCTTCCAGGGCTTTTCTTTGCCAGGCTACCCGTGGATGTTAGGGAGTTGGCCATCCGAGATGGCACGCCTATGGGATAGGATCCTGTCGACGAGGTACTCGCAACCTGCCCCAACGAAGTGGCGTGTGTATGCACTCAATATGCAACCACCTACGTTGCAGGAGGTAGCCCGGTAGGATGTACTTCTGGACGTCCCATGACGCCCGTATGGCTCCAGTAGGCTCACGATTACGTACTGTGCTGGCCAAACCCGCCACAGCCTTGTACGTCGGCTCCAATAGGAAGCACCCTTTGAGCAACTTTAGTCGCTCGGTTTTTTTTTTAAACGTTTTGATGCACTACTTGCGGATATCGTGCTTACGCTGCGGGCGGGCAATGAAGTACGCAGCGGCCGCTGGCGGGGCGACATTTCCGCCTCTGCATATCTAATTTGAGTACGGACGCCCGGTTCGCGGGCCCGACGGCCTGGGCCTTTTCCCATCCCACGTCTGGCCTCACGTGTTCTCCGGCCTGAAGAGATTCGAGATGACGAGAGACGGGCGCGGCCATGCAGCCTAGCACACCGACCGATCGCCTTCCCGCTCGCCTCGCCCGAACTGCCAAAACCGACAAATGTGCTGTCCAGTTGCCCCCCCCCATCTCGCACTATGACTGAGTTTGAGCTCTTTTAGCGCGAGGCCGGAGAACGGGTCCTGTTGCTCAATACGAGGGGAGCAGGTGTATACCAATCGTCGGGCCACTCCTAGCTGTGATGTTAGGCTTGTATTTTGTACCTGGCGGTACAAGCCCGGGCGGGACTGGTTTACTTCTGTATCTCGACACGAGCGGGCTTGTGTCCGTGGGAGTGGGTGTATGTGCGCGCGTACACGCGCGCGCACGCGCGCCGCCCATCGCCCCTCCCGTACCGTCCGAGGAACGGCACGAGGAAAACGACCAATGGGTAGTCACAAGAACAGAAGAGGATGGAAGAAGAAAAAAACGCGGGCGCCCAGCCTCCCCGCCGCCGGTGACACCTCGGCTGTAACTGACAGAGTCGCGTCTGGCTCTCCCGCGCAGCCCCAAGAAACGGTGTAGAAGAGACATGTGGCTTGCCAGACGTCTCAACTAGAGTCTGGCGTTTCAACGCGTAGCGCTACCGCATCGTGTACGTATGCAGTAGAGTGAGTGGTTTTTTGTTTCCGACCTGGGCCCAAGAGTTGGCAGCCCCAAACCTCCATCAACAGCCATGCACGGCCACTGCTGACTGCTTCAAGCAGACAGGCCAAGAACGACGGCACGCAGAGGTCTTCCGTACGCCCCCATATTTCCTGGGTTACTAGCACTGACTGTCGTGGACCGACGTCCTCCGTCGGATAGCGGATGGTGTGGCAGGCTTTCTCTGTCCGTGGGTTGTGCCATTGCGTAACCCAGCCAGACGTATTTCGACCATGGAGATAGCGCTGCTGGATCTCGGGTCACCCAAGAACACCGCGTGGGAAGATGCATCGGCATGTGGATTACACAGCCCGGACTGCGTAAGTACAACTACCTCTGTCTTGTCCCCTTCCCCCATCCCCCACTGGTTCAGGTTTGTAAGTATTCTTTCTGCTTTGGCCCGCACAGCACAAGACGGAACCGATGCGTCGTTAATGAATATGCACTCGTGTTAACTGGACGGGGCCAGCGTGCGTCCTCCTCCTGTCGTATGCCGTTCACAAATAAGTTATAGAGTATTCATACTGAGTATGTACACAAGTATATCGTGTACGACCCACGTCAGGTGTTGTAGCGCCATATTTAGAAGGACCACCAAATGCATGTGTAAATCCACAGCTGGGCCGCCACGCTATATAGAACCCAGTTCAACTCCAGACTCACCAGCCTCCTCGCAGCCAAAGCCTTTGCCACGGACATGCATACCGAGATATACAACTGGAAGTTGGTCACACAGGACAACTCCAGCAGATAGTCAGCAATGTCCTATTTGCGTGTTGGTGGAGTTCTTCAGGTCCCCTGCCTCCTCCGGTTACCACCTACTTGTGTGTCTACCACATACAGACAGGACGGCCCCGTTGTTGCCAAACAGCCGCGGCTGTTCATGCCCCCGTAGGCTGCTCTGGTTGTCTGGTACCGAATGTACCCCAACAAGATTGGCTAAGTTCATCGCCAGCGTGCGTGTGGTGGTGGTGGTGGTGCTGCTGCTGCAAATGGCGGTCGGTTCCCAACACGTACATAGGCGCCATGTAGGGTCGTTCCTCATCGGCCACATCTCGATAAGGACTACGACGTGACTCGCTGCAAATTTCCCGCAATAGAGACTATCGACTATAAACTGGAGAAATACATCAAGTACGTGATGAAAACCAGTAGTCTAGAGTGTCTCCTCTTTGCTATGCAGTCGTAGAGCCCGCCAGGCTCCACCTGTCAGAGCAGTTGCAGACATTTTACCCACCGCCCTCTGGTACTACAGCTGCCTCGTCGTACGCATGCGCAATTGCTTTTTTTTCCCCACGTAGAGCAACATATCGCACTCGCACACGGTGGTGTGCCCTCGCACGTACTACCGGGCTACCCACCGTACCTAGAACGAAAAGTCTCTAAGCCTGTATATCGTAGTTGTACGCACGCGTAGCCGGAGAGAAATGCGCATCGACTCGTACCTGCGACACGGGAAGGTCGCAGGTGGAGGTTGCTCACAGCCTGGCGTTAAACGCGCGGGGCGCCTATGGACTCCGGTGGCTGTGTCATGAACGTCGGGAAGTCGGATGGCCACCCTTCTACCATGTTTGAGTATAGTCCGCCGGTGGTGGCCGCGCACCTTGTGAGTCTTCCCTCAAGGGATATCGGGGATCCGAGGTGCTGGGACCAGCGTCCATTTCGCGATAGATGGCTTCAGTGGTGGGCTGTGCCCACAGCGCTAACTGCCCCATGGTTGCCATTAGTAGAGAGAGGTATGTATTCACGGGCCGTCTGTGCTATAGCCGGCGTATAATACTATCCGACTAGTCAATACAAGTACTACCTCCACAACGTCTGTGTGTGCGAGCACCCTGCAAATGTCGCCGCACTGCAACTGGGACCATCCACACGCCAGGTGCGCGCACTGCTACCCCCTGTCCCCGCCCCCTGTCCCTGTCCTGAACAGCCCCGAACAGTCGTTCCTCGAAGGGCAAGCGCAAAGTCCAAGTGCGTAAGGCGAACGATCGAGCTCCCGTGCAAATAGTTCCTGCACCGGCTGGGATCGTGAACAGTAATCACCCTGTCTGTCTTACTCTGGGGGTCCTGCTGGGGCCTTTTTTGTGTCGGGGCTCCTTTCGTCAGTGCAGCTATGTACCTACATTGCCTCCATACCTATTCGGAGCGGGAGCCCTATGCAGTAGCAAGCGAGACCCATGTGGCCCAGCGCGCGAGGATGGGCACAGGAGAATGGCAACCACCTAAGGTACTTCGTACATCGTACTATAGCTCTCGCCCGTCCCTGTCCCGCCCGAGCCAACCACCATATCCGTCCATCATCCACTTCTCGTCCCAATCCAGCAGGCCTTTCTGTCAGCCTGTCTCTCAACCCCGTCGCGACAGCGGTCCCTGGTCCCGGTCTCACAATCCCGGTCGCGCCCGTTTTGGGGGGCCCGATCGTTCAGGGGATGGAAGACCCGCGCACCCGCGGCCGCCCGTTTCGATATATACAGTCCCTCCGCTCAGCCCAATGGAGGAGGTGGTGGGTGGTAAGCTCGTAGGCTGGGCAGGCAATACAGGGCTCAGAGGCCTATGGAACTGCAACAGATGCAGGACGGGCTCCAGCCTAAAGCCCGAGGAGCCCTGACTGCAGACAGACTCAGAAGGCTACACAGTACATGGGATCCCGTAGCATCCGCCACAGGAAGTACCAAAGGCACGATTACTGTAGGTGGGTGTAGGTAGCAAAAGGCGCCGTCATTTTAAGTACGTACCGCCGCCCCGGTTGCCCATGCATCCGTATCGTGGGCAATGTTCACCCCCGAAAACGTAGCGCGAATTGTACATTACCAGCATCTACTCCATCATAATTGATATGGATGTTTGACAGCATAGTGCTCATTCGCTTTACCTGCTCTTATTCGATCACCATCCGGGAACCCACAGAATCTCAAGTAAGCCATTTCGCCATCATTGCCTGGCCCGGCCCATCAGTACATAACTCCACCTGGTTTGGAACCGCATCGTTTCTTCGCGACACCTGCATTCATATACTATCCCGCATCGACCGCGCGCGCCCGTGCATGTCCTTGGTCCAGCAGTGTCCGTCGCCCGCCCACCTTTCCACTGATCGTGCATCCGCTGGCCCACGCCGGAAAAGCAGCCTGTTCGTGCTAGGTGAGCGCCTCTCGCGACGTCATACACTTACCCCCCCCCCAAGTCCTAAAGCCCGTCGTCGTGGCTCGGGTGCCACTACCACTCTCTTTTGCGAGAGGCGCGTGCTGTGCTGGCAGGCGATCCGAAATCCTCGGGGCCGGGCTCCCCAAGTAACACGGCTGTGTCTTCAGGCGCCAACACCTCTTTGGGACTGGGTGCTACAAGGCCGATCCGTGGCATCACAGAGCCTACGAGTATTCCCGGCGGGCCTCGTCCCCCGTACTGGGTGATCCTGGTGCTAATAACGGTGCCAGCGTTTGAACAGCTTGAGTCGACAGTGCCGTCCCGCGTGTGACGGGCCCGGATTGAGAGATTCCCCGTTCTGGTGCCAAGGTACGTGTGCCCCGGCTTTTCTGCTAGCTTTGCTTGCTTTTTGCCTTCCTCTTTCGTTTTTCTGCGCCGGCGCCGATTTGAAGATTCTGTATCGAATCCGAATCAGGGTGAGGCGCGCGCCGACCACGCGCGACCGCTACCTTGCGACTGGGGCCCGGTCCCGATGCGCCTGGTAAGGTTCGCTACGGCCCCCCCCTCTTGGCTAACAGCATGGGTGGGCCGCAACTGTCGTCACGAACCCAGCTCTCCAGCCGCGCTGCCAGAAGCCGCCGTGTCGTCAAGCCCGCCGAGACGGCGTGTGCCCTTATAGTTGACTGTTCCTTTTCCCGGCTGCTTCCTTGCAACGCTGTACGATGATGGCAGGTGGCAGCTTCTTTTCGACTGACAGCTAGCTAAATCGTAGCCGTCGTCCTGACAAGGTTGTTGTTCACGAGCTGGTCATCCCTGCAAGCCTTCCCGCCGACCACCGACCCCTGAGGGTCCTCCAGTCCAGCTCAGGGTCCCGCCCCTACGCGACGAAACATCGACCTAGGTTGTTGCATCTTGAAATCGACACCACGGTACCCCTCGCTCCGCGCGCCGTCTTCTTCAGATTAGTCCCGGCCGAGCAAGACGACGTCGAAGCAACATAGCCAGCCTGCTGCTGCTTCTGCGGCCGCCGCCGTACACCGGAATAATCTATCTTTGGCCTCATCGCACAACGGGTGGCTGCTGATATATCCAGACCACACGGCACGGTTCCACAACGCGGGTCGGATCCAATCAACGCAACATCCTGTCCCGACGCCCCGCGAGCTCCCCCCAGGACCAAGTCGCCCGCGCCCCAAACTGACCACTAGCTGAGTCAGAGACGGGTTAACATCGTCACGTCGCACCAAGCAAAGTATTGGCGTGGGCCAGCATCGACTATCGACTGACTCCCGGTCCAGCGGTGCTGATCCCCGGCCAAGCGAGGTGTGATAACCAGTATTGTCGTCCTATGCAAAGTGGGATATCCAGTTAGTCGAGCCTTGCCCGTTTCCCGGGTGGAGCAGTCAGTGCTTACATCGAGGCCGCTGAGTAGGCGAGACTGACGGTAGACTACCTGCTAGCTTCCGTGCTGAGACTACGGCTAGGACCTAACCAAGCCTGAAGGTAAGCTGAATTTGACTGTACCGTGGTGTTGGCCCCCCTCCCTCTCCCCCATCGTCACATTTCACACATGATTAGCTGCCCCTGCCTTCGCGAGGTAGCATTTACCCGGCCGTCCGTTCATCCCAGCATCGCTGGCCGACCTGGGAACAGTGCATTTGCACATCCGTTACCCTGGCCCTGCCTTACCACTGCCGCGGAACCGTCCCATCCCTCCTCTCCTTAATAAGTGCGCCGCAGAGCCCGCGAGCCCAGTCGTTGCGCGCTGCAGGGGCGACCGGTTCCTACACCCTACCCTACCTCACTCAGTCTCCCCTCCCCTGCACCTGCCGTATACGCCCACTGGCTTAAGTTGCCGAAGCGCCCGCACCTTGTCGAGCCAGAAAGTGCCGTTTCCCCTTCGTTCCCCCGTCTTCCTGGCCCCCGAGTCCCTGCTATTGGGGAAGAGCCTGCACCCTGGCGTCATAGAAACAACCTGCTATTCACCCCTCGAGCACGCACCAGTATGCATTCCCGGCCGCATTCCATCCGACCTTTGCTGCCTCTTCCCTGAAATCTACTTACCATCCTACCCCAGCCCGGCATCGACTACCAGCGACTAGCGCCGCATGAGCTAACAGCCTGATAGAGAGAGAGACACACACACAAACAGAGAGAGAGAGAGAAAGAGAGGCATCCAGTCGCGCACTATCCCACAGTTCAGGCCTGTCTGAGCCAGGAAACCACCCGAACCCCCCGTCTCGAGTGCTTCTAGCTACTCAGGCACGCACGCCACACCAGCAGAAAACGTGGTCCGGCCAAACACGCTTCTAACGCAACATACATACATCTCCCCCCCAGCTGACTACATACTCCCGCTCCCGGTCAACCGCCGCCCTTGGCACTGGGGTTCCCACCTAGCCACGGTACCGATCACCACTACCTTCACCACTCCCCAAACCCCGCAAGCCCATCGTCCTCCTGTCGGTAAGCCCAGCTTTCTTTCCAACGCCCCCCGTCGGTTCCGTCTGGCCATATTGGCACAGGGGCTTAGCGGCCGCAACGGGTTGCGCCGGCAAGAGCCACAGTGCCTCGCCACGGGTTCCCGTATTTCCAAGCCCCATCGGTCGCATCGCAATTTTGGCAATGTCCCGATGCTCATTTCCCACGCCATTCTCCGTTATCAATGCATGGGCCTATTTTTAAACCCGGTGATTGCTGAGACACGAGGGCTTGTTAACCGGATTGAGGGTGGTCCCCACTGCCCAGGCCCAGCGCCCTCTTCATATCCATTTCTTCGAGACGGACTGACTGATTATCCAGATACTACATAGACTACACAAACAACCACTACGCAAACAACCACACTTCCTCCTCGCATCTGCACTGCATCTTGCTGGAACCAAGCACAACACCACTTCTCCCATCCATTACCGTGTTACATTAAGGTACGTTGCCGTCACTCCCCAACATCAACTCGCACCCCGCCCAGCGGCATTGCATCAAAATTATGTCGCCAGATGTCTCGGCGCACGGCCGTATGACAGCCTGGTGCCAGGTAAACCTGGCTTGGGCACATGGCGTCGAGTCTTGTGACTAGGTCACTAGCCGATCGGCTCTTGCCATAGCTAGTCGATGTGGTGGCTTTCTCGCAACGGCTGCCCCGAGATGATGCGTGTGGAGAAGAGCTTCGGGAGTTTCATGGACCATCGCCAGTCCTCTTCTGTTGTGCTGATTGTCGCGACAGGTCGCAATTGTTCACGGGTGTCCTTGGATTCCAAAAACAGGGCCATGTTGATGAAGATGGCGCAACTCCGACAGGGTCCTAACCCGTATGTCAAAGAGGAGCAAACAAACGATCCGGTAAGCCTTGTCATTTTCTTGCAGTTCGCATTGCGGTCTTCCCACCCCTGTACAAGCGCGCGCACTCGCGTCGCGCCCTCCCCCCTCCTCGCCCGCGCACACGCGTGTACCCCTACCCTCGCGGCCAGTGTTTACTGCCGGTTAAGGCGAGGTCCGTCCGCGCGCGGCTGTCTGCCTCGCAAACGACGGCGACGGCGACGGCCCCAAACATTCAGCCTCAAGCGCGGCAAGAATGGTGCAAGTGATGGGGTGCCCTTGCATGCCGGCCGGGCTTCATTGGGATCACAGCAGCGTGAGCCGATTTCCACGGCTTCCAGAAGGCCGGGGACCTTGTCGCAAGCCTGCCCAGGCCCGGCCTCGTTCAAAGGGAATTCAAGGGGGCGATCTCGTTTCACGCAAGATGGGGGACCCATGCCCTGGAACAGGGCTTGTATGGGCTGGGCTAGCGCGCCAAGTGCCCTCGCGAACGGTCAAGAGCAGCGATGCTGTGTGGCTCCACCCGCCTACTGGGTGCTGACGTGCCTGCAACGTCCGAGCCCAAGTGGATCGGGGTAGTGTAGGGCATCTCAGCATCCTTTTTTTTTGATTCGCAATCATACGGCGAGCAGTTGCACTAGCCACACTGTAATCTCAATGGCTCGGGAACCTTCAGTCGCTGGACCGAGGAGCCGTGGGAGAAAAAAGTGTGGTGGTGGTGTTAGGTGGGATGGTGGGATGGTGCGTGTGCTGTGTGTGCGCGCGAAACAGGCGCTTCCTTCAGCCAATGAGCAAAAGCCTGACCGGCTGAGTGGACGGCCGCGCGCACAGAAGACGTCCTCCCAGGCCATGGACGTGCAGAGGAAAGCTTCTCTGACAGGCACGACCATGGCGACGGGGACGACGTCACGCCTGTTGGCGCCGCCCGGCCATCCGCCGTCGTCGCGCGCAACATCAGGGCCGACGCTGGCAGAGCCATGCCGTCGGGGCGATATATCGCAAGCCGTTCAACCCCGACAAGCGGCAGGCCTGGCCAGGGCCTCCCGCCCCCCTTTCCCCCGTCGCCCCCTCCGGGCCAGATGTTGGTGTACCTGGCGCCCACCTCGCCAACAAGCGTGACGATGGTGGAGGGCCCGGTGGCGGGCGAGGGTGCTGGTCTCGGGTCTGCTCGGGTGTGGGGCTGGGCCTGTCTCTCCAATGGCAGCGGCTTTTTGGATCGCGCCGGCACCACCACCATCACCTTGATTCAGATGCGCGGAAGCCGACGGGCGACTCTTGCAAGCAACGTTTCGCAATCGAGCCGAGGGCAAAAGCGCCCTCGTTATGCTGCTGCTTGCGCCTCGGCGGCATTCTCACCGGCGACAAAGGCAGTGCCAATCCGTCGCCCGGAGTCGGGCTGGCTGTCTTCAATCGCGTTGGGCCAGGAGCAGCAGCCTCGAGAAGAGACTCGCCGAGGACAACCTTGAAAGCTAGGCCTTTTGGGTTTTCTCGGGGTACTTGGGGGTACCTTGATATCCACGCGCATCTGCATGGGCTCCTCAGGTATCCTGAACCCGAGACTGTCCCACACCGCTCCAGGAAGCTTCCCCTGCTCCGCCGATGGCTAGCACCGGGCGCAGGGTACTCCATTGGGCAGTCAAGTCCTGGCCGGGCTTCGCGAAGTCTACCGCTATTGGTCAAGTCATCTAATATGCAGCCTTCCCCCTTGCCCCCCCCCCCCCATGTCACGTTTCTTCCATGCGCTGTCCCACTCCCTTTGGGCCCTCCTCTTCATCGAGACACCCCCCCCTTCTCCACCCCGTCACGCTCCTCTCTTCAAGAAGTACCCGGCCTGGGCTGGAACCAACTCCCATATCCTCTCCTTATGCGCAACGCCCCCCCCCATCCACCACCCTTGCTTTTTGGCGACAGGCATTGCACGTCCAATTGCAGGACCAAACAAGCAGCCATATCGCCCAAGTTATTATAGCAGGGCATTGGTGGCTACTGGGTCTGGGACCAGCACGGTACCTCTCCTACCAACCCGGCCTCGTACAGCACTGGCCTTAGCCTCACCCTGTAGGCCTCTTCCCTACCTGTGCCAGTCCCCATAACCCCCCATGCCCTGCCTGCTCACCCACCACCTCGCATACTCCCCGTACCTCGCTCAAATATTGCTGGCACCGCCCACCCTTCACTAAACCCTCGCTCCGATCTCCAAAAAATCTCTTGCCCATTTTTTCCTTGAGCTCCCCTGTCGGACCCATACTCTTACTTTTTCCGGCGACCTCAAGACCGTTACCGTTGTCGCGCGTCCCGGATAGACTTGGGGGCAGTTACCTAGTCGGTAAACCTTCGACTGTCGGGTTTTCGTTCCGATTACCAACCTACCCACTTCTCTCATTGCAGGGAGCAAAGAGAGTCGACAGGGCCTGGCTTACAGGTACCGCTTTTTTCCCTCTTTCTCATTGCCCTTCTTGGACCTGTAGTATGCAGGCCCTGGTCATATAATCCGCGGTTGGCACCCCCCCTCGTCTAGGTACGCCTCACCCGCTGGAGCTCATCGTCAGGGGATCTTTTTAAGGTTCCCCAGTCCTTGACAGTGTCAAGCAAAATAAAACATCGACGCGTCCTACATCTTTACCTTCCATGGTTGTCTTTATTTGGCTTTGACACTTCAAAGTTCCGCACTAATGGTTGTCTCCTCTATGCAGCACCACCCCCACCACTCGCAGGGTCCGGCGCCTCCCCAACATCTGCAACATCCTCGACCCTCGAGCATTGTTCATCAACAACACCATCAGGCGCCACCTCCACCTACCCAGCAGCACCCTTCTGCGTACTCATCCACTCACTCGATTCCGTCCGCCTACCAGTCTTCCGCCCAGGCACCGTCGAGCGCACAGCACGCGCAGGATCTGCCCTACTACGCTCACCAGAGCCCGTACAGCACACCCGGCACGACTAGCGGATACACGTCCGCAGGTGAGTCGACCTTTTTTTTTTCTTTTGCTTCTCCCGCCGTCGCGCCCTGGTCACGACGCGCCGAGACATTTTACTGACCGTGGTTCTCAGACACCTCCGACATGATGGCCGCAGCGCAAATGCCCAGACCCTACCCGCCCATGTCGTATCATACGCCGCAGTCCAACTCGCCAGCTTCCGTCGCGTCACCCTCGGGCCATGACCAGCACCGCAGCATCTACGGTCAGCAGCCGTCACAGTTGCAGCAGCAGCCGCTTTACTATGGCGCGCAGCAACCGCAATACTCTTCCATGCCGCCGCAAGCGCAACCGTCGCCGTACCAGCAACACACGCAGCAGCCTCATCAGTCGATGACGTCGCAGCCCAGCATGATGATGTCTCATGGCGGCCCGCAGCACCAGATGTCGCAGCACGCGAGCCAGCACGCGCAGTCGGCCATGACGGGCAGCCCACGCCACACCAAGATGGAATCGCAAGTTCCGCCCCAGCTTCAGAGACCCTCGTCCGGGCCTCTGGGCACACCTCAGCACAGCCAGAACGGTGCGCCGCCGCTGTCAACGCCCACGGGCTCGCAGCCCGGCATCAACAACAACGCGGCCCCCGGTCCCATTCCGGCCACCACGCCGCTCGTTGTGCGGCAGGATGGCAACGGCGTCCAGTGGATCGCCTTTGAGTACTCGCGCGACCGCGTCAAGATGGAGTACACGATTCGCTGCGACGTGGAGTCGGTAAACACGGACGAGCTGCCGGCCGACTTTAAGACGGAGAACTGCGTCTACCCCCGTGCCTGCTGCCCCAAGGACCAGTACCGCGGCAACCGTCTGCAGTACGAGACGGAGTGCAACACCGTGGGCTGGGCGCTCGCGCAACTGAACGCGTGCCTCCGCGGCAAGCGAGGGCTGATCCAGCGGGCAGTCGACAGCTGGCGTAACAGCAACCAGGACCCGCGGCTCCGAAGCCGACGCGTGCGGCGCATGGCCAAGATGACTACCCGCAAGGCGGTGTCCCAGTCTCCCCATCCGGCGCACATGTCCGGTCCTAGTGGCCCGGCAGGGATCCCGGCCCCTGGCGGCATGGGCCCCGGTAGCGGCTCCTCCATGGGCAAGCCTGGCATGGGCGGCATGGGCCCCGGCATGCACCACCACCACTCACACCAGGACGGTAACGGCCAGAGCGGGGGAGAAGAAGTCGGTATGTTTCACCAAATGTGATTGACGCATCGTTGTCGTTATCGCGTTGCTATTGCTGTTGTTATTGTGCGATTACATGATACCTTCGTCACTATACCTTTTGTTGTTACCTGTCGGTATCCCTCGGAACGGATGCTTCATCACTTCTTGTTATATAGCGGCTCACGACCGCACGGCGCGCCTTGGGGGTTTTCACGGAAGGGAAATTGGAATCGTTCTGTACATTACCTAGTTGGCTGCGCTGCACTGTTTAGTCCCCTGCAGCGCGGCGGCGATTCAGTAGTCGCCCTGCTGTGTCTGCTGGCCAAAGTTGCATAGCATTTGCCTTGCATTCTCACTGCACTCACTCACTACCTACCTATACCTTGACACCACCATTACATTACCCACATCTCCTCGTTGTCGTTTTGCTGCTGAAGACCCCCCGGTTGGGCCGCCCGATGGTACCCCATGTTGCATCTGATTTGCTGGCTTTGATTCCGCATCTGGCACCGGACCCTGCTAACCCGCCATCTTGGAAACAGGGGACGGCGAATATCTGGACGAGGCCCACCACCATCACCACCAGGCCCCTACCGGACCAGGGTCCGGAAACACGGATGACGTCCGCCCCGCCCACGTATTCAACGGCTACCCTCAGTCGTCGTACCCCAGCAGTGCCGCACTGGGGTCGTCGATGCCGCCGATCCACGACGGCATCAGCGGGGGCTCTCATCACGGCGCCATTGCAGCCCGCCACGCGCACACGCAAGAGGACGACCAGAGTCCCGAGGGCCTCTTCCCCGACATCCCCGAGGCCAAGAAGCGCAAGTTCATCCTCGTCGAGGACAACAAGCGCGGCTGTCGGCTGCGGGTGCGCGTCACGCTCGAGAACGTCGACACCAAGGAGATCCCCGACTCGTTCCGCAAGAGCTCGTCCGTCTTCCCGCGCAGCTACTTCCCGCGCGAGATGCAGAGCCCGCCGCCCAGCGCCACGGGCAGCCAGTTCTTCCAGGACGACCTGAGCGATGACGACGTCGAGGTCGAGGGCGGCCGCACCGGACGGTCCCGCGGCAACCTCACGCGCGACCGCGTCATGGCCAAGGTGCCCATGTCGGACGGCACTGACGGCGAGCTGGCGATCCCGCGGATCCGGCGGGGCACGCGCGGGCGCGAGGTTCGCCTGAACGACCTGGGCTACCGCATGGCCTGGCTCCAGAGCCGTGTGTTTGCCGGCCGGACTATCTTCCTGCAGAGAGCGCGTAAGTCGGGACGACGTCTGTTGTCGAGGCACATGCTAACCAGTTGACAGTGGATTGCTACCGCAACAAGACGCGCGGTGCCATCGAGAACATCATGCAGGACGTCAAGACGGTCGCGCCTCACTACGAGACACGCGTGGGCAAGAGAAAGTGGAGCGAGCGCATGCGGCGGGGCGAGAAGCGGGAAGAGGAGTCGTAAGGCGCCTGCGGGGTTCGAGTTCTCTGCACGTGGTTGCGATTGATACCCGGTCGCTAGACGGCGACCTTGTTTTGCTACTGCCGCCGCCCCCGCCGCTGCGTATGCTGATTCCGTCGCGACGGCCGTTGATTAGGTTGGCATGGCATATACGACATTACCTGCCTGCTTAGTGTTTTCCGTCCAGGTCGACATCGGGGTCGGCCTGACGGCGCAAAGAAAGCCCCCAAAAAAATTGGAAGAGGAAAAAGGCGGGCGGCGCAATTGGCCACTTGGCCAGAGGTCGGGGAGTCTTGAGCCGCTTTGCCGTATTGCGCTACGGATGCTTCATGTTGAACGATGTCGTGATGCGGCGGAGGGTTCGCTTGGGAAAGGACTGGGCGCGCACGATAGACGGTTTGCGGTGGGGCCGGAGGGAGGGCTCTGTATCTTTTTTTCGTTGCTCTTGTTTATTCTGCTATCGGTCTTGTTTTCTCTTCACGGCGGGGGTGATACCATTGCGGACCGAGTTGGACTGGAAATTCACGCCTTTGGGGGCTCGCGTTGGGGCTTGATTTTGCGGTTCAGGGGCATTGCGATGCTGGTGTTGCAGCGGGGGGCGGCGGTACAAAGGTATTTATGAGATATCGATATTAATTGAGATAGATGATCCGAGAGGGTGGCACAACGGTCTGCGCGGCGCTGGCACAGCGACCCCTGCCTAGTCGCGGCTGTCGCGGTATGTAAGCGCTGCAGAGAAAGAAGGTCTGGGAGCAGAGGAGAGGAATAGCACAACTACCAGGAACAAGGCGGGCCGGCGGACTAGGGGCCAGAAAGTAGTTCCCGCTCCTCGGGAAAACCCCCCCTTGTCCCCCCCCCTTGCCTGGCCATGTTTCTTTATTCCTTGTCCAGCAAGCAGCGATCCCCTCCCCCTGCCCTACCCCAAGCTGCATCTTGCATACTCGAACGCATACGCAGCTGGGGGGGGGCGTGCGAGAGAGTGGGTGTTCAGCCCCCCTGTATGCCACGTTGTTGCCCTGGGTCGGGATGTGTAGGTCGTGGATCTCACAGGGGGCGACATGGTTCTTTCTTTTTTTTGCCAATAGGCAGGGTATTTAGGAATTTCTCTCCACTGCCGGTTGGAGACGGCCGACGAGGGGGGTTCTTTTTGGTTTGGTTTTCCCTCCCCGTCCAAAGAAATGCAAGGCTGCGACCAACTACACTCGGTACGGCCATGATCTCCACAGGACAGGCAGGGCATGGGCGCAAGCGCGCATGTTTTCAGAGCACGCGGGAAACCAGGGCTGGGCGAAGAAGAAGAAGAGGGAGGAGGAGGAGGACAAAAAGAAAAAGCAGGGAGGATTGATAGGTGGTTGGCAATTGTGCGCAAGGGTGTCGAGTAACAAGCTACCCACGCCCACCACACACACACACACACGCGCGCACAGGCACGCACAAAAGCGAAGGAGAGAGATGCCCTCCAATGAGGGCGAAGTCGTCATCCAGGCGTGGCGTGGACATGGATGATGATGAGCAGATGGAGAAACCTGTACGGAGTACATTGTATTCTTCCCCCTCTCCCCCTGTTGTGAGTGGTTGTGCTGATACAGGGGAGCATACGGACCCTCCCTTCTCCTCCTTTCGGCCCCCCCCCCCCTCCCCCAGGCTAGGCGATGACTTACATGCAGCTTTTCGCTCTCTTCCGATCGGGGGGTAATGCGCCACGGAACTGGACCGAATTGGCCGGCTGCACATCATTTTTGATTCCTTTTTTTCTTCTCCTTTTTTCGGCCGGCGGGGGAGAAGGTGGTGGGGTTTCGGTCACGCCATCCCACTCACTACACAGCACCGTACTGCGTATTTCCTTTTCCTTTGAACCCCCTCGTCTATACGTAAGGAAAGGCACAATCAACGCCTGCCCGTCTCTCTAAGCGGAACCCATGCCCCTCCCCCTCCTTTTTTTTCCCCCGAGGGGCCGACCGTCAACCCACCCCCGGACCCATACAAGCCCATCCATCTCGGCTGTTTTTGTTGATCTTCGAGCCCACCGTCCCCCTCCCCCGCGACGAAGCTCGCCACACACGGCGTGTGGAAAAACCCACCCGCGGGTTCGGCACCCGGGAAGGGGGGAGCGAAGAGGGACACATGGGGCGTGCGGGAAAAGAAAGGGGGAAAGTACCCTCATGATAGCTTCAGGCCATCGGGGACGAGGAGGTGGGGTCGCCCACCCCCGCTGAACCATCGTGACGGGGCCAGCCCCCCGTACCTACCTGCCCGGCGACGGGGTTGCCGCGCCGGCCGGGGCCACCCCGGGGGTTCACATGCAACCGCCGACGTCTACCGCTCTGCCCACCCGGGGGGGGGAGAAGCTCTTCCGGTGGCCACGGGCACTGCCCCCTCTTCCCTCGGGTTCTCCCCGGCGGCTGCGCCCACTTGCGTCGGGGGGGAAAGACGCGGAGGAAGAAGCACCCCCGAAGTCGGACACGTGCGTGGAACTATTAGGCCGGTCGCGGCAACGGCGGGGGACCACCCCGAAAAACGTCCCGGGGGTGGGGATGAGACCTTGGCGGCTTGGAAAAACGAAGGAGTTTCCCTACGACGTGATCCGGAAAGAAGGAGAAGGGGACAAGGAGGAAAAGCGAAACGCCACGCGACATAATCTTCCCCGTCGCCCAGGGCACTACGTACCCGTCAGCCTAGTAAACTTGGTCAACAAGAGGGGTGCGTATACCAGATGCGGGGGACGAGGCTACACACACTGATACGCCCGTGTACATGCACGCACACGCAGATAGGCATACGTAGATACATATGGACATATACAAGTATGTACAAAGACGCGTACATACCCTTGTATACATACCACGCATACAGATTCAACCACCCACGCCCGCTGCACGGGCCTTATCCGTCGGCGGAAACCATAAACGGCGTTGTTTGCGAAAAAGGGGGCGAGGGAAGATATCCCCTCCCCCCTCCCCGGGCCAACGGGCGCCTTCTGGTCCCACGGCACGGGGCCGAATCGTCCCGAGACGGAAAAAGGGAGAACGAGAGAGAAGGAAAAGAAAAGGACAGAGGCGTGCCGGCTTCCATACGTTTCCTACGTGTCTCTTTACGGTGTCTGTGCCCCCTTGCGGCGTGGCGTAACACCTAGGAGGGAGACTATTCGGCGGAATGGGGTCGCACACGCTCAGGTTGGCAAAGGAAGTCAGGAGCGGCAATAGTCGCAGGGGCATCATCCCAGGAAGGACAAATAGACCCGGTGTTGACTATTGGTTTCCGTCCGGGTTAGCTCCTCCCGCATGCCCGACTCTGGTCACGTCGGAGGACGCGTGGGGTCGAAGTCATATATGTACCCACGAGATGTTATTTGTCTGTTGCGGATTTTCCCCTAAAGGAGACCCCACGCCGTGGAACCGAGTGCCTTGGGGAGAACCCTTGGGAATCCCGCTTCGGCCGCACACGTTCTGCGTAAAAGTCCGCCAGCCCCAAAAGGTATTCAGCGGCCGCATGAAACCCCTTTCTTTCGTCGGGCCTTTTATCCTTTCATGAAGTCCGTGCCGACACATGCGTGCCGTAGGCCCTCTTGCCCCGTTATCCCCGATAACCCCCGGGGTCCGTCTCGCCGGAGCCGCATGACGAGATACCGCCGGAGACACTCGCCTGCCCCCATCAATGAGACCGACTGCAGGATGCAGCCGAAGCAAGAAGGTTCCACAAGAATTCGCCGGTGGAGGCGTGAATGTCCTTAGACGGGGGCCAAGTTCTGTATAAGTCGGACTATGAACCCTTTCCTCCAGAACCCCCCGTAACTATCCTCGAGACAAGTGACCCATCGTGGCTGGCAGCATGCAGATCATGTCGGCCTCGCTAACGGAGAACTAAGTTTTCCGCACTATGCAGCAAAGATAAATACCTGCTCCGTTCCTGTCAAGACCGTGCGCTCCTGACAGAATCATGCAATGGTCCCGGCTACTTCCTATTCGGCGTTGGTGAAATAGGCGCATCATGGTCAGGCCACGGCCACGGCCAGCGAAAGCCAATCGGGGGATCCTGGTATTATTATCAACACCGGCCTTCCTCTGAGCTCTCGCCGCGTGGCGAGGCCTGACAAGGTCAATGTTGAATGCGCGAGTATGATGTCAGCCGCCGTCATCTTACGAGACGCGACAGCATCGTGGCCCGTTGGCCGGCTCCCCAGAGGCCCAACCCACGCGCGGTGACGACGTATAGCAGGCACGGCCACACTCCAGTTACGCGCCCCTCTTGCCCCTTGGCGGGGCCCGGTCAGGGCGCCTTGGCGTCGGCTGGGCCGGTGCGAGGGGCCCTCTCGCCCCTCTGGAAGACGAACAGGGCCTCGTCCTTGCCGGGGAAGCTCGGCAGGGGCACCTGGGCGACGCGGGTCCAGCCGGGCTCCTCGCGGGCCATGTACTCGTCCATGCTGACGTCGCGGAAGCCCGTGTAGCCGTTGTGGTTCTGCGTGCCGACGACGGCGAGGGTGTCGCCGGCGTAGGCCTGCAGCAGGCCGCGCGTGAAGCCGCCCTCGGCGCCGCCGGCCACGCCGCCGCCGACGATGGGGTAGACGAGCAGCAAGACGGTGTCGGGGGCGCCGGCGCGGCCGCGCAGGTACGCGGCGCCGTCGGCCACGTGCGTGTCGGCCACCCAGTTGGCGCGCCAGCTGCTCTGCGCGTTGTCGACGGGCGTCACGGCCGCGAGCCCGTAGCGCCGCAGCATGAAGGTCCAGTAGCCGTTGCCGCTGCCCATGTCGAGCACCTCGCGCCCGGCGGCCACGGTCCGCAGGATGCTCAGCGCCTCGTGCGACGGGCACACGCAGCCGAAGTGGTGCATGAAGACGGGCAGCACGTGGTGGCTGCTACGCACCGCCTCCGACTCGGGCGCCGGCCCCGCCCACTCTAGGTTGACGCACGCCCACGACAGGAAGTCCAGGTACGGGTTGGCCGGCGCCGTCTTGGTCCGCGGCACCTGCAGCTGCGGCAGTCCCGGATGCAAATAGCGCCGGTCGAGCAGGTGGCCGGCGATGGAGGCGCGCAGCGAGCCCTTCTTGGCGTTGGCGAGGAACGACTTGAGTATGTTGGGCGTGAGGGTCGTGGGCGCGAAGATGGAGAGGTAGGTCTCGATGTCGGCTTTGGTCGGGGGCGGGCTCGGCCGGAAGGGCGGCCCTGCTTTCTTGGTCTCGTCGCCGGTCCCGTCGCCCTCGGCTTGCCGGTCCGCTGCGGCTGGCTCGGGGCTCCGGTACCACGCGTGCAGCCCGTTGGCGCCGCCCAGGCCGACGACGTGCTGCACCTGGGCCAGGGTCACCGAGACGATGGCGTGGTAGACGTAGCTGTCGCGGGCCGGCAGCGAGAAGGCGGCGGTGAGGGCGCCGGCCAGGTCGTCATGGTCCCGTAGAAGCGCGGCGACACGCTGCTGCAGCGCCGTGTCGGCCACGTACGTCGACGGGTCCCACGAAGGTGAGCCCTCGCAATAGCGGAAGGGCTTGGCGGCGGCTCTGCTGGGCGCCATTCTCGTCTCTGCCGTGCGTGCGAAGGATGGAGGACCGAAGAAATGCACCGGCCCGGCCGCGTCGTCGCGCATCCGGGAAAATTCGACGATGCGCAACGGCCTGGCCGAGGGGGCCCATGTCGACCTATCCCTGTTCGAGTGACGTACTCCATCAGTACTATATCCGTATCATCAGTTTATGTAAGGACGACTCACTGTGTAAGTCTAGAACTGTGTACTGTGAATTACCCGGGACGAGCCGAGGACCGACTCGGCAAGCTAGCTCGTCTTTAACCTCAGCAACTTGATGGCGTATTCACCGCGTCTTCCCTTGATACAACAGCCACAGTACATGCCTCTTACCTCCCATATGCACGCTGAATCTATTCTGCCCGCTAGGTGCTCAGTCCAACTAGACCGAGTATACAGGATAATCATACACTGAGGAAATTCCGAAGAAGCGCTCCAGCGACCGCGCGACGCATTGCAGTTGGAAGTCGGGCACCCGCCCTCTCCGCCCTCCCTTGCGGGTAGTCCAGAATCTGACAACCACGTCTTCATATACGCGCCCTCCCGTCCTCGGCGGCACCCGTACCGTGCCGATGCTGACCTGGTCCTGTATCCACACCACCGTCACGATATCGTAGGAGTCCAGGACGTACTCGATCCAGGGGAATTGCCTCCAATCCCTGGCGATGGGACGGAACCGCTGCACGATGCCCTGCATCAAATTGCGACATGAATGGCAGTGGTGGTCCAATTCCTGATGGCGTAGGGAGATCCGATTTTGTTGTGCATGTGGCCGGTTGGAACTATGCCGTAGGGAGGTGCGGGACCGGTTGCAAGTGTCCCATCTTTCCAAGCTGATCTCGCGTATGTTGGGAAACCAGCGCCGCAAGTAGGCCCAGACGAGTCGAAACTCAGCATGCAAAGCGCCCGAGGCTTCGGGCCTGGGTTCTTTTCGGCACCTACGTTTGACCCTCGGCTTCAACAGGACTTCGTCCCAAGGGCCCGTCACGCTTGCGAACGCCGAGAGCGTGGGAACAAGCTCAGGGACGGTGACGCGGGTCAACAAGGCCAGGTCGTTGCGACCGAAGCACATGGCCAGCGGCGTGTGCAGGGGGAGCCGCAGAACATCGAGGTCGAAGTTGAAGTATACCCGCGAAGTCCCGCCCTCGAGGCCCAGGGCTACTCGGAAGTGCAACAGGGTCTCGTGGCGAGACTCCCGATTGACCGCCAGGGACACGGGCAGGGCCGCGTCCGACCAGGTTTTGGTCCTGAAGGACGGGTAAGAGAGAAACCAGTCGTAGCACGTTTTGGGATGATCCGGTACCCCATACTGCTTCCTGATCCGTCTCGCATTTGCAGCCCTTATATCAAGGCCCAAGAGTTCGCGGTCATAGGGTACCTGATAGAGGTTGGAGAGAGCGAAGGGGCCCTCGGCCCAGCCCTCCAACTTGCGGGCCAGCGTTACGACACGGTGCTCCCAGGTGTGTTGCCAGACAAGTCGTCGAAGCTCCGGGGGCAGGCGGGAGAACTGTGGGAAGCCATCGTCGTGCCCAAGACGCCGGAATCTTCCACAAAGCTCCTCGACGAGCGAGCTCGCATCGCTCCGCGTTGGTAGGGTCCACGCTGGGCTCTGTTGTGAGCCGGTGTCGGGTGCAAACGGGGGAATGGGACCACTCACGACCTGCCTCGGGGGGGATGATGGTTCTTTTCCCTTGACGGATCCCCTTCGGTGCCGAAGTAATGCATCGCTTTTTGATGGGGGGCGGCGTTTGCTCAACACCGTCAACGCCCGAGATATGTCTTTTGATGCCGCGGGGGCCGGCTGACTGGAGGTCAGGCCCCGGGCAGCTCATTACCGATGTTGATATAGGTGTACGTACTTCTTTTTAGGTATCGAAACTGGGGGTGGTAGAATGAGGATGTGGGCGAAGGCAGCCATAGTGACATGGAAAGCATGGGGTGGGTTGGATGTGTAAGTAGGTACAAGTAAGTAGAGAAGAGCCAGCTGCCCCTTACTGGCGGCGTGGCATGGTACGAGGTTACGTTTTCAACTAAACAGTCACGAGCGACAAGAAGGCGCTGTCATCGGAAGCAACAGGTGCTGCCATCGGGAGCAGCACGACTATCTTTCCTTCCGTACCGTGTGCCACCCTTTGCGCCTTCCGCAACTTGCGGCATTACCCACCCCGAATGACTGCCGTCGTTGTGGAAGTCCCGACTGCTGAAACGTGCGCGCTCATACCGGTCGTGATATATCACTGGCGCAGGCATTTTCAAGGAGTCTTTTACACACACCAAGAGATTATCTTACTTACACGACCTGGAGAAGGTACGTACTCGGTAAGGTGGGGCCGCCGGGGTCAGCCTCCAGTTATGGGCTCCTCGCCAAAACGAGCATTCTCTCCCTCATCATCAACAGCACACTTGCTTGAAACGGATGGTTTCAGGACGGCTCCCCTGTCCCTGTCGGCCATCATTCACCTGCAGCCCTCCGGACCCAAGACCCAGAAGTGACAAAAACAAACCAGGACCCAACTAGGCTAACATGAAGCCCAAGGGCGCTTATGGGGCTGTATGTCACAGCCATCGATGTTGGGAGAGCCACCATGCCAAAATCATAAGCCTCCCCACCCAATTCACCTCCGACCAGCACAATCATTCGCTCTTGTCAAAATTCTCATTCATGGATTATATTAAAAGACAATTAGTCACAAAGCGGACATAGCTCAGTTGGGAGAGCGTCAGACTGAAGTCAAACTTCATCATAAAATCTGAAGGTCGTGTGTTCAATCCACACTGGCCGCATCTTTTACTTTTTACACTCATCGTTGATGAATGATGAGAGAAGAATATCTTGCTTTCTTTTGTCCTATCCACACGCACAATCTGGGGATGTGGTAGGTACCATTTTTACCCCTGATGGATAATGGACACAGAAGTCACAGCCCGGCTGGCCTTTCTTTCGGTAACACAAATTGGATGAAGGCCGCTTCGCTCGGTCATAGAAATTAAGCCAACAACTATCCAGAGGTTGTGTGTGCCTGCGTGCATATTCCAATCGGAGGGCATGCCAATTCTCCCTGTTGATAGGCAGAAGTAAAATTGCTTGTCCACCGTAGGCTTTCCTCCTGGGTCCGTCCTTCTCGGTCACTTTTACTACCTGTTTTACGGTTCCGTCAGATAGGTGGACCGCCGTACGGCAGACAGGGTCTATTTCTACTACAACCTTCACCCAAGCTTCATGTGGTTGAAGCAATATATTGTTTTACACTGTGCACAAGTGAACCGGTCACCCCCTCCAGTCTTCCTATCACACACATCATAGCATTGTTACAGAGGTATAGCTCAAGTCTCCCGAATTCAAAGGTGGGTGGGTGGTTGAGGTCATTTTCAAGGTATCAAGGCACATCAATTTTTCATCTCGTTGTTCGTTACGTGTGCTGTATGTACAGCACCACCGTTTGGAAAGACGCACGCGTTCCCATTCTCGTAATAGGAAAAAAAGAGTCCCCTCCTTGCATTCGGGATGCTACGGACAGAGGGAAAAGAAGCATGAAAAAAAAAAAAAAAACATCGCGCTCCATCTCAGCCATCGCCAATCATCTTTTAGGATGCGGCAAGCCGATAGGTATTGTTGTGGGCGCGGGTGCAAAAGCGAGTGTGCGCATAAAATGCGTCATTATGTCGCGGGGGAAATAGCAGAACGGTATATGTCTTGCCGAAATGGGGGGTATCAATCTAGACGTAAAGTGGTACATTCGGTCGTGCGCGAAAGGGTACATAGGCGATCGACCGAAAGCAATCCGGGCGTATATAAAGCCGTCCTCGTTTTGTGGCCGATGCCAACGACGGCATTTGGTATCGGATGGTACAAATGAAAGTGTCGCTGGTTTGGAATTCGTGACATGCGGTTTGGCGACTGCCGAAGTGCTTCTTCGCTCAGTCGTCAAAGAAACCGGCATCATCAAAGTCCTCCACCTGCGCGTCGTCGTCGTAGACGGTCGGTCGCATCATGGGAGGTGTCATGGGCTCGCGAGTCTCGGAAATGCGCGGAGGGGGCGTCATCTGAGCAGGCATCTTCTCGGCTTGGCGAGAGCTCAACAAGGGACCGTGGGACCGCTCGGCGAACTGTTCAGCCGTGAACCGGCGCCCTGTGTTACCAAACGCAGTGGGCTGCGACTTGCTCGCAGCCATCTGCGACGTGTCGCGGGTACCCGAAGCAGGCGGTGTCATCAGGCCCGACAGAAAGCCGCTCTGAGAACCGGGGCTCGTAACCGTCGTCTTGGAGGGCGTGGCGTTTCTGGCCGGGGCGGGGGAGGAGCGCATACTCATCGCCCTGTTCTGGTTGGGCTGCTGGTTGGCCCTTCGCCAGTTGCCCCAGGCCGCAGCCAACGGACCGACGGCCTGGGCCACACGCGGTGTGGCCGCTTGGATCGTGGCCGCGATGTTGGGCAGGTTGATGGCAGATCCACCGTTCATGGCCCTCTCGCGCTCTTGCTCCTCCATTTGTAGGTTGGCCTTCAGGCGAATAGCAGCATCCTTGACGGCCTCTCTGTCGTACTTGTCGGCCGACAGGGCTCCGATAATGTCCTGCAGGTCGCTGTGTCGAACGGCCAGGAGCTCCCGCAGCCATGTGATTTCATCGTCGCGTTTGGTAATCTTGGTGGCCGCCTCGGGGTCAAGCTTCGAAACCGTCTGCTCCAGTTCTTCGATGTGCTGCTCCCGGGCCTGGAGTTGTTCTTGCAGAACCATGATGGACTCCCTCAGGGCCTGCGGGGAGATGCGCTCTGGCAGCTGCGTAGCCTGCGACACGGCGGGCTTGCCTGCCATCGTCGCCTGAACGGTCGAGTCCGAGGCACCTGCAGCCCTGGCGGCTTGGGCAGCAGCTCGGGCCGCCTCTTGTGCGATCTGGAGCTTGTCCTCCAAATGAGCCACACGGTCCTGAAGATGTTCGGTCTTGGAGGTGGCCAGACTCAGGCGTTCGAGTAGGTTCTGTTCCGCGCGCTGGGCATCTTCGGTCGTGTTGTTAAGTTGCCGCTCGTAACGAGCCTGCAGATCCTCGACTTCATTCTGGTGCTTGCGGGACAAGGCCTCCAGCTCGGTGGCCTTGGAGTTGGTGGCCGCCTCGAGCATCATCTCGTGGTGAGCCTTGGCGGTGTCGGCGTCCAGCTTGACTTGGTCGAGCTCGGCGCGAAGCTTGCTTGTCTCTTCCTCGATGAAGTGCTCGTTCTCGGCGTTATCCGAATCAGCACCCCTCCGTGCTTGCTCAAGCGCCACGCGCATTTGTGCCAACTCGCCCTCGAGCTCTGCTCGCACAGCGTTGACTTGTTCGTTGGCCGCGTCCAGTTCGGATTGCGCGGCCGTCTGGGCCCGCTGCACCTCCGCGGCCGCCGATTGTCGCGCGTCCTGGGCCTCGCGATGAAGACGCATGGCGCTCTGGTGGACCTTGTGGTTCTCGTTGCGAGCTTCCATGAGCAGGCCTTCCAGACGTTTGGCTTCGGCCTGAGCGCGGAAGCCAGCTCGTTCGACGCCCTCCAGTCTCTCGATTTCAGCTTCGAGCCGTTCACGGGTTCGAGACTCGGCTTGTACGCGGGCATCCAAGACCTCCTGGCGTGCCAGGAGAACCTGCTCCTTCTTGATTCGTCGCGAGTTCTCCTCTGTCATTTCGCGAGCAGCGTGGGCCATGTCGTCCTGCATTGAGACGCACTTGGCTCTCCAAGTGTCCCGCATCCTTTCGTTCTCCTCAAGCTGGGTGCCAAGAGTATCAATCAGCTTACGCAGATGCTTGCTCTCCGCAACAGCCGAGACCAGGTCCTCCGCCCTTTGGCGAGCAGAGTTGCGAGCGTGTTCGGCTTCGGACTGCCAGTGTCTAGCTTCCTGCCTGGCAGCGTGGAGTTCCTCCTCG
Source organism: Nigrospora sphaerica (assembly GCA_018287875.1). NCBI lineage: Eukaryota > Fungi > Ascomycota > Sordariomycetes > Amphisphaeriales > Apiosporaceae > Nigrospora > Nigrospora sphaerica. The sequence goes on from JAGVVL010000018.1 coordinate 2,388,907, forward strand.
GTGGCGTTGAGGCGGTTGGTGAGGTCAATCTGACTCTTGTTCGTGTTGGCTTGGGCGACTTCCAGGAGAGCGAGTCGCATGGAACTTTTGCCGGCGGCATGCTCGACGCTCTTGAGCTTGGCCTCCTTCTCTTCGACAACGGCCCGCAACCGATCCTCTTCCTCGGAGGAAATACGGAGAAGGCGTTGGATCTCGGAGAGCCTATCTTCGGCTTCGCGGCGGTGGCCGACCTCCACCTCGTTCCTGTTTTCTTGGGTTTTGAGGCGGTCCTCGAGGTCGTGCACGCGCTGGTCGTAAACACATCGGTTCATGATCTCCACCTCGACCTTGGTCTCCGCGTTGCCCAGTTGGCGACGGAGATCGACGGCCTGCTCTTCAGCACTTCGCCGAAGGGCAGCTTCCTGCTCGAGCTTGCTTTCTTCAGCTCTGAGACGTTGCTCAAGCTCATGGATTCTCGATTGCATCTCGGACATCCTGTGAGACGCCTCTGCGTCACCATGAACGACGGGCGGGGTGGCGGGCCTTCGGCTCTGGATCGCCTCCTCAACAAGTGCTCGTAACTCATCGACATGGGAATCCTTCTGTTGGGATTGCTGAAGCTGTGCTTTCATCTCTTCAATCGCCTGAAGAAGCGTGGAGCTTTCCGTGGCTGCCGGCTGTTGCGAGTGTTCGGCCGCCGGCTGCAAAGCTTGGTGTTGCTTCATGGCTTCCAAAACGGCATAGCGAACCTGCTCCATGCGTTTGTCCCTCCTGGGGCTTAGCGAGCGCCGAGCAACCGGGGGCTCGTCGTCTTCATCATCAGCATCGCTTTCCTGAATGTCGTTCGACACACTACGCCTGCCACGTCGGCCCGACTGTGGCCTGCGCAACATGGACCCAAGAGCATCCTGGATGGAGCCCAAGGCTTGTTCCAGAGGGTAGAGTCGGTCGGTAATGGCATTTCCAACAACATCGTTGACGTGCCCATTGAAGAACATGGCACGCCGCTCCAGCTTGTCCTGTTCGCTCGGACTAAAGTCGGCCTCCCAATCGCTTTGCGGAGTTTCGCCGCCATTGAGACGGTACACTGGACCATCCACAAAAGATTGAGTGATAGCACTGTGCGGAGGATCGACAAATGGGTCCTCGAGCTCTGTGGACAGCATAGGTGTCGAAGCATCTCCTGGAACCACTCTACTGTGGCGGGGGCTAGGGCTGGGAGCAACATCTCGGAAATGATGATCAGGCAGAAGGGCAGGGGAGGCGATCCGAGACATGTCTCTTTCGGTGCTGGGTTGACGCGAGTATGTCTTTCTGACACCTTGGGTGGGGTCGACCCGGTTGATCTGCTGCATCACAGCATCAATCTCCTCAAAGGTCGGCTCGCGGTTAGGATCGTCGTCGGAAGGCTGGTCCTCGGCATCCGACGGCGGGCTGACGGATAACGGCACGTGGCCATGGTGTTGGGCTTCCGTGCCGTAGATGTCGCGGCCTTGACCTGGGCGCCCGTCAGATACGGGAGACAGCTCGGTAGCAAAACGAGAAGCAGCCAAGCCAGCAGACTTGCGTGGCGGCGAGGCAAAGCGGAACTTTTCCAAGCCAAGGTTTTGGTCGACAGGAGAAGAGGCGAAGCGCGAAGCCCCAAGGCCCACGCGGGCCCGGGGAACCGGCTCGGGGGACGACTCCCCCTTGCCATCCACATTGACGGGTCGCGGCTCGGGCATGGGAGTGGGCGAGGCTGCCCTGTCGTCTTCAGACCATTCGGGCTCGACCATTGGCGGTGGTTGGACCTTGAGAGCAGGCTCGAACGCCGCCGCCATGGAATTCGGCCCGCCAAATAGGAATTTCTCGGCCCCCCAAGGTCTCGCGGTAGCTGAGGGACGTTCGTCTGTCCTGTTGAAGTCCTGCTCGAACTCACCAAAGGGCCTGGCGTTGTTGAAGTCCTGAGCCTCCGACTTGCTCGGGAACTCGAAGGCGTTCCAGCTAGCCTTTTCATGGTCAGGCGACGTTGCAGAGGGGCTCGTCGTCGCCTTTGTACCATTGGATTCGGACTGCAGCTTGCCGTAATTGGATTCGGAGATCATGGTCGAGGCCAAGCTTGTGTCGCCCGTGGCCACAGCCTCCCCGTCGTCGTCGCGAGAAACATCACCCTTGCGGGCGGCTGGAGCGGCCTCAGGCTCAGGCGTAGGCTCGGCAAATTGTGGCACCTCGTCGCCGTTGTCGTCTTGGTCTCTGAATTTCTTCTTGCGGTACTTATCGGTCAAGCGACCGTTCTGGTCCTCGTGCTCGACTTCGCTGGCAAGTTCAGGAGCAGGTCGAGGCGGGCTGGCCGGCTTCATGATTGGAATGGCCTTGCTCTTCTTTGACGGCTTGGCTGCGTCTAAGATATTCATATCGAGATTGCCGAAAATCGAACCCCGGTGGTTGCTGCTGCTATCGTAGCCCGACGCCGTGGCGCTCGTAATCGAAGGGGCGGCAGAGCCAAACGGCCTGAAGGCCGGGGCGTCGGGGTTGAACTTGGGCCCAGAAGCCGAGAAGTTGAAGTCACTCTTGGCCGGGAAGCTGAAATCATTCGACTGCGGCGAGAAGGCGGACTTGGGGGAGAAGGCGGCAGTGGCGACAGCGGCCATCAGTCTCGCCTTTGAGGAGGCGTTGGACGGATGACTGAAGTGGCTCGAGGAAGCCGACTGGGGAGGGTTGGACGTTGATGCCTGGTAGGCCGTGGGCTGGAAGCTGTTGGCGCCAGGCTGGAAGCTAGGAGCGCCAAAGTTGAATTGGCCCGGCGTGAAGTTGCTCGTCGGGTTGAACTTGAACTCGGCAGCACCAGCGTTCAGCTTGCTCAGTGATGACTTGCTACTGTGGCTCGGACGACACGACCCTGATCTGTCCTCGTTCATGGACTGCGCGTCGGCCCAAGGATTGCTGGCCGTTGAGAAAGTAGTCTGGTGGTGCAACTTGTTGACCAGCTCGAACGTCTGGACAGGGGTACCCATGTTGCTGGGGTTGGTCTCGACCTCGTATCGCTCGTCGACTTTCTGCAGATCGAACGCTTGAGGCTTCCTGACAGTCCTTTCGTTGTTGCTATCGCGAATCTCATCATTGTCGACATAAGGCTGTTGCGTGAGCGAGTGGCCCCGGCTGTGAGGTCGGGGGTGGTGCAAGACCGGACCCTTGTCCGGATCGCTCCCAAAGTTGCCGAAGTGCACGGACGGGCCTCTCGCATGCAGCGGGGGTTGAGCTGCGGACTCCCCGCCGTTGCTGGCCTCGGTCTTTTGGTTCTCGCTGTGAGGGCTGTAGTCCTCGTGCTCCAACTGCTCGCGGAACTGCTCCTCCAGGTGATACTCGGCATCGTCGATCTCCTTTTGCAGACTGGCACTGGCGTTGTGTTTGATGAAGGGGCCAGGCTGCGGGGACTGCGAGGGACCGGCTTCCTCGAACGGGTTGCTCTCTACTTCTTCGTCCACCTCGCGAAGCTCATGCAACAGGGGCGATGCTCTGGCTGACTCTTGGCGCTGAAGGTGTTGGTGAGGCAGCATGGGAAACTGGAGCGACTGGTGGCGTTGGTGCAGAGCCAGAGGCGATGCCGGCATGCCTTCGTGCAGGAAGGGCGACGAGGGCGACAGGAGCGAGCCTAAAGTTAGCATGGAAGGCGACCTGTTCCGGCCCATCTGCTGTTGCAGTAGCATCTGAGGAGACCAAACCCGCGGGGACGGCTGGCCGTGGAAGTTGTTGAAAGCATGCTCATTGGGCGAGACGGAGATGGAGGCCCGCGGGTTGTACTTGCCGTGCGCATGGAAAGGAACGGGAGAGTGACCAGAGGGCATTGACGGGCTCTGAGTGCCCGACGCGCCATGGAAGCCTCCTGGGAAGGGGAATCCTTGGGGGCCGGCGCTGGTAGCCGAGCCAGTCGGGAGAGGCGGAGAGAAGGGCAAGGGGGGGTATTGGTTGGGCGTCTGCCTGCTCATGCCTGACGGAACTGGCGAAATCGAGGGTGCGGGTTCGTCGTCGCCGAAGGATACGCCAAGGGCCCGAAGCTTGGCCTCGTTCAGCTCATTGACATAGTCTCTCCAGGCGTTCAGGTCAGGTAATGTGACCTGGTATTTGTTCTCCGAACGATCCCGAACCATGTCTTCTGGGTTTGGCCACTGGTTGCAGCTTTGCGAGGTGGATTCCAACGGGTCCAAAGCACCGCGCGGCGCATCCAGGTCAAAACCCCTCGTGTTGTAGCCCAATTCCTCCCATGATCGCAACATGGACTCAATGTGGGCCGGCGACAGCGGCTTGGAGTTCCTCGTCTGCCACCGACCCTCATCTCGCGGTATGTGTACGACGATGCTCTTGCCCTTCCAAGGAACCTTTTTCCGCAGCCTCGGGGTCGATGTTTGGCCTAGCTTCGACGGCTTGGCGGGGGTAGTGGGGAGTAGGGCGTCGCGCATCGAGCCATTGGTCACAATTCGGGGCGCCTCAAGTGCGTTCGCACTCCCTGGGAGAGGGTCAGTCACGCCATCTTGCGCAGCTCTGCCCGCGTCTGCAGATGTGTTCTCCATGGTTGCGTTTGCGCGGCGGTTCAGCGTAGCTTGCCGAAGAGTCTCGTTACTTGAAGCTTTCCTGGGATGGGCCCGTGAGAGTTGGCGTGAATGCGAACGGACGAAGGAGCCTCTGGCGCGGGGCGTTTGGGGGTCAGCCTCCTCGAACCAGCCAGCTTCGTCGCTCGATGCGGAGCCGCTCAGTGAAGAGTGCTCGCTGTTGTCTCCGTCGCTTAGCCAATGGCGGTTTTCCGAAGTGAGGTCGCGCGTCGTGTGCGCGCGAATCCAATCCTCCGTGATGCCCAGCGCAGAGCGTCGGACGCGGTTTACAAGAACGGCAGCGCTTTCCGAGAGAAAGCCAGAGTTCCGGCGCTCCTGTAGGAGGGGCGCGGGCTGAGGCACGGTCCGAAGGAACGGGGTGCTGATGGACAGCCGATGAATCGGCGAGTCCTCGGACGTCTCGCTACTCGAGCTCTCTTGGCGGAGGTGACGACCTTCGGCTTGCGAGTACGGCGAGCCCCAACTGGTCGTCACGTACGGACCGTCGGGGTCTAGCTGGGGCGAAACGGCTCTCCTGAGGTGGCGGCGGGCCCTGTCAGGCAGCAGCGGTGCCGGGAGCGACGGGACGACGAGCGGAGACGACTGCCTGTCGTCGGAGCCGTCGACGGTCGAGCTGGTCGAGAAGGCGGGAGATGCCAAGGAAGCTTCGTATCGCAGGCGCGAAGCTTGGTTGCCGTCCTGTGCAGAAGCACCAGGAGGAGTCGACGGCCTTGGAGGATACGTTTTTGAGGGACCTTGAGCAGCAGACATAGGGTTAGCCTGTGGGTACTCGTCGCGGCCGTGGGAAGGCATCGGTGGAGGCGGGCCAGAGGTTCATGGAGGCCCGACAATGTAGGGCGGGCGTCGACACATGGGCCTGGCATCCGGTGGGCTTTTTGGGTGGTGGCTGGAGCATACCAAAGTGAGATCAGCGCAGACGAGGAACTAGCCGCCTGACACTGATTCTCTGAATTATTTCACTCAAGGCGTCGGTAATTGGCCTCTGTAGACCTCGACCTCAGGGAGGTCGTCAGAGGGTGGACGTGGGAAGACGTCGCGACGTGTCGTCCAGGGGCAGCAGGGGAAGGGAAACAATATCCAGACCCCGGAGAACGGGCGCCCGGTTCTCAAGTGGGAAAAAAATTATGGACACGGGGGGAGAAGAAGAGAAGAAAAAAAAGACTACAAGAACGGGAAACGAGGGCGACTCTGCGGGCTTGTCGAAGGCATCGGATCCGGTCGGGTCGCAGTCGCTTGTTCCGCCTCGTGAATCCCGAGGTGCGTGGTGATGGGCAAGATGGGCATTCGAGTTCGAGGGTTTGCAAAGAGGAGACCAGACGAGGGACCACGGGCAACGGCATGCACCTCACAGCAAGAAACTGGCTGGCGGGCTAGCTACGGCTGCACACGAGTGGATGATAGGCGGACGCGCGATGGGAAGGGAAGACCAACGTGGGTGCTCCGGGTGTTGGTGTGGGCGCGGTGGGACCACGATGCCCGCCGGTTTTGGGGGGAGGGGGATGATTTTCGAGGACGAACCGCGAAGCATCAGCCAGGGGTTGCCACGTCCGCGCGTGTCCTGGCGCAGGGCGTGACCGGGGGGAGAGCTCTTGACGGATGCTGGGCACTTTCGCCTGTTCAACGTGCGGGTTTCTCCAGACGTAATGAGGTCAATGGCCGGACGGCACGCGGCAGGGCTGGGATAGCGAGTACTTAGGTGGGTTGTTTGCGCCTGTGGGCGTCGGGCCCGGGGTGGCCCAAGTACTCCTCATCTGGCTGGGTTAGAGGCTAAAGCGTTCCGAAATTTGACAAGCGGCCCCTCTGCGCTGCTGGATGGGGGAGAGACCCTGGCCACTCAGCCCGCGTTCGCGTCCAGCCTGCAATCTTGCCCTCTGGGCCAATGGTCGCATACACAGGGAACACGATGGGCCGGCTCCAGCGCGTCTTTCGGTCCTTGTCACATGTTGTTGATCGCGTTATAACCTGCAGGTGCATATATGGGACTCCTGTATGTACGATGCGATGCTCTCCAGCGACCGACCTTAGTCCAGAGCCGATTGATCCGCACCCTTCGCCCACCCACATCGTCACAGCTCACCTCCAGGAACATGCTTTTCTTCCTCCCCCCCCCCCCCCCCCGGATCTCCCGCCAAAAGACAGGGAGATGAGGCTCAATCTGCACGGGGGCGCCTCCCGCGAAGCCATTTTCTTCTTCCTCCCCAGAGGCGCGAAAAGAAGCACGGCAGCGCACGTAACCCAAGCGCCAAGCTCCCAGATCTGCAGGGTTCTAGTCCAATATCCGGCCCGCGGGAGAGGCGCTGCGGGCATGGCATTGGGCAACTGGCCAGGCGCCGGGCCGCTTGATGATTGCGATCGAGACCTCAGTGTTTCCTGTTGCGCATGCTTGACAGCTGCACGCCAGGCCTTCACGACGTGCTTCTATGCCGGGCAGCCTTGGATGCTTTCACGCGTTCTGTGCCTACCGGACTCGCTGGCTCCAGCGGCGCCTTGGGCCTGCATCGGCCCTTGGCAAAACTCGCACGGGCTGGCTGCTTCTCACATTAACTTTCCGTTTGTATCGCTGGCGCACCAAGGCGCCCCTCCCCCGGAGCCGGCGACCACTACTGTCTTTTTGACTCAGGTACCTGCATATCTTGGGTCACACGCCTGACCGAGGATGAGCCCTCGCCATGTTCGCCTTCCTTTCAGCTCATCCACCGACTCGTACCCCTGAACTGAGGTAAAGGCGTCGGTCCGATCGCTCTCAGGAACCCACCGGTGCATAGACGACACTCACTTCTTACCATGTCACTACACGCCAGATGCATCATTCTAAGCGCTTGACGGCGGCTTGGCCGATCGGCTGCACGGGTGATCCGCCAAGTACATGTACCTCTTGACGGGGATGGGGCCAAGGATGTAGGTACCGACTCCATTAGGCTTTCGTAGTTCTGGTGCCATCATGGGGTATAAGCTTTCCGATCTAGGTGCCGACAAACCCTGTGAACCGTAGCCCTGGGCTACTTTTGTTCGGAGCTGGAACGTTGTCCCATGATTAACGCACCCGCCGTTCTGTTTTCATCGGCGACCGGCAGGTTGTGGAACAGACGACAGGCCGAACCACAATCCGCCCCGAACCGTTAGTCTGGTGCCAACTTTTGTCCACTGCGGCGTGATGCGAGCACAGGCTTCCGGACAGACAAGTTACTCTGTGTTACTTTTAAACACCGAGCAGACGGACGGCTTTGCCTCCTCGCTACTAAAATATTGTTCTGTGAGACCACCTCAGCTTCGACGTGCTACGGAAGTGCGTAGCTCTTGGGACACATAGTCCAATTCATTGGCGAGGCGGTATAATATCCAGCTGCGAGCCAACACCAATGTTTCCGAGTAGAGCGTTGAGCGACTCTAGGTGCCACATGTCTCTCACACCTTTTCCGGGGACAACATGCCCTCTTTGACCGAAAAAAGTGCCGTGATACAGCACACTGCAGCGCAAACCGCCACCAACCGAGTGGCATGTAATGAGTCTCGGCAGGGTGCTGACCTGGTTGGGTATTCCGGACATAGTCGCACGGTGTCTCCGGAAGATCATAAAGCCACGCTGGTGAAGCGTTACAAGCAGTGGAACGTATCATCCAGCTTCAGGGCTTACTGATGTTACGACTCAGGCAGCCCTGTATGTCCGGGCATTCCGCCCCGTCGTCTTCAAAAGTGCTACACTAAATATTGACAGCTCAAGGCCAAATCTCCTCGCACGCCCGCTATCAAGCATACCTAAGTAGCTTGGAGTATCTAAATGATATCGATCATGAGTTCGCCTCCGTTGAGCGTGCGTTTGAAACCGGCAGGAACAGCCGAGTAGGGGAGCCCACGGCAGCCACTCGACAGCCAGATAACTGGGCAATGTGGTTCCAACTCCGTGCCCAATGCAGCGAAAGGCCCGGCCGGTTCCGGCTGGCGTCCTTATCTCTCCATCCTATTCCGCAGTCCTCGTTGACGGATCGGCTTGAAGTTAAAGTGGACGCGGTGCTACCGAGTAGCTTTTACCTTGTTGCCGAAGGGCCTTTGGGCGATGTGGCTTCTGTGCTTTGTTCCCAGGTCACGACGGCCTCGCCCTCGGGTTGAACGTTCGGCGTCACCCAGCCACCCGCGTCATACTGCCCAAGGCAATATCACTGGTGCTGACGAGAGTAGGAAAAAAATAGATGAACCGGATATTCCTGTAAGGAATCATCCAAATCTCTTGCGTTGGAGGCTTTCCGGCTCCTGTAGTACCGTCTTCTATGGCGCAAAACGAGGAGGACCGTTTTCACGTGTTTAGAGAGCTTCCAGGCCGGCATGCACCACTACCAGCTCGAGCTCCTTCGTGAACTCGGAAAGCAGGCTTGGTGTTGTTGCCCATCTGAGGGGCGTTGTGCAGTGGAAGTAGCTAATAGGACAGCCTATTTCTGCCATGTTCTGCTCTGAAGATTCAAGTCAGCCACATGTCCTATTGCATGCATATAGGTCACCGGCAGTGTGGTAGTTCTCTATACCATTTTGGGGTCGTATTGACACCACCTCTGCATACCTGGTCATACTTGCTTCTATAGATACGGACCTGAGTACTGAAAGTCCGGCGCAGCTCGAATTCTTCATTGGGCCGCTAGGTAGTTCACATTGTTCGCAAAGATGAACCGCCCAAAGACAGGAAGAACAGGCCATGAAACCTGGCACCTGACTACTCAAGTCTCATATCCTGAAGGAATTGAATGTGCCTTTACGCCCGCCTACCCTCCACGGGTGATGCCATGAAGGATTCTATAGGTAGATAATGGAATAGCGAGTATCTGTCACTGGAGCGGTAGCCTACGGCACAAATGGGGGAAACTTGTCACCAGTCGTCAACCACCGGTTCGGCCTTGGTTTCCGCAAGTCTATTGTTAGGACAGTGAAGATACATTATGGAGATAGGACACCGCATCCAGGCCTGCTCTCACAGTCAACCGGGGTGATACCGTCTTTCCAATAGCCATTGTTCGTTAGCGAAGCGACGTATTCCGTCCCTGGAGCGGGGAAGTTTGATAGTGACATCGGCGGAATACGGGCAAGCGGCAAGATGGAAAACGGATACTGCGCCAACAGTCCCCTGAAACCATTGTAGTCTTTTGATATTTACTCGAAACCCGCGCTAGAGGGACTTCACACAGCCTAGCTAGTCGTTCAATGGTTGGTAAGTGTTGGAAAGGGTCTAAAATCGACAACTCACGTTGTTGCGCCCCGAATGGTCCTTGAGGTGCTTCATCTGGCAACCCAGCAACTCTGGGTGAAACATATCAAAATGCGAAAGATATACGTGCCAGCAGCGATATTCATGCGCTCGCCGCGTGCCAGAGGCCGGCCAGGCTGCGGAATCTATCTGCACTTGACCATCGCTGAAGCACACACCCCGCTCCCCTTCCTTTTCCATCATCTTTGATGGACCGACCCGATGGGAAGTATTTATCAGCTTGGGGCTGACTGACGACCATGCCTTCCGGGGCAGAGGAGCTGGTATCTTGCGGCTAGGCAAGACGATTCCGGGGGTTTACCAACGCTGTCAACCCCGGGGGAGATCCGAACGCCGCCGAAGAGGATGGCAGAAACGGGAAGATTCGACGACCCGAGAAGGCCGGTATATTGGGAAGGTCGCATTCATGCAAGCTGCGATAAGCGGGCGATGCCCGTCATCTTTGCGGTCTTGGCGGTGGTCTGATGATGTAGTGAATATTGACAGAGGCCCCGGCTTCTCTGATGTCATCAGGCTTGTGGTGTATGCGTGTTCCTTCCGTCCGATCCCTCGTCCCAACGGCGCATTCATCAACGTATCAACAGGGTACGGGGATAACGGGGAACCTTGGGCGCATTCGACTTGGATGTTGAAACGGGGAAAGTGGTGCAAAGAATCAGACGAGCCGAGCCTGTTCATTGGATGGATGGGTCGTGACGGGCTCACCCGTGATCCTGGCCATTTCCCTTCTGCCAAAAAAAAGTTGAGGGCGAGCGGATGCGAGCGCGACTCTGAGATGGATTGAGGTCGCCCATGCAGGTCTAGTACCAAAGTAGCGAGCTGACTGGCAGCTTCGTGAACTAATGTGGTTATCATTCCTTATTTCCTTGGAATCGACCGGGCCGCAACATGCCAGCATATCGAGGGACCCAAATGGTGAGGAATTCATTATCCCGGGCTGTCAGGCTTCTAGAAGCGCCACCCGGACATGGCCAGACCAGCCCGCTGCAGAAGCAGCTCCCAACAGAGGAGCTGCATGGATCCAATCCGTGTGTGACCTCGTACAACAACATAGATACGTGCCCGATTCGCAGCAGACGCAATCACCGCGGCTGGAATTTTGTAACGCGATGTGCGGAAGGGGCAGGGAGGAATCTTCAAGTTTCAGTAAGCGCTGGTGTTGCCTCTTTTTCTTTATTTGGAACGCATTGGCCTCCGTGACATCCGCCGGCGTGAATGCCATACTGTCGTGGCCCCACAGGCGACGGAATGCATCCCCGAGATAATCCTCACAGATTAGAATGGCTCGAGGGCGCAGCTTGGGGGTTCTCGGAGAAGAGCTGAAAAGGTCGGCAGTCCTGAAACCACGATGCGATTCAAGATGAACGCGCAGACACACTAGCGTTTGCGCGTTGAGAAGACGCCAAAAGGTCGAAGCAATCGTCGCGAAATTGTGTGGCGCCAGCTGGCCGTCGCGGGGTATCATAGATAGGCCGAGCATAGGTCCCTGGAGCCACGCAGGAACGGTTGAGGAGGGCCTTGGTCAGGAATGCAACGTCAGCATTGGCGTGACGTTGCGACCGGAGGCAGGGCAGGTCGGTGAATGCGCGGTGTGGAAGACGCTGTCGTCAGCCCGGTTTTCAACTTCGCCACGCGCCCACTCCGGCCGTGGCAGGCCGATCAAAGGGTCCTTGGGGAAGCCATGACGCTGACTCCAGCCGTTACCAGCGGGAAGGGTGCCTGTTTGGAGGGACAAGGCGCCTCTATGAGGATCCGTTACCGCAGGCCAGCAGCGGGATTGGATGTGGTGGCATAAAGGCTTGGGCCGGAGGATCGTCGCTCGCCCAGGACTAGGCGGGTAGGACCCTATAATGCTCGCGTTATAGATAAGTTGACGTGGGAATGGCGATGGGGCCCTTCACTCGGCAGAGGCCATCATCACCCAGTTAGTTCCGAGGCAGCCCAGCAACGTTTATTTTTGGGTGAAAGGGCGCCCTTGTTGGGGGCCACATCTTGTCTCGGTAGGACGGTTTGCAATGCTGCCCGGACCCGTCGGACAGAGTGACTCGCAACTGGAGACGCGCATAAATTGCCCGGACGGGAACGGGCACGACTCTCGTGAGCTGAGGGTTTGATGGAGAAAGAGATGCTGGTTAAATGAGGTTATGCTAGACAACCGGAGCGCTGTGGGATCCCGCAAATTCGTCCACCCTCAGCCATGAGGCGCCTCCATCCGTTCTGGACGGGGCTCCTCACGAGCCAGCCTACCCGTCCATCGAACCGACTGACCAAAGGGGGCGGGAGGGCCGCATCGCGTGCTGTCTGGCTGTCTGGCTGTCTGGCTGTCAGTCTGTGTCTCTCCACGATGTGTGGCCATCGTCTCCCCACCGCCACTGCGATCGCGAGACCCAATGTGACGTGACGGTTGCTGCTGAGCTGGCGGTCGAGACTCTAGAAGAATCTCTCGGCCACACACACCTACAGCGAAGCCTGCAGTTGCACCAGTCATGAATTGCGTGCAGTCATGTACAATCACTCAATCCGCCCATCCCGCTGCGGGCGGGGGGGCAGTTGTTACCCTGGTTGTGGGCCCGTAACTACATTCCGCAGGTACTTCCCATCTGCTAGGTACGATGTCCGTACCCTGAGTACCTAGCCGTACTTACATGAGCGGGTTAGCAGATACCACCAGCCTGCACGCGCAATCTGGATGTCGGACAAGAGCCGAGCAAACGGGGCTAATTACTGACTTAATGGGCTAGGTGCGGCAAAAACCAAGAGGAATGCCCTGAGGCGAGGCATCCGGAAGGCTTGGACATGGAGAGAGGTATGTAAGTACATACTTAATTGTCTATGTCAGGTACTTTTCCAGGTACAGTCGGTAGTCGAGGTAAGAGATGGGATGATAGGCGTGGCATGGACGCAGCAGCTGGTCTTTGCGGCGGCTGATCCATGCTAGCCGCCTCGTTGCCCTGACAGAATGCTTTACCTACCCGTTCATGCGAAAGGTTGATTGTGGTCGGGCGCGTGTTTCTGTACACGCCCGACCTCTATTGTCACATTTGTGTGTTTGTGTTGGTATCGACAGCGCGAGCGAGCCGCCGCTTCGCTCCCAGGTAACGTCTATTGACGGGATCTAGCTGGGGGTTCGCAAATACGAGAAATCCACCGCTCGCCAAGGGGAAAGGGGGGTCAAATGAGATATACCAGACCTGCTGAGTGGCTAGAGACAGCAGCGGTCCCGCCGTCGTGTGCCACTTCTGGGAATGGCTAGGCTGGGACGGATAGAATGCGTGACCCGTAAGCCGTGCTGGAGTTGGGAAGGGATGGAGTCTGCCTTCGGCCTCCATGTAACCTCGCCTTTAACCGCGCGCCGGGGAGCAGCAGCGGTACCTAGTAAAAGACAGACCCCGACCGGGGGGGCCAAGCCAAAGAGACCAAACACACAATCCATTTCCGCCCAGCCCATCCTCTCTCTCCCTCTCCCTCTCTCCAGTCCAGTCGTCTTCTCACGTCCCATCCGACCCGACACACACACACCACCCGCCCTCACGCTCGTTCTCCATTGGGCTGCTTTGCTTGGGGGCAGTGACCAACACAACTCCATTACAATCAACCCACCACACTCGTTAACTCGGCCCTTTTCCCACTTTCACCCGCCCACCTAGTTAACCCGCCATACCTGCTCCCCGGTCGCGCGCTAGTTCTAGTAGTCCTGTTCTGCTCTGCGCTGCCTCGGGTTGCCGGTGCCTTTCCAGCCTTTTTCCCTTCCTCCATCTTGCGAACCAGGGAAGCCAACCCCCCAAACCGACCCAACACCCAAGCAACCTCGCACACCCAGGCGCTGAGGAACGCCGCGCAACGCATCTTACCGCCGCCTCTCTAATCTCGCCGGCGCTGTATCAGCGTATTGGGTCCTTCACGGCTGCTGCTTCGGTGTAACGACCGTCGCGGAAGTGTCAACGAGAGAGGAGATTATCGTTTCTCCTCCTCGTCATCATCGTCCTCAACTTACCCTATCATCTCCACCACCAGCCGACATGTATTCGACGCGTCTAGCCCACCTCCTGTTGGTGGTCCTGTCGGTCGTCACCGTAACCCAGGCTGCCTGGTTCGACTTCACTCTCCTCCAGCGGTCGGACAGCCTCGTGATTCGTCAGGACACCAACAGCAGCTCGGCGGCGCCTGCCGACGACGACAAACCCGCCGCCTCGGCCAGTGCTAGCGAAGCTCCCGCTCCCACGACCAGCAAAGAGCCCGAAAAGACGAGCCAGGCCGAGGAGACCACAAGCGCTGCCCCGCCCGCTACCACGTCTGACAAGCCCGCCGACCCCACGACCAAGGACGACCCGCCGGCGTCGACGACAGCCAACGGTAACAATGGCGGAGGGGTACCGTCACCCACGACGACCAATAACGCGCCTACCGCGCAGCCCTCGAACGGCGGCGGCAGCCAGCCTTCCTCGACGAATCGCGGCGGCAACTCGAACGCCTCCCCCACGGCGACTTCGGCGGATGGTGGCAAGACCACGGCCGCCCCCAGCACCACTGCCAAGCCGTACACCACCGTGGTAACCGTCTTCATGACCAACGAGGCCGGCGAGGTTTCCATGTCCGTGTCGTCGTCGACCGTCACTCCCACGCTTGCGCAGGACTCGTCGAAGAACAACAACGAGGGCATGTCGAAGGAGACGCAAAACACCATCATCGGCGTCTGTGTTGGCGTTGGCGGTGCTATTGTCCTGGCCGTTATTGCCCTGCTCATCTGGCGGCTCCGCAAGCGCCGACAGGAGCAGGAGGACGGCGATGACCTGGTCAACTACGGCGCCGGTACCAGCCAGTTCAACAGCGGCGGCCCCGAGAAGCTGGAGCCGGGCGGCAGCGTCAGCGGTCGCAGTCCCTTCCAGAGCACCCTGGAGTCGTACCATGCGCCGGCCCAGTCCAACCCGGGCACCAACTTCTAGACAGGCGGCCCCGACACGCCCGCCATCTGTTTCTCCGTCCTTTGACTTTGTTACCCCATTGGCGTTGGAGTTTACAGGGGACTTGCATGGTACCGGGGCCAGAAACACGGCGGCCCGTGGATACTTGTACTAGACAGCTACGTCGCCGTCGCAAATGACGGCGGCACTCTCCCGCAGCAAAGTGGGATCGGTTCTCGCGCGCTTCGGCCTTGGCATCGTCTCCCGCGGCCCCGGGCTCTGACGGGTGGGCGAAGAGGCACGTGGAGATGGCACAGGGAATGCATCGGAATTAGGAACTTGGCGTCGTTTAATCGGCGACGACCAGCGGGAGGAAGTTCAAAATATCAATCTTCTCGTGTATAGACCTTCATAATACCAACTCTGTTCGCATTCTCCACCATTCGTTAGTCAGAGACTTCGGCCGTCCCTTGCAGTAGTACGAACTATGCGAACGGCGGCCGCCCGGGATGCCGGTAGGTTTGGGGCTCCCGTGAAGCGATCATGGATGCTTGCGGGACGAAGACAGCGGCTAGCACCGGCACTGGACGCCAGCGCGACACAATGTAGGGGAGCGATTCGATGGCATCCCCAGCCAATGCGTCCGGTGTTGGGCGCCCAGGACGGCGTATGACGACGCCAACACGGAAACAAGTCGCCGCCGTTCCCTCCAAATGTTTCCCGCTCACCCGGGCGTCGGCAACGACGACCCCTGGCATTGACTCCTGACTTCACGTCCCAGGGCCGTCCCAGGGCCGCCCCAGGGCCGCCCAAGGTCCCCCATTCCCCGGCACGGCGGGCGGGGAAATGCCGCGGGCTCATTGGCCGAACCAGCCAACGATGCCCCCCAAGGACGTCTCAAGACGGTTTCAGCACGCCCGTCGGCCGCCTGGCATCTACGACTCTTTTAGCCTGGAGCTGGGCTGTTTCTCTCGCGGTTTGGAACCGTGCAACTTCGTTTCTTTGCGTATTTCCGCAGTCCGTCTTCTCGTTACTGTGCAGGTGCCCTTCTTTTGCTATTGACCGGAGGAGCTGTTGGCCGTCCGGCAATCCACAATCTGCGGCTCTCACGGCAATCCGGTGCCATCGCAGGGACCTTCTTTTGGCTTCACCCAACCTTTCAACACCCCCGTCGTTCATCCGGCCGCCCGTCTCTTGAAGCCGATCGGTCATCACTCTTCAGCATCACACAACTCTGACGACTTTTGCGCCCCCGTCGCCGCCCCCGAATCGGCGATCAGTTTTCACTTTCCGTCCTCGTTTCTTCTGCCTTTTCCGCCTTGTCCCGGTCAGCCGCGTTCGTGCGGCCGTTCATTTCGGAACCTGGCGCCCGGCCGTCCCTAAGGGCCCCTCTTAAGCTCCCCCCCTCTCCGCGACCCAAAGGGAGACCAGACTATCGAAAAAAATAAACCGGTTCCCCACGCGCCCAAATAGTTTCCAGCCGGTTCCAAGCCCTGTTCCACGCCCTCCATGCGGTGGTGCGGTAGTAGCATAGTGCCCGGCGCCCTGGCGCTGGCGTCCCTGCTGGCGACGGGCGTCGCTGCCGGCGATCTGGCCGACGAGTTCAACCGCGAGTTCCAGCAGGTCGGCCTGCTGCCGCGGCAATCGCGCAAGCTGCTGAAGGACAACATCCAGGTGCGTGTGACGTCGCTCTGTGCCTCGCGGCGGAGGAGATGGAGGTGAAGAAGTGGTGAAGGACACCAAGGGAGAATATTGCTGACGGTGGGCAAAAACAGCCGTTCGCACAAAAACTGGGCGGCTTTGAGGCCTCTTCGGTACGTTTTTGAACCCAACGGGTGATGATAGCACCCTGCTCTCGGGACGGACCCGGAAACCCTCACGGCTGACCTGTTGCGTCCTCCCCCCCCCTTTTCAGATCACCCAATCAGACGACTCGAAACGGCCGTTTACCGTAGACGGCAACACCTTTGTAAGTGGCGTCCCCGGTCCCGTATTCTTCCCGGAGCCCGCCCGGAGGGCCGGAGGGGAAGAGGGCCTATCACTAATGCGGGCGGCTTCGGAAACCGTTCAGACCGACTTCAAGTCCGCCGCCGACCGGGCGTGCGACAACCAGAAGAACAAGTGCGCCGACCAGGCCAACCGCGACAAGAGCGCCGGCTTCAAGGTGAACGACTGCGACAAGCAGAACGGTACGTCCCCGTCCTATCCCGCCCAACCAGGGCATCCCCCCTCCTCCTTGCGCACACGCAAAGGGGAGAGAGAGAACGAGAGGGAGAGAGGGAAGCAAGGGCTTGGCTGACGGGTCCCCCGCCCCCACCCCCCCGAAAAACAGAGGCGTGCAAAAAAGCGGCGGCGTCGGCCACCACGACGAGCTTTGCCGAGCTCACCAGCTCGACGGCCGAATTCGACATTTTCTGCGAGACGTAGAACCACGGGCGTGGGGAATAACAGGGACGGGGGGGGGGGCCGACGAGAAGCGGAATCTCCCTATCGGTCCCCTCTCCCCCTCTTTCCCTTCTCCTCTCGGCCCGTACAGCGCTGGGGCGGGCAATTTTAATCCCCTGGCTAGGCGGTCTCGTGAACCGAGATTGACAACCCCCCCGGGACCCAAACTTTGCCCGCCGTCGCCTTCCCCTTCCCTCGCCGGACATTTGTACCTTTTTCCGTGCCCGGGGCTTTTCGTTCTTTGTATTTTCGTATTTATTCCGCCGTCCGATCCCGTGCTTTTCGGCCCAACGGGTCTTGTGGTCGAGCGCCCGCTTGTGTACTTTATTATCGGATCGAGACGCAAGGGAGTTCAGGGGGTGATGGGTGAGGGCGTGCAATTGAGAGACGGGGCGAGTGCGAGTTTTATTGGGAAGGGGCTTATACTCGAACCCAGTTGCCGGTCGCTTCGTTCCCCCTTCTTCGACGTCGCGCCCGTGTGGACTGGCTGTGCATACTATTTAATAGAAACTGTGGAAAAAGGCACTCGTCGTCACGCGGAATCGATGGTCAAAGATGCTAGGCGGAAGTTTGGGTGGTCGTGGGTGGTGAGAGGACGGCGCCAAGGGTCTCGCTTATCGCCCGGCCGCGTAAGCCGGAATCGCCTATACACCATACATACAACCGAGGCGGTTAACTAACGGATGGTTATTTGTTTTTTTATTCTTGTCTCGGGACTATTTACATTCTATCCCGCTTCCATACCCCGGGATATGACCACACATGTGTATGCACACAGACAGACGGGCAGAGATAGAGAGTGTGTCCAAGATGTAGTAGACAAACGCGTATGAGGTACCTCGACATGCTTTCCACGTTGTCCTCGAGGCCATCCGTCCTCGCCCGCCCCCTCGTCTTGTTGTTTTATTTTTCTTATTTTTTTCCCCCCTCGCGCCGCCCGTCCCCTCATGAACCCTCGTCGCGGGGGCGGTGGAGGGCCCAGTCCTTGGTGCTCCAGAGCCAGTCCTCAAAGTCGCGCTTGGTGGCGCGGCGCGGGGGCGCCGACTTGACGTGGCGGCCGCCGAGGCCGAAGAGGCGGTCGCTGCGCGGGTTGCCGGCGCAGATGCGGGCGAGGCGCGTCGACGCGTTGTCCTCGCCGACGACGGTGCGGTAGGCGACGTAGTTGCGCAGCGCGAAGACGCCGGCGCGCGCCGCGTCCCCCTGCACCATGGCCACGGCGAGCGCGATCTCGTACGTGAAGGTGATGTTGATGCACCCCTGCACGTCGTCGTCGCGCCCGATGATGCCCGCCGCCTCGCGGCACTCGGCGTAGCACCGCTCGGGGTCCCGCAGGAAGCGCCGCTTGTTCATCTCGCGCACGTCCGCCGGCGCCGCCACTTTCTCCTCCTCCTCCTCTTCCTCTTCTTCTTCTCCTTGCTGCCTCCCCGCCTCCGCCCCCGTCTCCGGCGGCGTCGCCGCGTCGCCCTCGTCGATGCCGGCGTGGTACTTGCGCCAGAAGGCCGCCAGCCGCGAAAGTTTCTCGTCCATCTCGGCGCGCTCGTCGCCCGGCGGCAGCGAGCAGAGCGGGCAGGTGCACTCGAAGCAGTAGACCTCGGCGAGGTACTTCTCGCGCTCGTCGTGGGGCATGACGCGGTTCTGGAAGTACGAGATGCAGATCTCCTCGCCCTCGTCGATGTCGCGGCGCGCGTGCACCGTCAGGCGGCCGCCGTCGTCGGACCCCTCGGGGTCGTCGTCGCGCCAGGTCCAGTAGGCGTTGGGCACGCAGCTGTGGTTGAAGCGCGACCACTCGAGGAAGAGGCCCGAGAGGCCGCCGTGGTGGCCCGACAGCGTCACCTCGTTGGTCGTCGCCACGGCGTAGTAGCGGTCGTCGGGGTACAGGGCCTCGAACGAGTTGGCCAGCTGGAAGAAGGCGTTCTGCGCCGTCTGCGGCAGCGCCAGCAGCTCGTCCTCGATGGCCGCGTCCTGCTCCTCGATGGCGTCCGACGTCATCTCGCGCGTGTACAGCGGCGCCTCGCAGAGGAGCCGCGTGCCCATGAGGATGGGCTCCGTGGCCACGACGCCGATGCCCTTGTTGGGGATGGGCCGGGCTTCCCACGGCCGTTTGCTGGCCGGGCTCATTGTGGGATGGATGGGTGTGTCTGCAGATGGGCTCGTGCAGCCCGGGTAGGAAACTAGACGGGCGGCGTCGCACAGGATGTATGCTTCCTGCGTAGGTGGTGGAAGTAACGTCGCGCGCGCGGCTTTCGCAGAAGACGGTCCGGTCTTGAAACAAGCCCCTGCTTTCAGGGACCAAACCACCAAGGCTCGCGGCACCGCTGACGATGGGCGTCTGGAACCGGGAACCGGGCGTCTCGACTCGCGGGCGCCGGCAGGAGTGAGGGTACAGAAACCAAACAAATCATCAGAGGGAGGAAAGGGCCGCCTGCCTGTCTTGACCGCCTCTCTCCCGAACCCATGCAAACATAAAAGGGAGGAGGCAACAGGCGCTCAGGACATCGTTGCTGTCGTGGTCGGTGTGCTGGTGCGGGCGAACGAGCGGTTGCCACACGCCCGTCAAATTGGAGAAACAAGATGGGCCTTTCGCCGCCTCGATTCCTGCTTCCCCGTGCTCCATACTTTCCGGGGAAACCCCGGCATCTTGGCCGGCGCGGCGCAACGAAAACGTCCTGGGCCCGGAGAGCGACTTGGGACGCGTCGGGACGATGCTGTCGCGCCGCTTCTGCTTGTCGCCAGCCGCCGGAGCGCCCGTCGCCGTCGTATTCTTTGGCCCCTCGGCCGTGTCCCGGTGGTGTCTGGTGTCCCGTAGGCCGGCTTTGGCTTCGTCTTCGTCGGGCTGGCCCGCTGTGTCCGTGGCAGGCAAGCAGCGCACACGGACAGAGTGGCCCACGTGGGGAACCTGTGAGGTCCAAAATGAAGTCAGTATGCAGGCAAAACCGGGCTATGCGCCGGGGACGCGACGACGCCGTCGACTTCCCGTCCCGATAAGCCTCAGGTCGTTATGCAGGGTCGTATCCCGCCGCGCCGCTTGGGGGCCAGGGGTCTCAAGCCACCGCCAAGCCTGCCGTAATCGTGGAATTCCAGCCGCTTTCATAGAACGCAGACCGGGACTTCCTTGCCCGCAGCTCACAAGCATCCCAAGATGCTGGGCCAGAGTTACATAAGTCACGGCGTCGCCCTTGGACACGACACGTTTTGCTGGCTCTTCTTTTCGCGTCACGAGATGAGAGGCTACGGCTTGTGGGACTTCTGGCCGATTTTGTGTCACTTGGTTAGGTACATGTTGCTAGGTAAAGTAGCAGGGGGAGATGTCGCTTCGTCCTTTTGCCCGTAACCCAGACATCCCCTCCTTGCCCACGGCTATGCCCATCCCACCCCAGCGCCGCAGCCAATGCAAAAATCCCCGAGGCCCCCCTTTTAGATGTATCCCTTCAGCACCGCCGCCTCGGCGTTCAATATGGACGAGCCCGCGGCACCGATGACGGTGTTGTGGCTGAGGGCGACGAACTTGATGTCGAAGATGCCGCTGTCGTCCTTGCGCACGCGGCCCACGCTCACCGTGTAGCCGCGGCCCAGGTCGCGGTCGAGGCGCGGCTGCGGCCGGTCCGCCTCGTCAAAGACCATGATGCTGGGCTCGGGGGCGCTGGGGCAGCCGAGCCGCTGGGCCTCGCTCTCGTACTCGCGCAGGGCCTTCTTGACCTCGTCGACGCTGGGGGGCGGCTGCTTCTTAAACTTGAGGGACACGCAAGCCGTGTGGCCGTCGAGTACGGCGACGCGGTTGCACGCGGCGCTGACGCGAAGCTCGTCCTGGTCGACAAAGGCCGTCTTGGCCTCGTTGACGCTGCCCAGGATCTTGCGCGCCTCCGTTTCCAGCTTGTCCTCCTCGCCCGAGATGAAGGGCACGACGTTGTCCACAATGTCCATGGAGCTGACGCCTGGGTAGCCCGCGCCCGAGATGGCCTGCATGGTCACGACCGAGACCGTGTCGACGGGGCCGAAGCGGGCCTGCAGGGCCGCGAAGGGAATCACGAGGCCGATGACGGCGCAGTTGGAGTTGCAGGCCAGGAACCCCTTGTCCAGGCCGTACTGCTTCCGCTGGTGGGGAATCAGGTCCAGGTGGGGGAGGTTGACGGTAGGGACAACGAGGGGGACCAAGGGATCGCGACGGTAGTTCTTCGCGTTGGAGAAGACGGCCAGATTGGCCTTGACGAACTCCATCTCTGGTAGGGCAAATCGTCAGCTACTGGCCATACAGACCCGCGAGGCGCAGTCCCGAATCCGGGGCCACTCACCAATTTCGCCGGCGACGTCCGAGTCCAGCCCGCTGAAGACAACATCGCAGTCGCTGAACTCGCTGGCCTTGCACTCGCGAACGACGAGCTCGCCGATGGGGCCCATGGGAGACGCCTGCTTCCATTTCACCGCATCCTTGTACTTCTTGCCCGCCGACCGCGACGAGGCACCGACGGCGTGCAGGTCGAAGTGAGGGTGCTGGGCCAGGAGGAGGATGAATCGCTGACCGACAGAGCCGGTGCAGCCCAGGACACCGCACTTTTTTCGGGGGAACTCGGGAGCCATTGTGTCCGAAATGATCAACAGTGCTGATCTGGAAATCCTCGGGGTGAATTGAATCCAAATGGTCACGGCGGGCGGGCGGTCCTACGGGCAAGCTTGAACTTGAATGTCGGAACTTGAGCCGCTTTCGGCGCTTTGCCTCGCCAAAAGTTGTGCCCCGCGATCGGACGACGAGGAGCTTGTCAACATGGATGCCACCTGAGTCAATCCCAACGTCAAGAGTGGGGCATGCAAATTCCGAGACCGTACACAGTAGGTACTTCATACTACTTATTGGATGTTAGCACATCATATCCAACCGATACTACGTACGTACTTTAATGTAGGTAATAGGTAGGTCGGTAAGCTGGACACAAGTACATCGATGCCAAAACCCAGCAGTACGGGCTTAGATTGATACAAAACGACACGCTATGCTACAGCGACTTTCAGGGTCCATTGAGACGCCCTGTACTACTACTATTTCTGGCACGGAACCCCGAATCTGCAGGCTCCGGCGGCGGCTCACCAGTCTGTCAAATCGCACACAGGGTCGCCCAAGTGCCCTGCGTGGAAGCACAGTATTGAACAGGTCGATTACGCCTCTAAGGTATATACATTTTGAAACCAGCCCAACGCAGATCCGAACCATCTTTTACCGGAACCCCCCAACCCCCAAACGAAACAAGTGGCCCAACGCCTCTACCCAAGCGAGCCGCAGGGCATCTGGACGCGAGTCTCATCGGCGCAATACTGAAATAAATCGCCGAGACCGTGATACCGCCATGGAATAATGTTAGTGCAGCGCATTTCAAGTACTCAGTCCATGGACGGAATGCCCTCGAACT
Organism: Nigrospora sphaerica; assembly: GCA_018287875.1. Taxonomy (NCBI): domain Eukaryota; kingdom Fungi; phylum Ascomycota; class Sordariomycetes; order Amphisphaeriales; family Apiosporaceae; genus Nigrospora; species Nigrospora sphaerica. Next base: position 2,411,468 of record JAGVVL010000018.1, read on the forward strand.
CGGCGTAGCCACGTGCCAGGTTCATGTTCTCTGTTGCCGTTGTCAGCCTTCGTTCGAAGCCGTCGTGTCAGGCCGCGGGGGGATACGCTTGGGGGTTAACTTACGTAAGCATTGCGTGGCAGCTCCCTTGAGCAGGTTGTCGATCGTGGCACAGATGACCACTCTCTTGCCGGAGCTGTGGACAGCGAAACCACCAATCTCAACACCATGCTTGCCGCTGATGGACTTGACGAGAGGCGCCTCGCCGACGACCTTGACCAGCTTCTCGCCGGCGTACCGGTCCTGGTAGAGCTGTCGGATGTCGCGCGACGTCATGGTCTTGTTCAGGGGGATGTTGATGGTGTGGCAGATGCCCTGGAACCAGACGGCAACGTGGGGGATGAAGCCGACATCAACACCCAGCTGGTTGCTGATCTCCCTCTCGTGGATGTGGTCCGTCAAGCTGTAGGGGATCAAGTTGTTGGTCAGGTGCTCGACGTTGTTTTTGGCCGACGGCTTGGTGCCGGCTCCAGAGTAACCCGAAACACCAAAGACGGTGGGCTGGCCGCCCAGGTGCTCAACCAAGGGAGCAATACCCAGCTGGGCGGCGGTGGCGTAGCAGCCAGGGTTGGAGATCCTGGTAGCCTGGGCAATGGCAGAGCGCCGGACAAGTTCAGGAAGACCGTACGTCCACGAGCTGTCGAAACGGTAGTCGGCCGACAGGTCCACGATGACGCTGTGGTCTTCCCGGGCCGCCTTCTCACGGGCCTGGTTGATGGCGTCAACGTAGGGCTTGCACACACCGTTAGGCAGCGCCATGACCCAGACGTCAATGTCTCCCCTCTTTTCCATCGCCTCGACGTCGTCCGCACTCAGGTTCTCGTAGATGATCTCCTTCTTGTCATAGCCCTGGAGCTTCTGACCGGCAAGCTCACGGGACGAGACGTGGCGCAGATCGAAGTTCGGATGGGTGTTAAGCAGGCTGATCAGAGCCTGGCCGGTGTAGCCGCGAGCGCCGATGAGGGCAACACGAGACGGCTGCTCGTTCGAGGCATGCTTCTTGCCCCACGGCGGGTTGGGGTTGGTAGTAGTGGCATAGCCGCGTGCCTGGCCCTTGTAGAGGGCACCGGCAGTTCCCATAACGGGACGACGCGCCAGAGTCGAGTAAGCCCGGGCCTGGTTGGCGGCCGATCTGGAATGGGCCTTCAGGTTATCCATGGCAACTTGAGCGGCGCGGTGAAGGCGCGCCTCGAGATTGGACTCGCCCAGCATAGCCCGGCCGCGCTCGGTGAACTCCTTCATAAGGCCGAGGACCTCCTGGCCGTCCTCGATGCCGTACCAAAAGAGAACATCGTTGCCCCGCACCAGACTTCCGTCGGCCTTCTCGAAGAACCAAGTGAGGTTTTCGTCATCGGCCTTGACGGTCCAGACCAGGCTGGGGTACTCCTTCTTGATGGCGGAGAACAGGTTCTCGGCCACGTTGGTGAGCCAGCCAGACTTGGTAATAGTCAGCGTGGCCAGCGTGCTGTAGGACTTGTCTTCGGAGGGCTGGAGAACGACGGCGAGGGCCTTCATGGGCTCGTCAAAGAAGGCCTTGAACTTGCGGCTCTTCAAAAAGTCGAGGTAGCGGTCAACGGTGGCGCGCGAGTCGGCGAGGTCGCGGTCGCGCACGAGGACTTCCTTGAACTTTTCGAGGTTGCCGATATCGGAGACGCTCTCGGCCGACATCAGCTTATCGCCCCGGCGAATCAGGGTACCGGCACCCGAGTCCGTGAAGAGCTCTTTCTGGAGGTCGGCGGGGTGGATGATGGCGACACTTGACGTTCGGGGGAGGGTGTGGAGCAGATCCTTGATCTCACGAATCTTCAGGCGAGTGCCAAATTTGCACCACGGCTGGGCCATCAGGTGGTCGAATTCTTCGTCGAGGTTGATGGCCGAGATCTTCTCGCCCTCGCCGTCAAAGAGGCCGCCCTTCTCGCTCAGGTAGACGACCTTGAGAGGCTCCAAGACACGCGCCAGCTCTCCAGCAGTAACATCGGCGTTGACGTTCAGGATCTGACCCTCGGTCGTCTCGGCCATGGAGGTCAGGATAGGCAGGTAGCCGTTGGCGATGGCCGTCTCAATGGGCTCCTTGTTGATGTCGGTGATCTTGCCCACGAACTTCCACTTATCCTTGTTGAGGTAGTCGGCGGTGAAGACGCTGGAGGTGATGGGGCGGGCGCGGACGCCCATGGCCTCCAACTTCTGAACAAGCTTCAGGTTCTCGGCCAGGAACAACTGGCGGGCGACGCCGAGCGTCTTGCCGTCGGTGATCCGAATGCCCTCCTCGAACTGAGGCTCGACACCGGCCTCCTCCAGCAACTTGTTGAGCTGGGGGCCCGCACCGTGGACGATGATGGGGTACAGCCCCACATGGTAGAGGAAGGCCAGCGACGAGCACAGCTCATCCAGGTGTTCGGTAAGGATAGCACCTCCCACCTTAATGACGGCGAACTGCTGCGACGAGACGGACGAGAAGTGGGACAGGTACTGCTGAACCTCCCGCTTGGAGCCGACGCTGTTCAGGACCTGGACCACGGCAGCGCGCGTGTTGAAGTCGGAGCGCGAGGAGTAGGCACGCCGAGTCGAGGTCAAGGGCGAGGTCCTGGCCGCGGCCACAAGACGACCAGCAGTTCGGGGCGAAACACGGCGAGCTCCGGCTCGGACGGCCGCCCGGACGGCCACACGCGCCAACATATTTCCAATTCGATAACAGGCGGGTTGGAGGGGGTAGTTGTTCGGAATTGGATTTGTCGTGGTGGTTTGTGCCGCGGCGGAGCTAGGTAGTAAACGGTGGTAGAGTGGAGGGGCGGGCCACTGGAGCAAGACGGACGGTCAAGATGTTGGCAACAACTGGGAGCAGCGACGCATTAGTCGGGATGATGCCGCGAAACAAAACGGACAACCGGTCGGGAGAAACGGACGGCCGACAACGGAGGTTGTCTTTGGGCCGGGGGGGATCAATTGTGCTCAAGGCGTGCAATGAATTGGGCTCAATGCTTGCACTCACCATGCGACTGATACCGGGTGCTGAACCTGCCGTGTCCTTCGGAAAGCGGGATTAAAAATTTCTTGTACGGCAGGCAAGCTCGACGCCGAAAATCGCAGTGCTCGAGAGAGGTAGGTCATGGGTAGCAAGAGCCCTGGCAACCCGCCTGACTCAGCCGGGGGTTGTTCCGCAGTCCGTACCGGCCTAGCAAGGCGTGATTGCCCCGCAAATCGGCGCCCAAGATCCATCCGTGCATGGGAATGCCTCTCAATACTTCTTTGGGTACCTCTTTACCTAGTACATAGGTTAGTTGCATACGGAGCATGCAATGCTCCTCGTCGTCATGGCTTCGCCCCTCTCTCTCTGTTCCTCTCACGACATCGTCGCGAAGGGCTGCATCCAAGAGCGGGAGGGAGGGCCACGGCGATTGTCGCTGCCTAATTAACTACCTCTGGGTTGGGTTGCGCTGGTACACCGGATTACGACTACCTCGTTACCCTTGAGCACCGGGGCTTCTCGATGGCATAACGGGTATTTACCTACCTCTTGCCTCCGAGCGCTGTCCATGAGGACGTCAAATGCAGGGACGCCGAGGCATCCATGGCACTGCATATGGAATGGAGATATTCGTGCCGTGGTTGACGCCGTCGGTCTGTCTGAAGTCGGTGCAAAAGGGACGAGAAGCTTTTCATGACAGATTTCTACGTACTAGTGTTTCCCTGCTAGTGAGTGACCTTGCAAGTGGCTGGGTACTCACATGACGCAACCTAAGATACAAATAGATCCAGCAAGATCGCTGGGCCGCGGACATCGAGAGTCTATTGGGACCAGTCGACTCTAGTTACGAGGTTCCTGCGTCCTTGCCAGCCTACTAGTCAGAAAGTACGTGGAATGGAGATGTCTATCTCGACCACATTTTAAGCTGTCGGAGTGTGGCGACAGAGCCTGGGATACAACGCTTGCGGTGTTCTAGTAACGCAAGTACATGGTGATGGAGTCATAGGCACCGACATCCCATATTTCTCGGCGCCCGCTCCGTCTCTACCCCGCGACAAATTCGATCTGATAAGACCCAGTAGCAAAGGTACATAAATTGCTTTACTTGAGAACTTACGTATCGTATTGCTCAGGTGACCTGGAGAAACCCGGGCGAGGGCGGCAGGCGGGTCGTCGACGAAAATTTGGCCATAAGTGTCCATCCATGTTAAGCATTTACCTACGCCATACGTAACTTGCTTCGCCATCTGCTAGGTACCAGCATCCCCAGTGGCTCCCTAAGATGTAGGTACCTACCTCATATTTACAAAGACAGCCCCCCCGGTTCTTTTCAAGTAGCCAATCCATCCATGGCCCGGCTGATATTGAAGTTACTCGTCATATCGTGCTACGCCGGAGCGACAACTTGCCGACCCGGTCAATGGTTCATACAGCAGGATCTGCAGTGTCCAGGGACGAGCCAAGGACGGGTATATATGTGGACTGAGATTTAAGGGTGTCGTAAGATATCTCAATTAGCTGGAAACGCCTCGTCTCGCCACGCCATCATACATACAAAGCCCTTCGTCCTCCATAGTAGAGGGCTACGTCGTGGACCTTGCTCGGGGGTATTGAGCGGAAGCCTCGTAGCGACCCATGCGTGCCAAAGCAGAATAAAAGACCAGTGAAACCAACGTGAAAACTCCTGTTGTGTCAAGTTCGTAACCCAATGGCGAAATCGCTCAACGTGCTCGTAGCCTGCGAGATGCGATTTCTGCCATCGCTCTGTAACGTGAAGATCGTCGTCGTCCCTTCCATGTGCAGTGGACCGTACCCAGCACACAGCACAAGCCTGTGTGTCCCGGGGCGCCGGGGGTTTTTTATTTTTGTTTCGTGACAACAACTGTCGGGCCTGTCAGCATGAAATATGGCAAGGAGCGGGAACGTGCAGTATCGTGGACCACCTACCAGCGGGAATAACAATGATGAGGATGAGGATGATGATGCCGGCAATCAGGCACATTCTCATCTTCATATCCTTCCACCACATCTGCTTCCGTACTCGGTTGGCACCGCGGCGGAAACCCTGGGCGGAGACGGCCAGGTTGTCGGTCTTGTCTTGGAGGTTGTCGAGGCGCTCGCCACGTTGCGACACCTTGTTGATGTTCTGTCGCATCACATCTACGGTGTCGTCAATTTGCTACATGGCACACAATGTCAGCCGGTTGCCCCGAGTTAACTTTTATCGGGCGCATGACTGAATCGCGAGGCCGCGGTGTCCCAAATTCCCTGCCTGCCGTTGTTGCAGTTGTTTTCTAGCGAGCGTGTGACGGGCCCTCGTGAGGTAGCGGGCCAAGCGGGATACGGGCCGCAGCGAAATCTGGAGCCCAGATGGCGTGCAGCAGAATCGTTGGCCGAGGAACGTCATTCCGCCCCAGAGCGAAATCATCGCAAGCGCGACTCCAGACTCTTTGGGAAACCGGTAGGAGGCACCAGGAGTCTAGGGCGCACGAGGCGGGCGGAAGCGCGAAGCCCTGCGATGACCGCTGGCTATTGGCCGTAAAGTGACGATCCCTTGACATAAAATAGGCAATCGGTTGGGCGGCAGGAGGGATAGATGGATGCATGTGTCCATCTCGCGATCCAGAAACAAGGTCGAGGTCGACTTACCGCTTGCAGAGCCTGTGTCCTGGCATTTCCGCCCTGCTGATGCTGGGGAGCACCAGCCTGACCACCGCTGGGGATGTAAGGGTCGTAGGGAGCATCCTGGCCGGACATTCTGGCGGTTTACCGTGTGGCGACGACTAGTCGAGATGGCGGGGAATCAAATTGCTCAGGTCGTAAATCTCGGCGCAAAAGGTCGGTCTAGCAATGCTTCTGCGTGGAGGCGGTCGTGGCGATGCGTAATGTTTGTTTTCGCGCGGATTACGAGGTGGTTTGGGGGAGACGTGGAATGGGAAAAGGGAGAGGGAGAGGAAAGATGGGGAGGTGGTTGAATGAGGTTTTGACAGGGCGGCGGCGTGGGATGGATGGCTTGGACAGGACAGGGAACGGGATGGGATGGGATGGATGGTAATGGATGGCTGGCAGGTAGACAGTGAGTGGCTCTGGCTCGGTTTCCGGTGCTGGTGTCCGCTCGCTCGCCCGCGCAGGTTAAAGTCGGGCAGGGCCCCAATACTTTCTTACCTCTGCTGCGCTGAGGTGGTAATGGGAGGATCCGTGCTTGGGGGGTCGTCAGGTTGGCCGGCTGAGACTGGAGGGGCCCCCCCAAGCGAAACGTGAACGGGGAAACGAAAACATGGGCCCGACAGTCAGTCATCAGTTCATCGTCCGCGCCAGCAATTCCCATCACGGTCAACACCAATCGATTGGATGTCCCATAAGTGTCGAACCCAGGTAGCAGCTGGACGAGGGCAAGCCGAGACAGCAGGAACTGTCGTTAAACCCAGCCAGCTCACGGCCAGGGATGTGCGCGGCAGCACCTGCTGCTGCTTCGCCGGCTTTGTTTGCTAGCTCTACCCGAGGCCGCCCGCATTCACCCTCTTCCTGCCCAAGGGCTATTTCTGGTCCGCCTTGTTCTGGTGTTGTTTTTGCTTAGGTACCCTGGATGCCCTGTCATGGATCTATACTAGACCAGTCGATGCTACCCAGGCCATCCATGCCATACGGCTCGCTCCATCGCATCTAGACCCCCATCGCTACATGTGCATTCCTGTTGTTTACTCTCAATCGTCCATCGTTGTGCGCTGGTGCTGGTGTAGATACGAATGCATACCCGAGTACCTACCTCTTTTAGTCTTGAGCCCGCCGAGCCCACCGCCTCCGCTGCCTCCGTTGCTCAACCTGGAGGGGATACGCAATCCACCCACCCCAGCCTCGCTTGCTCCGTCCACCATCCATTCCGGAGCGCGGCAGCCCAGCAGTGCCTCCACCCCTTCGTCTGCCTAACCCATATGGATAGTTTGACATGGATGCATGTACGTACGTTGCTATTGTGGTTGGGTTGCCTGCCCGTCCGATCGCTGACGACCAATAATACGAGGTACGCGTGTGTACCTACTTGCATGACGCTGGCTTGTTAGAGGTAGCGATGGCTTCACGCGCAAGCGCTAAGCAGAACTTGGGACTCAGCCCAGGCTGCCTGGCACTCAAATCCAGCTGGTACTAATACTTTCTGTCTCTTTGGAGTTCCATAGACGGCGGGGTTGGATGCGCCTGGGCTTGGCACATGACCACCAACACTACCACCATACCGACCCCGGTGGAAGCAGCCCTGTCGGTAAATGTACCTACCTAATGGGACTCTAGGGGTTTCCGGTCTGTCCCGTCCGTTCCTCATAACACAATGGGGATAACAAGCAGTAAACAGCAATATCAATCGCAATGGCGGCCAGCAGAGTGCTTTGTTGAAATGAATGAAGCAATTTCCCTCAGACTCTCTCAAGCAAAATGTCTGGCATCTCCAATGTCGTCTCGCCGGGACCCTGTCGATCTCTCGGTCTCTGGGGCCAGTGCTAGAAACCATAGCGAATCGCCGCCCCAACTCTCCCCTCCTTATAATTGTTGCAGCACGGTTTCACCAAGCACCATCAAGACCCTTCCCTGACCATGCGACGATGGCCCACCCTTTTTTTACTTCCCAAAGCCCGCACAAGGCGGGCGGATGAATGATGGGCTGCGGGCCAGACGCTCGGGTGCGCAGATACACAGGCCGCATTTGCGACGCCGTGTCGCAGTGGCCCAATCGTCCGAGGCTCTTGCGTGGAGGTGCAGCGGTCCCGTCTGTATCGGCTCGCGACGATATGCTACTACAAATACTCGGGGGATGGGCTGAGGCTTCAGCTCTCCTGTAAGCACTCCTCTTCTCCACCCTGCAGTTCACCTGCTGCTGGCTATTGTGTAAAACTCACGATAGCTGGGTTGGGACTTTCGATCACTACTCCGTACCGCATCCTGCGGCCGCCGCTGCGGTACGCAGTACCCGTACAGTATGGAAGCTTTCTTCCTTCCCATTGCAAAACTTTGATGTGCGTTACCTAGACCATTTGCCCACCAAACCCAAGTTTCCATCCGCCTACGACTACAATCTATTCCAGCGATGGGCGATTGGATCAATGCAGCAGTCTGTGTTGAAATGCAGTCCAAGCTCCGCATGGCCCACTCCGAGACAACCCTGCCGCTGCTAGCGCCGCTACAGAAACCAACGGGAAACGGGCTTGCTCTGCCTTTACTTATACCTTGCGTGTAGGTGTAGGTATGGGAGAGTTGTATTTAAGCAGACCATCTCACGCCCTTGGGATATGCTCGGCCCGGCCTGGGAAACTCTCCTGCGGTCAAGATGTGGCCCTCAAGACGGCCTAGCGCTCGTCGGCTTGTCTGATTCAGCTCCTGCGTACCTGGTAACCGATCAGATGCAGCTTGCAGCTATCACGAGTTTTGGACACTTGTCGTCTCGAAGCTGGACGACCGGCTCCGTGTCAACCCATGCGTCCGGTCCTAATCATAGGGATATACTTGCATGGATGGCGCCAGCAACAGCTTGCACGCCCATCCCGCACCATCCAGAGGGCGCACTGCAAAAGCTGCAGAAACATCTACCATCCGTGTCGCCGATTATCGAATACACCGTAGCCAATGGCTTCACTAGGCCGAGCTGCCCGTCCGCTTTTCCAGGAGCTGGAAGGCCTGGACATCTCCCCACGAGCTCCCTGCCGGCCCGCCCACGTGCTCCTGGGCCGTGGCAAACAAAAGGCGTGAGTGTGGCCACTTGCCACAACTGGGCCGGCTAGATCATGCAGGGACTGGTCCATATTCCGCTCTAGAGTTCGACCAGCGGCCCGTCTGGTAGATGAACCTTCGGCTTGGCGCTGGGGGAAGACCGTTCTCCAAGGATCAAGATTCTCGGACGACCAACGGGCAAGACCGGACAGCCCAGCAACTTACCTGGCTAATAAGGTACAAGACCATTTTTGGGTGCAGGATGGAAGAAGGTAAGGTTATCTGGAATGTCACATGGGGGCCGCGCCACTACGCCGGCGGATTACCATGGCCTCGAGATATATCCTATTCATGGCTCCTGTCGCCACGACGCTCAAAAACTTCGTCCAACGCCTCTGCCTACTTAGTTGTCCCTTATTGTGACCCTAGCCCGACTGGTGTGGGAGTACATGTACAACTTGCCCGGCTGTCACGACTCGAACCTCTCGGACGCAGCCCCCTCGCGGTAAGCCTAGAGTAGACGACACAGAGTCCAAGGAGGAAAGCGTGGATTTTTGATCCTAGGCTGCGAGTTACTGTGACGCTCTACGTTGGCTCGACTTGCATCATCAACATCAGTTTGACCGCGTTTTCCACTGTCTAAAGCAGAGACACCTCGTCACGGAGGCCATTGAAACATCGCACACTTCCCGACGACTTTTGCCCGGGGCCCCTCCCTTTCTGCATATCTTCTCGCGGCCGGCCACAGAATGTGGCGGCCGGGACGAAATGCCCTCCTGGTGGCAGCCTCTGGACTGCTGCTGATAAGTTCGGCACCGGCCCATGGGTATCATCTCGACGCAAATTCATCCGGTAGGACTTTCCACCAGCCCTAAATAAGGACGGGGAACCCTTCTTACTGATTCTGTGGTTTAGACTCCATTAGACCCGTCGCCAAACAAATGGCTGCAGACCTCATGTCTTTCTACGAGGGCGACCAACCCGGTGGCACTCCTGGTCTTCTACCACGGCCATATTACTGTAAGGCTGAGAATATTGTAACCGTTCGAGGCTCGGTTTCTAACAAGCGCGTCCGGCAGGGTGGGAAGCGGGTGCCATGATGGGCGCCATGATCGACTACTGGTATTATACGGAGGACACAACATACAATAACCAGACGACAGAAGCCTTGCTCTTCCAGGCCGGCAACCACGCCGACTTTATGCCGTCCAACCAAACATTGACCGAGGGAAACGATGACCAGGGGTTTTGGGCCATGTCGGCCATGACGGCCGCCGAATACAAGTTCCCCGATCCGCCCCCAGGCGAGCCCGGGTGGCTGGCTCTGGCCCAGGCCGTCTTCAATACACAAGCCGCCCGGTGGGACACGGAACACTGTGACGGCGGCCTAAGGTGGCAGATCTCCACGTGGAACAACGGCTACAATTACAAGAATAGTATCTCGCAGGCTACGTTCTTCAACCTGGCCGCACGCTTGGCGCTGTATACCGACAACAGCACTTATGCCGATTGGGCCGTCAAAACGTGGGACTGGATGGTCAGCGTCAAATTCATCGATGAGAAATACTACATATACGATGGGGCACACATTGAGGATGGCTGCAAGAAGATTGTCCCGTACCAGTTCTCCTACAATCCGGTTTGTATTGGGCCCGCCTCGTTGGTTTACGTGATGAAAGAACTGACGAGGCCGGAATAGGGAGCTTTCTTGCTGGGCGCCGCTGCCATGTATGCTTATAGCGACAACATGAAGCAGCCGGACAAGGCCAACATGTGGCGCGAGAGGATCGACGGCCTCATCGAAGGACTGCAGGTCTTCTTTCACCAAGACACGCCCGATGGTCCCGAGATTATGTTCGAGGTTGCCTGCGAGCCAGTCAATCTCTGCGACGTGGACCAACAGTCTTTCAAAGCCTATTTGAGCAGATGGATGGCGGCAACTACCAAGTGGGCACCGTGGACGTACGACGTGATCAAGCCCCTGCTCGCCCACTCGGCCGTCGCGGCCGCGAGGACATGCACTGGCGGCGACAACAATCGCATGTGCGGTCTGCGGTGGGTCAACAACTCGGGGGTGTGGGACGGCACGACGGGCGTGGGACAGCAGATGGCCGCCATGGAAGTCGTCCTGGCCAACATGATACGACACGCCGAGCCGCCTGTGACCAATCGCACCGGCGGGACGAGCGCGGGGGACCCGAGTGCCAGCGGAGCGGACATCGGAAGAAAGCACCCCGAGGGAGCCATTGCTTTCAGGCCTTTAACGGCGGCCGATCGGGCCGGCGGCGTGATTCTCACGGTCGGCATCATCTCGGCGCTCCTAACGGCTATCGCGTACATGGTCACGGATGAGACAAAGACGACCTCGGAGAATGTACGGTTGCTAGCGGGAGGACTTGGAGAAAAGCCAGATAGGGGCCCTGAAAAAGGGAAGGGCCTCGAGGGCCGCAGTTCCACCGAGTCGGGGGAGGTGACGCGGTCAGCATCTGCTACGTCTTACGGACAACCTCCTACCTTCCAGCTGCGGCCTCCCGAACAAGCAGCCGGCGGTCTGGCGACGAAGAGAGGCTCGCTAACTTTTGCCGAGGACTGGCCCTTTCAACGGCAGGACGCCGGGCAACAGCAGCCTGAAGAGCTGCAGCCCGAAGATCTGCAACGTCCGAGGAGCTCCGTATCGAAGAAAGGGGCGACGCTACAGAAGAGGAAAAGCAGATTGAGTACCATGTGAAAGGAACCAGTGAATATCGGAGTTCCCCCACTGTGTCACGACCTGACCATCGTATAGCGTCCTTCTAAAGCGTACGTTAGCGGGTTTGGGGGGTCGACCAGACGGTCCCGGCGCGTGACGATGTTCTCAAGCGTCTAGGAGAGCACCAGATAGCGACCAATTTGAACATACAGAGGAAACAAGTGCAAAAAAACACTATTCGTGTAGTTTAACGCCAGCGATGGAATCTCACCGGGGTGGCGATATTAAGCCCTCAAGGAGGTTCCCTAGTCTTTTCGAGCTTCTTTATGCGACTGGGAAGCGATGAGGTTGAATCCCAAATCTTCGTTGGTATATGTAGGCGATTTGGGTGGATGATATGAGCCACGCAGATGGTCACACAACTATCCGTGGTGGAAGGTAGATTGGACAGCTGCAAGGCACAGACATAGGTAGATGGTACAACTCATAGTTTGCGACGACTATGCCTTCACTTTGAACGCGCCGGACCCGGGGTCGTGGGCGCCGCCAGAGTGATGGCCACGGGGAAATAGAATTCAATCCTAGTCCGTATTGGCAAGTGAACAATCTCCTTTGAGACGCCTTATTATCACAAGCGAGCCTCAGCGATGACTCGGCTGCACCCGAGACATTGCCGATTGCGGCCCTTAGCACAGTGTATAGAACGAGCCCCCAAATGTGACGGGCCGTGACGTCGTATCAACAAACGCCGGCTGGTTCCGGCGTGACGACGTTACCGAGGGGGGCGGAGGAAATGCGCCCTGCTCATGGGGCACCACCAAGAACCTCCCTCCGATTACGAGGGCACAGAGCGGCAGAGAGGTAAGAGTCAGAGGCGGGAGGCGGCGGCGGCAAGCTCAATGGCACCGATACACGAGATTTGTCTGGGAGCGAGGCGGGCCCATCTTATACAAGTTTACACCTGTGCGACGGGCCGCCCGGGGGGCGTACGGGCCCAGGAGACGAGCCCGTACCGTTCGCCTCCCCCCACGGCTCGTCTGCTACATTTTCGGCTATTGTGTGATCTATTGGCCTCGCTGGCCCGAGACTCGGTGCTCGGTAGTATCCCGAGGCAAGGGGAAGGGCGTCGCGGCCAGGCGCAGTACCGCCTGCGGGATGCCGCTTGGAGGGTGGAAAGGGGGAAGGGTCGGCTGTTCTTGTCGTCGCTCAACGCGAAAGCTTCTAAGGAAAGAGGCGGGCGAGGGAGAGATAAAGAGAGAGATGGAATGGAGAATGGACCGGAGACGGAAAGCAACACCAAAAAGAAGACATGGTGCTCTGGTAGAACTCGGAGGTTTTTTTTTGCGTCTGGGGAATACCTGTGGGCCCCTCCTCATGTGGCCACCCTCGCCCAAGCTGTGACGAAGTTGAGGCTTCACGGTGATCGGCTATGCGAGCTGCGTGTGGGCGGTTTGAGGAAATGGGGCACGAACGGTTTCTCGTCGAAACACGGGCTGCCGCGCTGTCATGTACCACCCGGGAAGACCCCCAAAGTCCCCCACGGGGTTGGGAAGCCCATAGATCTACTAGCCCGCATCGTGGTTGAACAGTGCAACATCGCCCCTTGGTCGTGAGGTCGTAGAATCGCTGATTGCGTGGCACTGACATATCCGGCCCTCCCCTTCGGCTTCTCGCTGGCGCCTGCAAACAGATAGGTAAACCCCAGCACCGGTTGAAAACCACCTCCGAATGGCCCTCGGCTTTGTTTTCTTCGAATTCGCTCTTTTGCGCCCTTGCCCTGCTCTACGCTGCCTAGGCCTCGCCCATATACCAGGATCCTGCGTTGCTTGCCCTACCTACAACACCCAACGGACGCCACACGTTTCGTCCCAGTTTGGTGACGATACCTCTTCTTTTTTGTTGTGCTTGCACCGACTGGTTCGCCATCCCGAATACCAGAGCCCAGGTTTCGCAGTCAACAGCGGCGAGCCCTACCAACGGCCAGCCAGCAGACGCGGAGCATTCCCGGTTTACGAGTGACCAGTTTGGTCTCATAGAATTCGCTCGACACTCCTTTTGGTAAGGACCACAGCAAGTTCCACACCAATATTTCCGTTCATTACATATTCTTACAAGATGAAAGCATTGCATCTGCTTCCCGGGCCGGCATCGCCATTGCTACAAATCCTCCGGATCCCCCCCCTCCCGCTTACTCCTTTGCACGTTTCGCCATTCACCACCACCACCACCACCACCATGGACCCGGACCAGGTGCCTCGTCTCGATCTGCGCGGCGAGGGCCAGTCGCCGCCCTTCGACCCCGTCGGCAACACGAGCAGCCAGCTCGGGGGCTCCCACGGCGGGGCCACGGTGGGCATGGAGGTGGGCGTCGTCGTGGGCATCGTCGCCCTCGTCATCCTCACCGTCACCGGCGTCTTTCTCTGGCGCGCCCGAAAGAGCTGCCGCCCCGCGGCCCCCGGCGGCGCCGACGCGGCGCCCGACCCCGAGCGCGGCGCCGGCGCCGGCGGCCCCGCCCCGCCCCCCAAGGACGAACGGCCCGGCACTTCGGTCGACACGGGCTTGGCCGCCGCCGACGATGATGCTCGCTCCGCCGCCGTCGCCCGGCCCGGCGGTGTCCATACCCCGAGCCACTGGCGACGCTGGGCCGCCCCCCGAGGTTATACTGGAGGTAAGCCGGTTGCTGGGGGTTCCTCCCTGGGTCTCGTATTCGGGCTCGTACTGAAGCACCTTGGTTTCCGCAGTGGAGGAGCACGAGATAGCACTTCGTGCCTGATCGCCTGTACACCTTGTCCGCCACAGCCCGTCTCAATACCAGCTCTTGTCTCCAGACCCTGGCTAGTCCTGGAAGACAGACAGGCAGACTCCCTCACGGCAATTCCGCTCGAGGCACCTTTCTTGATATCGGAGGCCAAAAGAATCAAAAGAGGCCATACGGATGTTGCAGGGGCAGTTACGTGTAGAGATTGGTGGCATTTCTCCACCGCCAGGAGCATCAGATTGTGTTCTGATTACTTTCGGGTAGTGGTACTCCCGGCGCTTGCTAAGAGGACACACGGGGGGAAACGAAGCTTTGAAGTCGCAGGCGCCACCGGGGCAGTTGATTCCCTCGTTGTTTTAAGCATGGGAGGCGCAGTCCGTAAAGAGCAGGGCCATCAAGTCCCAATATGCCAGCAAATAGGCGATAATGGATAGCATGTTCTGTTCAAAACCTCCAACGAGTTCTTTGGTGACCCCGAAAACGTACTCAAATCGACTGACTCTCGTATTTCTTCGGTGAATGCTTGACTGGCCATGGAAATCGCACTTCACAGCCCGGAACCTCCGTCACGAATTACCTATCTCTCAGAGAGGTGCATATCTCTAGGCTTGGGAATGCCCGAGCAGATTCTTGCGGACATAAATCATTTTAGGATATCACCTCACTGCTACAAACTCCTAGCAATGATGGCACTCCCAAGTTACTCCAATGCTTACATAGGTACCCATGTGCTTGGTGAAGGCGAACTCAGCACCAGCAGGAATGTACCCGCCTGTGTTCTGAGCCAGGCGCTTCAAATCCAGCATCTGATTCCCCGCCGTATCATGCTACGCTCTGGTCTTTTCAACCGCCCTTTTCGCATGGGTCTACTCTTTGCTCTGGTGGCAGTACTGGTCGCGGGGTAGCATCATTCAAAATACTTCCTGATTGGAGGGCGTCCTACACCTTACCAGACCTCCAGGAATTGTGATGTACCACATGAACCACCGGCCATTCTCCAGGGATAGTTCCATGCAAGGCCTGAGGATCTCTTTCACGTGTGAATGCGTACAAGCCGGACGGCTCACAGGCGTGAAGTCATCTGGGGCCATTCGTAGGTACAATAGGAGCAGAAGTAGCTTCAATTCTAGTATCCCAGCTTGTGCATTTGACGGATGTGGTCACAATGAAGTCTCCAAGGAAGTTGTGGCTGGACCCAATTCCCTTGGGCTATCCGTCAATGCCATACTGCACCAATTTATTCACAAAGGTATGGCATCCGGAACAGGATGCATCAAGCGAGAAGGCTGTTGCCAAGACAATGGAGTCACCAGGACGGACTGCCCTTTGGGACAAACGGAAAATAAAATGGAAGCGAAAGTTCGGATTGAATTGGCTAGACCCCCCCAGACAGTACACGGTTTCCCCCATCACTCCAACATATCTTTGATGTCGAAGTCTGGCGAAAGCCTACTCCCATGTCACATCACCAAGTGCCTTTTTACTTTCACCGCGATTTCAAACAGTATTCAGAGTTCTTGTGGCATTCACAAACACTCGTGAATTCACCGCCGGGTATGTATTCACGTATAGTTCCCTGCTTTACGTACATTCAATTGTCCTCCCTCAAGAAAGGAATGAATCGGTCCCCATGCGGGCGAAGTCATGCCAGAAGTAAATTCATCGCCTGACAAAAGAACAGGGAACAAACGTTTACGATTTGTTGCTCAATGCTAACATTGAATTGTTGCCTATGTCCGTGGTTGGCCCGGTGCACTCAAATCAGTGACTATTGCCCTTTGGGTGCCTGGTTTATTTTTTATTTTTTTTTATTTCTAATAAAGCTGTCGTCGTTACCCGCTCCTAGGCTGCAAACTATCACATCTTCATCACCACTCCAACTTGCACGCCCGATTTCCACCTTTGTTGGACCAGAACCCATCACAATGCCTTCTTCTCAGACCATGGACTTCCTCACTGGCCTTGTCGCCAGTGGCAAGATTTCCACCGAAGATTTTGAGAAAGCCCTGTTTTTGGAGAAGGAAACCCGGGAGAAGTCGGTAAGTTCTACACGCGCTAACACCGTCTACGCTACCCTTCTCGACCATTTCGTTCAGAGTCTAACAAGTGATCTTCCCAGGATGCTGAAGTCGCTTCTGGTGACGCCGCCAATGCTGCCTCACCTGCCGCGAGGTACATCACTTCGCGTGCTGCTGAAGTAAGTCTCCCAGATCCTCTTCGATATTTTCACAGATATATATCCTCAATCACCATCATCCCCCCTCACTTATTTATATTGACCATTTTTTCCCAGCCTGCCGACCGTAGCAGCTTGTTGATCGACGAGCGAGTTGGTCCTCGCACAAGGCAGGCTGCCATATACGACCGCACAAACCCGCGGTCGAGACCATTCCAGATTCTCACTTCCCTCAATCCCCCTCCGGACCCCCTCGTGCCCACAGCAGCCGGCCTGGCGTCCTCAAACCCAAGCCAGTTACCCGACGATCTCCCGTTGGAAACTTCGTCTCTCAGGCCGCGGGTCGAGGGGAAGAGGGGTGGCGCCCAAGTCCAAGGACCTCCGGTCAACACCAAGAAGGGCAGTGCCCAAGTCCAAGGACCAGCCGTCACTAAGAAGGGCAGTACCCAAGTCCAAAGACAAGCCAGCACCAAGAAAGGCAGTGCCCAAGTTAAAGGACTAGTAACGAAAATTCGAAGTGACAAGGGCCCAGATGCCAGACAACCAGTAAAGCTCAACGAGTACCAGAGAGATAGGCTGGACAAGCTTGGTCTGACATCTGAACAAGCTATGCGATTCGCCTGTCCTTGGGATATGTACCTGCGGCGCGATAACAAGCAGTGTACCGACATTTCTTGCCCCTTCAATCATTCTGGAGCGGCCAACTTGGAGCTCAAGCCGCTGATGTGTCCATTCTGGGGTGGCAAGGGGGGCCGCCATGCTCGTTGCACCAAGCCCGACAATGAGTGCCAGCTTGCCCACTATGAATGTGCTCACAAGCAATATGGCGCCTTGCCGCCCGGATGGGTCATCAGATCCTAAGGGGTGTCCGAGATACCGAGGCCACCAGTTGGGAGAAAGCCGGAGAGCGAGGCACAGCAATCCGTGAGAACACAATACGCCACGAACTGCGAAGAAAAACCACCAAAGAACCGAACCCCCCCCCCAATACATACACCTATGTCCGAGTTTGCCATAAAAGAAAAAACCCTACACACACCAATATCCGAGTCTGTCACGTCGAGACCACGAAGGCCATTACCCGCGTTCCCGAACGGAATGGAATGTCCCAATCCTGCCTTTCGCCGGTGCTCAGTTGCTGGTGTTCAATCCTGGCCGCCCCAAATCCCTTGGTCACGTTCAACTACTGCTTCGACAAGTTGTCGGAGTAATTGACCAACGCATTATATCACTATATGTCGCATATATAAGCGCGACTGCTTCAAGGCGTTTGCAGTCCGCTTATGCGATGTTATACCCATCTGCGGCCGAGCCTGCCGCACTGAGATGGTTAAAGCCAACCGTGAGTCCCCAACTACTCAGCATTTTCCTAATTCCCTCATACACATGTGCTGATGCCAGGCATACCAGGAACTATCTTTATACTGTGATGAGAATACATTGCTCCGTCACATCCGCGGGTGGTGTGAGACCGGCCGTGTCGCATGCAGGCACGCCATGCCGTCGTCCAAGACCCCTCGGGGTCAACTGCCGCCGCTCACAGAGCAAGACGGCACTTGCGACAGCGACTAATGAGGCTTATACACCGCCGATCCCGCTCAGGATGAGAACGATTGTAACTGTCGGCTAAATCTTATACACATCCACTCCGGTTCACCCTCACTAACCTACGTCCCTACGCACTCCAGCCATCAACCCTCATAATGCGGGCCCTTATGAACCCGGCCGTCACTAACCTGGAGTGGCTATACAAAGGCAGCCTTTGTACAAACGGTGCGCCGAGCTCCAGGCGCCCCACTACCCAACTTTGGTGTGAGCCAGTATACGGTGATCAACCAGGAGTTCAAGGAGTTCCGGGAGTGGCTTTGTATGAGATGCGAGGCAGCCTTGAAATGTCCAGTCGTGCATACGTCTGCGGGCAGGGCTACCAAGAACCATGCCAATCAGCAGCATTGTACTTATAAGAGGCGACGTCTTTTACAGGGCATGGTGTACTATTATATCTACACAACCCTAGACGCACTGTAAGTGGCGACGAGTCCCATACCTGATCTGCGGCTCAATATTGACACTGAGGCAGGCATTCCCGAAGTCGTCAAGCCAGTCGGCTGTTCGCAAGACATGCCCACGCAGGCATCGGCCTAGCCAGACCAAGGTAGCGGGCCTTGAATACCTGCGTGATGCTGCTGTCCTGGCATGGTCTACGACCAGACCCCAGCACCCGTATGGTCTCGCCGCTATGTTGGGGACCCTGTCGACGGACGCAGCCCCAACCGACACCTGCGCTTCATTACACACACACACACACACACACACACACACACACAAGGCTTAGCAGGCCGGGACCTTGAAGCCTACAGGAGTAGTCGAACCGACGTGACCGGCTTCGCCTGGGGCTTGCTTTATATCCATTACTTCGGCGGACATGCCCACCACGCACGGTCTACCAGAACCGGCGCGGCCGCCACTAACGCCGCCGCCGACGATAATACCGACGCCGCCTACGCTGCTGCTACCGCCGACGACGCTGCCGCTACCGCCAACGACGCCGCCGCTGCCGGCAATGCGCGCAACTTACACCTAGGATTATATTCAACATGGCAGCTACCCCTAACACAAAAGTCGGGCAAGTCGACTAAACGTGGCAGAGCCCACGCCTCAACTGCAGCCACGCCGGCCACGAACACCGATATTGCGCGCCACTTATACTGAGACGGGGCTAGGGTACATAGGTACCTGATGCCAAGGTCCTGATCAAGGTCATGCACCTATAAGTAGCCGTCCAGTTACCACCTCAGAGACAGACAAGACACACAAGACACAAGTTCACCTCCTTTTCTTCCTTTTGAAACCACCGCACGTAACGTTTTTGCCCCAGTTAGCGACCTAGTTTGGACCTTACTTTTACTTGAGTGGTAGACGTACCCTCGATAAAGAACTTGCACGTCTTAGATCGAGGGAATGTCTATCACATTATCAGGGATCGACCTCACGACCGCGTCTTTCCACCAGGCACTGCACTCCCCCTAGTGTTTGTCTGTTCTATGGCTCCCCCCCACAGGCAGCGCATACCGGGGGACCTTTGCAGAACAACCCCACGGACCCAGACGTCGAGATGACAAGCAGCGAGTACCCTCAGGTCGGTACACTGACCAAGAGCAAGCACCGCAAGCAACCTCGTATGCCGACATACACATATGATCCAAGCTGCACAGGAAGAGACCTAGTCTCCGACGTTGATGGTTCCTACCGGGGGATGACAAGAGGACAAAGGGCGCAAGCTCTTGATCAAGGAGGCCGTCTGAGCTACGCAAGAGTTGGAGACACCAGAGAGGACGCCCTGACCCGTCCTATTCCCACTGCACCTGCGGACTGGCGTGGATGGAGTGACATGCGGCTTCGCATGACAGCCTTACAGGACGCTTGGCGACAGAACCTGCCAGTCCACAGAGGACGACAAGAACGCGCTGCCTGGCGCGCAGGGATGGTCGCAGGAAATGACGCTGATGAGATCGAGGAGGACATTTACGGCGTCTCAGACTGATCAAGGCCTTACACAGGCTAGCCCCTTCATCAGAGTCTGGTCGCTCACACACTGTATTTTAATTGCGATGCCTTTTCGCTTTGACATTTAGTATACCTAGGACTATATTCGAACGCAGCAGTGCGCACCATTTATGCCTCCCCGGCCGGCCAGGAACACACCCGGCCCAGCGGCCCTCTCCCTTCCCAGTCGGTTTACGGACGCCGAACCGATATCTTCGGTTCGGCCCCTGGTTATATTTTATACCCCGCCGCAGAAGTACGCCCGGCCCACGGCGCGCGGCGACGATCCAGACGCGCCCAACAGATACGTTCTGTTCGGGCGCGGGGAGTCATGCGACTGCGGGGCCGAAGCCTCGCCGGGCCGGGTGTGTAACGCCGTTATCAAGGACGACAAGAGACATTTGAGTCTCACGCGCCGGGCCGGGCGTTTAACGCGGTAATCAAGAACGACAAGAAAAATTTGACGTCTCGCGTGCCGCGCCGTTATAAACTGCGGAATCAGCCCCTCCTGGAACCGAACAAAGATGGAGTTGAGAAAACAGGAGACGGTGGCCGCAGGACGTGCCACAATGACCGCACATCAATGGAGTGACGGTTACAGAGGGATCGTCGACCTTCCTACACCGCTGGACATTGAGATTCTGACGATAACGGGGTCAATCGGCGGATTTGGAGGTTTCGGGTGGCTTCTCCTACCACTAAAAGAAGATTTCAGGAGGGCAGCGTTCCTTGCCATGACTGCCGAACCAAAGGAGGCAGTCGCCCTGAAATGCTGGAGGAACTCACTTCGGTCGGCAGGATGCATGATGGTTGCGGCCAGCCGGGCGTGCCGTAGAGTTGTGTATCGTTATTTCGTATGTAGCATTTTGAAATCCATACTTTGCTACTTGACCAAACGGAAGCCCTGTTTCTAAAGGACCATCAATACAGAAGCCGCAAATTGCCGGCCGGAAGACGGAGTGGTGTTGCCCCAAACCCAACGCCTCTGATGCATCCTATCCCCTTTGCCCAAATGACCCTGCCGAATAAAACACCTGGCCGCAAGGAAAGCAAACGAAAGCAAAAGCCCGATATCGCTGTCTGGTTTAGGGATTGCCCGATTTGGGGAAATATCGGCTCCGGACGACATTACCAAAGGTGCTGATCCGGCTACCCATCGTGCCGCCGTCCTGCATACGGCTCGCCAAGGCCTCCTCCAGAGCTGATTGCGTCACCGAGGCATCTGGTCATGGGGTCAGAGGGGAACTTGGCTCGCGTGGCCAAGGACGCAATCGAACGGGGGAACACTTACCATCGAGGTCACTGAAGCTGCTCCCCATGCTAGGGGTGCCGTCGCTGTCGCGCGAATAGCCCTTGGCTTTATTGGGACCCGGGCTGCGACCCGTGAGCTCCATGGTGCGGCGCGGCGACAGCGGGCCACTCGGCTTGTGCTTGTCGCCGCCGTGCGGATGCGCGACGTGCGCCACCGAGCTCGCCGACGAGTCCGAGGCCTGGGAGCGGTGGCTCCGATGGTGGGATTTATGGAGCCTGCGGGACACGTTCTGGGGATGGCCCCGGAGAGTGGCGCTGAGATCGTGGTGGCCGCTGGCGGAGCCTTCAGCCTGGGCCCGGTACGGCAGGAAGGCCGGCTCCTCTTCGTCGTCGTCGTCGTCTGCAAAGGACGGGCCATCGTTGCTTTGGAAGCGCGGCGGCCGGCGAATGATGCGGGACTGGGCAGGGCTCGATTCCTCGGATGAGGATTCGGCCGAGCTCGTGTCGGCCGGGCCGGGCGACTGGGGATCGGGATCGGGCTCGGGCTCGGCGTCCTCTGCCGACGTGGTGATGGGTAGTGATGACACCCGCCGCCGCTGCGCCTCGGTGGACGTCCGTATTCCGGGGCCCTTGCCACTGGCGCCTAGGTTTCGAGTCGTGTGCACAGCCGTGTTGTTGGACGGGGTCCGTGTGGTCTGCGGCCGCGGGGTGGCGCGCATCGGCGACCCGGGAATGCTGCTGTCGTTTCGGGGGAGCGGCGAGTCGCGGCGGATGGACAGGGACGAAACGGTCCACGGACGCGCGGCGGCGCCTGATGCAGCCGGCTGTATCTGTAGACCGTCGGCCATGACGGGACCCTCGAGGCCAGGTACCGGCGAGGGCGCGGCCGAGCCTCGAGCTGCGGCGGCCGCCCTGCGCATCTGGGCCCGCACTTGGGCGGCATGTCGCTCGGTAAGAAAGGCAACCTGTTGCAGGAGGAAGTCGACGGTGACCTGAAAGCGCGTTGCGCTGCGTCGTGTCGGCGGGCGTTCGTCTCGGGGTCAGGGGAAGGGGTACCTACATTTCGTTCCCTAGTTCCCGTCAGAGTCCCAGGGCTTCAGCGGCAGGGCGATGGAGGTTCAAGGGCGCACTCACAGTCTATCTCGGTCTTGGTGACCTCGGAAACGATGTTCCAGAGAGCCTCGTCCTTGGACGAGTCCCAGTTCACCTGGCGGTGGCGGGTCAGCAGCGCGACAGCATAGGACAGGGGCGTTGGGTCGCGGGATCGGCAAGTACCGGAGGCGGGTCCAAGAAGTCTCCCCGGGGGAAAGGAAGCCGTATGAAGACCGTGTAGGTCGGTTCGGGCTGCGGCGAGGCCATGATTCACGTCATGCTCTCGTGCCTGTGATGACTGGCGGTGCCGGTCGGTGATGTATGGAAGTGAGTGTCGTTGTCGATCGACGAGTTCCACAAGGCTGGGCAGGCTGGCTCGGGGGCACCCTGGTCGCCTTTCCGTCCATCCAGGTTCGCGCTGCGGCTGCTAAAAGGGCTAGGCAGCTACCCTAGCTGCTGCTGCTGCTGCCGCTGCTGCTGCTGCCGCTGTTGCTGCTAGGGTGCTAACAGATACCAAACACCAGCTGCCGCTGGCGCTGCTTATCGTGTTCCATCCTCCATGTCCACTACGTACTGACTTATCGGAGCTCTTATCGCCCAGCGCGCCTCCGTGTTCGCCTGCATTAGCGCCTGGCCTGGCCTTGTACTCCCCGGATTTGTGCCATGCCAGTGGCTTGGCGTCCCTGACAGCCCCAACTCCAGCAGCCGTCAGCTGCTTTTCCCCATTCCCATACCACCGTACCATATTTCCCTGCCTTGGGTGCTTCCAAATTTAAAGTAACTACGTCAGTAAAGTATGATGGAGGTGTATACATTGTTTTCCCCATCCCATGCCACGCGGCCAGTTCGTCGCACGTGTCGGGCTCCCCGTACGGACGGGCTGCTGTGTGGAAGAGGGACGTATGAAATGCTTCTTCGGCAATCTGCGTCACATCGCCATGGTGCCGACTAAGAATAGGTACTATGTGGACAACGTACGCCATCCTACCGATAACTGCCCAGCCCGTGCCGTCTCCGGGGCTGACGAGTATCAGAGACATCCCGTTTTCTAGCTGGGGCCGTCGGCTGAAGGTGCTCAGCTGAGCTGAACTTGACGGGGAAGTTGTCTTGGAGTACCGGTAATCACTCGCCGCATCTCACTTGTCGAGCTTCCCGCACCCAATACGCCGGGGGCAATGTCTTGCAGAACACCACGGCACGCGTCTGGCTGCGACTATTTTACTATTCTTGGGCGTTGGAGGCTCCGGCCAATGAGCGGCGAGCACCGGTGAGGTTGTCGAATCAGCCACGAGCCAGCATTAACAACTCTGCGGTTCCGACGTACCTACATGCTTACTCTTCATGCTTCTAATATTGTAGGGCCAGCACATTTTCCCATCGGATATTCTGGCTACAAATCGTTGACGCGTTGTCCGACAAGACGTGGGTGCTCACTTGCACCGATAAACTTCCTCGACAGCAGGTCAGCAGCATGTGAATGGGACCTGCCTATGCACCTTTGTGGCTCGCCGGCTATTGCATATGCATCACCGCTAGTAGTAGCCCCGTGGACCGAATGCAAGAAAGCAGTTACTTAAGCCATCAGCTGGCTCTCTCGTCGGACTGCAGTGCAACAAAAAAAGCCGGCAGCTCCATCTGAGAGACATCATGACGCTGAGCGGATCGCCGTGCAATCTAGATCTCGCCAGCCAACGTGACCACCAGACGCTCCGCTATTGGCCGTGCCGCAGTGGGTTGCTTGCTCACGGCGATCTACCCAGTAAAGCGGGTGACCTCGATGAGAGGGGTACGGCACCACCACCGGGGCACGTTGAGCGGCCATGGATGTTTTTTTAAACAACTGAATGCACGCGTGACCTCTGATAACGGGAAGGTAAGAAAGATGTAGATATTCCTGCCTGTTTTTGTTCATCTTGCTCACCTTTTCCTTCTTGCTCCGAGTCTTAAATTTGGCACCAAGTCGTCTCATACAGAGAGGTTTGCTTACTATTCGACCACGTACCGGAGCCGGTGCACACTAGTGGCTGGGGACCTTTCTACTGTTATAGAGCGCTGAGCACCATCCTCGGACTCTTAGCTCCGATGACCGAGGTAAGCCAAGAAATGCGGCACCCGGGCATGCATGCGGCGTATGGCAAAAGCGCCAATACGTGCTGACCCTGCGTCCCCGTATAGCACATCGGCCCGATCGTGCGACGGGCCCTGGGATTCCCGGCCTGGACGCTCACGCCGATCCCGAGCGTCTCGCTGTCGGCGGCGGGGCTGCTGGCGCTGGCGGACCTGAGCACCGTGGCCAAGCGGACCGAGATCTCGGGGGGCTCGTCGTGGCTGGACACGCTGCTCCTGGCGCCGGGGCTGCACTACCAGCAGGCGGCCGACGCCCTGGCCGGCGGCGGCCGGGGAGGCGGCGACGGGCCTAGCACCATGGCCGCGACGCCCTCGTACTCAGCCATCGAGCAGCTCCGCGGCGGCGAGACCACCACTTACGTCATCACGAACCCGGCCACGGTTCGCTACCTGCAGCGCGTCGCCCAGCAGGCCCGCACCGGCGCCGGCCCCGTCGTCGTCGACGTCGCCATGTTGCCGCCGCGCCTGTACCTGCGCCGCCGCCGGAAGCGCCGCAGCCTCGGCCCCCGCGCCAACATCTTTCGCGACCAGCCGACCGACCTCGGCTGGCTGAGCCACCTGCTGTACCTCGCCGCCCCCGTGCTTACGTTGGCCGCCTTTCTTTTCATGATCTTGCTGCAAGAGTGTACGTACGCGGCTTTTCCGGGCCCTCTCCTTCTCTGTCCCCAGGGCCACCTTTTTTGCTTCCCCCACCCCGGGCCTCAGTCTACTACCCCCCGCGACCCTTCCGGCTGACTGTTCTCGTTCGCCGCGCAGGGTGGGGTGTCGGCATGCTGCTTGCCCTCATGCTCTCGCGCGTACTCAACATCTGGGTCATCAAGCAGCGGGCGCAACCCCCGCCGCCGGCGCCTGCCCCGAAGACGGCGGCCGGGCCGGGCGGAGCCGACGTGCTAACCGAGTACCTGGTGGACCTGGGGCGGGGACGGTCGGTGTGCCTGCGCGGGATGGTGGCGGACGTAAGCGATGCCTGGTCTTCTTGGTTACCCCCGTCAGCACCAATCCCTCCCTCCCCGTTGTACTCCTGTCGCTCCTGGTTTCTGTCGTGCTGGCCTGGGCGTGCTTCGAAACCCAGCTCTACGATCATCGGCTCGGTGGAAATTGCTGACTCTGGCCGGTGAAGTTGCAGGCCATCACGACGTCGGCCTGGCTGGCGGCGCCGACGCACCTTGAGGGCTACCTCGAGGCGGCGGCCAAGCTGATCGTCTACCTCGTGGCCGCCTTCAGCGGCAATATGTCGCAGTCTGGCAGCCTCGTCTTCATGGCCCTACTGCTGCTGACGGCGGGCCTGCTCGGCCTCAGCAACGCCCACGCCAAGTCCTTCCGCATGCACGGCCGCATCGCCGCGCCCACCCAGGAGCACCTGCCCTACCCGCCTGGCCCCGGCTTCGTCGGCAGCGATACCACGGCCGCCGGCGGCGGCACCCTCGTGCGCTGGCCGCCGCTCCTGTACCGTCGCGAGAGTACCGGCCTGACGGCCCTGACGGACTTTGCTGAGGAGGGTCAGATCGGGGTCGCCGTGAAAGCCCGCTATCCCTTCAATGGCCGCATGGATGCCCGATAGCCGACCTGTAGGGCCAGGCGTCATCAATATGCCGGTTCTGCTATTGCCTAGGTTCAGCCTTCCGTCTTTGTGTACTAAGGGGAGGGGGGGAGGCACAATGTCTCCGTAATGCAATTGCCGGTTCATGCCAAGGGTAGAAATCCGTGGCCGCGCTCGACCCTTCCTGCGTGGCTGGGCGTTGCGCCGGCACGGCCGCTTGTGCGAGTCAGTGAGTTGGGCAAGAACGACCCATGCCGGACAGGGTACCGGGCAAAGAGCCCCCAGTCGGTGCCCTGGCGGAGCCTGTCAAGGCAAGCAAGCGAACGACCCAGCCCAGGTCCCGCGGTACCCGTAGGACCCCGACAAACGCAGCCGGGCCTTGCGACTGGCGGCGCGATCCCCGAAGGGCGGGATTGCCGAAGGCGGGCGCCAGGGAGGAGGGGGGGTGGAGATGGAAGAGTCGGAGCAAACAAAATAGCCGACGTATCGGCATCGAAACAGAACAAACTTTTTTTCCTTTTGTGCGGAAGGGGCGATTACGTAGCATAATCGCAACTGAGAAAGGGGCCCAACAGGGAAGCCACTGACAGGATGCATTGGTACCTAAGATAGAGCTAAGCAGGTTTAGGTCACTGCCTCTAACATACAGGCCACTAACATACGTGCCACGAGATCGATACCTCGTCTCGTGAAAAGGGAAAGGGATCGAGAGCGAGGGGGGTGGAGGGGAAGGGGAGGAAAGGGCCAATAGCAGGCAGCAAACGAACGACACAAATTTTGCAAATGCTATCAACACCGTTGCCATGGGGGGGTGGAAATGGACCAGATACTTTCGACTCGCTCTAAATCACGAAACGCCTCAGATTCCATTATCTGATATGCAGCCGTGGACCACCGTTCCGTAACCCCATGCCGCTTGAACAAACAAAAAGGACATGCCGGCCCCCCGCCCTTCGTACGACGCCAGGTAGAGGCAGAGCGCGGGAGGTCAGGGTGCGATGGTCGAGTATTATAGGTACAAAGGGGAAAGAAAAGAAACTAAACCATCCGAGCTGGCCAAGCGCTTGAGGCCTGCTGTGTTTGCCCCTCTTTATCGGTCTCCCTCCTCGCAGGCGCGCACGAGCTCGCAGAGGGAGCGGATGAAGAAGGGGTCCACCGATACGTTCTTTTTGGGCGCGCCGTCGGGGCCAGACTCGCCGGCCGTCACGCGCAGCGTGGCGACGAGCCGGGCGACGCACCGGGCGAGGCCGAGGCGGAGCTCCTTGAGCGAGGCGTCGTGGTCGTCGGCGTTGCGGTGGGCGGCCGGGCCAAAGGCCTTGGTGGCGTCGGTCGGGCGCCGGCTAGCCGTGAACGACTTCTTGCTCGCCATGGTGTTCGTCCGCGAGCCGCCGCCGGCCCCGGGGAACTCGGGGAACGGCAACGTCGGGCTCGGCGCGTCCGTGTGCATGCCGAGGATGCTGGCGGCCTTGCGCGGGACGCGCGTGCTGTCCGAGGCCCGGGACCGCGCGGGCGACAGGTCGGAGCTGAGCGTGCTGGAGCTGTACGAGGACTTGGAGGTCGGCCGGGACGGCGGCCGGGACACGGCCATCGATTTCGGTCGCGACGAAGGCCGGGATGTCGGCCGTGGCGTCGAGGGGACAATAATGGGCGTTCGGGGGCAGAGGGAGGTGATGTAGTTGTAGGCGACGATGTGCGCGTACAGTGCGTCACACAAGTAATCCGAACCCGTGGGGAAGATCTTGCGGATGGCCCGCCAGTCCGAGGCGCCGGGCCGCACCGGCGTCATGGCAGGTGCAGCTGCCTCGGGGTACGGTTGTGGTCTCGGCTGGTTCTTCGGGGAGGTTGGATCCTGTTGCCGCTTCGACGTGAGCCACTTCCATTTCGACGGGCGTTGGGCTTGTGAGCTCGGGAGAGCCAACGACACCTCGGATTCCGAGGTCAGATCAACCGTTCCGTATTTGAACTTGCGAGAGTGGCCCCGCAGCGTCTCTATCGAGAAACTGGAGCACAGAAGCATCGTCTCCGGGAAGCATTGCACCGAAACACGAAGAGTGTCGAGCACTTCGGAGGGCACGGGGATGCGCGTTCCGAACTCGCCGCTTGGGTGCCGTTTGTGGGAGGGGCCCATGTCCATGCTCGAGTTGAGCCACTCCTCGATCTGGATTTGGGGAGAAGATACAATGTGAAGGCCGTTCACCTGGTCCTGGGAGAAATCGGCCATGTCCTGGTATTCGTCCTCTTCGTCAAACACGCTGTCGTCCTCTTGACTGTGCCGAGGCTGGAACTCCTTATCGGGAGGTGTCGGCGGGCCCATGGGCGTGACAACGGCAAAATTGCCATTATCAGGCTGGTCAGGCGACGGGGGCGTGCGTGTCGGCATCGGAATCGGAATATCCGGGATTCTTGGTATGGTGGTGGCTCTCAGCGACGAGCGTCTGGTGGGCACCTCGACTGATTGAATTAGAGGCCCGCCAGGAAACTGATTCGTGACTATAGGCGAAGTAATCGCGCGCGCCAGGTGCGGCGGCGTCTTGGGATGGGCATCGAGTGCAGAGTACAAGCCGGCGGGCTTGGCAGGGGAGAGTTTGAATCCAAAAGATATGCTTCTGGAGTTGTCAGGGACGACCGTGCGGGCAGGAGAAGGTGCCTGGGCCAACGGCAGCGGCGGTTGCAGGCTGATGTGGCTCAGGCTGTGCCGGCGTTCGCGGGCCAGGACGTCGTCGAGGTCAAAATCTATCCAGCTGTCGTTGGCATGCTTGGTGGTGGGTGTTGGCATGGCCGGGGCCGTAGAGGAATGTGAAGGGGGAACCGAGACATCCCGCGCAGTGCGGATCGACGGGGGCTCCATGGCGCCCGAGCAGTCCGAGTCGAGGCTATGCACAGAGTCACTGCTTTTTCGCGGCTGGATGTCGGGTTGCGTCAAAGGCGGTGAGGCGCGGGTCCTGGGCGTCTGCAGTAACTGACCCTGCGACATGTCATGGTGCGCAAGCGACTGCAAAGGGCGCTCGGGGCTGTCTCGGAGTGAATAGCTCCTCTTGCTTCCATCATCGGCCAGTTCGGTGGCAGGGGCACCTGCCGTCAAATTCCGGGACCGAAAAACGGCCTCCGACTTGCCGAGGTCGCCGGCCAGCATCTCGGGGAAGTTGAAATCCATGAGTGGCTCTGCAAAGAAATCCGCATCCAGGTCCACGGTGGACGTGGCTGCAGACTCGGACGAGGGTAGTGGCGGCATGCTTTTCCCGCGGAAGCGGCCGTTTGCCTCGGAATCGGCGTGTGCTGACAACGGGACGGTTGACATGGAATGTACGCCTCCAGGCATAGTCCAGTTGCTGTCCATGTCGCTCGCGTGCCGCTCGCGTGGCGGAAGCGAAAGAGCCTTGATTTGGCAGCGCGACGGGACGGAAGCCAACCGGCCGCTGGTGAAGGATGCGTTCCAGTAGAAAGTAGATATGGATCCTTCCAGACCGATCCGGCTCAGCCTGTCCAGGCAGGCAGGGCCGCTGCTTTCAGTTCAGTCGACCAGACGAAAAAAAAAAAAAAACGAAGAAAGACACGCATGTGCTGGCTGTTGGCTGGGCTGGGTCGGCACAGCTTGTCCTCTTTTCCCTTTTTCCCCCTTTCCGCCGTTGCCGTCTGGGAAGCAACCTAAGCTGCAGCTTCAACTGCAAGACCACGCACCGTAGAGTCGAGGTAACGTTTGGTAAGTAAAAAAAAAAAAGGTTGGTAACAATGGCGGCCACACGTCAGGCCAGACCAGGTCGGAAAAATTGCGAGTGAGAAGGAGGCCGGTGAGGCTGGATGGCCAGGCAGACGGAAGGATGGTTGCGGAATGTGCAGGAACAAGCTGTAGGACGGACGTCTGTCTGATGTATCCGTGTGTGTTGGTGCGGATGAGACGCACGAAGTCGGAAACACGACGATGCGGGCAGCCAATCCGCGCGCCCAGTGGGGGCAGGCAGGATGGGATACCTCGGGCACTGGAGGGGCCAGGTACACCCAGAAAGGCTAACCGGCAACGCAATGCAATGCAATGCAATGCAACACAACGGACCGTGTGTGTTGTGTGTGTCGTGTGCGTGCCAATGTGCCTGTGCAAGTTAGGTGGTGTCGGCGGCAGCGGGCAGGTGATGGATGGGCACCACTCAGGCAGTCGCACTGAAAACCGAGTTGGCGTGGTCAGCACTGCTCAAGCACCTCCGGAAAAGAAAAAAAAGGAGGATGCGTTCCATACCCAAAAGGCGACGACGACAGGGGCAGGCTGGGGTGGATATAGCCGCAACTGGAAGGCGATGCGCAAAGAAGTGCAACATGGAGCGGGAGGTTCTGCATCTTTCTCTCCCTCCATCGGTGTCTGCTGTACACAGTAGCAGCTGGGCGTGGTCCGCTTCCCCATCCCATCCCAGCGTACCCAGCCTGCCTGCTGCTTGTTCGGGCCAGGGGTTCTCAACGATGATCCGTGGTTCCATCGGCCACCCTGCCCACCCATGGTACTTCGTACGACTATAGTTTACCGAGTGCAGGGAATACAGTGGTGGGTCGGCGCAGAGCGAGTCCCGGTCAGGGCTCTCCTCCTCTGCCACACGGTTTCCTTCTCTCCCTAGTCTGTCGCCGCCGCCGATCTCCCTAAGGTTCTGCCTCTCCTCGCAAGGGCTCCAGGACCCTGTTGTTCCAGGGCTGACGGCATGGGTAGGAGAGGTGTGCACGTAGGCAGGATGTAGATGTAGGCCACGGGTGCCGATGGGCGGGCAGCCGGACCGAGGGCTAGAATGGAGGGCGACGCAGGTTTCGGCGTCGGGATACGCAAAGCATGTGCGACTGCGATGGCGGAGAGACAATGAACCAGACCTACCATTGGGTCTCAGGAGCCCGCCGGCAGATTAGCGTGCCTCCATACTTGGATACGCCGATGGAAAAGAATGTACCGGGCGCGCTGGGGGTGTAACTGGGGGGGAGGAGGGGGGGCGGGCCACTCCCACTCCGTGGTTGTCGTGGTTCTGGTTCTTTTGTGACTTTTGGCGCTTTGCGGCGTCGCCCTGGTCGTCGCGAGGCATGCAGCTCGCACGAACAAACCCGCCGCCAGCTGGCCCGTCGCCTTTTTCCTTTTTCTTCGTGACGTGACGGGGCCTTTAACGCGAGAGGTGGGGTCGTGTTGTTGTCAGTCCGCTCCCGCACTCAGAACCCCTTTGCCGCTCCAGGTGGGTTGCCGATAACCTCAAACGATACCGACTACCAGGAATATAACTGACTATCGAGTGGTCTAAGAGGCCCGTTGCCCCGTTCGGTAGCCACACCTGAAGTGCTTCCCACCCAACGCCCAGGTACCTCAGATGCGCATCCCATCAGGAGTACGACTGAATGGCTGTTGCGCTGCCGCCCCGACCTCGCCAAGCCCCGACGCAAGGGACCACCCATACAACCTACTGTTGACCATGGGTTCGTGAACAGGGGGGTTGGCCACCGACGGCCACCCCATCAACTGACATGGGCCCGAAGGACCTGGTCAGCCCAGGCCTGTGCTCACCGCGATCAACATTAACCAATTCTGCGAGAGTGCGCGCCTCTGCTGCTTCCGTGAAACCTCTTTCCGAGCGGTTCCCACTCCTCCGGACAGTACCAACTCCATTCTATAGCTGGGTTTCTGGATCGATCTCATCTTGATGGGCCAGCTCTGCTGTTTTTGCCCGGGGGGGGGTGAGAACCGGCGGGGGGCCGACGAGACATACAGGCAGGCAGCCCGTTCGAAGGCGAATGAAGAAGAATCCAAGACCCCGGGCACTACGCTCATTTGCAGGAAAGCACGTATGGACCGACGCCTTCCCTACCGGTTGTCCAGCCACGCACGTACTCGCCATGCGTCGAGCCGGAAGCCCCTGAGACAAAAGTGCAAGGCCGGGAGTCGCTGCCCGAACGACAGCTCGTTCGCGGAACCCCGCCCTGCAAATACCCGGCACTGGGACGCACACGCAAGTGGAAGGGGAGGAGATTCTTCTAGATGTTCTGGAGCCAAAATGCCGACGGCAACTCCCCGGCGCCTTGCATGAGGGCCCAACCAGTGAGAACGGGTGGAAGCAAGTTAAGGAGCGCCGGAGGTGCGGATTCCCCTGCCTTGGCGAGATGCGTGTGCTGCGTACCACGGAACGCAGCACGGCTGGCCACGTTGTCGCCCAGGATGACGGTGAAGTCGGGTCACGGGATTGTCTGCAACCCAGCTGAGTGCATTTGTGCCGTAAGGGCATCAAAGCTGGGAACAAATAACTCGTTCAACCAGCCTTGCCCATGTCGCGCCATGGCATGTTCAAGGCTGCGCCGATGCGCTGAAACATGCCAGGAAGTAAGCTGCAAGCCCCCCCCCCCCCCGACATCGAAGCCCGCCATCACCAGACTATCGCCATCACGCAGAGACATGCTATTACCTTTTTTGGCCAGTAGGTTTCTGTTTCGACTGTCGACAAGAAGATGACCCGAAGCCCGTGGGCCATGCGAAACGTCGACGACCGACCATTGCCAACGGTTGGAACGACCCTGATGACGGGTTGCAGATGAAACAAAAACACGACACCCAGACAGCGCGCATACCTGGTTGCCGCACACTGGTGAAGAACGGGAGCAGCGCCCAGGGAAGAACAGTAGAAGGGCCAAGGAAGAACAGAATGAGCGCCCAGGGAAGAACAGAAAAAGGGCCCAGCGAAGAACGGAAAAAAGGGCCCAGGGCCATCAGCTCATCCATAACGTAGTCGACTCCGCCGCTCGAGGAGGGGGCGGGTGCCGAAGATGGGAGGACAGCCGAGTGGGTGCCCACGGTCATCACAAGGACGGCTTCGTGCTTGTCCCCAGCCAACGAAGCCCCGTCACCCTTCTGGAAGATTGATTCATCACAAACGACCCTCCCGTGCCTAATTCGCTCGTCCCGTCCACACATGGAGGCGAATGCGAAGTGGCCCTCACGCTCTAGTGCCGCACAAGATCATCCGAAGGTCATTATCAGCTCGGCGGACCAAGACGGGGATCCCATGTGTTGTGCGCCCTGGGCCGGCCTGTACGAACTACGGGGTCGGATGGTGCTTCTGCTTTCGACAGCGTCCGGCCGGGGACGTCTGACGCTCACGACCGTTCTGGCAGTCTCGAACTCCACGACGACCATCCCATGTTTGCCTCGTCAGGGAGTCCGGAGCCCTGTTTAGCCGCGTCTGTCTGTTTGGCTCCAGTTGGTAGTGGAGGTGATGCACAAGTGCAGGTGGAGCGGCCGGCAGCCAAGAGCTGGGATCGCCTCTCATTGGCCCCGGACTGGGCGGGTTCCTGCGCGAGCGTGCGGACATGACCATGGGGCTCTGTATTTTTTTTATCAAACTTTTGCGGCGCGCAAACCGCCGAGGCAAGCAGCGCAAGGTAGGTACTGTAATACAATATCTTCTGCATGGGCGTGACGTCGTATCTGGTTCCGGTCCGCCACCGCACGAGAACTCCGAAGCTGTAACGCACCGTCGCGCCCGTCGTCATACCTAGGTCGCCCATCGCAGAGGGGAAATTGCGGCCTCAACGGCGTCACGTATTCCCAAGGCGCACCCAACGTCCAACCCAAACGTCCCGCCGCCGGCCGGACGTACAACTACGACTAGTCTCACACCGCGAGGGCTCAGCCGCCGGCGAACGTGCGCGAGAGGACGTGCGTGCGCGCTCTCTCTCCGGTACCCAGCGTTTTCTGGGCCTCGTACGCCTCTTCTCACCGCAGAGCAGGGGACTAGACGGCACGCCTGCCGCGGCCTGTGCTGGGCTTGCCTGCGCCAGAACCAACCCGGCGCATCCCTCTCTGTCCGCCTGGCTGAGCTGGACAGGCGACGTCGAGCTCCAGTCCACCCGGGGGCCGTTCCTTTCCATCACACGGTGGCGCAAAAGCGTCGAGCCTCGACACCATGCTGACCGAGAAGTACTTCGCGGCTGTTTCCGGGCCTCCGATCGCCAACAACACGGCCATCAACAAGGATGTCGGCATCTACGAGCACACGCTGCACCCCAGCCACTCGACGACGGCCACCTTCAAGAAGAGCTCGGTGCCCTGCAACAGTCTGGCCTTCAGCGACACCCACGTGTTTGCCGCCCAGGACGACAAGTCGACGGTCCACGTATATAGCCGGGCCAAGGGCAACCAGGAGGCCACTCTCACCTTCCACGAGCGCATCCGGAGCGTCATCCTGAGTGGCGATGTCCTGGTGCTGGGCACCGCCGAGGGCCGCATCATCCTGTGGGAGGTATGGCGCCAGCAACCCACCCGGCCCCGTCAGCGGCTGACCAATTCTCCATGCAGATCTGCACCGGCCGCCAGGTAACCACGCCGTCCTGCCATGTCCAGGCCGTGACCTGCCTGGCTGCAACCCCCTATCACCTAATCACGGGATCGGACGATTCCAACGTCAACGTATGGGAGCTGCCGCGTCTGCTGGACCTCGACACCGCCATCGAGCACGAGCCAACACGGACGCTATCGAACCACCGAGCCGCCGTCACGTCGATCGCCCTGGGCCAGAGCACGAACCCCGACACCAACGTGTGCATCACGGCAAGCAAGGACAAGTCCTGCATCGTTTGGAACTACCAAACGGGCACGCCTCTGCGCACCCTGCTCTTCCCGAGCGCTCCTCTGTGTTTGTGTCTTGACCCCTGTGCGCGTGCCTTCTACGTCTCCTCCGACGACGGGTCCATGTTTGCCGTCGAGTTGTTTGCAGAGGACGTGTCGCTGGCGTCCGATGCCGCCGCCTCCGTCGTCCAGGTATCTTCGGCCTTTGGCGCATCGCCGCAGGAAACCGGCGCGGCCTTAAGCCTGGCCGTCAGCTACGACGGCACCGTCCTGCTGTCGGGCCACACCCGTGGCCAGATTCTGCGGTGGGACTTGAGCACCCGCGCCGACTCGACCGAAGTAGCCAACCTCAATGCGTCCATTTCTAACCTCGCTTTCGAGCCGCCGCTGCCCTCTGCCCGGCACACCAAGGTTCATACTGTGGTTAAGCCCTTCCTGGGCAGCCGTGATTATAACTACACAGCCCAGCTCGAGTCCAACCTCGCCGGCGAGACACGATTTGGAAAAATGCTCAACTCCAAGGCCTTTTCTGCCGACGCGCTGGAGCAAGCCATCCAGGCACTGCAGCAGCCACAAACAGAGGGCGCAGAGGACGATGCGCTGCGCAAAGAGAATGAAGACCTCTGGAAGGTCATCAACGAACAACGGGCTCTTCAGAAGACGACTACGGAGCAGTTGAACGAGGCAAAAGCGGCCAAGGCATGAAAAAATACACAACGTGCTAAAGAGTAACTTTTTGGGGTTTCATTGGCTCCCGCCATCATGCGGCTCGAATTGTTTTATGTACCCCGTGATCCCCACCCATCGGCACCCCAGACCTAGCATCCACCCCCTAACCGATTCCGTATCCTCAATTCAGCACGTCGAGAGCCAGAACTCTCCGCGGCCTCGCGTTTGATTGACAGGCGGAAGGGGCTGCAAACAGGAGAGACTCTAAACCTTCCGGGTCAGCCCTGTGACTTTTGTATAGCGCTGTGTTGTGTCTCGCCTAAGTGACAGTCTGCTGTTGGTGTTGGCTCTATGTTGGCAAGGCCGCTCCCATGGGTCCCACGGCTGATGGTAAATTGGTAACCTTTGACACCAGTTCCGAACTTCCCGCGGTGATTCCCACGTTCGGCCACTGAGCAGTTGACGGTGATGGATAATACATTGGGCAGTACAGGCCCAGCGGAGGACCGCCGAGTGGTGCATGTACGGGTTCCATTCCTGATGGCTCAAGAATCATCTTGGTGGCCAAATTGACAAGTGACGTCGAGACACAAGGATGCGGCTGGCCTTCGTTTTTAGCATTCTTGCTGCCCTGGTGGCAGCAGCCGAGGCCCGGCCTTCGAAGGCGAGCCATATAGTGCACGAGAGACGACTGGCTTCTTCCCAAGAATCTACCGACAGCGTCAAGCAGTGGTTGAAAGATGAAGGGATCGACCTCGGCCGCGTGGAGTTGTCCCCAGGTCGCAACTGGTTGGAATTCGGGGCGACTGTAGGCGAGGTCGAGCGTCTGCTCAAGGCCGAGTATCACGTCTGTCGTCACAGCGGGCACGGCAGCAACACATCGCTTGTAATAGCTATCACGTCCCGGATCATCACACCAACCGTCCATTTCGATCAACGCATGAGCTACGACCACCTCAAGCCCAGAGCATACTCTGGCCCGGAGCGAACCGATAAGCGACGAAGATTGCCGGCCAAACGACAAAGCCACAGGAGCGGTATCCAGGGCCAGTCTGCTGATCAGTTCTCCCCGAAGCAAGGCGCGGCCATTCTGAGCGCCATGTCTTCGCTTGCCGAGTGCGACCAGGCGTTGACCCTTGACTGTGTCCGCGCGTTGTACCAAACACCCAAGGGCTCAGTGGCCAACGCGAACAACACGCTCGGGGTCGTCGAGTTTACACCCCAAGCCTTCCTCCAGAGCGACCTCGATTTGTTTTTGAGCAATTCGAGCCGCCACTGGTCGGAAAGGGGCCCGCCGTGATACTCATTGACAAAGCGGTCGTGCAGACCCAAAATAGAAGCGCCGACTTCAGTGGCAAATCGGACCCGGACCTTGAGATCTCCATGGGGCTCGTCTTCCCGCAGAACTTAACCCCTTTTCAGGTCGGCGATCCGGTCCAGGGGACGAGCTTGAGCAACTTCCTCGACGCCCTTGATGCTAGCTTTTGTTCTTTCCAAGGCGGCGACTCTCCCGATTTCGACCTCTTGTACCCCTAGGAGCTCAGATGCGGTGTCACCAAGCCCACTAAGGTCATTTCCACGAGCTACGGCAATGATGAGGCCGACCTGACGCCGCGCTACGCGGAGCGGCAATGTGCCGAGTATATGAAGCTCGCCCTGCAGGGCGTCTCGATGGTTTTCTCGTCGGGCGCCGGGGGCGTCGCCGGGAACGGGTTGGCTTGTAGGGACCCGGCCACTGGCAATTTGACGGACGGGAACTCGGGTGTTTTCTCTCCGTCTTTCCCCAGTGCCTGCCCGTAGGTGACATCTGTGGGCGCTACCCAGATGCTAAACGGGTCTACCGTACAGGCGCCGGAATCTGCCTGTGAAGAAAACATCCTCTCTGGCGGTGGCTTCTCCAACATCTTCCCGATCCCGCCGTACCAAAAGGCGGCCCTCGCCAGTTATTTCGCGAATTCGCCGCCTCCGTTTAACGCTTCGCAGTTGGATGACAGCACGAGGGCCAGGGGCTTTCCAGATATATCGGTCAGTGGTGCTAGGCACGTCACCGTTGTGGATGGTCAATTCGCCCAGCAGTTTGGTACATCGGGTAAGCAGCTCCCATGGTGTTTCTTGAGGCTTCCGAGAGCTTGGCTAACATGAGATTCGATGGCCTACAGTGTCGGCGCCCGTGTTTGCCTCAGTGTTGAACCTGATCAACGAGAAGCGACCCCAGGCGCGCAAGAGCCCGGTGGGCCTCGTGCATACCGTGCTGTATGCCAACCCACAGGTGATGGACGACATCAGCAGCGGCAGCAATCCTGGCTGTGGCACGGAGGGCTTCACGGCGGTTCAAGGATGGGACCCCGTCACAGGCCTGGGGTGGGTTAAAACGTGTCTTTCGCGGCAGCCTGGCCCCTACCCCCTCGCTCATTGCTGACGGTGGACAGCACGCCGAACTACCCAGCCATGGAGAAGTTGTTCCTGAGGCCACCCTGAGACGGACCAGCCGTCGCTCCCAGCGGAAGGCCAGGGTGCGGGCGCGACCCCGCCCCGTTGTCGAGCGCAATCACCCTTGCAAACCAGATATGGGGAAAGGCGGGGCTACGACGTATATCACCGGCCCAAGACCGGAGTCGTTGTCCCGGCCATGGGGAATTGCCGAATGACGATCGCTCTTCCTCTACCCAAACCGGACTGGCTATGGGGGCCGTTGGGAACGTTGAGGAGGTCGCCGGGCCAAGGCACGGCCGACACATGGTATTTGCCCGGATCCTTTGCGAAATGACGGACGATCCGCTGCCTAGTGTAAATACGTGTAAGGTCT
This sequence comes from Nigrospora sphaerica, assembly GCA_018287875.1. NCBI lineage: Eukaryota > Fungi > Ascomycota > Sordariomycetes > Amphisphaeriales > Apiosporaceae > Nigrospora > Nigrospora sphaerica. The sequence goes on from JAGVVL010000018.1 coordinate 2,449,395, forward strand.
ACCCAAAAGTATACTAACGTACGTTGATGCCGCAATCCGCTTCTACGACAGCGCTACTGCTTCCAACTAGCATTAATGGCCAGCCTGAGCTACCGGCGAGCCCCGTCTCCAGCAGCGCGGGTCCAATAAGCGGAAGCACGACATCGTCCAGTTGCCTCTTTGGGGAAGGAAGCCTGATACAACGCCACGGAGAAGGAATTCTCTTTTCCACGACCCGGAGCCTGCCCGTGGCCGTGCTGCCACGGCTGGGAGGGCGTCTTCCCTGTCTGTCAATGTCAGCCTGACAGTCCGCTCACACCAGCTTCATAACCCGCCGGGGCCACCCCCGACGGGCTGTGGCCATGTTGTTGCTCTGCATGGCTTTTCGCGGGGTAGGCATCGATGATCGGGCCTATGCCCGACGGCGGCCCCCGTCATGTGTTTGACTGCGTATAGGGATCCCCGCATCCAACCTACATCTGCCCCATACCCCACGTTTCGGGGTACTCGCCAACACTCCAGAGGCTCCGAGGACGAGGCGGGGAAACCTGACAACGTGGCCGTCCATGACGTCCACCACCGCGGTTCTTGCGACGGGGGGCCGGCTGGATAACGCGGGGGCTGCCACGGTGAGAAAACCGACCCGTCAGGTATAACAACGAGCCTGTCGAGACGCAGCTGGCCCTGCACCCGAGCGGCTGGCTCGAGCGTTCCTGCGATTGACCGCGACCGTCTCGAGGCCGCCCTGAACCTAGAGACACGGACCCTTCTATTGGGACACTATCGGTTGCTCTAGCGAGTAGACCTGACACGCACACATACACCATCGTCCACCGGCGGGGGGCCAGTCATGCGATCCCGATCGGTCTGGAGCACGGCGTGGCAAGCCGTGGCCCTGGCGGCCGGCGTACGCCGGCCCCGTGACGCGGCCGAGTGCTCGGCGCTCGCAGCGTCCGTCGCCGCGAGCCTGCCGGCCCAGAGCCGGGTGCTGAGCGCGACGCGCGTGCCAGCCGCCTCGCTGAACGTCACCGGCGTCGTCAATGCGGCGCCGCTGTGCCGCGTGGCCGGCGAGGCGCGGTACGCCGGTACCAACTCGGTCCTCTTCGAGGTCTGGCTGCCCGACGCGGCGGCGTACAACGGCCGCTTCATGGTTGTCGGTAAGCTCACCCGCTTGCGAAGGGGGGCAAGGCCCTTTGGGGGAGAGGGAAAGGGGGGGGGGCTTGTCGACCCCAGGACTGATGATGCACTCGACGGGGCACAGGCAACGGCGGCATGGCCGGCACCATTGACCAGCCAGCCCTCATGAAGAACCTCAACGGCGGATACGCCGTAGCCGGCGGTGACGCCGGCCACCGGGCGTCCGTCAACAACAACGGCAGCGGGGCCCCGGGCGTGTATCTGTAAGCTCCATCTGGTGTTTTTGTCGCCCATTCAGCACGAACCCTTTCCCCTCATTCCCGGCGTCCTCGCCCAAGGGTGCTCGGAAACTTGTTCCAGGGACACCGGGTTAAGGATGTTACTGACTTTAGAAAACGGCAGGCCTTATATGCACGACGCAGCCCAGGTGGAGGCCTGGATTCACCACTCCATCGCGTACTTTACGCCGGCGGCAAAACGCATCGTTGAGGCCTTTTACAGCGCGCCGGCCCACCACAGCTACTACGTGGGCTGCTCGACGGGCGGCGCGCAGGGCTTCGCCCTCGCGCAGTACCACCCCGAGCTCTTTGACGGCATCGTCGCCGGCTGTAAGCAAGATCTTGTGTTCTTGTTTCCCTGTTTCTGCCCGTATTCCTCCCGTTGTACTCCTGCCAGGCTTTGTTCTGGCGTTGGGGCCTGAGAGTGCTCCGGAATTAAGCCCACGAATAATTGGTATAGGAAATTACTGACTCTGGATGGCGGTAGGTCCCGGGAACTGGTACAGCCACCTGGCGCTCTCGTTCCTGTGGAACGCCCAATATAGCCAGGTAGGGTCCGCCGCGCACCGGTCCGGAAACGCAGGCCCGTAAAAGCTGACCAGTGAGACACCCAGGGGGCGGCCAAGCTGCCGCAGGCCTCTTTGGATCTGATGGCGCGGGCGGTGCTCGCGCAGTGCGACGGGCTCGACGGCGTCGAGGACGGCGTCATCGAGAACCCGCTGGCGTGCGATTTCGATGTGGCGTCGCTGGCGTGCGCTGCCGACGCCCCGTCGGCGGCGACATCGTCGTCGTCGTCGTCGTCGTCGTCACCGGCTAACGCGACGGCCCCCTCGTGTTTGACGGCGGCGCAGGTGGCGGCGGCGCGCGCCGTCTACGCCGGACCGGTCGACGCGCGCGCCGGCGCCTCCCTGTACCCGGGCTTCGCGCCCGGCAGCGAGGCCGAGTGGGCCATGCAGCAGGGCGGCCTCGCCGCCGCCTTCTCGGTCCCCATCCTGCAGAACATGGTCTTCGACGACCTCACCTACGACGCCGCCGCCTTCGACTGGGCCGCCGACGTCGACGCCCTCGACGCCCGCGTCGGTCGGTACATCGACGCTGTGTCGCCCGACTTGTAAGTCACACACCCATACACGCGCGCGCGCGCACACACACACATACACCAGGGACCCCTGTATCCCCTGGCTAGACGACGGGGAACTTCCGTTGCACCCGTGCCGAGGCCCCAGGAAGCACGGCAGGCGACATACCCTCTTCTCACGCCTACCCCAATCTTCTCAAGAGCCCACTGACCCCAAGCCCCGACAGGAGCGCCTTCCGCGCCGGCGGCGGCAAGATGGTCGTGCTGCAGTCGTGGGCGGACCCGTTCAACGCGCCGACGTGGCCGCAGCAGCACCTGGAACGGATCGAGGCGGTCACGGGCAAGGGGAAGGAACAGGACGACGACGGCGGCGTCGGGGCCTGGCTCCGTCTCTTCATGGTGCCCGGGGGCGGCCACTGCGGCGCCGCCGCGCACTACCCGCAGGTGCCGGCCGACTGGCACGCCCTTGAGGGCCTCGTGCCCTGGGTCGAGGAGGGCGTCGCGCCCGCCGCCCTGCGCAGCTCGGACCCGCCCGACCGCTCCGGCCGCTCGCGCAAGGTAAGCAAGCAGCCTTTTCCCCCGGGGCCTTCCTTTTGTTGCCCCCGCTTCCGGCCCCCCAACACCTCACTCCTCTCATCGTGGTCACGTTACTTCTTTGTGTCTTCCGTCCTCGTCTGAGGTTGCCTCGAACTGGGGCTCCAAAGATACCTATGCTGGGAAACTGCTGACTCCGGATCACGATAGCTGTGCCCCTGGCCGCAGACGGCCCGGTACCGCGGCGGCAATGCCGACGACTGGCAGTCGTACGAGTGTGAGGCGTATGGTTTGTAACAGCATGTAGCTGCTGTACGCAGAGGGCAGCAGCCAAGAGAACCGGCAGATACGTCTACAGCGGCTGTTGCGAACCCGAAGCAACCCGGTGGCCCTCGTGGTACCAGTGGCCAGGTATTTGGGTCGAGCGTGCCCAGCGACTGAATCGTACGCCGGGTGCTGAGCCGACCCCTGCCACAGCCGGAGATAACGAGAAACAACAATCCTCAATACCACAAGTGCCATTAGGTCAGAGGCGCATCATTTCGAACCCTATCGTCCATCGATGCAACCTGACGCGCAACACGGAACGCGGGCCAAGCGTCTGCTCGAGGGGGCTTGGAATCCTGTAAACTCTCCGCTGACCATGGATGGGGCAATGCTCAAAGACTCATCTAAAAGTAAGCCAAAGAAGCACAACACGAGAGTCCACTCCCAATGGCACAGAAGCGCGCTGTGCATTTTGGGCTTGTGATTCGATGGGGGCTGTGCGACTGTAGCTCGGTCTACGACCATTTGGTTCAACACCCTGTGTTGAATAATGCCAAAAATGGTGGGTGTGCCATCTTCATGCTGTGGTAACCCATCATGGCGACGACAGCCCGAAACGAAAATATAACCAGCAAAAGGGAGGGATGGAGGTATGGGTAAGAAATGCAAAAAGAAGGGTCTCGCCGGGGATCGAACCCGGGACCTCGCGCAATATTACTTAGAGTAAGCCCTAAGCGCGAATTATACCACTAAACCACGAGACCAGAGGAGAGGCTGTACTGAACAGCCGTGGTTGGAGTATCCGGAGATGAAAGCACTGGTCATTATTAGGCAATATGTTGTGGGAAAGAGCATGTGGGCGCAAAGAGCTGGACAATTCACGAACGGGTCATCCCTGTAGTATGGGGCTTCGTGCCCGCTATTTTTCAAGAACCCCTGGCACAAAGCAGCCCCGAAAGGAAAACGGCGAGACAGGCCAGCTGGTTGGTCCCGAGTCGCCCATTCGGACGGACGCGGGAGGCTGTGTCGGTCGAACCCGCCGGAACCTAGACTGCGGCGGCTCCAGCCTGCCCAGTTTATCCCGGCGCGTCGCTTCGGGGATGCACCTGGATGACAGAGAGGGGGGGGGGCTGTACGAGAGAGAGAGAGAGAGAGAGAGAGAGAGAGAGAGAGAGAGAGAGAGAGAGGGAGGGAGGGAGCACGTGGCCCCCTCGGATGGGGCAGACTGGAAGCCAACCAAAGGGTGGAGAAGGGCGCGTGGAAATCATAGGGGCATTCGCGGTGAATCTGGCAACGGCCGACGATGGGCACGGGGCCCGTGGGGACGGACTACGTTGCATCGTCTCTTCTTTCCGAGGTTCGTTGGCAAGGCCACTGGGGCCACGGGCAGGCCGCCGGCCCCCCGGTTTAGGGTAGCAGTAGTACGATGCACGCAGTAGTATGCGCATGAGGCTGGGTGGAAAACGGGCCAGCCGGTGGGCAGTCAAGACGAGACAGCGGTGGACAACGCTACCGGCGCTCCCAGAGTCAAAGTCAGCCGCCACGGGAGCCACGATGGCGAGAGCCAAAGGCCGGCGCATCCCACTCGACACCTTCTACGGGATACGAGCTCGCGAGGGCGAGGCGCGCTGGCGCAGCTCCGGGAGGCAATAAGCAGCCTAAAGCAAGCAAGACACGCACGCTGGCTTTGGGCCCGATTGCCCGTAGCAGAGCGAATACCTAGCTTGCCTTGCCTACAACGTTCACTAGAAGACACAACGTGGGATGTCCGAACCCCCCCGCCTGCGCCTTCTTTACCTCGTGCCGCGTGCAAGTGAGCGCCTGACCAGGAAAAAAAAAGACGAGCAGAGAAAACACACGAGGTTCCACCGTCGGTACGGTCGGTTGCATCGAACTTGGCGCAGGCCGGCACGAATCGCCCGCCAAGCTTGCCCTCGTCATGGTGTTGCTATCAGGCCACGGGTTTGGTGTTGTCCTTCCAGCAGGCCGCCCGGGGCATGCCATTCCGTCTCTCCATCACGAGAACTCCCCGCCCCCCCCGTGCCGTGCATGAACGCCGTGGTCCACCCGCCTCTGCACACACACCACAGTGTATCCATGGTAGTATCCAAGGATTGAAGGGTCGGCCTGGCGTCGCACAGACACGCGATCTTGCTACCAAGAGCCGTGGAAGCGACTGACGTAAGGAGGCGTTGGCAGGTGGATAGACTGACCAGACGGGCCAAGGGTCGACGATGCCCCCGGAATCCCGATAGTGAGGCTATTGGTTGTCTTGCTTGTTGCGGCCGCAGCCGCAGCGGCAGTCGCTTGGAGCGGCGGGATGGAAGGAGGACGGAGGAGCTCGCCTCGGCTGTGTATCCATCCATCGCTACGATAGGGTCAAACTCACACATCATCATCATCATCATCATCATCACCATCGCTTCAGCCTCCCCTCCCCCAGGATCGCATCAGCAAGCCACGGATCGGGGCTAGGGACGCTCTCGGGCCCTCGCCATGCCCGTATTTTCGGCCTCTCCTCGCCCTCTCGGCCCTCTCGACTGGTTACGAGCCGCCGCTGCCGTGTTGAGGGGAAAAACAAGCAGGGGCGGGCCCCAAGGCAGGCCAGGGCCAACCAAGCCCGGGTCTGGGGACAGCCGCTAGCGAAGCCGAAAGCGGGAATGGTCGCAGCTATATTTGGCAGGGTCCGTCCGTTAATACGAAAAGATCGTCACTGGGCCCCGGCTGGCCTTCCCACCCCCCCCCCCCCCCGGCCGCCGCTGCAAAGCCCGGCACTGGCCCCGTCCGTCGACACACCAACACGAGATGCGGTGGAATCCCCCAACGAGCCCATCGGCCCCAGCCCAGCCACTCGCGCATCGCCGGCCGGTGGACTTCCGCGATAGCACCATGCCCACAATGGTCCCGGCTGCCCAGATCTGGGGGGCACCGCCTTACCTAGTACCTGCCTGCTGGGGACCGTGCCATCATGCCGAGGGCCATGTCACGTAGCCTCCGCCCTTGCCGTCGCCCGTAGCGGCCGCAGTCACGGCTTAGCTTTGCCGTATCTGTCGGTCTCAATGCTACTCCAGAAGCCATGGAATGTTGTGGACAACAGCCCGTTCGTCGGTGTATAAAGACGGCGAGCCTCCCTCGGTTGGAGGAAAAAGAGAGATATCATCATCCAGCACACAGCTTCATCTACCCAACCGCCTCTTAATAACCTAATCCCGACCATCTTCCACTCGCTTCACCGCCAGGCCACCACCTCCCCCCAATCCATCAAAATGCAGTTCCTCTCCCTCTTCACCCTCGCCGCCGCCGCCTCGGCCGCCTCCGGTTCGTGAAACCCCTCCCCCCATCTCTCTACTCTCACGTTCTCCGACTAACGCGCGCTCCAGTTGCCTACGACACGGGCTACGATAACGGCTCGCGGTCCCTGACTGCCGTCTCTTGCAGCGACGGCCCCAACGGCCTGATCACCAAGTACGGCTGGCAGACGCAGGGCGCCATCCCGCGCTTCCCCTACATCGGCGCCGCCGATGCCGTTGGCGGCTGGAACTCGCCCCAGTGCGGCACCTGCTGGCAGCTCAGCTACAACGGCAAGACCATCAACGTGCTCGCCATCGACCACGCCGGTTCGGGCTTCAACATCGGCCTCGATGCCATGAACGCCCTGACCAACGGCCAGGCCACCTCCCTCGGCCGCATCGACGCCCAGTCCGTCCAGGTGCCCGTCAGCAACTGCGGCCTGTAAAAACCAGAACACTCATCACGCCAACCATAATACTTAATGAGCCCATGTCAAAGCCATAATTCGTCAATATAATTGCATATTGCTTGCCTCATGCCGCATCCGTGCTTTGTTCTGTTCCCCCGTGTCACGTTGCCTCCCGTCTTCCGTCCTTGAAACCTCCATTAGTTCCCGTCTCATCCCCCCCCTACGGTTTCCCCAGATGATGTGCAGCCAAGGCGGTGCTCCGCCGACAAGAAGCACGGCGCAGCGGGTAAGCCTTAAGGTTTTTGCAGGTGGGCCGCGCTGGTTCGTCATCCCGATGCCGGGCGCCCGGCAGATCAAACACGAGGATCGACGGGCCCCGCCATACCCCCAGGTGCAGTGTCCGGGCGAGGGGACACCGTCAAAGGATGTCGCGGGGGCTATAGTTGTAGTTGTGGTTTTCCACACGGCAAGCGTCGGCCGGCGGCGCGAGCAACGGGGGGTTTTCTTGGCAGGGGATAGCCGTCGTCGAAGCTCCCAAGCCCATCCGTCGAGCCGCTCCCCCTTCCCCCGCAACGCCCGATCCGGTACCGCGCCGTAAGCCACCATGGGCAGCCGACCGAGTGGCCCAAAAGCACAAGGGACCGCGAGAGAGGACGGGCCAACCCCCACGCTCCAAAGGCCGCATATCATGAAGCGGTGGTCGTAAAGTCGGCCCCCCCCGGGAACATGTGAGCACATGTGCGCATTGTACTGGCAGTGGGTAGGTGCGTGGTGTTGAGGAGGAAAGGGGGCGCCCGGCAGGGGGCATTTAAGTTCGGGATACACAGGAGTGGCTCGTCCGCCCACAACGGATGATTACCTTTCGCAGGGGGTTAGCATGACGGCGCGTGGAATGAGTCGTCTGTTTCTGGCGTGCTACCCCCCGTCCTGTGTTTCATTTCGGTGATTGCTGCTTTCACAAGGTGCCTGAGCCCAGGTCGTCGAGTTGCGGCGATGCGACGCGGCACGCGCGTCGGCGTACTGTGCGGGCACCAACTGGTATCGAATCGCCGGACAGCGCACTGATCACAAGTACCGAACCGCTCGCTCTGCCATCAATGCTGATTGGGGGGATATATTTAGGGCGGCGTCCAAGTCCCTGGGGCCCGGACAGCCATACGACATGAAAATAGTTAAAAAGGTGGGTTATGAAACGGAACAAGAGCGCTGCGTGTACGCCGGGTTTGATTACGCCTCGCCGGCCCGCGCCGCCTCGTACTGACACCTTAACGGGCGGCCGACAGCCTCCAGGCGCGCAACGGCAGGCTTTGGAGATGCAACACCTTGGGTCGGATGTACATGAAAAAGGTCACGACGCCGACGGCCACGCAGATGACGTTGACAATGTAGTACCCATCTCGAAGCATCTCGCAGCTGCCGCCACCGTTCACGCAGAGCTCCTTGTCCGGCTGCATGGCGCACGAAAAAGGCTTGGTTACCAGATCGCCCTTCAGCAGGGATGCGTCAACCTTGGATGAGGGCGGATGGCAGGTTGCCTCGGTGAAGTAATCGACAAGCTTGAGCACAAAGAACTTGGGGAATGTGCCACCAAGGTTAGAAACCCTATGCCGCTGTCAGTATACGGCCCGGATCGGAATGCAAGGGATGGGCTTACGTGGCGAGAAGTGTCATGTAGGTACCGCCGATGACGGGATCGGCCACTCGAGCGTGGAATGCCGAGACGGCGACAAACATGACGGTGTTGGTAAAGGTCGAGAAGACGTGCTCGCCAATGACCAGAAGCATGTACCATGACGTGACGCCCTCCGCCGGAAAGATGCTAACGGTAATTTGGGCCACAACAGCGGCAAAAAGGCGGCCCATGAAGCCCCAGCACCAGAGGCGCATCGGCGTGTACTCTTGGGACCACTTGCCGGCATAGTATCCCAGACCGATCTCAAAGGGGAAGTCGATCAGCACAGTCAAGGCCATGTTCTCCTTGCCAAAGCCCTTGTCCAGAAGTTTCAAGTTGGTGACTCCGTCGTTGGCCTGGAAGCCAATCTTGGCAATGAGGTGGACGATAATGATGGTCTGAATGTTGCGGAGCTTCAGGACGCCCCACATGATCTTATAGACATCCCAAATGCCGTCTTCGTTCTTGGTCTTCTCCTCTCTCTTCAGGAGCGCGAGTCCAATGGTAACGGCAATGTACGCCCAGCCCCAGAAGGTCAGGTAACCACCCAGCGTCATCATGCCCTTGTCACCGGGGACGGAGCGGAACCAGCGGTTGGCAAAGTCGGCAGAGTTGAAGGCCAGGAAGACGGTGTACGACAGGAAATGGCCAGCGGTCAGTCCCACAGTCTGGGCCGTCGAGGCGTACGAGACATTGCCGGGCGTGAGGAGCGTAAGGGCCCATCCATCAACAGCAATGTCCTGCGTGGCGCACATGAAGACCAGGAAAAACCACCACCCGGTGAAGTTCCAGACAGTGGGGCCCCCGGCCTTTCCGGTTGTAATCATCCAGCCCTCGATAAAAGAGCCAAGGACCAGCATGCCAAAGCCTGACAGAAGTTGGATGGGCAGAATCCAGCTCTTTCTTCTGCCGAACCTGGGGCTCCAGCAAGCGTCCACGATGGGGCTCCACAGAAGTTTCAGCGAGTAGGGGAATCCGGCCAAGCTGAAGATACCGATCTCTCCGTACGACAGGTGCTCCTTGAGGAGGAAAGGCACGGAGCCGTGGGCCAACCCCATGGGGATGCCCTGCAGGAAGTACAGCAGCACCAGGAGCAGGAAGTTGGACTGGTCTTGTTTCGGCAGCTCGAAGAAGCCATGGTTGTTGGCCATTGGGGTCTTGGGAACATCGTCGTCCAGGGAGAAGGCCTCGCGCGCCATCAGGTTCTCGGTGATTTGGCCCGAGTCCTGTTTGGCCGCCGTCTTTCGACGGTACTCGGTGGTTTCCATCTTGTCAGCTTTGCCGTTCTCGCGTGCGCTGGTCGTGACGGACAGCGCCGGCGGGGACCGATTTGACCGACGTGTTTTGACGCCCATAAGTGCTTCTGCGCAGAGGCTCCGGGTGGGCTTGTGCAAGATGGGATCGGCGAATCTCGGGTCAATTGGACGGAAAGGCGGAGGCGAAGAGTATGGGAGCGCGGTCCAAACGACACTGGTGCTTCCGGTTTAAGCAGAGAACGTCGCGAGATACGAGGGTTGCCGGTGGAAGTATAGTTCGGTCGCAGTCAAGGAAGAAGGTTCGGTCTACGTGTAACGGCTGCGGTGTATTGGACGCAAGTCGCAAGTATTGAGAAGTAGGGCTGTCACGCCAAAGTCGCCAAATCGGCGCAAAGTCAAGCGGAGCGCGTTACACTCTGTGTATCGAGGTTGTAAGTAACCGCGGCTGTGGGGTCAAGTAAGAAAGGCGCGGCAAAGGATCGGGAGGAGTTGCGGGCGCGCGTGGCGGAAGAGATCGGATTGGCCAAGAGTCGTGGTGATGAATACGGGGCGGAGAGGGGATGTCCGCAAGCAAACGAATGGTCAGAAGAGGAAGAACAACAATTCCCGATTGCGCTCGTGAGTCCGTCGTCGGGGGTAGGGCGTTGGTGTTGAGAGAGTTTACCGTTTCTACTCCCGACAGAGAGGACAGCTATCACGTTCCCGTGCAGTCTGTCGCGCAGGAAGCGGTCCAGAATTTCTAAGCGTTCTAGAAGCGACACTGGCGCGCCTGGAGGGGCTGGAGCATTTGCCCCTGTCAGGGTCCAGTCGCGTACCTTAGCACACATTAACTTGTGCATCCGATCCATGTCGCCTGCCTGTTTTGGGGCGCCTACAGGCTGGCAAGAGCGGAAGGCCTGGTCCGATAAGATAAGCACTAACCTTTACTGTTAATGTACTTTACACCCAAGTTTCCAAGGCATGTACATAGCTGTGGGAATGGGATCAAGCAAGACGCGGTTGACGCGCCCCCCGACATAGTCAAACCTCACGCACGACCCAGACTCGATTCAAGGGCGTCGCGAACACGAACACGCTAAAAATACACACATCTTCGGTGGGAGGCCAGGGATCACTATGGCCTCTCGAGACGAATCTGAACCGTTGCTCGATCTGTCTGTCGCCGACCAGCTGGACAACGAGATTGCAAGCCTGAGAGCCCAAGGTAAGCCATGGAAATGCCGTGTTAACCATGTGCCGTCCCTGTACCCACGCTTTTAGCTCACAGGCTCCCTTAGTTGAATCGCTGAAGAGGCATCTCACCGTCCAGACCAGCAATATACTGATCGCAGATTCGACCCGCGAATTGTTACGGGACCTGACCAGGCGTAAGCAGAAGGGCGGCTCTGCCAAGTCTGCCGATGACGCCGCGAAGCTTCTCAAGCGCTCTGATGAGTACCTCGCCCACAAGCAGCAATGTCTGTACCGCGCTTGTGCCTCCATCACCGCCTTCAAGGTCCACGATCCCGACCCCAACGCCGTTGACGGCGGCGCCGTGTTGGGGCTTCGGTTTGAGGTCATGTCTAAGGCGCGCTTCCTGCGGCCTTACTACGTTATGCTGAACCGGCCCTATGCCGACTCACGCTACCTACGCATCCACCGCCACACGGTGCCTCTGTGCATCCCACTCTCCGGGCTCGCAGCTCGCCATCTGCCTGGCCCCAAAGCCAAGGATGACGACGGTGCTGCTGAGCAGGACCTACCGCTCTTTGCTAGAGCCTTGAGGAGAGAACTTGTCCGTTACCAAAACCGAATCAACATTGTCGGTGATCTGCACAAAGCCGCCGGCCTGGACAAAAGCCAGCCCGAGCAACAGGAATCGGACGTGTCAGTTGTGCATATCAGCCCGGCCGACGCCGAGGCGAAGCAAATTAGCATCGAATGGAATGACGGCAAGGTGGGTCGTCTGGTGATGAACGACGACGGCAAAATCGTGAAGATGGCGGTTCAAGGTGAGAATGGACGCGACCGAGGCGCTGTCCGCAGACTGCTTGGAGGGAGTGTTCGCATCGAGGAGATCTTGGGCCGGCTTGAGGGCACGTAAAAGTGCCGACTGCTGCATGCTCGATACAGTACCTAACCTCAAACCATGACTCGATTTACGACGGCAACGTGGCATCCAGCGTCGTGGAGAGCATGCTCGCATTCTAGTTTATAGTGTGTCCAGAATGGCCAGAAATCCGTATCTTTGGAGCTGTGCCGCCACCTTCCACGGTTGGTGGCCCACGATGTGTCCAAGGTGTCGGATTTGGCACTCTCGTCGCAAGGTAGACTGGCCCAGTAGACTCAAGTTGAGTGCAGAGTCCACAGCCCATCTCTCAGCTGTCCTCGAACGGCAACACCGGGGTAAACTAGAACACAAGGGTGGACGCATGTTGAGATGTTTACACAGTCCCTTGTGTCCCGGTTGTCGTCTGGTGATACGGTGTTGACGACTGTCTTCCTGCGGAGCTTTGTTAGGGCACCCAATATCGAAACTCACCTGGATCGAAACAGGGCACATACCATGCCTCCCGGATTTCGACCAGCTAATTCCTCTTACCAAGGGCGCTGATGCCACACATGGCGTTACCAGCATTCGCTTCGAATGGTCACCAGTGTCGTTGCGTCTCACTCCAGTCATGCCGTTCATCATTTGGCGAATCTCTGACGGCAAAGAGGATTGGGGTTATACCACCGACGTCTCTTCTTCGGAGGCTTGGGAAAATAAAGCAGGAGAGAAGGGGGGTAGTGAAAGTGGACCATTGAAAGGCTCCTCTCATGTTCACGGTCTGCCATCGCCTACAGAGGGCAGTGCGCGCGCACAAGCCCAACGAGGGGCGGATTTCCAATTCGACTACCAGAGGGAAGTCTTCGTGTCCCAGCTTGAAGATAGTCCTGGAGCTGCTTTGGGCTATGCTCTCATTGAAGCTGCTGGAAACGACCCACGCAATTTCAACAAGGTTTGCCCAAGCTGGTTTTGTGCAGAGCTTCTCACGACCAGAAGGGCTGTGCAGCATCCATCACGGAATGTTGCCGTTCTTCTGATCGCACGTTATGGAACGCGCATGGGCAGAATAGCGGCAAACCCCGTCTACAGTCTTGGTCCTGGGAGCAACCGGTTTCAAGAAATGCTGTCGGCGACATTTGAAGGAGGGCTTGAGAAAGGCGACTGCGGTGGCGACTGTGGTTCCTGGGTGATCGATTCTCGCTCAGGCGACCTCTTTGGCCATCTGGTAGCTAGTCCGCCCGCCTCAGGCAAGGCACTACTGGTACGGTTCATCAACATCTTTGACGACATCGAAACCCGAGACAGGCCTGGTTTTGGTGACGGTTTCGGTTTTGGAAACGTGCTGTATATTCACCTTGTCGCGCATGCTTCTTCGCCGAGTCATGCAAACATCGCGGTTCAATTAGTTACGTTCGCGTACCGAATGGATGGCGGTGCCATATACTGTGCGAGTAGTGAAGGTTATTCCTTTTAACCCCAACAGCTTCCCCGCAGTGCAACGCCTGCCAGAGACCAAACTGTATTCACCTCTCCGTCCTCACCTCTCATCATCGTCGCCTTCCGAGCCCTGATTCACCATCCCACGGGCCGTCCACCTCCCCAGGAAACCTCCAAGATGGGCTGGCCGAAACTCCCCCCGCAGGCAGCGTACCTCACCTTTTCGAACCCGGAGCGCCGCAACGCGCTCTCGGTGGCGGTGCTGCGCAGCCTGCGGGACCAGCTGCACGCGTACACGGCGCCGACGGGCGCGGGGCCGCGGCGGCTGCTGCCGGCGACGGCGCCGGGGGTGCTGGCGGAGCTCGAGGCGGCGGCGGCGGGGACGGACGCGGCGGCGACGGCGGCGCACGGGTGGCTCGTGGACGCGGGGGCGTGGCGCCGGGAGCGGGCGGGGCGGCCGCACGTGCTGGTGCTGCGGGCGGGGCCGGGGCCGAGGCCGGGCCCGGTCTGGTGCGCCGGGCACGACCTCGCCGAGCTGCGCCGGCTGCCGGCGGACGGTGCGCGCGCCGCCTTTGCGCTCTGCGCCGAGGTCATGGGCCTGCTGCGGCGCTTCCCAGGCCCCGTCGTGAGCGCCGTGCGCGGCCTCGCCACGGCCGCCGGCGCCCAGCTCGCCCTCAGCGCCGACCTGCCGCTCGCCTGCGCCGCCGACGCCGCCTTCCAGCTGCCCGGCGCCGCCATCGGCCTGCCCTGCACCTCGCCCGCCACCGCCGCCACGCGCCGCCTCGGCCTCCCCTTCGCCTACCGCCTCGCCGCCCTCGCCGAGCCCGTCCCCGCCGACGCCCTGCCCCCCGGCGCCGTTGAGCTCGTCCACGGCGCCGACGCCTTCGAGGCCCGCCTCCTCGACGTCGTCGCCTCCCTGGCCGCCCGCCCCGCCCAGCCCCAGGCCCTCGGCAAGTGGGCCTTTTACGCCCAGGCCGGCATCCGCGGCGACGGCGGCGACGGCTACGCCGAGGCCACCGAGTGGGCCGGGAGGGTCATGGCCCTGCATGCCCGTTCTGCCGACGCCGTCGAGGGCATCGACGCCTTCCTGGAGAAGAGGGCGCCCGTGTGGAAGACGTGACCGGCGCTGCTAGCATTTCCGCGCAGGCGCACTTGCAGTTTGGGGAGGTGTGAACGGTTGCGGGTGGACGACGGCGGGTCCAGGAGAAGCCAGATTGTAGCAAAAAGAGGAGGGGCTGTGGATTCAGGCACTAAGTACGGCTGATTCGTGCGGACTTGGTGGATGTGTGCTTCTGTAGATTAATTTCAAATGGCGTACAAGTCATCTCAGTTCAGGAACTCCGAACATCGGCTAATTTGCTAGAGGGAAGGTGATAGATTGGAGGCGACCTAGGAATCGAGATGAAGTAGGTGAGCACGTAACCAAATCACGGAGGGGCTGACAGAATCCAGCATTTTTCCATCAACTCGCTCCAGGAAAGCCATGCGAAATCAACGGCGGCGTATATTGTAACTGAAATCTACGAAACCAAGAACTCCTCCGCCCTCCTCATCAATTCTCAAACCCAACCAGACGTTGAAGCAGGACGCTCCTTGACGCCGTCATTACACTGCATCGATCCCATCATGTCAAACATGTGCATGCCACAAACCGGGCCCTTAAAAACTCTACTAGATCAAGAAGGCAACCAGAGCGGCGGCAACCACCGCAACACCAGCGCTGGCGAGGCGAGAGGCGCCGGCAGCCACCACGGGGTAAGTAGGGGGGCTGGCCGGCTCGGTGGGACCGTACTCGGCAACGGTCAGGCTGGACTCGGGGATGTAAGGCTTGGGAGCCGGAGCGGTGCCGTTACCAGTGGCGTAGTGGCCGGGAGCAGGAGCCTCGGGGGCAGGAGCAGGCGCACTCGGGACCTCCTGGACCTTGGGCATCTCGGGAGCCGCAGGAGCCTCAGGGCAACCCTCAGAGCCAGGGTGGCAAGAGACCTCGGGGGTGACGGGAGCCTCAGGGTTGACGGGAGCCTCAGGAGTGACAGGAGCCTTGGGGGTGGCGGGGTAAGTCACCGGCGCTTCCGGGGTGACGGGAGCATCAGGAGTGGCAGGAGCCTCAGGAGTGACAGGAGCCTTGGGGGTGGCGGGAGCATCAGGAGTGGCGGGAGCCTGGGGGGTGACGGGGTAGGTCACCGGTGTCTCGGGGATATGAGCCTCGGGGGTGACAGGAGCCTCAGGAGTGGCAGGAGCCTCAGGAGTGACGGGGTACGTCACCGGGGTCTTAGGGCAGCCCGCTGAGCCGGGGTGGCAGGGACCCTTGGGGATAGCCGGGGCTTCAGGAGTAGTGGGGTAGGTCACGGGGACCTCGGGGACGACCTCGGGGGCCTTGGGCGTCTCGGGGTGGGAGACGGGGGCGGCGCTGGGCAGCTCAACCTCGTAGACGGAAGGAGGGGGAGCGGGAGCCCAGGTAGGGGCCGGAACGACGGGCATAGGGCGAGGGTTCTCGGCCACGTACACCGACTCGGTGGGCTTGTAGGTGTTCAAGCTCAACGTCACAACGGGATACGCCTCGACCGGGCCGTCGACGGGGTAGGCGTCGGCCGGGCTGTCGACGGGGTAGGCGTCGGCCGGAGGGGTCACCTCGCTGATAGGGCAGATGGTGGTAGACACGGGAACGACAACGTAGGTGGTCGACTCCTCGCAGCCATCGCACGCAGCCGTCTTGCAAGTTGACGTAGAGTAGATGACGCTCGTGGTGTAGGCCTGTCCGGCGGTGCCGAAGGTCGTGTAGCCCTCGGGGAGAGCGGTGACACCGGAGGACTTCTCGTCCGTGGGCGTCGGCTTGGCGCCGTACTGCTCCTCGCCCGTGGGCTTTGCCGTATAGGTTTCGGTAGCGGTACGGTAGGCGGTGCTGTAGAGCGTGGTGGCCGCCGGCTCGGGCTTGTCCTCCGGCTTCTCCTCCGGCTTGCCCTGCTCGGGCTTGTCCTCCTGCTTCCCCTCCTCGGGCTTCTCCTCGGGCTTCTCCTCAGGCTTCTGCTCGGGCTTCTCCTCAGGCTTCTCCTCCGGCTTCTCCTCAGGCTTCTCCTCCGGCTTCTCCTCAGGCTTCTCCTCAGGCTTCTCCTCAGGCTTCTCCTCAGGCTTCTCCTCAGGCTTGCCCTGCTCGGGCTTGTCCTCCGGTTTGCCCTGCTCGGGCTTGTCCTCCTGCTTCCCCTCCTCGGGCTTCTGCTCGGGCTTCTCCTCGGGCTTCTGCTCGGGCTTCTCCTCAGGCTTCTCCACAGGCTTGTCGTCATGCTTGCCATCGTGCTTGCCATCGTGCTTGTCCTTGTCGTCCTTCTTGTCGCCTCCAAGGCCGGGGATGCCACCGTTACTGCTTCCAGCAGGAGGAAGGGCGTTCAAGGGCAGCTCACCCAGAGGAGGGAGAAGACCAGGAGGAGGTGGGCACTCATCATCATCATCATGCTTGTGCTTTTCGCTTCGCTGCTCAACGTTGGCGTTGAGCCTGAAACCAAAGAGGTTGTTCAGGCCGTTGCCGCCGTTGCTGCTGCCGCCGAGGCCGGGGAGGAATCCGCCCATGCCGCCGCCATTGTTATCCTTGGGCTTGTTGCAGTCCTTCTTCTTGTGGTCCTTATCGCTGCTGGCAAGGGCGGCCGTGGCCAGGGTGAAGGCAACGAGGGCTGAGGTCTTCATTTTGGAGTATTAGATAATATAGACGGGGAGTCGTATTAATCGGTATCGTAAGAATGAGCGTGGCTGAAGCGAGTGTGGTGTATCAAAGATACTCGTGTATGTTAAAAGAGTGAAGGGCTGTGGAAAACCTGCAAGGCTGAGATAATTGTCGTGTTTCTGTGGCGAGTAAAAACTGATCCATTGGCCCGAGGAGTCGACCGCTCTTATACCGACGTGGCCGCCATGGCGGTCAAGCTCGCGCTCTCGGCAGACTCGACATAGACAGGCAAAGACTCATACCGTCTGGTGGACCCCGAGCTCCCACCAGGTCGTAAAGTTTAAGTCAATGGGCTCAATTTCCAGCAAGGCAATCTGCAGACGAGACCCTACGGTCTAGTCCAGTCCTCCGGATCGTCAGGAGACCTTTGCCGTTGTGTACTCCCTGTGAGTCCGTGCTAGCATCACTCGCTTCTTCGCCAAGTTAACCCAAGCCACCGCCGACGACAAGAAGCCCTCGCGGCCGACAACAAAAACGCCCATTCTTGGCTCTCGGACCAGTACCTACCTAACAGCGAATCCCTGATTTCATACCATGAGAGCAGATAAAGTGAAACTGCCTCTGTTAGACCTGTACCTGGTCCATGAGCGAGAGTGGGCGTTGCTGCTGTCGGGCACTAGGACGCCGAAGCCCTCACTGCCGAACGCAGTTAAAAAGAGAAGTTGCGCTGTATGTGTCTTGGGGTCCCGAGACGAGCCGCTCGGATGTCTTAGCTAGCAGAATTTCCAGCTAATCAGCAGTCGCGGACCATCACCATTCCTCCCCACTCACTGCTGCTGTCTCAGCCTCCACGTTCTGCCGCGATTATTCCCTCTCGGGTTGGAAAGATACTTTGTTCTAGTTGGGCAAGGCTACGGTCCGGCCCACCAATTCGCCACGTGCTGGCGCCTTGCTGGACGCGGCATCGTTGACGAGGGCGTAAGGGCAGTGCACACAGTGGGAGGCAGACAAGCAAGCACTCGTGCTCGCCTGAGCACGAATTTGTCCGGACCAAATGAATATTAGC
The DNA here is from genome assembly GCA_018287875.1 of Nigrospora sphaerica. Lineage (NCBI taxonomy): Eukaryota > Fungi > Ascomycota > Sordariomycetes > Amphisphaeriales > Apiosporaceae > Nigrospora > Nigrospora sphaerica. Next base: position 2,467,480 of record JAGVVL010000018.1, read on the forward strand.
GGTTTATGAGGTTGAACCACTGACCGCAGCCCCGGTGAAGATCGCTGCATTCAGAACCCTAGGCGTGTCTGTTGGTCTGCTTTTGGTGGCACGACACTGCCGTGGTTTTTCCAAGACAGCGCCTCGTCTTAGACTCTTGGAATGGTCCAGGCATCGAAGGTATCGACTGCATCGCGTGTCGATGTTTTTGCACTGCGACGGGGAATCGTCCCGGGCTTTTGACAGCGCTCTCGGTTCGTGTCGATCCCGACCCCAATCATCTACCCAGGGTCACAAGGATGCAGAGCACAGTCCTGGTCTTTCAGGAGGCTTCTGATGGGGCAGCGGGTGCATTTCCGTCTTGAGATGCAGCTAGCACGTTTGGCAACGGCGCAGCAAGCTCACCAGTCTAGGACCTCGCGAGTGGGCTGGTCAACCCTGATATCTTTCTTGCCCTGAGCAGGCGGCGTAGGCTCTTCTTCGGGGGTGTTCAAGATTTCCCGGTTGATGTTCCACTTCTGTATCTGATCGTCCACAATTCGCGTCCAGGAAGAGATGAGGGGGTGCGAACTGGCAACATCCTCGAAAATGATGTCTTTGTCGGAACGGCCGGCGACAGCTGGCACGACATTGTATTTCCAAGTGCCGTCCGGATTCCAATACTGTTCATCGAAGACCATGGTTGTGCTCAGTTTCTCCCGAGCGTCGGCGAGAAGCTCGCAGGCCCGGTTATGGTCATCGCCGCCCGCGGCCCGCAAAGCGGCCGCTATGCCCTCGAGGTAACCCAGAAGCTCGCCAGCTTTCAGCCCAATGGTAGCTGCCAGGCTGAAACCCTCATCAAAGCCCGCTTGAATGCTCTGGGCCTTAGCGGCCGTGATCCCTTCACGGTAGCCGGCCGTGGCATGTTCAGTCTGCAGCCGATGCACGTCTGATGGGTGCGAATTCCTGCCGTCCGGACCATCTTGAGAACCGCCAAAGACGGGCGAGTCGTTGTCGGAGCCAAAAACATCATCCAGAGAATCGTCGACGACAGCGACGGGTTGCGTTGCCGAGGCCATGGTAACGAACAGATCCTCGTCTTGGGATTCTCGGCGTGCCAGGTGCATTGTCGACGAGACGGCGTAGTGTGTTATGAGATTGACGTCCTCGAGATACGGTAGGCGTATTCAAGGCACTTGTGTTCGGGGGGTAGGTAGCGCCTGCCTTGAGATTGTCCGGAAGACCTGGGGGTGTTTTTTTCCGAAGTGAGTCAGCGCACGGTGTGACAGTGGTTTAGTGGGCGACGAGGGACAGTGCATGCACAGTATGATCGAGTGTCCAGACGTAGGTACGGAGTAGTGGCGACACAGTCTGCATGAAAGCTTCACATCCCATACGCTTTTCATTCACCAGGAGAGTGTCGATGCCGTTCGATTAACTACACACCTACTTTAGGTAACTGGTGTATTGAGGTAGGTACTTGTACCGTACGTGCAGATTCACCGGAAATGTATGCCAGCTTGGATTTTACATGCAGCTGTACATCGCCGCCCGCAACACGCCAGTCGCGGCCGGAAAATGTCCTATTCGCCCGGTTGTTGCGCAGCGTCCACACCCATTTGCGGCAGAGGCTCGTAACGCCGAACATCTCGGCGGAATCCCCGTAAGCAATGCCATCATCGTAAAAGGCAATGAGTGATGGAACCCTGGGCTGCCGTCCTGAAACAACCCTATGCGCCCTTCCCAGACCCAATCCAGTGTTTTCTCGCCGTTGCGCAAAGGCTGTCGGGGGACAATTCCCGGTAGTCGGTCGTCGTACCCGCAACCCGGGCTCTTGACAGCGCTTGGCAGGGTACGCACGGATCAGCACCGGCTCCTCCCTTCACCCGAGGCGAGGGAAAAGCCCCAACTCCGGATCTGCGCCTCCATCCATCCATCGCCTCGCATTGCCTCGCATCACACCAACGCCAACGAGTCCAAGCTTTCCAATCCATCCCGTCCAACCCAGTTGCTCGCGGACCTTGAGTCCGGAACTGCGTCCTCGCGTCAGCACTGGCACGGCGACCTTCACCATTCCGATTAGGTAAGTCCGCCTTCTCGTCTGCTTAGTCGCTCCGCGGGCTGCGTGGCGAGCCGCCGCTATCCTCAAACTCCGCATTTGAACCCCGGCCGAGGAGTTCGGATGCCGAGGTCCTACAGCTTGTGTGGCCGGAGTGCCGGCAAGCCACGCAAACCTATCTACTGGGCTGCCGGCGAGGGGTTTTGCTCGATGCTGTGTCCCGTATAAGACCTCTTCCCTTTCACTCACGATACCCTTCGTCTTATTGCACTCTATCACGAGCTTGTGCACGCACTCTTACACATCATGTTTTCACAGATTCCTTCCCCCTCCGGTAGGCTCTCACCTTCACGGGAAAACAGCCAATCAGCTGCCCTGAGTCTGTCCTTCAACATAGACTCCCGTCAGCCGTCTCGGTCATCGTCCTTCTCGTCCGTCTGGACAGAGGCTACCACCATGTCTACCGCGTCCACCCAGGACACCGCGGCTGCCTCTCAGCTAGTGGCCGAGAGTGACTACTTCGCCTCTAACCCTCCGCCCAAGGCATTGGGTTCGCACGTGGAGCAAGCACGATCCTTCGTTGAGCACCACGCTTCGCTCAAGAGGCGTGTAGTACTGGTCACGTCAGGAGGCACCACGGTGCCTCTGGAGAAGCAGACGGTGCGCTTTATTGATAATTTCAGCGCTGGTACCCGTGGTGCCACGTCGGCCGAGTACTTTCTGGAAGCGGGCTATGCCGTCATCTTCCTCCACCGGCAGTTCTCTCTGCTGCCGTACAGTCGGCACTACAGCCATTCGACCGACTGCTTCCTGGACTTCCTACACGAAGCCGAGGACGGCAGCGTCGTGGCCAATCCGACCCACCAGGAGAAGATGCTGGGGGTTCTGCGCAAGTACAACACCGCCAAGCAGAAGCGCATGCTGCTCATGCTGCCCTTCACCACCATTACCGACTACCTGCACGAGCTACGGGCCGTAGCGCAGCTCATGCGCCCTTTGGGGCCCGACGGTCTCCTTTACCTTGCGGCCGCCGTGTCGGATTTCTTCGTTCCGCCGGAGCGCATGTCGGAGCACAAGATCCAGAGTACAGATGCCACCTCCAGCTTCAAGCCACAGCAGGGCCCAGCCACCACAACGGAGCAGCCGCGCCAGAATGCCGACGAGCCCGAGGAGACGTTTGACAACTTCGACTCGTCGCCTAGTGTACCGCGCAGCAAGCGCCTCATCGTGGACCTGGACCCCGTCCCCAAGTTCCTCAAGAACCTCGTTGACGGCTGGGCGCCCGAGGGCATGATCGTCTCCTTCAAGCTGGAGACGGACCCGCAGATTCTGGTGCACAAAGCCAAGTACTCGCTGAACCGGTACCAGCACCATCTGGTCATCGGCAACCTGTTGACTACGCGTAAGTGGGAGGTGGTCTTTGTGGCACCCGGCCAGTCGGACCGCTGGATCCGGGTCCCGAGCAACCGGAGGAGAAAGACTGTCAGCGGCAACGAGTCTCAGATCGGTGCCAGTGACCGGAACTGGATGGAACAGGATAAGCCCATGGATCCATCCATGCTACCTGAGGGTGAGCCGGAGATGGAAATTGAGAGCCTGATCATCCCTGCGGTGCAAGACTTGCACGGGAAGCATATTGAACAATCCAAGGCAAGGATGAGCTGAACAGACTACGAAGCATGGTTCTGGAGTAGTAATGCAGTGGGTTTGCTGCGTGTCGCCGCTCTCCGTACCACGATGTGAGATGCAATGCGTGTCCATACTTGCTCGTGGCTTCCACTGTGTCCCACGTTACCTGCTACAATTGAGCATGTAAGATAGGTGCTTGAAGTGAGCGATCGAGGTACTTGGGTACTTCTTCGAAATAATACGAGCTGCCGATGAAAGAGTCAGGGGGGGCACGAAGGCAACACTATTTGAACGGCCATGGTATTTTGATGCCCAAGCCATAGGGGCGCTTTCTCCTTTGACGGGAAATACTCTCAAATCAGTCGGAAGATTCCCCCCCCCCCCCAGCCGGTGGATGAACCTATCACCTGGAGGGCATCCTGTGGTAACATGTGGCGAACATAGGAGGTAATAAAAGGAGCGGAAGTGACATTCCTTTGTGAGGCAAAAGGAAAGAAAAAGGTAATATGAAGCAGCACCCCAGGTGGGACTCGACTGTTGGTTCCAAGGTTAGCTGTCTGGCCTGGCAGGTGTTGCAGCAGGGGGTACTTACACCCGCAATCTTCAGATTTCCTCACAAGTAGGAGTCTGATGAGTTACCATTTCTCTACTAGGGCAAGATTCTCTACCACTCGGCCATGTGGTTGTAGAAGTTCTCTGATTGTTGGGAAAGGATGCCCTTGATTCGGTACATCAGCGACAACCCCGAAACCTCAAGGTTCGCGGATGGGGAGGAGCGCAGGCAGCAGACATAGGTGTACTAAATACCAGATAGATCAGGATCAGGAGCAGGCAGACTGGTAGTCCAAGCCAATGCCCTCAGTTTGCAAACGGACAAGGTTGTACCAAGCCCATCTAAAAGAAGCAGCTTGACCTAAGCAGGCGAGCCGGCCCAGTGAAGTTAGACAAGAGACAGGAGAGATGCCCATGCCTCACAGCCCAAGGCACGTGGATTGAACTCGCCGCTTAGGGCATATGGAGCACCCTCAACTATTTCTATCCAAGTTCATGTACCTACTTAGGTAAGTACTTAGTCAAGGGCTCATCTTCAGTCTGCCATCATTATTCCACCATACCAGAGACAAGTCCTTAATTCCATGTTTCTTTACATCTGACCAAAGGGGAGAGGCTCGACAGGCTACACCATTCCCCCCATTAACAGTGCTACCATCTACATATCTAATGGGCAGGGTCGTCTTGATGATTGCACGACTTCAGCCAAGGACGTGGCCACCCAGTCTATATGCTCCCGCTGCAGCCTCACCACGTGCGCCATGGTGACCAACAGATGGACGGCCCTTCGGTCAGTAGAAACCAGCCGGGCTACTAGCCAAAGCTTTACTACCCCACAAGTATGTACACGGTGCCGCATCGGTACTGGAGTAAACAGGCTATTAATTCTTATTTCCGTTTCGGCGGCATACAGGTTGTTAGGTACCAAGGTACATGGTGAGCCCGCTGAAGTGTGCTCTGCTGTTGGTCAGACGATCAGGCAGTCGAAACCCATGGCTCTCAACTGCACGCGCCAGTCTTGGGCGCATATGGCGTTTTCGGATCCCTCTGCTCCGGCGCTATCACGGGCCTCTACCCCTTCGGCCTCAATTAAACCTTTGTCTTTCAACTGCCATATCTTGTTTAGCGTCTCGATGGCCGACCTGATCATCCCCCACGGGCAGAGATCCCACATCTCCTGCAGTCGCGAGGCGACCCACAGCCGGCGCGCGGGGGAGACTATCTCCACCCCCATCATGAAGAGCGGCCAAGTGGTGTACTTGAACAGCGGGCTGTCGACGCGGATATGCGACAGGTGGTGGTGGATGGTGGTGGCCAGGTCCCCTACCGTGGGCGCCGAGGCCCAGCCGGCATCTCCGTTCTGGCCGGTGCTGCGCGATGCGGCGAAGGACTGCAGTCCGGGGACGGCCAGCAAAACGTACAGGCAGGCGGCGGCACGGTACGTGGCCGCGATGCGCTTGCGGTACTCGACTTCTTGCTCGTTGGCGAAGCCCAGCTCGGCGCTGGCAGCGCACATCCTCGCCACCCACAACTGTACGTCGAAAGCCTCGGCCTCCTTGAGAAGGGCCAACCCTTCTTCCATATCGTCTGGCGTGGCGTGCCTGCCGGCCTGCCGCCCAATAGCGCGGGCCAGGCGAGCGGTGCACAGAATGTTGAGAAGCAGATCGGTCGGGCAGCTGTGGTAGCTGTTGGCCTCGGTCCGTCGCAGGATGGGCAGAAGACGAGCCGGGTCGAGCTCGACGTACGGGGACACCTGGGAGCCGGGCAGAGGGATAATGAGCGAGTCGAGCGTACAGCCCCAGATGTAGTAGGCGACCGAGTCGGAGGCGATGTAGTCGCGGATGCTGAGCTCACAGGACTCGCCAAGGGGAGTTGCCGATTGGACCATTTCGAGGCACTCCAACTCGGGCCACGCACCGCCGAACAAGCCGTCCTTGGCCAGGGCAACATGGCGCGCCGCATTCTCGCCGTGCGATAACGTCTTTGTTGGGGCATCAGAGATCTGCGCTATGACAAGCCGGGCAGCCGCTTGCATGTGCGCTCGCCACCCACCTTTCCCCGAGTCGACGAGGGCGAAATTGAGAAAGAAGAGGACGGTGGCCAGCACGGCATCCTTGTCGCTTTGTTGTGCGGCGCCGTCGCCTTGGAACCGATGTCTCTCGAGGATCTCCTGGAGGCCCCTGATGGCTTCATGGCGGGCGCGTAGAGCGTCCACCAGCGCGTTGGCCGAAGCCACGGCCTCGGGGGCGCCCGGCCGAGAGCCGGCCGTCGCATTAGAGAAATGCAAAGCCGATGCTGCGATGATGATGTGGTGGAGGAAGGGGTAGTTTCGCGAAAAAGGTATCAACTCCCGGAACGGGTTTCTGGCCACCTGGTGATACGAATCGTGGACTACGAGGTCCCGACAAAAACGCTTTTCAACTGGGCACGCATCGTTGGCAGTGAGCAACGAGACGCAGGGAAGGAAAGCTGCACTCACAGTACATCAGGTAGTACCTCGACGACCCGTCCAGATCCTGCACGAGAGGGTCCAGAAGCGACTGCGGTAAGGCAGGGTTCAGCTCGAAGCCCTGGGCCGGCACCGGTTCCGGAGCCGGTGGCGTCGGGGCCGGGGCGGCTCGGGATCGGCCAAGGCTACGGGACCGATCCGAGCTCTCCGGGGCAAACGTCGTCCGACCCGCCATGCGGCCGCGCGACGCCACCGCCTCGGTCCATCGAAACAGTGGCCCGTAACCGAGACAGTCCTGGCCCGTTGTGGCGCATTTGACACAGTACGGCAGGGATCGGTCACAGCGCCGGCGATTCTTGCGGCAGTTGTGACAGGGTTTGGAAGAAGCCATGGCAAGCATGGACAAGCTTACGGGGCAATGTGCATGCGCTGACAGGCCGGGCCGGCGCAAAGACGGGACGGGGTTTGGTCGGTACAGCCGGAGTTAACAGGCCGGCTCGGCAGCATTACGTCGGAGGGTGATGACCAATAAAGAAAGAAAGCTCGGCAAAACCGGGATGGGTGCGGTTATGGCTTCCACCTCTGTGGGTGAGAGGGTCCGGGCACTGTTGGTAATGGATAATACCCGCTACGGTGGAAACGCCGCTGGCGATGGTACAGCGAGGAAAGACGAGTCATCGCGCGGTCATTCAGGGGTTCGGCGGGTTGGTTCTCGCGGTCTGAGGACCAAACGGAGTCAACCGCCTCGGCCTGACTTTTCGACACCGAGGTGAGGGGGCAAGCCTCCCTCCCTCTGCCTTTTTTCCAGCGCCTTCACGTACCATCGGGCTGGTGAGATGACGGCGGAACCCAGCGGGCTAGTGGCTCTCAATGGTGGACTCGGAGCGTGGGAAAGCTTCTTTACCCACTAATTCTTCCCCGATCAGGAAGCCAAGAGTCAAGTCGTGCATTTTCTTAGCTCCAACCCACCGCTTGGCTTTTTCCTCGCCTCCTCTGTTCCATGACGACCACCCGGCGGCCGGGCCCAGAGCCGCAGATATCCACAATGGCAGCCGATCAAGGGTAGAGGCCGCGAGCATGAGTGGTGTTTCCCCGTGTCTTGCGATGGCCACTGTCATCACACACCGCATACGGGCGTCAGCCTGTGCATATACCGTCGGACAGACCCCAGATCTTTCCTCATCTGGCTCATCAGGGGTGGCCTGGCTCTCTGCTCCCGGCAATCTCGGAGCGTTGGTGGCTTTTATATAAACACACATGAAAAGCTAGATGCTCGCCCGGCGAGGAAGTCCCTGTGAGGTTGCCCGTGTAAGTCCCTTGCCAGTGACCGGGCCCATCCCTCACTCCCCCTTTCCCTCCCCTTCCGCCGGCGTTCCCCCTCCCTTTCCTGGACGGCGCAAGATCTGTTTGTTCCTCGTGCCTCGTGCCTCGTGCCTCGCCACCCCGCACCCACGCATCATGACGCAACCGGCGGCCGTCGACGAACATGTCGTGGCCGGCGGCGACGAGAACGCCTACGGGAGCGAGCCGGCCGAGGCCTTCAGCAAGACGGACCTCGAGCGGCTGGGGCGGCAGCGGCCCGAGTGCTTCGCCACGGCGTGGGCCGAGGTCGGGTTCGTGGCGGCCGTGATCCTGTCCATGATGATGGGCGAGTTCTTCGTCAGCGGCTTCAACATCGTGCTGCCGACGGTGGCCGAGGCGCTCGCGATCCCGGCGCGCTCGCACACGTGGCCGGCCGAGGTGCCCAACCTCGCGACGGCGGCGCTGCTGCTGCCGTGCGCGCGCCTCAGCGACCGCTGGGGCGGCCGGTTGCTCTTCCTCGCCGGCCTCGCCTGGCTCGTCGTCTGGTCGCTCGTCTGCGGCTTCAGCCGCGGGCCCGTCATGCTCATCGTCTGCCGCGCGCTGCAGGGCACCGGCACCGCCGCCTTCCTGCCCGCCAGCATCTCGCTGCTGGGCCAGACGTACCGGCCGGGCCCGCGCAAGAACTTCGTCTTCGCCCTCTACGGCGCCTTTGCCGTCCTCGGCTTCTACATCGGCATCGGCGTCGGCGCCCTCACCGCCCAGCTCGCCGACTGGCGCTGGTACTTTTGGGTCGGCGCCCTCATCGTCGCCGTCAACGGCCTCGTCGGCTTCCTCAGCATCCCCGCCCACCTCGGCCCCCCCAACACCGCCCTCGGCATGGACTGGCTCGGCCTCGCCACCATCGTGCCCGGCATCGCCCTCGTCATCTTCGCCTTCACCGACGGCGGCAGCGCCCCCCACGGCTGGCGTACCCCCTACATATACGTCACCTTGGTGCTCGGCGTCCTGCTCCTCGCCGCCGCCGTTTACGTCGAGGGTTGGGTCGCCTCCCAACCCCTCTTCCCCCCCGAGATCTTCCGGCCCAAGTACATGAAGCGCCTGGTGTTTGCTCTTTTCTGCTGCTACGGCGTCTTTGGTCTGTACCTGTTTTACGTGAGCTACTAGTAAGTTCCCTGTCTCCCCCCCCTCCCCCTTCCCTCTGCTCCCCGCTCGTATCGGGCCGAACCTGTCCCGCTGACGTGCTCCCCTCCCTTTCCGCAGCCTCGAGGTCGTCCTGCACACGACGCCGCTGCAGTCGGCGGCGTGGTACACGCCCATGGCGCTGGGGGGCATCGTGCTGGCGCTGGGGGGCGGGGCGGCGCTACACCTGATCCCGGGGCGGCTCCTGCTCATGGTGTCGGGGCTGGGGTTCCTGCTGTCGGTGCTGCTGTTCGCGCTGCTGCCCGAGGCGTCGGGCATGTCGACGGGCGCGCTGTACTGGGCCTACGTGTTCCCGGCGATGCTGTGCGCGACGCTCGGCGTCGACGTCGTCTACAACGTGACCAACGTCTTCATCACGACGGCCATGCCGGCGCGCCTCCAGGCCACGGCCGGCGCCCTCATCAACAGCCTGCTCTACCTCGGCATCGCCTTCTGGCTCGGCGTCTCCGAGCTCGCCGTCTCCCAGACCCTCGCCGCCCGCGGCGGCGACGCCGCCCTCAGCCGCCGCGACCAGTACCGCATCGGCTTCTGGGTCGGCGTCGGCCTCGCCGCCCTCTCCCTTCTCCTCTTCTCCACCATCAAGCTCGGCCACGCCGCCGCCGACATGACGGCCGACGAGAAGGCCGCGCTTGAGGAGGAGGCCGCCGCCCGCAGGGCCGCGGCGCCGGACGCTCGGGACCGTGGCCGGTAAAATTGTGTAAACTGCGTACCCTTCGATGTATGTCGTTTGGCGTTAATTGATTATACTTTACTAAATTTGCACCCCACAGGTGACCCCCTGAGTGATGTTGGTTCCGGGGTCTGCTCATTAAGTATCTCATTATCTTGTATCCTGAAATTTACCGTTCGGAGCCGTTTCTTCCCTCTTTTAGGGGTTTGTGCTCGGGCACCTCACCGAGGTCGAGAAGCTGTCTCTCAGCATAGCTCCGGCCGGTCGGACGAGCGCCGGCGTGCCGCATTACTAGTTGCGTCCTTTTCGCTGCCCTGCGTAATTCAAGGGGGCGATACAGCATATCACCACGCTCTATGGCTTCAGGATGTCGGCGGCCACCTGGACGGCGTCGGCCGTTTTCTTCACCCACTCGGCGGCGAGCGTCATGTTGCCAGCCTGTAGCGCCTCGGTGATTCCGGGGAACGTGACGGGCGCGTAACCTATGCGGCGAGGAAGAGTCAACCACGAGAAAAAGACGGATCGGGGGGAGCGGGGCCTGCGGGGGGCGGCGGCCGCGTCAACTTTGTACTCACCCGTGTCGGACCCGGGGGCGAAGACGACATGCTTGTAAAACTCGCGGCCGGGCAGGCCGCCCTGGGAGACGAAGCCGCGCTGGAAGGCGCGGAACTTCCGGTTGACGACGGACAGGAGGCGGTCGTCGGCGCGGTCAAGCGCCTGCTGCTGCACGGCGCCCAGCTCGCGGGCGCGCTGCGCAAAGCCGTCGAGCGCCGCGCGCAGCCCCTGCGTGTCGAGGGGCGCCGACGCGGCCGAGACGGCCAACCGCAGCTCGGCATAGTAGCGGTCCATCTCGGCGGCGTAGGTGCTGACGTTGAACGGGATCAGCTCGCTGTCGGCGAGCTTGTAGGCGAGCAGCGCGAGATACTGCCCGGCCGTGTCGTCAGCCTCATGGCCCCACGCGAAAAGGGGATCCGCATCCCCACGGGAAGGCGTCGGCTTACCTGGGCCATCGACTTGTGGGTAGTGAAGCCCGGGTCGCCAAACTTGGCCATCCAGTGGTAGGAATCGTAGTTGCTGTGGTAATGGTAGACGGGGTCCTCGGGCCCCGGGTCGGAGCCCATGTCGACCTGTGTGGCCTGTTAGTGAAACGGGCGAGAATGACGGCGGGGAAACTGACCGAGCTGATCCCGTTGTGGACAAAGGCCGTGTAGTCTGGCGAGTGCCGGGGTTAGCGGGCGTGCGCGTACAGGACGTCGGCAGGGGGCACGCTCACCGGAACCGCTGCCCAGGACGCCGATCTCGCCGCGCGTCTCCTCGTCCCACACGTCGTACATGGTGCGGCCCGTCTCCATCCACACGATCTTCCTCATGGTCTCGGTGACGACGTCGTGCAGGTCGGGCGTGGCCTGGAGACCGGGGTGGGGCCCGGCGGTGCCGACGTCGATGTTGAGGTACGCGACGGCCGTGTCGGTGAGCCAGGGGAGGTACTCCTCGACCCACTCGGTCGAGCCGACGAGGCCGTACTCCTCGCCGTCCCAGGAGCCGAGCACGATGTTGCGTCGGGGCTTCCAGCCGCGCGCCAGCAGCCTGCCCAGGGCCTTGCCGAGCTCGACGATGGCGGCCGTGCCGCTGTTGGGGTCGGCGGCGCCGCCGATGATCCACGCGTCCCGGTGGTTGCCAATGATGACGGTCTCGTCGGCGTTCGTGCCGTTAATGACGCCGACGGCGTTCCAGATGGGCGCGTACGTCTCGCGCATCAGGTTGCTGAGGCTCAGCACCGTGCCGGGCGCCGGCCCCGTGCTGTACGTCGCGTTGAGCGCGCCCACCCAGCCCGTGCGGTTGACGGCGGCGCCGGGCGTCCCGTGGCCGTCGAGCGCGGCCAGGATCGGCTCCGCGTCGGCCCAGGAGATGGGGATGGACGGGATCCGGGGCAGGACGCGGGACCCGTCGGCCCGCGGCGAGTCGGGCTTGGACGGGTAGCCCGGCGTCGTCGGGTCGCCCGGGTAGACGGACAGGAACTGCACGCTGCCGCGCTGGACCGAGGTCGGGTTGCGCGCCGGCCCGTCCGGGTAGGCGGCGTGGCCGTGCGCTTCCGTCATGTTGCCGTCGTCGCCCGGGTCCGTGAACAGCACCGCCGCGATCATCCCGTGGCTCTGTGCGTTCTTCACCTTGAGGCCGCGGAACGGCCCGCCGTACCGCGAGATGGCGATTTTGCCCTCCAGCGGCACGCCCAGCTCCACCAGCCGGGCGAAGTCGGCCTGCTGGCCCCGGCCCACGTAGACGAACTCGGCCGTGGCGTTTCCGCTGGCAGCTGTAGCAGGTCTGGTCAGCAAGCGCCCGCGCCGGACAAGAAGAGAGACAGGGGGGGGAGGGAGAAAGGCCCGTACAGTATCCGTGAAACGTGGGAACCGAGTTGGGGTACCCGCTTGTCTCATCCTCGAGCAACACGGCCTCCTCGAGGGCCGGTTGAAAGATACTCCCGTTCGCATAGGTGAGGCTCAACGACTTGCTGACGGGGTAGTTGAGAAAGACATCGTAGGCCACGAGGCTGGATTCGATGCCGTTCTCAGCCCATCGGTCCGCAGTCCACTGAGCCATGGTCTTGTTCTGGCCAGCCAGGTGCTGGCCGTGGGTGTAATAGTACGACCATTCCGAAATGGAAGTGTTGGACACGGACCCGACCAACGTGCTCTCGTCTTCGGTCAGCGGCGTCGGCGCCGTCACCTCCCTCTTGACGAGCGAGCGGTAGATGTGCCGTTCCTGCTGGCAGGCGAGGGCATCACCCGCCAGGAGCGCACAGGCTCCCAACAGTCCAAGAGTACAATGCATGACAATTCCGGGCTGAAAAGCTCTCCTCAGGACCTTGATGCACAGTAACTCAGGGGCGTACGATGCCGCGACACGAGGGTGTCGTCTCTCAAATAAATGGCCATACAAGGCCGGTTTCCCCGCGCGAATCCGCTTTCCCCTCTCCCCCGCCGTCTCTCGATCCGGGCTCCCATTGCCGATCCCATGCAGCCTGTCGTCAATCATGCCGGCCCAATTCAGGGCATGTCTATGATTCGGGCCCGCTTACTCTACGAAAATGCATCATCCCCGTGGATTCTTTTCGGCGCAGTCGGAGACCACGGATCATGGCGCCAAGGGCTTCGAGGCCTTCCCGCTCGGCCGCGCTGCTTGTTTCTGTGCCGATATCTGCCGAGCGAAGGGAGGTTGGGAACGTGACGTGGTCTAATCGACGTCACGCGTGCAGCGTGAAAGCACGACATCTTCCGGGCTGAACTGGAAGAAGTTCTTGATTGCGTGATAGGGCATGCTGCACCCCTCGTTCAGGCGCTTGGCATGGAGACGAGGTTGCAAAAGCCACTGTTCTGGCCGGGTATTCCGGAACCGCATAGCCTGGCTGGGCGGCGGACTTTGTCATCTATTCTCTCTTTCTCTCTCGCCAACTCGGATTAAGAGTTCCCATGGTTTCTCTCTTCTAATGAGCGTAATCGACCTTCGGCAAGGGGTATCGCGAGTTCGGTGCGGTAGCACAAAAAGTGCAACGCCAGTGAAGAATACCATCGGAGACATTGTGTGTCACCGTCCAAGTCAACTTGTCCAAAAAATGGCTTAATGATGTTCAGTGCGTTGCAATCCAGTGGCATGTTCTATATAGCCTCAATTGCAGTCGGCCTCTAGATTTGGAAGGCTGTGGCGGCGCTCACAAAGATATATATTATGGGTGGGATTTTGAGCCGCTATCGGACCGGCAGATTCTCTCCCTGTCGACTTCTCTCGAAACGCGCTTGGCCACAAGGTCTCAGTGCCTGCCGTGATAGTTACTTAAGAGGTATACTTGTCGGCAGTCGAGCGACCCAAAACCACCTTTTCACACTTGTGGTTATACATGCTGATTACTTTCCGGCGAGGTGGCCCGGCCTGGCTCAGTCGGAAGCGCAGAAAACAGGTGGTAGATCTGCCTGTCATCCTTACCCAGACAAGTCGAGAACCATTAGCAGCAACCCACCGTATAACCAATCGCCCTCCAATTCCTCTTCCGTTTTACTCCTTCTCCTCCATTGAGGCGAAGACTCGATTCTGGCCGTATCCACTACCGACCGAGCTGTCACGCGAGGATGTGTTCATTCAATGTAATGCGTCCCCGTCCCAAATGAAGCGGCGTGTAAAGTAATCGTAGATATAATCGCCTGAGCCCAAGGTAAAGGACCGCATCCTCGCGATCAAGTCTACAAATACTTACCCAGAGACAGCTCCACTGGGGGCGGGTTTGTCAGTCAAGCACCCGCAACGCTACTTATCCACACAGAATCAAGGGCGCGCCAATATTCTACTCAGTATTTCGGCGCTATATTTTCTCATAAGCTACTCGTAACCTAACACGTTGAGTCGAAAATCTCAACGATGAATTCTCCGGCCCGGCTGGCGCAATGGTAGCGCGTTAGACTTCTATCCATCTGATATCTAAAGGCTGTGGGGTATGTGAAACCCCGACATTACCTGCTTCTCCTCAAGACCTTGCGCTGACAGATCCTGAAGTTCGACCCCCACGTCGGGCTAGTATCAAAGCGTCTACACCTCTGACAGGGTACGACCACCATTTTTGGCCATTTAACTGTTTCTTCCACCATTTTGCTGGCTGTCTCATGTTTTCGGCCTCACGCTTGTTTCCCTCTTTTATCGTGGCTGTGACATTATTCTTGCCCGGTTCTGGGTTCTCGGCGGTAAGCAGCGTCGCAACGTTACAGTCCCTGTA